>CM037834.1:15208348-16701003 GCA_021234535.1 Stichopus chloronotus
TGGTAGAATTGACATACTTTTAAATAGTAACATGACAGAATACTTTTGGCTATAGCTTAAGTTGGCATTGACAACCAATACTTTATGGAGATTGTTTTTTTAATTTAGCGTTAGGTTCGGTGTCTCCCAGCTGAGTACGCCACTGAGACACAGGACACAACACACAGAATACACTCCACGGTGATACACGTTAACCGATAGAACACGATCAAAGGCATGACAAGAGCTGGAACTGGTAGGACTAAGGGTGAAAAAAGAACGAGGGTGATAGATAGAAAAATCTAGTGTTGTAGAGATGTAAAATAACCATTGACGAGGTTACTTCACAGGCCTATATGCAGGGGGTTACTAACTTTACATATGATGAGACGTATAGGATTATGTCTCACTTGATATTCGAAAGTCGTTGAAAATACTCTCTGACAAAGTTTGACTAATCTTATCCATAATCATTATTAATAGACTGCAGCTCCATGATCCAAGTAAAATGGACCCACAGAGTGTTATATTCAGATGGAGACAGGTAAGTAATGAGAGGAGCATTCATCAGATCCCTGAGTCAGGGAATTTGCGCCTTAATTCAGCGTTTCATGCACGTGTCTTCAGCACTTGTAGGTCAAAGTCAGTGGATAGAATGTTCCACTTGATTAAAAGTTGAACCAGTCCCCGGAAAAATGTTGTATAGTTGCCTGATTCAGCTCTTCACTACAGTTTCTTCGTACACTCCATATACGCCAGTTGATGTGGCTTAGTCTAACACTAGATCTAAATGAAATTGGACTTTAAAGAGGATAGGCAGTTATAAATCTCATCTTGCATGACTTTTTTTTTTTGCATTTCCTTCTCTCAAATCGGATATAAGCCGATATCATTAACAGATACGTGGTCAAAAACCATCTACCAATGGCAAAATCACTCAGAAAGTGTCCAAGTAGAAAACAAACAAACAAACAAAAAAACAAAAACAAAACCGTTATGTTTTTAATTTTTCTCACCCTGACATCCCATATGTAATATTCATGAGTGTGTTTTATGAATCTTCCTAGCTTAACAGATTGAATGTTGTTCGGTCAAAAGTCAGGAATGTTGTCCTGAAGAGTTTAGGTAAACGTTGGTGACCTTTTTACCTTGTGAATGCTTACTCTCTCATAAATATACACGAGTAAGATATATCTTTTTTAGTTTGATTCAAATGGATTACTACAGAAATGTAGTGTAAAATATAGTATAGTATAACAGAAATACACAAAGAATTCAGTTGATCGATATTTAGCCATAGATAAAGTACCAAACCATCCGTCAATTTTCACCAACCGATCGGGTTATTAGGTTAGTGTTGGAACAACTGTTCAGCCACTGAATCCGCAATGTGGACGGAAGGAATGTGTGGAATGCTGTCGCCCACAAATCAAACTTATTGTGTGTCAGTTATATGCCACAGTTCTTACGATATCCCGGTAGGCATAATAGAACGACTGTGCTTCCCTTTTTTATTTCTTTATAATAATGTCAGTATAAATGAGAAAAATATTAAAATATCTTGTAATAACACGACGAAATCTTTCCTTTAGAGCTAAACCACATGCCCTAACGAACGAGAAACCATCAGTCGCTCTATACCGGTATATGTTCAATTGACGAGAAAGACACACTAACTTCAATAGGCGTAGATCTAAGAGACATAGAAGGGGATGCTTTCAAGGCTCCTATAAGCAATAACAAATACCCCAAAATCTGCATGGTAGTCTTGTAGAATATTCAAGGAGACTTTTCCAGGATCCCGTAGTTTTGTATTAAAACGATGGTACTTTTTCTTTCATTATCCGGCCTACAGTTCTAAAACGCAGATACAGTGCACCACTTATTACGATACCCGATTTTGACTGTTCACCATTTTCAACATAAAAAAAAATATTCAAGAGGATTTTTTCGTATCAAAATACATGGTTATTTAAGGTACCACCTTACACTATCTATCAGATGGGGCGTGACGCATGAGAATTTTTTTTTGTTTGCAAAAGTACTTGCTACATTGCAGTAATTGACACTTTTCGTGTGTTTAATTCCAACATAACAAATTTTTTTAGAGGATTTTAAATGCGGCAAAATTACATGATTATTCAGGCCCTGGCGTAAGCAGGATTTTTGCAAGGGGGTCTTCTTTGAAGCAGAATTTGAGGAGGTGTTGGGTTGAGCGTCTGCGGTACTATCTAAACGGATCGCACCAGATTGTGTCTAAGGTTACCTGGTAATTGAGAACAGGGGCGTAGATTTCTTTTCAACATTGGGAGGATGATGTGTGCACGCGAAGCGTGAACGACGAGGGCGAAGCGCGAGGCCCCTAAGGGTGGGGTCCAGGGGCCCGCCTTAGGGCCACTGGTGGGGTCCAGGGCGAAGCCCCGGTGGGGGTCCAGGGACCGGTCTGGAGTATTTCAGCGAAGATGGGAGACTAGTGACTACCCAGCTTAAGTGACAGAAACTTAAAGTATGTGACTTTCATGGCTCGAAACGTTTTGAAAATGATGTAAAAAGCTTGGAAACCTTCTGATGTAACGTAGCTTACAAGGACAGCATTATATTACACACGTAGGTGAACAACGTGAGTCATGTTAATCATGAGGGGTGAATAAATGTAGCTTACTTGTCAGTAAAAAACACGTATCTGTAGACTGAACATTGGGGGGATGATTACATTGACCATCCCCCTAGTCAAATATTGGGGGGATATATCCCCCATCCCCCCGGGATCTACGCCTATGATTGAGAAATTAAGCCAAAAATGAAAAATTCGGGCAAGAGGAAAAATCGTCTTGACTGAAATCTGTCGGTCACATCCCGCACTCTTAATTTCCTTTGGTATGTATGCTCCTTCGATTACCATTCTGTACTTATGCCGCCGATATATTACTAATTTCGCTTTTTTTTTTCCCCACGTCACTCACACAACTGTATCGTTTCACTTAGCTTACACGTCTCCGGGGATGCGAATTCTTATTTATTTACTTATTTATTATTATGGATTTATTTATCTATGTATGTATTTATTTACTTTTATTTATTTCTTTTTTGCAGCAGGGATAGTTTAAAGTAGAGAGTGGGTATAAATGGAAATATTACAGAGGGCGACGCTACATGTGTCTGCGTTATCTCTTTTCCTGGGATGACAACTTGATGAAAAGAAAAGAGTATGTTTCAAAATCATGGTTAGGGTTAATTTTAGGTTAAGGGGGTCAAAATTAGGAAAAGGTTGACCTGATCTATCAAAATTCCTTGTCAGAATTACATAAAGGGGTCGAAAAGCTGTTATGTTAGAATCATGTGTGTCAAATTTCTCAGGTGTGATTCGAGGTGATTCGTCCATTGGCATAATTCTTCTACTGCACCCTAAAGTTACAAAAAAAAAAAAATAGCGTGCTGGCCTTCACGAAATTTGTAGCTGATAATGGGTACCTTTGATGAAAAATTGGCAATCCCTGATCTAAAAGTTACAGTTGATTCGGTATAACAGCCACATCTTCACTGGTACACTGATATATGTGGTTGTTTTTGATAAATTGTGCGCTGCCCTGATGTTATAGTAAGGTTAGTTTCCAGTCATAATGGTTGACCAAAGATATGAGTTAGTGTTAGTACAATGATGGTGTCGCAAACACTCACACCTCCAAAACTCCCCCCCCCCCCATATCTACCCCTCACACTCAGTTGCAAAGACCTTTCATGGGAATCATGGCAATGCATGAACGGAGAATGCATGGGATGCCTGGGAGAATCAATCTCATACAGCTCTCATGAAGTATAAGATAGGATACAGTGCCCGATTCGTTTCATAACTATCGAAAACCGTATGAGATCTGAATATGTTTACTTTATATTTACCGTAATTTCTTAGATACGTTTATTTAACGTTATCTAACCATGTATGGATGTCTATGTCTACACATGAATGTACGTTTAATTCAAGATGCAAGTACAACGCATGGTGCTCGTTTGTATTATCACTGGGCCAGTCAAAAGTAAGAAAACAATAGCATAATTTGCTCAGACTTGGGTTTGAGCCATTAGAAAAATGTTTTTGTGAAGTACTAGGCGGTAGGAGGTGACAAATGTGTGATGAAACGGGAAATATAACTCGTTGTATTGTTCCGGTTGTCATTTAAATCTGGTGGCTGTTAACAGGCGATCAAAAATAAATGACAAATCTGGGACAGTGAAAAGTTTTATTTTTAAGTTTCGAAGAAAGTCGGGAATAAAAGTATCAGTATAGTATATATATATATATATATATATATATATATATTCCCCATTTCCCTATTTCCCCACTTTCAAATTTCATTTAACGTCATACTAATGTAACCTACTACGGTATGACGTAATTCAAACACTGTAATTTGCGGTGGTATATACGACGTTGCGGAGAGACGGGTAACTTCTACGGAAGGCCACCTATATATGACGTCAGATTGAGATATTAAACCAAATCGACCAACGTCTCTATAAGGTGTATTCAGGATCACCCATCGCTTCGAATTGTTAAGTTAAACGATGAACGAAAGCATTCGATTCGAAGAGATTCTTAACCACTCAGCTCACGCATGCAATCAACCACAACTATCCCTGCATTACGCCCATTTACCAGTGTCTAGTCGACATTGAATACCTACATACCTGACATGGCCCAGAATGTTTTTATTATTATGTTTATGGGCATCAGTTTGTGTGTATGTTCACTTTGTGACGTCAAACGATTTTTTTTTTTTATTTCATGAGTGTCGGGGGTGTTCTTGCAGAGAGACTTTGAATACGTTATTCAGACACTGATGGCCAAAGGGGGGTCATGGCTCCACCCAAAGGCGGATCAAACACACTGCTACTAGAATTTAACAAAAATTTTCATAGAGAAGTTTACAGCTCTATACTTTTGTTGCACTAAATCGAATCTGAAGGAAGTCAGTTATGTAAAATTCTCAATGAACACCGCCTCCCCTTATATTTCTCCATTTCATTTTAAAACCCAGTCCACCCCCCCCCCCTACCCTCAACAAAGGACCTGTAAACGCTAGCGAATTCAGATCAAGCGTCCATGTAATTATGAAAACGTGCTGATTTAAACTCGCTCTTCCTCGTGGCATAACAAATAACCCCCAAGACACCTTTTACAGGCAAACAATCCAGCGAATTATGAATGATCCATAAAACGTTCGACTATACATAATTATGGGCATCATTATCGCTTCAAGTTTTCATTTTGTTCATTGCTTATCCACTCCTTGGTTTGTCTCTGACAAATTAACATCTCGCACATTGAACTACTGTTTCGAAATTTAAAAGTAAACCCTTTCTTTTTATTCAACGCAGTTGAAGTGTACCAGATCATGAAATGGTATCCGGCAAGTCGCAAAATCGATAAATTCGATATGGTATGCTATTGTTAGTGTAAAATTATTGAACGCTCAACCTCGACGGAGGGGAAACTCTGACAATTTCGGAGTAACAGTTTTCAAACTACGTACGTGTAAAAGGCAACTTGTAAAATACTATGGGTTTTCATACAGAGGTTATCGAGGCTGCTGAATACATACTAAATTATTAAAAGCAGGCAGACCGAAAGGGCCCGAAAGTGGAGGGATGTGATCAGGGACATAACAAGCTTCTTTCAAGAGGGGCAAAAGTTGCTTAGTTACACAATGCAAGGCTACTCTAAATAGCCGGCACCATACGGTCATTGGAGTCAGCCACCTTACATGAGTAATTCGTGTAACTCCCATCGCCATCGTACTAGAATTAAAAAAATGCATGATGGCCGGAGTGACTATAAAGTGTAGGCTGTTCTGACCTGGCACCGGCTACAATTCTACAACAAATCACCAAGCAGTGGGTGCGCCTTTTTCTATTTTTAGGGGATGAGCAATGTGGATATGGTCTTTTGTACCAATCCCCCTCCCCCTTCTGAGGGGGTGTGACCTCACTATTCGTTCTTCGGAGCCAAATTCCATCCTTTTTCATTTCTTGGCTCTATTACAACAAATATCTATTTCAATATGTTGGACACAGTTTCTCTCTTTCTTCATTTGCCTGTGTCTCTGTGTGTTTGTGTATACTTACATGCAACTATACGCATGGGCTCCATATTCTAAGTCGTCTGAGTTTAAAAAATAAGTGTAATGTAATCACTTAAAGTGCATTGCTGGTGTGGAAACGAAAGTAAGATCTTTGAGTATGAGACAATCCACGCTCAGGTATACCCTGCATGGTAAAAAGTTGGAAATATGTCCGTAATTTCGAATTATGAATCAACTTTCTCGTCTCCTGTGCTTAATCTCCTCTTTGACAAATAATGACAAATTTGTTTTCGACACCTGGAATCGTAACACAATTGCCGGTACGGTTTCCTGTATTGTGGAAATGGAGAGGCGGGGAAATGGAGACCAAAATACTGATTGTCATGAATATGATGATGACGTCAAATAAGGAGCTGCTACGGTCAGACGACCGAAGATAAGCAATAGCCATGAAGAACATAAAAAAATTATAATTATAGTCTTACCTAAAAAATGAAATAAGACCACAAGTCAGAAGGAAACCATACCGAAGGAAGTCTTTGAACAACAACTAGAAGGCTAAACTGTTTGTTTGTCGTAATTGTTCCAAGTCACGTGGTCTGTGAGGCCATTGCAGAAAAATGACACATATGATAGGGACGTTTCCAGCAATACGGCGATAATGGTGGCAAGTGAAAAGCTTTCGATGTTATTTATCCTTGAAACCTAATCCAAGCGTGATATGAATATAATATAATTAATGTTGTAATAGAGGTGACGAGGGGGCTCTGGGGCCTGGAATTTATGTGCAGCCAGTTGTTACTTCAACAACATAAAGCATGTGATACATTCTGCATACTCCCCCCCCCCCCCCCTCTTCTATAAAAACAACTTTTCGTTGGTCGACGCCGATTCTCAGGCTATAAAACTTATGTCACTTCCATTTCCCCTTCCCGATTAAAAAGATGTATCCTCCCTCAACTGCCCCGTCGTCCCAACAGTACATCTACTTGCAATATTTTGTACCATAGCAATTATACCGGCACAACACAGTAGCTTAAACTGAGAGAGTGTTTCTTCTCTAATAGCAGTACAAAAGGTTTAGAATTAAATTAACAAATTTTAATTAGCCATGTTTCAATATGACATATGATAGTGTCTTCAAATCCGCGTCCTAGATGCTATCACGCCTGCCGTTATCGTCCAATTAGATCACGAGAAATTGATAGATGCCAATTTAAGATGTCATACGTAAAATTTAATTTGACATATGTGACATTTTTTTTAAATCAGTATCCTGGAAACTGTCACGTGTAAATGCTACCCAATTTAAGTGCGGAAAATTTTCACACCCCGACAAAATTGTCAGATTTTTTTGGACATATGGAAGTTTTATCCAATCGGATGGTAAGAAAGTGACAGATGCCGATTTAAAACAACACTGTTTTAATTTCGTGACTGTGGACGATAATACACGAGTAAACGATGACAGTTGAGCAAGAAATACGGAATAATATCATGCGGCACAATATGAGATGGAAAAAAATTGACGCTGACACTTTGCCATAAATCAGACTAAAGTGTGCCAACTTCAAGTTCATGTGGGTCTACTTAGCTGTTTGCTTGTTATGATTCGGGATCTTACCTTAAAAGAGCGATCAACTCATGAAAACGTGAACGATCAAGGATTCAGGTTAATCTACTTTGGTCGGCCCTATTGAACCACCTCCGCTTTCGTACCGGATATGATCCAGCTACGGGGATCACAAATTGTTGTTTGTACACAGGAAGATAATTCACTTCCTCATAGATACGACATACATGTACCCAAAGGTTTTTTCCCCTTCTTCTTTTTCTTCCTTTTTACAAGGGTTATGCTGTATTTATGATTTACGACTCCTCAAATGGGGAAAACAGGCTAACATGTCCACGTTACCTTCAGAAAATTCGAATAATTAAATGTATTGCTGTTTAAGGTTTCAGTGATTGTGTGCGTATAATTAAAAACATTGAAATTTCATGTCCAAGAGTTTGGTGAGGCATTTACTTGCACCATACAAACAATTTAAAATAAATGGGTTTCAGGTAGTTAATCTTGCCATATGATTTCAAATTCTTCTGACACAACGACAAAAAGTGTAAAATACTATAATCACGTGGTTGACAGTTTTCATTCAAATCAACAGTGTGATTCTCAGAACAAGCCAATGGAAAGTATACTCGTGTTGCATATTCAGTCAAAACAACTCAGGATCACTGATGCCGCAATAATATGATCAGTTTGTAGGTTATTTGTAAATACGGTTCTTCCTTTCACCAAATATTACAATTCCCGATAGCGACCAACTTGGAGCGACGACTTGAGTAGTGTGTTTTTGATATCGCAGTGAAACCCGTGGTGTTGTTTATTCATTATGTATGTATTATTCCTTATAGTAAGGAGCGTTGATTTTCAAATATGAATTCTGTTTGTTTTTTAACTGTTTTTGCCAGTCCCGTTGCTTTTCAAAGTAGTTACTGTCATTTTCGTTCATTGAAACACGTAGTCCGTCCATGTACAACCTCGCGTGTACATTTCAAAAAAAAAAAAAGTGAAGATCAAACATAACGAAATTTTAAGATGAAACATTATATTATCCTTCTGGCTTTTTAATACACACGCAATCACTTTAAAGTGATCACTTTAAAGTTCTGCTGTTGACTGCTAGTCTTTATTCTATGTATGTATTTGAGGGTTGCGTGTTATAGAATAACACGCATTCAGTGTGAACCATGAACTAGAACATTAGCCCGCAAACTAATGTTGTCAGTGGCACGGTCTCGTTTAAAGCTGAAATATGGGTTGAAAATTTGTCAGTGAGAGTCAAATTCCGTAGACTATGTGATAGCCACTACAAAATAACACTGCTGAAGCACTATTTTTGCGTGAATGGGTACCTATATCCATTCCGAATTGGTCTGTTTGATTTCACGTAACGGTGATTGACGGCTGTACTTTCTTGGAGAGTCTGAATTTTGTAGGGCCAACAAAAATGTCGAGACAATTTTTATTGCAAAAATGTGGAAGAGGGGTGGGTAGTTCTCTCTCAGGTTTGATGACATGTAATCTTTTCCGCTATTTGCTCTTCCCTGAAACACTGACGAAGAAGAAAGGTAAATATCCAGGCAATTACCAGTACAAGTCATATTCCAGCTTTAAGATATTGGGGGACATGTTTGCCACACATCTATGATAGAACATATATCTAACCAACCGGAGAAAACCGGGTAATTTTTGGCCGAAACACATCCCAGATCACCGGAAATAGCATTTACAAGCATTCTTTACGCTTGGTCAATCTGTTTATTTACACCTCACCTTAAAATTTCATACAAATAAATGTCTTTAAGTACGTTTTCAAGTATTTCCTTTTTTATTTCATGGTGGGGGGGGGGGCGGCAGACTGTCGCTTGTACTAACACTTAACCAATAGTTCTCCACCAATCTTTAAGTTACCGGAACTGACGTCAAACAACTTCAGACAACATTTTTCATATATCAAAGCGGTTTATGCGATGAGTCGGAAGCAGGATTTTTTTTTCACTTTTAATGTTGCCATACTGGACAAAGTTACGCTCCTGTTTAACACCAGCAACTGTGATGTTTGATGTTTAAGAGTGATCGCAACCAAACATTCTCTCCCTCGTGTAGTTTAATGACATTTTACTGTCAATGTTACCGCAGACAAAGAAAAGCCGGAAGTTGTAGAATTAGGACGTTTCGAGGGCGCTATTTCTACAAATGTTCCAAATGGTTCTAAGCCTAATGTTAGAATGTGTTTCATTGGTCAAATTCGTTATTACGATGCAGGTTATTAACTCAGAGTGTAATTTTTGTTCACTTTGATACTTGTTTGATACATACTTGTTTTCACTTAATTATTCCTGTTGGATGTTATAAGCCTGGTGCAGTTGGCAGGTGTCGTTTTTTAGAAGAAGTTTCAAAATAAAAGTTTTGTTGCCGCGTAGTCTACTCAAAAGCAACTTGATTCGAATAAGAGGCCTATATGTCGTTTAGGCCGCAACTTAGCATGCAGACGATCCATTCACCTTCAAGTTTGAAACACTGAGGGTCGTGAGAACTAACAGATGGAATACCCCCACCCCCCCCCCCCCCACACACACACACACACTACACTTCCTTCACATCACACTCAATCCCAGACTAAGAATCATTGCCATTCAGTTAAAAGCAGATCATTATCGAAGTGGTAATTAGTTTTTTAGGTGAGTACCAAGGTCAAACAATGTCACGGTACCAATGCCCAATGGGATCATATTCAATGGAAAGTAATGGCCATTACTTAAATTCAATGGAAAGTAATGGCGTGGAAATCATGAGACATTGTACCAAATCTGAACCAAAGGTATGCCCAAAGCACTAACAGGTGATACACTCTTTCCGATTGTAGTGAAAAACAAAGCCACGGATGATGAAACAGAGGGAAGTAATTTGCTTAACATAAGTACAGTATACACTGTGTATGTTTAAACAGTCTAAAGTGGGGGTAAAGCTGCGTTTACTATTGGTGCAAGCAAAATAGCTAATTTACAAGTTACGTTGTGCGTTAAAACGCTAAGATCAAAACGTTAAAGGACCTCGTAAGATCTCACAGCAATTCAGGAACGCATATATGTATATATATATATATAGGCCTATAATTCATTACACCTGTTGTTTATTTTAAAGAAAATAGATATAACGTTAACAGAAAGCTTGCACATAGACCGAAAAACGAAAAGAAATTCTCTCAACAAGAATTCACCTTTGACGGTAATGTGTTCGGTATACCATACTTCTAACAAGAGATTTCAATACCAACTCTTAGGAGAATAAGCATGTATTCATATAAGTTCTGACACTTTAATATAATTGTCCTCGTCAAAAAGTAATTTGCGATCCAGAAGTATGCAGTCAAAAAAAAAAAAAGACGTTTGCTTTCTATGCTTGCAATTGGAAAATTAAGCCCATTTATTTCACGAAATACTTCCGTTTCTCGAAAACATAGTTAAGAATAGTTGTTATATAATAACAGAAATAAGAGTAACCTGAAATATTATTCATACTGCTACGTCGCCGTCGGTGGGCGAAGTACGCCACATCTTTTTTTTTTTTCTGTCGCGGCTTCGTCTAGGACTATACACCCTCCCTCGCAATATACAGTCACCCCATCCTCAAACCCTCCTACGCAAATTAATATTGAACAAGAAAACCCCACCAGAATTTTAGGGTGCCGAAATCGCTTAAAAACCCTCGAACTGTCCCGGAACAGCCAATCTGCGACAATGGTTTCCATCTGATGAAAACGTAGTGGTTTCCATGCATGGTTCGACAATTTTTCTACCCTACCTTCAAACTTTAACTTCATTCTGTTGATTTTCATACGGATTTATGCAACAATTGAACAATAGTGCCAAGGTTATTTTATAATAGGGAACTTTATAAGGATACATTGATACATATGAACTGTATCTCAGTATAGTGCAGTATAGCGCATCAGTTCATTTCCTACATGGTTTTAGCCAGCTTTTGTGGGTGCAATAGTGCAGCGAATAACCTTTGTTCGTATCGCTAGACTGAGCATCAAGAAAATCGGTGGTAATCGTTTCCTATCGGCGGCCAATCTGATACTTTTTTTCGACACCACCAATATGCACACGACCGATATGGGTCACTTGACTGCCGGAAATTGTGGAAAGAGGACCATTAATCCAGTCACGCTAGACTGTTGGCATCGGCAAAACGTGCCCATGTTAAGCGCACGTGTCACCGGTTTGTATAGACAGGTTCTCTTCATGTTTCTCGTTGGTAGCATCATGGGGCTTAGTGGCACCACCCACGGTGCCCCAGCTCCAAGAACGTCTTCCGAGTACCCAAGGAGAGGAACGACAATCGGATACCTGTTGCAGGGGGCACCCACAGAATCTTTCAACCGTTTTAATTTAGATACCTTGATAAATTTAGACCTGACGTACGAATTCGTTACCGCAACGGAAGTTGTGACAGAAGTAATGGAGGAGACAGAGACAATCATACCCGAAATCGCCACCAGTCCTGAAATAGATCATGAAACTACATCCAGGATCGGAAAATTTGAGGAGATACCTGAGAAGGAGAAGGAAATGACAGAAAGCGAAACTGGTAATTCTGGACTCGAAATATCGAAGCATATTTTAAATTTGGGATGCGTGTTATCCTCCGATAAGAATAACAATCCGTCATTAAGAGTAAAGCGAACTATCGGTTGTGACAGCAACAGGATAAAGCTTGTCACACTAAGCGGCAAATTCTTAAAGATAAGTAACGATGAACAAACCGTTAGATGGTCTCCTTACTGGGACGAAGGAAGTAAGTACAGAATTTTCCTGTTATTTCTTGGTTTTTCTTCGTGTCCATCTTAATTTTAGTTTAGCTCAGTACCAATATAGTGACAAGAAAGACTGCAGTACAATGCAGTAGGCTGTTTAGTATCCTGCAAAGTTAATTGATAGTAAATGCCGACGTCGTGACCAAAGTTTGCACCGCCCTACCCCCTATACAAAATAGTTTGCTTACATGTGACTCATAATCTGGAAGAAAATTTTAAATTAGAACTATTTTTACTGTTATTTAAGGAAATAAATCCCACCTCAGCGTCTCAAGTCTGAATCTATCTGTCACCATCACTCCGACAGCATATGAGATCAGTTTGCATGATGTAGACGTACCAATTAGTCAAACATATTTCGGATCGATTTTCGTTTTACATGTACTTTAATAAATAATTTACAAAGAGTTTAACGGATTTCGGTAAGAAAATAAAACTAAGCCCTCGTTGTTTTTCTCGTTGACTAGAATTATTATCCCCCTGTGGCTTAGAATATTCCCAAAATACCACCCCAGGCTCTAAACTAACCTACTGAACTAACTAAAGTGTCGTTAAATATAAATCCAAATCATGTCAATGCTTTTCTAAGGTAGCCTATCTAGGTAACTCCAAATAGACTGCTATTTAATGGACGCTGACGGTCAAACTCTCGCCATCGCCGTATGTACAGTAGTTGAATTGGTCTGCAACGACCTGCAATTAAAAAAAAAGGTTTATTATAAGACTACAAAACAACGTTTCTATTATTTTGAAATGTAGTATGACTGAAGGTAACATAGAGTATTTGAAGTCAATTTCTGTGTATTATTTTCAAGATTCTATTATCTGAATTTAGAATTTACCTCAAAGAAAGGAACTTTGACGGTTGCAACAATTTTCTAGCCATATAAACCTCAAAAAAAAAACATTTCCTACAACAGAAATAAAGAATCAACCATAAGGAAAGAAAACAGGCAGGAGCCCTCCGAAACACGGTTACTCTCCCTGTACATCTCTAGCCAACAAGAACAAGTTTTTCACCGTAAAATGAAAAATGATAACAACCACGTAAAATATTGTAAAATGTTCTTCCATGCATGTGTCTGTATGCCAACGTATAAAAAAATACTATCACAAGAGTTTAGCAGATTCCCGTATTCTAATCACGGTCCTCATGAAATTTGTGGCTTTATTATCTGGTCATTGTGAGGTAATTTGTACAGCGTGTGTGACCTTCAGGAAGCTTGATTGTACCTATGTTATTGTGTCTCGTTTCATCGCTTTAAAAAGGGAAAGAGGGCGTTTAGAATACACCAACATGGCATACAAAGAAAATACCTTTAACCATTGTTAAACCATTCAGCCTGGTCGATAAACATCTGCTAAAGCTTCAAAAGCTCCTCAAATCATTGTTTGAATTTTTTAAAAGTTTGGGTGAACAAATTATTGTTGAGCAGCAAGTATCTGAATTTCTATCTGTGAGAAACTTATTTCTTGATAAGATGGCCACTGCCCTTCCAGAGTTTGAATGATCTGTCATTCTATGTCCATAAAAGGTTGGTTTAATCGTATGATTGCTTCCTGTAAAACAAACGCCTTATTTCGCTTTACACCGTTCAATTCCAGATGGGCCAAACTAGCATTTTTTTTTATTTTTATGTAGGGCAAATCTCTGGAGGTCGCCATAGTATCATCAGGGAGTTGGTTTTTGTGTTATGTTATGTCGTGACTAGAAAAATCGACTCCAGTGGATATCCGGTGTATTGGTGTCATTTTGTTACACTAATCTTTCACATGCTATGTGGTAATCGTCAGAATATATTTGATAGCTAAAAAGCGTGATGAAATATAACTGTGGAGGTGAATGAGCTACTGAACGCTATGTCTTGGTCAGGGTTGTGCAGTAGTGTTGCTACCACTTCATCGTCGCTCTGGCTGAGTGACCGGGTCCATGGTTTAACCAGGTCCATGGTTTAACAAATCAGAAAGTGTACAGAACTACACTGAAGAATAAAAAACGGGGTCGAAGAACTACACCGTTATCTGAAACCGTTAATTTGTCAGAGAACGAAATTTGGCCTCGTAGGGGTACAACTTGATGTGATCGTCAAATTTTGACAGTGCATTGCGCGGGCCCACACAAATGGTTCCTCTGTACACGTTGAACCTTGACGCATGCTACATTTCTCTTTTTGCATATACTCTCGCTATAAATTCCGACCACGTAACACTATAATAGTCACTCGGTGACTCCTGTAATAGTCTCATTCACATTAACATATACGCTTATTAGATTTAAACAAGAGAAGAATCACGAAATCAATGGAATGGAAGTAAGGAGGGGGTGGGTGATTCAGCTGGGGCTATCCGAAATGTAATTTAAGGTTATGTGAGGGAGAATGTTTTAATGAAGAACAATGTATGGACTTGGTTTTCATTTGAGGAAAGTCGACGTGACAGCAATACATCACACTCCACGTATTCCCCTCCCCGACCCCCACAACAAAAGTCTGTTCTTCCACACTTGTGCGTATGTGACACTATGAACAAGAATACATCAACTCGTCAGAGTGAACTGCAGAGAAATGGCGTCTTGTGCTTCACTTGGCGAATATAAGACTTCAACATAAACTGGTCGTTAACGGCTTAAAGATTTACAAGTCATGGTGAATTGTTTGATCTTAAGGATTTTAAGGTTATGCCCAATCATGTGCGTCATCTTTTGGAGGTGGCCTGCACTGGTCTTACCTTGCAGTTTTGAAGATGATCAATGGACATGAAAGCATCTTAGCATATAAGTCGCAGACCATTTCATTGCATTCTCGGGTATCTCTTTTCATTTTAAACATCTTTCCTTGTGTTACTTTTTGTACTAATAAAATAGTGTCTTTTCAGATATAATAGGATAGTGAGAGTAGCACGATTAAGAGTAGATTCCAAAGAACTGTCTAGTCGACTCAGTAAATGGTTACGTGATTCCCTAAACCCATCAACTTAAAAAGAAGAATAGGCCTACATGAGGAAAAGAAATAAACTTCCAGTCATACATAGATCAGAGATAGCGGTGGTAATAAAACAGATCAGTTGGTTTTGTGGTTGACGAGTAGGGAATTCTGGCTTTCAGGCATCATACTTAAGATCACGAAACGACCTATATATGTGGAAAC
Source organism: Stichopus chloronotus (assembly GCA_021234535.1). Classification (NCBI taxonomy): domain Eukaryota; kingdom Metazoa; phylum Echinodermata; class Holothuroidea; order Aspidochirotida; family Stichopodidae; genus Stichopus; species Stichopus chloronotus. The sequence goes on from CM037834.1 coordinate 15,223,940, forward strand.
CTCAGTTCCTCGAAGATAATGTACATTGCAATTCATGCGTGTCACTGTTTCACGTTGAATTTAGGCACTGTAATATAGAAAAATTTGAACAAAGAATGTTTCTTCTCCGACGAGGTGATTAATGTCGGCAATAAAAAGGACTTTGTCGGATTTCCTGTGCACTGTCTAGAATTAAAATAATTACTGACCCAAACCTACCGAGTCAAGAAAAAGTGATTTTTCTTATAGAGTTTCATTTGAACTGGGCATAATATTTATAGAACTGCATTTTAGCACAATGAGAGTTTAAAATAAATAATTCATTCAATAACCCCCCCCCCCCCCGCTGGTTCTCACATGTAAGGGGGGGGATATATTTGTGCATTGTTGTAAAACCTCTACATGGTAGCTACAATGATATGTCGAGGATGATTAATTGAGGAATGAGTAATACTATCAAGGTATATATCATCCAATTCGTGGTATCCTTTATGCAGGGTAACGTTACGACGATGGCACAGAATGTGAGCACTAATCAGTTCATCATTTTTAATAGAAGGTTGGGGGGTTGGCCATTCACAGGGATGCGTCAATAAAGAGTATCTTTGTGAAAATCTTTGATCTGACAGCATAATTATGAAAGTGCTTTTGTAGCTTACAATAGCATATGTACTATGTACTACCTGATGCAGAGACCAGACACATCCATTCAATTTGAATGAAGTTGAAACATAAACCACTAGGACGGTTTCAAGAGACAAACAGTTGTAGTGACAACTTCCAGGACTGAAATAAATATGGTCTTCATCCTCTTCTACTTTCCCTTCAATTTAACCATGAAAGAATTTTAGAAATCCAACGTAAGACAGTTGTGCATGTGTACCGATCAAATTTATGGATCAAACCTACAGAATGCTACCACTGAGCCGCAGATAATGTAGATCAGCGAAAATTATCTTAGCCCTCTCCATTAACTGCTATTGGTCGAATAAATTAATATTTTTTAGTTTTAAACTTTAGATCATGTCAAATCATGTGTCTCTTTTGTTGAGTCACTTTGTAATTGACCGTTGTTGTGCCGAACATTGAATAATAAGCAAGGCATTTTACAAAAACATCATTATAAAAAACAAGACCCTCTTTTAGCGGTAAGACGGGGTATTTATCCGCACACTGTATATATAACTAGCAGCTTATATTGAGTTTTTCATTGCCGAATATTACACTTAGTAAGTCGCTATATATATTTCTTTACTTTTCATTCACAGCATTTGTAAGAATTATCAACGCTCATGGACCCTCACTAGTAAGGATCAAAGATCCCAGAACAAACAGATATATACACATGGATGGCGCAGGGTTCTTCAGTATGGTTCAATTGTCACAGCAAGTAAGATTCTAGAATTAAATCCAAGAAATTAAACATTTGTAACTGAGAGATGGTAACGTCTACATACATAAATGCTATCCGAAGCTTTAACGAAAGTGGGATTTTTTGACACTCAGACGTATACCTATATCATGACATGAAATAATCTGGTAAAAGCGTAAGAAGTAACGAACAAATTTTTTTCCGGGGGGGGGGGGGGGGGGATTGAGGCACTAGGTGTATGACCGATACCATTTAAAGGAAACACTATAAACCACAAACCACATTGTGAACACACGTTTGAGAGGGATAGGAAATTTGTACGTTGGGCAACGCGGCATATGCTCGTTACTCCCGTTAAGAAAACGCGTGAAATGAGCATAGTTCGCCGTATTAACCATCATTAAGGCTTCTATTGGATTTTAAAATCTACTTCCGCATTATTTCCTTCTCTAAAATAACATGTCTTGTATGTTCTCCACCAATATTTTCTTCCGGCAATATTAACTGCTGATATCTACAGCGCTAATCTTGAAAGTAGTCCGTTAGTAATTTGATCACATTCTGTTGTAACCATAGGCCTATACTTACCTTAAAGGTCTGGTGACATGAAAATGACGTTTTGAGGTATTGGGTGCATTAGGCATTCAAAATGTTGAAAATAGCCACAAATTGCTTCAAAATCCGTCAAAAATTGACAAATTTACAGGCAAATTAGTGTCTCACAGCTGTGTCATGAATAAACATTGGTTAAATATGCAAATTTGTGATGTCAGGAGAGGGACTCCCAGGATATGTCTTATGTTAATCCTTTGTTTATGTAACCTTTATTTCAAGGTCATTTGAGAATTTTATATGCCCAGAGGGTTTTATTTTGGAAGCATGTGTTTTCTCCTTCAAAAATATCGATATCACGCACAATGTGAAACTCAGTAATTAAGTAATTAAGAGGCAAAATATATAGGGTTAACAAAAGAAAAACTGACACTGTGCAACACTCCACATCATCTGTTTTGCATTTTCTTCACACTTTGAAAAGTCATATCTCAAAAACGGTAATAGATATAAACAAAATTCCAACGGATTTTCAATGAGGGTTTTACTTTGTAATGTTTGCATGAAGGAAGCTCTTTTTTGGAAGCATGTCACACGTCCTTTAAAAGCCTTGACTTAAGAAAAACCAAAGAAAACGTACAGTGACTGAGAAGTATATGGCAAAGTGTGGGTGCTCTGCATACGATAACCTGTAATAATTTGCCCTTTTATAGTATCTGCTTGCCATGTTTTTTTTTGTTTTTTTCTGATTGAAGTTTGAAGAGTAAAGAACACTGTGTAGGCAATGAAAACGGGTGTAACTCATTTGATGATGGTGTCAACCGAAAGCGCTTATTGCTTTTCCATATCTGCAAAGCACTTAAGCATATTTGCGATTTACTCTACCCTGTAGTTAAAGCAGAATGTGTTGCTATTACTGCGTTTTCAAAGTAGACCAAAGTACTGCCTATACCTCTTACAGTTGTAAAAAGCTATTGAAACTGCCATACCGTTGTTTATTTGTCCACAAACAACATGACTTCCAAAAGAAATGTGTTTGCGTAGGATTTTCGTTGTGGTTATTTAAACTGAAGCACCTTATATTTATTACAGGGCCCGATTCCGCTAACCCTTTAGCCGAAAAATCTAAACCACCCTTCTTTCCACCGTCATTAACACTCTGATTTTTTAAATTTCTACTGAAAGATACATGGAATAGATGTTGCTCTCCGGGTTGGTATATGGAATAGAATGATGAACGATATAATGACAAAGGCTACTTTGTTTTCTTCAAACAACACATTCTGCTTTAAATTGACCAAAGTGTCTGTATATACGGCCCTCATTAAACTTACTGAAAGTGGTGGCAGCATTTTCCTTTGGCAAACAAAATACTGAAGTAGAACTGCGTGGTAGTTCATTATTGAGTTGTAGTGCTTGGTAGGTAAGTCGTTGTTGTTGTTGGGAGGAAGGCAGTCTTCGTGGATCTACTCCTCATAGGAGTTGCCTTTCGGGGGAAGGGGTGCCATTTCCTGTTGCCCCCTTTCCCGATCCAATCTTTTAAAATCACACTGGACGAAACAAAAATTCTATTGGATTTCTCGCATCACGTTGAAAAACTGCTGACACTTTTAATTACTATACATAATTGGTGCTTACTATATATAATTCGTGCAAGACTGTACTGCTTAAAGTTAAGCCTAATCTAGTACTGCTGTATATTTGTCAAAACTGGCTCTCTGTTTCACCACTGAAATGAAAAATGAGAGAAGTACAGCACAACTTGCTCAATCATGTGCAATGAAGCCATTCGCATCCAGGCAATACGTGATTCTGTACAAGGATGCCATGTTGTACCCACTATGAAACAAGGATGCAGTACATGATTCTGTGAAACATATTAAACACAATGGCGCCTTATTGCGCACCAATTTTGAAGCAACGATTGATACTCCAGGTTCATCACCTCATTGGAAAAAGACCGGCCCACATTCATGGCGTTTTCTTTAAATGTATCCACAGGGCTCTCTCATCACTTAAACTCCTTAATCCGTTCTTATAGTTGTGGCATTTGCTTTTCTTCGGTAGATTTCGGTGTCAAGACGACCATAGCTGGCACTTTCTGTTATTGTTAAGAGGCCGAGTAGGCATATTTGCATGAACTAAGTTACGTTACGCGCATGGAAAGGTGTTCTGAGCCCTACAAAGCTCAAAAAAAAAAAGAAATTGGCATCCGATCGATAATGACAAGATTGTAGTGGGGCTCACTGCAATAGTTATCTTAGTTTGATATACACAGATCGTTCACTGAATGAATCTCCAAAAAGCACTCTTGCCCATGAGTTTTGATAAATCTATCTGTAAAATGATTTGTCTGCTTTGCTTCTAGCTATATGTAAAAATCATAGAACAAACCAGCTTGCCAAAGTTCATGATAACGAATCTCTCCTGTAATAATTGACAAAAAAGTTGTATAAAAGACTTTCGGTGATTTCCATCTCGTGTACCAAGTCTGTCCATGCGACTCTGCAGGATGGCTGTTGATGTGTGGCGCTATTCCACTTAGGGAAAATCGGCTAATTGAACATTTCCAGCTTCATACAACAATGTAGTTGCATGTATGAGCTATGGTATAAGGTACTACAACTTTGGCTATTGAGGTTAAAAAAAACTTGACGTATTGATGATGCTGTACGTATGTCATTTCTTGCCTTATTCACCACATGCAACATGTTTTTTCTTATTTTGTTTTACAGGAATTGGCATCCAATACTGGACCGACCGTGTGGAGGGAAAACCCCTCCGATAATAATTCTTTCACCTATCATCAAGTAGTAGCAGGAGGGAGTAAGTGGTATCTTCAACTAGGCAGGAAGGAAGCGGTGCAAAGCAGATCTCAGTCAAGTATGGACGTCAAATTCGTTAAATTATTCTGTGGCTGATGAAGGTAGCGACCAAGTGGGTCCAGTGAGTTACATGCCGAACGACGTGTAGTCGATTGAAGGCCAGCTGGCAGACTGAGTTTCCTTGTCAACCTGTCTGCCTGGAAAGGTATCCATGAATGGAGAAAAAAATCGTAGGTGGCTGACTATTTAGGGTTCAGCCTCTGCGTAATGTAGCAACAGCTACACCACCATCAATTAATGAAAGAAAGTATTGGCGCCTTGTTACGTTGAAATGAGAAGGGAAACTGTCAAGTCGTTATTGGCAATGAAAGGATATGAGTTACACCTAGAATGCCACTGTCATTTTAAACACAACACTGTTAAGAATGTAAATTGAAATGTGTTAAGTTACAGAAAATAGAATAAAGATATACAAAAGGAATACAGAAATGTTCTGGTAATTAGTTTCCATACAATTTCTGTAATTCTTATTTATTCTTTGTTTTATTTTCTGTAAATTTATAGACATTTTTTACAGTGAAGGAATGTTGAAACGGACGATGGCCTCTCATCCAATGCAGGGAAGTGCCATTAGATGACATCTCCCTGTCCAATGATACCCGTCTTTAATTTTGTGCTATAGACAAACTTGACTTTGGTACTACGCTGCATTTATAAAAATGGAAGATGGAGATGTATTTTGTAACACTGACCTTAACTGATAAATTAAGCAACGGAGGCGTATTTCGGAGACGTCAGTTTCTGAAAGTAAGTAATCCTAAGTTGTCCATCTTGTTACGGTCCACTAACTGTCCATTTTACCAAAGTTTGATTGCGTTGTGTTTTTTTATTATCATAATACTTACTTCGTAGGTATTAGCTTAAAAGTAGGATTTTTTTAGTTAACACTGGCTAAACCCCATGCTTTGTTGGTTACACACTCCAATTCGTTCCTTTATATGTATTCCCATCATACATTTTTAAATACATCACACTTCTCTAAATTCAATAGACCTAGTTGTGACGTCATAGAGACGTAGATCTATTTAAATCTTCGATATGAGTTTTATATAGCGATTTTGAATTGTTATTGATCGGTTTATACAGGGTATGTGACTTCGTTGAGTCAAAGAAAAAGAAAAAAAAATCGTTTGACTCTGTTCGTACTGAACTTGAGTTTAACAGTGAACTTATGTTCCCTTGTCAATCATGACGCTCCCACCGTTCCACCTAGGACTTCATTGAAGTGATTTATCTATGCCTTTCATGTAGAGGTATCTTCGTGTGCAATGAAATCTACTAGTACTGTGCATATCACATGTACGAGAAATGGTATAGAATGTTCATTATTCAAATTTGATTAATTATTGTTTTCAAATATTCTGAAGATGTTATTGCAAAATTTATAGTTCATTTTTGCACAAAAGACGAGAAATGTTTGTGCTTTTCCAGTATTATTTAATTCATTTGCTTAAAACGAAAAATGCAACCTTAAATTATTTTCTAATCACAGGACATTTATAGTAAATATTGACAAACGTTTTGTTTTCTTCAATTTTATGCTATTTTCGTTATTAAACTAAAAATATTTAAATTAATGTTTTAATTTATTGAATTTGACGTTTACCACGAGGGAAATAAATGGAATGTACTGGAGCAATGTAAAATTAGTATGTAGTGTATATTGTTGTTCAAACAGTTTATAAAATTGGTGCATACGTTTGTCTAAGAATCATGTGTAACATGTTTTCCTAGGTGACATATCTTACATTGTTCTCAAATTATTAGAAAAAAAATACGATCTGTCCGGATGTGGGGTTCCTTCCATTATTCCCACTATAGGAGAGCAATTTTACTAAGAAGTTTCCAGGTCTCATTTTGTTGCACCCAGAAGATTTAAATTCGTTTGCTGAAGTCATTTGATAGACACGAAAATCTTGGACAATACATTGACACGTTCACGCTGAGAATCTACTGTGTTCTCCCTGTTTCCATGAGACTGGGGAGGCGCTACAAGGAACTATGTAGAGAAGAAAAGTAACCTTCTCTGGCTCAAAATATCTCCGATTTTGTTATGTAACTTCGGGGGGGGGGGCAACGAAATATGTCAAAAGTGTTATTGTGTCATGTAAACGCAATGCAACAATATTTCTCAATTTACCAAGAAAGGACAATGGCTACATAAATTTCTTGTATGACTGTGGCATGAAGCATGATAGGGTCTTGTTCCACAAAATGCCCCCTTTATGTTTCGCAGTTTCGAGGTGTTGGACTGATTATCTGTTTGTAATCCAATACTTATGCTTACAAAGCCCTGTTAGACTCAAATGCTATTTGAACAGGATCTTCTCCACATTGCTTTATGGGTGACAGAGGGGACAGAATGGGCGAAATGGCCTATCAATATTTCAAAACTGCACTGTTTAATCACATTTTCATTCTGAATTAGTATACTTAGACAAGGTCTCAAAATAAATATTTCACCCGCAGTGCAAAGCAAAAAAAAATCACTTAAAATATACATACAGTTCCAATCTATCATCAAATATAGCACCACTTAGCTGTATCCAACCCAACCTTTTTGTTTTCAAAGGAAAGGGACGCCCCTCCCCTTAGACACTCCCCCTAGGATGGCGATCAGTTATTAGATTCATCATATCACAACTTCACACTTGTATACCGGATCAGACTTTATGCCCCCTCCATGCTACCCTCAATTTCAAGATCACGCAAGACCTGTGAAACCATGAAATATCTTTGCCCCCCTTGTCATGATATAAGTCCTGGGTTGTAGCAGTACTGATTTTGCCCTCACCCTGGATACTCTCTTTTTTTATATTATGGGTTCAGAGACCTTCTCTAGTTTAGCAAAGTAAATCAATTGTTTTCTTATTCAACAGTGAGCATGATTAACTGCAACTCATTAGCCATTTTGAGTTCAGATGTCCTCATCTTTGTCCTCTTCAGGCATAGAAAAGAAGATTTCCCACCAACTTGGCTCTTGAAGCAAAACCTTTGGTGGAGTCCTAGTCTTGACAACTACCACAGCTGAAGTGTGCTGTGAAATGTTACGTAATTTTATCAATTTCATAATCAGGCGTTATCCTTAAATGGTGGACAGTGTTCCCTCAAAACCTGCTGACTTGGTTAGTTAATAATTCATGAGAAAGTAGTTGAATGCAAATAGCCAAAACTTTTCAACAAATGAGTGGGGCTTTGGGCTTGTTCAGAGTATCTTATTGTTCCTTTCAAGTGGTGACTCATTTTAAGTATTCACAAATTATGGGATGGATATGGAGTTACTTAGAATAGTTCCAGGGTGGTTCTGGCAGTTGAGCCTCGGCTTTGAGGCATGGAAGCATTGACCCTCGAATTATGGTATAGGTCTGAAATTGAGAAGACATGATTTTCAATTCCTCACTGAAGATAATCTTTTAAAATTTGGTTCTACTCTGTTTTACAGTGTTCCTAAAACACACCGCTAGTGTTTAAGTACGAGATTGTAAAGAATTGCTAAGTTCAATCTGCAAAGGTAACTTGTTGGAGTCTGGTTTCCATTTTGTTTGTGGACCATATCAACCGTTTCTCTCTTTCCGATGACCGTCAATGAGCAAGGTGAACTTTTCTTGAAGTCTGTTTTCTGTTTATTTTGTGTACTTTTATAACACCCCTCCTGGAAAGCATTCTAGCTACGCCATTGAGTTGTGAATCAGTTACCGAGACAAACTGGAGAGATGAGCCATTTGTAGACCATTCAGGACTCTTTAACAGCCATCTTCTTTAAATTCAAAGAACCAAGCGCTGTCAAATTCGGTTTGAATATTTCTAAACGTTACAAAATAAACAAAATATGATCGCAATCATTTGGTTTCATACCTGTTGTCATGACAACTTAATTAACAAGTGTTCCACGTTCACTTCAACTTCAGACTAACTTCAGATTCACTTCGGTCAAAGAATATGTTTGACAGATCTCTGCAGACAAAGATTGATGATCTTCGACTAAGCTGCGTTAGATGTTCAAGCTTCTAAGACATAATCTGCTGTGATCAGACAAAAGGACTATCCTGATCAAAGCTCAAGGTTGGTTATGACCTTGACTGGAAGACCATCCTCACGGCATTGTCTTACCTGTTCACTGTGTGCCAAACCTTACTTACTTTTGATATCGGGTGTATACGTCAGTTTGAAGACTAGAGGTGGTTCCCTTTCTTTGGGTTTGGTGGTAAGATAGTGCTCACGGTTTTCGAAAGAAATGCGTCTAGTGGCCGTGGCAAATTCTTCTTCCCCATAGTTTCGAAGTAGAATTTTCTCTTTAAATTCATCTCTTTTATGGATGAGGTCGGTCTCATTGTTACAGAGACGTACATAACGCAGCACTTCTCCTTTAATAAAGCCTTTAAAGGTGGCAAGTGGGTGTGCAGAGTTTCTATCGACTTATTGATAAGTTTCAGTGGGTTTGGTGTAGATTTTTGTATCTAGGAAACCAGTAGAGTGAAACTTAGGACCTTTGAAGATTCTCAGATCTAGGTACGTGACCTCAGAGTTAGAGATTTCTACTGTGAACTTGAGGAGATGATGAATTTCATTCATCTTCACCACTAGTTTCTCGAGTTCTGTGGCTGTTTCATTATACAACTAAAGGATGTCGTCTCTGTAACGAAGCCATTTTAGGATCCGTTAAGATAATCTGTTTCTCGATTGTGTGCACAAATATGTCACAGATTTCTGGTGAAGCTTGGCCTACACTTAGCGCAGCCAATTTTTTGGCGGTAAAGCTGTTTATTAAACTCAAAGCAATTCCTTTTTGAGTTCAATTAGTTTGCGCATGGAGGCGGGAGAAATTTTATTAATTTCATATAGGCTTTTATCTGCCTTAGCATAGACTTCTTCACAGATATTGAGTGCCTCCTCTTGGGGAGTGTTGGTATACATGGAGACGACATCGAGAGTTGCAAGGAGTACTGCTTTTGGTAGTTCAGTTGCTTCCAGAACTTTTAAAATGTGGTTTGTGTCTTTCACGTACGTTTCTTGTTTTGTTACAAGAGGAGGCAAGAAAAAGTCCACGAATTCAGAAATTTTCTCCGTGGGTGACCCGTTGCCACTGGTTATGGGCCTACCAGCAAATTTTGAATTAGTCGGAGGGGCCTTGGGTACGTTTGGTAGCACGTATATTACTGGTGTGCGGGTTCTGTGGTTGTAGGGGGATAGGTACTCTAAGGTGCTTTTATCAATCTCATTTTTAGGGAACATGTCTTGTAGCGTCTCTTGGACTAACCTTTTAGTTTCCGATGTCATATCACTATCTAACTTTTCGTAGTGGTGACTAGACAAATGCCTTTAAAATATACCAACATGGCATACAAAGAAACTTGTTTTATCCACTGTTAAACCATTCGGTCTCATCAATAAACATCTGCAAAAAGCTTCATCTCCTCAAAACATTATGCATGTGATGAGTAACGGAAGATGCATCATTGGAATTTTGAAAAGTTTGGGTGAACAAATTATTAGTGAGCAACAAATTACTGAATTTCTATCTGTGAGAAACTCATTTCTCGAAAAGAAAGCTGCCTTCCTTCCTTAGTTTGAATAATCTCTCATTCTATGTCTAAAAATATTGGTTTTAAAAATGTGGTTGTTTTCTGTAAAACGACGGCCTTATTTCCCTTTAACTTTATTATCTGGATATCCGGTGTTTTGGCTAAAAATGTGGTTATTTGACTAGATGATATACTTTGTGCACTGGCGTAAAATATTTTTCTTTAATAGCATCTTTCTTCTTCAAACTCTGATGTCATTCTCACAAAGGAGAAAAAGTCTCAAAAGGTAAATCGAGATAATTGCATTTAAAATAGCAATAGGCCAACTACGCACATGTCAATACAAATTATTTTACCAAGGTAATCATATCTTACAAGTTAGGTTACATTTTGGCTTAAAAATGGACTTACTTGAATAGAATGTTTTAAACCACCACAGTGACATAACATAAAATTTTGCCGTATTGCGATTTTTATAAGTGATGACATCATCACAAATGACGTCACTACCGTTACGCATACTATGCTTTTCTCATTTTTCTGACTTTTTGGAATATCCTAGATGTCACCATGGTAATCATGGAAGGTACATGGTAGTCGACTCTAGCTCAGTCAGCAGGAGTCATGCAGTGTAATATTCATGAAGTGGAGGTGTGCACAGACCGCCCAAAACTGACACCAAACTGACACCACCCGAAACCGAACTGAGTCGGTTTTGGGAGACTCGGACGGACGCGATTAGGTTCTCTAATTATTTTGCACTCAAAAAGAGGAAAGCCGAAGAACCCGACCAAGATTTATACAATTTTTTGTGTAAATATATATGTGACCATTAACCCTCAAATAACGTGATTTTAGGATGAAAAACCCTTTTCCCCATAGGAATCAACCTCATAAACTGATGATTTACGACGAAACTGAAGAGTATGCCCAATCAAAAAAAAAAGAAAAGAAAAAAAAAAAGAAGCATTCAGTGGGTGTGTAATAAGTATGAGCATTACAAATCCAGCTTATTAATTAAAACACATTTCCGAATACTACATAAACAAAAACACTGTTATAAGGTACACTATGCGCCCACAGTCATTTACGAGGTTTATGATCGCAACTTTTAGATATGTGTTTGAAAGTCATGTTTCAGTCGCAAGTCTGTATTTGCTAACCCTCCTTATGGACTGTACTTTGACTTACATAATATGATACTGTAACTTTGACCAGGGAAATTCCCTTACCTAAAGCTAAATTTATAGGCCTATTTCCTTACCGTTCTCCTTGTGGTCTGCATACTTTGACCTCAAGTTTTTGATCCTTATAATCTTTATGTGTTTGGAAATTACTTGGTGATTTGCACTTTCTCAACATTTTTGGTTGAGTATTCTCAAGTTATTCTCAACTTACATCATGGACAGGCGTGCAGCTAGGATTTTACCATAGGTGTGTTTTACAGCACAGCGACATGGTCGAGGTGGCTTAAAAGAGGGGTATCACCCTCCCCTTTCGCAAAAAAAGAGAGAAAAAGTAATAATATTGATTCCCTTAGGTGCAAAATATATGTTCTAAAACTGGCAACAACAGTGTCGTAATTATTTTGTGGAATTATATAAATTTTACATAATTTATGCAAGAAAAACCAACTCTAGAGTTTAAGTACAGTACTTTAATTAGAATGACTGGCAGCATTTAAAAATGAAACTTAAATAATAATCCAGAAGTGGAATGACTTTGAAATTCCTTATCAATATTCACAGACAACCAAGGACAATAGGCCAAACCAAATTTGAAATTCAAACACTTTACTCTTTGTGGGACACCAATTTTACTAACTAGGATCTCTCTCTCAGTAGGTTTCCAGACGTTAGGTTTCCAGACGTTAGGTTCTAGTGACCTCAAATGACCTTTGACCTTCATGAAAAACAATAAGTGTGTAGGTAGTATACTTACAATATACTACCTCCACACCAACCTTGGAGTTCAGACAACTTTCCCTTTCTTGAGATAGCGTGTTTACAAGTCAAGACGTCACATACACACGCAAACACATACGCAAACACACACGCCATAACGACCGCATAGATTCCTAAGTTGCCTGCCTGGAATCCAAGATGCACTGACCGAGTGATATCGTACGTAGCGAAGTCGTAAAAACTTACTAACGGTCTTCTGTCTCGTCTTTATTATTATGATAGAAGGCACTTAGAGTTGAAGGGTTCGCACTACATCATTCTTATAAGAAATGAAAACGAGAGATGGGAAGCGCAAAACTTCAAATCAAAATATTATCAAAACTCACTTTATAATAGTGTTTTATAAACTCATGACAATTTTTTTTTAAGGGGGGGGGGGGGCTTTGGCTATGAGGGATGTTTTAACCCCCTAAACACCCCCTTGGCTACCCGCCTGATCGTGTAACTTGCGTTCTATTGACTTTAACTTACACCTAATTGCAGTGTTACTCCTTGCACATCCTGTGTGGTCGTTCAGTATTATACAGGAAAAAGAAAACCTTACCAATTGCTGTACGTTTTGCCGTTAACAGTCATTAGGACTATTTTGGCCTGTGCTGGCTTTTTTTGGGGAGGGGGTGGGGGGGGGTTCTGGCATGAACGTCGGTTTGGACAGTTTCACCTACTCGGTGAACATCGGTTTGGTCTTGGGTGGTCTGAGCTGGAGAGTTTTTCGGTTTCGGTGATTTGGGTCAAGTCCAAATCAATGATCGGGTGGTCCAGAGATCTTCCTTGTAAGGGTAACCGATTGTTTTCCCCTTGCAAGTTCCCCTCCAACCAGTTCGCCCCCAAATTACCAGTTCACCCCAAGCTGTTTACCAGTTCGCCCCAGACGACCTAACTGCACACCAGTTCACCCCTAAACTAATGGTTGCATTATGTGAGAAAAACGCGTTTGCGACTTCCGTAATCATTTGATCTTGTGACATTGACGTACTACCTTAATTTTTATTGTGTCTGTGTAAGTTGTCTTATTTTCATGTTGAAAGAACTGGTCTAATCTCTCTAGAACTACGCAGACTAACTTGAAGAGCTGATCTGATAGAAGTCTTTAAAATTGTTAAGTGTTCGATATCGACCTTTCAACCTCAGTTTTACTGTATCAGAAGAAAGCAGAACCTGAGGCCATCAACGTAAGCTTCAGAAACAACATTGCAATCTTAAGGAAGCATTTCTTCAGTTAAAGGATTACAGCACCCTTGGAACAGCCTACCAGCAGAAGCAGTTAACTGTCCACTCAGTAAACAGTTTTAAAAACATAATTGACCCAATCCTTCAGCAAAGAAGGGGTTCTACTGACATAAGCCATAAAGGCTGCCTGCCTCAGTTATTACGATCCCATCGACATTTACTAATTACTTCCGGTGGATTCCGGAGAGTTATAGGCCAATCTCTTTGTGTTCATTGCTTTGTTCATGTGTTTTGTCATCTTTTATTTTCCCTCAAAATTTCAATGAAAGATTTAACTTGATTGCTAAATTGACAAGTGTATTTAAGTCATTTGAAAATCTAATGTTACTCAAAACAAATATTTTGAATTAAAAATAGCAAGAAACGGGCTTAAAGGAAAATAGGGCGTTTGTTTTAGAGAAAACATCCATATTTTTTAAACCAATGTTTGTGGATGTAGAATGATAGATTATTCAAAAGAAGGAAGGACAGTATACTCTTCTTTCCAACAAATAAGCTTCTCACAGATAGAAATTCAGTTATTTCTTACTCGACACTAATTTGTTCACCCAAACTTTTCAAAATTCAAATGATGCATCTTCCATTACTCATCACATGCATAATGTTTTGAGGAGATGAAACTTTGGTAGATGTTTATTGATGACACTGAATGGTTTAACCATGATTACCGCTATTTTCTTTTGTATGTCATGTTGGTGTATTCTAAACGCCCTATTTCCCTTTAACTGAACTTCAACTAGCCCAGACATTGAGCACATAGACATCTGAACACTGCGAGGTTTTTTTTTTTTATTAATAATGGCGGTATAGTTCCAAGTTTTCTCCTTTCTTCAACAACTTACCTTAATCGTCGCTGTAAAAGCTTTAACTTGTTGTGAAATTTGTTTTAACAATCGTAGTCGAAAATTGTTTCACCGGCATTTAGTCAGTTTTGGGGACGTACTTGGGAGCGAATCGACTTCGACTTGGGGGGGGGGGGGGGGAGAACATGCATGGGGGCGAAACGACCGGAGCCAACCGGGGGTGCGAACTTGCAGGTAAAGGCGAAATGACTGGTATTGGTAAGCGTTATGCGCAGCAAAAAGAATTATGGTCTGTCTATCCATTCCAAAGAACTCTTTGATCCATTCACATCAACGAAATGCTTGTCCAAGCCGTTTACATTCTGGCAGGAATGTTCTGAGCGCAGATCCATGAGGCCAGCAGATCTCTCGTTCTGTATATCTCTGGGATAGACTGATCAACGTTAAAATAACGTGTAGCCAAGTACAGCCTAAGGGATGTTTCTGGAAAGCCCGACTCATATTGTCATAACTACACTACATTGTTCAAAAATCACAACAAAGCTGAAGCGGATTCATAAATGTCTATTTCCAGGATTCACACAGAGATATTCAACATGTAATTTTGCTTTTTTGTTTTGCTCAGAATGTAGCCTCGCCTCATTCGAAGAGAAATGGTGCTTTTCATTTTAATCCACAGTGACCCGGGCCTAAATACTGCTCGTATACTAAGTTAATAGCGTTAGTGTTACTGTTAGGCAGTACTACAGTAGTGTAAGGCCTAACTTACCACTTAGCCTACACTGGAAGGTAGGCCTGTAACTAAGTAGTTTAATGTCATGTTTGTAGATTGCCTTGGAGATTCTGACATGTGTAGTACATATGTCAAACTTAGCGCACTGCCAAACTTTGTGCATCCTTTAGAAGTAAGCCCGAAAATGCAATGGCCTTAAAAGTTCGACAAAATTTTGACTATCAATTGTATTGACTTCAAGTTCAAAGAAAGCTGATACACTGTTTATATAAAATTCCTTGCCTCATTGGTCAACTTCAAAGTTCTGCATTGCACATGGAGAGATAGACTAGGCCTAATTCAGCCTAGGCCTATTTGCAGTTGCCGCATAATGTTACAAATATTCAAATCATGATTTTGACCATTCCGTGGACTTGTTCATGATTGCTTTTGTTGCTAGTCTGTTCACAGGTAATTGCTATATCTTTTCTTACAAGATTTGTTTAAAGGGATGTTCTTCATTAAAAGATTGTCTTGTCAGGTGCGTGAAGTTTGGCAGGATTACATTGTATCATTAACTTAAGTTAAAGGCTGTATTGCATCACCCTAAGCTATATTTTTACCTCCCAGAAAGGAAAATTCTCAACTGGTTCTAAGTTACAGTACTCTTAGATTGACAGCGAATTTGAAAGATGCAGAGCAGCTGGTATTACACAGCGTACACAGGGATCCATTGTTTGGATTACACATGTGGAGGAATTTAAGCAGGCTGAGGGAGGGACTAGAGGTAGGTGGTTGGGAGAATTGGAACTGTCTGGGGTGATGCCTTACAGCCTTTAAGGAAATGTTTGAGAAAATAACAGATTTCAAGGTAAAATTCCCACTAGATTAGGTCAAATAATAACAATTACTGTAAAAGGAACTTAAGACTTGCCAAAGAAGAACGTTAGATTCAAGAATGTTAGATTCATTATATCCTCCTGATGTATGTCATCTCCCTTATCATGATAGGCTTAAATGTCTGGGACTTACTACTCTTGAGTTAAGAAGGATCAGGGGGGTATGTTGCAAGTTTTAAAATTCCAAGCTGGTAGGAATTCTCTGTCTAATTATGATTACTTAAAGGTTTGTCCTAATTCCCGTGTTCGTGGTCATTGTAAGAAGCTGGTGAAATGCTTCTCTAGGCTTTATGTGAGAAAGGTTAGCTTCTCACATAGAGTTGTCAATGAGTGGAATAGTCTGCCTGATTGGGTTGTAAATTCCACTTCAGTAAATAGCTTCAGAGGTAACATTGATAAGTTTTATTGTGACTGGCAGAATCTAATAATGCTGGGATATATTGGATATTAGTTTGGTTAGGTTTTTTTTTGGGGTCCGGATTACAGGGCATCTTATGGGGCTTTTGCCCTCCTTTGCCCTTGAACTTGCTATGTTATGTTGTATGGATTTTGAATTTCCAGCAGCTAGAGGGTTTTTACGTTAGATATGCAAAGTTCTATACATTCATGCTACTTTAAATTTTAACAAATAGCAGGGTGATAACATTTGGCAGTTTTGGGTGCATTTCTGTTGAAAATTTGAAACTAGGGCCTACTAAATGAAGACTTCCCTGAACTCTGAAGGCCTGGTCTTTTTTGAGTGAACCATTACTAGGCTAAGCCTAATTATTCTACTGTATGTAGGCCACCTCAGGGATCATGGCCACTATCCATCTGCCAGACTGGTAGTGGTGCAGTCCAATTCTAGGAATAATGAAGTTTTAAGACTTCCAGATATAGCCTAACAAAATTAGTTATTAAAAGTGTCATCAACTCTCAAAATGATAGTATCATCATCATCATCATCATCATCATCATCATCATCATCATCATCATCATCATCATCATCATCATCTAACAATATGTTGCTGGCCATTGGCCATTTCATCTAAGAAAGAAAGTCAGTTCTGTAGTTAAAGTAAGGTTCTCTATTCTGCCTTGCAGTACATTATCAAAGTTTGACTTAAAGTGTTCCGGTATTCTGCAAAACAAAGCAAAGTAGCTGAACCATTTAAGGTTTTGTGGGTATTGTGGGTATTGTGATATTTTGCACAATAGCCTTCTCAATGTACACTGGCAGGAAAGAGACTGAATCGTCCAAAGTGTATGCACTTGTTTCGTTTTGTTTGGCAAAACATCGTTAGCGTGAAGGGGTATTGATATTCTGTGAAACAAAGAAAATGTAGATACTTCTCTGAATATCTGAATAAACATTTGCTCACAAATCTTCACTGTTTTGTCTCATGAGTACAGTACTTTGAATACCTAGGCTTCCCTCAGTTTCATATTCGTGCAGTACAGTGTAAATAGGTTTGAAATGTTTAAGTCTGTCACAATTTTTTACCCTGTTCGTTTTTTTTTTTTTTGAACTGGTAGGTGAGAATTATATGTTTTCCCCCCAACATTTTCTTTGGTGAGGCAATTGCTCCTTTGCCCCCCCCCCCTTACGATCGATCTCCCTGGTGTAGTAAATCAGAAAACTTTTTTGCCATGCTATGTTAGGACGTTCAATAAATTTCTTGGTTTCAGTTATCGTTACCTGATATCATTCCAGATGATTTATTTATTGTCTACATAGGCTGCATATTGACATACATGATCTCGGTCAAACAACACTGGATGTGTTTTTAAATCTTGTTCAGCTAGGGGTATACACGAATCTGCATTATCTTATAAACTGCTGTTGTACTAGCTGGATATCATCTTCCCTAGACTTGATGTTGTGCTGAGTTCATACAGTAGTGGCGCGATAAAGAATGTGACGTCACATCTCAAAAGGTCAATCCAAAGCTTTACTAAAACTTTAAGTACTCGGTCTCAAATTATGACTGGCGTTACTGTTACCTGCAGGTGTACGTCAATGGTACACAAACCTAATAACCTTTTTAACGAAGAGTTACGTGTAAGTATTGATCAATTTCTGTCGTCAATGGTATGTGGAATGTTAAAAAAATGGGCATTTTTTCTGACGTTTAAAGAGAATGGCAATTAGTTAAAATGCTACTTTGACCTAGAAGTTTGCATAGTCCTAGTGGTGTTATTTCAACATTTGTAGGCCTGGCTGTAACATTCAGCCATCACTGTCACTACATACTGTATCGTAACATAGTCCCTGCTATGCGAACTTGAAGTATTAAGTGCTATTAATAGTATGATCTATGAATTAATTAAGTATGAGTTACTTTCCAAGGCTTGTGACTAGGGTTGGGCGGTACCTGGAAAATCAGTACCGGTATTCACAGCACATCAGTTCCGGTGTTACTCGAAGTACTGTCGTACTACTGTAAGTAGTACTGACCACATGTTCAACCTGATAAAAACAAGAGATTCTGTGCCTTGCTCAAGTTGATAAAAACAATTAAGAGATTCTGTGCCCTATATTCTGTGGTACTAATGCAGTGAATTGTATTCATGTCTTCACATAAATTCATTGACGAAACACGAATTTGCAGCAAAAGAAAGTTTCATGTGTGCATTTTCAGCGAGGTCTGAGAGCAGTTCTGTACAGAGCAACTAAATTAGGGACCAAATTTTTGCCAATGTGATCATGTGTCAACATACTCACTCACCATTTGTGGCCTAGAAATTCTTTAAGTCAGGTGATGTGATTGCTGTACATTACTTACAAATTATTTTCTCACATAAAATTGTTGAAAACTTGTCTTGTTCAGTGGAAACTTTCTCCAGAAAAACAAATTCACTGTCATTGCTGCTTATGTACACAAACAATGTAACTTTAATGATACAAGCACACTACTGTATGTCACAGTACAGTGTACATGTGTGTGCGTCGTCTCGTAGTTTTGTCGCTCGCAGCGAGCTAGTCACTGTACTATCCACTGGAGATTTTCACCCATTCTTCACCACCTTAGTTCCAAGTTGAGAAAGCTGTCTATGGCCTGCTCTCAAGATCCCAATGTAGAATTACTGACAGCCTTGAAGTGAATGGTATTGTGTACAAGTTCATAGATCAATTCGTTGACTTTACTTTCCACCAATTTCGACAGCCAATGGTGAGTTTAAAATGCTAGGGGCAGGCAGGACTTGCGGTCATAATTAGATGCAAGGCCAGGAATGTTGCTTATGATCACGCATTGCCAAAATTCCCAATCTAACGTATGCATTTACTTGAGTGAAATTTTCATTATTAATGGCGTCAGTTCAGTGATGTAAAAGTCTCTGTTTGTTGCAATCCATAGCTGAAGTAGCCAGCGGGAAAGCTTTTCTTCCACCGAGCGTGGTCTGCTTGCCTATTGTTGTAGACAGGGTTTCCAGTTTGGCGTTTTAAATGCCAAAATAGGCAAATTTGTTTTTTTTTTACCTCTGTGCGCCGATAAAAATTAACAGGCATCACATTGTGAAAACCATGTAAACACAATATCTGAAGAAGGGAAGCTTGGACAGATCATATATTTGGTATGTACAGTAGGTGTACCACATTGAGTAGAAGAACCAATTGTTTTTGGTGGGGGTCAAAGAACATATGAGGTCAACATGGGTCAAATTGTGAAGATATTATAAACACAGTATCTTAAGAAGGAAAACTTGGGCAGATCTCTCATTAAGAATCAAGGTGTGTCTCATTGAGTGCAAGAACCATTTGGTCTTTGCTGGAGGTCAAAAATCATTTGATGTCAGCAAGGGTCAAATTGTGAAAACCTTGTGGACATGATCTCAGGAAAGGAAGTTTGTACAGCTCTCATATTTCAAATAAAGCATCTAGTTTTGACACACACTATTTCAGAAGAAAAAATGCTCATAATTGGATCATCAAAACCACAATGCATTTGTGCATTTGGTTGATTCCTTGTGGAAGGCAGGCAAGGAATCATGGTGATGACTTGTGTGTGCATGTGTGTGCGTGCCTTTGTTTTCGGGTGGGATCGAGGACTGAAACAATAGATTTTAGGTCCTCTGTAGAAAATGCAATAGATTTCTCTGCCCCTCTTAAGATTAACAATGCATAGTCTATTGTTAAGGTTTGGTCTGAGGAAGAAAAAACAAAAGAAAGCACAATGAGGTCCCCAGAATGAATGGAAAATAAAGCTGTGTGTGTGATGCCTTGGCTTGTAAACATGATATCTCAAGAAGAGAAAGTTGCTTGAACTTTAAAGTTAGTGTGGGGGTAGTCCATAGAAAGTAGGTGATCCCTATTCTTTTTCTGGTAGGTCAAAGATCATTTGCGGTCACCAAAGGGAAGGTCTGAAAACCTATTAAGGAGACCATTGATAGCACTTGATAAGCAGATGACCTCTGTCAAGTTTGGATGAGGTCAAAGGTAACATTAGGTCAGTAGAGGACATAGCTTGAAAACCTTGTAAACACAAAATCCAGGTAGTCCATTGTGAGTAGATGGTCCCTATTCTTTTGCCGGTAGGTCAAAGGTCATTTGAGGTTACCTTAAGAGAAAGTCTGAAAACTTATTAAGAAGGACATCTGAGCAACTGAAAGTTGCTGGAACTTCAAAAGTATACTATTGGTAGAGTTTGATAAGTAGATGATCTCTGTCAAGTTTTGATGAGGTCAAAGGTCACATGGGTTCTGAACAAAACATAGCTTGAAAACAATGTTAACATGGTATTTCAATGAGGGAATGTTGCTTGAACTTCAAAGTTGGTTTGAGTTAGCCCATTGTGAGTAGATGATCCATATTCTTTTCCAGGTAGGTCAAAGGTCATTTGAGGTCACCAGAGGAGAAACTCTGAAAACCTAGTAGATAAGCTACTGTATCTCAGCTACTGAAAGTTGCTGGAACTTCAAACAGTGGTTGCATCATTTTTCACTTGGTGAAGCAACTGAGGAGTAATTTTGGATCCAGTAGTAAATACTGTGTGGTACTTGGGGTACCGGTGAATATAATTGGCAAAACCTAGTGTAAACCTCGGTGCAAACAGTAAAAACTTCAGAGAATGTACTTTTGTGTTAGTTACTTTGCTAATATTTTAGAAGTTCATCAAAGGCTTAGATGTGAAATGTAATTAATATAAATTTTCCCTTTCATTTACTTGTTCTTGTCTTGTAGTTTAAAGTATGCCCGCCATTGAAAATGTTGATGACCTACGAGAGTGGCTTGTGAATAAACTTGAGCCAATGTAAGTACTTAATCATTTAGAATTGCACTGTTGATGCTTTTGGCAAGTTCTTCTAGATAAAGTTTTTGGTAATATGCAAATTCAGGACCGTTGACCCTGTCCATCTGGAACCACTTACCCACTTGGGCTCGTGCAGTTAGCTTATGTGGTTTTTAGCTACACTATAGATTGTGATAATAGCATTTATTGTCTGTCGCCATTATGTATCCTGCAGTGTATTGTCTCCCCAGAATGAGTGTAGTCAGGACAAAATGGAATTCAGAGCAATGCATGATTCCCAATGCACTCAAAATAAGCATTTTCCAGATTTAACAGTTACATCCATTTTGAGTGGCAGTTTTATTTTTTGCTGAGAATTGCTACCTTGCATTTGAGGACTATAGATGGTTTTACATTTCCCCTATCAAGTACAGCCCAGTTCTGTGTTAGAGTGTCACATTTTCTTTCAATTGTATACCTGTTTACTGCTTATCTTTAATTGGTGAATAGAATATCAAGTTGGTATTTTGCGTTCACTAATTTAAATGGTAATTCAAATCATGTAATTTACTTGAAAGTTGAATCACAGTTTGATTTGCTGATATGTGGTTTACAGTTTGATTGTTCATTTTCAAAGAAACATCATAATACTAATTTTGTGGCACATCCATTTGCATTGCAACCACTTATTGAATTTAGATTAAGTGTTGGCTTGATTCCATGCTAGATGTGATGCAGACCCTGTACCACTCGCTAAATATTGCATCGCCCTAGCCAAGAAGGACAAACCTGAAGATGAACTCAAGACATTTTGCAACGATCAACTGGAAGTGTTTCTACAATCAGGTACACAATAAAAAGGAAAGCAGTATCTTAATTATTTTAACATATATGTTTACATGAATATACAAATAAGACTTTCATAATGCTATAATTGGCAAAGGCATGGAATGTTAATGCTGAAAAAAAAAATGTTGGGAATAAATTGCAAAGTAGTGTTGAAACCTTTTGAGTTTGCCATAGAATTCCACATTTACAAGTCAACAAGATCTGCTACATATGTTGACACTAACATAGCAGTTTTGTCACTTTGTGTAGCAGCTCTTGCAGCAATTCCAGGTGAAATATTTTGTGGAGATTTTCAGGTATTCTCCATCATTTTGACCTCAAATGTTGACAATGAATGTGCTAGAGAAACTTAAATTCTTGTTAGTTTTTAGTTAAAACAGTGTAGAAAAGTCAATTAAGATTGTTGTATCTGGAAATTTGAATATTTACTAGTAGGACAGAAAGAAGACAGCCCTGAATCCTAGTGGAAACATTTTAATGTCCCCAAATTACCCATAGTTTTTGACACATAGTTTTCGTCACATTTCAGTGTTAGATGTCTGATGCAATCCAAAGTGTGCCATTTCAGATGGTCATGATCTATTTCCTGTGATATTTATTGTAATTGGCCTAAAACAACATGAATGGCAGGAATGGTTTATTTTTAGTTTGTTGATGTATTCTTGTTATTTGAACAGAGACTTCCAAATTTGTTGATGACTTGTTTGATTGCCTGAGAACAAAATCTTACATTCCAAAAGAAAAGCATGACAATGATGCTTTGCCAGCATATCCTCCCTTGCCTCCGGAGGCAGCTCCATCTGTACCTCCACCAGCCCCGCCTCCTGATCTTCCCCAGGAAGAACCGCCTCAGCCACCACCAATAGCGTCAGAGGTAAGCAGATTTTTAATCTCAAGTAAGAATTTTTTTCATTGGTCATGTGGCACACACTTAGTTTGTCAGATACTGCAACTGTTTCATTACTTGCATTGTTTCAAAAGAGATTAGTTTCTTCTACACAATAACTGGTAGTCAAAATATGCAAACAAAGATCACTTAATGTCAAACCCTCAGACCATGGGAACAGTGGATGGAGAGATATTTCCCTATCAAAAAAAGCATTGGAACTAGTCATGTCTATCTGCCCCTTGGCTTATGCAATGGTAATGGGGGTTGGGTGGAATAATGTGGGTTGGTGCTGGTATAATGTGGGTTAGGTGGTATTATGTGGGTTGGTGCAGGTATAATGTGGGGTAGGTGGTATTATGTGGGTTGGTGCTGGTATAATGTGGGTTAGGTGGTATTATGTGGGTTGGTGCTGGTATAATGTGGGTTAGGTGGTATTATGTGGGTTGGTGCTGGTATAATGTGGGTTAGGTGGTATTGTGTGGATTGGTGCTGGTATGATGTGGGTTGGTGGTATTGTGTGGGTTGGTGCTGGTATGCTGTGGGTTAGGTGGTATTATGTGGGTTGGTGCTGGTATAATGCTGAAGATGAGATAAAGAGGACTGTATTAAATGTTAACATAATAGACTTATTATTCAGTGAAGTGTGTCTTTTCAGGTAAGTTGTATCTTACAGTAGATTGCTTTTGTAATTGTTAAAAAGAACCTTTATTATGAAGAATGAGAGCAACTTGACTAAAAGGAACACCAGCTGTGCATCATTCATCAAGTAGTTTCATTTCTTTTCATTTTGATACAGTCTGCTACCAAGTTTCAAGGCATAGAAGTACCATCGTCAAGGAGAGATGGACCCCACAACAAAGAGAAAGAAGCATGGACACCACCGAGGATCCGCTCCAGCCGGAGCAGAAGTTTTAGTCCAAGGTATGATTTCACTCTGAATAGCATGTAAACAATACTGGCCATTGCCTGCAGGTGTTACCTACAGCAACAGACTTTAAATTGTTGATTTATAGAAATAATGAACAGTACTTTAACAAAACCTGCTATTGGATGGTACACATTAACAGCTGCTTCAAATGGATTAATGACACTATTTCCCTTGGGTAAGGTATTTGTACAATGCTGCCAACATGTAGGGAACTAAATTTTGTTCGTCCCATCAGCAATGTTTGGACATAACCGCAGGATTAGAGAGGTGTGATTGTTTTGATTTGCTGGCTATGAATATTACTAAAATTAAAGTTATTGTGTTGATGGCATTTTGGGGAACCTTGCCTTCCATTGTCTCAATTTCCCTGGGGGGGTTTGTCAAGTCTATTGGACATGGTATGGGATGACTATACCCTGCCCCTCCATGACCTCCTGCATGACAGCTACAGTAGATGTCTAGAGGTATTGGTAGATTTAGACTATCACATCTAAAACGAATAGATTTAGAGACTTTTGATCTGCTGTGCAAGCATCTTAGTGAAGTCTCATCTCATTGATCTTTCTTATGTTCTGTGCTCTTTATTTGCCTTATTGTATATGCTACACATACTTATTTTTGTACCATTCTTCAAGTTGTAGTCTTGATCTTTTGATCAGCTGGTCTTAGATTTTGTAACTTCTCATAAACAGAGACCATTGATGTGAAACTGTTTGTAGGCACACACACACACTGTAAGATTGATTAAGTGTCTCTAACACTGGATTAAGTTGAAGGTGAATGAAATGTGACTTCATATGAAGACTGTTACTGCTCTTTAATTCTGTGCTTATTGTGTTGTATGAGAAATACAAACTGTTTTCCATACCACCCTCCCAGGGAACCTTGACAATTCCATTAGAAAGTTTTTTAACCCAGAATTACTGTAAAGTCAGTCTTTTCTGCTTTTGGGACAGAAGGAGAAGGCGCGAAGAGGACCGACTGAGGAACCGAAGAGATGAAAGGGAGAGAGATCGCTTTGACAGAGACAGAAGATCACATCGAGGATACAGAAATAGGTCCAATCCAAATGATAGAGGTCATGATAGAGGTAGGTAAATTGTTCTATCAAGAGAGGAAGTAATCATATAAAGACAACCTGCTCTTTGTGAGCAGCATGAAGATAGTATTCATGTAAAAGTTTGTGATAATGTATATTTTTTGTCAAATATTTCATTCACTATGTCCCTGCTTATGCCTATTCTTTTTGGCATTCGGCTTGCAACAGCCACGTTTGTTCGCATATACCTATGACTTCATTTATAAAATTCTATTGTCTTTTAAACTCATTACTTGTTTCTGCACAGTGACATTTGGTTTTTACATGGCAGATTGTTAGATTTTGCATACCTCACCCACTTTACTACCAACCTCCATACACACTTAACATTTTTTAGCTGCCATTGGGAAACATAGCTTCTATCCATACCTGCTACTGCAGTTCCAAAGAGAGAGCAGAAGACAGACTTCCAACGTGTGTTCAAAGGTGTTAATGTTACCGTTTGTTTGGAAAGGTTGGCCTTTGCTGCATTTAAGTTTCAGTGGATAAAGCCACAGGAGCCATGGTATAGGGTTGAAATCCAACAACAGCCTCATTTACTGAATATTCTGTCAAAAAAGAAGAGCAACTTGCTAGTTGCAATGGATACAGTTTCAAGGGGGTCATGGTAGAGATATGATTCATTGTAGGAGTCATTTTCATAATCCAGTCTACCAAAGAGACTGAGTGGTCACATGGTTACTACAAAAGTCATGACAAGGGCAGGTGTATGCACAATAAGTAGAGTCATGATATAGCAGTTGACAGAGACATGAATAGAGTCATGATATACTAGGTAACCAAGGTGTGAAGAGAGTGATCATATACTAGGTGACAAAGACATGAATAGAACCATGATAGAAGTAAACAACTCAAGGTAGATGTTTCATGGAGTATATTGATAACCATATTTTCATATGCTAACCTCCCAAATAAATACCTGAGCACTGCCATCAACAATAATTTTTAATAAAACCCCAAATTTCTATTTGGCAAGGTTATGGAAGAAGCAGGTACCCTGACCACCAGAGAGAGGATGGGGGTAACTTCAGTCGAAGATCACGGTCGAGGTCTCGTTCTCCCCCATCAGTCAGCAGCATGGTAACTGTCGTGTCCAAAATTGACCAGTCAGATTTAGGAAAAGACCATACTAAACCTAGGTGCAGAGACTTTGATGGTAAGACTATACTGTTGGGTCCACTTTATGTGTAGCAAATTAATATAACTGTTTGAGAAATTCAAGCATTGTATGAATTGCTCAGATCTGATGCAAGACCTGCAAAACCCTGCAAACAAGGACCCTGACAGGTCTATTAACTACCTGAGGACATGTCTGGGAATTTTCACAGTTGCAGTTGTGGCAAAGATTGTATCAACTTTAAGAGCCTAGAAGGATGGTGCTACA
Source organism: Stichopus chloronotus (assembly GCA_021234535.1). NCBI lineage: Eukaryota > Metazoa > Echinodermata > Holothuroidea > Aspidochirotida > Stichopodidae > Stichopus > Stichopus chloronotus. Next base: position 15,250,217 of record CM037834.1, read on the forward strand.
AGAGTCTCAGGATGTCTAATGAGGTCCATATTTCAGTTGCGCTTTGTCTGTTGGGTGTATGTTTTGTGAATGTTTTCTGGATAGCTGCCAGTGAAGGATAGAACACATGTCCTTGTTGAATGTAAAAGCTTTACATGTAGGTCCTGTTGTGAGGAATATGGATTTGGATGGAGTAAGTAAGGAATGTAATCAAATTTGTCCTTGTGTATCAATGTGTCTGTGGATGAGGTTTTGCCATCGAAGAAGATTGATCATGTACATGTTTGCTGTAGATTGCTGGCATTAAGCCAGCTTAGATTTACGAGTACGCATACTCAGAATGAAAATGTGTGGAGGGTACAAACGAGACAATTGCTCACTGAGTTATTGTCGCAGTTTTCACTGAAACCCCCAGACCTCATCTTGACAACTGAACTGATTTGCTTCATTGTTTGATCAGATTGTTGTTCTGTGTACAGTGGTAATATCTGTGAAGTTTCATGTTTGCAATATAACCTGCCTCAGAGTGACCTTTGAGAAAAGCTTGTACACTGTTGCTATCATGCAAGCACATTTCTACCCATTTATCATTGCATCATTTACTTTCATAATATCATTAATTTTAACTCTAAACTGACTTATTGAACATATTTGTTCCTCACTGTTCCCTTTGGTTCAACATATACGCACATTGTGTGACAAACTTGTTTCTTTAAAGTTGTGAATAACACTTTTTGAAGTTCATCAGTGTACATTGTACTTAGAGTAAGTGCCCCCCCCCCTCCCCTGATCAATGAAAAGTGCCAGAGACATGATGGATAGGTAGCTTTCAATCTTTTCACTTTTCCATATGTATTCATTGATGTATACCTACATTCATGTCTCACTTTGACAACTCTTAGAGAAAGGATTCTGCATGAGAGGTGAACTCTGCCCATTTGACCATGGTGTCGATCCTCTCGTGGTGGATGATCTAAATATACCAAACGTTTTACGTATTCCGGGAGACAGGCCTCCGACAGCTGGTCCTCCTTTGCCAGCCCAGCCTCCTCGTTCCACACCTCCTCCTCGTCCCTCGCTTCCTCTACCAGAAGTGAACCCTCTCAGGCCACCCTTGCCGCCGTTTGGACCACCTATTCCTCCTCCTAATCTACCCCCATTCAGACCACCAATCCAACCAACTCAACTTCATGATATGCAGCGCAGAGGTGAGAAACATTTTGTCATTTCTTGGTTTGTACTTTTTGGGTTTTACTAAATGGCCGTTTGCAGTCGGGCAGTTCTTGCATTTCTTACTTTATTACTGACTATTAGAAATATAAAATTTTAAGCAAACAGTGAACAACTTAAATCACTTTGTCTCCTATGTAAGTAATTTCTTTGGCATTGTAGCCAAAATTGTGTCCTTAGGTCATTTTCAGCTCATACCAGCATGCTGGTGTGAGGTATTGCAATCACCCAGCGTCAATCCATCTATCAATATATCTATCAATATCTATCTATCTGTCTGTGTGTCCATGATTGTTCAAAAAGCTTCTCCTCCTAAATGCTTACATGGATTCGTCTGTAACTTAGACACAATGTTTGTTTGGTGGTGGAGCATTTAGGGTGTTTAGGAATTTTTGGTTCAAGGTCCCATGTGGGCCCATGTGGGAATTTTATGAAATTCTACAAAATGCTTCTCCCCCCACAGATTTTATCGTACAGTGTTGATGGTTCGTTGCAATGATGCTCTGTTAATGGTCCCTTTAGGGTGTTCAGGGATTTTTTGTCCAAGACCCATTGTGGGTCCAATGGCCTATTATGTGAACTTCTGTTTGAAAGGCTGCTTCTTGAACATGCTTCCATGGATTTTAATTTATATTTATCTTGGAGACAATGTTCCTTGGCTGGTAGTTCGTGAAGGATGCACAAAAACTTTCCGTCCAAGGTCCCATGTGGACCCTATGGCCCGTTTTAAGAAATTCTGCAAAGTTCTTCTTCTCCTACATATTCTCTTGTACAATGTTAATGGTTTGTCATAATGATACTCTGCTTGTTGTTATCTTAGGGTGTTCATTAATTTGTAGTGTATGGTTTCATGAAGACCCTATGGCCTATTGTATGAAATCCTGCAAATTGCTTCTCCTTCTACTGTTTAAACTGCCATACTCTTCTCAAATATCCCTATTGTGCATGAATGATAATTGAGTAATGGGACAGGGTCAGGTGGTGCACTAACTGAAACTCTATATTGCCCTCAGGTATGTTGACCAGTATATGGATATTAAAGGGGCACTTTTAGTTGTTTCATGAACTCCAGTTTGTCTTCACGAACCTGTCAATTTTGTGTCAAGTTTTTAGTGACAGATCGATGGTTAACTAAGAGGGTCCTCAATGTGAGTCACATGTAAATGACCGTTAATGAGTGTGTAGTTAGTAATTTAAAGTGGTTTTGACCATTCACTTTTCCAGTACAAATTCACATACCAACAGCCATTAAGAATAATTAATAGAGATTGATAGTTTCCATAATTATTGGATGTCAGTAGTGATGCTAATTGAGCATTGTTATTTGGTAGTATCAACCAAAATTTTCACAAATTGAATTTATTGACAAAGATCAAACTTCTACACTGTTGGTGCTCTAGTTTGTGAAATTCTGAAAATTGTGCAGTCCTACAGATTCTCTTGTACAATGTTGATGATGTGGTATAATGATACTCAGTTAGTGGTTCCTGTGATTTGACATAATGATACTTAAATTGTACTTGCAGGGTGTTGAGGTATGAGCTTCTGCACCATTGGTGCTCTAGTTTGGTTTTGGTGACAATTGTATGCATTCAGTAAGGTACACTTACAAACCAAGTATCAGATGTGTCCAAGCTCCCCTTCTTGATACATCGTGTTTTCATTGTCTTCACTGTTTCACCCTTGTTGAACCCAAATGACCTTTAACTTCCACCAAAAGCAAAAGGCTTCTTGTACTCCATGAGCTGTACCCACATACCACATACACACATATGAGATCAGGCCTGTCTTCTGTTTTTGAGATACCTTGTTTCCAAGCAAGTTATTACAAACATATGTGTCCATACATATGTACATACATACTCAGTGTTTTCATGGATTCCCAAAAAATCTGAACTGTGTGATTTTTCTCATACCTGCTGGGTATCTGGGTACTCAATCAAAATGCCAACTGTATCATTTACATTGGCATTTCCACCATACCATACATCACATTTATGTGGTAGGATCTTGTTAATGTACTACATACATCCACATACACCTTCTCATGAAAAGGTTTACAAATTTTCTCCGAGAAAAAGCAGAAAATTCCATTTTGGATGATTTCCTGTGTATAGTGGGCAAAATTCGGCTATCAGGCACAGTGTGTTCTCACAGTGGTTGTGTCGTTTTTCACTTTATGACAGAAGTGGGTAGTAACTTGGGATCCTGGTATTAAAATACTGTGTGGGTACCACGCAAACAAGAATGTTACATGTCCTCACCTTATGCAGTGTGGGAAGAATAAAATACTCATAATTACATTGCTGAAACCACAATGCATTTGTGTACACTCATTTATTTTTTTGGTCCACAGGTTTGCCCCCTCCTAATTTGAATGTGCCACCTCCTCCTCCTGGTGTTGGTCCAGGTCCATTACTGGGCCCCCCAATTCGGTTTGCACCTGTGCCCATCAGAGAGAATGCTTTAATTTCAGGTGAGAATAAATTGGCATGGCTTTACATTTTATGTTTTGAGACTAGGTGAATTCTAAGAACAATTGAAACTGATTCTCTAATTAGGTGGATGGTTACTTATACAGAAACAATTGCTACCTCTAAAATTAGAGGCCATCATTAAGTTTTTCTTACAACACTAGTTGACTTGATCCTTGTATTTTTGCCATGGTTACAGAAGCATTTGAACCAGGATATAACCCTGAGCAACCAGAAATGAACATCAGCTCTGGAGAAAGGTTTGGAGAGGATCAAAGACGCGAGACAAGTAGGGTAGCGCCCTCTAATCTCCGGAACTTGGTTAACATTGATGTGGTTTCAGGCATCCCAAATGCAGGTAAATTTTGCAATTTCCTTCCATTACAGTGAGAAGTTGAGACAGCAGTGAGAACAAATAAGCAGTTGTGATGAGAGAGTTTACATCCTTTAAGGGAATGCATACCACTCACTCAGTGTTACTGCATCCCTAAACTTCCTTAGCCAATGATGGTATTTTGAAAGTTGACCATGTCCCCTGTGCATTAGAGTAAATTGTGTGTTATTTCATTTCTGTTTTGATTCCTTGATGAAGGCAGGCAAGGAATCTTTGAGATGGTGATGTCGTGTTTGTATGTAGGTGTGTGTATATGTGTGATGCCTCGGCCTGTAAACACGATACCTCAAGAAGGGAAGGATGCTCGAACTTCAAAGTTGGTGTGATGGTAGTCCATTGTGAGTAGATGATTGTTTGTCATGGAGATCGTAGGTCAGTTGAAGTCACCAGTGCTGAAAGTACAAAAACTTGTCAAGGGAGATATCTCAGCAACTGAATGTTGTTGATTCCTTGCCGAAAGCAGAAGGAATCTATGCGATGGTGATGTCGTGTGTGTGCGTGTGTGTATGTGTGTGTATGTGTGTGTGTGACACCTCTGCTTGTAAACACGATATCTCAAGAAACATAACCATGAATGATCTCATACTTGGTGTGTTGGTTGGTTATATTGAGTAGGTGATTCCTATTGTTTTTGGTGGAGGTCAAAGGTCATTTGAGGTCACCAGAGGTCAAAATGTGAAAACATTGTAAACACAATATCTCAAGAATGGTAACTGTGACTGATGTCATACTTTGTGTGTGGGTTGGTCATATCGAGTAGATGATCCTAATTGTTTTTGGGTGGAGATCTAAGGTCATTTGAGGTCACGAGAGGTCAAACTGTTAAAACCTTGTAAACACAATATCTCCAGAATCCTAACCTTGACTGATGTCATACTTTATGTGTAGATTGTATATACTAAGTAGAAGACTCCTTTCCTTTTGGTGGAGGTCAAAGGTCTTTTGAGGTCATCTGAGGTCAAACCTTGCTAACACATTATCTCCACAAGTGTAATGTTGACTGATGTTGTGCTTTATGTGTGGGTTGGCCATACTGGGTAGGTGATCCCTATTGCTTTTGGTGGACGTCAAAAGTCATTTGAGGTCACCAAAATAAAGGTCATTTTGGGTTAATGTTTTGTTTCAAGAAGAATAACTGCAGTTGATCTCAAACTTGTCATGTGGATAATTCATGTTTGTTATAATATAACCATGTCAAAAGGATTCACAAAGCCTTTTGACTTTCTGGTGTTTTTCATTTTGACATGGTCCCTTCCCTTCTCCACTGAGTTGCTTTTGTTGGTAAGTGATTGTGTGTATGTGATAAGATGAGATATCGGCAAGGAATCACTAAGTCATTTGACTTTCTGGTTGGAACTTCAAACACTTATCATTGGTGGCAACTGATAAGAAGATGATGTCTGCCATTTTATGTGAAGGTCATGTGAAGTCAATAGAGGACAGTTTGAAAACCTTGGAAACATGGTATTGTAAGAAGGGAAAGATGCACGAACTTCAAACTTGGTGCGTTGGTAGTCCATTGTGAGTAGATAAAGGTCATTTGAAGATACTAGAGCTTAAAGTAGGAAAACATGTTAAGGGATTTATCTCAGCAACTACATGTTGCTGGAACTTCAAACTCTTATCAGTGGTAGCACCTAATAAGTAGAGGATATCTGTCATTTTTTATGGAGGGCAAAGGTCATGTGAGGTCCCTAGAGGACATAGTGTGAAAACCTTGTAAACACGGTATCAGGAGAAGGGAAAGGTGCTTGAATTACAAACTTGGTGTGTTGGTAGTCCATGGTGAGTAGATGATCCCTTTAGTTTTTCATGAAGGTCAAAGGTCATTTGAGGTCTTGAGAGCTTAAAGTATGAATAATTATTAAGGAAGATATCTCAGCAACTGAATTCAGGTAGAACTTCAAAGTGTCAACATAGATAGCACTTGATGAGTAGATGATGTCTGTCATTTGAATTGCTTCATGGGATACTTCTCATCACTGTTATGTGGAATGAAATGAATGTAATAAGTTCTGTCATTCCAAAGATCTCTCCTGGGTTAAAAGCCCAGCATGTGATACCTAGAGAGTTTTACATGTCCTGAATGTGAACATGTGAAGAGGTTAAATCACTCATATTAGGAAAATAATGCATATTTCTTTCATATTGAAAACTTGCAAAAGTATAGATCTTTGTTTAATAGCAGATGTTGCTGCTAGGTAGACTTTGGTCTCATTTACTTTCAATTTGTGAAATATTAAAAAGTTAATTTCCTCCACCCTCTCCAAACAACCACTTAACATAGCTCTTAAATCACCTTTCCTAAGCATTCAGAGAATAGTTGCAAGTTTCCACTGACTCCCTGTCAAGATTTACAAAGTACTTTGTTGTTTCAGTCACAGTAAACACTCCCTTGGGAAGGAAGATGTATTCCAGATTGGCTTTGTTGACTTGCACAATTTCAAGATCTTTAATTACAATTTGTGGTCAGAAAACTTTCTATCCACTTGTGAATTACCTTGGTTATGCCATCATTTATGACCACAGTTGTCATCAATGCTAAGTGAATGAAATTACTAATTCATATCAGCACTTGATAACATCAAACCCATGAGTGATAGAGAATATGGTTGTCATTCTTGCATTTTGTTTTTCATTTCGATATTGTCCCTTCCCTTCTCCACTGGTTACTTTTGTTTGTAAGTGGTTGTGTGTACATGAACAAAGGTTTTTTTTTTATCAAGGAATCACAAAGTCCTTTGACTTTCTGGTTAGGGACTACGCTGCAAGGTGTTTTTACGTCTATTCTTTGCACTCCTTGGTGACCATTACCTCTTGATTTCTCTACATCTACAGAGAACAGAGAATCTGGAGTAGCACAGAGGGAAGCAACTTTGGGGAGGTCTAGTCCAGTAAACAAGGGTCATTCCCCACAGCCCAGTGCACCCCCAGTCAGAGAGGTCAGAGAGGCTAGTGCAGACTCCAGGAGGTTTGTTCTGGGAACAGAACCCAAAGATACCATCAATTCCCAAGGAAGCATATCTCCTGGTGTCAAAAATGCTGCAGGAAAAGTGCCTGATCTCAGAGAGAAACTGTCAGGAGGAACAGCTCATCAAACCCACAGTCGAAAATTTGTGCCTAATAATAGAACTCTAGAAATCAGAAAAATTCCAAGGGAACTTAACAGCATTGCAAAGTTAAATGAACACTTTGACAAATTTGGTACTATAGTGAATTTGCAGGTGAGTTAGAAATGTTGTGGTAACATATTCGGGGGCTACAATCCTCAAAAAAAGAAAATGATGTGACACTCGTACACAAATGTGGCAATATTGAAGTAGATTCGTTCATCTTTCACAATTCCCTCCCCCGTAGATCAAGTTGTCCCAACCAAAAGATAAATTTCAGCATTGAGTGGGGGAGCGGGGGAAGGTGTCAAAGGTATTTTTGTCGAGGATTGTCTCAAGTGCTGTACACATCTATGGTAATATGACAGTTATGACTGATTCATACAGAGTTTGATTTGTTGTAGAAACTGGATTTGTGGTTGGCATATCTGTTTTTGAAGCATTTCTCTGTGAGTCTAATGTGGGTTTGGTCTGGCCGATCGTCTGTTGTTGTAAACAATGGCCTGATATACAACAGACTGCTTGAAACACTGTCCAGACAAAAGGCATCCCTCCATCTGCAAGTTGCACTCATTCTTAGGAGACACTTCTGGCCCTTGTTTCGAGGTTTTTGGGGCATCGATTGAACCTGTAATGTTATCCATACAACTGTAACTCACCTTGATAGTTTTCCTGTTGAATATTTTATTGAGAGCGTGACCTTTTGGAAATTCTTCTTTAACAATTTGAGGAATTTTCTCCAATGTTAGTTTGATACATTTTTGCTGAATGGGGGAAGGTGTCCCATTTGTTTTTGTGGAGATTTGTAGATATAATGGAGCCAAAGCTGGGGTAGAGTTGGCTGGTGAAAAGACTGGCAACATGAGTGCAACAAAGTGACAGTCAACTTTCAGATAGGCAAGTCTAATTTCAATATTGAGCCTTCTGTTTTGTCATGCCAGGTTGCATACAGTGGTGACCCAGGTGCGGCCCTTTTGACCTTTGCGACCCATCCTCAAGCTAAAAGTGCTCATTCATCTTCTGAGGCCGTTCTAGGAAACAGATTCATCAAGGTATTCTGGCATTCTCCAGAAGATAAACCAGAGCAGGTAAAATTAATCTGTTTTGCACAAAGTAATCAACATTTTGACTGTAGAGTTTTTACCAGATATCAGAATTCAAGCCTGATAACATTACTTTCTTTCACCAAAGGAAGAGCCTTTATTTGTTTCCTTGTTTAGCTGTCAGTTGAAGTCTCCATAAGTCTCACTGTGCAGTGTCGAGCTTTTGAACAGGTGATGCTTTTAATGTGCTATTGTTGCATTTTGGTACTAAACTCTGTTGCAGAGGTGTAGTATGTATGGACTATGAAATTTTAATAGGCTGAACTCAACAAAATGAGTTTTTGATGTAACTTTCCACTTTGTGAGGCATACACATAGTCTCAAAGTCATAAGTTGTAATAATTCATGTGTATTGTGATGAGGTATAATTCTAACAAAAATGTAAACCCTGATTGTGATTTAACTCATTGTGAATAATACACAAAGAATACTTTTTGTTAAAGGACACTTCTTGCGAGCTTGTCATTGATGGCACTATTAATCATTTGATGTACCTGGCATAACTTGGGACAATTTTCTTCCACTCTGTTCTCTCATAAACCTTTTATTATCATTAGCTATGCATTTGTATCTACAAAATGACTTTGATTGTGAAATAAACCTCACTTAGGAAGAGCTATTCTTGCAATGTATGGGGCAAGAATTTCTATTCTTTAATTGCAACCAGAATGCGAGGCATTCACACTTGCGAATATGGACCGAATTTGCATATCTAAACGGACTGTGGCATCACTCAAGTAATGCACTGCGGTTTACTGCTTACAGGCTTATGATAACCGTAACTAGTAGTATAGGGTAGTAAAAGGAGCACCAATCGTCCCACTAACTTACGACTGAAAAGCGCACAAGGTTACGCACACAATTCAGTCTACGATTAGGAGCATGACGAATTCGTTCACTAACTCGAGTCGAGTTAGCCTAGTCTGGCAGTTACAACTTATGCTACACTTGGCTAAGTTCCAGTAAACTTCTACTCTATATCATGACACGATACATACGAATGTTTGAAAAGGCAGTAACCATATGCTTATCACACCATTATCTCTAGGCCTAGTGTCAATGACAATTTTGAAGAAAAAGACAACACGGTGACGATAACACACATTTGCCAATCTTTGCTACCCTGCCTGGTGGAACTGACAGTTGACACGCACAGTATTGTGGTCCACGCTCATGTGTGTGCAACACGGCAGTAGTACGGCACACACACGAGAGCTGCATATGTGAAGATAAATATGCAGAGTTTGACAGAACAGCTCGACGTGTTACCACCTGTTATCTTTCTTTTTATTAGGATATAAAACAAACCAGTTCGTAATCATGCAGTATTAACCTCCTGGTTTGAAATATTAACAACTGAATTTTAATACAACATTCCTCTATCAGAAAAAAATAGAATCCAAAGTTCGCTACAATCTATTTCAAAAAATTCAGAATACCGACAGTGAAGGGTTGAGATTTTCGTACGGAACAGCCGTTATTCTTCGCTATTCGCTCGTAAAAAAGCAAGAGGTTGTGGGCTGTCCACAGTCAGCAGCACAGATTTGTATTACATGAGATTAAATTGAGTCTCCTTAAATAATTCCACAATTGATACTGCTGCAAATGATTTTAAATGATAGCAGATTTTCCTCTCACCCATCTCAGAGATAGAGGTTGAAGTTCCTAATCACAGTGTGCTGACTATGATTCAAGTTTGTATTTTTTCATGGATTATCATATCTGATCAGGGTCTCTTTGTGTTCTCTTCAGGATCAAGTACCACCAAAGAAGCAGAGAAGTGAGAGGATAGTGATTCCTAGTAAGGACAAATTGAGCATTGTCAGGAGGCCTGCAGCTCCTGAAAAGGTAGATATATGATGCTGATGGTACACTTGACAAATTGAATCATTATTACACCAAAAATATTTCATATTGACACAGTAGTTGAAACTGCTGTTGAATTGTAAAGCAGTTTCTCAGCTGAATGCAATTAACCAAGTTGAGTAGTGAGATAGTGTTGAGTCATTGGCTTTAAACTTCTTAGATATCATGTATGTGGTTTAGGAAAATGTAAATGCAAGTTTTATGTGACACTCTGATCTTGTAGCCTCCAGTTGTCAAGAGTGTAAGTACCGGCATCTCAAAGACCGTTTTCAACACTGCTGCAATGAAACATCAAGAAGAACACCCCCTCAGCCCGGCCCAGGTGTCCAGGAAGCTTGCTGTGGCCAAGGAAGCTGTGCGCAAGAAGAATGAAGAGACACGAAAGATGGCAATACAGAAACAAGCGGAAATAAAAAAACAGAAGCAGGAGCTCTTGAACATGATGATACAAAAACAAAAGGTGATGCACTCATCATAGAGCAATTACCAATGTCAACCATCAGAGAAAGCTATCCTTTCAAGCTGGAGATGCTTGCTTAAAGTAATATGTCACATTGATGTAAGGTTATCTATTGAGCTAGGAAGAAAAATAAAGAGTTAAAGAAATATGATCTATGAAGAAAATTACGTGTGCTGATGTACTTGAGTTGTGATGTTGAAATCGCAGAGGACCAAACTGCTTTTTGTGGTGTGCAAGTTTAAAAGATAGACTAAAGCTACAAGTAGCAAAGACAGATGAATTGGTTTGTAATATTGAAGTTTAGTACTAATCAACATTGAACAGAATAATAATGGTACTGCATGTCTAGAAGGTTTCAAAGAGAAATTACCACAACTTTGAAATATTTGCTGAAATGATTCTTGACTCTGTTAAAATGTTTTCATTCAGACACTCATTGCAAAACTGGAAGCAATGAAGGATGGTTCTGCAACAGCAAAACACGAGATCCTGAAAACAATCAAGTCGTTAGCAGCGAGCATCGAAAAGGCAAAGAAGGAGCTGAGTCCAAAATTAAGAACCAAAGCTGAGGTAATGCTTTTTTCCTTAAAAAAATTGTTATGTTTTTTCTTTTTCATTATATCTCACCCATATTTGGTAGAACACTGTAAGGAATGGAGCAAAAGTCTGCCTCTCCTGATGCTGCTCAATGTCTATGTCTTCTGGATCTATGGACATAATTGGGGTCCTCCATTGTGTATGATTCTCTTTGTCATGTTTGCTTGCCATTGTACATATAATGCAGTGGTAACAGTGTTAAATCCTGTGATCTATGTGAAGTATGAAGCATTGTCAAGTCACCCAACTCACTCCCCTCTCTCCATCCACTCCTCCCCTTCCCCCCCCCCCCCCCGTCTATCTCTCTTTACCGTTCTGTGTCATCTATTTCAATTGTCTTAAAATGTATTGGGTGAAAATGATGAAACTGTATAAAAATTATTACAAAGGTTTATGATGTGACAAATGTTCAAACAGGTGTCACAAGGTCACTTAGAAAGACAAAAAAATGACACCAAACTGGAAAGCAACATCTACCCCATGTTTCTTTCAGGAAAACTTCTATTAATCAGAGTGTTATTTGCAATAGAAAGATGAAGGATTTAATTGTGCGGACTAAAAAGCTGAATCAGTTCCGGTGGTAAACATGTGGGACCCCATGGGAACAACCGCAATGAAACTCTCTTTTGAAAATTTGGTGATTTTCAGACAAGTAAACAGTGGTACAGTAGCTAGTTACAACTCTGAGAGGAATAGTTTGTCCTTTTGTGTACTTTTGTAAACTCATGAATAATATCACATCCTGCTTTTAAGGAGAGTTATAGCTCCTTATAAAGTCCTGAAATTTTGAGGAAACTTTCCCTGAAAGTCATGAAAATGTCTGAGGATGTTATGAAAATTAGACTTAGACATTGTATGTGACTAAATGTGAAAACCATCTTCCAACTCTCTGAAGTTGTTTCATTACTATCCTCCATGGGTCAATTGATGTGACATGGTCAAATGTGGAATTGATCTGAGATTGTAACATTTCTGCATGCCTTTTATCAGACTCAGAAAGAATTACTGGACACAGAACTAGACCTCTACAACCAACAGTCAGAAGGTCAGGATACGACAGAACTTAGGAAACGAGTAGCTGCCTTGAAACAAGAGGTGAGTATTAAGAAAGTAGGTTATAACAGTATTTCAGAAAGTATGTTGAAGTACAGTATGGAGATAGTATGTCTGACATATCACATGCTAATGGTAAGGACACATGTAACATTAGCTGGTATCAGCATGCAGGACCATTAATTTGGTGCATCTAATTAATTTTGTGTTTCTTCATTTATTTTACATTTTTCCTCTGTGCACAGTATGAAGTGATAAGGTTTGCCAAACTGAATAACTGCCACCAATACTGTAGCAGCTGCCACTCATTTGAAGAAATAAGAGAGTGTCCTACAGTCATGTGTTTAGGTTATCAGTTTTTATATAGCGTATGAAATTTTATATTCCTTGCCAAAGGCAGAAGGAATCTATGCCATGGCGATGTCGTGTGTGTGTGTGCGCGTGTGTGGGTGTATGTGTGTGACGCTGCTCGTAAACACAATATCTCAAGAAGGGTGACCTTGACTGTTCTTTTTTATTGTTTTTTGTAGAGGTCAAAGGTCATGGGAGGTCACTAGAGATCAAAGTGTGAAAACCTTGTAAACACAGTATCTCCAGAAGGGTAACCATGACTGATGTTATACTTCATTCACACTGAGTAGATAATCCCTATTGAATATGGTGGAGGTCAATGGTCGTTTGAGATCACAAAAGGTCAAACTGCAAAAACTTGTAAACACAATATCTCCAGAAGGGTAACCTTGAATAATCTCATTCTCAGGGCATAAGTTGGTCATACTGAGTAGATGATCCCTATTGTTTTAGGTGGAGGTCAAAAGTTATTTGAGGTCACCAGAGATCAAATTTCAAAAATTTTGTAAACACAACATCTTCAGAAGGGTAACCTTGACTGATGTCGTACTGCTGTGTGGATTCGCCATTTTAAGTAGACGATCCCAATCGGTTTTGGGGAGGTCAAAAGTGGTGTCATTTGAGGTCACCAGAGGCCACACTACAAAAACCTTGTAAACACAATATCCCCAGAAGGGTAACCGTGACTGATCTCATACTTATTGTGTGGGTGGGTCATACTAGGTAGATGATCCCTATTGTTTTTGGTGTGAGGTCAAAGGTCATTTGAGGTCACAGAGGTCAAACTGTAAACCTTGTAAACACTATATCTGAAGAAGGATAACCTTGACTGGTTTCATACTTTGTGCTTAAATTATCCATACTGAGTAAATTATTCCTATTGTTTTTGGTGGAGGGTAAAGGTCATTTAAGGTCACCAGAGGTGAAACTGAAAACATTCTAAATGCAATATCTCAAGCAGGGTAACCCTGACTGATCTCATATGTAGTGTGTGGGTAAGCCATACTAAGAAAATGAGCCCTCTTGATTTTGCTGGATGTCAAAGGTCATTTGAGGTCATCAGAGGCCATAGAGTGAAATCCTTGTAAACACTATATTGAAAGAATCATAACTGTGGGGAATCTCATACCTACCATGGGGATTGTTCATATTAAATTTATACTGGATGATCCTTATTATTTTTGAAGGACGTCAAAGAGTCGAAATTATGTAAACTATTATCTCAAAAAGAGAAATGGTGAGAGATCTCCTACTTTGCATGTCCGTTGCTCATATTCATTTGTTGTGCCCTATTGTTTTTGGTTGGGGTCACAGGTCATTTGATGTCACCACAAGTCAAAATCTTGTAAACACTTTATATAACTCAAGAAGGGATTTCATACTTAGCATGTGCATTGCCCATATTGAATAGATGATTTCTATAAATTCTTTGGAAATTGAACGTGTAAAGTTACCTCAAATATTGTATTTTAGAAGGGAAAATATTCTCACACTGTTTCAAAATGTGTGGTGGTAGTGCCTTATGTACAGTCTGCAATATTTTGTGCATATGAAGTTAGACTTTTAGGCGTAAAATTAATTGACAAAGATTTTGTCTTGGATTTCCATCCATATCATGCACATTGTACAAAGAATATGCCCACAGGCTTTCTTCCTTGGTCACTGAAGTGGATAGTATTGTATTGTATTGTATCGACCTGTTACTTGTGTACTTCAGGCAAGGTCTCTTGGACTAATCGGAGGCAAGAGAGGGGCACTGAGAGGAAGAGGCAGAGGTAGAGGGAGAGGAGCAGCTGTCTTACAGAGGAGGAGGAGGTCAAGCAGATCCAGCACTGTCCTCGACAAGCGTCCTCGTCAACTCAGGATAGCAGGCTTTGACAGCAAGGAGAAAGAAGAAGTTCTTGTGCATCTGAACGTAAGTTTGTGGTTGGCCCTTGTCAATAAATTGTTTCATAGTCATTGGTAATGAGCAAATTTGTATGGTTATTTTTGTACTTTTTTTTATCCCTTGTCCAAGGCAGGCAAAGAACCTATGCGATAGTGATGGAGTGTGAGGGTGTATGTGTGTGTGTGTGCATGTGATGCCTTGGCTTGTAAACACGATATCTCAAGAAGGGAACAGTGCTCGAACTTCAAAGTTGGTGTGTTGGTAGTCCATCATGAGTGGATGATCCCTATGGTTTTTTCATGGAAGTCACGGGTCATTTGAGGTCACCAGAGCTTAGAGTACGAAAAACCATCAAGGGAGATATCACAGCAACTGAAGGTTGTTTGAACTTCAAACCCTTATCATTGGTAGCAACTGATGAGAAGATGATGTCTGCCAGGTCAAAGGTCATGTGAGGTCAGTGGAGGACATTGTTTGAAAACCTTGTAAACACTTTATGGGGAGAAGTCAAAGGTGCTTGAACTTAAGAGTTAGTGCATTGGTAGTCCATTGTGAGTGCATGATCCCTTTTGTTTTTCTTTGAAGTTGAAGGTCATTTGAGGTCTTGAAAGCTTTAAGTAAGAAAACATATTAAGGAAGATATCTTAGCAACTGAATTCAGGTAGACAACATTGTTAGCACTTGATGAGCAGATGATGTCTGTCATTTGAATTGCCCCATGGGGGACTTCTCAGCACTTTAATGTGATGTGAAATGAATATAATAAGTTCTGTCATTCCAAAGATCCCTCCTGGGTTCAAAAGCCCAACATGTGATACTTAGAGAGAGTTTTACATGTCCTGAATGTGAACGTATGAAGAGGTTAAATCACTTATGTCAGAAAAATAATGCATTTTATTTCATATTTAAATTTGCCAAAATGTAGATGTATGTTTCATAGCAGAGATTGTTCCTAGATAGACTTTGGTCTCATTATTTTTCAATTTGTGGAACATCTGAAGTCCATTTTCTATGCCAAACAACCACTTAACATAGCTCTCATCACATTTTCTAAGCCTTCAGAGAATATCTCTGTTGCCAGAAACTCCCTGTCAAGATTTTCAAAGTACTAGTTGTTTTAGTCACAGTAAACACTCCCTTGGGAGGGAAGATATATTCCAGATTGCCTTTGTTGACTTGCACAATTTTCAGATCTTTAATGACAATTTGGTGTCACAAACTTTCTATCCACTTATGAATTACCTTGGTTATGCCATCATTCATGACGACAATTGTCGTCAATGCTGAGTGTATGACATTCTTCATTCATATCAGCACTTGATAACATTAAATCCATGAGTGATACAAAATGTGGTTGTCATTCTTGCAATTTGTTTTTCATTTTGCTTTTCCCTTCTCCACTGGTCACTTTTGTTTGTAATTGATTGTGTGTGCATGAAAAAATGAGATATCAGCAAAGAATCACAAAGTCATTTGACTTTCTGGTCACAGTTCAAGACCAAAAAGAAATAAATTCCCAAAACTTTGAAAGTGATATGCCCAAATTCTTGTCAAAGGTAAAGGCAAGGATAAACGTGAAACAAATGTGGAACACTGTTGGTAGTGTCACTCTTAGTTTCACTTGGTGTGTGATCATCAATCATCCATTTTTGTACTCTCCTGATGGATACATTTGTATGCTTTCAATTGAATTGATATCATTTCTGATCTCTGGTAAAGGTTGTAGCACAACACAGAGAATTAGTGTTGTTCCAAATCATGACAGGTTTCCCCATAATGGATTGCAATGGTCTGCACTATGTTGGTTATTTGAGGACGCCATCAGGGCTTCGTAGTCCGATACAAAAAAAATGTAAGGTTCAGCGTCTGAATCCTTGTGGAGCCCATTTCTTTTCATAATATCATATTACCAATTTCTCCATTATATATGTTTGTATATCTGAATCCTATCAAACTGTGGTAATGGTGTTGACCCACCTATGATTTACCAACAGGAATTTGGAGAACTGGAAAATATAGACTACAGAGAATCCACTAACGATTATGTAATCAGTTACAAGACAAGACAAGAGGCTGAGATGGTAAGTGGAAGACACCAATCGCAAAATTGAGAACTGCCAAGGTTCTCCTGCCTGCTTGTTCCCTTTATGGTTTTGATGGAAATTGTAACCTTTGTAATAATGGTTGTGCATTGTGTGTGTGTTTCTGTTTGTGATGCCTTGCTTGTAGGCACAATAGATTTAGAACAGGTGTTTAGACAGATGTCACGCTGATGTCACACTGGTTTGTATATGTACCATATTGAGTACACAAACACTACTATTTTTGATTCCTTGCCGAAGGCAGAGGAATCTATGCGATGGTGATGTCGTGTGTGTGTGTATGTATGTATGTGCGTGTGTGACGCCTGCTTGTAAACACAATATCTAAAGAAGCGTAACTCTGAGTGATCTCATACATGGCATGTAGATTGCCCTTATTGAGTAGATGATCCCTATTGTTTTTGGTGGAGGTCAAAGGTCATTTGGGGTCACTAGAGGTCAAATGGTAAATATCTTGAAAATTGCTTGTAAACATGATATCTCCAGAAGCGTAACTCTGAGTGATCTCATACTTGGCACGAAGGTTGCCCTTATTGAGTAGATGATCCCTATTGTTTTTGGTGGAGGTCAAAGGTCATTTGGGGTCAACAGGGGTCAAATTGTGAAAACCTTGTAAACACGATATCTCAAGAAAGGAAGCTTGTAGAAATCTCATGTTTAGTATGTAGTTGTACCATGTTGAGTAGAGGAACCCTATCGTTTTTAGTGGAGGTCAAAGGTCATTTGGGGTCGACAGGGGTCAAATTGTGAAAACCATGTAAACACGATATGTCAAGAAGAGAAGCTTGAGCAGATGTCATACAAAGTGTGTAGGTGTATCTTATTGAGTACAAGGGTCACCAGAGGTCAGAAGGTAAATACCTTGAAAATTGCTTGTAAACACAATATCTCCAGAACGATAAATGTGAGAGATCTCATAGTTAGGGTGTGGATTGCCCATATCAAGTAGATGATCCCTATTTTTTTTGGCAGAGGTGAAAATGGGAGGTCAAAATGTGAAAATCTACAATATTTAAAGAACGGTCTTTCTAGTGAATTTTATACTTGTAATGTAGAATCCTCTTGTTGATTTGAGAACTTCTTTTAGTACATACCAACATTGTCTCTTCGATAACCATAAAGAAAAGATGAAGACAACATTAAATTTGGTATCAAAGATTATTATTTGGCAAACGTTATGCCACTGTCCTTATAAGGACATGTGAGCATGCATGAATTGTAAATTGGAATTGATTAAATATACCACGGGTTATTAGCTTTATAAAAAGAACTAAATTACTGATAATTTGGATCAAATACCCTTGAGCGTGCATGAACTGTAATTGCTTAATTGAATGAATCAAATTGTAACTGACCCACCTCTGTTCAAATTGGCCACTGTTATCTGACATAATTTATCACAGTTGACTGCCAGTAGAAACCACAATGTCCAGAATAAATCATACAGTCTGTTGAGCCAGGTGCACAATGGACTTAACCATTTACTGTATAAACAGTGTCTCTGTTTAGCCCTCGAAGGGAAATAGGGCATTTGTTTTACAGAAAACAACCATATTTTTAAAACCATTATTTGTGGACATAAAATGATAGATTATTCAGAATAACCAATTACAGTAGCCTTATTTTCAAGAAATAAGATTCTCACAGATCAGAAATTTACTTATTTGTTGCTCAACAATAATTTGTGCACCCAAACTTTTTAAAATTCAAATGATGCATCCGTTAGTCATCACATGCATAATGTTTTGAGGAGATGAAGCTTTGACAGATATTTATTGATGAGACTGAATGGTTTAACAATGGTTAAAGCGAATTTCTTTGTACGCCATGTTGGTGTATTCTAAATGCCCTATTTCACTTTACAGTAGTTCAGCTAAGCTTTAAACAAGTGACTACTGTGTATCAAACCAAGGAAACTTGTACTGTGTGTTGAGACTAAAGGCAAAATTGCAAGTCATGCTAGATTCTGGTTTAATAGGGTCATCAGTTTTTGCTAATTTTCAAGGACCTCATAGCCATTGGTAAGGGCATCACGCCAAAAAATCAAATACGAAAGAGCTGCCACCAATAGCTGTAACTCGACAAAATAAAGTGCTATAATTTTGATTAAATAAACATGTTTACCTTTTTATCAAGTTATTAGACACGACAAAATATAATTTGTTCCCCTGCAGCATCATATCCGTTTGGGAGTTTTCTCATGTTTGTGTAGGTCAAAGGTTATTTGGGTGACAAAGGTCAAAACCTTGTATACATGATATTTTAAGGGTGATAAATGTGAGGGATCTTATACTTAGTTTGTGAATTGTTCATATTTAGCGTGTTGATGGCCTTATAGGGTAGGTGATCCCTATTGTTTTAAGTGGAGGTGAAAGGTCATTTTGGGTCACGAGAATTCAAAAGGTTTTGACCTTACTAAGATGGTATCTCAAGTAGGATAACTGTGTGGGATCTCATGCTTGTCATGTGGGCGATTCATGTTTGTTACAATATATATCATGAGGCAAGGAATCACTAAGCCTTTTGGCTTTCTAGTTGGTGGTTGTCAAAGGTCACCTTAGGTCAGCAGAAGTCCTGAATGTGGAAACCTGGTAAACGATATCTCAAGAACTTGGTTTTTGAGCGATCTCATATTTTGTGTAAATATCAGTAATACTGAATACAAGATCCCTATTGTGTTTGGAAGAGGTCAATTGTCCCTGAGGTCTACAGAAATCGAACTGTGTAAACCTTGTAAACTCAAAATCTCAGGAATGCAAGTTGGGACTGGTCTTATATGTAATGTGTATATCAATCATATTGAGTACAAGAACAAAACTGTTTTTTGTGGAGGTCAAATGTCATTTGAGATCAACAAAGTCAAACTGAAAACTTGATAAACACAATATACCAAGTATTCAAGTTTAGTTTGATCCTCAGATGTATTCATGGACCACTTTGTTTGTAGCAATGTTTTTGGTGCAGTTCAAGGGTCATTTGAAATCACCAGAGGTCAAATTGTGTAAAGTTTGTAAATACAATACCCCATGAAAGCAACTTTGAACTGATCTCATTTATAACACAGTATGTTGATTCACCATGATGAAAACAATAACCGTGTCGCTTTTGGTGTTAATCATTTTGATGTTCAAGTCAGTTGTGATAAACTGACAACCAAATACAATGTGTGGAGGAAGGATACTTCGACGTATGTCATATTTGGTAATGCTAGGAGATTGTAGAAACTTGTTGAAAACAATGAATCCATACATTGATGTCATTTGTGTTGTAATGAGAGATATTAATTTGATAAGACTGATTACACTGATTTATTTATGAAGTGAGCATGAGCAGAGCTCATATTTGTTGTATTCTGTCATTGTAGTTTATCATAGCCCAATATCTATTGCTTATGAAGATAAGAATGACTGTGAGCAGCTAGGCTACTGTAGGTTGCCTCATTAAGACTGCAGTGTGCATTTTGGTTTGATTCCTTGTCAGAGGATGGATATTGCAGGTGTGCATGTGTATGTAGGTGATGCTTTGGCGTAAAGCAATGTGTCTCTAGAAGGGATATGTGCTTGAACTTCAGTATTAATGTTAAGGTTGTTCATTGTGTGTAGATTATCCTCGCTGTTTTTCAGGGAGTTCATATATAATAGAGATAGTGTTAGGATATGTTAATGGGGTCTCCTGTTATGAAAATTTGGAGTGTATGGCATAGATTATATACTGTTACAAACTGCTAAAGACTGAGATTTGTGTTTGCAGGTTTTTTTTTTTTTTTTTCGTGACATGCAGGCAGTCACAAGGGGCACGTCATTCAATGGAAAACAGTTATCACTATCCTGGCATATACAGGAGGAAGTACCAATTCAGCAGGCTCAAGATGAACCAGAAGAAGAAGAGTTTCCCCCTGATAATGATGAGGTACATACTTTTCACATTTTGATTATAGTCCGCTAGTACACATCTGATATGGAGGAAATATGAATATACAGTTTAGGCCTTGACGAGAGGATGGTGGTACAGTGTAGACACTCCTGAGGTATGGTGGTGCAGTTAAGACAGTGCTGAGGCGTGCTGGTTACAGTAGAGATGGTGATGATGCATGGTCTTTCAGTGTAGACAGTCATGAAGTTTGATTGAACAGTGTGGATTGATGATGAGGTGTGGTCACATAGCATTGTCAGTGGTGGAGATGTGTCCATGTGTCAGTGTTCTGTTAGAGGTAATATCGAAGGTGAGACAGCTGAGATCACTATGAGGTATGATGGTTCAAGGCATGCAATGATCAGATATGGTGGCGCTGTGCAGGAAATGAATTGCTAGGGTCAGGTACAGTGTAGAAGGTAACCACATAAGGTGGTTAAGCCCAGACAATGAGTCGATAGGTTGATACAGTGTAGATGGTAATTAGGTGTGGTGATACATCGTAACGGGGATCAGGTATGATGGTGCATGGTGTAAAGGGATCAGGTATGGTGGCACTGTTGACAGGGATGAGGAATGATGGTACAGCATGTACAGGGATCAGGTATGACGGTACAGCATATACAGGGATCAGGTATGATGGTACATTGTATACAGGGATCAGGTATGATGGTACAGTGTATACAGGGATCAGGTGTGATGGTACAGCATACACAGGGATCAGGTATGATGGTGCAGTGTATATAGGGATCATATTTGGTTTTGCAGTGTAGACAGTGCTGATCACAAATTGTTAAGGTTGGCTGAGATGTGTTCATAAAGGTTGCGTATACTGTCATAAATGGTGAAGTACGAGGAAACACTGTAGGTCATGATATGGTATAGGTCACACAATTTAGGCAGTGATGAGGTTTGATCACGTAGTGTAGACACTCAGCTGCATTAATATAGACATGTGCTGTATGAGTTAAGAATGGTGAGATATGGGTCATACAGTGTAGGAAATAATGATGAGTGCTTTATGTAATTTGTTTGTTGGTTGGTCTGTAATGTTCAACTCCAGTCATGTTTAAAATACATGGCAGAAACTTTGAAAGATTTAAATATGTTAGCTTGTAAGTTGCTTTTTAGGAGAAAAAGGTGTCTCAAGTCTTTTTTATTTATCTTTAAAAAGGATAATGTTTTGGAGGATGAAGATGAAGATGATCTCTTACATGATGAAGACGATGATGATGACGATGATGATGAAAGCAGAGCATGGAGACGATAACCATTGGGTGGAGAAGAAACCTTGATATGTAACAAGAACGAAATACTCCTATTGTGCAAACAAAAATGAGATTCAAACTGTGGAAAACATTTATATGCAGATGTTGACACTTTTCTGTCAGGAAAAGGAACCACTGCAGTTTTATCATCAATAGTGAGGTTTTGTGCTAGGATACTAAGCAATGAGCAAACTGATATTTAAAAATGCCTTTTGCTGAACTGCTTCTGGCATTACTGCAGGCATCTGTTATTCTAATCAGTTTACATCATGATTTTAAAGAAAGGCAACAAAAACTGAAATTTGATTATGTGACAGAGTTCCTGTGATGAAGCCACATCACATCCTCTGTCAACTGTGAAACTGAGAAGTCTTTAACAGCTCTTGAGAGAGACATAGGAACTACTTGCATGGAATGATGTCAGTCTCCAAAGTAGAGCTTTGAAGCTGTGTAGAGGGGAACAGAATTATTGAAAGAAAGATCATCAAATTGAATCACAGTAGTTATCATGCCTGTGAGAGTAAAAGTATCAAATAAGTAATGGGTGAATGACGTAGTTTCCGTTACGGAAGAAGTTGATAGCAAATTTTGTCAGTTGACTTTATGGATCAGTAGTGACTCAGGTCAACCAAGACAAATGGTCTGACTGGGGGACATTTGGTCGGTCAATGCCATCTAAGGTTGTGTCAGCTGTCTTGATGAAATAATAAACATGCATTGCCATGTTCAGTTGAGATATTGAATTAGCTTTAAACTGAAGTTGTTTTCGTGAACCTTGATCACTTCTCAGTCTAGTTGGTTTCAGCTATTAGAGAGCATTATAACCAATTTCAACAGAGGTCTCTTGTCAGATTTTGTCTATAGCTTTGAATCTTGGTTATTATTTAGTAAGTTTTCAACCTGTTTTAAATTGAAATAATGGTCAGCCTTCAGCTATTTCAGCTGATCTACTGGTCACCTAACTATCTTGGTCAACTGTGATGTTTGGATTACAAGCAATCTTTCCACCCTATTTTAATTTAGATGCTTTGAATTTATTTTGCAAATTTATTTTTTACTTTTTCAGCTGTGCTACTGTTCCCCTTTGAATGTAGTCCAGCTTGAAACTGTCATTGACATGACTAGCAGCTGTCAGTAAACTTAAACATGTTTACCTTTAAAACTCTAAGTGAAGCATTCCCCAAATCTGATCTTATGGTAGTCACTTTAAGACCTTTGATACTAAAGATACTTGCAAGGTATAGCTCCCTCCTGATTCTGTTTGTAATGGCCACAATTCCTTGTTTTGAAGATAGTTACCTCTGATAATTGACATGGTTTCTTTGATTGGATAGAGTGAAAGGTGATAGGTATGTTGAAAGAGGTTATGACAGAGCCTTAGCCTAAGGATCTGCAAGATGAAATTGTAGTGAAGGCTTAGTTCTGTTAACTGACATTTTGGTTTCAGTCTTGTATGGAAGATTTACATTGGAAAATATTCTTTGTTGCTCTTCAGTTGATGGAAGTTATGTACTCATAGGATGTACTAATCCTGCCTCCCAAATTGCTCCCTTTCATCTTACCCTCCCAGCATGTGATATCACTTCTCCTCCAGAGATATTGACTGAAAGTTAATTTCATAGTAGTATGCATAGCTGTTTGTGCTATTCAGTACTTCTTATTTAGTGTTAGAAAGTGATATCTTCAATGTGAAGATGGATGTTGTATCTGGAAGAATGGGATTCGACTTGATAGAGCATTATATTTGCACAGATTAGAATCTATAAAATTAAGATATTTTTAAGATAGCAGAAATCCAACACTTCAAACGAACTTTTATCATAATGGAGGATGAATGGTTCCTGGTTCAACTTGTTTTACATGAATGGAGTTAAGGGAAATTTGGAATTCATAAAGAGCTGTCAACTATTTCTTCCACAAAACTGTTTCCATATGTCATCCTCATTTGCCAAAAATAACACCATTGATACCTTTGAAGTTTGAACTGAGGTTATTGATGGAATAGGAAATTGTTTTCATATGTGTTCTCATTGTTTGTCAAGTCTGACATATTGGCCTGCACGAATTGGTAATGTATCAAACTTTGCAGATCTAGTGATTGACAAGCATCTAGATCTAGTTAAATTGACAAGCATTGATACACACTGAAGCCATCAATGAAGTCATGTTGTCATTGAGCAAGTATTTATTTTACATCTGTGACTGTTTATAAAAATGTTTTCAGAATGCTCAGTTTTTATTAATCGTAAGATGTATTACTTCAATATGTTGTTGTACAAGATATGTTAATATCATGTATTTACTCATGTTTCATGCAAAATAAAACAATGTCCCAGCAAGAACTTGACAAAAGAGAGAAAAAAGACAGGTTGAAAAAAAAACATGGTCTTAATGATTTCTGTGAAAAGAAGTGGCAAATTGAAAATGAAAAGAAAAAGAAGAAAAAAAAAGAAACATCCAACATGCCACCCATAAAAAAAAGACAAAACAAGCAGAAATGAGTTAACTCATTGAAGTTCCTGTCTTATCTCAAAACCTGCAGGAAAAAAAGAAAAAATGCGAGAGAGAAGATTGTTAAAAATGCTGGACACAAAACAAAAAATATATCCTAGAAAGAGAGTTCCTCTCCCTCTTTTAAAACATGCAATAATATCTGTTACGTGTGCCTCTAACTGAGGCTAAAGTGATTAGTGTCTGGTCGTGGTGATAGCAATTGTAATGAGTTTAGTTTCAATCGTTTGTAGAAATGTTTGGCAAGTGTGCATTAGGACTGCAACAAGAGATGCAGGTGATGATGACAATGTGTCAGACGCAAGTGGTGGTATAGTGAGTCTTGTACCAAGAGATGCATGAAAGTGATGTTGATGAGTGACAGATATATTAGAGGTGTGAGATGTATGATGTAAAACTTGCAATGTTAGAAATAAATCATGGATATATTGTTGATGTGGGTGCGGTATGGTAGTGACCTAGCTGTTGAGTGGAACAATACAATGTCAATTTTGACCTGAAGCAGTTGTTCAAAACATGAAATCTGATTGTTTTCAGTGTAGTGTTAGAACATAAAATGTGTTTTCTGTCGTTGTTTTGGGGTAGAGATTTTGAAGTGGGATTATTATATGTGATTATACTGATATCATGTACAAGGAACTGTATGGTAGGTAAAGTGGTGTAACAATGTGTCAGTGTGGAATGGTATCTGTGTTTACTGTTCTTTTGTGTGAAAGGCAGGAAAGATCTTGACAGTTATTGGTATCAACTGTGGTTTCTTGAGCTGCAATTTTTGTTTATTTGATGATTTTGTTCTTTTACCTATTTAGGACCATGTAAGGTGCGTGACCAAAGAGTGACACGATCAGGTTAAGTATATCCCAAGGGATGCATGCACAAAGCCATTGTGTAAGCAAACCATGAACTGATTTGCTAGGGAATTTGTTTGACATTTCACATTTTGATATGTTTCCAAGGTAATGCATACTCTTTATATTGTGAGTGTTCATAGGACTTCAAAGGCACTCATGCCTCTAGTGTGCCACTAAAACAAACATCATTTTTACCTGTAAGACAATAGATTTCCCACCTCTTGGCCTGTTGTGAGTAACTTGTACTTCAGGTTAGATACTGTTAAATCTTGGACTCCATGCAGGCTTCTATTATTGAAACAGACAGTGCATACATTTTGCTGGGTCATCAACAGGAGAAGAGGTTTTTCATTAGTTTTTACTGTGCATCACAGCTAGTATTTGAAATACCTTGTCAATGTTAGAAGGCATGTTGTAAGAAAATCTTTAATCGACAGAATGTTCATCATGCATTTTGGGGTCCACACAATTCACTTAGTTGATTTCAGAACTTATGTCAGGGTTTAGAGAATTCTGTGGATGACAAGCTAACAGCTGTTGAGTTTCACTAGAAGAATTTTCACAGAAATTCACTCATATAGACTTGTACATTATAATAGAAGTATCTGGTATTATTCAGTGGAAGTGAATGTGACTTCTTGTAAACATGTTCTCTTATTTAATTTCATTCTCATCTTAGGTTTGTCCATGGGAATCATAAAAACTTCTTCCTCATTGCTACAGAAGACAAGGATTGTTACTGAATCCACCAGGGTAAAACCCAGCTTCAGCTTCACCTGGCTGTACAAGAACTGCAGACTCATTTTTTCTGAAATTTACTGTCCACTGATCCACATGTAAGGTATTACCAGAATACTTACAGTTCAGCCTTATTTTGCCTATGTTTAAGTTTACAATGTATGAAAGTGCATTAATAGTAATAATAATAAAACATTACATATGCAGAACATTATCAACACTAGTGACCATACTAAAAGAGCCACAGATAAACAATAAAAAACAAAGGAAGAGTTGCTAAAAGACGAGCTACTGTAAATTAAAACTTTATTAATGAGACTATTAAGGTCTTGAGTTCCTGAATTAACTCAGTTTTTAGACTTTTTGAAAATTGTAAGGACTTTACAGTAAATTTTGCAGAATAGCAATTTTAAGTAGATTTTGTCATGTTTATTTGAGTGGTGTAACTTTTAAAAACATAGTTCTTGTAGTAAATACAGTTGGCAGGAAATATTTTTAAGGCAGTTTGACTTTTGATAAACTGCCGGTTATTGAACAGTCTAGGTTCCTATATATATTTCTCTCACGTGCAATACATGTGGATGTCAGTCACAAAACCTCAACAACACTAACTTGCAGTGATTTCATATTTAGTTTGTTGATAAACCATCCTGAGTACAAGAACCCTATTGTTTTGGTGGGGACCAAAACTAGTCTGAGGGCAAAATGTATAAACCTTGTAAACATAATCTCAAAAACACAAGTTGGACTTACTCTGTTTATCAATCATAGGGTCTCTATTATCTTTGGTGGATATCAAATGGTCAACTGAGTTTAGACCAAAATGAAAACCTTGTTATCACAAAAATCTCAACAATGTAGTCACTGTAGAACGGTGGTGTAACACACTGAGAATCTGAATCTTATTGTTTTTGGTAAAGGTCATCTGAAGGCAGACTGAGGAATTTTCAGACAAGAAAGCTAGGTTATTCTGACCTCATATGTATTTTGATGGCCACATTGTTTATAAAAAAAAACCCATTTTCCAGTTCACATCAAGTGTCCTCCAAACTTGCTAACTCTATCAGTTTCACTGTGAGTCTCACGGTTGTCTCACGATGAAAATGTCAGATCTCACTTTGAAAATCACTTTGATGCAATGCTAGATGTTTCCTCATTTAGGCCAATTCCATTGCTGTTATTATTGAATCACTGATATCTCCACATCAAAAAGTGGCTAATTTAGAAAAACTTCTACATGAGATACTATAGTAAGGGAAACAGTTTTCATTATAACAAATGAGCATTTTGAAAATCTAAAGGTTTGGATTGTGATTTCCAGTATTTCATGCAAGAACCTCAAGGTTTGCCACTTTTTAGGTTGACAAGTGTGGGTCATTTGAGGTCAGCAAAAGTCAAAGTGTGAAAAGTTTGTAAACACAAGTACCCAACTTTGAACTAATCTCATAAACAGTGCTGCATGTTTATCAAATGCAGTGAGAGCAAGAACACTACTGTTTTTCATTTTAAAGAAGAAGGGAAGTTAGGACTTTTGACAATGTTAAATGAGAGACTAACATTTGGTGAACACCATTACCAAAAATCATTTTAATAGGTTGTTTACTTCCGAGGGTATTGCAATTTGAATGTTCATGAAAAAGTAATCAGGAAGCTGCCATTTTGAGATCGGGATGACATCACTGGACCACATGTGATTGAAAAGCTTTTGTTTTCCTCTTTATATGTTACTGTCAGTACATTTTAAACAGTTATGCATAGATTCAGTCAGAGTATTAATGATTTGATTATTGCATGCTACACCTCAGTAATCCAACACAAAATGTAAGTGTGTGCAGATTTATAGAACTTGTAGGTAAAGAAAACAAAGAAATACACTAAAATTCCTGCTGTCAGTGATTATGTGACATCATTATTCGACTTACTCAAGTTGTTTTACTTTCAACTTAGGCAAAAATGGAAGCACCCTTCTCTGAATTTCAAAAGTGTGTAACTTGGACAGGAAACAATATCTCTGAATGAAACTTTGAGAGTTGTTTGTCAAACACTTCTGCTTCATTTTTATGTCTTCCCAGAGTTTCCTTCTCTTAGTCATGTGATGTTCGAGTCAGCCAGGTAAAAGTCTGGCAACCTTTTAACCGCATCATCTCAAGGGTCAAAACTTAGACAAATGCTGTATTTAGTGTATGTATATTGGATTAACATAAACTTTGAAAATCATGAATTTGTCATTGTTGCATAATGTGAATTATTTTGCTGAGAAAACACAAGTGCTGTATGATGGAAGCATGGGCAGATCTCATAATTATTTACTGTGAGCAGCTGTTGGCTACTATGGTAGGTTACATCATTGAGATCGCAATACATGTTTGCATTCCAGTGTTTTGTGCCAACCAACTTTAACTTCCATGTAGCAAATAGAAATACATCTGCCTCAGGGGCATCAATCCAAATTGAAATTTGGGGGGGGGACATTGTTAACTGAATGGTATTGAAAGGGCAAAGCTGGTCAGACATTGCATAGTTTAAGGCAAAAGATGAATTTGATGATTGACAGATGGGGGCCACCAGGGTCTAGTGATTGAAGGCACATATTGTCAGTCTACAAAAGGGCAATTCCAGGGTGCTTGTTGAGGGGTTTCAACTGGGGGACGGAAGTTAGCTTAAGGGCATGTGTGACAGGTCTATGTTAGCGGAGTGCCTCCATCGGTTGGCGTGTAGCGTAAATGAAAATTTTGGGCTTTTCAACCTCCCAGGTAACTGGAAATAGCATTTCCTAGCCATCCCAAACTGCATATACCCAGCCTTGTAATAGGGATATTATGTCTGCAATTCCTTAATTCATGTAAAAAATCAATTTATGAAAAATGGGATGGTAATACATATCAGATGGGGTTGAGGTGATACAAGAGTCGTAATAAATTACACATCCTCTTTCATTTTCTTTGAGTACTTGGCAAATATTTGGGGCTGAGGGGGAGAGAAAAATGCCATACAATAGTATTTTTATTGATGGGGAAGCAAGTGAAGAGTGATGGTCTAGATCTGTGAGAGGGTTGTAAGGGAAGAGGTGTCCCAACGCCTGCTGAGAAATTTTTTACCTACTAGTTAAACTTAGATGCAATCTAGTGCAATACTTGGCTTCTTTTGAAGTCATAAAATGTGCTAGGTTGAGATATGAAAAATTCCAACTGGTATGGCAAACATTCTCACCATCCTCACTCCTAGACGGAAATATTAGAAATTCAAATGAAGTTTCAGATTTATTGAGAATTTTTTCAATTACCAGCTAACCTCTCAATCTGGCACAATATTTTGCATCTCTTGACATCATAAAATATCCTAGAGTGAGATATGAAAATTCTAACTGGTATTTCAGATTTCCGACTCTCGTGGCTCAGATTCTTGTTTTCCTTCTTTACAGTGGACTGCCAACGGTCGCGACGGCCCTGAGTTTACATTGACAATTTATTCAAATACACAATCACCAACAGAATTTTGACCTCAGTTCACTTTTTCAGGTGATTTGAAATTTTTTCTGTGTAATTATGGGGAGAGAACATGCATCGATACATTACCTATTTTTGTCCATGAACAGAACACGGCAGAGGAAACACTGCACGCAAAGCTGCGGAAAATGTTGGCATTTGGGATGTGTAGATGCGTCTAACCTTGGTATGTAAACCCCCAAATTGGTTATGCAGTGCCCTTTTTAGCATTTATCAGTTTAGTGATTACATCAGTCACTCACCAAAACTGTAGGTGATATTTGTCCCCTACCATTTGAAAAGGGAGCCAAAAAATTCTTTTACGAAACGTGGGGTTACATTGTCCCCCACCTATCAAAATATGGGGGGAACTGTCCTCTCGTTCCCCCAGGATTGATGCCCATGATATGCCTGGTACATATTTCTCTATGAACAAGTTCTTAGCTTATACCAGATAGCTGGTGTGAGCTATTGTAATGATGCAGAGTAGCTCTTATCTCTCTTCACAATTGTTCAAAATGCTTCCCCTCCGTCATACTTTCATGGATTTGTATGAAACTTGGACACAGTGTTCCATAGGTTGTGGACCATTTGGATTGTTCGAAAATTTTTGGTCTGAGGTCCCAAGTGAGCTATGTCCCATTTTTCTGCAAAATGCTTCTGCTCCTACAGATTTTCATGTGCAATGTTGAGGGTTTGTCACAACAATACCCTATTGGTAAGTCCCCCAGGGTGTTCAGGGATATTTAATCCAAGGCCCCATGTGGGCCCTATGGCCCATTTTATCAAATTCTGTTCTAAATGCTGCTTTTTGCACATGCTTTGATGGATGGATTTGTATGTAACTTGGACGCAATGTTTCCTGAGTGGTAGGCAAACTTGGGGTATTCAACATAGCTTGGTCCTACTTTAATAGTGCCCCTTTAAACGTCATACAAGATCTCACATATCCCTATCGTTAATGAATGATGGTTCAGTAATGGGGCTATGGGTCAGATTGTTTTCTAACTGAAACACAATTTAGTCTTGAAATACATGTAGGTCTAGACATAAAAGGGGCACTTTGAGCTATTCAGCCAGTCTTCCCAAACCTGTCAACATTGTGTAGTTTCCTATAAGGGTTCTCCAGCAGATCAATGGTCAAGCTAATACAGTCTTCATGTGACACATGCAAGTGAACTCTAATGAGCTACTAGTTAATGATTTCAATTGGGTTTGGAAAATTTGCAACCATTTTCCCACATCAGTACTAATTTCATACACCCACAGCTAGTACAAACCAGGCAGAAAATGTACAATAATGATAGTTTCCTAATTATTGGATGTCAAACTTGAGTAGTGATGCAATTATAAACATTGTAATTTGATAGTGCCCACTAAATGTATCACAAATGTATTGACAAAGACCCAACTTCTGAACTGTTTGTACTCTAGTTTATGATATTCTGCAAATTATGCAGTCCTACATATTCTCTTGTACATGCAGTGTTGGTGATTCAATATAATGATACAGTACTTCTTGCAGTACCTATGACCAAGCTATATACATAATACTGATATGTAAATGGTACCATCAGGATGTTCAGGTATGAGCCTCTGCACCGTTGGATACCTACAAAAGAAACCAGTGTAGCTTACACAATATTGTCCGAAGTAGATTGGGGATGTATCTACTTTGCCCCTAGAGTTCCCCCAATAGTAAAGCTCAAAATAGGAAATGCTAATGTCTCATCCACATCTTGTGGGGAAAAACAGGCTGCTTTATTTTCAGATACAACACTTGTGTTCTAGAGCTGTCAGTGGATCTATAAAAATGTTTAATGATTGTCCATTTAGGGAGATTTGGATTGACAAACATGGCCTTACTTGATTGATGAGATCTCATTCTTTTTCACAGGTCGTATCCCATCTCTTTTTCCTGGAGCATGAAGCTGAGAAAAGAGCAACGGCTCCTCTACAGCTGGCCATGTATGGCAAAAGTCATGTGCTTTTGCTACCATACTAATCTGTGGCATGAATTGTCCCCTCACACCATCGAAGTGGGACCCTAACACTAGAAAATGAATAAAGTAATAAATTGCCATTTGTTTTTATAAGCATATTTTATTGAGTTGACTTTTGTATATTTCTAAATAGTACAGCTTTTCAAATAAGAAACACAAAACTATCACAATCAAGGGATATATAAGGAGTGCAAAATGGGGTTAGTAATGACTCTCATGGGTAAAGTACTGTATATTCATATTGGGATTTCACATTTGTCCTCAGTATATGTAAATGATCAATACATAATGATCATTACATACACAATGATCAATACATAATGATCATAACATACACAATGATCAATACATAATGATCATAACATACACAATGATCAATACATAATGATCATAACATACACAATGATCAATACATAATGATCATTACATACACAATGATCAATAAATAATGATCATTACATACACAATGATCAATACATAATGATCATAACATACACAATGATCATTACATACACAATAATCAATACATAATGATCATTACATACACAATGATCAATACACAATGATCATAACATACATAATGATCATTACATACACAATAATCAATACATAATGATCATTACATACACAATGATCAATACATAACGATCATTAGTATTATCACATCATTCGCAGCATGTCGATGCCCAAAATAAAAAACAAATTGAAAACCGGTTATAGATGACAATAATGTCCTTTTTTTCCTTTATAAACAAAAGTACTGATTGACCAAGATACAAGGATTCCATCATGAGCAAAACATGTTGACCAACTTGGATGTGATGTGTAAACTACAGACGACCAAAAAGGTATCATTGGCCAAAAAGGTATCATTGCAATCAGTAATCCACCAAGGCAGCATACCTATACTGTGCGATATCAACATCTTTGACCAACCAAATCAAATGGTCTAAAGCACACGGTTTTTGTATCCTTTAGTATTACTCTCTCACTTTCCTGATTTTCTGCGTAATTCTTTCTCCAAAAAGACTGCAAGTGTCACAAGTTTATGAAGCATGACTAAAAAATGAAGTATCTCCTTAGCATTTGATTGCAGGAAAAGAAAGTCCAAAAGCCCATCATTCAAACAACTATTTTCTGCTACAATGTGCAGAATTGCAGATGCCTTGACCACAAAACACGCAGTAGAACTGTTGTTGTTTGGTTGTCCTCACTGTGTGAGCAAGCAAACAATGGGGTGGAATGGAGGATAACAGGATAAGTCTAAAGAACTTCAAACAAAGGGGAGGTATAGAAGGTAAACAGACATAGTCTAAAAAATGCTTTGACTTGAATCCATGATGAAGGGAAAAAAATGAAGAATAACATGCATTCATATTACGCAGTCTGCACCAAAGAAAAAAAAAAAGAAAAACAATGGAGGTGCACTGCTATGTGTTATTATTGGATGAAAACATAATGACATAAAAATTCACATGTGAACAAAATCAAACATGGTTAAAACTTTTTAACAATTTTTGTTCCACTGTTGGCAATGTTAGCCTACTTCCAGTAAGTTTATATCTAGACAAAAAGAAAAATTGCTATAAACAGTTATGCTTTAATAACATTTAATATGAAACATGTGGAGTGTTCACACTCTTTGTTAATTCTGAATCTATATAAAAAATCACAAGATCGAATTTAAAAGAAAATCCAACATGGTAGGAAAATTCAAAAATGTAATTTACCATTAGTGATATGAAATAAAACCCTTTTTGATGAGTTGTGGAACTTGACAAATTTATTCTAATACCAACAAGACTGCTGAAAGCTGCCAAACATGACTAAGTGAACGCTGTTTAAGTTTACAAGATAAGAGTTGTTTATACTGTGAATTTGAAGCAAAAATAATCAATAGAAACAAAAAATGTAGCACACAGTTTTTATTGCATTTATAACAAACTCAAGAAAATGTCACAGCCACACACCTACCATGAAAACATGATCAATTTTGCCATCCGTACCACTGACCCATGTTCTGAAGCTATACTGCATTGGAAAAATGGGGGTCTACATAGTGTTCGAACCTAGGGTCTATTTAGCATCCGTATGTAGGGTCGAAAAAGTGACCTTACATGATCGACCGACGTGTGACACAAGGTGTTGATAAGCTCAAGGATTTCATTGCACATACGAAGATCTTGCCTACGAATGAACTTGGTGACAGAGATAGTGAAAGTGTATGTTTTAATATTGCACTACTAAACATTTCTGAAGTTACTGTTTCTTTAGAATATAACACAAGGGATCCATAAGACTGATCAGAATAGCAGCAGGGAAAAAAAAAAGAAAAATATGATATATCAGGAACTGCTAGTCTAGTACAGTTGCATGCATTGATTGTTTGACTCCAATTAGAATAAAACTTTGTACAAGTAGTGGAACACTGATGAAAAATTGAGAGCACTGATGTTTTTATGTGTCAAGATCTAAAACAAAATGCTACACAAAACAGCTGGAAACTAAATAATCATCTGCAGATACTTCATCAGCAATCCAACAGGGCACAATCCCATTTAGTTCAATTTATTGGTGAGAAAGAGAAAAGTTTCTCACAAGGATTAAAGATACAACAAATATGGAGCATATGAGTGGTGCTTTAAATACAAAATTTTGGTAGAAGTTCTTCAGTGTCATCTTTTGAAACTTGATTCAAGAATGATACACCACCAAAATACCTCTGGCATCTTTACCTAACACTGATGGATCTGAGTGATAAGGTTGTTCAGACCTGCAATACATGTGACAGGGTCACTTACTGAAAGTAGCTGAGGTAGCAAACAATATTTGTCTGACCTACTTTCACAAAACAAAAGTAACAATACCAGTAAAGGAATTACAATGTGAGCACAGCAGTACAGCCTAGCTTTGTTCACAATATATGAGCCTCTCCTTTCCATGCCCACTGTACTTGAGGAAGCTGGACACTGATATATACATACAATTGTCTCATATTCCTGTGGTTATTTCTGGAAACTACACAAAATGTTACAATTTCTTTTGTCCACACAGTATTATCAAGAACAAGCCAGGTTTTAGCTAAAACTTTTCCAAGCATTACACAAAGGCACATAGAGATACAAACATTAGATAGAGCTCATAAACCTTAAATATAAAAAAATTTAAACTCTCCTTAATAACCAAAAAAACCCAAAAGAGCACACTAGTGGTCCTTTTTATACTAAAGACAGCTATCAGGGTTAAGAAATGACAGAAACTGGTTGCATGACAAAGAGAAAGATACTTGCTATAAAATAAACTGGACTTTAAACCTTATATCTGGTGCTGGGAAAAGAAGAAAGCAGTTTGGTTAAGACCCTTAGAAAATTTTTCTAACCTACAATCTTAAGTCTGATCAGTAAACACCTTTCATTTTGAAGGTAAATTTTCCAAATATTGCTCCTCACAATGGTGTCATCTACTTGAACTGTAAGTTTGCAAATGCTTTTGCATTCATTTTAAATCCATTTGCACTGGGTTTCTGGACTTTCTAGGAATCAATTTTCATTACTTTTCCAGGACCAAATAAAGAATTTCCATTACCCTTCTGATATCTTTCATAAACTTCAACTACAATGGCTAAAGCCAAAGCAACATAAGGTAAAGAGAATAATAAATTACAATATTACATGTGAGAATACTTTTTTGATAATTAGAGTGAGAAAAAAAATGTCACTTTGTGAAAATTTCCAAACTTTCCCAAGCCTTACAATATATTTCAACATATTCATGATTTTCCATGACAGTACTGTTTACAGTACTTTTGCATTCATTTGCTACAGCTACCATCATATGAGGACCAAACAAAAACATAAAATAAGGACTGCTGTCACCACAGGTGTCATCCACAGTGAGTCCTACTGTACTTAAAGAATATCACACAGCAAAGAACCTTAACTATCCTATG
This sequence comes from Stichopus chloronotus, assembly GCA_021234535.1. Lineage (NCBI taxonomy): Eukaryota > Metazoa > Echinodermata > Holothuroidea > Aspidochirotida > Stichopodidae > Stichopus > Stichopus chloronotus. Next base: position 15,285,541 of record CM037834.1, read on the forward strand.
TCTCCAGAATACTGTACTGCTATATGAAAATTTCATCACATTGGGTTGAAATTACAAAATGCAGTGAGTGTTTGTTGACACATAGTGACATACATAACACACAGCATAGAAATGACACCATGTCAACTGACAGACATAGAAATGAAGTGGAGAGTGCTGACTTGGCACACTGCCGTGTGTTCAACTTGAGATGCCGAGAAAATTTCAAGAGCACTTCTGTACTTTAAGAGACAGACCAAATATGTATCTTCACACCCACTTCAGTGTATATTCTAACTTTGAACTTAAATTGTGAAGTAATCTTTGAACTTAAATTGTAAAGTAATCTGTTTCTGCTGTCAATTTATGTGAAAGCAACAGAACCATGTTGAGCTTTATCTTACAGATTGACATTCTCTTGCCATTCAAACAGGTATATCTCTGTCTTTCATTGAAGCTTGCATGTTGTTCTCCTTACTACTTTCATGTCTATGTGTACAATGTACTGTACTGAAATGTGAAAAGAATATCACACTATAAGCACAAGCTAAAACATTGAGGCTCCACACAATCATATACAATGCTTTTTATTATCATGTGCAGCCATAGAGGTGCCAGCCAACACTTAAAAACTTTCCACAAGTTTACGAAGCACCACAAGAGGTGTGTCACAAGTGCACAAAAATCATACACCTTGCACACAATCTTCATAACATATACTGTAAAGAGTACATGGCATTACAAACCAAACTACAGAGATAGATATGCTTGAAAATAACTACATGCAGAGCAGACCTCTGACAAAGTTCAACCTTTTGAATGAACCAAAGCGCTCAACATTGAAAAAGTTGAGGAGTAAAAATTCAATAATTTTTCCGACAATGTATTTGTTAGAGGTAACTGGGCTATTTAGCAGCTACCATTTATGAACAGCAGTAGACCCAGAAGGGAAGCAGGCATCTATCCCCTCTACTACGGTCTATGAGAAGTTTTAAACATGTTGGAACAAAAGCGGAGAAAATACCGGGAGAAAGACAGTATGTGGGGTTCAATCAGGTGCAATTATCGCTTTCTCCAGTAGTCTCACATTTATACTGTATAGACCAGACAACCCTTATTTCTGATATAATGCTTAAATGCTCATCACTATCTAGTGGTCAGAATTGCTGAATTATGTATCCCTGTTCCAGTAGATTACATTTACACAAAGCCCTCTGAGTAATTTGGGGAACTGCAGTCTGTTCATAAATGATATTTGACTGTTAAATTGTAGAGTTTTGGCTCTGCTCAAATTGATATGAAAAATGTCTCAAAAGGAGAAATGTTGGCACCACCCACTTGCATTACGAGCCTATAAGGGTGTAAGATAATACATTATTACACTACAAGGAGATTCCTTTCCCACTGGATACATTTATGATGAATCAATTTTTACATCACTTTTTATCCCAAGTTTTGAAATGGATTTCCCTTATAACCCTCACAAAAGAAAAAAATGTGATTTTGCATCACAAAAATAACGTTCTTATACTAGTGCAAGTGAGCTGCTCAAAAGAGATGAAGTGCTACCACTTTGCATCCCAGTCCCTTTTCAAAGTCGCCTTCCGATTTGACCCTTCCCCCACAATGGCAATCCATCACTGTCCAGAATATCACAATACCATGGGTCCGCCACTGTTTAAAGAATAGAGAAAATTTTGTTACCAGTTGAAAAAGTTGAAAAAGTAATAACCAAGGAAGCAAATAAAACAGCCAATTAAATACTTAAAAGCATGATCAACTGAAGGCAAAATGAAATTGGCATCACTTTGGAAGCTAAAATTAAAAAAATAATGACATTAACACATACATAAACAACACTAATACTAAACTTCACAGTATTCTGCTCTTCATGTTAAGGGAGTTTTTCTCAATTGTTCAAAGGATTTCCTTCCTGATCGATTTTGCCATTGATACATCTGCTCATATTAAACTTTTGGGATGTTAACTGAAAACATGATACCTTTTACATAATTGGGCAGGAAGTGTATTTCTGTTTTCCATATTCAGTATTCTGTATTATTAGTCATGTTATCAATGAATATATGGACCTGAGTTAAAACAAATGTTTGAGCATTCACTCCTATCAAAGCATGTCTTAGAGCACATATTAACTCCTTACTGTTTGCCACTGTGTAAGCATTAAACCTCAGCATTGTGCAGTGTATGTGTGATAACGTACCACAGAGTCACAGACTGCTTTAAAAATCAATGGAGACGAAGAGGTACAAGAGAATAATTTGGGTGAGTTTACCACAAGCGTAACAGAAAATACAATATATGTACAGCTATGGTCTAATCTCTTTGTGAAGTGAGGTCATTTCTAGCATGTGAGATTGAAGGAAAAGTTTCCATAGTAATTAATGACGAAATCAAATGATGAGTTTCCCTTTGGTAAATGAGAAGATACCATATATCAGACCTTAAGCAATGTTTTGTTCAAATCTGTAAAATGGTTTCATGTGCCAGAAACTTGAAATAAGTTTTGAGAAAACACTTACTTTGGAATAAAAGGAAAGAAAATTACAGTGGATGAGCTATTTCAACAATTTATGGACTAATTTAAATTTCACAGTTCACTGCTATAGTTGTGATTTCAAAAGTCTCACAATACTGGGTTTTCAAGGCTCATACATTCTCAACACAAATAGAACAATGTCAAGGACGAGACAACAGACCTGAAGTTATTATCATCAAAAAGGACTGTCAAGCCTGCCTCTCACTGATTTTCTTTGTATCAAAATTCCCTGGAGAATAAGAAAGGGTTCTTTTACACATAGCATACTCTACGTGATGAAATAGAAGAGTAAAATTGCACATTTCTTTACAATCTTGATCTACAAACTGACTACAGTAATAAAGTTACAAAGCAGGAGTCAGACACTTGGGACATCAACACATCTCGGAATGCTTGCTTATAATGTACAGCTCTTTGTTTGTACTTCTGCAACATTGTGTTACTAAAAATATTTACAATTGTTATTAACACTTTCTGTTTTCCCAGTAATCCCTAAATAACAAATTACTGAATGGACGTTGAATTTTCTTTAATCAAAGATTATAGTCTAACAATTTAGTTGCACCATAATGAATATCTGAATGAAGCATTGTTTCAGGGGCTCTGTAACAAATGTCAAAAATGTTTAACAACAGAAATGAACATGTTTGCCAGTTAATAAGGTGTTCATCATGAATTACAACAACAATGGTTGATGACAAAAAAGATTACATATCAAACAATGAAATGAATGAATTGAAGTGATAAATTCATAGGTATTGATTAATAACATTCAGAATCATGTTGAGTTTACATTTATTTCATTGAACATACTTCTTGCTTTACAATGCCTCTATTTCTCTTTGTTTTTCTATAAGCAACCAAATATAATGTTTCTCTACCATGCTCCGAAAATGGAATTCATTGTTTAGTGGTGTCAGTGAATTGTGGATATTCATTCACATCATAGCATGGTCAGTATCGAAAATATTAACGAACATCACAGCAGTGCGACCGTACTCTCCCAGAATTGGTCATTCCGTATCAAATCCCTCTCTTGTCAAGTCTTATCCTGCACGATACAATGTGACATGAAACGATGATGTAGTGTCAGGTTCAGAGTTTGTTTCTTGAGAAGCCAAAAAACATGAAATCCTTTAGAGATTGGCTGGCAAACCCAACCAACTTCACAAATATCCATTTCTGCATTTGTAGCAACCATAGAGATAAATCTTGGAAGCTATTAAATGTGTTGAGATCCACTTCTCAACACTAAGTTATGAATGAAAAAAAAAGGGCATACTTGGTAGCAAGTCATCAATCCTTGGAGGCAGACTCATTATCGTTAGGTGATGTAAGATAAAATTTGTACAAAATATTTAATATTTCCTGAGCCAACCAGCACTATTTGAAGTAAAGAAACTTGCAAGGATGTAAAAAGCATTCTAGCACCAGCGATCCAGAGAGACAAAGCTGATTAGGGACAATTTACCAAAAATTTCTGAACAGATGAAGCTTTGACTAAACCCCTTTCTGAATAGCACTAATTCCATAAATAAATATTTCTTCAGCCAGCACACTAAATCCAGATTGAAAAAGAAAATTACCAAATATACAGGCACACACTTTTTATTTCACGCCTACTGACGCATTACCCACCATGTTAAGCAATAAAACAAAAAGAAAAGTTGGAGCCAACTGTCCATATTAAAGCTCTGAAGGGGCTAAGGGTGGGCTATAAAAACCAGTTTGATATCTGCCTAAAATATTTAAAATAAACTTGCATATTTGATCAAAGCGAAGATTCGAAGTTCATAAATTATTCGTACATGATCACTGGATCAGTGATGAGTCATCTGGTGTGTAGGATGCAAACCATTGTAATGAATAAAAATCAGGAAAAAATCAACATCATCAAGTAAGAATTAATGTTTATTGCACCCTTAAAAATGATAGCACAGTAAATTTAAACCTCTGCAAGCTGATAATAACTTTGCTTGAGACCTAGCACACTCTAAACTTGCAATATGCCAAGGCTGATAATTATCAGCTTGGGAATAAGATCCAACAAAGAGCAAAACAGGTGTTGTGATGGGTTTCACACATCCACTGGTGGTCACAAAAAAGATAAATGGAGCATGAAAGAGCTCAGCCTTGATGTGCTAGTCACAAAAAAAACAACTATGACTTGAAAATAATAATGAATTCCCTGACAACCTCTACTTAATGAATAAAGCAAAATAAAACGGTCCATAAGATTTTGTTACATCAATATCCTCTAGTCCAGACAGCAGCAGCAGCAGTCACTCAGGTCGAAGCTGACCGTTTCCGACATCATTGAGAAGGGCCAAGGACTCTGTGTGGAAGTGACTGCTCTCTTCCTCAGATGTGAACTGGTTATTCAGCGACGCTTGGCTGGTATTAAGGCTGGCTGTCTTACTCACAGAAGGCAAGTCAGATATACTTATGTTTATATCTCTGAATGCATGCAGAAGGAAAATGCCCCCTACAATTGTCCCAAAGCCTGCTAACAACCCCACAATATCAGAGAAACTCATGGATTTCCACTCTTCAAAGAGAATAGCAGATGCCACAAGAACAGTTATGGTGAAAAATACATAATAAATAGGAGTGACTACAGAGGTGTTGTAAATGTCCAGGGCTTTGTTCAGGTAGTGCATCTGGAAACATATAAAAATAACCAACGCTACAATCATGATCCACATCAACGGTAGCCTGAAGGGCTGCCCTGTACCAGAGAAGAAGGACAGGAGACCAATGCCAACACCTTTGCTGCACATAACCACTAACGAACCGACCAGGGAGCATATGATGATGTAGACCAAGATGTTAGTGTGACCATAACGGGGAGCCACGAAAAATATCATCACCACAGCCACGATCAGAACCAATGCAAGAAATACCAGGAAAACTGGAAAAGGAGCAGCAAGACAAAGCGATTAGAAAATAAAGTAAGGAAAAATCGTACTATCCTTACTAGATGATTACAATACCATACCATATACAATTTACTGTATATCAAGATTACTATACACCCACCTACTGGATGATTGTATATCCTAAATGATGATTTCAATTTCTACTAGTATAACTTTGGTGAGCAGAAAGGTGGAGGGAAGGGAAATTTTAGTGGTGTGTCTGTGGATGAGTTGTCTAAGTTTTTTGCTTGTATTTTGCTTCCTCTGTGTTATTTATAAGCATCTCATAAGATAGTCCCATTGGGTTTTTCTCATACAGTAAATTCACAGTAGTGAAGACCAACCAAAAAAAAAATTAAATGCAAAAGTGACAACAACAGAAAATAAACCAAAGATAGTTCTATCAGAAATCCTCACAGGTCCCCTCACCATGAATAATGGTCACAAAACATTGACAATGATTCTGAGTTCAATAGGTCTTCTAGATGTAAAGCTCAAAATAACTCAACTTCTACTTAGTGATACCTTGACTAGACAAATATTCCCTGGCCAGATACCCCAGAAAATAGCCCCCCCTAGTGGGTGTTATTTCACCTGGTGGTAAAAGACCTGGGGGAATTTGAGCGGGGGTATTTGCCCGGCAACCAGTGATACTACCATATAGTGATAAAATTACTGGAGGTTGAACTCCGATATTGCTCCATGTACAGAAGTATCTCAATACCAATTGATACTATGCTATTTTAGTGGTTTTTGGATAGTGTTTGGGTCCTCTAGCTCAATCATGACTGTTTATGTTAACAGGCCTCAACATACCAATGTCTCTTTCACAATCACAGCTTTCACCACAATGCACTTCCCTTGCCAAAATTTTGTCTGTTTCACAAAGATTCATCTACTTCGATAAAAAGAAATATAAAGGCTAAGGCAAGACCACATGTACAGAAGAATGAGAATTCTGACATTTGTGAAAGATGTTCCCTGTGTGGCATGTACATGTGAATGCACTCTTGACTCTGGTGAGTATACATAACTAGGGGCGGCAACATGCATTGCTCCCTCACATATTGTCAAGTTAGAGCCACAATTTTGGAGAGATGTTCTGTACAATTCTGGCCACTTTAAGCATGCCCAGTCCAATCCATTGTCAGACTTCATATAAATTTTCACTTTGTTTCACTGGTGGTATTGCAAGGTTTCAGTACATCCATTGATATTACTGTTTGTATTTACTGTGACTGTGGTAACAGTATGATAAATCTTTCATATTTTAACAGACTTTTAACAGATATTTTGAACTGATGACCATCCTGAGGTGCTTGTATGTTCACAGCGTATATATATTTACCTCTAATGTACATAACCAGTCTGGATTTTCACTTTTTGTAAATATTTTGGCACACATTTTTAATCTCTTGTTTCATATATCCTACCTCTTTCACTTATCTTTGTTTGTCCTTTTCATATTTTTTTTACAATTGGCATGTCCTACTCTGTTACATCTCACGGCTCCACATCATACACTCCTTTCACTGATGAACTTTTATTAACTTAAAGACTTCTTTACCATTCCTATTGGGTCCATATTAGGACAATTAAATCAAAGAAGTGGCAATAAAACAGTGTCAGGAAAATGAATGAGATGACCATAATGCAACCCCATCTGTACCCTCTGGCACCTTCTTTTCTCTTTGTGCCTTTTTTCTTAGATTCAGTCCATAGTTACTGCCTCTTAATGACAACATACAGAGGGTACTTACTGGGGTCGATTATACGCTCTTGTAGTTCCTCCACTGTACTTGCAGAATCTTCCATTGGGGCATGAAGGATAATGAACAATGATCCTAGAATGCACTGAAAACAACCAATCTTGCCCAATAAGTTGAGTGCTTCATTCAAGAAGTAGGAAGACAAAACAGCTCTACAATGAAGAGATGAAAGACAAAAAAAAAACAAGAGTCATTATCATGAATGAATGAAAATGGTAAATTACAATAACTATAGCAAAAGTAACAGAACATGGCTGTCACTTTTTTAAGCATTTTATATCTGGCAATAAGTACAATGAATAAAGCAGATTATAACAAATTACTTGTGTAAACAAAAGCTACAGGAGATGGATGTCATTTTTTTTTCAGTATGAAGCCGCAGATGAAAAAGAAAGGTATGGCTAGTAGCAAAAACAAAACACTTTGAAAATTATAAATATTGGGACCAATTGACAATAAATCTGTTGATTCCATTGAGAAGGAGCTAAGGTTTAAGGTGAAGTGATAATTTCTTATAAACTTCTTGTTTTGTTATTGATTTGCCTAAGTGTTTGTAGATAATGTATGTGAATTTTTATCAGTTTCAAGTCACCCACTGCTTAGATGTCAACAACTCCTGCTGCAATTTAAGCAGTGGATTTGCGCTTAACTCTGTCACAGACTGACGACAGAAAAGAATGCCTATAAATACGTACCCAAGCAGACGACAGATGGTACAAGAGTGTTGCTTTAAGCTTCAAGTAGAATATAATTACTCGTTCGGACTTTAGGTCAGATAGATTCAGTTTACAATGTACAAGTTTGATTAGGCATAAATGACTTGGGTGTTCAATTAATTAGGAATTAACTAACATTACAATAATAGGGTGGTACATGGTAACTGGCGACAGCTTGAACCTCACAACATAAGTGACCACAACACTGGAACGGTTGGATACAACATTGGTGAGAATGCGATTAGGGACTAATGTAGGCTGATCATTGATTGTGATGATGTTCAATAAACAGTCCCAGAATATAGGATTGACAACAGCGAAGAACGTACACAGACTAAGTGTAGGCTACAGTAGGCTGGCTTCGGCAGTGAATATATATTAATAGCCATAGAGTACTGTGTAGGCCAATAACTTCACTATGCCATTGACTTGTATAGTAAATACAGAAAGGAACTGATAATAGCGATATCATCAGAGCTGTAAGTGACTTCAGAGGGTATGTCAAATCTTCTTTGAAGTGCTCGCAATCAACAAGGGTATATATACAAACCAGAAAGCCAAAAGGCTTTGTGATTCCTTGCGACATGGTTATATTATAACAAACATGAACTATCCACATGACAAGTATGAGATCAACTACAGTTATTGTTCTTGAAACACCACATTAATAACCCTTTAAGATCTTGTGTTTACAAGGTTTTTACAGGTTGACTTCTGGTGAATGGAAATGACCTTTGATGTCGACCACAAACAATAGGGATCATTTACTTAATATGACCAATGTACATACCAAGTATGACATCAGTTACAGTTACCCTAGAGATACAGTATTGTGTTTACAAGGTTTTTACAGTTTGACCTCTGGTGACCTCAAATGACCTTTGACCTCAACCAAAAACAATAGGGATCATCTGCCTAATATGACCAACCCACACATTAAGTGTGACATCAGTCACAGTTACCCTTCTGGAAATATGGTGTTTACAAGGTTTTTACAGTTTGGACTCTGGTGACCTCAAATGACCTTTGACCTCGACCAAAAGCTATAGGGATCATCTGCCTAATATGACCAACCCACACATTAAGTATGACATCAGTCACAGTTACCCTTCAGGAGATATTGTGTTTACAAGGTTTTTACAGTTTGACCTCTGGTGACCTCAAACGACTTTTGACCTCGACCACAAACAATAGGGACCATCTACTCAATATGAACAACACACACACCACGTATCACATCAGTCACAGTTACCTTTCTGGAGATATTGTGTTTACAAGGTTTTTACAGTCTGATGTCTGGTGACCTCAAATGACCTTTGACCTTCACCCAAAAACAATAGGGACCATCCACTCAATATGGCCGACCCACACACCAAGTATCACATTGGTCCCAGTTATCCTTCTGGAGATACGGTGTTTACAATGTTTTTACAGTTTGACCTCTGGTGACCTCAAATGACCTTCGACCTTCACCAAAAACAATAGGGACCATCCACTTAATATGACTGACCCACACACCAAGTATCACATCAGTCACAGTTATCCTTCTGGAAATATGGGGTTTTTACAAAGTTTTTACAGTTTGACCTCTGGTGACCTCAAATGACCTTTGACTTTCACAGAAAACCATAGGGACCATCGACTCAATATGACCAACCCACACACCAAGTATCACATCAGTCACAGTTACCCTTCTGGAGAAACCGTGTTTACAAGGTTTTCACATTCTGACCTCTGGTGACCTCAAATAACCTTTGACCTTCACCAAAACAATAGGGACCTTCTATATCATATGGGCAATCCACATGCCAAGTACAAAATCCCTCAGAGTTACCCTTCTTGAGATATCGCCTTTACAAGCAAAGGCGTCACATACGCACATACGCACACACACGACATCACCATTGCATAGATTCCTTGCCTGCCTTCAGCAAGGAATCAAAAATTGGTCACTCAAACTTGCCAAGCAACAATGTTCCAGAAAGAGCAGAAGCCCAACGACAATACTAAAAATAAAAGAAAGCAAAATCCCGGGACCTTCCAAAAAGTTTGTATTGTCCGTGGAATATTCTAGCAATGACACGAATCTTCTTGAAGTTAGAATCCAGAGTGCACAGCAGAGCATTCAAACTTTCGTAGAGCTGTCACTACATCATCGTGGAGGTCCAAGATGGTAACTTACATAATGAAATTAAATATTGGGCATTACCCTACCAACTGACATCACTTTTATTTTCTGGTTACGGCATGACTCCTCCTCTTTTGACCCCTTTCATCCCCTCCCCTTCCACTACCTGCTGAATGTGGACAGAGAGTAGATGCATCTAACACCTTAAATGGGTAAAAGCAAATAGAATATAGTGTGTGACAAAAACCACACTGGTGATACCGACATAGTCTCTGACTGCAGATACTGTACACAAAACAATACAGCACTTAAATAATGGTCATGTTTATCGTATTTCTATCTTCACAACGTCTAATTGATAATGCAAAAGGAGGTTGTAACTCAGACTTAATACGTCCTTTTTAATTTACTCTTACAGTTGCATTAAACGTGAGACTTAAAAAGAACCAAGGTTTTACTTTGGTTCCATCATCTGCAAACTCACAGTCCTATCTTCTAACCATAACTAAAAGTGATAGAAATAAATACACCAGAATGCGGACCATGATAACAAATAAGTATCATGCTGCACAATGCACACCCCATCAGCGGTTGGCTTTGTTGCTAAGTCCACTGGAGTGATAGAGCCAATTCCTTGCAAAGGCTTTTGTTTCATTATCTATACAAAAAGTAGTCTCTTCTAAATGAAGAAAGTTGGAGTGTAATGAAACTTTCTTACATATTTTGACTTTTAATTTCATCTTGCTGCTTTAAGAATGTTAACAATTATAAATGTAAATGACATATGTGACATCCTGCGTCCTTTAACATAGTGCAACACATGTCATGCTTGAACTTGAGCATAAGGAAAGTTTAAACAAACAAATACTTGTACTGTGGTGATAAAATATTTCAGTAATTCTTGAAGGGGCATCAGCCATAACATGGTCTTTTCCTTTAATATGTCCTTTTTCAAAATTGTACTCTTGCAAACTCAATTTCAACAATCTCTGATTAGCATTCTTCATCTTGTGAATGCTAATGGATTATGATCAGTATACACAATGATTGGAAACTTAGCCACATTCAAATAAACATGAAAATGTTGTAAAGGTAGAAGTAAGGCTGAAGTTTCGTTCTCAATTGTTGAGTAATTTCTTTGATGACGATTAAACTTCTTACAAAAGTTACAAACTGGGTGGTCAATACCACTATTGTTTTCTTCAAATAATACACCACCTGCAGCAACATCACTTGCATCTACTGTAACTTTAAATTCTTTCAAAAAATTGGAAAAATCAGAACTAGATCAGTCATTAAGATAGACTTGATTTTCTCAAAGGCTGTCTGGCAATCTTCATTCCATTCAAACTTGGTCTTCTTACTTAACAAATTTGTCAATGGGGCCACTATGTCTGAACATTCAGGACAGTAACTCCTGTAATATCCTGTCAAACCTAACCAGAAAAAGAGTCAAATAACTTTTTGATTCCTTGGATTTCACTGGAGTGATAGAGCTAATTCCTTGCAAAGTTTTTGTTTCACTATCTCCACAATTGTCTCAAATGAAAATAATCAAAACAGAACACACATGACAGAGAGGTCTCACTGAGGGTAAAAGCCCAGGTCACACTAGCGCGATTCAACTTGCAATTCAATTTTCAACTAAATTTGCACAACTTGAATTGCCATTTACATTAATAAACGCAAAATATGAACTACAAAATTGATTCTTCTCTCTCAAGAAATCCAGGATTAAGAGAAATTATGATGCTATTTTATTCTGAACAACTTTTAGGATTAACTCAATTTGCACTAACTTAGTTGAAAGTTGAATTGCGTATTGAATTGCGCTTGTGTGGCCAGGGCTTAAGTGTACCAGAGTTCCCACACAATTTTAAAAACCAATTTCAAGTGCTTTTCCAGGACTTTTCAAGGACGAAGAGCCTTTATTCAAGGTCTATATTAAGCATTCTTTTGGTATGAAATAGGAATACAGTATGCTATTCTGTCAATACCCAATTAAGGATATTAATAAGATGGCCTCCTCCACCCCTTACAGCCATTCGATACTCCCACATGTTCATTAATAAATATGAGTATAACCAGAACTACTGTAAACAAAGGTTGTACAAAACTGTTAGTGTAGATGCAACAAAGTTACAAAAACAAAATATATCTATTACATGTGCATGGCTTTTATTTTAGGTAGCTGTGAGTTACTGCCATAACATGAATATAGCCCTCTAACACAATGTGTAGAAGTTACTGGTTGGTGATTGGCATGGTATAATATCAGCTTAACCAGTACAAAGTTTAATCTTCACCCAAATTTAGAAATAAGGGGACATTAAAACATTTTGGGTGCCAGATACTATATTATGACAGAAATCTGAATCAATCGGCTGAATCTGCTCTAGTTTCTGGAAATCTATTGGTGAGATACTGTAGGCCTAATGGCCACTTCAAATTTAATGTAACATTTACCCAACTTACAACTAATGAAATATTAATAAGTTTTGGGCGTCACGTAGTGACAAAAGTTTGCCTAACTGCTGAAGTTTTCAAGGACTTTTCAAGGACTTTTTGGAAAATATCCAAATTAAAGGGAATTTCCAGGACTTTCAAGGACGACAATATTTTTCAAGGATTTCAAGGACCTGTGGGAACCCTGGTGTACCCAGTTCCTTTACTATTGTTAACAGCATACAATATTGTGGCTACTGCATATCATACAATTCATACAGAATTTCCCTTTGCGCAATTCTGTATACCAATGACTGGAACTGAGATATTTAACTTTTGTTTATTTCTCAGCCCGCAAGTCTAGGGTGCAATCGAGGACAATTTACTGGTTTGAAATTTAAACAAAAATGGCATCAATTCAACTGGGAGGGACTTGCTTTATTCAACATCTTTTTATGAAAACTTGTTCACTAAGATTTATTGAAAATGAAATTGTTTCAAGACAAAGCTCCTTAAATATTAAGATTTTGTTCTAAGACTGGCCATGATTTGATCAATCAAACCATTTGTATTAGTGAACTTTAAACTCTGCTGTATTGTAAGTCTATTAAGTGCACAATATATAACTCTGGAATAAATCAGCTGGCAACGCTTTTGCAGATAGCAATTGGGCAAACATTTTGAGTGAAGATGAAGGAGTCCGGACACACATTTAATAGAATGCAGTCACTGTCACAGCTCATGTTATCACAACAAACAGGTGAGAAACCAAGACAAAATGGCCATCTGTGATGATATAGTCCAGGGTGCACACCTCAATTTCAGAACCAGAAACAAAAAAACTAGAGCACCAATTGGTGCAGAAGCTCATACCTCAACATCCTGAAGGTACCATTTATGTATCACTATGACACATTATAGGTACCACTGAGTATCATTATACCAAATCATCAACACTGTACAAGAAAATCTGTAGGACTGCACAATTTTTCAGAATTTCATAAACTAGAGCAACAAAATTGCTGAAGGTTGACCTTTTAGACTAACTGAAGTTCATGAAACAATTCAAAGTGCCCCTTAAGTCCAAATACTGGTCAACATACCTGAGGGCAATACAGAGTTTCAGTTAGCATAGCAACTGACACTGTCCAATTACTCAATTATCATTTATGCAGATAGGGATATTTGAGACGTGTATGACAGTTTAAAGGGGCACTTAAACAGTAGAAAAAGAGGATATTTGCAGAATTCCATAAAATGGGGCCATTGGGCCCACATGGGGGTCTTGGACTACCAATTCCTGAACACCCTGAAGGGACCAATAACTGAGCATCATTGTGACAAACCATCAACATTGTACAATACAATCTGTAGGAGAAGAAGAATTTTGTAGAATTTCATAAAATGGACCGTAGGGTGCGCATGGGACCTTAAACTGAAACTTTTTTTGTACACCCCAGATGAAGCACCACCCAGGGATTACTGTATCCAAGTTAAATATAAATCCATGGATGCATGTGTGAGAAGCAACATTTCAAACAGAATTTCACATAATGGGTCATTGGGCCCACATGGGACCTTGAACCAAAAATTCCTGAACACCCCGAAGGTACCACTAACAGAGTATTATTATGACACACCATCAACACTGTACAAGAGTATCTGCAGGAGGAGAAGCATTTGGTAGAATTTCATAAAATGGGCCACAGGGCCCACATGGAACCTTGGACCAAAAATTCCTGAACACCCCAAATAGCCCACCACCTAGGGGACATTATGTATGAGTTTCAAACAAATCCATGAAAGCATGTGGGAGGAGAAGCATTTTGAGCAAAGGTGGACAGATAGATAGACAGATAGATAGACGGATAGATAGACGGATAGATAGACGGATAGATAGACGGTTAGATAGACGGATAGATAGACGGATAGATAGACGGTTAGATAGACGCTGCGTGATAACAAAAGCTCACACCAGCATGCTGGTATGAGCTAACCAGAAAGCCAAAAGGCTTTGTGATTCCTTGCTACATGGTTATATTATAACAAGCATGAATTATCCACATGACAAGTATGAGATCAACTGCAGTTACTGTTCTTGAAACACCACATTAATAAGCCTCTAACCCAAACAACCTTTATTTTGGTGACCTCAAATGACACTTGACATCCACTAAAAGCAATAGGGATCACCTACCCAGTATGGGGAACCCACACATCAAGTATGACATCAGTCAACATTACCCTTCTGGAGATACTATGCTGGCAAGATTTCACCTCTGGTGACCGCAAACAACATTTCACCTTCACAATAAACATCAGGAGTCATCTACTAAATATGACCAACCCACACACCACGTATGACATCAATCAAAATTAGGGAGCATCGCCGAATCTGCCCGACGGCAACTGAAAGACAACCTAACAATGACCCCTATTGAAGTTGCGCGCACACCGTAAAATGAGCTCTCTCGACCGGCAAGAGCAATATGCACTGGTAGGCGGAGCTTAGTACTGTGCCTGAGTAAATACTGGAAGTTTAGTTGCCGGCTTGTGGCATCATCGTTGCTAAGTTCTATTGATCTGCGGACAATAGGTCGTCAGCTTATCCATGCAAGTGAAAGCTGACAGACTATTTTTTTTTTCTTGTGTTATAGACAAGGTTTATTTGTTTCCTTTGAGTTATGGGAGTTAAGAGAGTGAGAAACTACAAAAATATATGCAAAAAGTGTTGTTGTTGTTGTTGTTTCATTTCTATTTTCTTGTGTCAAACTTACATAAAACAACGGCACCCAATTAGTCAAATTTTATCACAATGAAAACAACAAACAATGAAAGAAGAAAGTGGAGCCAAAAACATAGATATAAGAAAAGAAAAAAAGATACCCCTACGTGTGAAAATATCCTCACCAGGCTTTTACTTCAAAGACACCTTATTTTTATGATTTTATTCACACAAACTTCGCTAACAATGACGAGATTTAGTCTGGTACTAGTTTTGCGATAATTACGTATCAAACCCTTAAAACAGAAAGTAACGTTTCACCACACATTTTATACGGAGATTCGCCATAGACTTAACTGTATGTGTGACTCGGCCAACACTAATTTGCTATTGAGATTCGTTGGCGTGATCATGTTATTGGGCGCGTGATCTGATTGGTCAGTATACCAAGTTGTTACACTGGTGGAGATTTAAAATTACACAGCAGTGGCTTTTGTTCAAACGAATGCGGGCTCCACGAACCACCCAATGTGCATGTAACAAGCAAACCAAGCCGCCGACAGCAGTTACATTAAAAGACACAACACTAAACAATTGTTACAAATTGTGTATGAGTGCTTGCATGTGTGTGAGCCGTGTACTGAACATTTGTATACGGCGTCAAAGGTTTAATTTACCAAATATCACATAAAACTGGTATATAGCAATGAATGAGGCAAATGTCATGTGAACTGATATTTATTTCACAACATTTGTGAATCTCAACCTTCACAAGTGTTCTACGGAAAGAACCTGAAGGATCTTGCTATAAAACGATCTAAGCCCAGCACAGTATACCCTAGGCTTAGGCCTGTATGCCTACAGTACACAGGGAGTAATCATACTCGATCATTGTGTATGCCTGTAACTTGCTTTTTTGTTAGATCCAACCCAATCTAGAATGACGACAAAGCAGTCTGGGTCGCAAAATGTTTCTTGGATGCATGCCTAAAGTCTTTTGCGAGTCATGGAATACCAGAAATAGATGTTTTGAGTTGTAGTAGAGAAAGGTCTTGTGGGCCGATGTCATTTACTTTGAGCCTTGTAGTTTGCATTTCATAACTATCGAATCAGCCTGATGTTACAATTTTTGCATATACTTTACAATGCTTAGGCTACACTACAATAACGTACACTCCCGGAATGAATTTGTTGCTTCGTGCAAACGAGCACCCTAGATGTATTCAAAAGGGTAACTACCAAGACAAAACCAAGCGAACAATAGCTTATTCATTAGTTGTAATCAGCCGTGCTTCGCACAAGAATTCCTGCCAATCGTTCCTGTTGCTAAGGAAGACTATTGTCCTGAGTATGTAAGCCCTACCCACTGCTGCCTCATTAACTTGACAGCCAGCACCAGTGATCACTGAGCTGTGAAGAATATTCATGTAAGAGAACAATGCACACTGGGCTTGTCTTTCAGTTGCCGTTGGGCAGATTCGGTGACGCTCCCTTACCCCTCTGGAGATATTGCGTTTACAAGGTTTTCACATTTTGACCTCCGGTGACCTCAAATGACCTTTGACCTCCACCAAAAACAATAGGGATCATCTACTCAATATGACCAACCCACACACTAAGTATGACATCAGTCACAGTTACCGTTCTTGAGATATTGTGTTCACAATGTTCTCACATTTTTACCTCTGGTGACCTCAAATGACCTTCTACCTCCACCAAAAACAATAGGGATCATCATCTACTTAATTGAACAACTTACACACCAAGTATGACATCAGTCACAATTATAGTTCTTGAGATATCAAGTTTACAAGGTTTTCACATTTTGACCTCTGGTGACCTCAAATGACATTTGACCTCCACCAAAAGCAATAGGGTTCTTCCACTTAATGTGGTGCACCTACACACTAAAAATGAGATCCGTCCAAGATACTGTGTTTACAAGATTTTTACAGTTTGACCTCTGGTGACCTCAAATGACCTTTGACCTCCACCAAAAACAATAGGGATCATCTACTCAATATAACCAAGCCACATACCAAGTATGACATCAGTCACAGTTACTGTTCTTGAGATATCATGTTTACAAGGTTTTCACATTTTGACCTCTGGTGACCTCAAATGACCTCCACCAAAAACAATAGGGATCATCTACTCAACATGACCAACCCACATACCAAGTATGACATCAGTCATGGTTACCCTTCTTGAGATATCGTGTTTACAAGAAGTGTTACATACACACACACACATGACATCACCATCGCATAGATTTCTTGAGTCTTTGGCATGGAATCAAAAATGGATCTCACAATCTGCAAACTCCTTAATTGAATACCAATTTCCAGTGGACTACAAGGCATCTGGTTCACATGAATTACAGTGTACATCTTGGGATCTAAACATATATTTAATGCACATAACATCAGATTGGTACCTCAAAAGTTTCAACCAGCAGAAGTGTCACCATTCTCCTATGCAATGGTTTTGAATCACTACAAACCCCCCCATTGACAGCAGCCATCATTTCTGTAATTGAGCAATGTTCCTTTTTTGGTCTCATATGGAAAGTTTCAGTTGGCAAAGCTGAAACAATATTTAGAACCAAAGGATTCTGCCATTCATGAGATAAAACTGCTTCACGCAGTGGGCACCAGCGCTATCATCACTTACTTTTCTTGTGACCTGAGATGATCTTCTGTGTTATTCAACAAATCTGTAAACAAATCAATGACATCTGGCCATCTCTCCCTGCCTCTCATTTGATTTTGTACAAAATGTTAAAGATGAGACTACTACATATACTTACGCTACAAGTACACTGAGTGCCCCTAGGGGTGTTACCAGAGTGGCTGGGGCAAATGCGTAAGCCATAAAATTGCATAATTCTCCAAGGCCCACTACAAAAAAAAAAAGGATAGAGAGAGAGAGACAAAAAGTTAATACAAAAGTTCAAAGTACTTTATGAGGAAAATAACAAGCTTGGTTCATAATTTCTTTCAATCACAAACACTTTTTTTTCACAGATGACTATGGAAAAAATACACAGACTGTAAATACTCGAGTAATCAATGCTGAGCCCATCTTCCTATCACTTAAATTTGATGATCCAAAATTACTGAAGCATTTCCATCTTTGCCTTCAACTGCTCCTCAAATACCATACACTTACTCTGTTTATGTAGCTCATCTGTAATAACACATGAAATACATCTTTTTTTCCACATTTTGATCTCCCAAACTATCTCAAAGGAACATCTTCTATAGTAATTTTTTTTTAAGCAAAGATGAGGAATGGCAGAGTAGCATTGTTTCAATCAATGCTGCAACCATATAAATGGAAAAGTGACCTCAATACAACAAAAACACAGAATTGCATTCCAATAAACTGTTTTCTGGATGGTATGAACTAGTTAAATCCAGACAGCATTAAAATACTTCACTTGATCTTTAATCATGTCTGAGAAATCTGGGGCACAGTCTCAGATGAGAACAAATGGCAGAAAATTTAGATGATCAGGTAACTTATGTCATAAAAGACTTACATAACAAGAATCCAGCCCACCACATCCATTCTTTCAAATAGGCATGGCCTCCATCACCTAAAAAATGATGAGAAAATGAAATAATGCAATTTTTCCTTTGTCATATCAAACAAGATAAATGAAATTGTTTCAGATATATTGCCTAAGTGGGATTTAAGCACTGCCAAGAATGTGCTCACATTCAATTTTACTTTCCATGTTACTAGAGTCTTTCAGTTCTTGCTAATAATCTGCAGTGACTAAAGCATTTATAGTTGACTTGAATATATTGTGTGTTTCTTTTTGGTTCCTGTTGCATTCATCATACCTACTGGTAATACAGATCCTACTACTGCATGGTTTCGTACTTTACTGAACATTTACCTATCTCTAGCTTTACAAAATTAAAATCCAGACAACGCAAAACATTCATGTAACAGTGAAATAAATAACAAAGATGACATAAACACACAGTACACAAAGGTACTCAGAAAACTGCACCAACGGTGCAGAGGCTAGTATCTGAACACCCCAAGGGTACCATTAACATATCAGAATAATTATAGGCATCACCAGAAGTATTATCATATTGAATCACCAATATATTGAATGTACAAGAGAATCTGCAGGACTGCATAATTTGCAGAATATATCGTAATAGAGTACACAGAAGTCAGATTTTTATCAATAAATTTGTGGCATTGAATGGGCACTACCAAATTTACAATGCTTATAATTGCATCACTATTCAAGTTTGACATCCAATAATTATGAAATTGTCATTTTTGTACATTTTCAACCTGATTTATAATAGCTATGGGCATGCGTTATTACTAATGTGGAAAATGATTGCAAATTTTCCAAAACCAATTTACATCATTAACTTCTAAGCTCATTAGTGTTCATTTGCATGTGTCACATGTGGATTATAGCTTGACCATTGAACTCCCTGTTCAGTACTCAGTAGAACCCTTAAAGGAAACTTGAGATTAGGAATTAGATTAGATAGATAGATAAATAGATAGATAGATCGATAGATAGATAGATAGGTAGATAAATAGGTAGATCGATTGATCGATAGTAGCCAGACAAGCATACTACACAGACCAAGGAATAATTTAGATTTTGCATGTAGCATAGCAGTCCTGAAACCTTTTCAATAGTAAACTCTTTGAAAACCTCCCATTTTACAAGTGAGCAACATCTGTCAAATGTTTGCACTTTGCAAGGTGGTCTTAAGTTTACGTAGCATATGTTTTGATTAAAATGATCTGCCCACGCTGAGATGGTACTTGAAAACTCCCACAACTTCCGTGTGTGGGTATTCACAAGTGCAAGAGGCAAACCAGAATGCAGAAATGCATTGTGGTTTCAATGATCTGTTTAAGAGAATTTTTTTTTGTTTTCATGTCTTACAAACATTGTTACTTATTTTGATGATCCATTGTCGCCGAGTTTTTTATGTTTCTACTTAAATGCTAATTTGTGTTTGATGTGCCCTGCAAGGTGCACAGCTTTTGTGTACACAACTTGAATCGCGTGTCTTGGAATTTTCTGTAACCCCTTATCACGGACTACTGTATTCCAATTTCATACTTCTAACTATGGCATGTATTTTGCAACCATCCATTGGGCAATGAAGCACAAGTCATTGTGTGAAGGTTAGAATATGTTTGCAGTTCAGTTGCATTCTCTCTGATCGACTACCTGAGCGAGCGAGCAGGTATCAATTACTTCCTTCACACTTTACTTGTTGCTAAGAATTATCTACCTTTCTAAGTGTACCTGGTATGTTTGGTATACATGTTAACTGCCATGCTATGTATGCCAGGTATATTAACGCAGTTTATTTACAATGTTTTCACAGTTTGACCCTTGTTGACCTCAAGTGACCGTTGACCTCCATTAAAATAATAGCGTTCTTGTACTCAATAAGATACACCTACATACCAAATATGAGATCTGTCCATGCTTCCCTTCTTGAGATATCATCTTTACAAGGTTTTCACAATTTGACCCTTGTTGACCCCAAATGACCTTTGACCAACACCAAAAACGATAGGGTTCTTCTACTCAATGTGGTACACCTACATACCAAATATGAGATCTCTACAAGCTTCCCTTCTTGAGATATTGTGTTTACAAGGTAGGGCATCACAAACATACACACACACACACATACACACACACCCATGCATGATTACAAAGGTTACGATTGTCATCGAAACCAAAAACAGCAGAAAACTGGAAAATGCGTAAGAGGCACTTGAGCAAAGGGCAAACGAGGGCAGGCTAGGTTTTAGAGGGCGCAGTGCTAGAATTAGTTTTGAGGAAGATTTGAACAAGGGTCAAATGTATGCATTAGTGAGGCAAGGGGTAAGTATATGTCTATGAACGTGAATTGCTGTCTTCCCCTCAAATGCAACAGGTGGTGGGAAGCTGTATCAGGAAAGCTTTATCAGGAAAAATTTAAAGGCGATAATCATCTCAAGCAAATTTCTTTCATATATTTCAAAGAATGTCAAATCAATCATAAAAGAAATACTATACCTGCCCTGGTTGCATATGCTGATATTTTTATGAGCGATTTCTTCTTGACAATGAAACTGGCACCAATAAATATGCTTGATGAAACTGCAAGACCCAAACCAATGTAGAAGTCTCTCTGATAGTAGAGTGGAACCGGGGTAGCGGTAGTAATGGGCGATTCTGTTGACACCATTGTTGTGACTCTAGAAGCTGTGGTTAGTAACAAGTCCTCTGTGGTCACATCTACTGTGGTAAGGTGCTGCATAACTGTTGTACTGCTTGACAGGTTAGACATGCTCTAAATCAAAAAGAAAGTAAATCCAAAAATAAAGTAGGTTTCAGGAAATTGTAATGAGTGCACTGATTGAATGCTGCAACTGACAATTTAAGGGAAGCTATGCTATGATAAGATGACCATACCATTCATTGGCTGGAATTTTTCTAAGAGTGAAGGAGGCTATATCCAGCTTTCTGTTCTGATGACAGGCCAAAATAGAAAATGCACTGAAGAATTAAAAGAGGAAACAAAATTCTGGGTATGATTCACCAAAATTTCAGCTATTAAAGGGCGTAAAAGTTAGGATAAATGAGCAGTAATTGGTTATGCCACACATTAAAGTATGCTGTACAGGCTGGGAATATTACACAAATTACAGGGATGTACATGTATTAGCACTGCACAGGTGTAGTAAAATCACTAAACATTTAATCACAAATAATTGCTAATAATTTGCGATGAATGCAATTACCTGCTGAGCGGAACCCAACCTTCAAAATCCTGACGCTACGTACTATTGTCCCCTCCCGTATCTAACAATGGGATGTATTTCTCTGTGAAACCTAAGCAATAGTAATATTATCAATGTCCTGTTTGGATAGTGTCTAGGCCTACACCAGATAATTTTCTGTGGAGAAGGAGTAAATTCCATATCGGAAATTCCAAAAGTAAAAAAATTCCTGTGCTGCTGTACGTACACCAAAGTGTGTGGCAGTGTAGAAACCTTGCTGTAAACAATGTGCAGCATCTGGATTAAACCACTTTAGAAATGCAAAACTTTGATCGTAAAAAATCATTGATACTGCTTCAGAACTTAGTGCTCAATTTGTAAACCAAACTATATTTCATACATTTTTGATGTTGAAATGCAACAAAGTGATCTGTTAACAAAAATAGAAAAGATTGTGCAAAGTCTTCCAAAAATTTACACACTGAGCAGTAACACCAATACTGAGCGAATCAAAATAACAATTTTAACAGAAAATAGGACAAAACACCCTGAAGCAGAATTTAAAATTTTTCTGTGTGATACAAAATGGGGAAAAACAATTAATTGCAAGTACTTAGCTGTTTGCTTTATGTTTTTTCCTCTTGCAATCGTTTAGCGATTAATCGCTTACACAGTCACAGCCCCAACATGTACATTGTGTGAATATCTTGAGAATGGGGGCCATTCAGTCCTTAAAAGTGATTCCACACAGAGTAATGTAGTTTTACATTCCTCTGAGAGATTGTGTGGTGACTTGATCTTTCCATGACTTACAAAATTTGTCATAATTTTAGAAAACACAAGTGGGGAAGGAAGGTGATATTAGAGGTGTGTTGAACAATAGAGATCAGGAAGACTAATTCCTCGACAACTGTACTGTAAATATGAAGTAATGGAACTGCCTGACAAAGAATGTTAGTTAGCAACTAGTGTGGAAACAGGTTTAATACTTCATTTCATCCATACTCTTTTTCAAAACCAATCATATAAATTAGAGGTTTCTTCTTATTCACATTAATTCTTTTCTCTTTTCTTCCTTTGGCCAAATACTTGACAACACTCCCGAACCTCTGGAATGGCTTGGTGATCTTTTGCAGTATTAAATACAAATGCTACACCTTGCCATATTTTCCACATTCCCAAACTGTTTGTGTGCCCTGTGAAAGCAGGTCTTAAGAGCCTAGACAGACAAAATGTGACTATTGAGTGACAGAGTCACTTAGTAGATGACATGTGACTATTGAGTTTCTGGGTAACCTTCCCAGCAGGTGTTGGTATGTGTGGCTGTTTGATGTAGGGCCTACAAATCTATACACCTGTGTACATTGGTGTATATGAATTTTAAAAGCTTACAGCCTGTGCACATATTCACTAGCGATAGTTTGGGGAAGATAATATTACAAATGCAGTCAGAGCTGATGCATGAGTAATACACGTCCATTGTGCAGGCTAGTTTTTTGGTCAATAGATAACATTCCCTTTTTTAGGAACCATGTGATCTGATACTAAGTAACCATCACAATCTATTGCTCAATACAACTTTATTCATTATTGCAAGCAGTTTCAAATTTGGTGGATTACATTCACTTTCTCTTTGGTGATTTGCCAGTACAGTATTTGGATAGTTATAACACTGTACTGATTGTATGTATCTATACTGCAAAGTAGATCTTGCACACTACATCAAAACTGAACTTACTGAAAGAACAGCCACAGACACTCTAATACTTTAACAGCACATATGACCAACAATGAGTAAATGAGGGTTTTCGTATTAGATGTTTAAATTCAATAATTTGATGGAGAGGATCTTTAGGTATGGTTGTTTTCACATACATGTCTGTAAACAAAGTGAGGACAGTAGGCAAGCTAAGGAGTTGGAGATATCCTGTTAAAATGCACACTTACAAATTCTAGAAGATTAAGAATGCTGCAAAAATCTTTCAGAGACAAGGGAAGTTAAGACATGTCATTTCTCACCCACAGGAGCCTCAAATGACTTACTTTCAATCACTGTGTCACTTTTAAGATCTTACTCATGACGTTCTGTGCCCTAAATCTTCAGCAGGCAGTCTATTTACTGTAAGTAACCCATCATCCATATATGCTCCTGTCAGGAGCCTTTGCTGATGTAGTGGATTGTATCTGACTGCACCTAAACCCTACCTACAGGCTTTCACTTCTTAAGTTCCCCTCTGTTCTGTGCAGAGTCAGCCACAGGTGTCACACTACTTAAGTCCACTTAACTGTCATCTATAATGTTATCACTCAGCATAGCACAACTATCATGTGGTTTACAACTGCAGCAAATGACATGGATAGAGAGACACATATTGCGAGGAATTGTGACTTTTCACTCTCAGCTTAATTCTCTTATTGGACTTAACACACAACAGTGAGCAAATATACTATCTACAGTAAGCATTTGAACACTGACAAAGGTCAAATATTGTGACCAAATTAATTGAGTTTTTCCTAAGCGATGTTTGAATTGGTTAACAGTCAACTCATTTTGATCTAGAGAGTTGAACTTTTAAGGCAATACCACACAAAGAAGTGATTCACAACTGTTACAAAGTACTGATACAATTGAATCAAGATTGGGCATTCAGGGGTCACAAGTTGTGGTACAAAACCCAGTTACTTTGTCCATTGACCTTTTGATCTAGATCTTTTTCTGAGTATCACCAGTTAGATGGACAAAACACGTAATACTGTCCTGACACAACAACTGCACTTACCTTATACCAACTACTGTAAGTTCTGAAAGATAAAGAAATATATCAAATTTACCACCACAAGTTAAGAGTTTATCGTCCTTTCTTTCATATCATTTTGCCCATCTGACCATTGACCATTTGACTGAATTGATACAAATGTACTTAAGAAGATTTGGTCACTTTGCATACTGCATATTATTATTTGGAAATCATATGAATATTCTTGATAGACTATCAAAATGGCTCTTTAGTGAATGTTTTTTCATCGAAGGAAGTTTGGTAACACAAAATTAATAATTACATTTTCCAATTACATATTTCTTTTTGTAGCAGACTTTGTAGCCCATTTAAATTTATGCATCAAAAACATTGACATCAGATACACCCACTGACAAAGAAGTCATTGTCACAGGGTGTGATATTCATTTGAATTTCCCTTCCACCTGATCATCACTCTGCCTCTAAAAAACAAGCATTGAGGAGACAAAGACAAAAGAAAAATAACCAGAGAGCCAAAAGGCTTTGTGATTCCTTGCGACATGGTTACATTATAACATCAATTATACACATGGCAAGTATGAGATCAACTACAGTTATTGTTCTTGAAACACCATGTTAATAAGCCTTTAACCCAAATGACCTCTTTTTGGTGACCTCAAATGACATTTGACATCCACCAAAAGCAATAGGGATCACCTACCCAGTATGGCCAACCCACACATCAAGTATGACATCAGTATGATATCACCCTTCCGGAGATAATGCGTTTGCAAGGTTTCCACAGTTTGACCTCGGGTGACCTCAAACGAACTTTGAACTCCACCAAAAACGAGAGGAGTCTTCTACTCAGTATATACCATCAACACATCAAGTATGACATCAGTCAATGCTAGACTCCTGGAGATATTGTTTACTCATTTTTACAGTTTGACCTATGGTGACCTCAGATGACCTTTGTCCCTAACCAAAAATAATAGGGATCAACTATTTAGTAAGAACAAGCAACACATCAAGTATGACATCAGTCACAGTTACCCTTCTGACACTGTGTTTATAAGGTTTTCACAGTTTGACCTCTGGTGACCTCAAACAACCTTTGACCTCCATCAAAATCAAAAGGAGTATTTTACTTTTTATATTCAATCCACACACCAAGTATAACATCAGTCACAGTTACCCTTCTTGAGACATTGTATTTACAAGGTTTTTACAGTTTGACCTCTAGTGACTTCAAATGACCTTTGACCTCCACCAAAAACAACAGGGATCATCTACTCAATGCGACCAACCCACACACTGAGTACCACATCCGTCACAGTTACCCTTCTTGAGATATTGTGTTTATGAGGTTTTTACAGTTTGACCTCTGGTGACCCCAAATGACCTTTGACCTCAACCAAAAACAATAGGGATCATCTACGCAATATGGCCAACCCACATATCAAGTATGACATCAGTCAAATTTATCCTTCCTGAGATATCGTGTTTACAAGCAAAGGCGTCACATACACACCCACACACGCGCACACACACGACATTACCATCGCAGAGATTCCTTGCCTGCCTTCGGCAAGGAATCAAAAACTCTGTATCGCCAGACTCAAATGAAGCCATATTGGTGATAAAAAAAGAGAAAAAAAAAGAAAACATTGCATGATTTGAGAGCACTAAGATTCAAATGAAAACTCTTCAATCAGTGACACAATGTTCATGTTGTAGAGTAAGTTCAATTTTACACAATATCTCAATAACTAATACCAACAGATGTTTGCCACATGAGTTTTTTCCATCTCATCACGATGAGCAGTGGCAGTGTTTTAGTGACAGTGAAGTGAGGCAAGACAAATCATTCTTCCAAAAGAATTACTCTCTGCTGTCAACAATTATCTCTTCTTCCACAGTCCACTATCCTTTTCTACATTTCCAGCTGCTTAACATGTGGTAATAATACAACATATTGCAAGGGGGCTACTTTAACTCTGCTAATCATAACTAGTTCCTTTCAATGCAAGACTTTTTAAATATTGCCTATCAGTTATAATTGTTGCATACACACACTTGAAACAAAAATATCTGGAAGTAACCGGCAAGTTAGACCCCTCTCCCATATTGTCCTTTTATTTGTTCTCCCCAAGTGTGTTGTTGTTTTTCATCCTTGACCTCCTTGATGTTTCTGGTGCTGCCATGGTTCACGTTGTTTAAGGTTGAGGCCTACATTTGGATTTATATTTCCTTTTTCAAAAACATCATGTACCCTTCACTATCAGATCGAGGGATGGCACAGTACTTACTTTGTTGTTGTGTGTAAGCCAGAGGTGTCTAACATGTATGTCACATGTGGGCATACAGTACAAGAGTTCAAGTACAGCATACATACATATTCCTCAGTGCAACTTGCATCTTATTCAACTATTAAAGCACATGTTCACTTCACTGTTTAGAATTTAAGAGGACCACAGCAGGCTCAGGCTGGCATTAACCTCAACTCTACATCAGAAGTTGAGTAATGTGTGACTCCTGGCCCCAAGTCACAACTCCTGTGCAATTTTAAGCTGCAACCAGAGAGCCAAAAGGCCAAGTGATTCCTTGCTGACCAAATATTGGTTTGAAATCTTGACACAACTATCCAGGTGGATTGTGCAAATGTTTCATGTTAACTTTCTTTACATGATGACACTTCTAACTATTTTGACAAAGAAGAAATTTGGTAAAATATAGGCATTATTCATAAGACTGTTTCAAAGGACGTTTTCGAACTAATGTTACCCACTTATATATAGAAGCAACATTGCTTCTTTGATCCTTTCACACAGTATTGGTGCTATTTTTACATAGTTCTTTGAGAAACATCAAATCAGACTTGCTCTTAATCTTTCTAAAATTCCACAGCAGGAGGGAATATTAATAGGTAAATCAAACATTGTGAAAGTAGTACTGTCCAAATGTGGATCAATAGAAACAAGCCATTAAGGGTCTCAGGGTACATGCCACATATGAAAAGGAGTTTTACGTTATGTCTGCTTACAAAAGTTTTCAGGAGGAAGGCACCATATGTGGTTGACATTGATGGATAAGTTTACCACACAAAGTATAGACACACTATACTTAATCACAGCAGTCAATGCCAGGAACCGGACAGGCTTTCCAGAAGCCGTGTTCCCATTTGAGTGAGCGCAGTGGATCAAGATCTACCGCGCTAGATCAAACTCTAATGGGAACGCGGATCAACAACGCTCACTCAAGATCAAGATCCACCGATTTTGATGCACCCATCGGGGTAGATCAGATCGACCGCTCTGGATCAAAGTTCGTAATGGGAACACATCGGTAGATCAAGTGACCCTGGATCTCCGGTTTATTCCTTCCCGGCATGCATTTGCTTTCCGGTGGCAAACGCGGGTAATTAGTTCTAACTTAAGCCTCGCTGGGCACGTCGCTAGTAGGGCAAGTGTATACACCATAGTGCAGTAGTGTAGCGTACATGTACAGCGCACATTTTCTGCCTGTATTTCGCTACTGATTGACCGAGAAGGGGCTAAGTTACTGCAATTCTGATAATGGTACTAATTTAGAATCGGTAGCAATCGGACAAGGTATCAGGTATAATTAAAAGAACTAGCGAGCACGTTCATATGGTACGGATTTTAAAGTTGCGCCCTGATAATTTATAAGAAATTTGGTCTGTTCGTTGACTTATTTTCGGTATGTTGCTTTTCAAAACAATTTCTCCTTACATCTGCTCTGTTACCGATAAATTGAACCCCTGATATAAAGTGTATATAAACTGCCGAATGGCATTTTAGTGCAACAAGAGAAACATTCTTCAAGTGGTCAACTACCTTCGATGTAATAAACTCTTAACTGAGGTAGAAGCACGAGCAAACTTGCCAAACCAGCAATGTTTACCTCCATATTAAAAAACAAATGACGTTCTTGACATGTGTTAATACCTCACGCTCCTAAGTACGTCGTAGAAGTGGGAACAAAGTTAGTGCTAAGCTGCGAAATTATGATATGACCAATACTATGCTGCTGTTGTAGTGTGCATGCAGTTAGCAACACCCGCACATGTACATTTTTGTGATACAGTGCTAGTGTGCGATATCCGACTTGTAAACGTTGGTGACCTTTTCGTGCTTACGCAATGTGTTCATATAACATGTTGATCTACCGCACTCACTCAAATGGGAACGCGGTTCTGGATCAAGTTATTCGACACCACTCGATGCAATAAAACCATGATCCACCGCGCTCACTCAAATGGGAACACGGCTAGAGACAATTTGGAAGCCAAAAACTGAAATTACAGTAGTAGCCCAGGGCACACGGGGCAGTGTGGCCAACCAATGCTCAAAGTATGATATCAGTCACGGTTACCTTTCTGAAGATATTGTTTTTACAAAGTTTTCACAGTTCAACATCGGGTGACTTGAAGATGCCTTTGACCTCCACCTGAACAATACGGATTATCTACTTTGCAAGGCCAACCAATGCTTCATGCTTAACATCAGGCAGGGTTACCTTTCTGGTGATATTGTTTTTACAATGTTTTCAAAGTTTGAACTCTGGTGACCTTTGACCAAAAACAATAGGGGTCATCTACATAATATGACCAACCCACAAAACAAGTAAGAGGTCAGTCAACATTACCCTTCTTGAGATATCATGTTACAAGATTTTCACAGTTTGACCTCAGGTGAATTCAAAATGACCTATGACCTCCACCAAAATAATAGGGATTGTCTACTCAGTATGGCCAACCAACATATCAAGGATGAGATCTGTCAACTTTACCCTTCTTGAGATGCTGTGTTTACAAGGTTTTCACAACTTGACTTCTGATGACCTCAAATGACCTTTGAACTTCACCAGAAACAATAGGGATCTTCTACTCAGTATGACCAACCCACATGTCAAGTATGAGGTTAGTCAAGCTTACCCTTCTTGAGATATCCTGTTTACAAGGTTTTCAGTTTGACCTCTGGTGATCTCAAATGACCTTTGACTGCTATCAAAAACATTAGGGATCATCTACTCAATATGACCAACCCACCCACCAAGTATGAGGTCAGTCATGGTTACCCTTCTTGAACTATCGTGTTAATAAGCAAAGCTTCACATACATACACACAGGCACACACACGACATCACCATCGCACAGATTCCTTCGGCAAGGAATCAAAAAGCTTTCATAAGGATCACTTTGTGTGTGTGTGTGCCCTTGTTTTCGGGTGGGATCGAGAACCGAAACAATAGATCTTAGGTCCTCTGTAGAAAATTCAATAGATTTCTCGGGTCCTCTCAAGATTAACAATAGACAGTCTATTGTTAAGATTAGGGTTGAGGAAGAAAAAACAAAGCACAATGAGGTCCTCCGAATGAATGGAAAACAAAGCTGTGTGTGTGTGCTTAACAACCTCAATTCATACATCATAAATTAACAACAACAACAACGTTTCTCTTTTTCTGAACTTCTGGGCCTCCATCTGAAAACTTGGATTAGAAGCAAGAAAGAAGCCCAATTCTGACCCACAAACATTATTTGCCTGGTGCCCTACATCACAGTGATAATTCCTGCTAAAACATCATTTATGTGTGCAGTTGGCAGTTATGGTGGCATTGAAACCTGATGCCAAGTAGGAGTTGGCCGACTGCAGGGTCACTGCTATTAAGCTGCTTGGTGCTTGGCTCCAAAAATATCACAGTTGCCAAAGTATAAACCACAGTATGAAGTTACACTAGTAATCAATATACTACACTACTGAGAACATCACTGAACTCCAAGAGTGTGCCTCTGTAGACATCACAATCATGTTATAGATAGCAATGCTGCCTACCATTGTCCTTGACTTAACTTCTAAGAAGACTTTTGAGTAGATGCCTGTAGTGCTTTTTCTTTTCTGCAATTAAAAAAAATCAGGCCCTCTCTTTTCTCTCATGAGTACTCATACTGTACAAGGGTTGGACATTTCAATGAGGACGGTAAATCTAAAGAGTGAAGACAGTTAATACAGGGTACAGAAGACCTAAAGTAGTATTCACTAGAGCTGTATCTTGTGTACAGTACCAGTAGTCTCGTATCTGAAGTATGCTCATTCTTCTAGCATTTTCATGTCATCAACTTTCTGTTGTCAATTTTAAGAAATCAGCTTTATTTTCAGAGTCAAATGATGCAGTCATGGGTTCAAAATTTTTAGGACACAGGAACACTCTTTTATCAGATCAGTTTATCCAGATATTCATTTGTTTGTAAGCAGTAGACTTTATGAGGCATTCCATTATTCAGTGGGTAAAACAGAAGGTAGCCAAAAACTGAATTGATTACAGGCATTTCCATTGCTGGCATTGCAATTATTATTTGTATGTATAGTAATTGATCATTCAATACAATTGAGGAATACTCCATTATTGGACTTTATATTGTCCTAGACATATGCATCCAATACTTAAAACAATTTGGTTCATGGTGATTCAGCTGTTTGGATCAAATTAAAACCCTCTCACAAATTTCATGTTCTCAGTCATGCATGTTACATTCAGTCAACAGACAATCTTATGAGGTAGGAAAAACTTCTTTATTGGTCGTAAAGTCACATTTGTTGGAAAATATAACAGGTTATTTCATGTATAAAGTTGGAAAGCATTTTCAAAACTGTTACTTGCACTGGGTCCAATCCTGGATACCGGTTATCTGTTCATACACAGTTGGGTATCTAAGCACCAAATAATAGAACTTCAGTTACGCTACAAGTTTGTTGTAGGGTCACAATACGACATTTTGCTTTGTTATGACATCTTGTATCTTATTTACAGGCCTGACGATGAAGTGTTCTTATTTACGCATACATGCTGAAGTTTGTCACACATACAATGAACATTAATTAATGAAACTTTGTATCCAGGTAGCAATTTCAGAACGCGGGTCCTGACATGACTAGACAGGTGTCTGCACACTTTTCAAAACATATTCCAAATTATTTAGGGGGAAGTTATGAACAAATAAATTTATTGCATTCATTGTATCTCCTTATATTCCACTAAATGGACCAAGAGGCTGATATACAGTACTGATGTAAGCATGAGTTGAATTGCTATGTTGTGAGACAGATGGCTGTAAGTTGATTTATTAAGGAGTTTGAAAATATATTTTGACTTAAAGGGAAATAGGGCGTTTGTTTTAGAGAAGACACCCATATTTTTTAAACCAATGTTTGCGGATGCACAATGATAGATCATTCAAAATAAGAAAGGACAGTAGCCTTCTCCTCAAGAAATAAGCTCCTCACAGACAGAAATTCAGTCATTTGTTGCTTAACACTAATTTGTTCACCCAAACTTTTCAAAATTCAAATGATGCATCTTCCGTTACTCATCATATGCATAATGTTTTGAGGAGATGAAGCTTTGGTGGATGTTTTTGTATGAGACTGAATGGCTTAACAGTGATTACTGCTGTTTTCTTTTGTATGTCATGTTGGTTTATTCTAAATGCCCTATTTCCCTTTAAAACTGCAAGTGTTGTTTTATAATTAGGAAAAAAATTACATATATACACAAAGCATAGTTTGAAATACTGTTGCACATTTTATAACTAATGGTACAGCAAGTATTGTGTACATTCTTGTTTATACTATTGCCTTTACAGATTCATAATTACGGTTGAGTACAAACATTAATTGAGCCCTGGGGTGACTTCTGTGGTTTTAGGAGAGGTTAGCTATGGGGGTACTCAGTGACAGTGACCTCTCCCCTGTCCATCTACACCTTGTTTCCCTAACACATCAGGATTACCCATGGCTTCATGGGACTGAGGTGCTAGTCTGGTATTAAACCAGATGGTGCCAGAACTAGGGGCTACTGTATGTTACAGGTCACCAGCAATCTTGGCATGGTAGATGGGAGTGCAGTTGTTATGTTGAGAAAAGTAAGGATTGACTTAAAAACTAGTACCACTGCATACAGTTGAGTTACCCCACATCCAATTAAGAAACACTGCGTCAAGTCAAAAATACTTAGTCTAGTGGAAAAGCTCCACAGCTGTCTTGCATACAGGTCACGGTCAAGTGTTACAATGTTCATAGAGTATCATATCACTCCAAACAACAACAGTTGGTTTATACTGGGCCTCAGACTTTTCACAGCTACAGTGGCAGAGATTGACTGCCCAACAGACCAGAGGAATGAAGTTGATGGCAACTGTGTGCACACCAGCCACGAGTTCATTCATGTGACAGTTCTCTGGTACTTGCATCTCTTCAGCACCTACTCTAGTAGTTACGTCCCTGACAATTTAAATCTACATCCCTACGGAACAAATCAAATACTCAAAAGAGTATTTGATTACTCAAAGAGTATTTGATTATTTGTTTACAAAGAGTATTTGATTACAAAATACTCAAAGTCATAAGAAATGCCATTTGTGTCTACACACTGGTAAAGCAGTACTACAGTAGTCATTGATGTAATTATTTCTCTCTGACTGTAATATAATGAGGTGTCTCAAGTGCATCAAAGTTGTCTCGCCAGACAGAGGTATCTCTAAATGTAAGTTGCCTCATACATATTTATAAATGTTAATCTCTCCATATCTGTAGACACACAGGTATGGCATTTAGTACTGTTACTACTGTGCACTTGATGCTACTATGGTTTGGAATCACAAAGGCAGTCAAATATCCTACAGTATCAATAGATCTGTCAGCTGGAGTCAAATCAGTTAATTGTAATACCCATGCAAATTATCTATTAAGTATAGTGTGGGCAGTTTGGGTAATGAAGAAGGTGTGGGTAATAGTTGCAGAACTGTACTTTACTGCCAGGACCAGAATTCTGAAATCTAATGTGAAGAGTGTCCACAGAATATTCTGTACATATACAATTTTCTACCAATTCATATTCATAATGGCAAATACGAGATCTGTACAGTATTATGCAACAGCTAGCAAACTCTTAAAGAATACACAAAGGCAAGTGTTGCTTACATACTGTAGTAGTCACCTCAGAGATTCATTTTGCCACACAGTCTGAAGTGCCAAATCAATTGATAACTCAACTGTCTGAGTATTAACAATGCTATACACAATACATCTCGTCTACAGTAATTTTTGTCCTACAAAAATGAAATGCTAATGGAATATTTGCAATGTGAGGTCAGCAACCACATTCCTTTCTTCCTTCCACATACAGTATAAAATTGTTGTGCTGTAGTAGGATGAACAATAAACTGCTGTACATACATTGTACATGGTAAGACAGTGGGTCATTATCTCCTGTCCAGAGCTAATGCATTAATAAGATTATGTGTTCACAATTCCTCTACATAAATTTTCAAATAAGGAGGTATTATTCACTGATGTATGCACTTACCAACCTGCCTACTTTGAGGGAAAATAATTCCTGAATCCGAAGGGAAAGTTTCCATGGAAAAGAAATTTCTGTATCTGATAGGAAGGTTTTTACGATAACCTTTGACATATTAACTGCTTGAGATGTGAAGGGCTTCTTATTCTGAAAGTCAAGTTAAATGATATGTAACTTAAGACATACAGGGCAGACAACAAGAAATGTCTGTACACAAACGTGATTAGGCATTTCCAACGTGCAGACGACAGGAAGCACTTCGCAACCCGAAACAAATCACTCAGACAAGTTGATCTCTTTAACATCTAGTTGTTTTACCTCTTTTAGCTAGTTCTTGCAGCTAGCTTTTGATGAGCTTAGTTTTAGCTAGTTGCATGCTAACAATTGCATGTAGGCCAACTATCTTTGTGAAGCTCAGAAATTGGGTGCTTATGGATTGCTTCTAAGCATACCTACAGTTTGGGTCCACCATTTTTGAAGGAAACTCCCTGAAGGACAATTTGGTTTAGGTAAGGAGTAGGTCGTTGTAGAATTTTGTTGATACAATGAGCAAGGAATAAGACTCTCTTGATGTGCACAGTAAATACTAAGGGCAAATTTTCTCACAGGAATTTAACATTCTGGGCAGTAGTACTGTCATGAAACAGCCAGGCATGTACAGATAGCTGATGTGGAAAGATACTGATACACAATACCATGCAATGTAAATAAAGCTTACACAATCCAGCTACATACTTCAATTATAGTCATTTCAGATAATGGTAAGAAGGAAATAAACTATTAACAAAGGAGGCAATAACAAGCATTACAAACCGCACATTAGTAATCACATGGTTTATTGCCCTGTCTCTGGAAAGGTTTACTCTCAAAGTCTTCCTACATAGTTAAGATCACATTTTCCGTTATCTTCGAGGTATTATTCCACAGCCATCAGCTGCGTAATGTGGCCTTTTGATCATAAATCCCGCTTCTCACATGTTTTAATCTCAACTTTATCAATTACCGATTTTATCTTGTGATAACAACATTGAATGCACATGAGTGACTAACTACTAATTATGGTAGGAGAATCAGATTGGTCGTCGTGAATTAGTGCTGGTTGTCGACGTCACAAGCCACAGAGATCATGACCAATTACATAACAATGGCCGCACCCTTCGTATATATACATACTGTTAGAAGCTCTGTTTGGCAGTAAGTTTGAATGTATCATTTTGCCCAAGATAAGTTCATTTCAAAACGTCAAGAATATGAATAACCAGAAAGTCAAATGACTTTGTGATTCCTTGCCAAATGCCAATATCTATTATTTTTTTTCCAAACACATACCAATCGCCTTGAACAAGAGCGACCAGCCGGGAAGGGACCATATGAAAATGAAAGGAGAACACAAGAATGTAAACCACATATGAAGAATGACATACATTTCTTAATCAAGGTTGTTCACGAGTGGATAGGAAGTCCATGACACCAAAGGTGGTTAAAAGACCGCAAAGGCAACCTAGAAAATATTTTCCCAGCTTAAATGTACTTAAGTCCCTCAGGAAAAGGTGATTACTTGACAGAGAGTTGCTGGCAAATAAGTTGCTGATATATCTAAAAAGCTATGTCAAGTGATGTTAAGTGATTGTTTGCAGAGGGTGTAAAGAAAACCAGAACGCAGAAATGCATTGCGGTTTCGATGATCCGATTAAGAAAATTTTTGCGGAATCTGATATAATAGCATTAGTATGTGTTACATTGAGCTACGTATGCTTGATATGAAGTATGAGATCCGCACAAGCTTCCTTTCTTGAGATCATCCCTACATGTTCACAATTTGACGCTTGATGACATGGAATAACCTGCTACCTCCATTAGAGACTAACGTTCTTGTGCTAAATGAGATACAACTACACATTGAATACGACATCTGTCCAAGCTTCCCTTCTTGGGAGAATATGTTCAGAAGAATTCCACACTGTTACCCTGTTGACCACAAATGACCTTTGACCTTCACTAAAGAAAATGAAAATTTTTGTAAATTTAATGAGATAAACCTACAATCTAATTGGGAGGTCTGCCCAAGTTTTCCTTCTTGAAATATTGTGCTTACAATATTTTCACAATTTGACCCCTGTTGAGCTCAAATGACCTGTGACCTCCACCAAAATCAACAGGAATCTTGTAATCAATGTGACACACTCACATACCAAATGTGAAATTTGTCCAAGCTTCTTGCGATATAGTGTTTACAAATAAGCTGTGTCGATAGGAGCACTACGCATATGTCAGTATACATGGCTGCTCCATACTTAAATGGTAGGAAAATATCCGCTTCGTCACTTTAACTCTGCAATCAATTAAGATCTGATACATTCTGTAACAACCTTGAAAAAGTATGCATTTGTTTTCTTTTTAACAAAATAGTGAGGAATCGAGATACACTGAGTGGCAATATGCAACCATTGACTTGAAGAAATTAAGTGCCAAACAAAACACACTGAGGGGGGGAGGGGTGGGTGAGAAATGAGAATGGAAGATATTAGGAAGTTTTAAGTAGAACATTTAGAAATGCTGGTAAATTCTTTACCAATCCCCTGTGCCTATAAGCCACTATGATTGAGCAGAGCTTGGTCTCAAATGCATTGAGTTGGAGTTATGAAATTGTGTTGGTTTGAAGTAACACTGTTATATATGGTGAACTTTACTCCACTCTTTTTTTTTTAAGTTTAATGTGCAAAGTTTTAGTGTAAAATATGCCATCCTGTTTCTGATGACCCAATATAAGCTTAGCAATATATCAGGCAACATAAAGCACATTTTCAAACAGTTTGGGTCAAAATTTACTTGAAAATCTTAGTCTAGTCTGTTCCTCTACAGTAAGTATAGGGCACCAGCAATACATGTGTTGGCTAGGCGCTATCTCAGTATTACATATATATGTTAGGCTACAGCAAAAGTCCCATGTCACTCTGAACGAAAGTATCTCGTAGAAGGAAACCTTCGAATTAAAATTTGCGAAAATGATGCCAATTGCTAGTTTGGGGTCTTTTGCACATGCCATGCAAATGTTTTTGGCAGTTTTGACCGATTGAGATATTTTTTTAACAACACTCGCAGTTTGCATCAACAGAAAGTTGTCTTTGGAATAAATGTTGGGTAAGCATTCATTCCGACCAGGGAACTCCCTGTTTTGGCCATACTGCTTTGCATCCGCGATGTACTGTATGTGTGTTGGCTAGTTACATGGGCAGTATGTACTTGAGACGAATCTATCATTCTATGCAATGTTAAAACGAAACAGACTAGACATACAGGTGTGCAACTGACTCAGTATAGGGAGACGGTACACAGAGATGGGCTCAAAACTGTAGGTGAAAACCTTATTTAGCTATTTTTTTCTCCGCTTGTACGACTGAGGTTTCTTTTAGGCGGGAATTACGGGGAAAATGTTACTCCATGTTTCATCAACATGCATGTTTTCCAATTTGTAGTAACAAAATGGAAACATGCATGCAATTCACTCCTCTTTTTGCTATTCTGATGTATCTAATATGGTGGCAAGTACGCCCATATCAGCCTTTAAACTGTTTTTCTAGATAGGTGTACAGTACTTCGGAATACTCCTCGATCTTGCACTTTGCTTTTGTTTTTATGTCTAACAAACACTGCTACTTATTTTGATGTTCCATTGTCACCAAGTTTTTTTCTTTCTACTAAAATGCTTATTTGTGTTCATGTGCCCTGCAAGGTGCACAGCTTTTGTGTACACAACTTGAATAGGGTGTCTTGGAATTTTCCGTAACCCCCCTCTATGATTTTAACATTTGACAAAGTATGATAACAGTAACAGATGACTTTCTCAGTCTCCCATGGGTCAATTCAAATAACAGATATCAGCTACTTATCAACTGCTACCAATTTGAGTCTGAAAAGCTGAGTTGCTGAGATGCCTTCCTTAATAGGTTTTCGTACTTTAGCATCTGGTGAGACCTCAAATGACCTTTAACTCCATGAAAATCAATAGAGATCATCTACTCGCAATAAACTATCAACACACCACCTTTGAAGTTCAAGCACCTGTCCCTTCTTGAAATATCATGCCTACAAAGTTGTCCAAAATATGTCCTCTATTGACCACATATGACCTTTGACCTCTATACAAAATACTAGGCATCATCTGCTCATCAAGTGCTACCAATGATATGAGTTTGAAGTTCCAGCAACATTCAGTTGCTGGGATATCTCCCTTGACTGGTTTTCACACTTTAAACTGTGGTGACCTCAAACGACCTTTGGCAATTATGGAAGGACGGTAGCCAGACACACACACAATTGCCAGACGCTAGATCATAGTCAATATGGTAATGCATTGGCTATGAGGTGAAGGTGTAGGTGCTGTGAATTAGACTGCTCCACATTCCTGGTAGACTGTAGAGTAAATCAATGTTTCTCTATGAACTTCCATCGGTTTCCTGCATGTAAAGCCCCTTGACAGAACAGCCAGCACAAAATGAATGAGTGGTGCGATGTGCAAATGAATGAACATTACTACACTAGATCCCATGCCAGACCATGCAGAAGGCCATATAGCACATGTGCGTACAGCGTGATGTTTACCTTAATGGCAGCTGCTCAGTAATAATTATGTAGTTGCAGTTTCATCATGAATCAAGGCAAGGGTTTTCAAACTTTCAAGTCTAGTGACCTCAATACTCTTTGAACTTCATGAAAAACAATGTGGATCATTTACTCATTTACTTACAATGGACAACCTGTACACTACATTTGAAGTTCAAGCAACTTTCCCTTCTGGAGATACTGTGTTAACAAGGTTTCCAGACTATGACCTCTGCTGACTTTGTGTGACCTTTGACCTTCCCAAAACATGAGAGAGATCATCTACTCATCAAGAGCAACCACTGTTAAGATTTGAAGTTCTTGCATCTTTCAGCAGTTGAGATAGCTTTCTTAATGTTTTCAGAGTTTCCCCTTTGACCACAAGTGACCTTTTTATTTACCTGGAAGACAGGGATCATCTACTTACAATGGACTACCCCCATACCTACTTTGACATTCAAGCAACTTTCCCTGAGCACTGAAACACAGTACCATGTGTTGCTGAGATATCCTCCTTAATAATAGCTTTTCATACTTTCCTCTCTGGTGGCTCAAAATGATGTTTGACCTGCTTGAAAAAAGATTAGGGATCACCTGCTACCTACATACCACCTCTGAAGTTCAAACCACTTTCCTTTCATGACATACCATGTTTACAAGCTAAGACTCACACACACATGCACACGCACACACACTCACCATCACCTTAGCATAGATTCCTTGAATGCCTTTGGCAAGGAATCAAAAAGAATCTAGAAACTCCAAGATCAGAAATTACTGTAGGCCTACATGCTAAATATGGACAGCTAAAGCAACGATACCTATACAATCCATGAAAATGCCATTCCAACACATGTGAACACTATAGCATCCATCTAGTTTGAAGAGGCAATCAGTGTTTGTTCTCAGAGAATTGTTCTCAGAGAATTTTCGGCCACCTTCCCTCACAGTAAGGCTACCTAGAAAATTACTAAAAAGTACAAAATTTGCAACAAAAACTACCAATATCCTCCCAAAAACTATGAAAAATATGAAAAAGAACAGGGCAATTTCTAGCAAATCGTTTCAACATGCAAAAATCGAGAGCCAAAAATACCTAATAAATATTCACTACTTACAAAATGACCTTTTACCTTACCAAACCAAACAAGGCTCAAATGGTAAACAAGACACACAAGTGACACACAGTATTAACTGCACAGTAATGTGACCGAACTTTGTCAAACAGTCAACAGTTGTCTATGCTACATTTCAATTGAGTTTGCAATGTTTCACTTTCAAAATAGGAATAGTGTAGGCCTGAATTATTGGCCATAGCATTGGTAAGCAGTAAGATAGAACAGGTAGTCAATTGCCTAACTAGAATAAGGCCCAAGTCTAACTCTAACTAAGTTCATTTCTCTGATTCAACAAAGATACAAAAGTGTTGTATTATTGTGAATCTCCATCCTCTGTGTCTTGATGGTCAGCCTGCTGCGAGTATAGGTTTGCCTATGATAGCTTGTTAGGCTGCATTTGGAAACTTGTCTGGACTAGGCCTGGATTTCCTTTGTGTAACGTTCCTATACTGTGTGGTAAATAATGCTCAACCTTTCACGAGCAACGTTAGATCTAGTGTCGAAAAACTGGTCTAAGCCTAGGCTGTCCGCGTCAGCGAGCCACTACCCAAAAACGACTTCAATACTTAGGGTGGACTAGCATTCAAATTATGTACAAAGGAACAATATTCAACCAGTTTATTATTCAAGTTTTAAAGAAATTTACATTTTGGCAACAGACACAATGTACTTTGTGAATCTCACCTAACAAACAACAAACATGAACACTGCAGACTACAGAGCAGAACACACTACAGTGGAGTTACGTGTAGTTTTACTGTAACTTCAATTGGCAAATTCTGAAGCTCTGTTCCACATTGCACAATGCTGTTACAGAGTGTCCTGGATGGTTGTATTCAAATAAAAAGCAGTTGAATTATGCAAAAAGTCACCCCAGTATGTAGTAGCTGGTTATCTATAGGAGACCTTAATGAACGATCACACAAAATGGTCCAATTTCTTGTAAAATTAGGCGAATTTTGGTCCGAAACTTTCGTGGAGGCTATGATTTGTGTTTAACAAGGGAACCAAATGAGAATAACTCAGTTTGGTTGACAGAGGGTAAATTTTAGTCCACAAACACTGATTGCCCCTTAAAAGCAGGATGTGCAGTTATTTGTACATTTTTCCTAAGTACATCAAAAGACTAACTACACTTCTTACAGTTGTAAAAAAGTATAGACACTCTGATATAGTACTCTTTTGTTCAAATAGAGCCTAATTTCTGATGGAAATGATTGGCATAGGAGTTTCATTGTGGGTATTTGCAAGAAAGTACCGTCCATCTACCGCAGGGTCCAATTCCTTTAATATTAAGCCGAAAAACTAAATCAATCTTCTTTCTGCTGAAATTTACACTCAAATGAATAAAACACCTCCTGAATGAGACTTGACATAGATGTTGTTTTAAAGATATCAAATAGACGAAAAAGACGGACGATTAACAATACAGGTTAATCCTTGATACTGCTTTAAGAGGATATGAAATGTCATTTCTAGGGTTCTACGGGGTACAGTTTGTCAAAATATCTGGTCAAAATGGTTACACTAGCCTTTGGCCGTGTCAAAAATTTTCATCCTCTAAAAAATCATCTGAAAATAACATCTCTGGACTGTACTCATATTTGAGACATTCTGCAACCGACTGAAAATCAATTCAAAGCCACCTCATGACATTGTTAGAGCATCACACTGTACTGTACATAGCAGAAGCAAGTGGCACAATATATAATACCACACACTTTAAATACATGTACCAACTACACTGTGGTGTACACTGTAGTACTGTAGTTCATAATCATAGTTTTTCACTGTACTGTTAACTGGTGCTCAGCAATGTCCTGTACACAAAAGAGCTCTGTGTTGACATCACAGATAAATGTGCTGGTAAAGAATCAGCACTGCACCAAAAGAGTGAAAGGATACAAAAAAAAAACAGGCAAGCAGAAATCGATGTGAACTACTGTAGAACACTGTACTACGACATCACAGTATGGTAGTGATAGAGTACAGGGTCACACAAGAATGAATTGATACATCTCAATTTTACATTTTCACACATACCTCAGGGAGACAGAGTCTTAAAATCTTCCAAAGCAACCTTGAAGTGCAGTTAGTAAACTTCGTTGATCACATAAAAGAAAGCTCAAGAAAAATGGCCAAAGTGAACAGACTTTATTACACTGCTCGACAACTTGGTGGACGAGGATGGTTCCAATGTTGACTTTGCAGAAAAAGAGTTTGGATCAATGATTAACCTAAGTCTGTGTAACAGGTGTTTTGGTACACAAGGATGCATGTGGTTTGATTACCATACAGTACACACACACAGCTTGCACAAGTTTGATTAAATCCACCAAGTCCATGAAAAATAAATATAGTTGTCAATAAATATAGTTGTCAAGACCTACAGAATACTGTAACTATACAATTAACTACAAACTTACAGAACCATGACTCAAGTCCCCAAGATATCCCATCTAATGAAATCAATAAAACATACTCATAATCCATGGTGAAAATGTGATAAAGGTATCATGAGAGTAAAAGTACTGTATGTGTGTTCTGTCAAGCATAGTACTGAAATTGATATCTCCAACAACTGAAAGTTAATAGCCACAAGAGAAAAAAAACAAACACAAAACTGTGAAAAACCATGAGTCTAGCAGTTTGTATTTTATAATCTGTTCTCAATCGGCACCCATAAATGTTAAGTGGGCACCAACAAATGATCATTCTCCAAAACAAAATTTAACAAGTGTTCACTCCACAGATCAAATACCCAGGTCAAATTGAATTTTGTCCTCTAATTAATCCTGTTTACTGCTGTGTCTGAATTAGTTGGGATCTGATCTGCATTTATGCTACACTTTGTACTGGTATGCATGGACTCAGACACCATGTGCGGTTGATGTCAAAGGCAAGCAGGTGTATGCCAGTTAATGCATTAATAGTGAGAGATCAATCCATTTGTGATAACTTTACATAAGATCTACAATATCAGCTACCAAGTACTGATCAGTCTATTGCTCTATACATTCAAAAAATTTGAAGAAATATAATGTGCAAATTCTGAAATTCAATAGCAATCATGTTTCAAGGGCAGAGAACCATCTGTGATCATGGTTTCCCCAGATTTTCATTTCTGCATGTGACCTTACAAAGAAAAAAACTTGGAGGGAAAATACAATGGAAGGCAATCTACAAGGGAAAGCACCATATAATTCACTTACCTCTAAATATTACAGTATCTACACTTGTATCATTGTATGTTAACAATTACAGCATAGTCTACTATAGTATAATCTACTATGGAGTATAGTATAGCCTACTGGTTTAGCCTATTATTAGTCTACTAGTCTAATCTACTATGATATAGGCTATTACAGTGAGCCTACTACAATTCTAACTGATTACTCTATAGTCTACAGTATAATCTACTATTGTATGGTCTACTACAGTACCATATAGTCTACAATAGCATGATCTACCATGATGTAGTCTATTATAGTATAGTCTACTAGTTAAATCTACTATAGAATTCTACAATATAACCCACTATGATATAGTCTATTACAATAGTCTACCATAGTCTAATCTTCTACAGTGTCCTCTACTACAATAAAATCCTTGAAAAAAATCTATCTTTACAATCCGTGTTCATTTGATCCCATTTGTTGTCACTGTCACTATATAGAATCTTGTCAAACTTGTTCCAGTCAATGGGGCAATTCATCACAAAAAAAAAAAGCAAACATGCCATGATTAATGGATTTTTCCATTGACAATGACATCAGAGCTGTTTACTTACAAGCACCACTACTGGGCATCTGTTCTGTCAGCTTGTACACTTACTGTACCAGAAATCTACAATTCTTTCCCCAATTTTGAGATATATCCAAAATTGGTGTCCCATGTAATATTTAACACAAGCGACTTCTTACACTCAACATGATACACAGGTCTCATTTGAGCTATCCCTGAAAATCCCTCCCTGACATTAATGTTTTAACAGCTTTGGCCTT
This sequence comes from Stichopus chloronotus, assembly GCA_021234535.1. Classification (NCBI taxonomy): domain Eukaryota; kingdom Metazoa; phylum Echinodermata; class Holothuroidea; order Aspidochirotida; family Stichopodidae; genus Stichopus; species Stichopus chloronotus. The sequence continues at coordinate 15,329,401 of CM037834.1, forward strand.
CTGACCTGCTGCTAATCCCAAGCTGAACTTTGCCCACCCCAACACAAAAAGACTAGGTGATGTCCTGCAGTGGATTATGTAGTTCATAATTGCATACATACCTACCACCCCAAGTCTGTATATCATGTTTAGAAGGTTTTGACATTTTGACTGGGGCTGATCCATAAACCAGGGTTCAATTTTAATGGTTGTCCATTTGTCTATGACAACCAACATTTCTTATAGACAAGCAAAAGGTATGAGGCTGATTGCCCATCAGATAATGATTTCTTTTTTTCTCTCAGGACAGACTATGCTTTCTTAGTCAGATAGTTCACATATTGCAGCAACATTGTCTCTGTTCTAGCAAACTACTGAGTTTACTTCAAAACAATTCAAACGATCAGCACATACATGCTGTTCCTTTGCACTATCTTTAAGGCTTCCATAATTCCAATTTTACTTCTAGCTCTGATTGTGATAGGCTGAAACTTCTATGTGGCTATACCAGTGCTCTCAAAATTATCACAAATGAAATTTGCCATATCAATTTAAAAATTAAAATGACATGGAAAATAATTTTAGGTATTGAAATTATTTTAAATGATAGGTTTTGGAATATGTGATAATGTATGCAAATTTTTGGCCTCCAAAAATTAAGAGACTTCAGTCCTGTAAAACATGGTACAATCTCACAAGTCATATTGCTCTCTGCGTACACACTTTGTACTGTAGACACCAACCTTCCACCCTAATATTATGTGTTCCAGGATGCTGCCACTTGAAACATTCATGACTTTGCTGAAGCCATAAGCAGCTGACAACAGAAACAGTAACAAGAAAGTTGACTGTATCCATGATAGACTAGACAAACAGAACTTTCAGGCAAGTTTATCAAAGTGCAATGGGACTGTCAACTTGCTTCTTGTGGCCTGATTGGAATAAACACAAGGATGAAGCACATGAGGTGAGCATGAAATGACAACATGAGCAAACTGGCACCTTTGACTGTGCCCTGCAAGGAGCTTATTTTGAGCCCTGTGTGCATTCCATGTACTCCCCACAACTCACTGGTGTGAATTTTTATGAGCGATTGTACAGTACTTACTCCTGGCTTCACAAACATATACATTCAGCCTTGCTCTAAATGTTCTCGAAATTAATTCTAGCACCACGCTAAGGTCTACCATGCCCTCATTTGCCTTCTGTTAATGTACAGTATGCATAAATGAAGTAAGGAGTAAGTACACAGTATGTCTACGATGCAAATAGCTCTGTTCCGTAGGTAGCAAACATAGCCTAATGGGTCATTCCAAATAGCTTGGCTGATCACATCTTGGATTTGGCTAATTTGTTTTATCATTTGTAGCAGCATCTTTCTCAGGAGGAAATCCAAAATTTGAGCGTCATCGGCCGTGTATTTTTTGAGTTATGGCCATATGAGGTTCAGGTGCCATGCCCACTTTTGCAGTCTCATGAACACTGATGTTCTGGGGGTACAACTTTAAGGGCTGCTAACATTTTGTGGACGCTAGCAAAAACCTAAAACTCACTGCCTAGACCTAGTTTTGGCTGTTGATGATAGAACATAGAGATACAAACACAGTGAAGCTCAAAAATCCAGGTTTTTACAAATATGTTATTTGCTAAGACATTCTGGGGACTCTGCCAAAAATGTGTGTAAGCTGGAGAGGTCAAATTTTCATGGTTATATGGACACATAAATATAAGTTATATATGGTGAATATGTCACTCATTAATTCCCAAACAAGTAAGTTTTGTGAATACTGTAGGGTTTAGGAAGAGCGTGAGATGGTTTTGCATGACTTCCTTGGAGACATTAACTGTGATTAAGTCTTGTCATTGATGTCTATCATGAACTGTCTGCTATACATGTAAAGAATCCAATAAAAAGCCAGTATCAGTGCTTCTTGAACCACTGCCAATTCGTTCCCTTGTCCAAAGTTGAACTTTGAACTGATCGAACTTTTGTTATGCTGAAATGGTCTTCATCCTGACATAGCACTGTTTTACAGCAAAAAAATCTACACCACAACGCACCTCTAGTGCTATATAGAATCTCTTGTTTATACCCCTGCAGCATTTTAAAGAGCGGATCGAATGCAAGATTTTTTATTACAGGAATTTGGAAAATCCAAAGAGGAAATTTTCTATTTTTCCAAAGGAAATCAGTGGGTCTAAAGTTGGTGGCAGATTGCAGGTTATCATCTTATTGACCACTAAACTCAAAAGTCACGTATACAGCACATGCCTCAAGAAGCTTTTGCAAGGTAAGATTAAGAATTTGTGTTGACTAAGTGACCCCAATCAGCTGAAGAGAAGAACAATTATCCCAGCTTAAATTTAGAATCTGTGACCACACGCACACACAATATACCGTGATATGCTTGAGTGAGCACTAGTTGTACTGCCAGCAATAGTCTATACTTACTATAGGATTAGGGTATAGGTATATAGGGCTAGAGGATCGGGATGTACTGCGTTAATATATCTTCCAACACCCTTCCGCTGAATTCCCTCTTGTAGCATAGTGGGTTAGGGATAGGACTGTTAATCGACTGTTACCAATGTGCATGGGTTCGAATCCTCTTCTAACCTCTTTCCTTTCGCAGGTTTAACTGCGGTCATTTCTCTCCACTGGTTTTCATAGGATATCTACAACTTTGTGAGATAAGAAGGGGGAAAGAAAAACGATCTCCAAAAAAATTAAAACAAAACTTAAAAAGTAGACACAGACCCATCAGTCACTATTTTAGTTGTCTGACACCCTTATTGACGTCACTTCTGGCCAGGGATTCTAAATTTGTATCATTATCCCTCCCTCGGATAAATACCCAGCCTGTATCTTTTGTCACCAGGTTAAATAATACCCACTACGGGATCTTTTTTCCAGGGGATACCTTTCCAGGAGGTATTTGGTCATGTAATAAACTCTCCCCCCCCCGCTTTGAAAAATTTACAATGCCCCCTTGGCGTTAATTGCGATTGATAAATAAGGAGCTTACATGGAAAAGGTGTTTTAGAGCAGTTTTCATGGTAACTTTCAAACACCAGGCGCATAATTGGGGGCCTACTTAGGTAATAATGGTTGAAGATACTCACACAAAAACAGGCCAATTAACCTGTTCTTTGCATGGACTTAACCCACAAAACTACACATCCATAATCACAAAGATTGGCAAAAATCTTGTTTGGGTGCTAATTTAGCAAATACTTTCTGTACCAATCGAACAAGGTATCAGATAACTAAAAGAGTTAGCATCTATAGCCTCTCTGTCTTATTTTCCCTTTTTTTTCTTTTCCTAGTTTTTCTCGATCTTTTTTTAAACTTCCAAAACTTCTGATTTTCTGTGCAATGAAGAACATGTAGTGACACCTGTGGAAGAAGTGATAGATTACTTCTGAAAGAGAAGTATAGGTTAGAGGAGGATTCAAACCTAGAATATCACGATAACTCATGCATCACAAGTCTTACGCATAACCCACTACACTGCGAGAGCGGTTGTGGTGGTTGAGACACATAATCCAATGTAGTCATATAACAGTATGTATTTATTCATATACTATAAATAAGTATCTATCCACTAATCCTATCCCCTAACCCGGTCCCCTAACCCTGAATCAAGACACCTAACCCGATCCCCTAACCCGATCCCCTAACCCAATCCCCTAACCCTGTTTACCAACGCTAGTTAGGCAATCCATTCATAATTCGCTGTTCAAGAATGGCGGGGGACCAACTCGAACAATCGAATCGAAGCTAATGAGCACGTTCATACGGTACGGATTCTAAAGTTGCGCCCTTGTTTGTGCCAATAACACATTCTACATCCAATTTACACAAGTTTTGTTCCGGTGAATAGACACAGGGATTTATTCTGTATTCAATGGCGAACTTAATTGGTATTCACAACACAAGGTCATTGTCATACATTTGAGGATTGGAACTAGAGTACTAGACCTAAACACTTTGAAAGTGAGCATTACCAATAAGGCAAAACAATATCAACAGGCAACCTAACCAGCAAAACAATTTACCAGCAAAAATTAGCCTAACATCTTCTCGTATGCACAGTAACTAGGCTGACAACATGACTAAGTTAGGCCTGGGCTATGTATCGTAAGTTGTAACGTTCGATCAGTCTGTTCAGTCACTCCGATCACGTTAATATGAGGGTATAGGCCTACTACAGTATAGACTATAGGCAACATAGGCGGTTAAATCAACTCAAAAATTCGCACAGTTGAATATGCGTACAACTGTAAGATGTTTCCAATTCAAACACACAACGAAGAAAAGGAATGAGAAGAATAAACGTGAGCAACTGCAACTTGGGTCATTAGATCATACCCTCATGTAGCTTCCATATTGATCTGTTTATATCCGATGCAGAAACCCCTGATTTCCAGTCCAGCGCCTGACTCTGTTCACCCGAATCGTACAGAAGCAATCGATTTACATCGGATGACCAATCTACATGACCAGTGATATGCTAAAATGAAAGCAGCCGGATAATTTCTCTCTGTGACGTACATTTCTTCTAACATCAGTAGGAACAGCAACAGTTTTCCTGACAGCGTGTCCACCCGTAGTGAAATTTCACTATTTGTAGTGAAATTCGAACTTTCGTTGTGATGTAGTGAAGGAAATATGATGTTGTCGAAATGGGGTGAAATTTCACCAAATCAAATTCGAAGGTATTCCACGTGATCTTTGGTGTCAAGCGTGTATGTTAAAATGTCAGCCTACTATTCTAGAAAATTCTCACTGACAACTGAGTGCTCTACTCATCTCTCTGTAGAGTCATGAGTGAAATGATCTATCTGCCAGATTTGACCTTGCATCCAAATCACGACCTGTCAAACCACATGTTCATGAACTATCCACAATAGATGTGTTCGTGCACCAATCCATTACATCAATGTCCTACAAGTACATGGTAAGCATGACTCATTTCGGACCAAAAAGAAAGTCTACTTTTTTTCAGTGAAACTGGTTAAGGGGTCAGTCACTAAGAAGCATGGACGTTGACTTGGGGGATGTTGGGAAAAGTCTCTTCACTTTTTGACAGGAGAGGACACTAACATATTTGTCCCCCTACATTTTGTAACATGAAATTAAATAGCAGTTGTCCCTAGTTTATTTTGTACAATCATCAAAATATGGCAATTCTCTTCTCATTCCTTTTATGAGTGTTTTTCATTATGTTACTGAGTATCAGTATGCTACTGCAATAAGCAAAGATTATATTGCAAAACTGAAATTCAAGGAACAAAGGGCATGCACATAATGAAATTTAGTGCCATGCCGACTAATTCAGTTTGGGGTGACTACGTCTGCCCATTAGAAAATAAAACTGCATTATTCTTAGTGAAAATGTACATATCTTAACTTGCGTTCTAAAAAAAAAGGGAAAATTCAACTGCAAGTGGCAAGATAGCTGAGAGACGTGAAAGTGCCATTTCCTGCAATCTGAGGTGTGCATATATGCATATACATATATATGTATATAATATATAATAATTGAACGACACCAGAAAAATCCTCACACGCCAGCTCCATTAATCAAACAAAGCTATTCGGTGATCATAGCAGAGAGTTGTACCCTGATAGCAGCATCTCAAGTTGGCAGATAGTGAAAGCAGGGACAGCTGCATGTTATGAAAAGTGGAAGGGGGATGAAAAGCATGAGTTACATATAGGGGCAACACTGCCCCATGCTGAGGAGGGGTGCACACGTAGTGGAATGTCGGCAAGTTTGACATCATTTTAAGCAACATATGGTTTTCCACGGGGTTTGCATGTAGGCTAAACCCAGGAGAAAATTCTCCTTGATACCTGTTAACATTTTAACTGGTTTTAAAAGGTAACAACAGGTAATTGGGGTACCTGGTTTTAACAGGTAATTCATCCCAAACCAGTTGATAACTGTAAGCTGCCTCTTAAACAGGGTACATTACCCGTTGCAACATGTACTTACAAAAATGTACCCTATTTTATCAAAAGAGAGGTATGAGATTGATGCAAATGACATATTTTTGTGGAAATCGCTATCTTTCCATTAGGGGACAACATTACAATGTGATCTTATGAATACACACATAAAATCACATTCTATGTGCATCACATGAAGGGTGAATATGTGCATATGTTCACACCATGCCCAAAAATGTTTTGGTATTTTTGTCTGGGAGCTCACACCACGGTTCCCACCCCACAGAAATCTTTAGCTTAAAAGCAGTGTTTGAAAGTTATAATAAAAACAAAATGTGTGGGGGGGGGGCAAGGGTCTATTCCCCCATGACTCCAACAGTAGGTGAAAGTTGTTGGTTAATATCAGACACATCTAGATCTCCTTAGTCATCACCATGTACAACTTGAACAGATTTGGCCCCACATATGTCATGTATAACACTGTTATACTCAATGAGTTCATGCTATAACATAGCCTACCACAGAGTCACAACAACAGCGACGGCCACAATAATACTGACACTTACATTTATACAAAAGTTACATAATAACATTACAGTGACATACTGTGCCACCAATTTAGGATGTAACAATCACTAATATATATGCAATAACACCTGCTGACCTGACATGATAACAAATGGGCATCATGTACTCAAAATGCACACCTGCATAGTAAGTGAGAAAGAGGTTCAAAGATCCTGTCTCAAGATTCCATGTGTACATGATTTTCACAGATTGTCCGAAACAGTCACCACCAAATATAGACTTTTGTACTTAATATGGTACATTACAGTAGCTCTGCACCATTAGATGTTTCAATGTGAGGAGCTTGGACAGATCTCATATTTGGTATGGAGATGTACCACATTGAATTTCAAGAGCCCTACTGTTTTTTATGGAAATCAAAGATCAAGTTGGGTCAAACTTTCAGAGAAACCTTGTAAAACAATACATCGAGAAGGGATGCTTAGACAGATCTTCTCATTTGGTAAAGTAAATGTATCACATTGACAGAAAGTACCCTATTGTTTTTGGTGGAGGTCAAAGGTCATTTGGGGTCAACAATGATTAAATTGTTACAACATCATGAATACAATATCTTCAGAAGGAAAGCTTGGACAGACCTCATATTTGGTACGTAGGTCTACCACATTAAGTACAAGAACCCACAAAGGGTCAATTGGAGAAAACTGTGTGCACATAGAACCTCAGGACATGTAACTTGCTTAGAATGCAGGATGTGCCTATCTGTCATCATCTTGGGTCAGCATGCAGATGTCATTGTGCACACAGCTGTGGTTACAGCTCAATTGCTGACAAGATATTTACTGTACTATTACATAGAACAAGCATGTTACACATTGTCACCCTATGCAATGTTACATTCATCAAAAATCCTCATTATATTATTCAAACCACAATGCCTTTGTGCATTCTGGTTAGTAGCTAGTTGCATAAATTAGAGGTCTATGCGGTAGCTCTTAGAAAATACTTATTTATTCAAAATAAAGATTTTACAACAGTGGGGCAAGCTTATGTCGTTTGTAAACAAACTGTATTCACACTCACTGGAGAAGCTTATAAAAGAAAGTATATACATGAATAAAGTAAATAAAGAATAATGTCAAGCTGGTGGGGAAATACACATTAAGTTACCAAAAACAGACAGCAGCAAGAAGCAAATAACATAATGTCTAAAAAATAGACTGTTTTCTACCCTTTAAGGGGCATCAACTTTGGAATGGGCAACCATAAATTGTACTAGTTTCAAATAGAGTAATTGGAAAGAACTTGTAAATAAATGTACAAATATATGCACTGACTCTTTAACTCATCTAAAGTTTTACTACCCCAACCAATTCAAATAAAAGCTTTGCACTTGCAGAACTTTTCAACTGCAAATCACAAATGGGTGGAGAGAGTCTCCTGACTCTAATTAGAGCCTGAGGAAGGACTGTTGATCAGCGCTGAGTCAACTGGGTACACAAGGCATAAGCAGGCAACGATTCTTTCCAATTCTAAATTTTTCCTCGCAGGCAACATTGCTATTCTGCTACCGGTGTTTGTGTACAGAAAAATACATAACTACAATAATTCATTAAATTCATAATATTCTATGTTGCAGAATATGAAACCTTTGACATTTGGAATGGTTTGGAAGAAAAGGTATCAGTTTTTGTTTTGTCTATATTGTACAAATCTGAACCTCAATTTGACTTTCATACTGTGTTTAAACAAGAAAAAAACTTATCTGCTAGCTATGAATATATTTAATAGCAATATCAGTTGCATCCATTTGTTCTATTAAAATACCATCTCGTTGTGGTCATCATTTCATCATTTCTGAGTGCAAGAAATCAAGAGAATACAGAAGCTATGCAAGTTACACTAGTTCTTTGTGCAACAGTTAAAACCAAGGTTTCACATACATGGTGAGAAATTCCTCTGAGCCAGTTGGTTATGAGAACCAGCTCCTAAGATGGTAAGGAGAAAATATCTCACAAATCTTTGAGTAATTCCTAGTATAAATTCAAAGAGCCTCCAGATTCTACCATACTCTGCACATACAATAGCAGGTTGCATAATTACTGTACAGTTAGATATGACTTTTGGAGAACTATTGAAAGTACTCACATAGTTACTATGCTTAATAGTCTTGCAGTATTGATACCAGAGTTTCCATGGTATATAAAGCTAAATAGCCCATGGGACTGCATTTTGGCCACCAACTATTGAAAAGTGACATCTATGCTTCTCCTGCACTAGCAAAGATGAATTCATATCATTGGCCAAAAGACACATTATTATCATGGAAACAGTGCAGGCTATTACAGGTCTTTTACTATAATGACAGACTGACTGCATAAATCACAAATACTTTGCATATTGTTTTTCATTTTTGGGCCAATGCAACAAATGTTAAACCACAAGTGAAAGTATCTCAAACATCTACAACTCCATAGACTTCTCACACTCCTCTTGGAATCACCAATGAATAGACCTTGCACAAAACCCAATCATCTGTACAAGATAAAGACATAAATTTTGTATAAATTGTCGCAGTAGTTTTAGACTACTCTCCTGCAGTTTTGACAGCAGAACTACAGTAACAAGTACTTTAGGCTTTGTGACCAGGTTTGATTTTTGTCACTTTTTTCAGGGTCCTTGATGGGGACTTAATTGTCCCTCCTGATCCTTTTTTTAAACTAAACTAAACTAAGAGTATGGCCCAAAATGAAAGTCCTGTTAAAGTGATGTCATTCATCATTTCATGGTACCACACTTGATGGTGAGTATATCCCATGGTTGGGAATACTTGCCTTAAAGGAATCCTTGCTCTTTGCTTCAGTTAACACTTGAACAGTACTCTGATGGCATGTATTACATGCAAAGACATACAAGAATGCAGGACTAGACTTCTCAAACAATCCTCCTATTTTATGTGTTTGTTTAAACCTATTTTGACATTTTTCTAAATGTTTTCCTGACATCAGATGCTATCTTTCTAATACCATTATCATGTTGACATAAACACACAGCAGCTCCATTAACAAGAGACATTTATTTTAAGTCTTCAGGTCAACTGGAATGTTGTTAGTAAAGGCTAGTCTTTTTCATTATCCTGAGAAACTCCTGTTCATTGATTTCACCATCTCCATCTCGATCTGCCTCATCTATCATCTCCTGAAATGGTGAAAATGGAAGAGTTAAGTAAAATATGGCAGCGTGGAAACAACTGCACCATATTTTGAGTCCCCCAAGTTGAAATACAGTGAAGTAAGAGTTAATTGTTATGACTTGTGTAAATTGACAAGTTAGATGAAACAATGACACACTTCAAAAACTATCAACAAACAAACATATGAGCAATCTTAAAATGTCACAGACCAAAACAGGTCTGATTCATTCCGTACAATTCAAACAAGACTTGTTTTTCTTCATGTTTCATTTGAGATTTTGGATAAACTTCTGAGGGAGAACTGTAGGCAGAAGTGATACACATAATGATAAACAGATATATAGACAGAATGATATATCGCAATCATTTGCAAAAGTATAATCACTGTTCTCTTTAAGGCCTTTTCTGTAAAAGATGAAATTCAATGTAAGTTCTTCTGACCATACCTGTAATTCTTCATCTGTTAAGTTTTCCCCAAGCTCTTTGGAGACCCTCTTCAGGTTCTTAAATGAAATTTTCCCTGTTTCATCATCATCAAATAATTTGAAAGCCTTTGCAATTTCTTCTTTGGAATCTTTCTCACTCTATGAAATCAAAACAAAGGTCATGAAAATAAAATACTCTGCTGATGTAAATAAAGACTGAAGTTCATATTTTGCTCTAGTAACTATAACCTCTGTTTTTCCTTATGTACATGTAAAAAGTATGGTAAACTAAGTCAACAACTGTGTCTGCAGCATAAAACAGCAAATTTCCACTATTGGCCCACAATTTGGATTCCTAACCTAAGCAAAGAGAAAACCTACACCAATGTCTCAACTAAATTGGCTTCTCATAGCATAGCACTGGCATAAATCACACAGAATTCCACTTCACATTAAGCACAGTATTCACTCTAAAAAGCTCAACAAGAAGGGCAGGGGTGGTTGATTTCCATGAAGGGGCCGGCATTTACTTCCGTCTAATTTTCTTGTGCTGATTTTAGAAGTTCACAATAGGCTATACAGACAGGCAAGAAATCTCAGTAATGTTCATCCTGTATGGTGCTCACCCAACCAACAGTCCGTAGCTGGTCAGGTAACTATGTAAGTGAAAATGTTGCTTTGTTTGACTACAAGTTCGTTGTGACATCATAACACAACTTTTCACTTTGCACCTTGATAGAACACCAGGTAGGCCACTATCTTATGTGCAAGCAAAAAATTTTTTGTCACAAGCACAGTGCATACTTATAGAGAAACTTTGGATCCAAGCAGTGATTTTGGAAACGGGTCCTAACATCATCGGTCGAGTATCTGGTGCAAAAACTTATCCCTATGTAATACAGCTACCACTTCCAACTTGCCAAGAAAGTAGTACAGATTTGTGGTACTGTATGTAGCAGAGTACTTGACATCGACAAAAATTTTGCAGAAACATTCTTTTGCGGCAGTATGGAACTTAATGAGTTTCCATGCGTTAGGTATAGGACCAATGCTCGACAATTTGGAGGCACTGAATGAGGTGGTGCTTCTCAGAATAAATACAGTAGGCTATGCTGTATGGAAAGGTATGCAACATAACAGCAGTGCTGGTGGCTTCAAAACATCCTGAAGGTTCATCCATCCATGGGTTTTCTCGTATCAAAATCCAAACCACATGACAATGATAACATATTTATTTTGCTCACTTATCCCTCCCATTCCACCACTTAGATTTAAGTTAAAATTTGTTTAGTTGACAAGAGATTGGATACCCTTCACATAATATACATCACTTATGTTTGATTTCAGTTACATAAAGTATTTGAGTTCTTGACCACATGCTTTCATTCAGTTTGGTTTGGAGGCTTTAAAAGTAAAACAGTTTAGCAGGAGTCCAAATATCCGAAAAGGCTTAACTTAAAAAAAAAAACACATTTGCTTACAATGTCGTTATCAGGGACAACTTACGCTTCGAAAAGACAATGACATGCTGTCCATAAATTGTCTTTTAAACAACCAGATCAAAATGCTTAAATACCAACATTGCTTACATACAGTGATGTCAAATTAAATTACTTGCACTCACAACAAATATTCACTTATTGTTGCCCTGATTATGTTTTTAAGAGGTTACATCAATGTTGACTCAAGTAACACAGAGCCATATTAGCTAGTTCATCAGAAAAGAGGTCACATATATGACAAGCAAAAACGGACGAAGATTTCTAATCATGCTAATACTGGATCTTCCATCTTTGGCAAACTCATCAGGTCACCCATTTCACCTTCCTTCTCCACCCACCTTCTCCACCCGCACATTCTGACTGCACACATTGACCTTCTTCCAACAGTCTTTCTCCGTAAATATTTCGGAAGGAAGTGGGGATCGGTGGTATCACCAAGATCATATCAATGCATGAAATGCATAAATTTATGACACAGTGTGCCAAAAGAGCATTCAAAGATTACAAATTTCTTGTACACTTGAAAAAATGGAAGTCAGGTTTTGACATTGCCAACTACCTGAGAGGGAAACATTCAACAATTTTATGCTCAACTTTGCTCCTTTATCATGTGAATGAACAGGTTGTACAAGAAAATCCTTGTACAGAGCAATGAATGAACCCCCCATGTATGACACTTTCATGGAAATCCAGCGTACCACTTCACTTTGTTTCAATTACACACTTTCTCGTACAAGTATAATTAGAAGACAATATTTCTCCACTTCAAAACAACTACTAGGGTCACTGATTTTCTTCTCTTCCACATGATTTACCAATAAAACAGAATCCACAAAGTTATGTAATAAATAGAGGAGAATTTAATTTTGCAGTTAATGTGATCTTTTTATTATGTTTTTCGTAAAATTATTTGTAGTGTACTGATAATTCTAAGTTGTGAATCCAATCATCTCAACCATGAAAACTAGCATCCATGAAAGCAGGCCAAACATTTAAAATTCAAAACATTGTGATAGCTGGCCAACTTTTGTGACCCAAGATCTACTTTCCAAGTTGCCAACTTTCCAAAATCTACCAGTCTAATGGGTGTAGCTAAATAGCATAGTAAATGTGTACTGGTAGTCTGATACTCTCTTAAATGCTTGATTAGCAGAGGTGCTGACACCATCAAACAACATGGAATATCCTCCAATGCTGCCTTGCATGACATGGAAAAAAGGAGAATTTGAGCTTCCACAACGAAATTTTGTGAAGCTTAAAGTATGTAATCCTAAATCATGCATTTGCTTCTCACTAAACCTTTTATGCAATTAACTACATAAATAATAATCACCAACCATTTTTGCCGTCATCAACGTCAGGAAGTCATTAAAATCAATCGTTCCAGATCCCTCTCTGTCTATATCTTGAATCATCTTCCTGATTTCCTCTTTCTTGGGTTCAAAACCAAGAGCCCTCATGGCAACCTGATCAAAATGTCAAGAAAAATCAAAAGCAGAAATTTAATGCAGACATATAGATATCTTCATTGTTCATATCACTGTCAATGAAGAACACGTGAAATCCCCACAACTTCTTGGTGAGGGTATTCACAAGTGACCATACTGACCCCTTGCCCTCTTGCCCACCTCTATGTGGACCCACATAGCTGGGAAGGACAACACGTTGGCCGACTTGTTGTCCAGAGGCCATTTGAGTCAGGAGGAGTGGGCTCCTTGATCCGGTTTGGGTGGACTGGCTGTTTCTGAAGCTGGGACGCCTGAACCTTGATCTATTTGAAACAGCAGAGACTGCGAAGCTTTCCTGTATTCTACTCCGGGACTTTCCACCCGAAGGCCTGGGCGGTGGACGCGCTGTCCCTGTCATGGGACAGCTTAGACACTTACGCCTCCCCCCTGTTTAACATTCTTTCAATGTCCCTTGTTTTATTGGACACTCCCAAAGATGGGTAGTTCCGTAGTTGCGGACGTACATTTCAGAAACTTTGAGGGCCCAGTCTTTCAATGAGGTTGAGGCTGTAGGACATTTTACACTTGCATTTGGGGTGGTTATGGTAGAAGTAAGAAACTGAAAATCTACTCCAAATCCCATTCTCTGTCTGCTTGATGGGTCACAAAAACATTCGTGTTGTGGATGTATTCACAGAAAGGGCACTTTTTGAGTCACTTGTGTTTCAATAATATTCGCTCTGAAGTGTACAGATATTTAATTGAAACTGATGCAGTATTATTTGCATGAGGCCCTAAAGTGCAAAAACCAGCAAAGAAAAAAATCAAGGCTATTGCATTCAGGTTGGGATTTTGCAATGTTTACCATTGCAGACGTACATATTTTTGTGTTGCGGACGTACGCTGTGAATTTCATGTACGTCCGCAACAACAAAATGACTGAACATAGGTAGAAAAGCTAGACATATCACAGACAAATGACAGAATATGACATTTTACATTTGTCTCTAACAACAATAAGATTTAACAGTATTCATTCAAGGTGTTTGGGAGACAGATCTTAATTTTCAAGATTGTTTGTAATAAAGTCACAAAATTGCAGTGTCCTTTTTCGACTACCAGTGTGAAGTGGATGTAAATAACTAACTGAGCATCAAATTCAAGGCTAAAATTGCACTTACAAAAGTGCAAATCTGACACAAGTTCATAGGCTTGCACATGTACCATAAATTGTAATCAGTACACTATTGCACAAATTGCAAAGTACAGCATGTGGTAATAAATTCAGTACCTTACCATACCTTTTTTTACATACATCCCTAATATTTAACAATGTAAAATCATGAGCACATGGCAAATTCCTCTGCATTTAAACATGTCAAATTTCTAATTAACTCTGGTTCAGTTAAATCTTTGTCAATTAAAAATTGCTAGAACAACAAAGCAGGGCTGTAAAATCATGTAATTCAGTTAAGGCTTATGATGTGGAATTTCAAAGTTCAAACCTTGCAAAAAGTAAGAGAAAATGCTGTCAGTTTGTCTTGTGAAATGCATATGTATGGGCCTACTGTACTGTCCTGGTAGAATTGGAACATAAATTTTCTCAAACAGATTTTATGTGTTAAGTAAATCCCTTTTTGAAATATACCAGCAGGTCATTTCCAAGTACAGTACTTTCTGCACTTTCATCTGTAATTGAAAACTATTAAATAGTTCATAACTCAACACTTCCAGGTCAAATAATTTGACCTGGAGAATACGATTCATGAATACATTACCACAGCAAATTCACTAAGATTTAGATCCATTCTCTCACTTTCTTCTTCATCCACTTTTATCGTTTGCTCATTTTCATAGCTCTTCGCCATAATTCTTAAATTTGCCTCTTAACTTTTGTGACAACAAAAGTCTCTCTTTCAAAGAGGTGGTATGGACAAGAGGGTTGGATGCTATGCATTTTGGTATTGTACCTGCCAAAACCTTTCCAGATTTTACCTATTTCTGGTATTTTAGTTGGAGATATATCTTTGACGTGAACTTTTCATTTTTTATCACTAGCAACAGGTATGTGAGAAGTTCTTATGTGCACAGCATCCCAATGGTTTGGCACTACTGCCCACATGTCTTCATACAGTTCTTTTAATGGTTCCTCCTAGACCCACCAACCCCTTGCCATGGAAATTAGCAAAGACGTGCCACCTTAACAGTTATACTGAACACTACTTCCCATTTTGAGAGATTGCAGGGAGAACAGAAAGTGTTGTTTAAACCAAGAGCTAAGCAGTTTGCTCAAAGAAAATATCAATTCTCCCTATCTCGGCATATTTGTCTGTAATGAAATCAAGAAATGTCACTCATGAAAGCATAGACACTCAGTTTATTGTGCTGGAGATCATCAGACACTAAATACTAAGTTTTCATGGAGGAGCAGTGTTTGGCTCCAAAACCAATGGTGTGACAATCTCAGTTAGCTCTCTGTGGCCATTAACACACATTTATAAATTAACAAATACACAATGTATGGTCTAACAGTATGTGATCCTATTTCATGCTGTTTATTGACACTGTTATGTACACTGTAAAGTTCAACACTACTGTACAGTCTTATGCACCATCTGTTGAAGCTTTCAAGTAAACCCTGCATAGTAAGATCAGTGCATCAAAACTAGGCTGCGCATCGTAGCTGGACCTTAAATGGTGTCTTGGTGTACTGTAATGGATGTGTAGCAACATAGGAGTGTCTGAATATGTAGGGGTGTCAGAACATAGAGGGTGTCGGAACATAGTACTGTAAGGCTGTAACCAAATTTACATGTTTATTTCTCCATGTATGGCATGCTAATGAATGGAATAGCCAGTTTGTGTATGATGGGCAGACTGAATCATATATCTAATGTACTAGTGAGGTGATCTCCAAAAAATCAACAAGCAAAGTTACCACATGCATGCCATCAACATTTTGCTTTACAGTTTCAAAGACTGATATCTGTTGTTACTCGACATACACTTGTACCAGGCAAGCAGACACCTTCATTTAACTCATTCAGTGTTTCTACAGTTCAATGACTTCAACCGAAACCATTTTATCCATCCCAGCTTCCACTTGGAATATCTGATGTAGTTGTGATAGCATCAAAGTTTAGGGACTTGTACAGAGTATGTCGACAAAAAGGAGCGATCCAATCTTCCACGTACCAGACAGTGATAAAAAGAATTCTAGGAGTGAAGTCAGGATGTGTATACCTACTTCAGGTAAATTCAATTGTGTGAGAGGGGAGGGGGCTTAAAATGAGTGTGGAATTGTTGGGCATGCTTCAAATTTGTATGGAATTCATAACTACCACTCAATGTTGCAATTTTTCAGGACAGCTAAGGATTTGTATGACTTCTGTATGTTTAATGTTTGTAAATATAACCGTTGCGGACGTACGTTTCTGGTGTATCTTTGCAACAATGTATCTCACAAACAGAGTGACATAGAATGTTTATTCACTGTTGTTTAGACTACCCACATGTTTAATAAAGCAGCTATCTTCCCTAACGTTGGTAAAATCATGCAAACCATGCAGGCTAGGCTGCACATATTGCCTATTTTGTTGACACTAACCTATTGTAAACAACGTATAAAGCATCCGCGTGTCATACTAAACAAAACTGAAGAAGAACAACTCAGCTATGTAGAAGTGGAAAGAGAAAAAGTTACATTTAGGCATAATTCCAGCGGTGATATTTGTTTTTGCATGCCTCCTGGGTGCCTATCTTTGTATATATTTCTTTAGCCCCACATGATCATCTACGTATGAAGTGGCTCAAGCAGTTACTCCAGCGGATTTGTGATGCTAGTGTCACAGCTTCGCTCCCCACTTGGTGCTGCGTTTGCCTTTTGCTTCTTTCTCCACTTGTCAAACGTATTGGTTTGAAAACCTTGACTCAAGTTCCTAAGTCGCGCAAACACCATCCTTATTTTGCTGGTTATAACTGAGTCTGTATCAATTACTAGCGATGATGAAGCAACAAAAAGAAAAAGCAACAACAACAAAGATAAGCTGTTTTTCTGCAGCCGCCCTTCGTCTTATTCAAGACATATTTTATGACCTTAAGAAAGATGGATCGTGACTATGTGTTGCTGTTGGGGATACATATAATGGTATTTACTATGGTATGTAGGCTATAGATGCTCAAACATGCTACGTAGGCCTAACTTTACCGAAATCAGGTTACTTGGAAATTTAAAAAAACCAAAAAGTTTGAAATGTTTGAAAATTGCTTTTTATGGTATTTAAGCACCACGTCCTTGACATTTATATAAATGAACTGCTGCTGATCGGTCTACACTAAACATGGTCATTATCATAATAACCCCAATGAACCATTTAGGACAATCCCAGCCAAAAAATTTGCATCAGAAATGTGTTCTAAGGGAATTTCATGGACTTAAGGGCGGGGCATAGACAGCTTGCTCAGCTTGGAACTGAGGAGTTGATCAACAGGTGAAAATTTCCCGTTGAAATAGTACAGTGATTCTCTCGCTTTGAACAACAGTACTATACGATGCACATACAGTTGTGTGCTTGTATCATGAAAGTTATGTTGTTTGTGTATATAACCGGCAATGGCACACGAATATGTTTGTATTTCTGGAGAAAGTACAACAAACCAAAACAAGTTTTCAACGATTTTGTGTGGCAAAATAATTTGTGAGTAATGTACAGTAATCACCTGACTTAAGAATTTCTAGGCCACAAATGGCGACTGGGTATGTTGACACATGACGCATCCGCAAAAAGTTGGTGGCCGATTTAGTTGCTGTATACAGTACTGCTCTCAAGCCCTGCTGAAGCTGCACAAACGAAACTTTTTACCACACCGTTTGATGTTTTTTGTCAATGAATTTACATGAAGACATGAATACAAGTTACTCCATTACTACCACAGTATATAGGGCACAGAACCTTGTTTTTACAACATTGAACATGTGGTCAGTACTGGTACTTTGAATAATACCGGCACTGATGTACAGTACTACAAATAGCAGTACTGATTTTTCTGGTACCACCCAACCCTAATTATCAATATTTTATAATCGATATATTGATATCGATTTTTTTCAATATCGACAGACCTTACTCAGGAACAGCAAAATAAAATGACTTTAAAGTACTTAAAAGTGATGAGAAGAATGGTGTTTGATGGGGAAGAAAGAAATTAAAAAAAAAACTTTTTAGGAGTACCCGTGAATTCTTTCACCCATTCCCCATGTCTATACAGGCAATTACATGACTGATATTGGATTCGTCGCCACTAGGTCAGAACTTTGAATCAATTGCTTTTCTTGTAACACTGTTATATATGGTGAAAAAAACTTTCTAAACTCATGTCTTAAGGTTATGTGTAGTTTTGACATGAAGTATGCGATCCTATTGATAATGACCCATCTTAACCTTGGCTATGTATTAGACAACATACACAAAGTGTATTTACTTTGGATAAAAGATTATTTGAAAATCTTAGACCCTCCCATATAGCAAGAATGATTAATAAGTTCAGTAGCACATGTGTAGGTTAGGGTCATACACTTATGTACATTCACATGTTAGGCAACAGCAAAATTCCCAAGTCACGACTATAGAGTATAAAACCTGGTAGGATAAAATCTTCTGATTGCAGTTATTAAATATATTGCAGATTGTCAGTTTATGGCCTTTTGTGCATGTCAGATGTTTTTGACATTCTTGACTGGCTGAATCATATTTGTTAGTTTCGATGATTGATGTTCAAGTCGCTCCCCTGAAGACTTTCTACAGCACAAACAGTGTGTGCAGAGAGAAATACTAGTGTTATCAAATCACGTTTTTGTTTCAAGACTGGAATCCCCTACTTTCGGGAGTCCAAACATCGCATACACAACAAAATATGTCACTGAAATAATTTCAATAAGTAACATTATTTTTCAAGTCATTTCTAAATGATACCGTTCTTGTTCCAATCACGGTAACTTTGAGAGCATGTCATGATACTCAAATGGTTTTCATGTTTATGCATAATGCTGGACTGTTCTATCGCATAGCTAAGCTACTATAATTATGGTATGGAACCCGCCTAAATCATGTTAGATTTTTCCTTCTTGTTTGAAGCTCCAGCAAGAATGCTATCACGTTTTAATAAAGCCGCATTGTTTGGGGACAGAAAAAAGAACAGACATGAAAAAGTTTTTTTTTTTTTTCGTGGCCCTAACAGTAGCGTAAGCATTGGGGAAATAGTACCAGCCTCCCAGATGCATTTGCAAACTTCAAGTGTGACTGGCCAAGGAAGATGAACATACTGTTGCCAAGTTGTCAGTCACTCATGATACACTGAAGGCATGGTCTACGAGCATCTCCATGAAATCTCTCAAAAATAATGCAGTACACACACGTACCACACTGCACAGGGTTTGCTGTGTACAGTGTACAGAAGCTAGGGATTGAAAAATTCTTGAACCAAAAAAAAAAGGTTTGTTCCCTATTTTACCAGAAGCAACTCACAATAATAATTACCCCAACAAAATCTTTAAAAATATAGCCAGATTTGCTCTCGTTTACAGTTAGATCAGCTTACTTTTTCTACCTGTTGTTTATTCTCCATGTTGTGTAACATGGGCAGGAATCTGAAATTTCAGTGCAGTGAAAAGTAAACAGCAGCAAAAGCTGATGTAAATTGCAATTTGCCAATGGGGACTGGCTCCTTAGAACTTGAGAAACATAACTTATCTCATATGTCAGTTGTTTACCATATAGATCCATGCAGATACTTACCTTTAACTCCTTTGCATCTATTGTTCCAGTTCCATCTGTATCGAAGAGGTCAAATGCATCTCTAATTTCTTGCTTTTGTTCTTCAGTTAACTCTGGTTTTGGGCCCGTCTTCTTCCTAGGCATTCCCCCAAGTGATGATTTGTTGTAGCGAGAGGCCTGCCGAAGGAAACGTTCAAAAACCAGATGAAGACCATGTCACATTTGTAGGAAAAGTCACTACATGAGATGCAAGGAAAACAACTTTCTGTCCATAATGATCAACAATAAAGAAAACCATTGCTCAGAAGTAGGTGTATTTATGAAGTTCTACTGTTTGGGAGACTAATGTAAGTTTCCATACGTCAATAACTTCAAGATATAAGTTGTATAAAGGAGTCAGCGTTATAAGCTATTTTACAACCAGGCAAACCTTACATTGATGACATCACATAATTACCCAGATGGCAATACAAGAGTGTTACAATCAACCAAAAACCTGTCAACAGCAGGTGATACAGTACAGTTGTTATAAACACCACAAGAAAATGAGTGTGAAGCAATTGCAAACCCAGTAACAAACAGCCAATGATAACATCAGCTCCACAACACATACAAAATACTTTAGGGCTATCATATGCCAATATTTATGAAGAGAACATGTACTGCAAGACCCCAAGGGCAGTACGTTTCCTCGCTGAAGACGATTTTAACTTTCAACAACGTCAGACAAGGAGGTCAAAAAGTGCTGGGCATTGGCATAAATCATGAAGCTCAATAGCATTTATCATACACCAAAATTTGGTGGATATCAACCAGGGTTGGAGAAAGTCTGGGAGCCAGGAGGTTCCTTCCCGGGAAATTTTGTGTATGAAGAGAAATGCTCACGAAGGGGAAAGAAATACAATCATAAAAAAAAAAAAACCAGAAAGCCAGGAAGCCAAAGGGCTTTGTGATTCCTTGCTACATGGTTATATTATAACAAACATGAATTATCCACATGACAAGTATGAGATCACCTACAGTTACGTTTCTTGAAACACCACATTAATAAGCCTTTAACCCAAAATGAAATTTTTTTTTTACCTAAAATTTCATTTGACTTCCACCAAAAGCAATAGGGATAACCTACTCAATGTGACCAATCCACACACCAAGTATGACATCAGTCACAGCTACCCTTCTGGAGATATTGTGTTCAAAAGGTTTTTACAGTTTGACCACTGGTGACCTCAAATGACATTTGACCTCCACCAAAATCAAAAGGAGTATTCTACTCACTTATATACAATCCACACACCAAGTATGACATCAGTCACAGTTACCCTTCTGGAGATATTGTGTTTACAAGGTTTTACACATTGACTTCTGGTGACCTCAAATGACCTTTGACCTCGACCAAAAACAATAGGGATGGTCTGCTCATTATTACCAAACCACACACCAAGAATTACATCAGTCATGGTTACCCTTCTGGAGCTACTTTGTTTACAAGGTTTTTACAGTTTGGCCTCTAATGACCTAAAATGACAGGTTTTACACATTGACTTCTGGTGACCTCAAATGACCTTTGACCTTGACCAAAAACAATAGGGATCATCTCCCCAATGTGACCAATCTACACACCAAGTATGACATCAGTCACAGTTATCCTTCTGGAGATATCGTGTTTACAAGGTTTTTACGGTTTGACCTCTGGTGCCTTCAAATGACATTTGACCTCGACCAAAAACAATAGGGATCTTCTGCTCATTTTTACTAACCCACACACCAAGTATTACATCAGTCATCGAAACCTTCTGGAGATACTTTGTTTACAAGGTTTTTACAATCTGGTTTCTGGTGACCTCGAATGACCTCGAGCACAAACAATAGGGATCATCTACTTAATATGACCAACCCACACACCAAGTATGACATCAGTCACAGTTATCCTTCTGGGAATATGGGGTGTTTACAAAGTTTTTACAGTTTGACCTCTGGTGACCTCAAATGACCTTTAACCTTCACCAAAAACAATCAGGACCATCTACTCAATATGACCAAGCCACACACCAAGTATGACATCAGTCACATTTCACATTCTGACCTCTTGTGACCTCAAATGACCTTTGACCTTCACCAACTAGAAAGCCAAAAGGCTTAGTGATTCCTTGCCTCATGATATATATTGTAACAAACATGAATTGCCCACATAACAAGCATGAGATCCCACATTGGCTCAACAGACTGTATGATTTATTCTGGATATTGTGGTTTCTACTGGCAGTCAACTGTGATAAATTATGTCAGAAAACAGTGACCAATTTGAACAGAGTTCATGCATGCTCAAGGGTATTTGATCCAAATGATCGGTAATTTAGTTCTTTTTATAAAACTAATAACCCGTGGTATATTTAATTAATCAATTCCAATTTACAATCCATGCATGTCCTTATGAGGACAGCGGCATAAGGTTTGCCAAATAATAATCTTTGATACCAAATTTAATGTTGTCTTCATGTTTTCTTTATGGTTATCAAAGAGATAATGTTGGTATGTCCTAAAAGAAGTTCTTGTGCATCAAAAAAACAGGTAACGATACTAGTTATATTTTTTGTGGTTTTCACAATATATTCTGAAACATGAACTTGCATTTCATTTTCATTAATATATGCCAGAAGCCCAAAAAGCAGCGCACATCCCTGTTATGTACCTGGCAACTCCCTACCCTGGTATGACAGTATTTCTCGTCTAAACAGTGCGGCCAACTTCAAGTGCTGCAAGCCAAATGATTGTATGTTACTGCCAAAACTACAGTATTTGGCCCTCTATTAAAAACTGTGGGCCAACCGATAAGAACTGTAGGCCAAGCGATCCTTAATTATGCCAATATTACCTACTTTCATTTTTAACAATTTGATGTCAAATAACCCGAAACTAACTTTCATCTCTACAAAAATGTGTAGGAACCATCAAATCAACAGGAGGATTCTACATTACAAGTATAAAATTCACTGGAAGGACTGTTCTGTAAATATTGCATATTCCAGTTTTTCACATTTTGACCTCCCATGACCCCAAATGACCTTTCACCTCTGCCAAAAAAAAATAGGGATCATCTATTCGATATGGGCAATCCACATGCTAACTATGAGATCTCTCACATTTATTGTTCTGGAGATATCGTGTTTACAAGCAATTTCGAGGTATTTACATTTTGACCTCTGGTGACCCCAAATGACCTTTGACCTCCACCAAAAACAATAGGGATCAGCTACTCAATATGAGCAATCTAGGGACCTTCTATTTCATATGGGCAATCCACATGCCAAGTACAAAATCCCTCAGAGTTACCCTTCTTGACATATCGTGTTTACAAGCAAAGCGTCACATACACACGCACATATGCACACACACAAACACACACACGACATCACCATCGCATAGATTCCTTGCCTGCCTTCGGCAAGGAATCAAAAAGCAACGTTAGCAAATGTTTCCAGAAGAATCTGTGTATACTTCCTTTATTACATTCAGTGTCAATTAAAAAGCACTAGCAAAGGCCTGCCATAGGCTCACATATGCAAATTATCTGCAGAATAACAGCTAGTGGACATATCATGACCCACAGAAATACAAATATGAATGCATATTTCTATGGTCAAAACTCTTCACGAAACCAATAGTCTGCTACTTCAAACCTTTAGTCTAAACATTTTAAAGTGACTAGGGTCACTGAACAAAGCAAAAATATATTTCACTGTTCCTACTCTGAAGCCTGTAATTTACAAAATGTTGTTTGTTCCCTATGATATGAAAATACGAATTGCCAAGGTGGTTAGGCTACTAGATATACACCATTAGGATATCATTGCTTAAAATTTTCGGAAGGCTGTACACAATCTTACCTGATTCTTTTCACAAGCCTTTTAGGGACAACTCAACTTCAGAAATGTATGTAATACAGTTTACTCTACATGACATGTGCAACATTTCATACATTTTTATTTGAAGCAATATCAATGATTTTTTTCTGATCAAACTATGAGTTTTCACCCGATACAATAACATTTTGCAACTTAGAGAGTTTAAATTTAGCATGGATTTCAAACGGTTTGGACACTTCCAAAAACACTAAAATTGCTGATTTTCCAGGGGGCTTTGTCCCCTGGATCTCCCACCTGGATGACCCCACGCTGGCATGGCAATTGCTTCGCGATTAAATGTCTACGGCTTCTTGTTAGGTCTGCCAGGAAATCCCACTACAATGTTTTTAGCCTCCTGGGAAATTTACACTTTTTCCAGCCGTGGATATCAACTTTTGTTTTTCCAAACATCAATCGAGAGAGGTTAACAAGCTAATTGCTCAATATTAAATGGCAAATCAGAGAGATTTTCTGATGATATGGAAGTAGATCTGTAGAAACTCCAGTAGGGCATCAACTAAAGCTAGCAACAGTTTGCATATCTTCTGTGAATAAGCAATGATGAAATAACATGCATTTGCATACATGTACAAAGTCAGTATGTAGCACAACAGTTGCTGTACTTCAGCAGTACTTGACAGTATCACTTGTCTAAACCACACAACAGACCATTACTGATCTGCAATAGTATGCACCCCTTGGAACAGTATCAGATGCAACATTCACTTTTAGGTAAAGTACTATCTGACAACCAGTTACAAAATCCTCCACTTGTGAAGCATTTCTGCACCTTCAAATACAGCGAGTGCATAATGACATGGTAAACAGTAATTTTTACAAAATTCACATAAGAAACCAAACCAGAATGCGCAGATGCATTGTGGATTTGATGATCTGATTAAAAGTATTTTTTCTGAATCTGCCATTATAGCATTATGATATGTCACGAGCTACATATGCTTAATATGACATACAAGATCTGTACGAGCATCCTTTCTTGAGTTCATGTCTACAAGCTTTTCACAATTTGACCCTGTTGACCTCAGATGAACTTGACCCCCACGAAAAACCAAAGGGTTCTTTCATTCAATGAGATACACCTACTGTACACACTGAATATGACATCTGTCAAAGCTTCCCGTCTTGAGACAAAATGTTTACAAGAATTCCATAATGTTACCCAGTTGAAATCAAATGACAGATGACCTTCACCAAAGACAATGGAATTCTTGTATGCTAAATAAGATACACCTACATACTAAACAGGAGATCTGCCCAAGCTTACCTTCTTGAGATATCATATTCACAATTGTTTCACAATTTGACCACACTGAATTCAACTGTTTTTTTACATCAAATAAAATTAAAAGAGATCTTGTACTTAATGTGGAACACCTACATACCAAACATGAGATTTGTCCAAGCTTCCCCTCTTGAGATATCACATTTAGAATGTATGTTTTCTCAATTTGAGCCCTGTGGCATCAAATGACCTTTTTCAAAATCAGTAGGGGCCTTGTGCTCAATGTGGTGCACCTACTGTACATATTTGTCCGGGCTTCCCTTCTTGAGATACAGTGTCTATAGTTTTTTCACATTTTTACCCACTGACTTCAAATGAACTTCAACATTTGCTGAAATCAATAGGGATCTTGTACTCAATGTGGCACACCTACATATTAAATAGGAGATTTCTCCAAGCTTCCCTTCCGTGAAATACTGTATTTACAAGACTCACATACTGTCCTCAAATGATCTTTAGGCTTTAATGTCCACTAAAACAACAACAATGTTCTACTCCATCAGCTACACCTTCTTACCAAATATATGATTTTTCCAAGCTTCCCTTCTTCAGATATTGTGTTTACATGGTTTTCACAATGTGACACCTGTTAATTTTTATCAGTCCACAAAGGTAAAAAAAAAAAATTTTTTGTCTATTTTGGCCTTTAATATGCCAAACTAGAAACCCTGTCTACAACAATAGGCAGGCAGACCACACTCGGTGGAAGAAAAGCTTTCCCACGCTACTGCTGCTATGGATTGCAACAGAGACTTTTCCATCACTGAATTGGTGCCATAAATATTGAAAATTTCATTCAAATAAGTTAGATTGGGAATTTCCACAATGCGTGATCATAAGCAGCTTTCCTAGTCTTGCATCTATGATCTTCTTACGAACATAAGTCCTGTCCGTCACTTGCATTTTAAACTCATGATTAGCTGTTGAAATTGGTGGAAAGTAAAGTCAACGAATTGATCTATGAACTTGTACACAATATCATTCACTTCAATACTGTCAGTACTTCTACATTGGGGTCCTGAGAGCAGGGCATAGACAGCTTTCTGGGCTTGGAACTGAGGTGATGAAGAAAGGGTGAAAATTTCCAGTGGAAATAGTACAGTGACTACTGTAGCTCGCTTTGAGCGACAAAAGTACTATACGACGCACATACAGTAGTGTGCTTGTATCATGAAGGTTACATTGCTTTGTGTATATAAGCAGCATTGACAGTGAATTTGTATTTCTGGAGAAAATTTCCACTAACAAGACAAGTTTTCAACAATTTTATGTGACAAAATAATTTGTAAGTAATGTTCAGTAATCACATCACCTGACTTAAGAATCTCTAGGCCACAGATGGCAAGTGAGTATGTTGACACATGATCACATTGGCAAAACTTTGGTCCCCGATTCAGTTGCTCTGTACAGCACCGCTCTCAAACCTTGCTGAAGTTGCACAAATGATACTTTTTTTCACTGCAAAGTCGTGTTTCGTCAATGAATTTATATGAAGACATGAATACAATTCACTGCATTAGTACCACAGAATATAGGGCACAGAATCTCTTAATTGTTGTTATCAACTTGAGCAAGGCACAGAATCTCTTGTTTTTATCAGGTTGAACATGTGGTCACTACTACTTACAATAGTACGACAGTACTTCGAGTAATACCGATACTGATGTGCTGTGAATACTGGTACTGATTTTTCAGGCACTGCCCAACCCTAGTCACAAGCCTTGGAAAGTAACTCATACTTAATTAGTTCATAGATCATACTATTAATAGAATTTAATACTTCAAGTTCGCATAGCAGGGACTATGTTACCACACAGAATGTAGCTACAGTGTTGGCTGAATGTTACGGCCAGGCCTACAAATGTTGAAACAAGAGGGCAATCAACGGAGTTGCATATCTCATCACCAACATGCATTGATTTCAATACAGGGCCTGCACATAGGGATTTGTAATAGTTTATTGGAACCACCTGCCACAGAGTTCCTGGCACTGATTCTAAATTAGAGGAAATTTTATTCGAACATAAAATGGTGGTAAGCAGAACCGAACATAAAATGGTAATATTGATATCTACTGTAAGGTAGCAAGCTAAAACCTATAGCCTGGTGCCACTACTTAGGCTTAAGTAACAATAACAATACCGTCTCAAAAGTATCTGTGCATATTACACTACATAACACAATTACAACATTGGGTCATTCCATATACATGTAGGTTAGGCTTAATGGTTACAGTTAGGAGCAGGATAAAAGAGCATCTCTTTATGGGTTACATGCACATTAGTCTCCTATTTACCTGTGCAGGACCTGGTTCTGCTACAATTATTGTTTGACTTAAAAACAGCATTCTAATAATTTGCAGGAATGTTCAAAGACATTACCAACAGAGATCAGTTCTGCTAAAGTTGTTTTGGCTAAAGTTAAAAGGTGGTGTCTATTGACCCGGATGTGGGCTCTATTTATTTTTTACCAAACAATCATACCATTTCACCAGTTTACTATAATAGTTATATACTGTATCTTTGTTACTGTGTTCAAAGGAGCAGCCTTGCAAAATTTTGCATGTAATGCTCCATTAGCTCTCAAGATATGCTGGAAATACAGATCTTGAGGCAAAATTAGCTTTCTCAAATATCAGCACTGAGACTTCACTGGATTTACCATTACATTAATATTATGTTGAACAATGTGTTCTCAGGTAAGTCCTTACAAAGCTTTACGTTGATTGGTCTAATAGTTCTCAAGGTATGCTGGAAATACAAATTTTGGGGCAAAACTGGCTTTTTCCCTCAAAAATCAGCAATTTCCCTGGATTTACCATTACAGTAATATTAATGTTGAACAATGTGTTTTCAGGTAAGTCCAGCCTTGACACAAACTTCTGAGGCCACAGGATACAAGGCCGAGGAGGAGACCAAGTCATACCTGTAGCCCTCCCAGGCCAAGAACTGAAAAATCGGCCTCAAGACTGAGAGCAGTCTTGAGTCCTACAACAAGTGATTACTACACGTTGTTAAATTTCTGCATTATTATCAAAATAGAGGGAAAATGTTATCTCCTATCCATTGATATCAATTTTGTACCATTAAATTTCGTAAATGGGTCAGGCACTTGACAAATACTGTATAGGACGAATCAGTTCCGTTTCTATATATAAATGTGCATGTCAGAACTATTTATGCGACATAAAATGATGGCAACTTCACGACAACCAGTGAGTGCTCGTATGTGTATAACTTAAGATTAAGAAAGATATAAAAAATTTACAGTGAAATCACTATATCCTAAATCGATGATTTCAGGCGATTGTGTCAATTGAACGCCGTAATGTTGGTACTATGGAAAGCTATTGTTTTCTGCAAATATCGACTGAGAAATATGGAATTGATTCACTGAATGAGTCAGGTTCTTGCTAAGTTTGAAGACACTGTTTGAGACGTGGGAAATAATAGCCTCTCTTCTATTGTATTTTTTAAATATCATACATAATACCTAAACAATCTCTAATTTCCAAAGAGATGGAAAATCAAAGTGTAATAAACTGGAATTTTTACTGTGTTGGTATTCCATGGTGGTTATGAACTACTAAATGTGTGTAGTTTGGGTACCTTAGTTTATCTCCAGCCATCATACTGTTTGGCTAGCGACCAGAGATTGCTCCTAGTTTCAGCTCGTAAAACAACGCCTTTCCCATAAAAGATGGCCATATCTCATCACTTATTTCCTGTTCTGATGAACTACTGCTAAATCTGCCGATGACGGCATCGTATTCCATCGACATGAACTGATTTCTGTCACGATGCTGAGACTGGTTCCTGAGGATGGGCATCCCGCTAGGCTGTTGAGCCTAGGTCCACACACATGCACTGGTACTGGTACCTACTTGTTGTGAGCTACTGGAGACTGTCAATCCTCTAGCGCAGCGATGACGACCAATCTCTGAGATGTCCACGCCACTTCTTCAACCCTAAACTTGAGTCGCGAGTGAGCCAGAATTACAGGACACAGAAGACACCACTGACGGTAATTGAATAATTGATTGTAAGAAATAAATGCACCCAATTCGAAATTTTGTGATGTTTTGTAAAGTACTGTGGTTCTTGTGTAAGCTGAGCTTAGGCCCTTGTTTATCATTTCCCTGTGTATGCTAGGATGTTAACGTTGAGTAATGGAGACTACAAAGAATATGTTTAGACAAATTAGAGTAAAGAGCATGTATGATTGGGAATGGTGTATGTACAGTAACGTTCTTCGAATGATGTTGAGATGTGTTTTCGTTTATTTTTTTGTTGTCACAGAGTCGTGTTTCGAATGAATTTAGCTGTACTAGAATAAGGGGCTGAGAACAAAAGGGGTTCATTGTTTTAGGCCATTTGGTTCATGGAGGGCGCTATGTTATTTGGGCAATGTCCACAGGTCAGTGATGAGTCATTTAAGGGAATGAATGGAGGCTATTGTTTATTGGTTTCCAGTTTACAGTGGCAGAGCTGTGTGAGAATTCAAGAAATAGTTTACTGTACGTGGTTTGCAAAGCTTTGCCGTCATTTTGATAGAGCTGTGCTGTGGGATTCAAACACATCTATTGTTATTGTGGTGAATAATGGTTAGCATCGTGTAATTCAGCTAACTTGGGGAGCATGCCACGATCGGGATGGAAGGACTGATTTCTGATCTTCACGTGGTTAAAGGATGTGTGCTCCTGACATCAGCAGAGTTCTGTATTTTGTTGCCAATCTGAGCAGTGGGGCATCACTATACCCCAACTGTCACCCACATGGCCATGGGATTGCTTCATCATTTCATGTATGTGATGGATGTAATTATGTTAATTCGCAGTTGTTAGATGTTTGATACTTTTAATGCTCTATTTCCCTGAAGTGGAAAGCCCTTATACCTAAGTTAGTCTACTTCAGTTTTGGTTTGTGTTGGGTATTTTTACAGTGATTTTAAAGCATCATGCTTTGCACCTATCAAGTGTTGAAAAGTGATTATATGTTCCCCTCTAATTTCATGTATGCAAGCATTGTTTATTGAAAGGTTATCAATCCCCATCATTTTATGTTAATTAAAAGAAAACTGTTCAGCACCAAAAGTTAAAACCAAACAGCCATATTGTCATGTATCATGATAATTGTTGTACATATTGTATATTATGTGTAGGTACATGAAAGACCAAGAAATACAACTGGTTGATGTTCCAAAGCAAG
This sequence comes from Stichopus chloronotus, assembly GCA_021234535.1. Classification (NCBI taxonomy): domain Eukaryota; kingdom Metazoa; phylum Echinodermata; class Holothuroidea; order Aspidochirotida; family Stichopodidae; genus Stichopus; species Stichopus chloronotus. The sequence goes on from CM037834.1 coordinate 15,359,620, forward strand.
AACACTCTTGCAGCGTTATTTATCGCTTATAACGTCGGAACCAAGGGACCTTGAAATCCTGTCACGGTGTCACTTCAGCCCTGCCCCATTATTAAACCCATTAAATATGGGCCCCTCCTCTTCAAAAGCGTCCACCTACCTTGCTATACTGGAAAAGAGAAAGCCTCATTTTACATTATTCTACAAACAGTTGGCTATCACTTGTCAGTCTCGCTCAGCGGCATGCATTTGTTGAGACCTTCCTGAATAGGTGAGAATGTAAGAATGGTTCATGTGACCTATTTAAGTTGGTGGTTGCGGATAGTCTGTAACCCCATAATATACCCTAACCCTATACTCTTACCTGATACACTATTGCAATTTGCTAGCAATCAGCTACAAGTGATCATTCAAGTACGTCATTGTGTATTGCGTGCGTGTGGTAACAAATTCTTAATTCCAGTCGCTGAGGCTATGCATCTTCCATAATGAAATGTTTGTTAAATGATTAACATTTTGTGTGGTATTTCTTATAGCATGCTAGGTGACTTTCATTCTTAATCTCATGGCCTGAACTATGAAAACGGTAATCCGTAGAGGCCTACCCGGCACCACCGTGTAATCACTGTAAACTGGAGTCCGAGCAGTTGTTTTGTTACTAGGGAAGCCTAACTATTTTCCAGCACTGGCAAAGTATGTCGGCACGCAGGCCTACGTCAAGGCTTCAAGCTGAACGTTATTGTATTCCGATGACAGGGGCCTGAAAACTTTCAAATACATTCATCACTAACGTTTAGGCACATTGTTCAAAGGAAGATGAAAAACAAAAACAGGAAAATGCACTTATCTATCATACATCTTACCATCTGAATAATTGACAATCTGTTGAATACTTTGGTTCTGGTCGGTAGGCTAAGTTCAAATCAGCCAGATCGGAAATTCTTGGACTTGTTGTAAGTCGTTCAAAGGTTTGCTAAACTTTACACTCACGGAGATCGGATCGGAAGTCACAGCTTGGTCACACAGAGCAGCATCCTATATATGGAACGCCGAAAGGGCAACACATTCTGTTGTTTACTTTGATGTTGTTTCCTTTTATGCTGTTGTTTCCTTTAATGTTGTTGTCTCCTCTGATGTTGCTTACTTTAATGCCGTTGTTTACTTAAATATCTATTTTAACGTTGTTGTCTCATTTGATGTTGACGTTTCCTTTAATGCCGTTGCACCCTTGCCTAAAGGCTATGCTTCGTATCTTCATTTCAAATGTCACTTTAACGAAACAACCCATAACACACCTCGTTACACACTGCGATTGTACTTTCAAAGCACAGCTGTTTAGCCTGGGTAAATTCTGCTTAATTGATCGTAGTTTTCTACATGTTAGGCTATTGGCTACACATTCGGTTTCAACAAGGATCAGCCTACTTGTTCGGGTGGCTAGCATACGTTGTGTTCCATCATAGTTCATACAGTGCGATGTACGTATGTGGGTGTGGGCATATATGATGTACGTGCACGTAACGTTGTTGAATTGTTCAACTTACTGGGTGGAAGATTCTGTGTATTGTCGGAGAAGTCAACAAACTCAAAGTAGACAACAACATCAAAGTAAACAACGCAATGGAAAAAAGACAACAAACTCAAAGTAGTCGGCAGCATCAAAGTAAACAACGGCGTCAGAGAAGACAACAAACTCAAAGTAGACAACGGCATGAAAGGAAACGGCATCAGAGAAGACAAGCTCAAAGTAAGCAACCGCATCAAAGGAAGCAACAACGTCAGAGAAGACAACAAACTCGAAGAAAATGACAGCATCAAATGAAACAACGGCATGAAAGGAAGCAACGACATTAAAGTAAACAACGGCATTAAAGTAAACAACATCAAAAGAGACAACAACATTAAAAGAGACAACGGCATGAAAGGAGGCAACGGCATTAAAGGAAACGTCAACATCAAATGAGACAACAACGTTAAAATAGACATTTAAGTAAACAACGGCATTAAAGTAAACAACATCAGAGGAGACAACAACATTAAAGGAGACAGCAGCATAAAAGGAAACAACATCAAAGTAAACAACAGAATGTTGTACTTTCGGCGTTCCATAACAAAGAGCATAGAATTTTACTCAAGATAAAATTTTGCAAACGAAGAACTAAAATTGTTAATCAGAAAAGAAATTTTGTTTTGATAACAAAAATCAAAATATTTAAAAAAAACAAATTTTGTTTTTGTATTTTGTAAGTTTCAAACTGTAAATTATCTTTAAAAAAAAATTACCCTCACTTCCTGGGATTCTTCCCCACTGCCAGATCCCGGTATTAGAATTGTGAGGAGAATTTACCCTAGAGAATATTTAAGTGGAGCTACGCCATCATTACATTGTCGTCGAGTGTAAGGGGAAAAAATTATAAAAATACCCCTTATAGATTGTCGGAAATAGACTAGGCTCCACAGGTCCCATTTTCACTCTTTAATGACACCCACACCCGACGTAAGTTCTACATTAAAGCCACGTGATTGATAAAGTTTACTAACACTTTGCTATCATTTGGGGTTAGATTTTCTCAAAATTTTCGCACAAAATTTTGAACATGCTCTAAACAGCTGGCGATACTTTTGCCATTCCTGCGATTTTAGGAGACAGTTTCGCTAATCTTTTACTAAAATTTGGCAAAATTTCGAAATTCAGTCGCAAAGCATACGCGAGTGAAACTTTTCTTCGTAAGGCCGTGACCAAAAGTCCCAGTGGTCGCACCATGAATTTGAGAATGGGAGGGGGCGCAACTGGAGGGCAAAATAAATTCTTAGGGTTGGGCAAAAAAATTCGCGCATCGCCAGTTTGGTGGAGTTCGTTTAACGGCCCTTGATGCGTCCAGGAGCAAAGCCTTTGTGGGGTTCCAGCTCTATAACTTAGTCCCAGAAAGCTCTGAGGTTGGAGCAAATCTCTGCTTGAATTAAAATTAAGTCTCAAAAGGAGCATTTCTTCGTGTATAATGCATCAAACAATACAAAGATTCCAAGTGACTTAATAAAGTTGACTATACCCTACTACTTAATTCGATAGTATCATGTTTGCTGTGTTTATAAGTTATTAAAACACGTTTTACGTCTTTGTAGTGTTATCAAGTAAAATAAAATGAGGGCGTAACTAAAACTGATGCGTTTTGGTCTTTACATTGGAGTGGCGTAAACCAGGGGGTTAAAAGTGTCCCACACCTGTCCAGGAGTGCAAGGACTTGAATGTCCCCCTGTCCCCACCAATTTATGTAAACTGGCTGGAGATGGAAGTCAATCTTGGAAATAATTGATTTCCCATTTGGGAAGGATGTTGTGAGGATTAGAAAACATGCACGATGAAAAAACTTTCTTTGTTTTGCTCACTGATTTGTTAGAAAATACACGAACTGAAAACTGGATGTGAAGAAGGGCACCTAAATAATGGTGGAGGAATATCATGGAGGGCGGGGGGGGGGGGGATCTGAAGGGACTGAATTCACCCAGAAATTAAGTGGCGACGTGAGTGCATCATTCCTAGTGGCGACAATCATAACTTATATACATTTTAGTTAGAATTGTAAAAAGACTCTCCAAACTTACCGCTATACTGTGGCCTGGGAGAAATGTTTGCATAATAATACTCGCTAAATCAACTTCCCATAGGCTCCGCACTCTTGTGTTGGGAGGGGGGGGGGGGGCAAATGCGGAACAAAAACAATTTTGACATCAACGTAATATATTATGAAAACATAATAAATTAAAAATCATACGAATACTATACATGCATATACAAACAAACAGAAGAGTGAACTAAAAGCCTGAATTATAAGGGCTTTTTTGAACAAAGTGGTCGACCTTGAAGTAAAAATCTCTCAGTGATCACGAACTATTTTAAGTTTTCTTTTGTTTTTAATAATCAGAAACTTGACTTAATCCGTAGCCTCTCTCCAATACACCTTATTTCAAACTCTGTGATGTTAGCGATTAATCGGCTGCTTGTGAACCTACTGGCCTGCCGGAAGATTCGATTGAGTGATGGGACTGTATTATAGGTTGCAGCACACAGGCATGCACCTTCCGCTAGGCTTACACAGTGAGCATTTCGAAGGTTTTATTAACCACTCTCTAAAGATTATTTGCATGATGTAAACAAACAGCCTTTCCTGGCCAGCAAGTTGGACTAACCATGCTAGTGGGGGTAAACATTACTCCTATGTTTCCCGAAAAAAAGTGAAGCCTTGGTTTTCAATTGCATTTTCAGACAAACTTTTATGACACCCTTGACAAAAACAAGCGAGATCCCATGCTGGTGGGTTCAGGGAGGGGGGGGGGGGGGCAACGTGATTATCTACAAAGACTGGTTACATGCAGCTTAAAATACTCGGAGAGTGCTGTTTCCGGCCATCTGGATGGGGGGAGGCCAACTTTTTTCTACGCTACGTGCCAAACGATCTGCAAGCGCTCCGCTTAGAGTGTACTTGAAAAATTGCAGACATGAGATCTCTTTAAAAAAACACTCGGAGAGGACCGTTTCCAGTCATCTGGGAGGCTTGTAAAGTCAAACTTTTTCTTTTACGCTCCGCGTCAACCGCTGGTAGTTCATGTGACTAGCTATATTGGACCCCCCCCCCCCCTCTAAATACAGAAATAAATACACGGTAAAAAGAAATTAAAAGGGCAAAAATTTCGATTTTTTAGTCAAAATTTGATTTTTGTACCTCGAAATGCTGTTTTTTTGTTGTAAATAATACATTATCGTTCAATTTCAAAGTAATCTGTTTCTACGTGATAGGCCTTATTGTCATAGTAAATTTCGCTTTAATTATAACTTACTCTCAGAACAATATTGCGCAAATGGGCTAAACTTGCTACAGTTTTAGAATATGAAACTCCCTTTATCATTGAAATAAGATTGCACCACTGAGACGTTCGTATTCATCATTTCATTGGCAGATGTGAAATCACTACCTCTGTCTTTTCTCGAGAAAGTCAAAATGTATTTGATTAAACAAATCAGTAATAGGCTAAACAAATTAATAATTTGATTAACCAAATTAATAATTAGATGATCAAATTAATAATAATTAATCAGTAATAAAATTAATAATAATTACTGAATAATTTGATAAATCAAATTAATTAATTTAATTAACAAATTAATAATTTGATTAAACGAATTAAAATTGGCAAAGATTTCAATTTATTAAACTAATCAATAATGTCATTTGAGGAAACTAATAACTTGATCAAACAAATGAATGGTGAGGGGGTTTTGGGGTCATTCAACCCCCCCCCAAAAAAAAATACGTTTAAATTACATCTTTGAGTACATCCACGAAAATAGTGCCGTCTGGTCAATTTCATGCCGCTGATTGCAAATCTGACGTTCTTTAGTACACACAATGATGCAAAGGGCACTTAAGAACGCCCTCAATTGGCGTGGTTTACACATGTAAATCACATGTTGAGTACATCGATGAAACTTCAAAGGTACATTATTTGCATGCTCCTAATAACAGATCAGCAATTTTTAAGTGTTCAAATTAGTGCAAAAGGCACTTAAGAACCCCCGAAAGAGCTAGGGCGCTGTTTTGGGCAAATTTAAATCACATATTGAGTACATCGATAAAACTTCACAGGTACATTCCCTACATGCTCCGATAATAGATCAACATTTCTTATGTGTTCAAATTATTGCAAAAAGCATTTAAGAACCCCCGAAAGAGGGCTCAGTTCGTTCACTGAAAGCACGTTTTGGGTACAAAGATGAAACTTCTAAGGTGCATTGTTTGTATGTCCATGACAATTGGTCAGCATTTCTTAAGTCTTTAGATCAGTGCAAAATGAATTAAATTAAGAGGGCCCAAAAATGGCGCTTAAGCAACTTCACAGAAGTATCAAAAGGAGACTACAGACTATTGCATATCCCCATTAAAACACAAACTATTTTTTTTTTGTGCCGTCACAAGTAACCCATATGATAATTTCTTTACATAATCTATACACATTTCCTATTGTTCCACCGAAATTGAAAGTAAATAATTTCATGCGGATACGTAACACTGCGATCATACGAATGGACGCGGCGACTTTATGTATGAATATCCAAAGCATGTCAACTGACATACCCTAGATGCACTCTTGTTGCAAACAGTTCCAATTTTCCTCATAGAGTTTGAATTCTACCTTCATATTATGTGGCACATCTAGAACAAATATTGCGTTCATCGATGGAACTCGGCAGTTGCAATCTTAGCATACCTCTTAAAAATGTATACATGTAAAACTTCTTAGATGGTAGACTGGCAAGTGATAGTGCAAGAATATATCAAAGGGGTGGATTTCACCTATTCAGCTACCATATATTCCCCCTTTTCACTGAACTACTCTTCTTTGAGCTATAGTATGAAGCTTCATCACTATGGTTCCCTCGAACAACATAATTTTCTATCCCCCCCCCCCACCCCCGATACTCTGTTTAACCATCGACAATTAAGATACAACATGTTACGGAATAAAGTTTTGAGTAAAAAGACAAAGGGTCGTTGGAAATACAGATAATTACAAACAACTTTTATTTTCTCTTCAACGCCTTTTTGTGATGATATACAGTGCAAAGATGAATTCAACACCAAATGAAGCAACACTAACAGAATACGTGAACATGACAAATAACCAGATGATGAATAGTCACTTTGCAGTGAATTAGAAAAAACGACTTCATTTATAGCAAAAATCCTTTAATTTTTAAAATTCATGGACGATTAAAAAGAACATAAGAAATCTTATTCGAAAAAAAAAACAAAAACAATAATCAGCAGGTTAGGCAACTCTAAAATCTGAGTAAAAGAAAATCACATCAAGATCAACTGAGCAATGTCTTACGAATGTCTTTCTTTACACTGTGATCGACTGTTTACAAATGATGATCAGAAAGTCAACAAAGCCGGATTATCTTTTTACAAGAATATATATGATTTACTTAATTACAAGAAGTGTAGACACAGGTTGTGCAAGAGCATATTTTTATCAGAATCATGAAAATTACTTTCATTAAAGTTGCCTTCTTGTGACAGAACAGATTTGTACGTTTAACTATATTTTCAACCAGTTTTGTTTTGGTTTTTAGAGACTGGGTCCATTAAAAATGCTCAGTTTTGATTGTTGTGTTACATAGTGTGAAAAAAAATGAACGGTCCCCAGCAATATCTATTCGTCATCAGAACTATCACCATCATCATCCGAAGAATCCACTTGTAGGTCCTCCTTCTCTTCCTCTTCTTCTTCGATTTGTCTACTTTCTCTGGTACAAGTATTTCTGGCAGTTGCTCGCCTTCGAACCACATGGGTTTATAACAATCATCTATGAATTCCCATTCGTTTTCTTCAAATGGATGCTGATCCAAAAACTGTGGTCTGCTTTAGCGCACATATTGGCCACAAATGTAGAGCGCTGCGCATGAGTTTCGATTTCTGCCACGCAAGGTGGTATCCCACTGGCGTCAATCCTCTTGAGCCTCGACAGAGCATTTCTCTTACCTGCGCTATTTCCATATGCCTTTAGAAACTTCAGATATAGAAACGTGTTGAGATTTGTGCTGTTTTCTCTCTTCGTACAGCCGTAAAAGGTTATAGTAAATTTCTGCAGTGATGACAGTATGCTAGAAGTGATAGTAAGATTTGCTGCCATTTGTCTGAAGGTATCCTGGTAGGTAATTTGGTCTTCCAAAACTTTGAAAGGTCTGACTTTCCCTTTTTGCACGAATGATGATGTGTAATCTGAAACAGTAAAGGCATGAAATGTTGGTAATGCCCCACAAAGATATTGTCCGAGCCTCCTGTGTATTTCTGATATGTCGATGAAGCGAATGTTATTCTTTGATGCAGTGCCGAAATCCATCCACAAATTGGACTGAAACTTATGGCAATGATACAACAAAATTACAGCTACGTCGATGTCGGATGCCCTGACAACTATGCTCCCATTCTCTCTATCAACCCAAAGAGAATGAAGGCAACTTTTGTGTCGGCCTCTTCATGATCGTTCCTTAACTCAGCCAATTCCTCTCGTTTCGCTTCATCCTTTTCAACGCGAAACCTGTAGCATCCCCTTGGTACATCCAGAATGACTTCACGATATCCAATGACATGCTCGTAACTAGTAGTGGGACTCTGCTATTCTGATGCCAAAAAACTGAGGTAATTGTTTCTTAAAAGATCTGGGTTTAAGCGCATCACTGGAGTTCCTTGGTACACGAATTTGCTGTAGCCCAGTTATATGGAAGGCCCTGTCGTCGATTGCACGTCGATCCCTTGCTGTGTCTTTGACTGAAGGTTGTGGATAGTCGCCGAAAACGATACGGACACAAGTTACTCACGTAGTAAGGCTTTGCATAAGGATACTTTTATCTAACCCCCATATGTGGGTGGTAAGTTAGGAGGAAGACTGTGCAAGAGAAACTGTCCGTCTGTCACGTATATCTTTTGCCTTGTTTTCTAAGATCTCAAACAGAGCACTTTTGTTGGTCTTATACATTACTTCATCCTTAACTGCCATAGAAAGTGACACTGGGGTTAATTGATAGGGAAAAATGAACTGCAAATCAAACCTTTTCTTTGTGGCAAGAACAAGAAGACGCCCCATCAGATCACGTGGTCCTTTACGTGCAGCTATTCGCTTGTCTTTGGTGCGCCGACTTGCGGCACAGCCATATTCAAAAGTCTTGAGTTTTTCTTTTTTCATCGGACTTTCAAACATTTTCGGATCTTCTGTACAAGTTTCGATGAATTCTTGATGCCACTCTCTTGCCCCTGACTTTCACATTGAGCAGAATTTGCCGAATTTCTTCGCTCGCCCTTTTCCCGTGCTTATGTTGAATAGCACATCTTTCACAGAGCCAATAGTCTAAACGAATGGACTGTTTGGTTCCATTATTTGAGAGATTATATCCTGCAGGTCGTCGTTGTTACGTTGAATTCGCTTTGGCATAAGCTCTGCTGTGAAGTCTTCTTTGCTAATCAAACCGACCATCTCCTTAAAAATAGCAATGAATGATGCTCTTGTGGTCTTTGTGATCATCCAACGTGGCCGAGTGGAATATTCATTTGTAAACAGGTTATTCCAGTGAGTCGAGACGCAGCATCAGCATTGATAGTTTGCTCCAACATCAAATCCACCGGGCATCTGCTGAAATGATGACCCGTCCTCCTTACTGGATGCTGCTTAGTCAAGAATCTCTCTGAGTCCTGCCATGTGAATCGTGTATGCTCAGCAAATCCAGTTGCTATTTTGTCAACTAGCGTGAGTACGGTACTTAACATGAGATGTTGCAAAGAACAGGTCAGTTATTGGTGTTAGGGTCATATATGAATAAGTCTACATCATTGTTGCGAATTGCTCTCTCCAGGTGATGATACAGCTTTATGTACTCCACATACATCATCCAGAATTGAGCAGTTGATCCATGTGCTCCTTTTAATACATTTTGCATCACTTTCTCATTTAAAGACAGAAAGTCACTTCCCAACACAGCTCAAATTCTCCCAACTAGCTTATTCCAGGCAGTTCCACAACAGTCAGATCGGAGTAGCCAATTCCTAAGACCCAATGCTTGAAAAATATGGTGAATAATCGGACGACTCTCTGTGCATGATGTATTATAAAGGTATGAGCTAGCCTGCATTTCTTGAATTTTGTTAATCTGATGTCAATCTACAGGCAGGTACCAATTAAGAATTTTGCTTACCGGGTAAAAGTCACACTGCGGGTGACGATGTATCTGTCTTTAAGAAATATCGGCATGTAAAGTTTCATCAATGTAGCTAGTATGGCTTTAAATGTGATAAAATCATTGTCATGTTGGCGCCATTTGAAGCGCATTTCTCAGTAATGTTGATGAATTACTGATCTGTAGTATCGTAATCACACAAGCAATGTACCTGTGAAGTTTCATCTTTGCACTCAGTATGTGCTTTCCGATGTGCAAACAGTATTCTCGTTGAGCTTCTTAAGTGCCTTTTGCACCAATTTGAACACTTAAGAATTGTTGACCTGTTTACAAGGGAATGCAAAGTATGTGCCTGTGAAATTTCATCGATGTACTCAATATGTGATTTAAATGTGAAAACCACGCCCAATTGAGGGCGTTCTTAAGTGCCCTTTGCACCATTTTCCAATCAGCGGCATGAAATTGACCAGACGGCTCTATATTCGTGGATGTACTCAAAGATGTAATTTAAACGTATTTTGCCCCCATTCCGATGTTCCCACACCACCCCCTTTCCATTCATGTGACCAAACCTTTTGTACTCGAGATGTGAATTAAATCTTCGCTAGCTCCCGGACCATAACACTAACAGCTTTGATTTCTCGACCGCTCGGGGTTTGTCACAGAGCAGAGCTTCCGTGAGTTCCACAATGAGATCTGATTCACAGTTTTCACACAAACACATGTCAAATCACAGAGATGCTAGCGAATGTCAGCATGTATCACATTTAGCCATGTGAGAGACTGTTCCAAATAGATAGAGGGATCTAGAACTTCACAGAAAAAAATATTAAAATAAGGCAATTTACGTAGAACCCGAGCGAAAACTAAAAATAATAAAACACTCATTGTTAGATTTTCCAGTTTTCTTTGAGGGAATGTCATCTTAGTCAAAGTACTTTTGTATATTTATAAGTTGCAAATTCCCTATACAGGAAATCATTGTTTCCTGAGAACAAGCAAACGTATACGTATATGTAGCCTACCTCTGCAACCAATCTTCTGGCCACAGCACATCAGTTCCTATGATCGCCACACTTTTGTCCGTTATATCTACTTTGTTCGGAGGAAAAATGGCAGGAAACAAAGAACGTACGTTTATAATGGTCAAAGTTGATGGCGTTGAAAGAGGAATAATTGGTGAAATCATGACTCGGTTTGAAAAGCGGGGCTTCAAACTTGTGGCTGCCAAGTTCGTGAAGGTATGCATGTCTTTGCTTGCGTTAGTCTATATGCAGTGTGCAAGCATTAGGCTTAGGCTAGACCTAGCCGGCTTTAGGCATGCTTGCGCTTGCTAAATCAGTAATCCAGCACTAAGTTAGTACAGTGGATGTGCAGTTTCTGTGTAGTGTGTAGGCGAGTTAAGAGATTGCCTATCACCGACAAAGTAAAATATTACCAGAATCAGTCGGCATTTTCTCGAAATAGGTCCTGCAGGGCTTATTTCAACTGCGGTCTGCCCTGCGTTGATTGTTGGTAGCTAGAATCACATAGGCCTACTGCAGGGTTGGAAAACCTTGCTGAATTTTCCGCGAACACAGTAGAAAATCCACGGATTTCCCGCTGACATTTGTGTAGGGGTGGAACCCCTTGTTGGAGGTTCAGGGGCAAGCTCCCGGAAGATTGGGGTTCCTACTCCTAGCACATCGAAGGGGTAAAATTGTGCAGCTGAGCATAAAAAATATAACAGATAACTTTAACAATATTTGAAAAATCAATCACGAAAGTTTAAGGTTAGGCTATTTGCGTTGTTGCAATATACGATACCTTTTTAAACGTGAAGAAGTGTCATTTACAAAATGTCAGAAACGAGTGAAACTTGAGCCCGATATTACGCTAAATAGATATGCAATAGGCCTAGAATGTCTTGATTGTAAACCACTATACACTTTCAACTACTACAAGCTGTGCTACTTACAAACAGCTCTGCGAGTTTGCCGTAAAAAATCCTGGCATGTTTCCAAGAAAAGTTTGTAACTGCAAAAATGTGAACCCCCCTCCCAAAATGGACATTTATCGCACTCATAATACTTAAATTCAGCCACCTGTTGCAGCTACGACATTTGTACCGAAATTTTTCATCCCTGATAACTGTGACCATTAACAGGCAGCAGAAATTTGCACCAAATAAAAGTTAAAATAAAAGTCGTCCCCCATATTTCAAAATGGTTTAATCGAGGCAACTTTTTTTTACTGCGTGTAACGTTACGTTTTCCAGCAAGGTGTTTGGCACTACCATTGCATCTGTGTGTAGGATGTAAACGTAAAGAAGGTACAAAGGTCAAGCCATGCCGCGTGGGACTGTTGCGCCGCTATGTACTGTATGTATGCTGTGTACATAGGTACCTACTGTATGAAAGCACTCTGTTCTCATTAATTGCACAGAGAATCTTGTGCCAAGTTCGGAAAAAATGAAAAAACACTAAATCCGACGGAGATGAAATTGTGCTGGAGTTCCACGCGAATCATCCTTGGGCACTGAGGTTCATAGCGTGTGTAGGGGGGCTGGAAATCTATTGGGATTTTCCCGCGCAGGTTCGTATCCTGCCGACTACGCCATTGTAGAGACCGAGAAACAATAAAGGACACGCTGACACTCCGAAGGTTGGACTGGCTCTGATTTATTCAGCCCTCCAGTGCAGTGCAGTACATAGAGAGTGCAACCTCAAACCACACCCACAAAGTCATCCCACATGTTAGGCTGTTAGTATTGGACAGGAGGCATGCAACAAGACCACATGTAATAAAGATCCCACCTACTAACAGTGCACCTGTACATTCCTACAATACAAGTACCTACAGACAATAGCATGATGCACACATGAACTACCTTCACATTAACATCACAATGGTTGGTCACAGGCAGCCACCCAGTGACCAAAATAGATATAACCAAAGTAAGCTATAGCTGAACAGTTGTAATTAACAGTACACTGTAGGTAGTGACTAGAGTAACATATTAGCTCTATACTGTATAAGGACACAATAGGCCAGAACCCTACAATGTGTGCCTAAAAGCAAACTGGCGATAATTTCTGGTTACTTGCGTGGTCGTGGGGGATAAACTGGACATCGTGGTTTATTGGCATAGAGGTAACATGCGCTATTTGCCTATGTGAGTATCGTAAGCAATAGCGATCAATAGAGCTTCTTTTAATATTTGTTTAACAGCATTTTCCCTGTTCGCCCTCATTTATTTTGTTTCGCTGAAGATTTCCCGGCTTTTTTCCCGTTTTTTATAAAAAAAAAAAAATGTGTCCCGTCACGCAGGATTTTCCGTGAGCGTCGCCAATTTCCCGCGAACCAGGTTCGCAAGGTTTTCCAACCCTGGCCACCTGTTTTTCGAAATGATAACTTGACCTATTTTGAGAGTGTATATACTTGCTTAGTGTCCTCACACCAATTTAGTCGACTGCATGTGTACACTTTCATTCGCTATAGCAAACTAATAACAAGGTGAAGAAAGATCACGGGTCTTGATTTTAGTGAGAGGAATGATGGGCAGGTGAAATGAATCATCTGAATATTTATGGAATAAAAAGCTATTTACGGAATAAAAAGCCACATTTGTGAAATATTTAAGAAATCGGCAGGGCCTAGTTTCATGGGCCCTGCAGATTTCTTAAATATTTCACGAATGCACTTTTTAGTCTGTAAATATGTCGTATTCAGATGTTTCATTCTACCTACCCCTCATTCACCTCACTAAAGTCACAGAACTTGAAGTAGGCGAACTGCCAATTGAATGTAATGCGCTCAGTTCTGCAAAGACCTAAATTTATGACTTTTCACTTGTTCTGTTTTCATCAAAATTTTGACTAATTATGCCAAATTTTTTCCAGATTGTTGTATATAAATGACATCCAAGCAGATTTTGATCATTATTTTGATGAGTGTTACATTATATTTTGCAATTAAGGTAAATGATGGTCAGTGTAGGCCTGCAACGTTTTGTGTGTATAAGTAATAAGGTTTGGCAAAATAATGATCTAGTGTGAGTTGGGCCAGTTACCCGGTCAACCCAAGGAATGTAATGGCAAATACACTGCATTTTAATACTTGTTTAGTTGCATTTGTCAAAGTTTACAAATTACTTTGTAGGCATAAATTACAGTATCAGTTATGCCATGGCTAGAGCTTAGATTGTGATAGGGAACTCAATGGCAGGGTGTTGGCCTCATTACGGAATACTTACCCCACCTCTGTTAAATGTATAGTAACCCCTGTGAATTAAAGGGTGGCTTCACAGTTGGCAACATTGTCTATCTTGGAGTTGGGAGTCACTCTGTGAGAGTTGTGTGAACCGATGTTAATGTTAGGCAGGGGACATGTGTGTATTTGTCATAGTTTGTGTAAAAAATAAATAATCCAGTATAGCAGATGACTAATGTGTCACAGATATTTTTTACTAAGATACTGTCTCAGAGAAGAGGCGTACCGAAGATTCACATGTAAGGCATTAGTGCTGTATATTGTAAGCTGAAGAATTAAAAATCCCTTAAAATGCTTTGTGGAGCACTAAATTCTTTATAAATATATTTTTTGTATATTTTGATTATGAATTGTATTTTATTGCAGAGTGTGCAGATCAAGTAACAAGAAACAAGCAAATCACAGTGAAGAGAAATGATCAATTGCTTTTTATGAAATCATTGTATTTGTATTTTATCTCTGTTCTTTAATTCAATGCAGGGTTTCCCCTGGTGCTTATTTGCGGAGGCGGCCGCCTCACAACTTTTTAAGTCGGCCTCGCCAAAAAATGTTGTAATTACCGCTTCACATGTTTATATCATGGTCAAATTCCTAGTATCACCCATCCTTGAAGAACCTAAGTACGGATTTGAACCCAAAATTCATGGGGGCATTAAGTAATTTGCCCTCACCCCCTCATACCCTGAAAAACCCAGGGGAAACCCTGCAATGCATTGCATAAAACTTCAGTATTCTCACCAGATTAAATGCATATCTAGAATAAAGGGAACTATAGTGAGTCAGTGTAGTGGTGTACTTAGGGTTGTTCATTACCTTCAGTTTGTCATTCAAAAAAAATGTTAGTAATATAAACTGTAGCCTTTAAAGAAATATCTTCAAGTAAAGAAAGCCCAGCATGAGATGGCAATGCTCAACTGCATTGGTAGTAATGAACTGACACCCAGTATAGAATCCTACCTATGTACAGTAGAGTAAGGGTAGCCTTAGACAGGTCTTCATATATTTATAATAATGTCAAGCAGTCCTGTCCCAAGATGAGTAAAAGATCCTGATGTGTATGCTTTTCCAATTTACTGTGTTTGAAAGTTTCCAGATGGAAGTTCTTGTTCAATAATATTAAGAAAAGCAATTTCACAGCTTCATGAAATTTCTTAAGTACTGGGAGATTATTATTTACTGTATATTACAGTAGCTGCTCTTCATCTGTCCTTTTTTGCAGTATCTTTTCTAAAAACAGGGTGTTACCATATCATACCCTTTCTTTGGTAGGTGAGATCAAGATTGAAAGCTAGAAATAGGCTCTCCTGTTTCAGAATATAGTAACTATACTGTACCTCTTGGAACATGTCCAAAGATATTAAGATAAGAGGAATTGGATGTACTAGGTCTTTCACATTTATAAATAGGTCCTCTGATTTCATGTGGCAAGTATCTATGATACTTGGCATCTAGAGAAGCGTTGCATCCTTATCATTTATATAGCAATCTTACACTTGTGGTGTCCTTTTTGGTTTCGATGATAATCGTAACCTTTGTAATCATGCATGGGTGTGTGTGTATGCGTGTGTGTGCGCGTGTGCGGGTGCGTGTGTGTATGTATGTTTGTGACGCCCTACCTTGTAAACACGATATCTCAAGAAGGGAAGCTTGGACAGTTTTCATATTCAGTAAGTAGGTGTACCACGTTAAGTAGAAGAACGCTATCGTTTTTGGTGGAGGTCAAAGGTCATTTGGGGTCAACAGGGGTCAAATTGTGAAAACCTTGTAAACCAGATATCTCAAGAAGGGAAGCTTGGAGAGATCTCATATTTGGTATGTAGGTGCACCACATTGAGTAGAAGAACCCTATTGTTTTTGGTGGAGGTCAAAGGTCATTTGGGGTCAACAGGGGTCAAATTGTGAAAACCTTGTAAACACGATATCTCAACAAGGGAAGCTTGGACAGATCTCATATTTGGAATGTAGGCATACCACATTGAGAAGAAGAACCTTATTGTTTTTGGTGGAGGTCAAAGGTCATTTGGGGTCAACAGGGATCAAATTGTGAAAACCTTGTAAACATGATATCTCAAGAAAAGAAGCTTGAACAGATGTCATACGAAGTGTGTAGGTGTATCTTATTGAGTACAAGAACGCTATTATTTTAATGGAGGTCAACGGTCACTTGAAGTCAACAAGGGTCAAACTGTGAAAACATTGTAAATACACTGCGTCAATATACCTGGCATACATAGCATGGCATTGACACCTACACTGACGGTATCAAACTTAACAGCTGACCTGTATACCACACATACCAGGTACACTTAAAAAGGTGCATACTACGTAGCAAAAAGTAAAGCCGTCTGAAGGAAGCAATTGATACCTGCTCGCTTGCTCAGGTAGTCGATCAGAGAGAACGCAACTGAACTGCAAACATATTCTAACCTTCACACAATGGCTTGTGCTTCATTGCCCAATGGATGGTTGCAATATACATGCTATAGTTAGAAGTATGAAATTGGAATAGTCCGTGATTAGGGCTTACAGAAAATTCCAAGACACACGCTTCAAGTTGTGTACACAAAAGCTGCACACCTTGCATGGCACATCAAACACAAATTAGCATTTAGTAGAAAGATAAAAAACTTGCCGAGAATAGAACATCAAAATAAGTAACAATGTTTGTAAGACATAAAAACAATTGAACAAAATTCTCTTAAGCAGATCATCGAAACCACAATGCATTTCTGTATTCTGGTTCACAACACCATGCCCTAACTGTACTACTATTTCTTTCCTTTTTCCCCTGTGTATGTTTCGTGTACCTCAAATCTCTTGAATATTCCTACATAGACGTCCCATATCCCACCCACATATACTTGCAAAACTGTTATCATTGGATGACATACTGTAGAGAAAAGAAATAAACTTGTGCGATAGTAAAAGATTTTGGCCCAAAAGTTGTTAACAGTGGGTCTTTTCCAATCAATGTAACTGTTTGATGTGACTCTTTAACTTTAGGTACACAAATAAACCTCACAGAAATGGTAATGGTGTCACATTAATTTTAAATATTTTCCATAAACAACACTTGTATGGGTGCCGCCAGTGCAGGTCAGTGTCAATTCTGTACGTTTTTGTTTGTGTCCCAAAAGGTAGTCCCCATTGAATAGTCTTTACCCACCTGACAATGAACCAATGTTAGGTTAGAGCCACAGAAATAAATGAGAATGACATTGGGGCTGGGACTCTGGGAGCAACAAGTGGAGGATGAATTCTCTGGCTGTCGGTATCGAGCATGGATACCACCAATTGTGCGCTTCATCAGGGGGTGAATAGGTACAGGCAGCTTCTACAGTAGTTTGTATATTTCTGTGTGATGTTGAAGTACTGTAGTTTGCAAGGATATTCATTGAAAATTGTTCACTTAACCAAATTAATTCTAGTCTGGGCCCAGAAGCATTTGTTGGATGCATACTACTGTAGGGATCTTTCTGACACCGTAATATTTGGATTTTAATAAGCCTGAAGTACATGTTACTGTACATCCAGTAGACTGATTTTGTTAACGCCATTGAGACTTGAAGTTTTATCAACTTAAGTTTATAGCCTAGTGTTAAGATTTTCTAGCTGTTTCAGGCTACAATAATACAGCGATGTCTTTTAGGATTTTTTACTACTGGTAATGTTTTAGACAATTTTGGACAATTTTCAGATCGGAAATGTGAGAATAAACAGCATATTTCAAGGACAAGTATTGGTTTTGATGATTGATTATCGTACCCTTTATAATCATGTATGTGTGTGTGCGTGTATACATGTTCATGATGCCCTACCTTGTAAACACGATATCTCAAGAAGGGAAGCTCGCGCAGATCTCACATTTGGTGTTTAGGTGTACCAAGTGAGTAGAAGAACCCTGTAGTTTTTGGTGGAGGTCAGAGGCCATTTGGGGTCAGCAGAGGTCAAATTGTGAAAACCTTATAAACACGATATCTCAAGATGGGAAGCTTGGACAGATTTCATATTTAGTGCATTGGTGAAACACATTGAGTATACGGAGTTAACCCTATTGCTCTTGGGGTATCAAAGGTCAATTTATGGTCAAAAGAAAGTTTTGTAAAGACAACATCTGAAAAATGGAAGCTTGTACAGATCTCACATTTAGTATGTACTGTAGGTGTATCTCGTACAGTACAAGAACCCTTTGCATTTAGTGGAGGTCAAAGGTCATTTCAGGTTCACAAGTGGCAAATGTGGAAACTTGTAAACACTATCTCAGGAAGGGAAGTTTGGACAAATATCATATTTGGTATGTATAGTAGTTGTGCCACAATAAGTAGAGGATCCCTATCAATTTTGTGGTATATTAATGGTCACTTGAGATCAGCAGGGGTCAAATTGTGAAAACATTGTATCTCATTGAATGCAAGAATCCTTTGGTTTTTAGTGGCAGTCCAGTGGCATTTGAGGTCAACACTCAACTGGGTCAAGTTGTGAAAATCTTGTAGACATAATCTCGAGAAAGGAAACTTGTACAGATCTCATAATTCATATAAAACAAAAGTAGCTTGTGACACATCTTATTGCTACAGTATATTGTCAACTTTAGAAAAAATGCTCATAATTGGATTACTGAAACCAGAAAGGATTTGTGCTTTCTGGTTGGATTCTTGTGTTAACAATGGAACCTTTGCAATAAAGTCATTTGTGTGTGTGTGTGTGTGTGTGACATGCCATTGGAATGAAAGGTTTGTGATTTGATACCTCAATAACTGAATGCTCGATTTTTCTCAGACTTGGTAATATCCATGTATCATGTTGAGTAGATGTGCCCTGTCGTGTTTGGTGCTTATATCATGCATCTTAATGAGTGAGTGGAACATAATGTCACGATTGGAATGCGAGGCATGTGACTCAATAACTTATTAAACAAGTACTCAATTTTTCTAAACTTTGCGTGCATGTGTGTCATATTGAGTAGATTACCCTATTGGTTTGGGTGTGTATATTTTACATATTAATGAATGGGCAGGGCTTAGTGTAAAATTCCTGATGTTACAATGTCTGTGCAGAGCCTTGTCTGATTTGTTTCAAATGTGGTAGGAAGGGTTGTCAGATAGTAGGTACATAACCATGGTACTTTTATTTTCAATTTCAGTAGCATTTTTGGCAAAGGGTAGGACTTATTTTAACCCTAAGAACTGATATTATGGCAACATTGGCCTACCATACATGCCTGATTGAAAGTCCCATTTGCTACAGTGTGTGTAAGAGTGTACAGAAAATTTTGAATTGTTGTGCATGCTGTGGGCAATGACATTTGGTGACTGAAATTCCTTTGCTCCATTTATATACTATGGATGCTTCTATGGTTCGTCAGGGTTACAGTCCTCTCCAGCAATTGAGGAACTTCTACTTGAGGTAGTATATTGAAAGCACTGGTATGTGAAATATACTACATGTCTGGCTGGGTCAGCTCACATCCTCATGCTTCAGTGCTGATGTGTGCATTGATGTAAATGAGTTAATTAGAAGGGTGGGCAAGACACAATGAAAGAAAATAAGTGGAAGAGAAAATGTCAGTTGGTGACCCTAGCAGTCCTCTTCTGGGCATGTGTGATGGACTTGAAGGGGTTTTAGCCTGATGGTAATATGCAGAATCCATTCTTTTGGGCTTGAATTGAATTGAAAGATTTACAGTTGTTTGTGTGTTTTAAAATGAATGGGTTAAATAAAGTTAAATTTACATTACTAGTTGGAATAAACAAATACTTTCGACCACCATATCTATATCCACCGCCATCTATAGCCCAATGTCTTATGTACTTTGAACCCCTATTACTTTATATTGCAGAACTACACATATTCAATTCATTGCAATGAAATGACTTTTTGATATACAGTAAATGGGAGTCCAGCATATTGTTTCAAGCATAAGGAACCCCGGAACCCTAGTGCTCTTGTTGTTGATACTTTTGGAAAAATGATATGTTATGGCAATTCACTGCTCCCAGAACATTTTTGTAAACACTGTCTCAAGGAATAAGTACAATTGGTATTCTCATGTTAAATTTCCCTCATCTACTTGTGTATCTTTCAGGAAGTTTGGGCATAGTGTGAGAAATTTGTTGTTACTTTCAAAGCTGATGGAAATTTCATTTGGATACCTGGATAGCTAGATTTAACCAGCTACAGTAGATTTTACATTAGGTGCCATAACAGCTCTTTTTACATTTCCTTTGCTGCAACAGGCTGATGAGGACCACATCAAGAAACATTACTCAGATCTGTCAAGTAAGCCATTCTATTCCAAATTGTGCAAGTTTGCATCTTCTGGACCAGTGTTTGCAATGGTAAGTCGACAAACTGTTTCAGATTCCTTGGTAAGGGCCAGTAACAACACTTTTGCCATTGCTTTTGCATGTTTGAGGGTGAACATGAATGATCCTTTGGTCTCTGAACAGAACAAAAATGTTCGTTTGCTGGTTTTGGTAAGTAGATCTCACTTGTCAAACGTCATTTGTTGTCAAACGTCTGCAAAGCCATCACAGTATGTTGTTAGGTGGAAGGTATGAAGGTATCCTTTTGGGTTTGAAAAGATCATGCCTGTAAATATCTTTATGACAGTCACAGGATATTGGAGTTACATGTTCGTGTTAAAAATGAAACATATACAGTATTCAATACCTGAAGCAGTGAAAGCTATTCTGGCGTGACATTACAATTGTAGATGATTGGCCTGGGTGAGTCCTTTTTGAGGTCAGAATGTATATGTCGTCAACAGAGCCTGGGCAAACTGATAAAATTACATGGTACCTCTACATTGGTCAAAGTCATTGAGGTACAGTGTTTCAACGTCATGGAAACAATTTAGTTACAAGTAAAAGTTGATCCAATTAACATTGCAGTAGTTATGTAGGTTATCCATGCAGTAGTGAGCTCATAATTTTTATTCCTTGCTGAAAGGCAGAAGGAATCTATGGGATGGTGATGTCGTGTGTGTATGTGACACCTCTCGTAAACAAGATACCTCAAGAAGGGTTACTATGACTGATCCCATGCTGAGTGTGTGGGCTGGTCGTACTGAGTAGGTGATCCCTAATGTATTTGATGGAGGTCAAAGGTCACCAGAGGTCAAAATGCAAGAACTTGTAAACACGATATCTCCAGTAGGGTAACCATGACTGACTTCATACTTAATGTGTGTTTTAGTTATACTGACAAGATGAGTCCTATAGTTTTCAGTGGAGGTCAAAGGTCATTTGAGGTCACCAGAGGTCAAACTGAAAAACCTTGTAAACATGGTGTCTCAAGAAGGATAACCATGACTAACTTCATACTTGGTGTGTAGGCTGGTCACACTGAGACTGAGAAAATACTCCCTATTGTTTTTGGTGGAGGTCAAAGGTTACTTGAGGTCTCCAGAGGTCAAATTGTGAAACCCTTGTAAACTTGGTATCTCAAGAAGCGTAACCATGGCTGATCTCATACTTAGTGTGTGGGTTGGTCATATTGAGTAAATGATCTCTGTTATTTTTGGTGGAGGTCAAAGGTCATTTGAGATCACCAGAGGTCAAAA
This sequence comes from Stichopus chloronotus, assembly GCA_021234535.1. NCBI lineage: Eukaryota > Metazoa > Echinodermata > Holothuroidea > Aspidochirotida > Stichopodidae > Stichopus > Stichopus chloronotus. Next base: position 15,381,145 of record CM037834.1, read on the forward strand.
TGCAAAAAACATGTAAACAAGATATCTCAAGAAGGGTAACCTGCTCTGACCTAGTACTTGGGGTGTGGTTTGGTCAGATTGAGTAGATGATCTCTATTGTTTTTGAGGTCATTTTAGGTCACCAGAGGTCAAACTGTGAAGACCTTATAACACAGTATTTCCAGAAGGGTAAGCGTGACTGACCTCATACTTGGGTGTGTGAGTTAGAAGAAGGTATTAGGATAGGATTGACGTTAGGATAGGAGGTATATAGAACCTTTGGGAAATATTTCTTAAGATTGTTTTCTTTATAACTTGAAAAATGTTTACCATGAGTAAAAAATATGGGCAGACTATGCAAAATGAGTAATTTCTTTTACCTGTTGCAAAAGATTGAAACTGGAGTATTTGGGATACATGTTTGAATGGATGCATGAATTAGTTACTGTCGAATGTAATCACTCAGAAAGCCACATATTGTTCTATAGTGAGTAAGCTACATTATTGATTGATCAGTCTCATAGCTGCACTGGTGACAGTCAGATAGTTGGATTATTGCCGATAATAGCAGTTTTAGTGCAGCGTGGGTTCAGCAAACAGAGTGAAACTGTGGGTATTTCCAGTGACTTTTGCAAGATAGTGCAGTCAGTGCATTAGTGGAATAAAAGGTTGCCCCTCCTCTCTCGCCAATTAGGAGAAGGTAAAAACCAAGAATAACTGTAATTGATCTTATATTTGTGATGTGGGAAATTCATGTTTGTTATTATGTAGCCATGTGGCAAGGAATCACAAAGCGTTTTGGCTTTCTGGTTCCCCTAGAGTCTTGGAGTCTGAGATGAAATAATGTCAGAAATATTATACCTGTTTAAAGATGTTGAAAGAATAGATTGTGATCAACAAGATCAAATGCAACAGAATAGTCAATTAACAGTAGCATGGCTTCATCACATTTGTCATCAGCAAGGAGGTTGTTTCACACACACAGCGTGACAGTGTATGTGCTATGATTAGCTTTGTACTCTGGACCAAAAGTTGGTATCTTTTCTTTTTACTTGACAGGTATGGGAAGGTCTGGACGCAGTGAAGACTGGTCGTAAGATGCTCGGAGAGACAAACCCTGTAAGTATTGAACTTATTGAAGATGTGTCATTGTTAAGTACTCTGAAGTAGAGAGAGGAAGAATTGAACAATGTGATAAGAATGTATGTATTGAACAGCAGAATTTGAAAATCTCTTGAAAATAAATCACAATGTAGTGTAATCAAAATGCCTGTCAAGTGGATGCGCCAACTGTTACTGACACAATGTAATTTTCCACAGTTGGATTCTGCTCCTGGTACCATCCGAGGTGACTACTGCATTCACATTGGCCGAAACATTGTCCATGGCTCAGATTCAGTAGACGGTGCCCAGAAAGAGATCTCCCTGTGGTTTGAGGACAAAGAACTTGTTGATTGGACCCCAACATCACACCAATGGCTCTATGAATAACTTTCCATCTGTCTTGGAATAGAAATGCAATTCAGGGTAGCTTTTACCGTTGTCACAGAATGGAATATGTCACACAAAATATGAAAGGCATCACCAGACTAAAACTTTAGCGATGGTCAGATTTGTTCCTTAGAAACTTGTCTCTCAACGTATTGGATTTTAATAAATTTCTCATCTTTGATGGTGGGACTGCTGATACATTCAGGATCAGTCCATTGTGTAACTAGAGTTTGTTCAGCTGAGCTGATGAAGGAAGTGAGATGTGTTGATGTTAGCTTTATTACCACTTAGATGAATATCATTTACAGAATTCATCTTCAAGTTTGGTGATGGAATCTCAGAGACAATCGTTAAAGGTAACTCAAGTTTAGTCGACATGTAAAGTATTTCTGATAGAATCATGGAATCTCAATAAAAAGTGACAAAAAAAGTAAATTTGTGTCATTCAAACATTTCTTTGTGTGGTAATGTATAGCTTTTGTCCCAGATGTCATTGCTGATCATAAGTTATTTGTCTTTCCATGAAATCCTTCTGTGTAAGCCAATGGTAGGCTGTTCAGTGTGCACAACATCGACCGCTAAGTCATTCTGAGAGGGTTTGCTGACTTAGTTTATCAAAAATACAAACAAGTGCTCACCTGTCTGTTAGGGTGAAAGGATTAAAGATTAGAGGGTTGCATGGTTTTGCTTGTAGGAACTTAATCGCTTTCATTGTGCTCTTCAACTTCCAAGACAGAAGCAGTGAGAAACAGCTCATTAGAAATAGGTTGATATATACATATAATGATAAGTAGAAAATTTGTTTCCTGGGAGAGTAGCACAAATACTGTCACATGAAAATACCAGGCGCAGTCCCAGTGTAACTGAATATGTTCAGTCCAATCAAAAATGATTTTTACGCAGGTAGAATGTGCAAGGGCAAAAAATTGGTGTATGAATGCGAAAAAAAATGTATTAAATCTTTGGGAGACGAAAAATAGGTGTTTTGTTTTGGGTTTTCCTCCAAAATTGACAAAAAGTAAGGCTTGTGCCACTACATGGCTCTTTCCAGTGATTACGATAGACTTCGTTGAATCATCAGTACGTAAAGAGTTTTGTATCAACTTATCCAAGTCATACTGGAAGGTAAGAGTAACATTTACCCACACTGATAGGTTCCATACACCGAATATGGGCGATGTTTGTTATGAGTACCTATTCCATGATACCTCTATGTATAATTTTGTACAAGCTTTTGATGAGAAAAGGAATTGGGCACTGCTTATCATGAGATACTGCATTTTGTATTAAGTTTCAAGCATCAACTGCTATTAAATATTAGCTTTGTCATCATTTTGCATTTTCGTCTGCTTAGAAGGATGCTTAACATCACCAAGGACAATTGGCACCTACTGATGCATGGACAACCTATATTTAATGAATGATATCAAAGTATCAGCTCTGTAGATTGTGTTTCCAACGTTTTGGCACAAAAACTACTAGGACCCTGTCACCTAGCATATTAATGAGATGTGATATTTCTCACCATCAGCATGTATGCACTTTGCACTGACATCATTGAACTGATATTTAAGTAGGAGAATTTCTTGATTTTTATCTCAATACATTACATGTATAGAGATATTGTAATGCTAGCTGGACAGTCTGGTATTTAAAATGATGTCAGGGTCTCCATTCATTGTCAATGTGTATCAAACTTCCCCATGCTTCTTACATGTATGCAAAAGATGTTACTAGTTGGTGTGAAGAAAATATGTATCATAAGTCCTTTTGCAAAATATTGACCAAAAAGTGCCGGAAACCTGGAAATGTTACATCTTCTCCAACTCTTTTGCACACAGTACTTAAATTATTGACTTTTCAATCTTTGTTTGGATTGGTGGGCCCTGTCCCCTGGGCAGTAGTTTTTTACGCTGCTCCTTGAATCTGCTGTGATTGAAGTGTGTAGTAGCAGGACAGAGTAGTAGGCTATTGAGATTTTCAACTCAATTGTGTGTATTCTCAACTTCAACAAAAAGAAGAATGTCAGACACTAGGTGTGCATTTAATTTCATTAATTCTAATACTTTAAGACAAGACCCAACGATTCCAAAAAGATAAGTTGCTCGATTAGCTCAAAGGTATTTCATTCCTTAGACAATTCCAGTTCAATGTCATTCACATAGCGACATCATTTGAGTCAACTGTTATTCTTACACAATTAGCACTCTCAGAACAATGCTTTGATCCCAGTTGTTTAGTCATCCCCATTGTCAGAGAAGGTGACACGCAACTCGAAACAACTGTTATATTGACATGAATACATTTACCTTTCTGTTGTTAAAAAAGGATGGCGTGCAAATAATCGAAGAGGCAGAAGTCAAAAACTTTGTCAACTAGAACCATCACTTTTTGTGGTTTGTCTCTTCACTCACAACTGAACTGTTTCTAACACATTCAGAACATCCTTACAAAGGAAAATTAAACAAATAGAAGTACTGAGATTTAGTGGTATTGCTGCTCTAGTTTTATTCATTGTCAAAGGAATATATGCTATGGTGATGTTTCAGTGTATGATGTGTCTGAGATCATGTAACAAGTAGATGAAGGTTCTGAAATGGATGATGGCTAAAGATTAATCATCAACACAAACAGAGCCAAGGCAGTAGTAAGCAAAGAACTTGATTTTCATGTGTATTTCAATCTCTGAAGTAGTTTTACTCTGATAATGGTAAGTATTGTAAGAACTGAGATGATTAAGTCATTTGAAGTCATTTTGAAGGTAAAATGTAACAAAGAGGGAAAGAAAGCCAAAAAGACATAATGGCACTATCAAAAGACCCAGTTCCTAAAGCTCCTGTTTGAAAGCAGCTTTGACCATACATTTTTCCATGTCAAGTTTGAATTCAGACAAATCTGTGACATTTAGCCTCAGTAGCAGAAGGAGATGTCAAAAATTTGAAATTTCTGAACTAAATCAGTGAAAGAGTACAGTATGAAACAGACCTTTCGAGGATGGCAGCAGGTGAAGTGGACCTCAATCCTGGAGAAGTGTCAGTGTGATGTTAAAAGGATCAACACAAGACATAAAGACACTAGAAGTCTACCAGACTTCTATTGTTGGTGCTTATTCTACATCATTACATATAAATGTGCTGACTGTTGGGAGTGGGGCCAAAAAAATTAAAGTGACTCAACCATTGCAGTGAGAAAACAATATTCCCAAAGTCTAAATAGCCGATGAAAACAAAATGCAAAAAGGGTTAAATATATAAAACATATATAAAACATGTTTTGGATTCACTGATGTCCTGGTAGTGAGCCATAGACAAGTATCATTTAACCTTTACAAAACAATGCAAAGCATGAATTACCCTGTGACCTTTCATGTTACTGGGATTTAAAACTTCGTAGTCCTTCCAATTATGTATAACAGTGGTGTTTGATGAAAATACCTCTGCAACTTGAAGATAATCAAATTATACAATAAGTACAACACAATCTTTCTCATCGTAGTGTTCATAGACTAAGTGTGTGAAGCAACCACATGATAATACATAATGTAAAGTATCTTGAATCAAGCCTCAAACAAATATCAGACCTCAAGTTCAGTACTTTTATTCTCGTCTATTTAATCCACATCCTCTATTTAAAACACCAAGTTTCCAAAATATGTTTCAGTGATGTACTAAACTAAAGATTTGACAAACTTCATACCCCCAGTTACTAACCTTTTACTGTTCTGTGTAAGTACTATAAACCAGCTGCTCAATCCATCAGCTCAAGAACGTGTTGCTAAGTAAACTTGTAGCATAAGCATGTTTTATTTAAAACCAACAGCAGGTAGTGTTCCATATATCTTGTACTTTTAACTCTTCCATAGGTTTTGCTGAATGCAACAGCTTATTTTGTGACATGATGAACCTGCTCTGTGCTGTTACAGTTGTTTGTTTGTCCATACTCAAAACCAGGCGTAAGCACACCTGGCACATGGCCCCCTTTTTTAGAATACCAAAAATTTTTCTTACCAATATGAGCAAATGGATTAGGAAAATATATTTCCCAGCTGCTGGGAAATTGCATCTAGAATTCATGCACTCCCCCCCCCTTCTCAAAATCCTGGATCTGCACCTGAAAGCAGTTGATCAGTTGCACGGTCGCAGTTCTGTGACTCCAACCTTAAATCTCTGAGGTCTTTTACAGCTGGCCATATATCTGACAGTTGAAACGACCACAGAATGACCCCACAGATGAAAATAAAATAAAACATTGCATATTAAAATATTTTCCTGACAAATTTTCTTGAACAAAAGTATGACCCACAATAAGCAAATCAACATAAATTACATAAAAATTTCACTGCCCTACATTAGAATTTTACAAGACAATAATCCACTATTGTTTTCATGTTTAATGTTTTAGTTAAAATGACAGATCATTCCATAAAAGTAATAGCTTACTTTAAAGAACAAATACACATGAGCTACCCTACCAAATGAGTTGTGATAATTTCCTGAGTTCATGAGTGGTACATTAATATGTATGGCAAACTCAATACAGCACTTTGGTGACTGTAGCTCTAGCACATACATTTTCTTCAAGTCACACTTAACACCATAACTAATGTAAACTGTAACTCCAATGATCACTTAAAGTCCTTCCAAATTTCTCTCCTTTTTCACTTTCACCAATGCATGACAATGCAAAACTACATCGTCTTGATAATGTAATCTAGCCTATCAGATCACAGTTATGCATAAATAAGCAATAGGAATTGGGCTATGATAAAGCATTGAGAGTGTACTGACAACAAATTTCCATGCTCCCTTCATAACTTTAAGCAAGAATCAGAGTTTAATTTTTGTCTTCTCAGCAAAATACTTCATCACAATGCATTATACAATGAGTCAATATATTATTTATGATTTTCAATGATACTTTCTGATAATCTACTAGCAAACATTAAACATGTCTCATCTCTAGGCTTCATTTCTTGAGCTCATTACTGTGTTTACAAGGTTGTGTTGGGTTTGACTTCATCTGATTTGGGTGACAAATGCAAGCACCTTGTACTTGTACCCTTCCTGGTTGATCAACATGAGATAAGTTCAAAATTGCATTTTTTTTTCAAAGTTTGACCCCTGCTCTACGAAAATAGTGACCTGAACCAAAACAATAATGTCCTTCCAAACAAAAAAAAAGGCCAAAAAAGCACATATGAGATCAGACTTAGCTTATATTTTTGCGATTAAGTGGTTACGGTACAAGGTCTTCAGTTTGATCACAACCATTGATCTTCACCGAAAACAATGTTACAATTCACAAAAAAATGTGACTTATCGATGTATCACATACATATTTTTGTATTTAAGAAGGTTTACAGTTAGGGATGTAACTTTTTAAACACAGTGCCAGTTACGGCAAGTACCTCCCAGAATTCGCTTACTGTGGTAATCTTCTACTTGCCCTAACAGATGTTACTGGTAACATGATAAATGCTTATTGTAACATACCTTTATAGATTATACCTTTACACATTTCTTGATTTATGATAGCCATCTGACGACATACCGTAGTTCAAAGTGATTGATACGTCAGGAACCTATACACTGTATAAATATGCTGTACTGTGAGTTTGAGAACACCTTCAATTTACAACAAAGTTGAAGTTGCAGATGACAGAGCATCTTTCATGGATTGATGACTCCAAAATGTACACAGATATGAAGACAAGGGAAATTGTGCATATGGAAAGACAGTATGCTACTGTGGGTGGTGAATGTGGTCTACGTGGTTTTGAGAGTGGTAACTTCTTGTATACAACATCTACACTATGGTACACATGAACTGTCATTCACCCTATCAGGCAATTTGAGAACTTGCCTGAATGTATACTATTTTCTTGATCTGGACAACTTGTAATGTTCAGTCCTTACAATATGATCTCTGCTGATCTCAGTTGGCCTTCACCAAAATGGATCAGGTAATTAATATCATTGACACACATATTGAACATTCTAGAGATTACGTGTTTAGAACTTTTTCAGTTTTGCCTCCGATGATGACAGTTAACATTCGCCAAAGCAATAGGAATTTTTTATTCAATGTGAGATCAGACTACATTTGCATTCTAGGATGCTGTTTACAAGCTTTTCACATTTTGACCTCTGCTCACTTTAGATGACCATTGATCTTCACAAAAAACAGGGTTTATGATATCTGACTAGCAAAGGCATCCTTTACTTAAGATCATAATGCAGACTGAAATTCTCCTTATAAGGAAGACAGACAAGGAAAATATAATGACTGCATTAGTTTGGCAGTCATCTGATATGTTCACCTCACAGAAAAAAAGCTGCCTTGTCTTCTCAAATGTTCAAAGAAGAAAAATGGAATACATTCAGCGTTTTCAGTTTTTGGCTTTTTATCTTTGGAGAGAATATTACTCTGTGACAGTGTTCATGAAACTGGTGAGGTGATGGCCACACCTCCATATTATTGGTATTAGTGAGATGTATCTCTCATCATCTTATAAGGAAGCCTACATCCTATGCTGCCCTCTCCCTAAACTTTACCTCATCTCCTCAGACAGATGTAAAGCACAATGCCATAGAAGTGGAAGCAGTACTGTGGGATGTCATCATGCACTGTCTATCCTAAAGTAGTATCCTGAGAGTAGGATAAGAGGGTGACCAAGCATACCAAATATGTTTCATGGCTCAAAATTTCAATTTTCCATGCCCAACTTGCACTTCAAATTTACTTACAATTGTGCAGAGAGTCTGAAGTTTCACATGTTTGTTGGAAACCTGATCAAAGAACAATAGTGTCAATTTAAGATAAATTTCACAATGGTACAAAGATAATTGCCAAAGTACAAAATATTTATAAATATACTAGAACAGACATTCACGAGAATAAACAACAAAAACAACAACAGAGACAATATCATTGTTTCCAGACAATTGCACACACAGAAGTTTTTTAAAGTCTAGTATTAATGAAAGCAAACCATTTCATGTAATCTGATATTTCTCAATATATTTTAACATTTGAATGATTAAGGAAGCAGCAAAAGGAAAAAAGTTGCGCTGAATTTCTTGACTAGTCTGAAACAAATTGTCCAATAAATGTATATGAATTACTAACCACTCAAGGTAAACAAGGTTGGGGGGACAGAAGATGCACAAGCAAGTTTTCCATTTTGAGAGATGTTAGGGCATTATGGGTGAGAGGACCCAAGGCGGTTTTGCATTATAAGATATAAAACATACCCAAAGATGCATTGGAAAGCATCATAACACATTTTTACATAACCATTGTATTAAAATTTTAAGGCATGTTATGTTAGTTAAATCTCTCTCAAAAATTTCATCATGTGTTAAGACCATCACAGAGTAATAAAGCACTATCCCTTTTCATAATGTCATTCATCTGAAACTGGAAGGGGGTTCAGATCACCTGTGATTGGCATCCCAAGTTTTAACAAACTTCTTTGTTGGTGGATGTGATGGTGACAATTTGATGTTACTCGCATTTACCACCTAAGCCACCCCCCAACCAACAATAATAAAAATCAACAATGACGAAGATCACTAGCAGTCATCTAAAGATTGCAGAATATCACAGGTTTGCACTTTTTAGCTTCGACAGCAGTCAGAGACTATCGTAGTTAACGTAATGATCACATCACATCACACATCACTACTAAACATCTTTGACATAGAACTACACTGGTGGCACATCATGGAAAACAAGAAACACAACTCTGTGTTATGACCATTAGCTCATATTCAGAGCTCCAAAGAGATGCAAGCTAAGACAGCAAGCAAAGCACGCCCAGTGTTACAAAGAAATGTTTGGCAAACTGCTCCAAAGATATCCAGAAGCAACCTCTCTAGAAATACAATATGCAGGACCAACACTTTACTATGTACTGCAAAAATCTGAAATCTAGTCTTGTTTGACACAACTATGTAAAACTTTGAGTTGCTTTTAGAGCTGAGAGAAATGTCCTTGGGACCACCATTTTAAACCAGCAAAATATAATAGAAAAAACCAGTGCAGTGTGTTTTTGCTGCAAAGCTTTGCCAATGAGACAACTGGTCATTTCGATTTTGTTTCAGCTCAATTTAGTTCCTCTCAAAGCGTAGATTGTGAAAGCTGACTCTTCAAATGTTGGATCAATTTTATTCCCTGATTTCCTTTTATTTTCAAGATGTTGAAAGAACACACTGTCATCCTTCACCTCCATTTACTAGTTTCACAGTTCTCTTTCTAACTCCATCTGTGCTGGTCGCAGTCTCTTCCCCATCATCCAAAGAGAGGTGTTTAACCTCTTCTGTCTCCTTGCTCTGCATATCCTCCTTCTGAGTAACATGTCTCTTTGCTGCTCCTGCCTCCTCCATTTCTGGAGACGAATCCGTTATGGAGGGAGAGGATGTCTCCTCAGAACTGCCATCCTCTGCCTTCGGGATTGTCTGCTTAGACCTCAATTTCCGTTGATCTTGCTCTTCTAATTTTTTCAGCAGTTTGGGGTCCCTGAGTTCTGGACACAGGTGGATCAATAAAACTTCAATGACATTCTGAAAATCAAGACAAAAATTTATATTTTCCTCTGTAATAGTGCTGAGTGCAAAAGAATCAAAATCTTTGAGAAATGTTTAGCAGCAGAGAGGAACAAACAGTTGAGACCATTACCTAAATGAACATGAGATAAATTCATCAAAACAAACTTACAACTTCTCTGTCATCCATTTATATGTACCTACAGGAAATAAAACCATTAATTGTACTTTTTTCAAACCACACTAAGACAAAACATAAGTGGGTGTATCTTGTTACCAACCTCATTGCCATGGGTCAGTTTTATTAATTCATGGTAGTTCTGCTCCATGCAGGTAGCAAACAGTAGCAGGGTCAATAACACATCAATGCCTTCAATCTTGGACAAAACTCATTGGGACACCATGCTCCCTTTTCAATGTTGGCTACAGGATTACCATTTGTTCACAGTATACATTCACTCCTGTAGTGCAACATTGGAAAGGGGGGGGGGGGCAAGGTTTCATTTTATTCTCTGAACTGAGATTCAAGAATAAGATAATAGAAAAGTGCCTAAACAGTTTTGTCCAAGATTGTAGGCTCTTTTGAGATGTATTCCATATAGTGGCAGGTGATCTTGACTGTTATGCCCACAGGCAACAATGTGTAGTTGGGAAAAGAAGAAGGTTTTGCGACGAATTAAGCGAGAACAAACAATCTTTAGCAGCTTCAACCAAATAAAGGAGCAAATACAAACAAGAACGTTCTCAAGAGGGAGGCATTTTAAAATGAAAACATTTTTCCAATACATCACATCTTCCTCTTCAGGCAAATATATACACAAAAGTTTGAACCATACAAAATATATGATGAAAAACAACTTGACCTTAGACTGTAGTAGAGTCAGAAAACAGATAAATTATATGATGAGCCATGCTGTAGTAATTGTGAGTTAAGTGTAGGTCTTTCCTGATTAACAATACTTCTTTGATCTTAAATTCTAAGTCAGAGTTGCCAGCTGCTAAAACGATGAACAAATCACTAGCGTCACTTCTGCACTCCTCACAGCTGAGAATGTGGTCATGGATGGGTGATGTACCGATCAAATCCTCCTGAATCTTCACAGACAGATGTCTTTTAGATTTACCAATATAAGAGACATTCTTATCACAAAAACCTTGGAATGAGTAAATGACACTTAACTTCAGACTTAAAGGAGTATGATCTTTCAGAGAAAAGTAGTTGCCTACTTAAAATGTTTTGAAAACAGTATGGCATTTCCTGGATAGAGACTTCCTAAGAAGTAAAGATGCATGACCAACAAATTTAGAAATACTTATAACATATACAGAGTTGTTATCCTTATCTGTATCTGACTTGCCATTATTTCGGCAGAGTAACTTTTTGTCCAGGAATTTTTGTGCCTTGCCCAAGGCAGGCAAGGAATCTATGTGAACTAGATTGTGTGTCTGTTTGAATTTGCTCCTTCATTTGGTTTAAAACTGCACAACTCTTCCAAAGTTTTAGCAGTTTCAATTCATCATGTAAAGGTAAGTATGAAAGTAAGCTCTAATCTGTTACAACTGCCGGTCTGTTATTTATTTATAGTACCTAATTCAATCTATTTCATTTGCAGCAATGAGACTTACAGACAGCAGCTTTCTGATAACAGTTATAAATACAATTTTCTGTGAGTTCACTGTCTGTGGAGCAGAGAAAGGCCATATGTCAGTGCTTTCAGTAATAATTGAAAATGTTACAACATCAACCCTGCTCTATGGCTGTAAGTCCTTTAAAGGAATACTTAATCAACATGAAAACATGACAAAATACATGAAACTTTTTATCATTCTATCAGTAACACATAACGATTTTGCCACTAGAAGCTTCCTTTGTTGCAAATTACCACTTTGAAAATTGGGTTCAGTACAAGCTTGAAAATTTGTGATGTAGGATTGACCGATGCTGGATTTGCTTGTTTACACTTTTGCCATGTTTCCATCAAGGGTCTTATGACACAAAATCTCTTCCATTCATTGGGTACAGGAATCCCCATGAATATCTGCACTCAGTAAGATATTTTCATCATCAAATAATACATCAGAAACATGCTGTTAACCCTGACCCACACTGCTCACTATAACAATAACAACGTACAAAATGGATTTGTCGGTAGTATCTCACAACTGATTGATTTCTAGCACCAGGTTTGCATGTCCACTTGGTGCAAATACTTACTAAAATAATTCATTTTCTGAATTGTGTGAGATACTTCCTGAAAGTAAGAGTGATGAATTGCATGAGGCAGAAAGTCAAATGACTTTGTGATTCATTGCCAATATCTCATTTTTTCCATACACACAATCACTTTAAACAACAGCAACCAGTGGAGAAGGGAAGGGGCCATATCAAAATGAAAAACAAAATGCAAAAATGTAAACCACATTCTGTATCACTTATGGGTTTGATGTTACCAAGTGCTGATGTGAATGAGTAACATCATTCACTCAGCATTGATGAAAATTGTGGTCATGAAGGATGGCATACATCTCTGAACTAAGGTAATTTACAAGAAGATGACAGACATCATCTACCAAGTAGGTGCTAGCAGTGTTAAGAGTTTGCAGTTCCAGCAACATTCAGGTGTTGAAATATCTCCTTTAATAGGTTTTCATACTTTAAGCTATGGTGACCTCAAATGACCTCTATGAAAAACCATAGGGATCATTTACTTACAATGGACTAGCAACACACCAACTATGAAGGTCAAACACCTTTTCCTTGTCGAGCTACCATGTTTATAAGGCTTTAAAACTACGTTCTGTATTGACCTCACATGGCCTTTCACCTCCATAAAAATGGCAGACATCATCTACTTATCAGGTACTACCAATGAGCATAGTTTGAAGTTCCAGCAACATTCAGTTGCTGAGAATATCTCCCTTGATAGGTTCTCATACTTTAAAGCTCTGGTGACCTCAAATGTCCTTTGACCTCCATGAAAAACAACAGGGATCATCTACTCACAATGGACTACCAACTCACCAACTTTACAGTTCAAGCAACATGCCCTCCTTGAGATATTGTCTACAAGCCAGGGCATCACATACACACACATCACCACTGCATAGATTCCTTGCCTGTACTTTGGCAAGGAATCACAAATATTTGTATCTCTTTAAGAGACATGAGAAACAATGGTGAAGAATTCCTTTAACCCTTCATTGTCACTGTCAAAGTGCTCTCCTTGTCTACAACTGCATATACTCACATAAAATATGTGCTTGTTGGTACGAGAATCTTGGAATGCATCAAATATTTTCAGTGCGCCCAGACGGCTATTCTTCTTCCCCAAGAGATTTTGTAAAAAGTCTAGCAGGAAAAAGATACATGAATATCACAAAGAATGAATGCAAATGAGTGAAGGGCTTGAGGGAGAGTAAATCATGGACAACACAATCCATACAACACAAACTCTGTAGCCTAAATTAAAAATCAACACAAGTGGGTAACAGTAAATGTTTTACCATCAAAAGCACTGAAAAACAGAGACTTTGCTGAAACTTTGAGTTTCAATGTTCACTTTATTTTGACATGATTGAGGAATGAGGAGGTGAAAAGAGAAACAGAAAGGGTAAAAATAAACCTACCATGCAAAAATACATTGTGGGTTTGATGACATAATCTGCAGTTGACTGGCAGGATAAGCAATAGGAATTTGACTATGATAAACAGTATGTTGACATTACACATACCAAATAGAAGGTCTGTCCATCCACCCCTCATAAAGTAACCATAAATTAAATATATAGGATCAATGTCTATTTTGTTTTCTCAGCACACCTCATTAAAATGCATTATATGATGAGCCAGTGTATGACTGATTCATGATTTTCAACGAAATTCCAATAATCTTCTAGCATACACTGAATATGGTATCTCCACGCTTCCTTTCTTCATACACTGTTTTAAAAAGTTTACCACAGTCTGACCTAGGAAGACTTTGACTTAAATGCCTTGGCTGAAAAACAACTGGGATCTTGCAATCATTGTGATTGGTTAACATACCATAATATACATCACTTCAATATGGCATTCTTAAGATTTTGTTTACAAGAAATTTGCATTTTGACCTCTGCTGACCTAAGTTGACCTTTAATTTCAAGCAGAAACAACAAGAATCTTGTACTTTTAAATGACTGGTATGCTTAAAGCATACAAATCTTTTCAAGCTTGCATCCATGAGATATTGTGTTAACAATGTATTTCACATTTTGATCTCAGTGGACTTCAGATGGCCTTTGACCTCTTCCAAACATGATAGGTTTCATGTACTCAATATGGTGAATACCACATATCACGTATGACAACAGTCTAGGCATCTGACCTTAAGATAGTGTTAACAAGCAAAGGTATCACTAACACCGACATACTTGCCATCATGACTACAAAGGTTTCCATTATCCATGAATCTAAAGAATTATTGTGCAGAGCATGAAAATGCATGAGTAGAACATAAGAAAATGCCTCAACATCTCTCATTTGTTTAAATTTGCAAACTTTTAAAACGTGGTACAGAAAGATAGAAAAGGGTGGCATGGAAAGGGTTGTGTGCATTCTGATTGTACTTTGATCAAAGGAAGAAATAACATTTTTGACAATTTTTGAAGACAATGATTCAACAAAATACAGGATCAAACATTCATCAGCCTCACCTGGCAAATTTTCTAAAAATTTTTGTCTTGCTTTCTTTCTGGTTTCAGTGACCACTGCTTTGCTGGGGGTCTCTTGTTGATTACCCTTCCACTCTCCTGCAGGCCACATAGATTCTCTAAACATCTTCACATAGTAGAGTAACAAAGGCTCGGAAAATATCCAGTCGATTCCCTTTTGTACTTCTCTAAGATGTAAAAAGCAGGAAAAGCCATTTGTAAATTGTTATGAGCAGCCACATCATGAAGTGGTGGCATCATCACATGAGGTCTTAGATTGGCTAGAACCTATTCAAATGAGCTTCATGACACTCAGAAAATTACTTCAGCCATCCACTGGCATAATGACAAAAAGAGCATCAATGATGCAGTAGCTCAACTGTAAAATGTGTGGTATGTACTGTAAAGATAGAATGTGGACAAAGAAACCTAACACATTTTCTGCAGTTTAATTAGATAGAATTCCATACTGTATATATATCATCAAACTTCAAAATCAAAAGTAAGATCAGCAAACCAGATAGCCAAAAGGATTTATGTAACTGTGTTTCTTGCAACACTGATAAATTGTAAGCCTTATGTATTGACATCATGACAAATGTATATACGTGCTAACACTTAAGTTATCATGTCAATATTTTGATGTTTCAACATTTTGACTCAAAGTAATCTTGCACTTCCTCATAAAGCAATAGGGATCACCAATTACCCTGTAGTATATGTCCAAATACATGCTAATATGAACTGGTGCTTTGGAAGAGTAGATAAAGATGGCGGTATTCAGAACAATGAAACCTTCCAAACAAGGATGTATGGGGTTTGATTTCTGGATAGGACAGAGTATTGCATGATACAAAATTTTCCAGTCTGAACTGGCCTAGTGAAAAAAATAACCAACTTTGATTTGAAATTGTTCAGTTGCTGGTCACCCGACATGAATCTATGATAAAAGCCACAGGTTTTCTCAACAAAGCTTGTTGGGTTGCTTAGCATTAAAATGAAAGTTCCTCAAGGTCTGTGTTAATCCATAGTCCAAGTATGTGATCCTTTACACTTATCCAATACAGTATTTCAATTTTGCCCACAGAGTTTTGATGTTTTGCAATACCAAACAACATGTGCGCTCCACAAAACTGATACGGCTCATTTACTTAATACTAAGAATGCACATGAACAAGTACAGATGAGAGATCAGTCATAGAAATACTGTAGGCCTACTTCTTGCGGTTTTGACATTTTGTGATCTAAATGGCCTTTGACCTCCAATATAAACAATGAAAGTCAACTGTAAGATCATTCACAATGAATCTTCTTGGGATAAAGTGTTTAGAAGGTTTTGACCATTTTATGTCTGGTGTTCTTGTATTCAACATGTGGTATGCTAACTGTATAGGCCAATGCAAGATCTGTCCAAACCTCAATCATTCAGATATCCCCAAATACAAGTTATTTTTGCGCTTTGATAGGTACTGCTGACGGGAATGACCGGCCTGTGACTTCCACCAAAAACAACAGGACTTTGAATATGGTCCACTTATTTCACAATATATCAGTTTCATTGAAGCTTCTCCTCTTGTGATACAGTTCAGGGTTTGATTTTAAGAATTTGGCAGCAAATGTCCAAAGGACAACCATTTTATGAAATCTGAATTTCCTAAAATGGTAGCTCTGCACTGAAAACAACATGCAATTAAGTCATGGTAATCTAGTCAAGATTTTTGAAACAACCAATGGAGCTTATTTGGATGTCTTTAGCAGAAGTTTGTTTTCTTTGTTCTGTTTTAGTTTATTCCAAGGGAGGGGAGTCAACATCCTTGACGAACCATCAGGCAGAAATCTTATCTGTGGGTGCCCTTGTTAGAAAAGTGGGTGTGCTAACACTGAGTGAGCCATTTAGTGTCAAAGCCATATAATGTCAAAGGCAACATTGCAATTGTGAAGGGATTTACCAACATCTGGGGTGGGGGGAAGGGGAGGGCCAATGCATGGGTCCATATATAGACCCATGTTGCAGGGGTTTAGAGGCTGCACTTGCCAAAAAAAAATGTTGCACTTCTGAGGTCAATATGCCACTGACAATATGGAACCATTATCATCCAAAGTGGACAGCAGTGGACAAAGAAGGAGGCTTGATAAAAGAGGAAAGGAGAAAACAGGAATTTTAAAAGACCAAGAACTTTTTAGGAGTGCCTGTGAATTCTTTAGCCATTCCCCTATGGCTATGGACAACAATATTATGGTTGAGATTGATCTCATGTCCATTGGTTCAGAGTAATGAGTTTGAAATGTTTTCTCCTAACACTGTTAGGCCTATATATAAGGTGAAATACTTTTCAAATTTCGGAAGTTAGATTTATGAACTTTTGATGTAAGGTAAGTTATCCTGTTCATAACGACCCATTTACGCTTATCAATATTTAAGACACCAAATAAAGCATTTATAAACACTTTGAATAAAAAATCATTGGAAAATCTTAAAGACTTACATTCTGTTCTTCCAGAGTGAAATTTTTGGAACATGTGTTGGTTAGGCTCTAGCACTGGCTTATCCAATTCATGTTAGACAACGTACAACAATGTTTTCAAGAAATGGCAAGGGAAAATACCTCTAGGAGGAAACCTTCAGATTAAAGTTTATGCATGTACTGCAGATTGTTAGTTTAAGGTCTTTTGCACGTTGATGTTTTTGACATTCATGACTGTTTTTCCTTTCTTTTCTTTTGATATTCTTGATGGTTGATCTTGCTTCCCTGAACAGTTGGAGATAACTTGAATTGACAGTACAGTGTAAAGTGTGTACAAAGACAGCACCACAATTTGTGAACTTGAGCCATCTTTTTCAGGACTGGAATCTCTAAGTCTAAATTCTAAAACTTTGCATACATTTGTCACAATTTGACTAGCCTAGGTCCTATGTAAATATATCTTCATGTTATTTTAATTTTTAAGTTGATTTTGATCTTCTAGATAATTTTGAGAGCATTGGAGCATTAAAGTTGTGGCCACACGCAAAAAGCCTATCACTCAAGTGTAGGCCTAACTTTTCTGTATGACAAGACTAATGATGCGACAAAAAACTAGAAAATAAGAAGTTATGGCACAATTACGGTCGACTATTCCAATTTAGGAAACATTAGGTAACACTGCCTGTTGAAGTGCAATATTAGAAAATCTTGTTGAGACTACGGTATTCCAACTAAGAAAAGACATTCGCTATCGCTAGCTGCATGGCACTGGTGTAGCCACCAGGGGACACAGGCACAATGTGCTTCCCACGGAAATTTTGGGGATGCGATGGATCATGTCGAAAAATAAAGGAGAGCAGAAAACAATATGAGAGCAAAGAAATAGAGGTAAAAAAAAGGGAAGAGAGGAAAGAGGAATGATAAGCTGACAGAGTTGGGAAGAACTGGTAGACCTAAACTGGGGGGGGGAGACCGGGAGATTGAGGAGCTTCATGAGTGTGACCTTTTATGACATTAAAAAGAAAGATGAAACAGATTAACAACCCAATTAAAACAAGGGGTTCATAAAGTTGTGAAAGCGTTGATTCTAGGTTTTGAATACATGCGTCTGTTGCTTTTACGCAGTATACAAGTATGTGATTAGGGGTTGGAACCTATGGCAGAATGGTCGGCATATTTATTTTATGCAGCACACATTGGCAATACGCCTCCCCAAACTGTCAATCAAAATGTTTGATAATAATGATGTCATGGATTCTAGAAACAATGTTCCTCTATATTTCCAACCCTAATGCTGAATTATAAAAACTAAGCCTATTGCCAGTACGAACCATTATTCTGTCATATTTAAAAGTACATCAATTCTACTACATAAAGTATGTCAATTCTACTACTTAAAACTACGTCTTTTTGATCTTTTAAAAGTAGGAAATGTGATCAGCAAAGGTGCACGCAACAGGCTCATGTTTTGCTCGGACGTTTCCCCCCAAAATTTCTAATTGAGTTCTGCGTCCCTTCATTACATTAGAATGAGCTTAAAATGGGTTATTACCAACCCATTAAAAGTGGGGTCTAAAGGAATGTTCAGCACCCCATCTCCACTACTATTTGCCTACTGTTCAAAGAATAAATGAAACCAGACAAATACTTCATTATGATTCTTGTTATCATCTCAATCTATATGATATGGACTATCATTTTTCACAAATTGATTTTTATCTCATTAGGCCTAATTGAGAAATTGCAGGCATGATATAGCTATTTTAAGGCTGGCCTCAGGCAGCTTGGAACACTTGGGAAATGCCGTTTTGGGCCATCTGGAGGGTTTGAAAAGTCAAAAATTTTCGTGTATGCTTTGCACCAACTAATGTGGCGGTACTCCACATACATAGTCCTGACCACACTCAACCCCCTCCAATACTTTTTTACCTTTACTTTAGGTTCATGGGTGCAGTTGTCAAAAGAACGTCAATTTTGCACCATGATTGAGCAACTAAGAAGGGCAACACATGCCACTTTTTAGGCAAAGGGGAGGGGGAAGTCCCATCCCCTTAGACCTCTTCTCATGCTTCCGAGGCCTATCGGTAGACCGACTGATGTACGATCCTGGCTAAAGCCTTAGTATGGCAACATCCCTCCCTTTATACCCCTCCCAAGGACGGCCGTCAAAAATAGGAACGATGATTCCCTCTCACAAAAAAACCTGGGTTACGTCCCTGCTGCGTGGCAATGACTAATGCATACTGTATATATTATACCAACAGTGATTCAACTCGCAAGAGTATGGAAGGCCGGCCAGCACGCGAAGTGGACTTTTCCATTCTTTGACTTCACATAAATATCACCTCAATCTTTGACAGTTTCATGAGCTTCACAGGGCTTGGAATATGGGACAATTTCATACCAACTTAAATTGCTTATTAAACTTACAGCATATGGAAATGTACTCTTCATCCTCAGTGCATGTTTCTCTTTGCAATGATAATAAATTTAGATATGTTTAGAATCAATGACTAGTGACTGTAAACATGAATAAGTTTAACTTATTAGTGAAGGTAAATTGAGAATCCTACTATAACAGTACAGTGACAATTACACCTTACTTGTTGATTGTTCCTCCGAACGTTGCTTGAACAAACACGATGAGAGATCTTCGCAACCATTTGAATGTACCATGAAGTTCAAAGATTTCACTGATTAGCTCATACAGAGGTTCCGCAATAGAATCTTTATGGTCTGGACTCCTGTGATGATACAAATTATGAATTAATATATGAATTTCTTTGAAAACCACTTTGACCATGACCCATAAAAGTGGGGTTGAAAATTGTTCAGGTGGGTTGCTGTACTTTACCACATTGAAACATTCAAACATGGCTGAGATGTCACTGCTACATTTACAGTATTATCCTAGGACAATGAAAATGATATGAACATACTTTGTTGGGAAAGGCAGGTGGTCTGATTAGTTGTGGACTGATCACTTGCTGACAGTTATCATGGAATTCATTTAATTTTAACAGTTTGCAATAGGACAGTAAATATAATAACATGTTTTGTTTTCTGTTGCTTTAAACCTTCAGAATCTGTGAAACTATTAAATCTGTAGCAGCAACGGCAGTCACATTACAACTGGCAAGCAAGCAGATGCTTCCTATGAATTGAAATCTGGGCACATGCCATAGAAAACACATAAGTCTTCCAAAACCCACAGGAAATGTTAATATGTTTATTGTAACAACAACAATGACTTGCTAATGAAACTGTCAGTCTTATTAGATTATAAATGGCATGTACTAAAATTGTACTTGTATTGCTGCATCTATAAATCAGAATTCAAGAATGCCATGTTTCGATGATGTAGCCTATACTTGCTGCTCACCGTGGTTTACATAAGCAAAAGGAATTGGGCTAAGAAAAATGCATGCATGACATGATACATGCCATATATTCTACTAAATGTAGTCCATAATTGCACTTCATATGAGATCAGTTCATTCTTAAGATATGTTTATAACGTTTTAAAGATATGGTATCATGATCCACTTTGCGACACCAGTTATACTCTGTAACAAAGAATATTCTATACTTCAAATGTATACACCCTCCCTCAGTCAAAACTATTAACACCAGCATGCAGAGATGCATTGTGGTTTCAATGATCCGATTACGTGAATTTTTTTCTGAATCTGATATAATGGCATTAGTATGCATCACATTAAGCTACATATGCTTATATATGAAATATGAGATTTGCACAAGCTTCCTTTCTTGAAATCATGTCTTTGACCTTTAAGAAAGATACTGGAATTCTTGTATACTCATTGAGATACACCTACAATCTAATTGGGAGATCTGCTCAAGTTTTCCTTCTTAAGATATAGTGTTTACAAGGTTTTCACAATTTGACCCCTGATGAACCAAAATGACCTTTGACCTCCACCAAAAACGACAGGATTCTTCTACTCAATGTGGTAAACCTACATACTAAATACAAGATCTGTTCAAGCTTCCCTTCTTGAGATATCCTGTTTACAATGTAGGGCATCAAGGACATACACACACACACTCACGCAAGCACGCACATGCACCCTCACATACATACACACACCCTCACACACACACACACGCACACACATATGCGTGTGTTACAATTATCATCGCAACTAAAAACTAAAGAAAACAAGAAGATTTCTGAAAAAAACTGAGATGTTCCAAACTGTCCCATTGTTGCATTCCAAAGTCCTCACATTTCTGAAGTACTTTAGGACGTCAGCAGTGGCACCAACCCACTGTATGTGTGTCCTTTACATATGCATACACATGTTGCTGTGGTTGTCACATAAAATATTTGTCGCACAGTCTAACGTTACAATTTAACAAGTCGCAGGAAAAGATCTATCTAACAAGAATATGGTGACAGCCAGGAAGATTGCTCGGTGCTAAAATGTGAAGATACCAAAAGGAGCCAGTAATACTGTCCATGAGGAGGAGTTACAGCACAAGTAGGTATGACATTGCCGTACCATTATGTACGAAACAGAGGTGTACATGTAACAGGAAGGAACGGCCGCTTCCCCTTGCTCTGGCTGTTCTGTACTACATTTATTGACTTCAGAATCATAAAGTTAGTTACTATCTACATAGTAGTTAGACCGCAAATCCTCTAGTTTAGTGTAGTTATAAGTGCCTTAGCAAATGTAGGGAAATTTTTCATGGTGATCTGCCATCTTTTCATATCTGTTTTCACTAGTCTAACTGAGAGCAAATGATACATTGTTTACATTGACCTAACATTTGCTACAGGCCTTATGTACCTGTATTCACAGTTAACACCTATTTACTTCGGCAAAATTTTGGCTCAATACTACACAATTTTGTCATAATTTAATGTCTGACTATCCAATAAATTCATGGCTGTTTGTAATGACTTACCATCGGCAAAATCCGAGAAGTTTTGCTTACAATAGACTTCATGACAATCATCTTTCGAACGATGGTCTGAGTCTGAACAGACGACACTTTTCAAAATGCCCATCAACACAAGGCAAACTTGTCCAGTTTTGTTTTGTCATTTGAATTCAAGAATACGACCTGCCATCACAATTTTGCTACAGTCATAAACAACACTATGCTTTGGTCATTTTCTATGAAAGACTGTCGGACAAAGTAGGCCATAGAGTACGCTCTTTGGCATGAGGTGAGTGCACAACTAACATTACTCATTATAGGCTAATGTAAGTACAGGCAGTGGCTGTAGCACCAAAACCGTACATAAGCCTGTACTGTAGGCCATTTAGCATGGTGCTGTGTGCTGTTCTTTGCAGCACGAAGTGCAACATCTAAGAGCTGGTTTGTTGTTATCCACTCCTGACGTGATATTTCAGATCTCTGGAAAGGCACGACAAGTCGGTCTCAACCGCAAAAAACTAAGTTTCACACAAATTACACCTAAAATCCAATTTTATTACCAAGTTTGAAAAAATTGAAGTTCCACATGTTATAAAACTGATGTTTGATTTTCCTGAAAGTGTATCTCGCATCATGATACGATGCATCAAAAAAACTTAATGGTTTGACCTCTGCTGACTTCATTGGACCTCTGCTGACTTCATTGGACCTTTGATCTCCACCAAAAACAGTAGGAATCTTGACCTCAATATGATTGATGTGCATGCTAAATATGAGATGAATCCAAGCTGGCATTGCTGAGATTTTTGTCTTTACAACACTTTTACACTTCTGCGGAACATTTGAAGTTAAGAGAAATTGTCAACACCTCATTAACTTGTTATTGCTTTATGCTTGAGCTTACAGTTAGTCAAATGGACAAGAGCCTGTGATATCACTTATGGTCGAATAATTGTCACTTCAGTCACATAGAACAGAGAACACACTTATTGCTTGACTAGCTTCAGTTTCTGCAAAAAATCTCCAATTACAGCTAGTCATGAAATTAGCTGTAATGCTGCATGAAATGAAACATGCCAATTATGCTACTTGTGTGGTCCATCAATGCACTCTATATAACATCAGTCCAAATGTATATTCTTGAAATATATTAATGGCATTCTAATTGTTTGACCACAGCTAACCTCACATGACCTTTGACCTCTACAAAACTATAGTGTTCTTGTACTTTTTGCAATCCATTAATATACCCACACATGAGATAAGTCTAACATTGCACTCTTGAGACATAGTGTTTTCAAGATTTACACAGTTTGACTGCTGGTGATCTCAAATGATCTCCACCAATATTGATTCGGGATCTGGTCCTTAACATGGCACATACACATACCAAGTCTAACATCAGCCCAAACTGCTGTTCTGGAGATGTCATATTTACAATGCTGTCACATTTAGATGTCTGCTGATCTCAGGTGACCTTTGACTGCCACCAAAACAAACAGGGTTCTTGTACTCAATGTGGTACATCTACATGCCAAATATGAGATTTGTCAAAGCTTCCCTCCTTGAGATATCATCTCTACATACACATACACACACATACCATCATGATTACAAAGGTTATGATTATCATCGCAACCAAATATCTTACATGATATAACACTTAATAGTCTACAACACTTAAGTCAGTATGTGACTTATCTTGTCAGTATCATCAATTAAGCAGGGTTTCTTCATTTTCTAGAGAATCAATTTTCATGACTTTTCCATGACTTTTTCTGGACCAAATGAAGAATTTCCAAGACCTTTCTTCTGACATCTTTACATAACTTTTCAACAATAACGACAAAAGCCAAAGCAATATGAGGTGAAGAAAATAAAAAAAATTTGTGTTGTAAGTCATAATACAATTTGATATTATGAGTCAGAAAAGAGCATTGTCACTTTGTGAAAAATTTCCAGAACTTCACACAATTTCCCTGAATTTCAAAACTTTTTCAGACCTTGAAATAATTTTTCAAATTTTCATAACATTTCCAAGTTTCTATGACTGTAATAACCCTCATTACAGGATTAACTGTATTTCAAATAGCACCAGCAAACAGCATGAAGTTTCATCTGAAAAGAGGCACCAATAGTCACAGTTACTGACAAAAAGTGTATGGAGGTGGGGGGGGGGGGGGAAGACAAACTGTCAAGATGCAATTTGTAGTCAGAGGTCTTGTTATGACCAAACTAGGTTTCAGGACAGACCTTACTTGAACACTGTCAAGCTAGGTCCATAGCAATGCAGTAGATAAATGAAAAAAGTCAGTTATCAAAGAAATGGCACATCTCTGATGCACTCCCTTGGTGTAAATATATACCAAAGGAACAAAATATTTAAAGAACTTACAGCCAGTCCAGGACACAACTGATGATGACACCATACTCACCCTTCATCTTCTTCTTCAGCTTCATCTTCCTGGCAGACTACACTGGTCTTGAAGATGCTGGAAAGGGAAAACAGACTCCTCTTCTGTGCTACTCTGTCAAAGAGAAAAAGAAAGAAATTGACAATATAAGAAGTAGTGCTTATGTGCGATCTTTTGGCCCCTCCCAAAATAGTGACATGGTTGTTAGTAGCCACCATGGGGGGAGGGGTTGTTTCCCTATTGTGCTTATGTCACATGAGCTGGATGCAAAATGGTGAAATGGTGCTAGATTTAAATGGATTAAACCTTGAACAAAATCCTACTATTTATGAAGGGTTCTCATTACTTTCTCTTGCTTGATGAAAAAAATCATTCTTCCATCTTGTGGGATCTAGAATGATAATGTGATAAAATTTAAATCAACAAAAATGTAAACATCACATAGTAGCAATGCTTGACAATTACGTTGACTTTTTGGTTGCCAACAGCAAATATTATTTCATCCAAATATTTGGTCATCAAAATTGCCAAGTTACTTGCCGGAGTAAAAAAACCCAATTTCAGATTAGAAAAGAATAAAATTGTCTCATACTTTGAGTTTATATACATAACTGTATTCCTTGGAAAATTCTTTGTACTAAAAATATATAGAATGACCTTAGTTTCTAGTCAAACAAAAACAGGCATGTACTCAGACAATAATTGTAAAATGTCTGGTGATCAAAATAATAATTTTTTAATTGTTTGGTCACCAACATTTAAGTTGTAATTGCCATCACCACCATGGGGACAGGAATTTTTAGTGTTGCATTGTTTGTTCAAATAGATTTACATGTGAGAGTCCACATGTGTGTGCATGTGTAACACATACATAAGGTATGGAACAATCAAATGGGTGTGTGGGTATGCATATAGACATATGTGTGCACTACATATATCTCTGTGATGCTTGTGTATATATGTACATGCACACAAGCATATGCACTTGAGTAGATTATACACAAATGAATGTAAACATATATTTCGTAAACATATATTTCAGTACAGGATAAGACTTATAGAAAGCTAAAATTCACCTACAGACACAATTTACCAATTTCAGAAAAGAAATACTGGTTTTTGTCAAACTGAAAAAAAAACTGCAACTCACGGAGGAGCATCCTTCAGTAACTTAGGTGTTGGAATGATTAAAGAGAATAATGCCTCACTTTGTCTTAAAGTATCATCTTGAAGAATAGCCTGTCAATATGAAAAAAAGAAAAGGATGGTCAAAGAATGACAAAATGTTCTCTGAACTATAATTTCAAGAAAAAAAAACAAAATGTAAAAATTGCATTGGGGTTTCCATAATGCAACATACAGTAGACTGGAGTTGGTCACAGCAATTAAAAAATAAGCAATAGGAATTGGACTGTGATAAGCAGAACACTGACATTACATATAACAAATATGAGGACTTTCCATGTCCCATATAACAAATATGAGCATTTTCCATGTCCTCCTAATAAAGAAAACTGTAATTTAAGCAAAAATCAGTGTACAATTTTGTATTATCTGTACAAAACCTCATTACAACACCTTCTATAATGACTGAATATAAGAGAGATTCAAGATTTTGACAAGTGTCCTAAAATAGTCCAGCATACACTAAATATGGCATGCATCCAAGTTTCAATGTTAAAGCTTCCCTCCTTGAGATACTGTGATTACAAGATTGCAAGTTTGACCTCAAGTGATTTTGACATCAATATGACTTTAATAAACCAAAGACAATAAGATTCTTGTTATCCTTTACTCACTGTGTTTAAGCAACATACATCTATGAGGACAGTTCAAAATTGCATTTTTGAGACATTGTCTTCACAAACATTTACAGTTTGACCTCTGATAACATCAAATAACCTTTGACCTGAACAAACCTTTAAGAATCCTACAATGTAGTACATTTATGGAATCACACAAAGTTTGAATTCTGTGCAATGTTGTGTTTACAAGGTTTCACAGATTGCTCTCTGCTGACATCAATTATCTTTGACCTGAGAATACCTGTAGTATCAGTTTCTTTCTGATTTCCAATGGACAGTGGCAGCAAACTTTGTCGTCAGGCCTTCATTATCACGATAAGAAAAGATTTCTACAGAAGCTGGAATAGGCTTGTAACCTAGCATACAAAGTGGCGTATGCTGGAAGCATTTTCATGAAAGTGAATCTCCAACTAAGTAAAACCACTTCTAAGTTACTTCTTAAATTTTTTGAGTGTGGACACATTGATTGCCAGGAATTCATGGACACAATTAACATATGATTTCTGGCTCAGAGGTGCAGGTGGTAGGGAATCAAATAATATAAATTCGCCCATCCAAAATTAATATTGCTCATCATGCAGAAAAGAGCTATGAGTTTCAGACAAGTTAACTTAGGCCCAACGTTTTGCTAAGGAATGATACGTCGATTGCACATTGTGTGTTGTCCCAACTTCCAAGGTTAGCAAGATTCTGAAACCCATAGACCTAGGCTTACACTACAATCTTGGACAAAGTATCTTGGGACACCCAGCTCCCTGTCACCTAAAATTTAGTATCATATTTGCAACATACGACAAAGTGTCCCAACAATTTTGTCCAAGATTGTCTGAGAATTTTGACAGGCCAGTCAGACAGACCTTGGGACACCCTGCTCCCTCTCACCTAAAATTTAGTATTATATTTGCAATGTATGACAAAGTGTCCCAACAATTTTGTCCAAGATTGTAGGCCTAACATTTATACAATTATTAAGTTACAGGTCCAATGAAAAATTTAGGCAACACTAGTCAACTGTTCACTTGTTTTGTTTACAGTTACACTGCTTGCCAGGCCTACTGAATAGGACTATGCATAAGCAAGAAGTAAATGAACAGGTCAATTTGCTCACATTCTGATCCATGTAATTTAATCCTTGGTGACTGTGAAACATGACTACTGGAGTGGTAGACTACCATAGGGGTGAACATTTACATGGTTGGGCCTTGGCTACAGCAACTGGAGGAATGAAATCCCTGGATTAGTACTTCAAGTCTAGGCCAAACATTATCAGAACTTCAGAAACTTCAGAAAACATTAGCAGAACTTCAGAAATATTGTGCAAAATTAAATCATGAGATATGTATGGTAGTTTAGATGTGTTGAGATAAATTCTCTGACCAGAAGTCTCACAAGCTGACCTCATCATGGTGTTAGGGTGGCAACTACTGATTATCAGGGGAAACCTTTCAAAAATTCCAACAAATGGTCAATTTTCAAAAAAAAACCTTTTAAATGTGTCAGTCACAATTTACAATCTTCTTAATCGATGTGACTTACATTGATAAGCCT
Organism: Stichopus chloronotus; assembly: GCA_021234535.1. Taxonomy (NCBI): domain Eukaryota; kingdom Metazoa; phylum Echinodermata; class Holothuroidea; order Aspidochirotida; family Stichopodidae; genus Stichopus; species Stichopus chloronotus. The sequence goes on from CM037834.1 coordinate 15,408,993, forward strand.
AAACTCCTGATGTTTAGTAGGTTAACAAGTGTGTTTGGCATATCATTTTTTTTTAGTTACCATGAAATGCAGTATGTCTCTGTGAATTAATGTCTCTCAAATAGACTATGAGTAAGTGTCCTTACTGACTTCATTCACTATTTTATTACTGATGTTCTTCAAAGACTAATTTTAATCTCATATAACACTAATGTCCATGCAACAATTCCACCATTCTGCCAGTTTTATAATAATTTACAAGTCAGTTCCAATCTCCTTTAGTATTCAGTACGTGGTACCCTACAGAAGGCTTTTGGTATGCTCGTCACTAACAGCACATGCTGAAGTTTTCAATGTAATGGCCATCCTCCATGCCCGCGAAATCATGATGTGTCATCTCGCTAGTGCACTATTGGTACAACTTGAGCCACTTGCTAGGTTGTTACAATATCACCCTGGTCCTACATGCTAGAACTCCCTAACCCCCCAAACAATCTGGAATTCAGAAAGATCTGTGGTCATTCAACCTGTTCTTTTTCACACATTTCCTTACATAAGGCACAGAAACACTCTTCTTTTCCTATACTGCAATCACCTACAGGGGTACACTTACAGCAGCAAGTCACTATAAAGTCTACTAACATTAATTATAGGCCTAAGTTTCCAGTGAAGTCTAGGCCCAAGTTTGGTTGGCTCTTTGTGTAATGTACATTAAGCCAAGGCTACACAAAATGGTTGCTAAGATTAGGAGAGAATTAATGTTAGAACTCAATGCTATTTGTAAATATAAGAAAAGAAATAATATGTAACAATTAACTAAGAATATTTTAAAATTATCATGTTTACTTAGGACATGATTCAAATAAATTGCGTAAGGACTACAGGGAATGGAAATCAGCAGGTTACACGTATGGCTATAGACCTTCAGGCAGTTGTGGGCATAGCCCATGTACGTGTTCAAATGCACTTTAGAGGGTCTATCATACTAAAAACGTCACTGACAGAGCAGTATTAAACAGGACAAAAATGTCCTAGCTTTCCTTCTGTGAAATGATGCGGAACTGACAAATGACCTCCAAATTTTCAACCTAATTATGTAAACTAAGGTACAGCAAGGGCAAGATAAAACAAGATTTCCTTGTGGTCACAGAAAGCACACAAGACCCATCCTTGGTGGCTACAGTTGCCTTGAATGTAGTTACAAAGATGTGCATTAACTTGTACCTTCATCTATTCTTTTGTCCGTAATTCCCATCACTTCTTTGCTAAAACAGGTGCTGGATTTTATTATTTGATTATTTAATTTAAGATTTCAAGTGCATAGGGTTTTTTTTACCCACATTACCCACCATTCATCTATCAATTTTTAATGTTGAATGCAAGAATCTTGAACACCTGCATGTAGGCTGCTGCGCTAGACTCTGTCACATGCTCCATTTCACGCAGTCAGTCAAAAATACAATATTTGCTATAAAGTCGTATTTTCAAAAAGTATTTTCTTAGCAATGCCCAGGACTATTCCGAAAGTTCAAAGTTTATGTTTGACAGAAAAAACAGGAGTTTCAGCCCACTGTGAATTACACAAAAATGCCTTTGCCTCTGAATAAGACCTTCAAGCCTGCCCCTTGAGATATTGTGTTTGCAAGGCTTTTGCAGTTTGATGTCTGCTGACCTTACATGAAGTTTGACCTCCACCAACACCTACAGGGTTCTTACAATCAGTGTGGTAAATTATCATATATGAGATCAGTTTAAGTTACATTCTTGAGAATTTGGGGGATTTTGTCTTCCCCTTTTTTTCCCTGCATGACTCTGTATGACTTATCACTCACAGCTGAAAAAAAAAATAGGGACCTTGTACTAACTGCAATTGATATAAGCACTAAATATGAGATCGACTAGGAATGCATTGTTGAAATATTGTTTTAACTAAGATTTCATATTTTGACCTCTGTTGAACCCAGATGACTTTTAACTGCTCCACCAAAAACAAAAAGGGTCTTGTAATCAATATAATAAATACACCTATCAAGTATGACATCAGTACAAGTTTCTGTTCTTGAGATATTACATCTACAAGTCACAAACACACACACCCATGCCATCATGAATATGTACGTTGAAACTTTCATCAAAAGTAAAAATAAAATGGAAAACAAAACACAATTTCCACTATGTTGAACACAGTGGGTGTTACAGTACTCATATTCACAGTAAAATATTGTTCAAGTTTATTGGTTTTGATACCCCCTGGACCAGGGCCACTCCCGACACATCTCCAAATTGCCTTGAAATTAGGTAAATATCTTGAAATAGCCACAAAGAGGAAAAGAGAAGACCATAAATCTACTTATGAATGCATACTTATGTTTCTATTTCTTTCTCTTTTATACCGATATTGACCTACCGATAAAAATCTCTGAAGGGATTCTTTCATTTTCTCTAATTCTTTCTGTTCTAATGACCTTGAAGATCTCTTACTGATGGAAGGAAGCTTAGCCTTCTTGACCCATTTACTACACTGTAAGAAAATAATAGCAAAAATAAAAAAAATCTCCAAAAATGAAGAAGAGAGAGGAAACTGGTTCATAAACATTGTAAACAATAAGATGAGGAAGTAGTGAAATCTATAGATACTAAGGAGAGCAATCTAACAGCAAATTAACTCTTCTCATTGCCAAAAAGGAACAAGACTATTGTACTGATAACAGGACATGCATCAAGCATATGCTGTAATTACCTTTCTTGAGATAATGTATTGACGGGATAGGGCCTCACACATGCATACACACCTACATATATGTATTGACGGGATAGGGCCTCACACATGCATACACACCTGCATATATGTATCGACGGGATAGGGCCTCACACATGCATACACACCTACATATATGTATTGACAGGATAGGGCCTCACACATGCATACACTCCTAAATATATGTATTGACAGGATAGGGCCTCACACATGCATACACACCTACATATATGTATTGACAGGATAGGGCCTCACACATGCATACACACCTACATATATGTATTGACAGGATAGGGCCTCACACATGCATACACACCTACATATATGTATTGACAGGATAGGGCCTCACACATGCATACACACCTACATATATGTATTGACAGGATAGGGCCTCACACACTCATGCACACCTACATATGTGTATTGACAGGATAGGGCCTCACACATGCATACACACCTGCATATATGTATCGACGGGATAGGGCCTCACACATGCATACACACCTACATATATGTATTGACAGGATAGGGCCTCACGCATGCATGAACACCTACATATATGTATCGACGGGATAGGGCCTCACACATGCATACACACCTACATATATGTATTGACGGGATAGGGCCTCACACAATGCATGCACACCTACATATATGTATCGACGGGATAGGGCCTCACACATGCATATACACCTGCATATATGTTCACAATGGCATACATAAACAGAAACACTCGACTGCATGAGACAGAGCAAGCATTCATCATCAGCTGTAACAGTATACTTACATCTTTAAGTCTATCTTGCAGGAGATGGAAATCTTCCAGTTTACGGAGGACCACCCATCCACACGTCGTGATAGCTGGATCAATGGGATGTATCACTAACTTGAAATGGAGGATGAAATTCTCCACATCTTTGGGTATCTGAAAGTAAATACAGAACATGTGTCAGTCAGTGACCTCATTAATAGTTCAGTAAGTTTCAGGATCGGGAAGGCATCTTTAATAGGCTCATCAAAGACCTTATACCATGTTGATTGGGGAACACCGGCAAGGTATGCCAACTCTTTTCGACGAGGGCTCAGAGTACAATGCAGCAGGTATCAGCCAACTAATCCCAAACCTACTGATGGGACTGACATTTTACGTCCACATTTGATGGACGAGAGTGTATCCCCTACTCTTTAGCCACTTTCTGAAAGGCTAGGAGGGGTGAAGGCTTGCCCAGCTAAGTTGTCAATAGCTGTACAGAGCAACGTGAAACAGATGAGACGTGAACTGGACAATGGGATTCCAAATTGAAATCGCCAACTTAGCACTACTTGATATCTGCCCACCCTTCCTCCACACACCCCCCCCACCCATATGCCTCTACCTTCATCACATCTGACAAGTTAAAACATCATTTGAGTTCAGATCACATCTTTAACATGAACTACTATTAATTATCATACTGATAACAAAGTGAAGAAAAAGAATTTAAATTTCCCAACTATTAGAATATGAAACATTTTGTATAACAACACATCAAACAGCAAGCAAAGATCTGCACATATTGAGAAATAGCAAAGTATGTGCATCTGCAACATAGAACTTTGATAAAAATGTGAAAGATCATCAAAGAAGGTTAACACATGAAAGTGTCATTTCAAGGCAGGTTATCAGAATTTTAATTTCATCTCTGAAAAAATGAATGTTTTGTGGAAAGAGATGCCTACCTCTGGCAAACAGATATCTGTCCTCCACTTGCCAACATGTTCCCACCAGAGGTCTATCCTCTCAATGTACAATTCTAAAGATTTCTTCTCATTCTTTAAATCTTCAATCTCTGCCTCCAAACTTTCCTGCATCTGATTTGTGAAAAACATGAATTTTGTTTGAGACTCAATGCTTCCAGTAGATCAATTCGTCAGTACATGAAGGAAATATTATCAGAGTAGTGTAATCAAGAAAAAACAACATAAAAGATACAGTTCTTCAAGACCATCCTTGCCAGTACATGGAATCATCTTATCCTTAATGAAGCAACCCTAATGGAGCACAAACCATGTTTATTTTTACACATGAGCAACTAACTTTTCCAGTTGTGCTTGTAATCCATCCATAGCCTTTTTATTGTACCTAATTTATTTAAAATACACCAGCAATAGTAGCCAGCCAAAGACACAAGATTGGAATGAACAAACTAAAAGATAACTGTTGGAAAAACACATAGTGTGTAACCTTCAAACATACACATATGACGTAATGGGAGAGGTGGGGGCACGAGAACTGATATGGCACTGCCCTCAGTCAGGCATACATGTCGCCCTAGTCAGACACAAACAGTTATAGCTAAGGATACCCCCTCCTGGCACTAACAAGCAAAACATCTCCAAGCCAACAATTTGGCAGGCAACTTCAGCATGAAAGCTGGGAACCCAGAAAAGTGATACCATATGTCCACAATGAGACATATTGCACTTGAACAATGCTTCACAGAAACAGATGTTCTACCTAACAGTAATCTTGTCTTTCAAATTAATATTACAAACATACAATTCCTTAGTTATTCAGAAGAACCAAATCAAACAGCCTCTTACAGTGACTTGATGCAAACCTTGGAATCAGTACTTTGTGACTTTTTTAGATTGAGGAGAGCCTGGGTTTTCTGTTTCAATTTATCCTCCAGTTGTATCAGGGTAGCCTCTATACGATCACTCTGGTCCTGTATGCTCTGATCAGAAGATGAATCAAAAGCAGCATCCTAGAGAATGAAACAAGAGGTAAAAGTTTAACCACAAAAAAAAATGACCTACCACTGGAGAAAGGAGAAAAGCATAACGTGGAGCTGTTGAAACCTGTCACAGTATTAGAGGCAGATAATTTTACAGAGGCAGATAATTTTACAGTTGATGGCAGCTAGCAGTACTGTGTGGCATACAGTGTCACTTCTGTTCTTCCTTTAGTTAACCAATCATGGAGAGACCATTGCAATATTGCCTGATAAAAGCTAGCTGAGGGAAAGTGCTCATTCTTCATGTACTCAAGTTACAGAAAATAAGTTAACCAAAGGCACCTACAGTACTATGCTACATCTTCGGGATGATCAAAGACTCACAAATATCAAAACCCACGTCCTGACAAACAGCAACAGAGAGAGGTGAAAGTGGGTAAATTTGATGGAACATTATCTGGGTCAATGTATGGATAATTTTTACTTACATCATAAGCTTTTTCATCACCAGAACCTGATGGAATCTGAAGATCTTCTTTTGCACCTGTTTTCTCAATCAGTTTTTCATATGTCTCACTGACAAGAAATGCTGGGTAAAGTTCTTCCTCAATAGACTGATATACCTGCGTTTGTGCTTCATAGAATGCTTCTGGCCCCTGAGAGTTGAGAATAATTCACAACGCAGTTTCTGCTCAGTTACAAAATGCAACTGATTACAACATCACTTCTAAGAGGTAACATTCCTTGATTAGACCACTCTCAGATGAAGATCATTTCATTCAGTTGTAAATCACGCCCTCCCCACTCCCCTTTGTAATTGACAAATCTAAGACATGTTGTCAATTAAGTACTCATTGTACAAAACATCCTTTACTTTTAATTTCCTGTCATTAAGAGAAATGAATTTAGACCAGTCTACAATTTTACTTAATCCTAAGTGTTCTTGCGTACACTTTGAACATAAAATATGTATTCATTAAGGCTACTATTCTTCGTGTAATTGAAGCATGAATTAGTTCAATCAAAATGTTCCCATAACAAAGACGAGAATACAAAAACATCATTCCATTAGAATTTACTTCAACCTTTAAAGTCTGATGAACAATTAAACTACCACTCAGGCAAAACTGAAAGAATACCTCCCTCTTTTATTTCAGGTAAAACTATTTTAAAAATTAAATCTTTTACAAACAGATCTGTCTGATGTGACACTCCAAATTAAGTGGGAATGTGTAAAATTCCAAATTTGATATTTAATGGTAAATAAAAAACAGATTTAACATGGCTGCTACGACTATCTTCTCACACTCATGGTTTCTTTACTTGATGTAATCTCAACTGTTTGTATAAATACTACAGTTAAGTATTAGTACATTCCACGTATGTGATGTTAAGTGATAATAATCTTCTTGGACATGTATCTATATTACTGACCTTATTGCTGATCAGAAATTCCTCCATATCTTTTGCCATCTTTTTATCCACCTCTATGATACTCTTAGAGCCTATAAATGTCTGATATATGTCGGTAGCCTTCATGTGCTGGTCTTTGGGCTATAGAGGTCAACAAAAACAACGAAAAATAAAGTATAGGTGAGAATTAATAGTGACAAAAGTAAAGAGACAAAATCAAGAAAATTATGCTAAAAGGGTTGAAGAGCTGGAGTATGCTTAATACTTACGGATGAATATTGTGGTGTGCTTAACAACCATTTACAATTTTAATTAACAGTACTATATTCGAAGGGTAACCTAAACCAACAAGTTGTCCTACACAACAAAATCAGTTATAGTGCTAGTACAATGCTGCCATTGCACCCCACTAACTTACCTTTTTACATGTTTTCATGTCTTCAACTGATACCCAAAAACTGAAACAAATAGTACAGAGAAATTGCAGAGGTTTGACTGCAGTACATACTAAAGTCTCCACTCTTCTTAAATTCTTTTCTCGGATAATCATTGCAAAAATAGCAATGATAATGATAAGCCATTCTTCACAGTTTAGTTACTTTACAGCTCATGTTAAGAATGAATGACTTTTTCCCCAGGAATCAAAGGGTAACTGCAATTTCTGTAATCTATTACATTTGTTAATCTTGCACTAAGCTAAATTAAGTTTATTTATAATAACTGGTGCAGACATGAAAGAAGATGTACTTAATGTTACAATAAATGCATAGATCTACATTCATGTAAAGTGAAAGTGCAGGTAATGTGAGATGTGCAACAAGTTTCTCAAACAATTTCAATTTCTCGATAGTAAGTTATTTCACTTGTTGAAATTGTTAAATACATCAATCTTTCCTGTATCTAGAATATCTCCTCATAAAATCACAATCACTAACTGAACTAAGTCTTCTTTTCCTTCTTTGCTCATGAAAGTTTTCAGTAAATCTCTTCCCATCTCATTAGCTAATATTTCATCAAGGGTCAGCAGTCGCTGGTGGAGCTTTGGTTCAGTTTCCGTGGACGAGGGTGTGAAATACGAACTGTAATCTGCTCCTCCGAGGTGCTGCACCCGTCTCTCACAGTGAGTTTTGGCTACTTTACACTGGAAAATGAGATGACTAGAGTATTATGAAACAATTCACAGAGACTAAAATTCACCAAAAATTGGTGATTTACCAAATGCATGAAACTGAGCCTAAGGGACAATCTATAGTAAAATGTCAGGTCAATGGTGTAGAAAAGGGATTTAAGTGTAAACAATCAGGGCCCTGTTCCACAAAGATTTAAAATTAATCTCAAGTTTGATTTCTGTGGGCCTGCTACACTTTAAATCAAACTTAATTACAATCGAGCACAAATCTTTGTTGGACAGGCGCCAGATGTCATAACTGTGTCTCACCTAATAGCTCCTTGGTCTCACCAACTGCAATGTCTTGGAAATGCACAAATGTGTGAAGAATGGATGGGAAGGAATAGAAAGGAAAAAATACCTGCATATCCCCCCCCCCTCCCATGGTCCAACCTGGAAATAGGGATATCATGTCTGCAATTTCTCAACTAATGAGAAAAAAATCACACTATGAAGTAATGTAATACATATCAGTTTGGTTGATTTGATGTAAGAATAATAAACTCTGCATCCTCTTTCATATATTCGTTGGCACTTCGCTTGAGTTGGGAGACAGAACGTACTTCCAGCTTTCTAATTTTTTCACAAAGCTTCCCCCTATTTCTGCTACTCATTTAAAAGTATCCAAGCCAAGGGACATTGCATGTTGTGCAGTTTCAGTTTGGGGTGGAGGGTTCAACATTTTTAGATCGATTCACAACTGTCAGTATTTACCAAATACCAATGGTACCATCCATCTGGTTTCTTCCACAGCATGTTGTCTTTCATGAGAACTTTGTGAAGTTTATGAATGTGCACCATGGTTGTCAGGTTGCATAATGAATAACTAATGGCAAAATCACAAATGTATGGAATCACAAACTTGTATAATTTAAAAACTATTTCCTATCTTCATGTACATAATTGCATGACCTATTTTGCAGGCCATAAAATTCTCGACATTTGTACCCCGCCCCCCTCTTGGTGCACATGTCCCCTTATGAACCATTGAAACTATTCTCTTTTGCCTCCTGCTTTTCCCTACAAGCCTTACACTACCAATACTGCACTCCAAATAACTTTCTCTCTTCCATCGTTGAGTATACTACCTATAGACTAATTCTTTTGTCTATTACCATATTTTGTTGCAAATGCTGTAAAATCTCTCAGTTTCTCACAACCCTATCACACATAATGAAATTTATCATGAAAATGTAGCTCCCATGGTATACAGTTCACCCAAATTAGCATCTTGTAACATTTACAAACAAATGTTTAAAATCAATGGTAACAGGTGCAGCGTTGCAGCGTCAGTGAGAATAGAATTTACCTGACCACACTGAACACAGGGACTGTACTAAGACAAAATTGTATTCCCAGATTTCATCAACTGAATAAAGAGATAATTAATAAATTATAGATTAATGAATAAAAAAACCTTTGTACATTTTGGCACCCTTCTTAAACCTGAAGCCCTTGGCCACTGTCTAGATTCAACTAGCAGGCAAGCTGGGCCTGAGTTCCACTGGGAAGCAACTTAATTTAATCTGTGTGCAGCTGGACTCAACTGGGTGCAAACTTAGTGCGACTAGACTTGAACGTGGCTCAATTAGATTTTAACTGGGCTTTATTGAATTTATCAGGTATACTCAGAAGCAACTGGATCTACTCAGTGTGTGGCTGGGCTCAAATGTGTTCAAACTGTGTATCTGAACTTCACATTGGCTCAAGTGGACTTAAAGTGAGTTAACTGGGCTCAACTGCATCTTGACTGAGTTACTAACAAATTAAACCGGGTAACAACTGGACTGAATCTGATTGCAACTGGGTTTGAGAGGATTAGACGGTACTGCACTTTCTGTGCCCAACTGGGAAATAGGCGATTATGACACCTGGAGAGTGTCTAGTCACTGGCCTCAACCGAATTAGATCCTGTTGCAACAAATATCAAATTAGTGGCCCAGGAAACCCAGTAAAACTCCTGCAAGAAACACTATGTTTCCTGCAGAAAATCTGTCACTCCTGCAGGAATTCAGTTCCTATAGAAAATGTACATTCCCATGTATGAAAACCAACCAATAATCATAGGAATCTGTACACTTTAATGATGAATAACATACCTTAGCACTAGAACAGACAATATGTACCTTTATTTTTACTAAAACGGAAGCAGGAGATAGACAGAGACAGAATGTTTTCATAAAATTTGATAACTTTTCATGAGGAGGTAACATTTGACTTTTCTCATATGCCAGATAATTTGGGTTTCGATGGAATTTGAAACAGGAAGAGATGACCACTCCCACAAGATTCTCCCAAATTATTAATGGACAAGACAGCCATGTCACAGTATGACAGCTAGATTCACCCAAGATATTTGCAAAGGAAAAACTGTGTTTCATGTAATGCAGGCTTGATTGTAATTCATAAACATCAATACCAGGATCAGGAGGACTGCGCTTAAAAGAACTTTATCTGAACATGTGCTACATTTCAAATCAAAACAGTATACTTTTAGCTCCCGTCACCACTGTTACTTGAACCCAGCAAGATAAACAATTCAAATTAATCTTAAGAACTTGACTACAAAGTAAAGCACCTCCAACCTGATTAATGTATCTCTTCAGGTTTCTGGCTCTTAGTAAATCACTCTTGCTGTTTCCTTTAGGAATTTTGTCTGCTTCTAAATTTCTGGCTTTCTTCAAGTCATCCAAAATGGTTGCATGCATGATTTCAGTCAAAATGTGATACCTGATGAGATGTAAAGAGAGAGATCCATTCTGGACAAACAGTACGTAGGTAAACTAATGGAACTGTTATCCTGGTAACAAACTTTAATCCATTGCACTGCAGGTATTGATGTTATGTAATATTATGCATCATATGTTAACTTTATAAGAAGATGAAGAATTAGTTGGCTGACAGACAGACATACAATGACACAAATAACCTATATGTATACACTGTATCATCATGCAGCCTGTATCTAAATATTAGTGAGTATTTCTTTCTTAAGATTAAACAACATTTCAAATAACGTGTTAGCCATATTTTCACTTTACTTGCTTAGGAAAGTTACCTATGGACAGTAAATCACAAACAAAGAGGCATCAGATATAATTTAGTTGAGTGCCACTAAAATGCACTCAAATTAAAGCAGTGAGACAATGCACCCTGCAGCCTCCCCTACCTCTTTCATTCTGAGACCAAACATCAACCCCTTCTTTTCAAGTAAGTTACCTCATTTGCAATAGCTCCTCGATGTCACTGCATTCGCCAATCATTTTAATAAAATGTTCATAAGAGGCAGCATATGCATATTTCTTCTTGTGGCGTTCGGCAAGCTGTACACGGTAGTCCAGATAGGAGAGCAATGTTTCATTTATGTAATGGGGATCGCAGACTGAATCCACCACAGGTCGAAACACTAAAGAAGATCATGGAAAAAAAAAGATGCACTCATTTCATGAATCTTCTAACTTTCTTTTAACTTCAACTTTCTTTTAATTCAATATCAGTCATTAAACATTTTAAGCTGCTGACTTTTATTGGTGAGAAAGGAATAAGCTGGTTTTAACAGCCTAACTATCATGTCACAATATCAAAATATGTGCAACAGCACGATCCTTCCAAGGCAGAAGATGTTAAATCTTCTAAATACTTCACTGGTCCTGAGACCAAGTAGTAAAGAGGACTTAAAACATAAACCACTTTTAATTGATGCTACAGCCACTGATTTTTCCACTTCAAAATATAGCAAATTCTGTTTTAACTTTTAGATTTCCATTCTTTTTTCCTTTTCCAAGCTACCATACACAAGTCGTCAAAGAAATGACAGGTTATTACCATCTTGCTGTCGTAGTCTGCCTTAGTAGAACAGTGCAGTGTAATAAGGGTGAAAACCATTTCAACAGGACAAAAGTTCAATCAGTAAACAATCATTGATATTGCTTCAAACTTAGGCAACTGAAAATGCTACACAAAATGTCACCGATGTAATGTAAAACAAACTATATTGTGAACAGTTTTGAAGTTAAAATATACACAAGGGTCTCATGAAAGAATGATGTTAAACCTTCTGAAAACTAAAAGTAATCATATCTTAACATGATGGGGTGTATAGGGTTGTGATGGGGTTGTGACAGAGCACTGTGTGTGTGCGTGCACATCACTTTCACTCTCCGCATGTTTTTCATGGATAGCATTCATGGGGAATATTCAGTTGTTTTCAAGCACGCTTCACTGGTGTCTGTCAGAGAATTGTTAAACTGTACCATCATGATAATTTCATGGAATCTGGTGACTGACCAAATGAATTCTAGACTGGAGACAAAGTAACTTTGGCCACTCATGTTTACTGGAGATAAGAATCTTTGCTATTCATGAACAGAACAGTGGATGACATATAATCTGTACATCATCATCAAGGGGATATTACCTGTACAGGTGAAAGCCTCCCTAAGGAGATGTCTGGCAGTCTCACAGCCAGCTAACCTCTCAGGGAGAAGGAGAACCAGAAGGACTTCTACTGCTTCCCTCAGAAATTCTGTCTCTGTTTCTTCTGTTGCTAAGCAGGGATGAAGATAAAATGGCTTAGGTTCCTCTCCTTCTCTGTAAATTGGAGCAAAACAAATAAATTGTCTGCATTACTGTGAACATAAACAAATGACCTCTTGAACATGATAACTTAAAAGTCTCACCTTCAAAGCAAACAACACACATCCCACACAATACAGATACCACTATACAAGTCAATCAATGCCATCTTTGGACCTAGAAGACTAGCAGGTTATTATCAGACACAAACATCAAAAGGTAAAAAAAAAAAATCAGTACTATACAGAACCAATATCAAAGGTAGTTTTCTCATATGGTTGGTAACTTTCAAGGATGCATCTCAGGATATGTGACCAATCTATAAGCTGACTACTGTTAAGCTGACTGTATGAAATCATCAGAGGTAAATGCCATCAATAACATTTTTTAGGAAAAGAGAGAAATATTTACATGTAACTTGTTTCCTTCAGTTTCTGAAAGTGTTCCAGGATCTTGAACACGATGTCACTCGTTAACAAACGCACCTAAAGAGCAATTAAGTCAATTGAATATGTAATTTAAACATCAGGCCATATGCAAAATTTCCACATCAATGACAGATTAGAGCAAGTGCAGAAGCTCATACCTCAAACCAAGTGTCTGTAGGGTTATGTGAAATCCTAGAACACCCAAAATATTACTGAAAACCATGTAGGTACCACTGACAGAGTATTGTTATGACAAACCATCAACATTGTTCAAGAAAATCTGTAGGAGAAGTTTTTTGCAGAATTTCATAAAATGGGCCAAAGGGCTCACATGGGACCTTGCACCCAAAATTCCTGACCACCCAGAAAGTACCACTATTGGAGTATCATTATGACAAACCATCAACATTGTGGAAGAGAATCTGTACAAAGAGAGGAATTTTGCCAAATTTCATAAAATGGATCAAAGGGCCCACATGGGACCTTGGACCTCAAATTCCTGAACAACCTGAAGGTACCACTACTGGATATCATTATGACAAACCATCAACATGGTACAAGAGAAGGAGTTCTAAGCATTTTGCAGAATTTCATACAGTGGGCCAAAGGGAACCTTGGAACCTTGGATCCAAAATTTGTGAATACCCTAAAGGCACCACTAATGGAGTATCTTACGACAAACCATCAACGTTGCACAAGCGAATCTGTGCGAGAAGCATTTTGCACAATTTCATAAAATGGGGCAAAGGACCCACATGGGACCTTGGACCCCAAATTCCTGAACACCCCAAATGGCCTACCACCCAAGGCACATTGTGTGTAAGTTTCAAACAAATCAATGAAAGCATGTAGAAGGAGGAGCATTTTGAGCAATTGTAGACAGACAGATTGATAGACCAGATTAGATAGACAGGTTAGATAGACAAATTAGATAGGTAGGCATGTAGACAGTTGAACAGACAGACAGACAGAGTGATGTCGCATGATTGCATAAGCTCCATGTGTCCATGGTAAAAAATCATGCAGTACCATTTAATTATCTAACACCATGTACTTGTTTGCCAGAGGTGAAAAATAATGTGTGGGATAATGCAATGGTACTGTATATTGCAAGTTTAGAGGATCTAAACCAGAAAGCCAAAAGGTATTGTGGTTTCAATGATTCAATTATGAACACTCTAAATCTGGCATATTGCATAAGGTGAAGATACCTTGACCCCAAATGACCTTTGACCTCACCCAAAAACAATGCGGTCCTTCTACCCAATAAGGTACACCTAAATACCAAATATGAAATTTGTCCAAGCTTTCCTTCTGGCGATAATGTATTTACAAGGTTTTCACAACTTGGCCACTCTTGACCCCAAATGACCTTGACCTCCATCCAAAACAATAGGCTTCTTGTACTCAATAAGGTACACCTACATGACAAATATGAGGTCTGTCCAAGCTTCTCTTTTTGGGATATTGTGTTCACAAGGTAGGCATCACAAATATACATACACATAGAAACACACACACATACGTGCCCACCCAACTTTGTTTTCCATTCATTCCGAGGACCTCATTGTGCTTTGTTTTGTTTTTTCTTCCCCAACCCTAACCTTAAGAATAGACTGTATATTGTTAATCTTGAGAGGATCGGAGAAATCTATTGAATTTTCAACAGAGGACCTAAAATCTATTGCTTCGGTCCTCGATCCCACCCAAAAACAAGGGCACATGCACCTACACACACCAGCATAAATGCAAAGGTTACAGTTATCATCAAAACCAAAAATAAGTTCTCATGAAGTTATTCAAATAGTGCATTCCAAATAACGACAGAACGAAACATGATTTGCTCTTACACATAAACGATCTTTACCACATTACATCTCAGAATCTCATGAGGGTAAATTTAATTTCTTCATTCAACATGATCATTCACCATGGTCATTATCAGTTTATAGGACCACTGTTTTTTCCCCAACAATAGAAAAGCAGCATAAATTATTAAAGCAACTACAACTTGCACAACAGTTTCATCTGAACAACATTTTTTCATTCAATTGAAGCTGTTGTACAGTGACTACAGTTCCTTTTTTTACACCATGCACCTCCAGCTGCAATCAACACCTGTTTGCAGTATTCACAAATGGGAGGTTTTGGCATGTTGCCACAAAATATTCCTCACCTAAGTTACTTTTTCACCTGTCTAGAACTTAATTGGGTCAAGGCATCACGTTATCGCAAAAATTCCAAGAAATTCTGAAGAAGCCCCAGATAGTGCTCGGATAGATGCCTGTGTAACATGCATCAGAACAACAGAGTATATCCCATGAGCGATGACTATGTGACTTGCAATGGAAACACATGGAGGGCAAAAGACATACACTACATCACTTACTACGTTGCAACCTTTAATCCTTAGAGGCCTAGCCTACTAACAAAGCCATCTTCCCACAGCTTCAACCAAAACATCAAATTGGAATGTACACATCTTTAGGACAAATAAACAAACAATAAAATAGCATTTAATTGTTCCTGTTAATAGATAACATGACATTTAAAAAATTTACAAATAGTTGCCTGTCTACTGTGATGATGAAACACTAATGCCAAGGTGGTTGGACTAACCATCATGTAAGGCTTTCAGTTATATTTTGGGAGATGTTCACACAGTTTTTTCTCTTTCTTCTGATGAGAAATCTGTGCTTGCTAACTCCACATAAAGATGTAATATAGTCTAGTTTACATACAAAATGCAACGTTTTGCGGGTGTGTTTTGGTTTTAAAGATATACCGTAAAGCAAAATACAATCAAGGTGAAATACTAGTCATCAGTAACATTAATACACCATACTGTATGGTGCTAGGCAAAGGACGGGTTATTGGTCGTTTCGCCCCCTTGCGAGTTCGCACCAATGTGGGAGTCGTTTTGCCCCAAAATATCTTCCAGTTTGACCCACTGAGTTGACGTTGAATGTCGTCGGGATAGTTTTCAACTACAATTTTCATGGAAGCAAGAAATCCAACAGCAACTCAAAGGAAATGGCTACCTGAACTAGGTTAGCATATACCAAAGCCATATGTAGAGAGCCCCTATCATCACATTCATTTTCCACACAAAGTGGCCTATATCTTTTGAAGGTCTAGTTAAAGGAAAATAATTTACACTGCTGATATACTGCACGGAACCAATGATTTCAAAAGCTGTGCTCATTCCAGAAAGTAAACCAGGGTTTATAAGTCCAAAAAATTTCATTGGTAAACAGTCTCAGTGTTTTTAGGGATGATGAATTTTCCTGATGAAAGTTTACATGACAACAGTAACGGCCCACATCTAGACTAAACATGCACAGGATATGGTAAAAGCACTCTCCTGTTACTGTAGCTCCTGCAGCATGTGCACACAGCTGGTTTTGTCACTCACCAATGCATAGCATGCATGCAAATGGCAGTGTAACAGCTAGAAGTGTCAATGAGGAGGTTAACTAGCACGTTAAGCTGCATGCTGCAGCAGAATGCTAGTGAGTATATGACAACACTTTCGTGGTGTACATTATCACCTTGGTGGACATCCACACCAAAATGTCAGCCATCCTATATGTACCACATTTAGGAAATATACAAAATCTTGAATTGGGAGACTATATTTTGTAATTAGGATACAAACAAACAAAATATGAGCCACGCGCAAGCTTCTTTTCTGGAGATATCATGTTTACAAGGTTTTCACAATTTGATTCCTGATGACCCCAAATGACCTTTCACCTGCTTCAAAATCAATAGGGTTCTTGTATCAATGTAGAACACCTACATACTAACTATGACAATTGTCTAAATTTCCCATCTTGAGATATTGTGTTTACAAGATTTTCACAATCTGACCCCTCTTTACCCCAAATGACCATTGACCTCCACCAATAACAACAGGGTCCTTCTACTTGATGAGCTACACCTGCATGCTAAATATGAGACCCGTCCAAGCTTCCCTTCTTGAGATATTGTGTTTACAAGGTTTTCACAATTTGACCCCTGTTGACCCCAAATGACCTTTGCCCTCACCAAAAACAATAGGGTTCTTCTACTCAATGTGGTACACCTACATACCAAAATGAGATCTGGCCAAGCCTACCTTCTTGAGTGTTTACAAGGTATGGCATCACAGACATACTTTCAAACACACACATACACACCCATACATATGCATGATTACAAAGGTTACGATTATCATCAAAACCAAAAATAAACATAAATAGTTGTGAGGAAGTCTTAAGGTACTGTGTAGTCTTCCTGTGAATGAGAAATAAATATGCATCCCACAAAGAAAATGAGCAAGGAGAAAGTAATAAAAACAGACAAAAGATTGTCAAGCAATTTCTCTCAGTTGACAGAAAACACCATTCAAAATATACTTTTTCCTTTATGAGGGAAAATGAGGGAAAATTCAAATTCAAGGAAACATTCAAACTCAAATGTGAAAAAATTGAAATTTAAATGGAATTTTACTGAATTCTTACATTGAACTTTTGTTCAGAATTACTGCCACAAAGCCAGGTTTCATCATATTTACAAAATGTGTGTTTATGGTTCACAGGATGCTGACTTCACACAACAGTATGTTAACTCTTTCTTATAAATACCTATCCTCCTGTTGCATTTTAACACTTACATTGTACTGTATGCTGCATGTGACTTAGAAAATAATTGTATTATATCATTTGGTGTGACTTTCCAGCAATTCTTAGGCTAATGTTCGGATCAATATTCAAACAAGACAGCAGTATTGCTGCAACAGTCAGACTGTTAATGGGATCAAAAAGAGAGGGAAAAATGCAATCATACATCAACAAAGTAATAGCCTTAACTTCCATCCACATGAATCAGATCATTCCAGGTACTTAATCAACTATTCTCTAACCTTGTCAATGTTTTTCAGTCTGTGCTGTAAGTTGTCTACAAACTCCCAGACATCTTCCCTACAAAGTAAACAGAAAATAGTTCAAGAATCAAAAAGAGAACATTTGGGGGTTGAAGGATTTGTGCTAATAATGAACAAAAAAACTACTGACAGTACACTTAAAGGAATTCTCCACCAACGAAAAAACTTCACATAATATATTAGATTCTTAACCGCTCTATCAGTTAAACATAACTATTTTACAAGAGGAAGCTTCCTTAGAGGTGAAATAATGCTTTGAAAGTTGGGCTTCAGCACGAGCCTGAAAATGTGTTATGTAGAACTGAAAAAAACCGTTTTCCATTTTTTGCACTCTTCCTGTTTCTGGCAAGGTCTTAAACGCAAAAACTCTTTCGTTAAGAGATTATAAAAACCCTATCAATGTATACATTTAGAAAGACACTGTCAGCAACATACATTCCGTAAGATACTAACATACTAAGCGCATGAAACGAGAGGAGCTGTTATTGTGATGGACATAATATTTAATTGCTTCTTATACTTTGAGACCCACCAAACCAAGTGAAGGTAAGCTGTGTACTTAGCTCAAAGGTAGTTCTATCCTTTATTCATTGGTGCCAGTTCAATATCATTCACAGACCAACGTCATTTAAATCAACTAATCCTTAAACAATTAGGTAGCTCCGAACAATGCTTTCAAAGGCAGGTCTATGCCGCTCCCTGGTGAAACGACGGTTTTATCACCAAAAAGAGATCAGAACAGTAATGTAACCCACAGCTTGAGCTAAGAATCAAGGGCAATGTTCAATCTGGATTTGTTGGTTCTACGTCACAACCAATTGACTTCTAGCAACAGGCCAGTATTTACCCAAATAATTCATTTTGCGAATTCTTTGAGATATTTCCTGAAAATGGCAAACATTCCTGAAAATGGCAAACATTTAATTAAACAGCTCTATAGACTGTTCTCGATGGCAAAAACCAGGAGTGACAGACCCTTGCATACACCTACCAACCCACAAACTTATGCAAGACAGCAAGCAAACTTTACATTCATCACCTAAAATGTGTCAGTATCATCATTGATGCTTGCAGCAACATACCAGACGGTATCTGCCCTATCAGTGTCTCGCATAAATGCCTTTGATATACTGTGCTACTGGAAACTGTCATCTCGGAACTGCACCCTACTAACCTACGCCATCTGTGTTGTTACAGTCTCTTGATCTTAGGTGGCTCCTATTTATGCCAACTTGACGACACAACAAAAGTCTTTGTCTAATTCAGACATTATCTTACTGCATTATCACAGTGTTACTACATGTTAATCTGTCAGTGTGCTATTTTGAGTATGATCTGCCATTTTCACTGTGAGGATGAAGGGTTAAAGAGAATACACATATCATAAAAAAACAGGAGAATTGTCAATCATGTGATGCAAGCCGTGTTCCACCAGGAGAATTAAAGATAAATTGGTCAGACAAACATATGGCTGCCATCTTTGCAGCTGATCTGATGCAGTATCTCTAACTTCACTTTATTCTGTTGTAAGCAAATGTCTTCTTAACTATCACCCATCAAGTTTAAGTTTTGATTGCATAAATGGAAAGGGGGTGGTGTGGGCACATAGGAATAGACATTTTTAAGCTTTGAAATGGTGCGTCTGGGGGAGGGTTGAATGACCCACCTCAAAATACATTTAAATTAGATTTTTTAGTACATCCATGAAAATAGTGCAGTCTGGTCCAATCTCATGTTCCTGGTTACAGATCTGATGTTCTTAAGTGCACAAAATAGTGCAAAAGGCACTTGAGAACACCTTATGGTATTTAAAAGGAGCATGTAAAGAATGTACATAGGAAGTTTCATCGATGTACTCTATCCTCAATGTGTGCTTTAGATGTGCCAAAAACAGCGCCCTCTTTCCGGTGTTCTTAAGCGCCTTTTGCACCAATTTGAACACTTAAGAATTGCTGATCTGTTATCAGGAGCATACAAAGAATGTACTTGCAAAATTTCATCCATGTACTCAATATGTGATTTAAATGTGAAAACCACACCTATTGAGGGTATTCTGAAATGCCTTTTGCACCATTTTGTGCACTAAAAGCATCATATCTGCAATCAGTGGCATGGAATTGACAAGACTGCACTATTCATGTTAATGTACTCAAAGATGTAATTTAAATATCTTTTGGGGGTCATTCAACCATCCCCAACCCCCAGATGCACCATTTTCAAAACTTAAGAATGTCCATACAATAACTTCCCACTGTTACATGACATGATGTTATTAACCTCAAGGCAACTGGAAATCTTTCTTGACCAGAGAAGTCTTTCTTCAAACAGTAATATCTTGAGTTAGGAACAAGATATTGGCATGAGGTTTGTAATGCCTGCAGAGAGAAAATATTCTCTTTCATTTAAGAACCTTTTCAATTGTCAGTAAAATATGCATTTAAATAATGATCTGACATTAAATGTTGATATAGTATATCCTTCCTTTGACTTACTCAAGGGCATCTAAGAACATGTCCTCATCTTTTCCAATATCTCTGTACCAGCTGATGATGAAATCCCTCACAACCAAATCAAAAACTGAAAATAAGATAGAGGATGAACACTGTTAATAGTTAAGTTCAGTAAATTGGCAAGACAGAATTGCTTAACACATTTTTGTCCATGTTTTCTGCAGGGCCTTGTGGATTAGTACTGCTCTCATCGCAGCATGAAAAGTGGCATACAAACTTTTTGCATGCTTTTGACATGCTTTTCTAGGGAGAAGCCTGAAGGCACATTTTTCACTCAGCAGGATATGACACACTGCAATCCTTCAACCAGAATGCAGAAATGCACTGTGGTTTCAATGATCTATTTAAGAGCAAATTTTTTGCATGCTTTTGACATGCTTTTCTAGGGAGAAGCCTGAAGGCATCAACACATTTTTCACTCAGCAGGATATGACACACTGCAATCCTTCAACCAGAATGCAGAAATGCATTGTGGTTTCGATGATCTATTTAAGAGAAATTTTTTTCTGAATCTGATATAATAGCATTAGTATGTGTCACATTTGTCACATTTTCATAATTTGACCCCTGCTGACCCCAAATGACCTTTGACCTTCACAAAAAACGATAAGGTTCCTCTACTCAACATGGTACAACTACATACAAAACATGAGACCTCTACAAGCTTCCTTTCTTGAGATATCGTGTTTTCAAGGTTTTCACAACTTGACTCCTGTTGACCCCAAATGACCTTTGACCTCCACCAAAAACAATTGGGTTCTTCTTCTCAATACGGTACACCTAAACACCAAATATGAGATCTGTCCAAGCTTCCCTTCTTGAGATATCGTGTTTACAAGGTAGGGCGTCATGGACATACATACACACACACAGCACACATACACACACACACCCGCACGCATATATGCATGATTACAAAGGTTACGATTATCATCGAAACCAAAAACAAATGTTCAAGCAGGAATCAGTGCAGTGAAATTTCCTCAAGTGACCACCCACCAATTACCTTGATGTGCTGGTATCCTAAGAGCGATGGCATAGTTAAAAAGATGAATGGGGAACTCACCATTCCTAAAAATCAATGACTTCAGATTGCATGAGTAAAAACACTGTTTCTAGAGTGCAGTTGCACTGTGTCTCTTCACAAACATCTTTATAAATACAATACCCTTCAGGGGAACATGCAGCACTACAATTCAGGCCACTACCAAATAGTCTGAGGCACACGATCATCCATCCTCAAATGAAATTGAAGTACCTAGATAAATATTGCCTTGTGGTAGAGATATGACAAACTTCTTTTCTGTTTATACCAGCAACTGCCACAAATTTACTCACCTCTTCAAAAGCCATTACACCTCATACCACAAGACACATGGAAAGATTCCCTGCAGGGTGAAATTTTACCAATGTTTCAACATGTACCCTGGTAATTCAACTATAGCACATACCATAATTTTCACATCAATGTTCAAAAGTGTGGTTGTGTGAAGTCAGGTCAGTGAAGAGAGAGATAAAAAATGAAGCTAGTTATGAGAAGCATGAACATAATAATTTCATAGCAGTACCTTCTTTCACACTCTTGTCAACACTTCTTGAGACCACCACCTTGCGAGGTCTTCGTTTCTTCTTTTTGATCACTTCCTGTTGCCAAAACGTAAAATATGGACAAAAAAGAACATTGTCCTTGCCAAAACTAAGTTTTCAAAATGTATTATCTTTTCAAGTGCTGTCATACCAAGGATCCCTTACTTGACCGTGTCAAGCAAAATAGTTCTATCTGTTGATAACTTGTTTGAAGAGCGTTTTACAGCAGGGGTGGAGGAGGAAAACTGCATATCACACGTATCTACAATGATGTTCCTAAGATCAACCTACAGCTACTATCTTGGACAAAATTCTTTGGGACACCCTGCCCCCTTGTTCAAAGTTGGCTACAGGATTACTGTTCAAAGTGTACATTCACTCCTATAGTGCAACACTGGAAAGGGGCCCGGGGTTTCATGTTTTCCTCTCACCTAAAATTCAGTATTACATTGGCAACGTACATCAAAGTGTCCTCACAATTTTGTCCAAGATTGTAGCTACGCCAGACGGGCAGTAGTGGAAAAAGAGTTCAAGAACTACAGCATTTAATGGCATACTGTTAACTGACTCAACTAAACATCTGGGTAGATCCATCTCATACATCTTTTCACACATTCCAACAACAAATTAACCAATAGCTTGATCACTACTGAAAGTATATACACACTGCGTTATGTTCGGCAACAAAATGCGACAATCCTATGCTAAAGGTCTCACTTTTTGAATAGAGAATGATTTATGGTGTGATTTATGTGGATTTTAACATCACATCTAGACTCGGACTCAGATTGTCTGCTCTCAACTCCACCACTGATAACACAGTTTCCAACTTTTAAACATACATTCATTGAAAGACATGATCACAAAGCCCTTAATGCATAATTGACAAGGTCACAAGTAAATATTTTTGCCCTTCTTCTCTGACTTTAGCAAGCGCTGTCTTTTGCAAATGAAGAGTAATCAGTAAGGTATATATCCAAGGTCTGGTTTTTACAGAAATGTTGCTAGTCTAGAAAAGCTGCTAATCTGGAAATTAAAGGACCCTCAAAGAATTTCTCCACTGAACTCACCATGACTTTTGTGACAAGAACATTGAACCCGACTGGTGGCTGTTGCTTTGGCAAATTCTTCTTCCTGTTTCCAGAGCAGAGAATTATTCCCAGTCCGAGGGAAAAGCCTACTAAGCCAACGATGATGTAAAGTAAAAGCGACTTGAGCCCAAGCTGATAAACCAAGGTCAAGAAAACTCCAACACCTCCCACCAAATACAGAAGTGTGCTAACTCCATTTTCTGCCATCTTGATCTAGAATTTCTCTGGTTAAATGCTTTCCTTTCAACTATAGCAGAGAATCACTCTGTCAGTACACAGAAGAAAAAACAACAAACAGTCACAGCTACACTTCTCATGAAATTTGAACAAAATCATCTCCATAAGAAAGGCAGAAATATGATTCCGGTATAAGACCAGAAAGTCAAGAGGTTTTGTGATTCCCTGACTTCATAAAATAGGTTTGGGGCACTGTGGTGAAATTGACATTTGTATATTCCCAAATGACCTTTGACCTCCATTAAATAAAATATAATTTATTCAGGCATTTCTACCTTGAGATGTCATGTAAACAAAGTTTTCAACATTTGACCATGTATGACCCCAGATGACTTTTGATCCCCCAAAACAAAAACAGTAGGGCTCTCCTCACCACAACACATTTAAATACCAAGTATTAAACTATGAAATGTATTCACGTTTCCCACTCTGAGATATCATGTACACAATGTTTTCAGATTTTCACCCCTAGTGACCGCAGATGACCTTTGACCTCCTCCTCCTCCAAAAAAAATAGACTACTTTGTCCTCACCATTATGCATCCAAATTCTCACTATGAAATGTATTCAAGCTTCCTACCTTAGGATACCATGAAAACAAGGTTTTCAGATCCTGGCAGATAGAAACCCCAGATGACCTTTGAACTCCACCAATAACAATAGCACTATTTTTTTACTATAACACATGGACACACTAAATGTGAAATCGATTCAAGCTTCCTGCCTTAAGCTATTGTGTATAAGTTTTTCAGACTTAGACCACTGGTGACCCTTCTTTTGCAAATCCATAGCAAAGGGGTTGGTGTCAACAAAAATATTGAACAACACGATCAACTGCTATGGTAACCATGAATTTTTTTTAGCTAAGGACAAGAATTGAGACAGTTGATACAGTAGGGTGGATTGAATAGGTAGGATTGATATGGGAGAATGAGAAAAATCCCACATGGATGAGGTCTACAATCAGGGTCATTTTACTGTCTGTCTGTCTGTCTGTCTGTCTGTCTGTCTGTCAGTCTGCTACTGGCAGCCATGTCAATATGTTGCAAATGGTAGTTCTATATACTGTTGGCACTATAGCTGGCTTGACAACTTTATTCAGTGTCATGTGGCATATGTGCAAACACATTTTTGAACTGATGCAAACTGAATCTCCAGGTTTAGCACTCACCAACATGATCAAAATCATATGGTATCACATTGTGGTACTTAAACTAGCAGTACTACAGTAAATTATAGCTGTACTACCTTACAGTTTGCAAACATTATTTACTGAATGTCATTTCAAGAATGTCATGTTCAAAATGTCTAAATGACATTAGCCTAATAGTGGGAATCATTTAGTCTCTTTGGAGAACTTGCACCGCATCACTGATAGAGAGTAAGATACTTTAACTTTTGTGTTAGGTTTCTTTCTTAAAGTGTATTAATACAAACATTGAAAAGACTCACCATTGTACTCAACTTGTGTCCAGCAGTATACACCAATTGCTCACTGATATTAAGGACTAGCTGTCAGAAAGTTTCACAGTTATCCCATGGACTTCTGCAAATCGAAAAATGTGACACACTTATACTTCTATACTTAATGTTGCCCTAAATTTACTGCATAGATCTGCTTTGACTGACATTACTTGAAATGCCACCTCACCCCAAAAAGACAAAAATGCATACATAAAGCAATAAACAATTTTTTACACTGAATTCAGCTATCACAGTTCCACATAATGACCATGCTATTAAACACTGAACATCTGCACTGCATGATTTCATCTCAACTATCTCCACAGGCTTTGAATAAATACAATGAACCTCCCTTCCATGAAAAGCTTTTCTATTTACTTAAAGGCTCAGGGTCCATTCAGAGCTTACCAAAACCAGGCTAAGAAAGATCGGAGAGGAATGACTGGTCCCCAAACCAGTTCAGCCTCACAAGCATGGCATGAAAATTTTAATGCAAAAGTGTGACATACAGTATATACTGTGTGTGTGCCACATGGCCAAGAATACAGTTCAGATGTACACTGCTCAGTTTATACTATAGAAGAAAGGGGAGTGGGAGGGATGCTGAGGTGCAAAGACAGATAACAAAATGTTCAACAAATACAGGGTTTCCCCTGGGTTTTTCAGAGTATGAGGCGGCGAGGGCGAATTACTTGACGCCGCCATAAATTTCGGGTGCAAATCCGTACTAAGTAGGTTCTCGAAGATTAGGTGATTTTGACCATGATATAAACAGGGTCGGAAAAAGTGTAAATTTTCCGGGAGACTAATTACCATATTGTCGGAGTTTCCCGCCAAACCTTACATTGCGCCGTAGGCGTCATTCGATAGCGAAGCGATTGTCATACCAGCATGGGGTCAATGGGCCCGCCGTAGGGCCCCTTGTGGGGTTCATGGACGATCCCGGTAGGGGTCTAGAGTGCAAAGCAGCCGGAAACTCAGAGATTGTAGCGTTTTTTGATGTGTCCGAATCATTTGAAACCCATGCTTAATTTCAACTCTACAAGTTGAAAACTGTTACTGTATCCGGTGAAAACACGATAGTTCGATCAGAAAAAATAATTGATATTGCTTCAAAATCAAAACGTTCTGTGAAATGTTGCACATGTCATGTAGAGTAAGCTGTATTACATACATTTTTGACGTTGAAATGTCCCTACAAGTTTCGTGAAAAGAATCACGTAAATCGTGCGCAGCCTTCTGAAAATTTTAAGTAATGATATCCTAACGCAGTGGACGTATATCGAATAGCCTAACCACCTTGGCAATTCATATATCCGTATTACAGGGAAGTTGTAGGTTTCAGAGTTTTTTTTTTTTGGTTCATTGATCCTACTAGTAGTCACTTTAAAATGTTTGGACTAAAGGTTTGAAGAAGCAGACTATTGGTTTCATGAAGCGTTGTGGACATAGAAATATGAGTTCGTTTTTGTATTTCTATGGGTTGTGATATGTCCGCTAGCTGTCATACTGCAGATAATTTGCGCATGCAGGCGTGGCAGGCCTAAGCTTATGCTTTTTAATTGACATTGAATGGAGTAAAGGAGGTATACATAGACTCTTCTGCAAACATTTCCCAACGGTTGTTTTTTCACATATATAACTTGAAAAATATTGATCATGAGTAAAATATAAGGGTATTCTATTACACCAATAGTAATTTACTTCAATTTTTGTTGAAGATTGAAGTGGATGGGGCATTTGGGATACCCATTTGAATGGATTTATTCACCAGTTATTTTCGGACGTAACTATTTAGGAAACCACACACGTGTGTGATGTCTACCACTCGAAATAAGCATGGTATGTACAAGATGAACACGGCCAGAAGTACAGAAGCGGATTTCCCGCGAGACTTCCCGGGAAGGAGCCTCTGGCTTCCTGACTTTTTCCAGCCCTGGATATAAACGTGCGAGGCGGTAATTACCGCATTTTTTGGCGAGGCGGTCTTAAAAAGTTGCGAGGCGGCCACCTCTGCAATTAAGTACCAGGGGAAACCCTGGATTACAAGACTGTGACTAAAACTTACCCTCAGTTGTAGCTAATCAGCAAAATAGGTGGGGGATTGCTGCTACAAACTGTGGATATAACTAATATTCACAACTTAAACAAAATATTCTCCATTTTTGCGATGAACGCAAATGAAGGACAAACGTTATGGTTAGTCTTATTGAACCCATGCAGCTGCACCTGTTTTACAATGTTAATGTGAATGGAACGCAACTCTTCAGGGGCCTCGCCATCTGGACCCCTACTAGAGGTTGCACGCCTTGCCCCAGCGCGGGATCCTACAGCGGATCCCACACACCACATAGACTTGCTTGCATGCAAGTTCTTGTTACAGGAAACACAAAAGCTAGCGGGAGACCAGAATATCTTCAATAGTGTTTCAAGGGAAATTGAGCAAGATTTTCCAACACTTCTGGGAAAGGGGGGAGTATGTTCAGGTGCAACATTTCCAAGTGCTCAAAACATAAAAGAGGATACATTATTTGACTTTTATATAACATATTATCTCAAGCCATCTGATGTATTTTTTCATAGATGGAATTTCCTTATGATTGAGAAATTGCGGACATAAGATCCTTATTTGAACGCTGGCTACATGCATCCTAGATCACACGAGAAGTGCTGTTTCCAGGAATCTGGGGGTCTGCAAAGCCCAAAATTTTCTTGTGCGCTCCAAGTCAACCGATGGTGGCGCTCCGCTTAGATAGTATTGCCAATACTCACCCTACCCCATATTCTTTTTCGTTCCACCAATTAACTTACATCATGGCTTACACCACGTTTAGGAAAAAAAATAGGCCAACAGATGTCCCCGCACTTTCAATATTAAATTGACGCCCACATGCAGGAAAATTGTATCTAAGCGCATCTAGAATTCAGATTTTCTTAGGGGAGGACCCCTTCATCCCCTAAAGTTGCTTCGTGGCTTCTGCGCTTGCTAGTCGACCTTGCATGTGCCCCCCCCCCCCTCCTTTTTCTCCAAATCCTGGATCCATTCCTGCCTATGATCCAGATCACTGTAGAAAGCACAACACATGAAACAACATAGCATTTACACAGGATTTCATCTTCTAACTGGGGATTTTGGCTATAGAGTGAAATTATTGATACACATTTTTATAAAATATTGATGACAGAATACAGTAAAACAGCCTGAGTCTCAGTGAGAAGTGGCTTTGAAAGAATATAGAGCAACAAAGTTGCAATACATAGACGCTGGACCCTTGCCATCCAGAAAAACCACATGTTATGATGTCATTGTAAATCTCTACGGTTTCAACTTGGAACTTGTATAATTTAGTATGATTCAGTGGTTTGTGTTGCTTTAAGAAAAACATTTCCACCAATTAAGCATCTTTGCATATTTACAAAAGTCTGTCACTTGAAACCAATTGACTCACTGGCACTGGGTGGGTGAAGTAAAACTGAATGGCTTCATCTTCATACAATCTTATGTTTATCTTAAGAAACTGAGGTACAAAACTACTTACGCAAATTTCTTTGAAACTATGACCAGCCTAGCCTGCTCAAACTAGTCAGCAAATCAGAGGGAACAAGTGCGACATCATAAGTTGTTATAGGTAAGTTAGATATGGAAAACAGAATGCAGAGACGCTTGATGATAGGAGAGAGCAGACAGATGTGACTCAAATGGGTTCTCTACAAATTTTCTAAAATACCAGCTGGAAACAACAAAAGTCAAACTGGCTGAATGCAACAGTGTCCATAGGGAAAGCAACATTAAGAAGCATTACAGAACATGCTACTTTTAACACTTACTATCTTTACGATGAGAAAAATACAGGCTAATGTTAGTCCCATCTTTCACAATGATAACCTATTTTTAATTCTCAACTATTCAAAGTTTGAGCCAGAAGCCTGGTACAAGAAAGTAATTAAAAAATGTTCTGAGAGGTGTGGTCTCTCAATGAAACATTTAACATGAAATGAAACATTTGCTTATTCATCTTTTTTATATTTTCTCTCTGTTCCAGAATTTAAAAGTAATTCCAAATCATCTCAGTAAACCAAACAGTTAATGCACACCAGATGGCTATAACAGCATAGTGTATGATTTCTGATGAATAGCAGATTGCTGATGAAACAGTCCTAAATTAATGCACAAGAATGCTACTTTAACAAATTATGAGCACAGAAATTTAGTGACATTCAACATCAAGGAGATAAATCCTAAATGTTCTTGTATAAAATACCATGTAAATGACACACTTTATGCAGCATTTCTCAGAGACAGGCTGAACCACTCTACTTTCATATGATCATAAAGTGCTGATGCAACTTATCTCATCACAAAACGTATGCCAAAAAGTACTAATTTTGATACAGGAAAACAAGGATCTTAATTCCAAAGATTGCTGTGATTGATCAAGTGCAAACTTTTGACATTTGGTTCATTGACAATTAAAATTAACTGATAGGAGTAGGTGCAGTAGTTGGGAGAAAGAGTTCATGTCAAACTCTAAGCAGTTTCCAATAGTATGCATCCTGCAAAGATTATGAGCAGAAACTAGATGAAACAGGCAAAATTTTGATCAGACTATTCCATCAGATGACAGGAAACACATGTCTTAATTTAAATTTCCCTTACTGCACATGCATTTCCCACTATCAAATTTTAAATTGAAAGCATGTTTCCTTTGGATTAAGGGATTTATTAGCCAGTATTTCTGACTGTCACGTCAGCTTTATTCTCTGAGTCAATTTTTGGCTCATTTGAAAATAGATCACATTGAGAAATACCTAAAATCTTTCTTAAACTACCAATCAGCAACAGCAATTCTCGTATTGAATTGATGAGGTATTCCATTGGCATCAATCCTGGAGGGATGAGGGGACACGTCCTCATCACATTTCCATAGGTGGGGGACATAATATCAAATGTCCCCCTCCCACATTTCATAAAAGAGAAATGTTTTGGCTCACTTTTTGAATAGTAGGGGGACATTGTAAAAGTTTCACCTCACAGTTTTGGTGGGTGACTGATGTAATTGCTGTACTCTGTGTGACAAATTTATGTGTTCATGTACCAATGCTAGACTAATGTACACATCCCAAGTGCCAACATTTTTCACATGCTTTGTGTTTTCTGTGCCGTGTTATGTTAAAGGGCAAAAGAAGGAAATGGATTAACTGACATACTGTATCTTGCCAGTCGAGAGTATGTTACAAGGGATACATCCATTGATTTTGTACTTGTTTCTTTCGAAGCAGCTCAAAATTAATGGAGAACATTATCCTAGTGACCTCCCTTATTTTACGTGGAGTAATTGTAAAGTTTCGAATGGCAATTATCAAGTTAATGAATTTTAAGTTTGTATCATAACATCTTATTTACCATGACTGATTTAATAATTGCCTTCTTCTAAGTTTACATTTCCTTAAAAATTAATTCCTAAAGGTAGAAGTGAGGTCAAAATTCTGTTGGTGATCGTGTATTTGAAGGAACTGTCGCTATACACTCAGGGTCTTCCGAACCAGGGAAGCCCCCCCCCAAAAAATGAGAGCAACGATAGTCAAAAAAACTGAAATACAAGTTAGAAATTTTCATTTCAGTCTAGCACAGTTTATGACAAAAAAATGTGCAAAATATTGCAGCAGATTTTGAAATACTTACTTGGTACTTGAAAAAATTCTTAATAAATCTGAAATTCCATTTCAATTTCTCATATTTCAGAATAGCAGTACGGGCAGTTAGAAAGTCTGACATACCAGTTGGAATTTTTTGTATCTCATTCTAGTACATTTTATGACTTCAAGAAGAACCCAACTATTGCACTAGATTGCATCTAAGTTCACCTGGTGGCAAAAAATTTCTCAAAAGGAGGTGGGGACACCTTGTCCCTTACAAAGCTTTCACAGATCTACGGTATACCAACCATCACTCTTCTAATGCTTCCCAGTTTATCAAAATACTATTGTGTAGCATCTTTTTCTCTTTTCAATGGGGCTATCATTTTCAAAAGTTATTGGTACAAGAATGAGTTCTACTTTGTCATGCAATTATCGACAGTTGTACTGTAGCAAACTAATAAACAACTGTAAGTGATGAGAGTAAAAATTGTTGGAATTTTAACTTTTCTGGAACCTTAATTTCTTGAGGAAAATTGACAATGGATGCAGAATATTGCACCAGATTTTGTTTAAGATCACCTGCTAGTTGAAAATTTCTCATAAAGAAAAAACCTGCTTTCATTACAAAATAAAAACTGATGAATTAACTTTTCTGGAAATTATGATAGCATAAATATTCTTGATAAGAGCAATCCAAATTATTACAATTTTTAGATAGAATTGTTTTCATTACTTGAGAAATTGCAGACATGAAAAAGAAAAATTTTCATGTCATATTGATGAAGTATATGCAAAACAAAATATGCCCCCAATCATTATACACTGGCAGTGCTATGGTAATTTCTCTTTACATTCTTTTCACATTCATCTTCTGCCTAACTGAAAAAGTTTTTTCTCTTTTTTTGAAATTTCACTCACGGTTTGAACCACTCTCCATGAGGCATTTTGCTAGAAATTCCCATAAATGTATTACCATTTTTCATAGATTATTTTCCAAAATAAAGACATGTTATCCCTCTTTTAAGGCTGAGTACATGCAGCCCACAACACTCAGGAAATGCCGTTTCAACTATCTGGGGAGTTTGCAAAACCCCAAATTTTCTTGTACGCTACGCGCTTACTCATTGTGGTCCTTCCCTTTGACAGTAATCCCACTTAGTTATTGGAAACAAATTCAGGCAAAAATCTCTCCCAACAAAAAAGCAACTGCCAGGAGTCCCTAATCCTATTTACTCAGCCCATAAATATTTGCAAGGTACTCAAAGAAAATGAGAGACGATAGGTAATTCATTATGATTCTTGTACCACCTCAACCCCCATCTGATTATGTATTACTGTGACATTTTTCATAGATTGGTATTTTTTTTACATAAATTGAGGAATTGCAAACATGCTATCCCTATTTCAAGGCTGGGTATATGCAGCTTAAGGGCAGCCAGGAAATGCCATTTCTGGCCATGTGGGAGTAATTTTCTTGTACGCTCCACACCAACCGACGGTGGCAATCGATGGTGGCACTCCGCTTAGATAGTCCTGACACATGTGCCCTCAGGCCAGCCTCCATCCCCGGTTAAACACCCAAGACATGCACCCCCGAATTGTCCTTTTGTGGGCTTTTGACAATGTGTGCCTTCAATGACTAGAACCCTGGCAACCCCCACCTGTCAATCATCAGATCTATCATTTGCCTCAAATATGCAATGTCTGACCAGTTTTGCCCCTTTCAATACCATTCAAAGATACAGAATCCTTCATTCCAAAGCTCACAATTCTGCACATACCTCAGTGTCCAGGGTTTTTCTTGTGGTCACACTGATAGGCATTACCCCAGACCCTAGGGGAAAACCTAATGGACCTGTACAATATACCGAAAGCCATCAAACAGTGCAGTGTGAAGACTCCTGCTGGGGTGGCTTTAATCATTCATATGTATCAGTTAGTCAAATATGTCTCCCCACATTTCAATTTGGATTGTACCCCTGGGTATTTCATACATTCAAACTGTAACACTAATTGGAGAGGTGAGCCCAGACCACAGGCAGAATTGCTAAACAAATGTTATGAAGCAGGAAATCAGTAAGATTATAAATTGTGTCCATGGGAGATTGAGCAAAGTTTTCCAGCACTGCAAATTTGTGCAAATAAAACAAGTTGCATAAACGAGACATTAGCCAATCAGTGATCATTGTGGGGATTATGTTGAGGGTTAAGGGTTAGGTTGATGCAAATAACTGAGGTTATTCACCCTTAATACCTCGGTTCTTCGTACTAATACTTTCAACCTTTGGTTAATCCTCATCAGTACACCCCTCAATTTCCTGCGTAATAAAATGGGAAGTTCCTTTTCCACTATTCAAATTTCGTGTTTTCCATTTTCAACTTTCTAATTTCTGTGAATTGCTGTGATCTTTTGCCTCTCCTGTAAGAATTGCCCTGGGAGTGTAAAAATGCACATGGTGATGTACATCCTTTTAAGGAAAGTTTATTTTAGCATTAGGATAAAAGCCATTTCAGGGTAACCAAAGTTCAAACAAAAAAAAATTCACTCAATTCTACTACACAGCAACATGTTTAAACCCTGTGCCTCCTTCTCAGTCAGGGGATTTACAGGTTAGAGAAAGGGGAAAAGTTTGAAGAGACACCCCAGAGTACTCAAACCTCTTAGCATTTAGTGTTTTCATTGACTTGGTCCTTTATCAAAGCATGTAGCTCTTCCAATTGCATGTCAGAAATTAGTAAGTCAAGAGGCTGCATATTGTCCATGGTGCAGGTACTGTGACTCAACTTTCCTTTGCCTGTTTAGTTTCTGTGACCAGCTCAAAAATTTTGTCATAAGACTATACAAAGTGCTGTTAACTTTTGCTTTCATTGAGTAGTTCTAAATCATCTCATCAACCTTCTTGTCTGGTCTCATGATTCAGCTGATCCTAAACGCACAATCCTATCGATGTGTGTGACGCATACTGTAGCACATATACTACGCAAAGAGAACAGAAGGGATTATATTTTTCCCTTGACAAGTCTGCAGTGAGTTAGAGTTGGAAATGGTCCTCCCATGAAACATTTTTAAAAGCACACATGTAAATTACCCTCCCTATAATACTCACTTTTGACAGGAAAACCATCTTTTAAATCAGACAAAATAAAATTATCAAGACGTGATTATTTTGTGGGTATTTTCAAAAGTTCATTGGCTGGCTTCTGTCACTGACTTTTTTGACTGACTAATGTCACAAAATCTGACAACTTAAAAACCGTAATCAATAGTGCCTCT
Organism: Stichopus chloronotus; assembly: GCA_021234535.1. Taxonomy (NCBI): domain Eukaryota; kingdom Metazoa; phylum Echinodermata; class Holothuroidea; order Aspidochirotida; family Stichopodidae; genus Stichopus; species Stichopus chloronotus. The sequence goes on from CM037834.1 coordinate 15,442,761, forward strand.
AGGATCAATTTTTGGCTGTCCTTTCACCCTATATTGCATGAGCTTCCAGGTTCATACTGTGGATGATTCGGACCGTGGTCAAACCGTGAACTAAGATGACTTGCACACAATATTTCCCAAAGTGTTATAATAACAGTTGCTTTCTTTGATGTAGTGATTGTAAAGTTAATTCAGGAAAGTTAAAACAGCTGTATGTGCATTTTCTTAATTTTTGTTTAACCACAATATCTCATTTAAGAAACCTTCCCCTTAATTGGTAAATTCTGTGAATATTGGTAGAAAAGTTAAATTTTTGTTTTCCCGTGATTGGTGGCCCTACATCAGAAACATAACCCTAATCATCATCAATAACCTTTACTCAATCTCAGTCACTCATCACCCAAAACTACTTTCCTTGCTAGAGATAAGCAAATTTCTCAATTGGTTCTACTCTTGATTGACAGCAAATTCAAAAGATGCAGAGTAGCTCATATGACACAGCATATACAGGCCAGGGCCCATTGTTTTCACTAGACATGTGGAGTAGTTTAGACAGGCTGTGGGATGAGAGAGAAGTTAGTTGCTAGGAGAATTTGAGTTGTCTGGGGTGTTGTGGTGACTAATTCTGAATTAGGCTGGAGCCAAAGAAATAAATTCTGAATTAGAGCCTAAGGAATAATTTCTGAATAAGGCCTAGAGCTATAGAAATATACTCCTGTTGAAGTAGTGATGTCAAGAGTTTGAAGAAACTAAACGCAAAGTCGTTTCCCTCCTTCTAATGTTTTTCTTTATTCTTCATATTAGTGCTGTGCATAGTTGCCTTTAACTATGCAGTGACCAAAAATAATGCTGACAGTTTCTAAAACTTACCATAATGGCAAAAATCAGGTGAAAAATTGACCTACGGTTTTGAAAATAGTGGTCCTTATTATGAACATTAAAGACAAAAACTCATCACCCCAGACAGTTTCAATTCTCCCAACCACCTACCTCTAGTCCCTCCCTCAGCCTGTCTTAAATTCCTCCACATGTGTAATCAAAACAATGGATCACTGTGTATGCTGTGTAATACGAACTGCTCTGCATCTTTCGAATTTGCTGTCAGTCTTAGAGTACTGTAACTTAGAACCAGTTGAGAATTTTGCTTTCCGGGAGGTAAAAATATAGCTTAGGGTGATGCAATACAGCCTTTAAACCATGACTACAATACAGTCCCACACACTTACAGTATGTACCTTGTGTGTTCTTCAGAACTATGTAAGCAGAGCACCACCACTAGTTGGCGTGGAGTGCATACCAAAAGTTTGGCTTTTCGAACCACCCAGATGGCAGGAAACAGCACTTTCAGGGTATATTTGAGCTCCATGTACCCAGTCTTGAAATATGGATATCATATTAGCATTTCCTTAATTCATGTGAAAAGAAAAATCAATCTATGAAACATGGTAATGCATATCTGGTGGTTTTAAGGTGATACAAAAATCGAAATGAATTACACACCCACTGAACACATAGAAGCACCAATGCCCAGAATTTTTTTTTTTTTCTTGGGGGGGGGAGAGATTGTCTGAATAATGTTTGTGACTAATTAGCGACATTACTATCTAAGTGGAGCACACCATCCGTTGACACGGAGCACACAAGGAAAATTTGGTTTTTCAAAAGCTCCACATCATAGGAGACAGCACTTCTCGGGGGAATTTGAACTGCATGAACCCAGCCTTGAAATATGGATATCATGTCTGCAGTAAATCAATTCGTGCAAACTGAAAAATCAGTTTATTAATATTGGTACTACAAGTCAGTGTATTTGAGGTGATACAAAAGTAATAATAAGCTATGCGTCATCTTTCATTTTATTTTACTTTAGTTCTTGACAAATATTTAAAAGTATATTTAAAGTTTCTAATCTTAGACAAAATCTGGTAAAATATTTTGCTTTATTACAATCAATATTTTTCTAGAAACTATAGCCTCAGTAAAGTTCCAACAATTTTTATTCTCTAGCAATTAATTTTTTTTACTACTTTCTACAACCAACTAGGATTGCATAAAGCTAGTTCTTGTACTCATAGTTTTGAAAATGATAGACAGCTTGATGAGGAAAAAAATGTTATGCTATGAAGTATTTTGATAGGCAGGGAAAGCATGGGATGAGTGATGCTTGGCCTTGGTGACGTTGTAAGGTAGGACGTGTCCTCCATCTCCTTTTGAGAATTTTTTTTCACCTACTAGGTAACCTTAGATGCAATCTTGTGCAATTTTTGGCATCTTTTGAAGCCATAAAATGTGCTAGACTGAGGTATCAAAAAATCCAACTGGTACTTCATATTTTCCAACTATCATTGCACCTAGGCTAAAATATGAAAAATTCTGCCTGGCATCTCAGAGTTATTGAGAATTTTTTCAATTACCAGATAACCCGATACATGATCTGGTGCAATATTTGTTTTACAGTCATCGTATGTGCTAGACTAAAATATGAAAAATTCTAACTGGTACAGTACTTCAGATTTTCCGAGTATCAGCACTTCTACACTTTAATATGAGAAACTTCATCTGGTATCAGATTTACCGAAAAATTTTTCAATTATGAGGTACTGTAACCTTAGATGCAATATGGTGCAATAGTAGGCATCTTTCTATGTCACAGCTAAAATGTGCTAGGCTGATATATGAAAAATTCTAACTGGTATTTACGTTTTTCAGACTATCACTGCTTCTACATGTTAATATGAGAAATTCCAACTGGTAGTTTAAATGTATTAAGAAAATTTTCAATTACCAGGTAACCTTAGACACAATCTGGTGCAATAGTAGGCATCTTTGTATTGCATGAAATGAGCTAGACTGAGCTATGAAAAATTCCAACTGGTATTTCAGATTTTCCCAGTATCAGCACTTCTACACTTTAATATGAGAAATTTTATCCGGTATCAGATTTATTGAGAAATTTTTCAATTATGAGGCACTGTAACAGTTGGCCCCATATGGTGCAATAGTAGGCATCTTTCTTCATCACGCTCACAAAATGAGCTAGACTGAAATATGAAAATTCCAACAGGTATTTCATATATTCTAAGAATCAATGCTTCTATACTTCAATATGAGCAATTCCAACTGGTATCAGATTTATTCAGAAATTTTTCAATTACAAGGTACTGTAACCTTAGATGCAATATGGTGCAATAGTAGGCATCTTTCTATGTCATGAAAAGTGCTAGACTGAGATATGAAAATTCCACCTAGTTTTTAAGATTTTCCGACTTCCGTCGCTCCTGTACTGAAAAATGAGAATCTCAAATTTATTTCAGATTTATTGAGATTTGTTTCAATTACCAGATAACCTTAAACACAATCTGGTGCAATATTTGATGTCTCAGACTGAGAGTTATTCTAGGACTGAGATATGAAAAATTCCAACTGAGCTGAGAAGACTACGTGGAGACTTGATAAAATGGGGTGACCATCGAATGTGCTATTAAGGAAATTTATCATTACACATCACAAGTTTGTGACAATTCCACCTACAAAAGTCCTAACATTTTCTTATGAATCAGTATTGTCTCAAATGAATATGTATTCATCGCAACAAAAAGTGTGTCACTGAAGGTAAAATTATCCCGCCTTCTTTATAACAATCCGAATAAAATTAACTTCCCCCAGGGTGTTCGTCGAGTGAGCTTGCCTTTGACTTAGTGTAGAAATGACAAAAAAAGTGGCGGGGTGTTTCACTATTTCAATCTGCCAAACAAGCTTTCAAAAGATGAGATTTGTGAATGTTAGGCTAGGGGTGTGTTCGATGGTCATGCACAGTCGCTGGCTAAATTTCATGTCAAGACCACAAAATTGTTCACGGTTTCGATAATTTATCTTTTTCTGATTTTTTCAAGTTTGCAAATAGTTAAATTACATGAGGTCATTGTCTTAAACTCAAGAAGGTTCAAAGTAGGATCAATATTCGTCATTACTTTTTTTCTCAGAAGGTAGTGAATGAGTGGAATGGGTTGCCTGAGGGTGCAGTAATGGCAAGAAGTGTTAATGGAATAATGGGTTTAAGAATGCACTGGACAAGTACTTTATGTTTTTGACCTGGTTTGATTTTTGTACCTTTTTTCTGTTTGAATTTTTTCAGGGTACTTGATAGGGACTTAATTGTCCCTCCTGATCCTATTTTGTACTAACCTCAACAGTTAACCTAAGCCAAGTTGATAAGTGTACACAAACCTCTGTGACAAGTGTCAGGCAGGAACACGAGTAGACTTGACTTCAGTAGGTCAATGATTTCGGACGTTTGTCATGACCATGGCTAGAAGATATCTGGTATTGGTAACGTTAGGCTTAGCCTAGGCCTAACTCAGCAAACTCATGCTTAAGAAACATTTACGCTACGCCGGAAAACAAAACTTCACACTTACTACTAGCGCAAAATGAAACCAACGTTCACATTTCACTCAACATGGTAAAGTCGTTTCGAAAAACTCTTACTAGGCTGACTTTTTGTTTTTTCGCGAAACTGCACCTTCATAAGTTTATTGGCTGTTTGCAGACGTCGTTACTTCTGAACTTGGAGAGAAAAAGTGACCCCTTGTCAGTGTTTCCACAGCCCAATTATAGATTTCCTGAAATTGAATACAAAATTTCCTGGAATTTAGTGGCATTTCCTGGAATTTTCAAATTGGTAGTTCACGAGCTAATTTTGCTGTAACATGCCCTACACTTTCACGGATGGGGTCTTTGAACTAATGCACAGTGAAGGCGGGTGTGTGTAGAGTACTATGTCAATGGTATGTTGGGTGGTCTGGCAGGGCTAGGTAAAGGGACCGGTCATTAGAAATAAGAAAAAAAGGAATTGTTCTGGTATAATTACCTTAGATTTTACTATTATTTTTTTACACAACAATTTTTTGATTTCCTGGAATTTTTCCATTTCCCGAAAATTACCTGGAAGAGGGCCAGATTTCCCGAAATTCGGAAAATTTCCTTCGAAGTGGAAACACTGCCCCTTGTAGTACCGACGTAATGAGTGAAGGGGGGGGGGGGGACATATTGCCATACCGTCGCATTGGCAACAAGATATTTACCGTCCATGGTCAGGGGACAATTAAGTCCCCGTCAAGGACCCTAAAAAAAACATCCAAACAGACAAAAAGGTACAAAATTCGAACCCGGTCAAAAAGTACTTGACCAGTGCATTCTTAAACCCATTAACATCACCACATCCTCAGGCAACCCATTCCACTCAAATTCACTACCCTCTGAGAAAAGAAGTAACGACGACTATTGGTCCTACTTTGAACCTTCTCGAGTTTAAGACAATGACCTCTAGTAATTTTACTATTTGCAAACTTGAAAAAAATCCGAAAATGAAAAATTATCCAAACCATGAACAATATTGAAGACTTAATTATATCAAATCCTAATGTAATCTTCTTAGCTCAAGTGAAGTGCTATATAAGAGACATACATGTACAGTAACCTGCCGTTATAGGGAACACCCTTGAAAGCCCTGATCAATTTAGTAGCCCTGCACAGGACTTTCTCAAGTAAATCCTTATCTTTAAAAAAATGTGTGTTCCAAGCTTGAACAGCATACCCTAAATGAGGCCTAACCAACTGCTTATGGAGGCTAACAACAATGTCTTGCTTAAAGAAACTAAAATCATACCTAAATCCTATTTGCGCTTTTAGCTGCTTCAAGACACTGCTTTTAGCTGGCTGTAAAGAAGAATCTATGTAAACACCCAAGTCCCTCAGCAGAAACCTCTTGCAGTGACTGTCCCAATTCAAAGTATACAAACACCTAGGATTATCACTGCCAATATGCATTACCTTGCATTTATCAATACTGAAGAATTTGCCACTCCTGGGACCAACGAAAACCCTGTCTAAATCCTTCTGGAAACTTTTAAAATTACACACAGAGGAGACCCCAGAATACAGTTCAGTGTCATCAGCAAACTTCTTGGCTCTACACACAATATCAGCATCAATGAAATTTATGAAAGCAATAAAGATGAGAGAGCCCAACACAGACTCATGGGGGACCCCATTAGTAACCTCCTGCCAAGAAGAAGCACAGCCGTTTAAAACCACCCTCTGTTTCCTAATTCTTAATCCAGGTCAGTAAATTACCGTAGATGGCAATACTCTTTAATTTAAGCAAAAGACGCTGGTGAGAACCCTATCAAAAGCTATCTGAAAATTCGGAAAAACAACATCAACATACTACTGCCTATTAAATGAGCTAGTAACATCTTCCATGAACTCCAAAATATTGGTGAGGCAGGACCTTTTCTGACAAAAGTCATGTTGAGACATTCTGATTAATGAATAACTATTGAAGAAACTCACCTTAGACTTTTTAACAATAGATTCCCATGACCTTACAAACAACACTAGTGAGACTGACAGCCTGTAATTACACGGCGTACACTTATCTTCCTTCTTAAAAATTGGGGTGATGTTAGCACACCTCCAGTCCTCAGGAACATAACCTTGAACAACAAATTTATTAAAGACCAGTGACAGTGGAACACAGAAATGATGAGCAAATGACCTCAACAAAATTGGATAGATTACATCCGGGTCAGGGGCTTTACGAATATTGAGAGAAAGCAACTCTTTTAGAACTACGTCACTACAGAAAGTAAGACAAAGTCCAGATTTGGGAAAACACTTCCCAATGGCACTAGGGAGATTTGACAACTCTTTTTGTCAAAAACTGACACAAAATAATAGTTAAGAAGTTTCTCAAGATCTTCACTGTCAGTAACTACGTTATCTGCATTAAGATCCCTACGAGAAACAACAGTTCTCTTAACCTGCTTAGACCAGTAACAGAAGAAAAGAATGCTTTTGGGTTAACTTTAATATTATAGGCGATACTCTGCTCGAAATTCAGTTTAGCTTTAGAGATTAACGCTTTCACTTTAAGTTGGTAAATATTAAACCGTTATAAAGGTGAGAAGCAGAATCCACGAAGACCTACAACTGTTACGATACCGAAACTTCCATGGAACATGATGATTCAAAACATACTTCAAGATATCAGCTACAAAGTCCCAAGATTCTGAAGCACACTTGCCACTCATTCCATTTTGCAGTCTGTACCTTTCAATAAATTGCCACAGAATCTGCTTTAGAAAAATCCGGTATCCTTTCCTTGCTAATAGAATTGAACCCCTCAGAGACAACATATCAAAAGCTACAACTTCATGGTCACTTTTACCTACTCTACCTAGACTCTCAAAATTGTCAGCAACATTAGGATCTGATGTGAAAACAAGATCAAGAATATTTTCATCTAGTTGGAAAAGAACCATGCTACTGTAAGAAACAGTCCTGAACAACCTCAAGAAAATAAATACCATTACTACCACTTAATTACTCAGTAAAATCAATGTCTGGAGAATTAAAGTTACCCACCATAATAACATCACCCCTAGCAGCTTTCCTATAATTGAGTTAAATAATCAATTATGATTTCCTTTCCCACTATTTGGAGAGCGATAAACTGTACCAATTGTGACAACTGAACAAGAGGCCTTGTTAGAGTTATTTAAAGTTAACTCGCACCACACAGAGTTGACCGAGGATCCTTCCAGCTCTGGTTTCTCAAAACATACAACATTATCTCTGACATGCAACATAAAATCTCCCCCAAACCGCTCATTAGTATCGACACTCTATCTTGACGATAAACCACATACCCAGGAAAGGAAACCTCAGCACTAGTAATATCATCTCTTAACCAAGATTCAGTTACACCAAATATACTTCTAGCATTAGTAAGAATGATCTTTAACTTATCACTGGAACTCCTAGCCTTAGATCATTTTTTAACTGTAATTAGTTTATTGGTTTTATTGTAACCCTTGTACTCAGATTGCCTTTTGGTTGAGCCAAGATTATCCTTGCTTCAATTATCCTCTGTCCTCATCGCCCCCAAATTTAGTTTAAACATATCTGCTCAATACTAAAGCTTACCGTCATTCCAAACAGTGAGGCCACATTGTTACCTAACTGTAACCCATCCCTTGCAAGTAAATCTCTCCTACCATCGAAACATGACACCTTATCAACAAATGTAAATGAAAATTCCGAACATAGGCTACTTAATGAATTATTCAAAAATTTTAACTTGGGATGGGACTCTGTCATCAAATCTTGGTAACAAACCACAAGTAGAAACGTTTGCTCTGGTCGAAGCTAGACAACAGAATAATTCAAGATACCTTGACTTTTTGATATCAATTGGCTCATTCTCTACATTATTTGTACCCACCTGAATCACAACCATCTCCTCATCTGAAACATCCTGTTCACCCTTTCACTTACTGTACATCTTAAATTTTGGTCCCCGGGAAACACACCCTAACTCGTTTTAACCTATTCACCCCACAGAATTTACGATCCACATACCGTATCAGAGAATCTCCACACAATACTAATTTGTCCCTTAGACAAGTTCCTTTAATCTTTCACAGCACTTCCTACAAGGCAAAATGAATGCATTGGGTGATACCCCTAGCGTATGGCTCAATCGGCAAAAGAGTGAAATATGAGAAATTCTACTCACATTTATCGAGATTTGAGAAATTTCCTTTTTCAATTAGGACGACCTGCAGGTAACCTGAGACAAATTTGATGCAAGTTTCAACCGGACTAGCTGACCCTTCATTAACTTTGAGAGACTATGCACAACCTTTGTACAGAATTTTTTTCAAGAAAGGTCAACAAATGTTCAATTGGCTTTCACCTCATCGTCCGTAAGAAATATGTGGCATTTTTTATGTCATAAAATGTACTAGGCTGAGATATGAAAATTTCCAACCGGTATTTCAGACTTTCCGAATATCGTCGAATTAAGACTTTTTTGGGGTGAGATCTCCACCGCCCCCCCCCCCTTCACTTGGTCGCGACGGCACTGGTTGGGACTACTCCAGAGGTATGAAATGAACTGCTAAGGTCAGAACATTCCATTCACTGTATTTTGGTAGGCCAAGTTCTGACAGTGTCCAATGATTTTCTTGCAGTGGCGAGGGATCGAGCTCGGATGGGAGGGCTGGGGCTCAGCGCTTAAATTAAAAGAAAGTGGTGCGATAAAGGTATGTTTAGCTTCCTCCGTCTCCCCATACTTTTTCCAAGTGCTTGTGGAATAAATGATGCGTATTTCAAATTGCAGATATGAGATCCCTATTTCAAGTCTTGGTAAATAGCTTACCTAGAACACTTGAAAAATGCCATCTGGACGATTTGGAAAGTCCAAAATTTTCTGAAAAACTGACGGTGGCGGTCCGTTAAGATGGTAGTGAGGGTTCCTGTATGAGGAGGGTTGCAACAACTGTAGGAACCCTAATAGACCTACCCTCAGTCAGTGCCCCCTCCCCCTTCCCTCCAATATTCGTTCTGCTGCGTCTGTTCTCTTGTAAGAAAGAAGCACGTGCAAATCTTTATTGTATACTTTTGATTTTGAAAGCTTGGTTGAAAACTCGAAAACTTTTGAAAACTTAGCCTCTTCTTGTTCTTATTTTTACAATACATGTAGCAATCCGTGGGAGGAAATAACTCCTGGCCTGAAAAAGACCTCACTCTCACCTTTCTGTCAAAAGTAGCCTATTAGCTATGCCTCTGTCCATGACCTTTTTCTTCAATCGTGAATTCTTCATTTTTTAAGTCAAACTTTTGAAAATTTGGACTTTGAAAGTCATAATTTTGAGATTAAATGTCAAAATTGTGACTTTTAAAGTAAAAATTTTGATTTTTCGCTATAGGTCGCTAGGTTTTGATCTCCATGTGTTTCCATGGCGAGTCACATAGAGCATGGAGTTATTACAGATGGAGTAAAAGCAGCTATGCTTCCTTTGAAGTCATCATGGGTTCCGACATTCTAAGAGTAATAAACCTTGAATACACTCAGGGATTAATCTACATTTGACCACAAATAGTTTTACAATGGTCTATTACTTGGACCAGGGATTAGAAAGTGACAACTATAGTTCTTGTCGTCTGCTAGTTCTCAAACACCTCCTGGCATGATTCCACGCATTTCTATAATATTGCCAGTCGTCAAAGAAAGTAAAATTTGCTCTGTCATTGTACACCAGTGCTCACGTTTTAGAAGGGTTCATTACAGATCAGTTTAACTGATTATTGAATATGGACACGTGTTTCGTTATTTTAGAAACAATCCGGAATCTTTACAAACTTTATATTCGAAATTTAGACTTACATTAATTGCTGAAAGGGGATGCTACTAGCTAACGGAAGAAATTAGAATAACAAAGGAATTCGATCCGATAGAAGTGCATCTACAGTCGTTTAGACCAGAAAACTAAAAACGGTCTCACATTGTCGGCATCCATGATCACCTCAAAGCATTGTTACCATCAAGTCTTTGTCTGAGAGATTACGTTGGTCTGAAAGGATAAAATTCTCATTAGGAGAGTTAGTTAAGGATTGAATGATTGAATGTCTCCATAGCAGGAAGCTTGCACTAAGTTCTTATTTAGTATACCCTTTTGAGTGCACGGGGGATAATTGTTTGGTGGAGGTCGAAGGTCGTTTGGGGTCAATGGGGTCAAGTAGTGGAAACATTGTAAATTCGATATCTCAGGACAGCTCGGACAGGCAACATATTTGGTGTATAAACGCTAACCAGGTTGAGTGCAAGAACCCTATTGTTTTTTGTTGGGAGGTCAAATGTCATTTGGGTGTCAACAAGAGTTAAATGGTGAAAACCTTGTAAATATGATATGCCATGAAATTATAGTTTTGGCAGATTCCTTATTTGTTATTTATGTGTACCTGATCGAGTACAATTAACCTTTTGTTTTTTGTTTTAGGTCAAAGGTCATTGGGGTCAACAGGGGTCAAATAGTGAAATCTATGTATACATGATATCTCAAGTACAGAAACTTGGACAGATTTCATATTTGGCATTGTATCAATGTGCACCCTTTTGAGTACAAAATGGCCATTGTTTGTGGTTGAGGTCATGGGTCAACAGGGATCAAATAGTGAAAACTTGGAAACATGTTATCACAGGAAGGGAGCTTGCCCTGATGTCATATTTGCTATACATAGATGTAGATGTAATGTATAGATTATATTTGGAACTGTAGGCCAGGCCATTTAGCTCAAACAAAGATCATCTTTGTTGTGTATTTTGTGCACTGTATGTAGTTGTAGTGTTGTTACATTGCAATTTACAAAATATTCATAATTGGATCATCAAAACCACAATGTCTTTGGGCTGTCTGGTTAATGTATCAATTATAGTCTCCCGTAGTGTAGGACTTGACAGTTTTGACTCCAAATTACATTAGAAATAGTGTTGAAATGATGAATAATGTCATTGATTGAGGCGTTTGGTGGTCCACAGCATAAATAATGCCAGTGATGACTCTCTCCTTGATGGTCAGAATAGGTGCTTCGATAAAAAGAGACTCTATGAAATTATCACAAATTGAGATTTCGTGACATTTTTAATGCTAATTCGTTGTGGACAAACAAACAGACTCCTCCCCCTGTCTTATCTGTACGTTGGGTTTCTATTAGGGTATAATTATCAATGTGTAGAAGGGGAGAGTGTGCGTCAGTTTAACAATATCTCTGTGAAGCAGATAAAAATAAAAAAATAAAAGATAAAATTGTCATGAAGTAAGTAAAGAAATAGGTACTGATGTCACTGAGGTTCTTATTTAAGCTTCTGCTGTTGTGATGTAGAATGCTAAGTCCACTTTTACATTTTAAATTATTGTATGAATTTATATTGTAGTACTCACATGACTGTGCTATGGATTTCAAGTCCTCAACAGAGCTATTGGATGAAGTAGTATCCAATAGACTATCTACAGGATGAGAAGAGTTAATGGCACTTAAGAAGTCACCCTCATCATTAATATGATTAAACGATAGATAACAAAGAACGTTTTCAGGTAAGTCCTTTAAAGTATTGTCCTGGGGGTTCTGTTGGCTCTTTAAATTAAGCCATAAGGAAAAGAAGCAACAGAGTACACGATCGTATGTTGGCTTTCTCAGCGGATCCCGTTTGCCTTTCATTCATCAGGCCGGTAGCCAGCCCACGTGGAGAGGTGGGTCTTGTCTCCAAGATGTGGACTTTTTTCCAAGTACGGAAGCGGCTGGCGCGTGCCGTAAGCGTGCAGTTGCTAGGGGTTTGGGCGCATTTCCTCGGGACAATTTTGAAATCTGCAGATTTACCGCAATCTGGAGCATTTAAGATTACTACAAAAGACCTTCTGTCGTAGACAATTTACATAAATAGTAGACACAAGGGGCGTAGCGAGGACTATGTCAAGGGGGTGCGAACTCATGAAGACTATCTAAGCGGAGCGCCACCATCGGTTGGGCGGAGCGCACAAGAAAATTTTGAGTTTTACAAACCCCCAGATGGCCGGAAACAGCCTTTCCCAAGTCTTTTCATTTGCATGAACCCAACCTTGAAATATAGATCTCATGTCTACAATTTCTCAATTACTGAGAAACAATTAGTCTGTGAAAAATGATGCAATGCCGAGATGAGCATTCAAAGAAACGTTTGCCTCTACAAACCACTCAGATAGTAGAAAACGGCCCTTCCTGAGTGTTTTACATGCATACATACATACATGCTCCCAACCCTGCAATTCCACCCCTACCTTGTTAGGCCTGCCGCATAAATTGAGGGAATTACTATTTAGCGATATCGAGGGAAAAAAGCGAAAATGAGATCAAGCAGGGTTGCCCGATTCGCCCTATTTCCCTGGCTATGCCTATGCTCCTGGGTATTTCTGGCGTAAGTTCTTAAAACAATACCACAATATGGCCAAGGGGGGGGGGGCGGTTACCTCTTTCGCCCCCTCCTTGGCTACAAGCCTGAGAAGGCACTCTTTGGTAGTCGTGGCGGTTTGAACAGGGCTGAAAATGCACCGACTGCACCAGACTACAATTGAACATATGTAATCGGGCCCGGCGACGGCTTTGGACACAACTGAACTCTAGTCGTGGAACCGGTCACACCGCCACGACCACAGCAGACGCGGTGGGTGGTCGCCGTCGTGTCGCAGGTTGTCATGGCAGTGTGTCCCGAAGCTTTGTATTGTATCTAGTTCAATGACATTCTCGGCCACAATGACATAATCATGCATGCGCGTTTTTGAGCTTATTATCTCATCACCCCACATAATGTATGTATGTGGTGATGAGATATTGTGGTCAGTTTGGGTCTGTATACATTTTATGACATAAGTGGAAAGGTTTTATCTTCCTGCTAAAGGTGAACGGAAATTCGGCCTCAATATGTCAAGATAAAAAATATTTCATAGCTGACCCTTCAAACACAGGGCTGGAAAAATGGATCTCCCTCAAGTTGGGGTGGGTCGTTCGAACGCTCCGACCCCCCTGGCTACGGGCCTGAAACTGTGGATTTTTGGTTTCGATGATAATCGTAACCTTTGTAATCATGCATGTATGTGTGTATGTATGTAAGTGTGTATGTGTGTGTATGTATGTTCGTGACGCCCTACCTTGTAAACACAATATCTCAAGAAGGGAAGCTTGGACGGATCCCATATTTGGTATGTAGGTGTACCACATTGAGTAGAAGAACCCTACTGTTTTTGGTGGAGGTCAAAGGTTATGTGGGGTCAACAGGGGTCAAATTGTGAAAACCTTGTCAACACAATATCTCAAGAAGGGAAGATTGGATAGATGTCATATGAAGTATACAAAACGCTATTGTTTTTAATGCAGGTCAACGGTCATTTGAGGTCAACAGGGGTCAAAGTGTGAAAACCTTGTAAATAAACTGTGTCGATTTACCTGGTACACGTGGGCATGGCATTGACACCTATGGTATCAAAATTAACAACAACAAGTATACTAAACATACCAGGTGTACCCGGGAAAATGGATAATACGTCGTAAAAAGTAAAGCCGTGTGAAAAAAACCAGTTGATACCCCCTCGCTTCTCAAGCAGTCGATCAGAGAGTACTTAACTAAACTGTACGTAATTGGAATAGTCCGTGATTTGAGGTTAGGGAAAATTCCAAGACACATTCTTGAAGTTGTGTAAGCAAAAGCTGTGCACCTTACAGGGCACATCAAACACCAATTAGTATTTTAGAAAAAAAACTTGGTGACGATGGAACATCAAAATAAGTAACAATTTTTGTAAGACAAAAACAAAAGCAAAGTGCGAGAACAAGGAGTATTCCGAAATAAGGTACACCTACCAGGGAGGTGTTATCTAATAACACCTCCCTGCACCTTTCTAGTAAAACCAGGGAGGTGTTATTCCTCCCTGGTAAAACAGTTGAAAGGCCGTTATGGCCGTACTTGCCACCATATTAGATACATGAGAATAACAAAAAGATAAGGGAATTGCATGCATGTTTCCATTTCGTTACTACAAATTGGAAAACATGCGTGTTCATAAAACATGAAGTAACATTTTCCCCGTAATTCCCTGAAAAAGGAAACCTCAGTCGTATAAGCGGGAAAAGGAAATAGCTAACTAAGGCTTTCACCTACAGTTTTGAGCCCATCTCCCTATACCTATTAATTGCCTCTGCGCAGTTGCACACCTATCTGTCTAATCTGTTTCGTTAACGTTGCATCATAGATTCGTCGCAAGTACATACTGCCCTTATAACTAGCACATACAGTGTACATCGCGTATGCATGCTTAAGCTTAAAGCAAAGCAGTATGGTCGGAACGAATGCCTAACCAACGTTCATTCTAAAGACAACCTTCTGTTGATGCAAACTGCGATAATGTTAAGGTTTTAGACCCTTAAAGTAAGAGATTTCAGTCACAAAAACCATCGTCGGATCTCACAAGATCTTTTGTTGTCTGTGTGCACTTTGTACTGTATTTACTATCACATGTTCAGGAAAAGAGAATCGAACGTCGAAAGTATAAAAAAAATATCTCAATAGGTCAAAACTGCCAAAAACATTTGCATGACATGTGCAAAAGACCCAAACTAGCAATCCGCATTATTTTGGCAAACTTTAATTCGAAGTTTTCCTTCTACGAGATATTTTCGTACAGAGTGACTTGGGACTTTGGCTGTGGCCTAACAAATATACGTAATACTGAGATAGAGCCTAGTCAACACCTGTCTTACTGATGTGCCCTACAGTTACTGTAGAGGAACAGACTAGACTAAGATTTTCAAGTAAATTTTGACCCAAACTGTTTGAAAATGTGTTTTATGTTGCTCGATATATTGCTAAGCCTATATTGGGTCATCAGGAACAGGACGGCATATTTTACACTAAAACTTTGCTTATTCAACTTTAAAAAAGTGTGGAGAAAAGTTCACCATATATAACAGTGTTACGACAAACCAACACAATTTCATAACTCCAACTCAATGCATTTGAGACCAAGCTCAATCATATTGGCTCATAGCCACACTGAGGGGGGGGGGGGGGTGGGTAAAAGAATTTACCGGCACTCCTAAATGTTCTACTTGAAACTTCCTAATATCTTCCATCTTCACCCCCCCCCCACCCTCCCCCCATGTGCTTTAATTTCTTCAAGTTAATGGTTGCATATTGTCACATGTATCTGGATTCCTCACTATTTTGTTAAAAAGAAAACAAATGCATACTTTTTCAGGGTTGTTACAGAATGTATCAGGTCTTACTTGATAGCAGAGTTAAAGTGATGAAGTGGATATTTTCTTGCCATTTGATGATGGTGACATGTAAGAATAATCATTATTAAAGATGTTGTGGTAAAACTTACTCTAGCCGAGGTAAAGCCATTAACTTAAGTATTTTTATTGCTGCAGCAATTTTTCTTACTCGAGAGGGCTGTGTGTGGTTAGCAACTTAACATAGATATTGCGTGTACAGGGAACATGTCTGTGCAACAACCAGATGGTATGTGTAATTAATGTAGTAAGCAGTGATTTTATGAAAGTTACTGCTGCTACGGGTGTACCAAGTATACAGTTCTATAGGAAGCAAGGAACATTGCAGTGATTAGAGTCGGGGATGAACGTTAATGTAACGCTTACTCAAAGGCAGAGTACACACATGAAACTGAACACATTTTATCCCAAACTTATTCTCATTTAAAGAAGATCTTCGAGAAATTGACACTGTTTACACAGACATATGCGTGCTCTGTACATTCCTACATGACAACACTGTGGTACGTACAAGTAACACAGTAAACAGTGATTCCACGAAAATGTCCGGTTTACCAGGTATGGAGCAGCCATGTATACCGATATATGCGTTTGTTCTTACCGACACAGCTTACTTGTAAACACTTTATTGCAAGAAAAGAAGCTTGGACAAATCTCACATTTGGTATGTGAGTGTGTCACATTGATTACAAGATTTCTGTTGATTTTGGTGGAGGTCACAGGTCATTTGAGCTCAACAGGGGTCAAATTGTGAAAATATTGTAAGCACAATATTTCAAGAAGGAAAACTTGGGCAGATTTCCCAATTAGATTGTAGGTTTTTCTCATTGAATATAGAAAAATTTCCATTTTCTTTAGTAAAGGTCAAAGGTCATTTGAGGTCAACAGGGTCACAGTGTGGAATTCTTGTAAACATATTATCTCAAGAAGGGAAACTTGGAGAGATGTCATATTCAATGTGTAGTTGTATCTCATTTAGCACAAGAACCAGTTGGTCTTTAATGGAGGTAGAAAGTCATTCCATGTCAACAAGGGTCAAATTGTGAACATGTAGATATAACCTAAAGAAAGAAAGCTTTTGCAGATCTCATATTTGATATAAAGCACACGCACCTCAATGAGACACATACTAATGCTATTATATCCGATTCCGAAAAAATTCTCTTAATCGGATCATCGAAACCACAATGCGTTTCTGATTCTGGTTGGTTGTATCTTTTCTAGTCTTTTTCGACGCCATCTCTCCTTTTGAAGGTGACCCCTTTGTGCAGAAACAGGCTCCAAAAGAGTTTGCACTGGTTTCAAAGGTAACCTCTTCATGGTTTCTCTAAAAATCTGACTTTTGTCTGGAGCTGATATGTATGAGAGCACGTTGTTAGTTCGGAGAATGTTTTTTTAAGCTCATACCAGCTACTGGTCTATCTATCTATCTATCTATCTATCTCTCTATCTCTCTGTCTGTCTGTCTATCTGTCTATCTGTCTATCTGTCTATCTGTCTGTCTGTCTATCTGTCTATCTGCCTATGTGGTCTATTTTACGAAATTTTGAAAAATGCTTCTCCTCCTACAGATTCTCTTGTAAAATGTTGATGATTGGTCACAGGAATGCTTTATTAGTGGTTCATTCAGGGTGTTCAAGTATTTTTAGTCCAAGGCCCCATGTGGGCCCCATGGCTCATTTGTGAAAATTCTGTTCTAAATGCTGCTTTTTGCACATGCTTTGATGGATTTGTATGTAACTTAGACAAAATGTGCCCAGAGTGGTAGGCAAAGTTGGGGTATTCAAAACTGCTTGGTGCAATGTACCATGTGGACCAACGGCCCTTTGGCCCATTTTATGAAATTCTGCAAAATGCTTCTCCTCCCACAGATATTCTTGTATAATGTTCATGGTTTGTTATAATGATACTCTGTTTGTGGTCTATCTTACGGTGTACATGAATTTGTAGTCCAGGGTTTTATGTGGGCCCTACGGCCCATTTTGTGAACTCCTGCAAAAGTTTTCTCCTACTTTAAAGGTGCCCTTATAATGTCATACAACATCTCAAATATCCCTAACATGCATGAATGATAATTGAGTAATCGGGCAATGGGTCAGATTGTGTCCTAACTCAGTTTCAGTTTATTCTGTTCACCTCTCTTGAGGTGTGAGAATCATAATACAATATTTACAAAAAAGTTGCAAAAAGAGAGAAAACAATACAAATTTACAAAATTTACAAAATAATAAGAAAGAGAAGAAAGAAAAAAAAAACAAGAAACACAAGTATGACCTGGGAAGGTAGCACGAGACCTAAGCTACCAGCCTAACAGAAAGGTGAAATTATCAGCAAAAAGAATTCATAATGACAATTAAAAACTTAGTGAGATTTTTTAGAATGGATCTTTTCCTAGTCTGAAAGAGTTGCATCATTTTAATTGCATTGGGGTTAACTGTAAAAAATGCGTATTAAGTAAATTTTTTCTTTCCTTCTGAAACCTATTACATTCAAATAAGTAATGAAATTCATCATCTTGTTTCTCGGTACTGCAATAATGACAAATTCTTTTGTTAAAAGAGATGTTGAGGAATCTTCCAGTGACAATAGGGAGTTTGTGATTAGCACATCGGAACTTGCACAAATTTACACGGTCTTTAATAAGTAAGCAAATAAGATAACTTTCTAGATCTAATTTTGTCGCAAAAATACGATAGTTCGTGCACTGAGAGTTACTGAACACTTCTGAGAGCCAATCTTGCTCATAGATATCAGAGAGTCTCCTGTTAAGCGAATTTTTAAGCCAATTAATGTCAATAAGAGTTTCATTATTATTAGTCGCAAAATTCCAAACATATGACATACCATAATAATCAAGAATACTTTTAACCTTTATGATCCATCCAGAACTATAAATACCTTTCTCATGCAGGGTTCTTAGGAGATTGTACAAGGTGTATGAAAGCTTATATTTACTACCGTTAACAATTCTTGCCCAAAACGTGACATTCTTACTTCAATTGTCTTAATTAGCCTGCGTCTACCCAATTCCCCGTATACCATGCAATTGGCAGTATAATTATGGGAACTTTGAGAACTTTTTTGCAGAATTTCATATCAAACGATTCAGCTTGCGAGATATCTTCAAAACCCCAAACCTCAAACCCATACAAGAGGACAGGAAGAACAATTTGATCAAAAAGTTGTAATTGTATGTCAAGGGGCAACTGCAATTCACAGGACTTAGCTAGAAGAATATAGAGGGCACCTTTTGCTTGGTTGACTTGCTTTTTCTTAGCTTTATTAAACTTATTATTATAAATGAACACAGTTCCTAGGTAGGTGTAGTCATCAACAATTTCAAGTTCAACATTATCAAAGTTAAACACAAGCCTTTTTCTTACTTTACCTTTGGAGAAGATTACAACTTTCGTTTTACGTGCATTAAATATTAGTTTCCATCTGTCACAATATAACTTAAGTGCATCTAACGCAAGTTGTAGGTCACGATCATTTTCAGCCAGCACAATAGTATCATCAGCATACAAGAGACAGAAAAGTCTAAAAAACACTTCAACACCATTATTACTTAAGTTGCAATTCACAGATTCTGAGAGCTTGGTTAAGCCTCGGTAATATTTGCTGATGAATAATTCAAAGTCATTCAAATACAGGGCAAACAGAACTGGCGAAAGGTTTTCACCTTGTCTGACCCCAACATTACAAAAGAAATAATCAGACTACTGATCGTTGTTCTGGACAAACGACTTTGCGTTTTGATATGAGTTACGAATGACGTTCAGAACTTTATGATTAATACCATAGGGAATTAGTTTGAACCGTAATGAAGCTTGATTAAATAAATCAAAAGTTTTTTTTATAATCTATGAATGCACGATAAAGCCGGCTTTTTCATTTGATAGAGGTCTATAACTGTATGCAGAACAAAATATGATCAATGGTAGAATAATTACTCCTGAACCCAGCTTGCTCGTCCCCCAATATCCCCGCATATTGCAAAGAAGTATGAAATATTTCCTTACGTATAGCTGTAAAAAGCTTACCCAAGCAACTTAATAAAGTAATACCTCGATAATTATCAACATCATGAGGTGAGCCTTTGCCTTTGAAAATTGGGTTAACAACACCAATTGTCCAAGTTGTTGGAATAATCCCAGTATTAATTAATAAATTAAATGCAGAAGTGATTGAATTAACAACAGAAACTGGGCTATTCATCAGGAACTCAAGTTTTATCAAGTCAATGCCAGGAGCTTTATTATTACTTAACTTTTAATCTGATTTACCACTTCAGAAGACTCAATAGGTTTATTCAATTCCTCAATTTGATTGAAGGACTTGGGCAAGGTACTATCATCGTCATTTTCACAACACGTCTCATGCAAATTTTTGAATGGGCCAAGAATGTTTCAATTGGAATTGGAATGTCATTTACTGGACATACTAACTTGGTATTACTACTTGCCTTGTTCATTAACTCCCAATACATTCTTGGATTTGAACATTTTAAATTCCATAATTCATTATGGAAAGCATCATAATAGGTACTCTTTGCATATTTTAGAACTCCTTTATACTTCAGAGACATAATTTGTAACTCATTCTTAGTGACATCACTTCTAGTTTTACTGTGAAGAATTCGTTTACATTTGAAATAATATTCCCTTGCCCACAGTCAATATTAAACCACTTGTTACTTGCCTTCGTTTTGACTTTACTGCGATTCATGCAACAGTTTTTCACAATACCTATTTTTTCGGCATTGCTTAAGAACAGACTATTAATTTGCTTGTCTATACACTCCTGAGAAAAATAATTTACATCAATATTAACCAGATCACTATCAATAGAAGCAATTTCGTCATCATCAAAAGAATTAAAGAAAACTTCTTTCTTTTCAACCTCCCATACAATGCTATTCCTTTGCTGGGTACAAGACATATCAAGGGGTGTGCGTTATGCTCCAAGAGGGAACTACAGGACTTCTGATATGCCGCTACCCTTAATGTCAACGAAATCGGACTGTGCTTATCAGACAACAAAGCGTCAAATACATCCACACTAAAATTTTCGGTAATTGGGAACAATTCAGTTAAAGAAATTATATAATCTATAGAGCTTTTGCCCAAACAAGTTAAATTACCAACTTTCAAGTCCATACCAAAGAGATCATTTACAATATGTAAATCACAATTTTTGCACAATTCAACAAGTCTGTGAGCGTTATTGTACGTTCCTTTATCTTTATTATGTCTTGAAGTGCAAATACCTAGGGCATCTAATTCATCTTTTGAGTTAAAACTCATTTCTACGATACTCATACCACCTTGCTGGAAGACGCAGTCTTCATAAGGGATAAAGTCATCTAAAACACCAGTGCGTGCGTTAAAATCTCCGATTAGACAAATCAGAGCAATATGTTGAGTCTTGAAAGTAAAACAATCACGGGCGATATTATCGAAGAAATTTTGATTAAAGTACTTGGACCCCTCATGGGGCATATAAACAGCACCAACAACTACGGGGACACGGAAAGTTCCTTCGTTAAAACTAATCCAGAGAACAGTTTCAGCAGTCATTTCGTAAACAGGAATGGGAATGGAAGAAAAATACGTATGATCGTGAACGTTAACAACTCTAGAGACATGTTTTAATGTAAATTTACCGGCGATGACATCGCTTGTGGCTGGGGCCAACCTGTCCTACAGCTCTAGATAGGTCCCAAGCTTCTTGAGCCGGTCATTATCCCAGTGTAACTTCGAAACATCAAAACAGGAGTTAATTACTATTTTTACTTCTTAATTATACTTTGCTGTGCAGTTGCATCTTAACATCTCTAGTCCATACTCGTAATGTGTTAGGATCATCCTTCATTTTTCTAAGTATGTTATTTCACAACCTCGTAAGGTCATCTGAAATGTAGATATCTTTCAGGTGCGGGATGTTTTTCAATTTCTTATTCTTCATCATTAAGTTGGCTTTAGTGCTTCGTTTAACAAATTTAACGACAGCTGGGCGAGGTTGCTTGGTACTACCACGAAGTCTGTGGGAAACACTGATATCATCCTTTTTCAATTCAAGTCCGATTTCCCCAGCCAGTGAGATAATCTTGTCATCAAGGTCCTCGTTTTCAGTTTCAGAAAGGCCAAAAATTCCCACATTATCTTTGCTTGTACACTGTTCTAATTTCTCGTTCTCAAATTTCTGATGTTGCAGTTCAGTTTTTAATTCTCGTAACTCTGCTCGTTCCAGCTGCATGGCTTGCATATCTTGCATATCTTGTTGTATCTTGTCTAGAACTGTAGCTGTAGTCGAAACTGAAACTAACTGAACTAACTGGAACTAACTGAAACTCAGTCTACTCTTAAGGGGTACATGTAGCTTTAGACATTCAAAGGGCATTTTGAGTTATTCAGTTAGTCTTCTAAAACCTTTCAACTTTGCGTCAAGGTTCCTATAAGAGTTCTTTTACTGACAAATCAACGGTCAAGCTAATTTCCCGGTGTGACACATGCAAATAAACACCAATGAGCTAGTAGTTAATGATTTAAATGGTTTGGGAAAATTTGCAACCATTCACATTAGTACTAATTCATATGCAGACAGCTAGTACAAACCGGGTAGAGAATGTACAAAAATGACCGACAGTTTCATAATTATTGTAGGTCAGACTTGAACAGTGATGCAATTATAAGCATTGTAGTTTGGTGGTGCCCGTTAAATGTATCACAAATTTATTGACAAAGATCCAACTTCTGCACTGTTTGTGCTCTGGTTTATGATATTCTGCAAATTATGCAGTCCTACAGATTCTCTTGTACATGCAATGTTGGTGATTCAGTAATGATACTTCTGGTGGTTCCTGTGATTATGATATGATATACTGATGTGTAAATGTTATCTTCGGGGTGTTCAGGTATGAGTTTCTGCACCGTTGGTGCTCTACGTTTTAGTTAGATTGAATGAGGAATCTTGAAACTATGTGTGCATACAAACAGGTTTATACCACCAAACGGGGACCCCTTCATTTTATTATTCAACCGTGGACGGCTGTAGATAAACATTGTAGTAGGCTATATTGATGGGAAATAATAAACTTTGCCACAACAAAAAATGGGGGCGCTCAATTTTTTTTTCGATCAATACTTATCACTGTAGTAGTGAGTGTGTATCGGTTTGTCACTAGGGAATCGAGGACATGGTGCTTTACACACATACACTTGCAAAAGAGGACGTAACCAAACACTCTCTCAATGGGGACTTTGTCTATACTCCTTCAAATTTAATAGATAGCTTCATGGCGTCATCATATAGCTCATGAAAGCTATTTAAAAGCCAACTTTGAAACGGGGACCGTCCCCGATTCCAGATGGGTCCCCGATTGGTATGTGTGATTTCATAAAAGAGTCCCCGATTGACACCATTTGTCAACGCATAATCAAACACCTTGGTTTGTATCAATACACTCGATTACCTGTTGGGATAATATCCGCAGCTGCCATTTTTCAGGACAAAATGGAAAAAGTGTTGGCAGAATTAGACGGTGTGGTATGTTATGTCGATGACATAACAGTGACAGGTGAAGATGACAAAGCACATGATAAAAATCTGCAGAAGGTCCAGAAGAGATTGAGTGAATGGGGAATAAGATTAAAACCCTCAAAATGTCAGTTTTCACAAGACAAAATTGAGTACTTGGGTTTCATGGTAGATGCAGAGGGCATTCATCCCACAAATGATAAGACAGAGGCAATATTAAATGCACCTCCATCTACAAATGTACATGTTCTTCATTCATTATGTGGAGTAATTAGCTACTACAGGAGATTTAGGCTATTCCAAATCTTGTCACTGTCATGTCACCTCTGAATGAGTTGAAAGGAAGCAAAAAGTTTGAGTGGAACAGTGAGTGTGAAAATGCATTCACCGCAGTGAAGACCACTCTCAGTTCAGGGGAAGTGCTTGTTCATTAAGACCCAGGCAAGGTTTCTCTTGCTGTGGATGCATCTCCATATGGAATTGGAGCTGTAATCTCTAATATTTGTGATTCCATTGAACAACCAATTGCGTATTCTTCAAGATTACTTAGTAGTCAGTGAAAGGAAGTTCTCACAAATCGATTGGGAGTCACTTGCTATACTTTTTGGAGCACAGAAGTTCTATTAGTGTCTCTATGGTAAACATTTTATGCTGATATCTCAAAATAAGGGGTTGACATTGTTGGTAGGACCAAAACATGGGATTCCTGTCCTTGCAACATCGCGTTTACCAAGATGGGCGATCAAACTTAGTGCATTTTTGTATGGCATAGACTTTTAAAGTACTAAGTGCAATGCAAATGATGAATTTTCACGATCTGCCACTATCTTTGGATGGCGCTGAAGACAAGAATTCTTTCATTTTCTGGACCTATGAAGGTTCAAGGTCAAACAAATCTCAGTTAAAAAATCTGCCAATTAACACAGCAGATGTTTTGCGAAAAGAAACAAAAATTGATCCAATTTTGTCCAAAGTCTTGCAATATACATTGTATGGTCGGCCAGAGAGTAACACTGATCCAGAACTCAAAGAGTGGTTCTGAAAGAAAGATGAGTTTAGTGTTGAAGAAGGAATTTTAATGTGGGGTTTAAGAGTTGTTATCCCCAAGAAATTTCACAATTAGCTACTAACAGATTTGCATGATCAATATCCAGGTATTGTTAAGATGACGAGCTTAGTTCGTATGCATGTATTCTGGCCAAATGTTGATGTTGATATTGAGACTACAGTTAAGAACTGCAATGTATGTAATCAAAAGGCTATGCCAACTCAGGTACCCCAAATCCATGGATATGTCCAAACCGACCCGGAGCATGCATACATGTCGACTATTCAAGTCCATTTCAAGGTTGTATGTTTCTCATAGGTATAGATGGGTATTCAAAGTGGGCTAAAGTAATACCCCTGAAAGGCACAACTCAGAGTGTACTATCGAAGCTTTGAGGTCAATATTTGCTTCGTGGGGATTACCAGACCAGTAAGTCTTTGACATTGGCCCAAAATTTACTTTTGATGAATTTAAACACTGCTTAAAGATGAATTGTGCGAAACATATTCGATCTCCACCTGGACATCCATCCTTAAATGGAGAGGCAGAGAGATTTGTGCCGACATTTAAAAAAGTCATGAAGACTACAAAGTCTAAGCCTGGTAGTGTGAAACAAGAATTACCAGATTCTGACTATCATATCGTTCTACACCTCATTGCACGACTAAGGAAACCCCAGTCCCAGCAAATTTATTTCTAAACTGTGAGCTAAGAACACGAAAGAGTCCCATAAGGCCAAGTATTCTTGATTCTGTATCTAAACGACAGCGCACATCAAAGAAAGGCTGTAACCGGAATTTAGGAACAGGAAGTGCTGTTTTTGCCAGGGATTACCGTCAGTCAACTGAAAATTTTGTAAAGGCAAAACTAAGTCCCTTGACTTATGGGGTAATGGTGGGAGATATGTTTTGGAAAAGACATGTTGATCAATTGAAAGACATTTCTGATACACAGAGAGCTGAATGCAGTAGCCCTATAAGTGAGATTTGATTGACAGAGAAATAAGGATTACAAACAAATTAGCTTTGATCCAATTATTTCTGAGTCACTTCCAGACCATGCTGAAATTACAGCGAATCCTAAGAATGAATCAAATCGTGTAAGTGATGTTGAACCTCAAATAATCAAGTCAAATTCAGATCCACCAATTACACCCGAATGGAAATGACCACCAATTCCTTTGAGGAGATCGAATCGTCAAAGAAATCAGAAGTCACTGTAGATATGAGAGTAAGTTTATTTTTCGCAATTTTTTTTTTAGTTAACAGATCATTCTTGAAGTCAGTTATTCTCTATGAACATTTCTAAAGTTGTGTTGAGATTGAAAACCATGATTTTTTGTAAGATACAAGAAAAACTGCAAGGGGGTGGGATTGTCGTATACCCAGATTCAATACAAAAAAAAAAGAACGCCATCACAAAATAAAGACCAATGTCTGTGCCCTCTTTCCTCTGTGGTTGAAAACCTTTGCAAAACTAGACACCACACACACATTGGACACCTGCATGGTTATGCCCCCTAATATGTATTATAAATATGTAGGCTTGCTCATTATATTTTGGCTTATTTGAAAACTGGGTTTTTATAAATTTAGTATAAAAAAAGCAAAATATAGCACCATATTGCATCTAATCTCTTCTAGACAGTATAACACAAAGATGTAAAGGACATCTCCTCACACTCCTCTCCCTTGACTATATGAAAAGCCCATTCATGTAATCCAATTCAACAGTTGTCTAGGTACTTTTCAACACCCAGTAAGGAATAATAAAACATGAGCTGATCATCAGCTATCATAGGTGTAGGAACATGGGGGTGCAGGGGGAATTGTCCCCACCCCCACTTTCATAAATTGGGGCAAAAGTATGTTTTTGCACCCCCCCCCACCATTTTCAAACTATTGAAGAGAAATTAAACTGTGATCCCCACAACATGAAGGGGGCATTTATTTTGTCACTCGTAGTAGGTTACAAACTAAAGTAATTGTATATCACCATTAAGGCTATCGTAAATGTTTTCACAAAAATGTCCGTCAATTATCTAAGTCAATGTCATATTCAAGAAATTCTGCCAATCATACACAGTCTTCTTAAGAACAAGAATAGCTACCTTACCCCAGTGTTCCCCTCAGAAATATTAAAGTGAACTAGAGCACCAATGGTGCAGAAGCTCATACCGCAACATCCTGAAAGTACCATTTATGTATTGTAGAATATACCGACCACTATGTGGAATATAGGGGGGTTTTAGGGGTTCACAGTCATGGAATGACTGCCCCAGAGACGGATGTTTCCAGAACGAGAGAGACGTCAGAACGGGAAAATCCAGAAAGAGATAATTAGCGATTAAAGTTCCATTTTATTCTGATTCGACTGGCACGTAAATTAACACGAATTAAATTGACGATGAAAGGAAGGAAGAGTAACAGAGAGACGAGATGACGAAGGCCTACATAGTGTACAAGACACAGATGGTGTATACTGTTTGATGTCCAGAAAGCCAGTGTCAGCGGCGTGGCGAGGTCGATGGATCAACCCACGCCGAACTGCTAAGGATCACGGGATAGACTGCTGACACTGACCAATCACAGGTCAAATGGTTGACCTACGTAATTGAATGAGGCGGTTGCCATCTGTGGTCTACCCAATCACGAAAGGATTGTGCAACCTTCTGAGAACAGGGTCTAAGTTTACTATTTTTAGGTGTTTTATTGTCTAATCTGACTGTCTGAGGGGAAATAAAGAAAAAGTTAACTAAATCTGGGGTAAACACCAGAAGACTGAACTTTGTACGGTCTTTTGCGTACGGTGGGGTAGAATGACCATCTCTAAACAACAGTATCATTATGTCAAATCACAGGTACCATTGAGGATCATTATACCAAATCATCAATATTGTACAAGAGAATCTATAGGGCTGTACAATTTTCAGAATTCCATAAACTAGAGTCCCAACAGTGTAGAAGTTTGATCTTTGTCAATAAATTAAAGTTGTGAAAATTTTGATGGGTACTACCAAATAACAATGCTTATAATTAGCATCACTATTCACATCCAATAATTATGAAAACTGTCAATTTTGATTAATTTTCCTTCTTGGTTTGTACTGGCTGTGGGTATATGAATTGGTACTAATGTGGAAAAGTGAATGGTCATGAGTTTTCCAAAACCAATTTAAATTATTAACTACTCACTCATTAATGGTCATTTACATGTGACTCATAATGGGGCCCCTCTTAGTTGAACATTGATCAATCCCTAGAAATTTGACACAAAAGTGATATGTTTGTGAAGACTAACTGAAGTTTATGAAAAAACTCAAAGTGCCCCTTTAAGTCAATACACTGGTCAACATACCTGGGGGGCAATACAGAGTTTCATTTAGCCTACCAACTGACACTGTCCAATTACTCAATTGTATGCCAGTTTAAAAGGGGCACTTTAACAGTAGAAGGAGGAGCAATTTGCAGAATTTCATAAAATGAGCCATACAGTCCTCATGAAACCATAGACTACAAATTCATGAACACCCTAAGATAACCACTAGCAGAGTATCATTATGACAAACCAACAAAAAAGAATTCAGTCTAAGGTCCCATGTGGACCCTATGGTCCATTTTAGGAAATTCTACAAAGTTGCTTTTCTCCTACATATTCTCTTGTGCAGTGTTGTACACCCCACATGAACTACCACCCAAGGATTATTGTGTCCAAGGTTAATATAAGTCCATGGATGCATGTGTGAGAAGCAACATTTCAAACAGAATTTCACATAATGGGCCACAGGGCCCACATGGGGTCTTGGACTACAAATTCCTGAACACCCTAAATGGTCCAACACCCAACAAACAGTGTGCCTAAGTTTCAAACAAATCCATGAAAGCATGCGGGAATAAAAGCATTCGGAAAAAATTGTGGACAGAGAGATAGATAGAGAGATAGATAGAGAGATAGATAGAGAGATAGATAGAGAGATAGATAGAGAGATAGATAGAGAGATAGATAGAGAGATAGATAGAGAGATCGATAGAGAGAGAGATAGATAGATAGAGAGATAGATAGAGAGACAGATAGAGAGACAGATAGAGAGACAGATAGAGAGACAGATAGAGAGACAGATAGAGAGACAGATAGAGAGACAGATAGACAGATAGAGAGACAGATAGAGAGACAGATAGAGAGACAGATAGAGAGATAGATAGATAGATAGATAGAATGATGGAAGGAATGTTTTTGAACTTTGGTGTGCGAAAAGGGCCACCAAATATGATGATGATATTATTTGATACGTTGTTATACCAAAGCATATGTCACTATACTAAATTTACATGTCTTTGTACCTAAAATATATGTCACTGTACCAAACTGATACGTCGTTGTATCTAAAATACATGTCATTATGCCGAAAGTACATGTCGTTATACTAAAAATATACGTTACTATACCAAAGTGGCATGTCATACCTAAAACATACGTCACTGTACTGAACTGTTATGTCTATACTATGAACAGAAGTGATGATGTATCGCCAAGGCCTGCATATGAGAGAAAGATGGGTAAACTGTTAACGTAGATAATTCTAAAATGACAATATCATATAATAAACATCTTTGTAATTATTACTGTTAACCACAGAGTTGAATTGTGTCATTATTTTGCTATGTGCTCAAAGTTTTCTGTGTAAAAGTAATTAATGTTTGGCAACCTTCAAGAGCATTGTTCTCTTGCACGGAACATCTTTGTCATCCCACTTTCATCCTTCAGGGTATCGACTTCCCCATAAAGGCAGTGGTGGCGGAAGAGGGAGGCGGGTATGGTGAAGGTATAGCCAGGGTACATGCAGCTTGGAACAAGGTCTGCAAAGTGACATTTCTGGCCATCTGGGGGTAACCCAAAAACGTTCTTGGACGTTTCACGCAAACAGTCCTGCTGGCTGTTAGTCTGGCTCTCCCCCAGATATAATATATATATTTTTCTGTGGTTATTGGTGTGTTCCATGGTTGGAAAACAGAGATTTCTTGATTTTCCAATGAACATGTTCCATATGTTAACGTGAGTTAATGCTGTGGCATGTAATTGTTCATGTGGATTTTTTTATGGCTCTTTGTACAAAAAATGATCAAAAATTTAACAAGAACATGTGCGCTTTTCTCTGGAAGGGGAGGGGCGGTATGGTGAAGTACAAAGCCGGATTGATGCTGCTCCCCTCAGTCCCCTTTTCATATTGCTTCCTACACCTGTTGCTATATTTCTAATTTAACCGATGGCGTACTACTGAGGAATTATTTGGTACAAGTGAGAGAGCACTGCTCCTTTCGCCACACTGATCTAATTAAGTCAGTGTTTCGCTTTGAACTATGTATGCCAGGAAGCATAGGACAATAAGAATAAAATCCATGTTTTCAGCTTCGCTCCTTTCTGGTCCAAGTTATGTGTTGTAGTGTTACTACCATAACTTCGTTGCACCACATGTGCCTTTTGTGCTCCCAAACATTTCTGCCCTTTATGGCATTTTAGGACAAAGGTGTGGAGCATACACGGTTGCACTCTTGCCCCCTTTTCTCCCAGTGATGCATTGTGGTTTCTTGCACCCTCGATTAGGGTCCATTATGAAACTTTTCCGAAAAGGAAGCATTAAGACATTGTCAAATTTGCTAACTTACATGTGTAGATAGTATACCATGAAAAAAGAAGCTGACTACTGTACCTTTGCACAGCAAGCTTCCTCATAATTTGGCTAGATATTTACGGGTTGCATTGTAGTGGCTAAAAAAAGGTGGTTCTTCCAGGCTATCTTGAAGTAAATTGGGGGAGAACAATGAAGTTCATCTATTGTTGTTAAATTAGATACCTTCTAACATACATCCATCTCATTTACCTCGTTTTGCTGGAACTTGTATATGTGTCATCATTAGCGGAAATTCGGACAAATGTCATAATTTTCGGGCAGATTCCTCCCAGCAAGCAGAAAGAAGCCCATACTCCTTTGCCAGTTGCTTCCCAAAGGTTAGGTTACTGTTAATAAACCTTTCTCCTGGAGAGGAAGCGTTCAAACCATTTCAAAGCCTTGCTGGACTTTCGTAGGGGGAGGTTGTGTACTACATGCACAGTGTACTATAGTACTTGAGTGGGCCATACCTTTCAGATTAATGTCATTTTTTCAATTAATATTATGTTCTGTAATTATGCCCTAAGGAGGAGCATCTTTTCTAACACTTCCATGCCTCTGAAATATAAAACTCGATGAAATGCATGATTTGACAGGTCATTTTTTAGCAAAGGTCTAAATTTTCACTGGAACCCAATTTTGGTGACTGTTTGATCTTTAGTGATGTCATTGTCACACTAATTTGCAAAATATTATTTAAATGAATAGAGTGTGTAAATACACACGTCAAGGGGTGTTTGCTTGTTCTGTGACTAACAATGCAAAGATACAGTGATTTCTGTTCCCCCTACCCCAAAATGTTGGTTCCAATAGCTAGAGTATCAATGGGCATGACTTATGACATCATTTTCTTAGTTATTGATGAGTTACCAAAAGTCTACCCAAACTTTTTTGATGTGCCACATAGTGTACTTGGGGGACATCTAATGCACACAGGAATCATTAGCATAACAACTAACGCCAGTTATAATTTGGACAAATCAAAGTGGGGGAAACAAACAGTGTGTGGCACATACATACTATTAAAATACGGACATGCTGTTTTCTAGCAAAGTTGAAGAGCAACATGTACATTTGACATATAATTACTGTAGAAACCTCAAAATCTCCCTAACGATCTGGTAAATAAATGGACTACAGTTTATTTTTTTCTTTATGATCAGTCCTCCCTTTGGCCCTTCAATTGACCATGACACAAAACCAATCAAGAGTAGTCTGGTGTTCAACTGTTACTATCAGTAGACCTGTAGCAATTGCTGTTTATCATGTTTGGAATCCCAGTTACAGTTTCAAGCATAGATGGTGGAAACTGCTCTGAGTTGTGTCTGCCTGTTTCTAAAACAAATAATCAGAAGATATTTTGGAACAACTTCAAAAGTATGATGGAGGGAGGGCAACATAGGGCAAGGGGGAACAGTTGTTGGGAGATGAGGAACACAGGCATAGGTGGGTCAATAAATTGCCAAAACGAAGAAAGCAGAGCAAAACTATAATCAGTGCCAACAGGAACTCATTGAACTAGCTCTCTCCTTTCCTAGGAAAATTGGGCTGGTTATTTGTAAATAGGCTACACATATCTTGTTTGGCATCAGAATGCACAATTTTTGACACAAAATAATACAGCAGTCATGACATTGTGATGAGCAGAGTGTTCTGCCAATGATCATGTTTTAAAATTCTTACATAGTTTACAAGAAACTCAACTACAAGAGAAATATGGATTCCATTAAGTAAAATCTGTACATATTAGATAAGGACCACACAATGCTGGCAGACGGTGAGACAATTGCGTACAACTGACATGGTTAATCCACTATAACAAAGTGAAAGGACTTACCCTCTAGTCTTTTCACCTACACTAATCTGGAATGGTTGATTTGTGAATAAATGGGTACATTTTGATTTGGTGTCTGGGGTGTAGGTCACATACAACCAATTCAACATCTTAAATCCATAAATTAGTTTTAAAGGTTTTTAGTAGGTAAACTGAAATTAAATATAAAACCAATGTAAAAAAAAATGTCTAGGATTATAAAAAACCATAATCATATAAATTCAATAGAGAGCAGGTTTGAGAAACTTGCTTTCTTAAAATATCATGTTACTTGTCACAACACACTCCATAGTGAGCACACCAGTATCCTCCTAACACAGGAACAGCATTAAAGGTCCTCTACTTTGAAGTAGGCTACAACACACAGTTTATCTTCCACAATTAGGCACACAGCTAGCATTACTTAAAGATGTCTGTACACCCTAGTCTAGCACGGTAATCCATCTAAAAACCATGGACAAATTCACAGATTCAGGTTTCACTGACACTGTGAGGTGCTAATGAAGCTTTTTGTTTATTTCTTCTCAAATAAATCATTTTAACAGAAAACTGACATACCATAGTAATATGGAATGCAAAAAGGACTGAATGTGTTGCTGTGCAAACCTAAGCTTTGGTGCACATTACAAGCATCTTGTTGCAGTCAAATTGTCCTAGTACCAAATGCAACATTCATATCCCTTGAGTGAGTCCACTCACTGAAAAGCCAAACAGGCTGGTTATAATTATAGGCAACACAAATTTTGTTTACAGTGGTTCAAATGAAGACTTAAGTTTAAAAGTCAATTTGAATTCATTCATTTCACATTCCACAAACAATGACAGTTGATAAACTGCTGTTGCTCTTGTGGGTGTAGCCTTTTTAGTGAAACCAGTTTGCAACTAGAGATGATGCATGCTACATTACAAAAGTCAATTTCCATCTTCTATAGTTTTGTGGCTTGGTTTAAACTCTCAGCAGGTCATGACTACCTCATCAGCTATAACAAGATGAATACCAGAAACTGTTATTCATCAGAATTATTGCACCAACCAATCTTGACCTTCAAATTAAGAAGAAAACACACACACACACAAATCAAATCTCAGTATTCCAACCTTTAGAAAACATTATTCACACTTCAGCCTTCCAAAGTCCAATTAAGTGGTCTTCACTTTTTCCTTTGTTTTTGTAATTCTAATAAAAGGTACTTTCAAATGCTATTTAGCAGCCATATGCTTATGACAAGAATTGCAAGATGAGATTGTATGAATCAAAGTTGACCTTGTAAGAACCTTCACACTACAGAGAAGAAAACTATACTGCTTGTTCTTCTTTAAAGTGAACAGAAAAACTCATGAAAATTGGTGCTCAAGGTAAACTTTAATTCATTTTATTCATTATAAAATTATTTTATTCATTTTTTCATGTCCATGCAGTTTGTGAGACTATCAAAGTACCTTTTTTCCCCCACTGACAAATGATAATTACTGAACAATTAAAGTACACACTTGTCTCCAATGAAATGTCTGTTACACAATTTCTTTGAAATAAATCACACACAACCAATGTTTGAAATTCAACCAATCACTGATGTGGTGTTTACTTTATGTGCAATGTAAAAAGAAATTCACAGGTAATATTCCCAGGTGCTGCATAGGTACTACACACATGTGCACGATACACTAATGTGCATACATACCAGTGAAATGGAGCAACAACCTGTTATTCAAACATTACTCTTTTAAATATTCGCAATAACATAGGCAGAGTTCAGTGAAACTTTGTCATTGAACGTAATTTGAAAGAATGCAAAACAAAAAGTATTTCCTCAACATTTACTTCACCATTTCAAATAGAATTAGCTAGACATGCTCATGTCTCCACATATCATATTTTACAGTCACTGTAGTTTGAAAAATCACAGTTATGGACAAAAAATACTGTCATCATCGATATAAAGGTGGTAGACATGTTCACAACAAGTCTGTGACTGGATTAAGTATGACCATATCTTTGCTGCTATGGTTTAAATCCTAAGAACAATCACTTTCCAAACCAGCCTTATTTACTTTTGGATGTTGCACAACGGAAAACGTGGTAAACATTCAATGAGGAATAAATTTCTGAAATCCAACAAAATATATCACCAGCTCAACTATGAGAAATCTTTGTTGGGTACAATATTTAGCAAGATAGATCAGCCCACATTAAAGCCATGATTTAATGGGATCACACAACTTACTGGAAGTATCGCTACATAACACATGCACAAGAAAAGGTGGGATCTAACATCTCAAAGAATGGGATAAAAGACAAAGATATTTATACCAGTATGTAAGAAAACGGGTGTACACCAAGTTTTCAAAAAAAAGTGTCCAACCATCTCATGTCCCCTAACGCCAACCTAATATCCCCCTCCGTCTTTGCATGTCCCTCTTTCTCCTTACGCCCTTAAATAGTCCTCTCCTCCCCACCATTTATCCCGCTCACTGTCCCTCAACCATTTTCCCCTCTCGCAACACCTTCATACTCCACTTTCTTAAGTATCACCTTCACCCCCATTCCCCACCTCCCCCCCCCCTTTCCAACAAAAGAAACTACAAAGGTCCGAAGCATCTCTCAAAATTTAGGATCCATCAGACTAAGATGCTTGAATTAGAACTATCAATTTTTACAACACGTTACAAATTTGCAAGGAAACAAGTGAATACAGAGTCCTTCAAAATTGACATCCTAATATCCTTTTAAATCACCACACATGTATGAGTAAATTTACTTTGGAGTATCTACCAGCAGATCTCTAGAGGATTGTTAAACATTAATTAGATAAAAATGATATTTCCATATCAAATAATACACATCACAAACAAATCTGTCTACTGCTGCATGGCACACTGTTAGATCAATATCAATTATTTCACATAAGTTGGTAAATAAGATAGGAAAAAAAATAAACTTTTTTAAAATTGCATATTAACCTTTAAACTATATATGTATTTTCTACAACAATTTCACTTTCTTGGGGAGACAAAAAGGGTCATACGAGACAAATATGCTTCCTTTAACGATAAACACATCTGTGTGAGGTGGAAACAAAACAGGAAAATTTTGCCAGAGGTGAAAAATAATGTGACACCAGACCCTGCAAATATTTTTGAAAAGAAGAATGAAATGGAAAAAGCTGGGATCAACTAGTCATGGATGATAAAGTATATATACACAACACCACACCCTTACCGTCCCAACCTCTGGGAATTTTCAGTGAAGAGAGAAACACTTCCAAATGCAATGTGCAAGCAAAGGTAAAAAATACAACATTGTTTCTCACAGTGGAAATGCTACAAGATCATTCTGTAAATGACCTACAAATTATACCTGTCAAAATATTCCAGTAATCATTCCACTTCAATATGTCTTAATAAGATTGCAGTTATGACAATTAAACTGGCAGGTCTTCACAGTATATTAACTTGGCAACATATTCCCAACTTCCTCAAATCAATTGCTCTACTTAGCATTGGTGCTCATAGTCAACCATTTACTGTTATAAATTCACAGGCAAATCCCATCGTAAATCTTACACAGGAATGGTGACTAATAGCGAAACTTTGAAACAGAGGATACGCAGGCTTGACTACAGTGAAATACTGCAAATAAGTGTCTCCCCTTCACAATGATAAATACTACTCATGACCACAACTGTAAGAAAATCATGACTTTGATATTTGGCAGAGCTACTACTTTAGTTTAGAAATTAAGTTTTTAAGTTGAGAAATAGCAGTCTAGCAGGTTAAACTGTATGATTTGTCAGACTCTTGAATCAGTGTTCTTGTGATTTCTAACAAATACTTGATTACAGCTAACATCAGCTCTATTTGGCATGCATTGAACAAAAATAATGGCACCAGAAGTTTAATACCATGTAGGAGGCAGGTACCATATACCTTTTGTGCATAGACAGTTGTTCTGACTGACATCATACTGTTCACTAATGATGACTACTACCTTTGTAAACTCTGCCTCTTCATTAATATACATAGTATACAAAGCCACTTTGGTTCGACAACGTGACTCCACGTAGTCAGTTTGAGATGACTCTGCAACTCCTATTAGGCTCTGTAATAGAGGTTCACATTATGCAAGTGTCAGCATTACAGCAGAGGAAGGGTAATGAATGAGATCCCAGTTCACCCTGCTTCCAAGCAATCTACTTAACTAGCATGGGGAAAGTAACCCATACAGTAACAAATACAGGATTTTGCCACACAGGCTGAAATTATGGTGCAATGCAATTCACTTGTGGTGGAAGAATACTCCTTTGCTTACTATCCAGAGGGAAATAGACAAGAGGTGCTATTCTTCCAGTCAAGACATCAATGCACTTGTTCTGGATAAATGTTGTGTGGCTGATATGACATATATAATATGGTTTACAGGAGCCAAATGTTGGAGTGTTAAACCCACCCTGTTACCAATGTTATTTACTGCTCTTCATTATCCACCATCAATAATAGGTACGGTGACAAGAAGCACTAGGATTGTTTTCAACTATTGGTAAGTACAGATAAATGATGACATTCAGGATGCAATGTAACATAGAAGTACTGAAAAACATTGAAGCAACATGACAATGGTGAAAGGTGCTGAGAAATCTTCCAAATGACCAAAATGTCAACCACCCCAGGACTAGGCTGCTCCACTGGCATCCACTTTGAGATGATGTGACAGGTTTGTTGTAGAACCTACGTCAAATTTGTAATACTAACCCTAGAGGACAAGGTAAGGTACTAAATAGCACTCAATGATAATTGCTATCCAAATTTATTCCCCTTATGCAAAAACATCTGTGTGAATCTTTCAACATTTGCTGGAATGACATATCTATTCATCACTGTGATATTTTTTTTTTTTTTTAGAAAATATTTGTTTCCTGTTTTTAGTATAAAAAAGAAGACCAAAAAAAAAAGGTGTGACTGGGTAGGCCTGGTATAGGAAATGTTTTGCACATTTCTACAACTTTTCGAAGTGAAAATTTTACCAAACAGTCAAGCCAAGATTAAAAGATGGTTTTGTCCAATGTTGACAATTGCTGGTTGTTTAGAGTATTACATTTAACAACAATGCATCAGTCTGACACTCCTCTAATCACAGGCCAGAGTAAACAAACACTCATTCCACTGAGGGCAATGACACTCCAAGTTTACATAATGTTGTGTTTGAACAAGTACTCTCAAGTAATCCATTCACAAGACAAATGAGAATGAATCACAGCATAGCTTTAAAAACAACATTGGTGACTGGGCATAAAAAATCGAGGACAACAGAACCTTTTAGAGAATGGTGTCCAGAAATCACTGTGAACAGAATACACTAACAGCAGCAAAGTATGTGTTCATACAGACTGGTGTAGTGTGCAGCAAACCCTGACACTTTAAAGAACTGTGAATAGCAACAATTACAAAAAAAAATCGACGAGAGATCCTTCGAGATAACCTCCAGAGGGAGTGAACCCTGGATCTGCAGTTAATAGTCACTTAAACAATGAATTTTCACAGTGGTAACTGCACAGCATAGAGGATTCCTTCGCAGTGAACAATGACCTAGCCGACTTAAAATTATCTTACATGTTTGCAAACACAATCAACTTTTTTCTTGCATTCATACACCTTCTCTATCAGTGAGTAATGTATGATTTCAGGTCAACTTGTACACAAACTAACAATAACAGTGTGATAGTGCAACATTTGTGCCACCTTTTTGAAAGTTTACCCACAATTTCTACTTCAATATTTTGGAGAGAGTATACTGTAGTATTATTTTGCAAAATGCCTCAAAGCAATTTTTATAGTGAGGTGAAAGACCTGAAGATTTTTTCAAGCTGTGGAAGCCATGGCCTAGGAAGTATCAAAGAAAATTCCTTCCTTAAACATGGCAGGATCAATGGAAATGATTGGGAAATAATTTGGGCTTCTTAGACACATGCCACTTGCAACAGCATAAATGCCAGGCCAGAATTCATTTCATGCCATGTAAGCTTTCAAACTGTGCAGCCGTGTAAGGGCACATCCTATGGAAAAGATCGTGAACCTGCAGAGAAGCAACTAAAAATATTATTGCAAACCAAACAAAAGTTTCTAAATTTCATCCAACTGCATGCTGTAACTGACATTTTGCAGGGTCCCTGTACCCTCAACAAAACATATGCTCGACCAGAAAAATCCTTCCAACCTACACTAACAGTGAACTTTTGCTTCCTTTATCACCAGCTACGAGCATACCTTAAACAAAGGACCCCCAGCACCATCAGCTAAGGGTATGTCCTATGTAAATGATCACTGCTTCCTACAGAGTTCCAACTTAAAATTGCATGACATGAAAAGAAGTTCCATAAGAGACAGCTTATGAGAATCAGCCATCACCTAACATGAGAGAGTGGGAGATACTGCATCACACATATCACAGAACACTACCACACATTGAACAGTATGTAAGACATAGAAATATTTCAATAATTTTTATATTTTTGAACCAAACTTGCGGAGCTATGACCATGATAAAATTCATTCCAAAGTTTCTTTATAAAACACGACAAATCAACCCCCTATTGAGCCCCCCTATTTTTGAGGGGGGCTCTATCAGAGAACAAGTTTCATATTGCTTGCTTGACAGATGGTTATACAATGTATGGCTTTATCAAATCTCCAAGCTTCAGGTGATTCAGCTGGTTTCTATCTGTAAAACTGTGTCTTTTTAACACAGACAATTTTTACACTTGGTGACCTTTTACAGGCATCCCCTATAGCCATTAATCAGGTAAGTCAACAACATGGATGAAATCTGCAAAATTAATGAAGCTTGCCAAGCCCTCACACACAAACCTTATCAAAACAATGCCCAGAAAACAAATACGGTAATAATAATCTATCGTCATCTATTTACTAAAAAATATAAATTCCATGTACTGAAGTGTAACATAAAAGGCACAACACATACAATATCCTGAAACCTTGGCAATGTACTCTAGGCTTGATGTGGTAGAAGCCTTGAAGACTTGGACTTATCTTATGATGAAACCTCAATGAAGTCCGGGTCTTCAGTTTTGGATTGTCATTGCTGCATATGAGTAGGACATTGCTGTTTACTGATCTGTTGACTTGTCGTAATGTATGGTCGAAGGAAACCTGCAATCAGGATGGTTTCACCCAAATTGAGGGATGTCATAGAGAAGTGACGAAGCATTACCAAACAAACAACATAGCTCCTTTAAGTTTGTAACTGTGGCACAAAGTTCACCTTCACTTGAAAGATATTTCTAGTTCAACTCAACCCTCAAAGGACCACACAGCAATTGCTTTCTTCTGTTTTACCAGTCTTTCTAGGTCCTGAGAGAAAAAAAAAAAGAGGTTCAGAGAATCAACAAACATATAATTCCCATTACAAATGTAAAAGCACAAAAAATATAGATAAAAGGCATGACAATGCACTATGACTTTAGCTATAAAAATTGGGTCACAAGGAAAGGGAGTTTTTGAAAAGCATTCACAGTCTCCTGTAGAGTGTTCTTCCAAATGATGGATAAGCAAGCATACAGTACACACTAAAAAGATCTTGAAGTTGAAGTTGATTAAACAACCAAACCACTTCCAAAAAAGTTCTCCCAAGGAATTTGCAGTTTACATTTTCCTTCAAGCAGTTATCAATGTTTGTTACCACTTAGTTACTCTTCTTTCACAACAATTACATTTACCAGTCATGCATCTTGGTAGATCTAGACAATTCAACATCTAAAGAAATCTTAAAAAAGGTCACCAAACTTTTTTGCAGAACTGGTGCATATGAACAATCATGTATGATGCAAAAGAAATGTCCATTTGTAATTTTTCAGAAGAACATCTGCTTCTTTCCTTGAAAATTGTTGATGTGTCATACATGGTAAATTATATTGAAATGAGGTGTACTTTGCTGATAAAAAAATTGGAACACTGATTCCAGCTGCAAGTGTGTGTTCCATTCTCAAAAATAAAAAATAAACAACAGCCCAAGGGCACTGTTGTTCCTTGCACAGATGTACAGTATACAGTATAATTGTAATTATGAAGTAAAGGGAACATTTTTCATTATTTTGTACACTAGCCCTCCATTTCTGACCATGAACTCTCACTTTTGTAACAAAATCTGCAGAGAAAGACACATATTTCATGATTTTATAAAATGGCCCACATCAGACATTGGACCCCAAACATGACAAACACCCACATGGAGCCACTTCCATAGCACTAATGTGATCAACCATCAATGGTATTACATACAATCTGTAAGGGAAGAAGTATTTTGCATGCTTTCACAACAGCCCAAGGACACTATGGTTCCTTGCATTTTGAACATTCATACTGTAAGAGGATATGCTGGAGTTCATAACTATCAAAGAAGCCATTACAATGAATGCAATGAATGGAAGATGTTGATTCCTACAATATATCCCATTCATTTTACAAAGCACAAACAGCTATGAATCTTTCATTTAAAAGTGCTAAAGAAAGGGTTCTGCAAATTGCAGCAAGGCTCATCACATCTATGCCCCTTTAAAGTCCACCAGCATTGACAGTATATGTCCTGGAGGGAACTGCTGAGTCTAGATTACACTGGTATGAACACCAACTGACTTATTTTCTTTCACTGTGTCTTGCCCACCTTAGCCATTTACATCAATGCACACATCAGCACTGAAGCATGAGGATGTCAACTGATCCACCTTAAACTTGTCTGTGTGATCACCTACAGTACTTCCCACAGCACTGCTAACTCTTCATTTGATTATGAAACTACTACCTCAACAGCACTTCCATAATTTGCTGGAGGGGAACTGATGGAACATGTAACCATCCATAGCATAAAAATGGAGAAAAGGAATTTCAGTAACCAAAAGTCAATTGCCCACAGTATGCTCAAAAATTCTAAATTTTCTGTAATCTCTTACATAAACTGAAGCCAAAAATGTTAAAGACATTGAACATAAAAACGCCATGGTAAGGTACCTAGGATCTAACAGCACCTTAACATGACATTTGAAGCAAATCCGTCAAGGCACTCCCAAGATATTGCCACATCAGGAATTTTACATTAAGTCCCGCCCACTCATTAATATGCAAGATATAGGCACCAACAACAATAGGGCACATCTACTCAATATGATACACGTACACACCAAGTTTATGAACCAGAAAGCCAAAGGCTTTGTGATTCCTTGCCATATGTTTATATTATAACAAATATGAATTACCCACATGACAAGTATGAGATCAACTACAGTTATTGTGCTTGAAACACCACATTAATGAGCCTTTTACCCCAAATGACCTATTTTTGGTGACCTCAAATGACATTTGACTTCCACCAAAAGCAAGAGGGATCACCTACCCAGTATGGCCAACCCACATATCAAGTATGACATCAGTCATCATCACCCTTCTGGAGATGTGTATGTAAAGTTTTCAGTTTGACCTCAGGTGACCTCAAATGACCTTTAACCTCCACCAAAACAATAGGGATCACACACACCAAGTAAAAGATCAGTGACAGTTACTCTTCTTGAGATATCGTGTTTACGAGGTTTTCACAGTTTGATCTCTGGCGACCTCAAATGACCTATGACCTACACCAAAAACAATAGGGATCATCTACTTAATAAGACCAAACCATACATCAAGTATGACATCAGTCACATTTACCGTTCTTGAGATATCGTGTTTACAAGGTTTTCAGTTTGATCTCAGGTGACCTCAAATGACCTTTGACCTCCACCAAAAACAATAGAGATCCAACCCATACACCAAGTATGACATCAGTCACAGTTACCGTTCTTGAGA
Organism: Stichopus chloronotus; assembly: GCA_021234535.1. NCBI lineage: Eukaryota > Metazoa > Echinodermata > Holothuroidea > Aspidochirotida > Stichopodidae > Stichopus > Stichopus chloronotus. Next base: position 15,484,347 of record CM037834.1, read on the forward strand.
TATCGTGTTTACAAGGTTTTCACAGTTTGACCTCTGGTGACCTCAAATGACCTTTGACCTCCACCAAAAACAATTAGGGGTCATCTACTCACTATAGCCAACCCACACACCAAGTATGATATCAGTCATGGTTACACTTCTTGAGATATCGTGTTTACAAGCAAGGCGTCACATACACACGCACATACCCACGCACACACACGACATCACCATTGCATAGATTCCTTCTGCCTTCGGAAAGGAATCAAAAATTGAGCACTCCACTTATAGTGCCACATACCTCACTTCTCAAGGGTGTTACGTGCACACATACACATGCCGACTTGGCTGCACAGGTTCCTTTGTTAATACAAGGAACCAAAAACAACAAAAGATTCAACAACCATTTCTCCTTGTTTGCTTTTGGGATTACTTATCAAAATGATGCCTGAAAACTAAATGTTACCGAAGTACAGAAAAGACATGCGAATGAAAAAGAACCATCTGTACAATGGAATAAATTTTACAAACTGACAAAATATCTGATATCTGGCAATTTCATTAACTTGCCAAAATTCAGTAAATTGCAATTTTGCTTCGTTAGAACAGCTCATCAAAATGGCAAAATTATGCAATATGACATTTAGCTGAAATTGAGCACTTAAATCAAAATGGCACAATTCAAAAACTTGTCATTATGCTGAGATCAAACTAGCCACTAAATCAATTATCAATATAGGTCTATCAATTATGGCATTATTTTAAAGAGTTCGTTAAGTAATCAAAATGTAAATATTATGAAATTGTAATTTGCCAAGGTGATTCTTTTTTCTTTTTCATGTCCCTTCTATGCTTCCATATAATGTACTGATCATTGCTAAATGTATAATTACTACATTGAATGTATATGAACCTCTTTAAAGATAAAGTATTATGATCTACTTTGCGACACCAGTTATACTCTGTAACAAAGCATGTTCTATATTTCAAATGTATACACCCTCCCTCAGTCAAAATAGTTAAACCATCTGCACAAATGTATTGAAGTTTTGATGTTTTCATTATGAGGATTTTTATGAATCTGATATATGATGACTGATATGTATGTTTCAACATGCACAACTGCATACTACACTTACAGTGATGCAACACCTACTGTACACATAACACATGAGATCACAGGTTCAAGCTTCCTCCTTGAGATATCATGTTTACAAGGTTGTCACAATTTTAACGCTTTGATTCCAAATGACCTTTGAACTCCACCAAAACCAACAGGGTTCTTCTACTCAATGTGAGGCACCTACACATTACTTTATGAGACCTGTCAAAGTTTCCTTTTGACCTCCACCAAAAACAATAGGGCTCTTCCACTCGATGTGGTACACAAACATATTACGTATGAGAATTGACCACGCTTCCCTTCTTGAGATACCGTGTTTACAAGGTTTTCACAATTTGACCCTGTTGACCCCAAATGACCTTTACAAATGTCTATAAGGTTCTTCTAATCAATGTGGCACACCTATATACTTAAAGAGGTCTGTCCAAGCTTCCCTTCTTGAGATATTGTCTTTACAAGGTTTTCACAGTTTGACCCCTAATGACCCCAAAATGAGCTTTAACAAGCCAAACCCAATAGGGTTCTTCTACTCAATGTAGTACACCTACATACTACATACGAGAACTGGCAAAGCTTCCCCTCTTGAGATATATTGTTTACAATTTGACCCCTGTTGACCCCAAATGATCTTTGACCTCCACCAAAAATACGCTTCTTCTACTGGTTGTACACCTACATTTTAAATATGAGATCTGTCCAAGCTTCCCTTCTACAGATATCATGTTTACAAGGAAGGGCTTCACTAACATACACACACATATGGGCACACACATACACACCCACACACGTATGCATCATTACAAAGGTAACGATTTTCACTCAAAACCAAAAACGAAACGAGATTTCTGAAAATAACAATGATGTTCCGAAATGTCCAAATGTTGCATTCCGAAGCACTCACATTTCCGAAGTACTTTGAGATATCAGGAGTGGATCTTCACCTGCAATGTGTCAAACGTACATGTCTATCGTACACATGCATATGCACGCTGTTGTTGTTGTCCCATAGAATATTTGTCGCACACTCTAACGTCGCAATTAAACAAGTAGCAGGAAAAGATCAATCTAAAATGGATATAGTGACTGCTGGGAAGGGATGCTTTGTGCTGAAATATGAAGATACCTAAAGGAGCAAGTGATACTGTCCATGAGGAGTTACGGCTCAAGCAGATGCAACCTTGCCTTATCATTGTGTACGAAACAGCGGTATACATGTACCAGGGAGGGATGTTTAAGAGCTTCACCTTCACTCCCGCTGTTCTGTACTACCTTTATCGACTTCAGAACCTGAAGTTACTATTTACAAAATAGAGTATAGGTATAAAGTGCTTTAGCTAATGTAAGAAATTTTTCATGGTGAGCTGCCATCTTTTCAGATCTGTTTTCACCAGTCTAACTAGGCAAAACCAATACATTGTGTACATTGACCTAACTTTCGATATGGTCCTACTGTACTTGTATTCACATTCATCACACATGTATATCTCGGCAAAATTTTGTTTCAGTAATACGCAATTTTGTCGTATTTAACATTCCATTATCAAATTTATTCATGGCTGTTTTTAATGACTTACCAACGGTTAAATCCCAGAAGTTTTGCTCACAATAAACTTCACGACAGTCACCTTTCGAACAATGGTCTGACTCTGAACAGACGACAGTTTTCGAAATGCCCTTCAACAAAAGACACACTTTTGGGGAATTGTTTTGTCGATGGAATTTGAGCAAACTAGCTGGCATGGCAATTTTCCTACAGTTACAAACAACACCATGCTTTGGTTATTTTTCATGAAAGACTATGTGTATTCAGATGAAGTAGGTTATGAAGTACGCTCTTTGGCATGTAGTGAGTTCACAACTTAATTTAGACTAGTACAAGTGGCTGAAGTGCTATACATGTAGGTAAGCCTGTGTAGATGATGTAGCACAGTACTATGTGCTATTCTCTGCAGCGCGAAGTGTGACATCGAACAGCTGGTTTGTTATCCACTCCTGACGTCATTTTTTTTTTTACCTCCAGAAAAGCACAACAAGTCGGCTTCAACTGCCAAAATCCCAAAACTTACCTGGTATTAAGAACTCACCTGTCTCAACACAACAACTGCACTACCATCTACCATGCCAAGAGTGCTGGTGACCTTTATCACTGCCCTTGGCGCCATCTGGTCAAATACCGTGCCTCCTTACCATGCCATGGTCAATCAAAATGTGCTAGAGTAATAGTTATGCGTAACTAGTTACCCAGTGAGGGATGTGCGGGCGCCAATACGACGCACTCGCAAATCCGTGCTAAGGTTTAGACTGTAAGTATGAACATACCCTGTTACAGTACAAAACATACATATGAGTATACGAGGATACAGATATAAAAATGTACAACTACACAAGTAACAGTATGCAGGTTATTGAAAATGTGACAACTCACCATGAAAACATGGTCGCAGAGTTGGTGACACTGGAAGGGTGAGGCAGACAGCCACAGTCTCCTAAGTCTGGCAACCAACCCACCATTGTGTCATGTCCCGCCACTCAGGGAGGCAGGAGGGATGTGAGACAGGTAAGTGAGGTTGTTCATAAACAACCAAACCAGCTAAGTTTTGGGAGATTTACTTTACTCCACACTTACCTGTCTCAACACAACAAACACATTGAGTAGCAATGCTACAATGGTGGGAGGCCCAAGGGGTGGGACCTACCCCCTGGGACTCCCAACAACACGCCCAAATGCTGACTCAGATGCCACAGTGTCCGTCAAGCACCACTTTGCAATGGTCGTTGGGGTCTTTCATGCCCCAGCTTTCATGATCCCTTGGATTGGTATCCCTGCCAACAATGGTGAAGACGTTGCCTGTCCTCTGATGTTGTGAGCTCTGGCTTCCCCCAGAGATGTGGGGAAGGGGTGATAATTTCCTCCAGCCACCTTGAGATTGTGTCCTTGGAAACTGGAGAATATGGCTGCTTTGGCAGGATAAAGAGACGATGAGACTTTCTTAGGTGCTCAGTTCACTTCAGACACCATTTTAGGGCCCTCACAGGGTGCCACATTTTGTCCTCTGGGATGGAAGAGCTTGTCTTCTAGTCGGGAATGAAGACAGGGATGAAATTTAGCGGTCGTCCGGTCGTCCCAGACGACCAAAATTTCTGTAGGACGACCAAAGTTACTACCTCAGGTTGTCCTTTGGACGACCAAATTTTACCCCTGCTCATTTACATTGTGACACAATTCGCACAACCCCACACCGAGATGCAACCAAAATATTTAACAAGCATGAACTCCATTCCAAAACACATCTGTTGTCATTCACAAAAAACCGCCAAAACAACCTGAAATCCAACGTACGTACAACACCCAACAAACAGCCTCAGTGTACGATCATGTTTTAACTGATTTTACTGTACTGTTCATGCACATACTGTACACAGCAAGTACCAGATAGATGACTCGCAGTTGAAGAATTCGGCCATTTTTCTTGCTTAAATACTACGCAATCTGTGCTACGTGCAAGGTGAACTGGCGCAAATATTGTAGAGTTTTTAAACCCCCATAATTTGGGCTAGTCCAAGTAGTATGTAATTCAACCAATCACAGTGCAAAATTTTCCTGCTGGCCTACAGTGTATTTGACATTAACAAAATGGATTGCTCCAACAGAGGGGGGAAAAATATTTTAGAACTGTTTTATTCTCCGGGATTATGTTCTCGCACCGGCGCAGGGAAAAAAAAATTCCTTGGAAAGGAGAGTGGACTGGTGGAATGAGTTGACAGTTGAAGCAAATAGATAAGCCACTCAGATGATGAGTGTCGTCTGTTTATAGCATTGGTGTGTGTTCAATAGACACTTTATGCGTACGACTGTCAGATTTTGATTCAAAAGGAATGAATTTTCTAAATAGTAACAGTAACATTCAAGATTAGAAATGCATCATATTTTGATTTGAAACAAACAATATATTATACAGAGATTTTCTTCTATATGATATATACTTAACAGCATCAGTGATGCTACAATCTTGGACAAAATTCCTTGGGACACCCCGCTCCCCCTTTCAATGTTGGCTGCAGAAAAACTGGTCACAGGGTACATTCACTCCTTTAGCGCAACATTGAAAAGGGGCGCGGGGTTTCTTGTTATCCAGTGAAGAAAGATTTTGGAATAAAGTCAGAAAGTATGACAAAGTGTCCCAACAATTTTGTCCAAGCTTGTAGATATTGACATTTTTTTTATTGTCAAAGTGAAAAGGTGGAATTTTACTGGCCTCCTGGAGGAAATCCCCCCCTCCCCTTCCCTTTGGAAAAACCCTGAGCATTACTTTTAAGTTACAAGTCAGTGGTGTAATTTAGCTGTGGAAAGTTTCAACCTGTGTAAGAAAGACAAATAAAAACATGGTCTTGAATGCGCAAAATACACATTTTGCACATTTCTTATTTTTATATAATTTAACTGTAGAAAGTTCTAACCTGTATAAGAAAGACAAATAAAAACATGGTCTTGAACGTGCAAAATACACATTTTGCACATTTCTTATTTTTATATGTCCTTTGTGGAGGACGACCAAATTTTTGGGAGGACAACCAAATTTTTGCAGCTGGTTGTCCTTGGGACAACCATTTTTAGTTGCTTAAGGATCATCCCTGGAAGATGTCCCCTGTTAGAAAGTTGAGAGTCTGGTTCTTGGGGACAAAGGAGGGGTCCAGGATCAACCTTACACCATCGTTCCCAAACTGGCAATGGTTCAGATTGATGGTGAGCGCATGAAGACAACTGCCACCACTGCCTTGGGGAATAAGGTCTTTTTGGTAAGAAGCAGAAGCACAGCCTTGTGAATCAGCTCAAAGGAGGGGTTGAGTCAGGGACCTCAAGACCTCCGACAGGCCCACAGGGCGCCAGGTGTCTCGTCGTAGAACGGACGTAGGCCAGGCCTTTCAAGAACTGAGTAATTACTCTGTTGCTGCCCACCATCGTCCCGTCGTCAAAGCCTTTGTGAACTGCTACCAAGGCAAATCTATAGTTGCGTATCCTTGAGACTTGTTTGCTTTTGTCAAACATTGTTCAGAGGAAGGTGCAACTTCAGTTACAGGGACTTTGGTACAAGAGGTGCCCCATTCCTGGGCCCAGTCACAGAAACTCTGAAGTCTGGAATCATACCTGCATCAAGTCGAGCCTCTCCTTGACTTTGTGGCCAGGACTGCTATAGGTTGCCTCTCTGAGTGATTACCCGATAACCTCCACGCAATAAGCTGGAGCCCTTTGATTTGCTTGTGGTCCCATCTCCACTCCAATTTGCGTGGTTTGTCTGGAATCAGTGTCTACTAGAAGTCTGACCAGGTCCTGAAACCACCGTCAGTCTTGGCCAGAATAGGGCTACTAGTGTGATTCTGCATTTCGACTGGGCGATCTTGGTTAGAGTCTTGTGTATTAGTCACAGAGGGGGGAATGCGTACCCATCTATCCCATCCCATGAGAACGTTGGAGCATCTGTTCTTGCGTCCAGTTTCCTGGATAGAATGTTCTTGCCTGAAGGAGTTCAGCTTCCCGTTTTCCTTCCTTGCAAAGAGATCTAGGTTTGGACGACCCAACTTCTGGAATAGGGCGTTGCAGATCTCCTGCAACAGCAACCACTCGTTCGGGTTCATTACCCCCTGGACAGTATGTTCACGAGGACGCTGACCTCCCCTGCTAGGTGCGAGGCACAGATCTTGATGTCTCTGGACTTCCCCCACAGGAGGAGCTGTGTTGCCCTTTGTTGAGAGAGGGTGAGTGTGCGCCCCCTTGTCTGCTTATGGTTGGCCACTGTCATTGAGTTGTGTGCAAATATTGTCACCTGTTGGTCATGCAGAGGGTCCTTGAAGGCCTTCAGCCCCCTTCTCCGCTGCCTTCACTTCTAATAAGTGGATGTGGTGCTTTTCATTCTCTTCACACTCCCCCCAACTCTTTTGTCCTGCCAGAGGCCCCCCAGCCCATGGTGGAGTCGTCCGTAGTCATGAATGTGAGAGGAAGTGTCGTGTTGAGGTGAAGGCCTGTGGTCCAGTTCCTGCTCTGGAGTCACCGCTTGAGATGGACTGACACACCTTCCAGCAGGACTAGGGTTTCATGTCGCCTGCATCTGGGTTGAAGAAGCAAAGCAAGTGAATCTCGAGAGGCTGCAAACGGCAGAACTCCACTGTTGTACTTCTACGAGGCTGGCGATCACGCTAAAGACCCCTAATCAGACTAGGGCCTTTAAATGGCTTCCTCTCAAAATGGACAAAATCACCTCGCATATTGCTGGGATCATAGACTGTGATGCAAGCTTCATCCCCTTCTGGAAGTCCAGGGTCACCCCCAGGGAGGGTATGACCTGTGATGAGATAAGACTTGACTTTTTGTGGTTGACTACCCATCCTAGCCGTTGAAGTATGTCGAGCATAAGCTGGACGTTTCTTCTGGCTCGTAATGCAAAATCTCTGACAGGCAAATACACCATGTACAAACTATGTAGCATAAAATGCGTAGTGCAAATACGTAACAGAATGTGAAGGTACATGAATAGACCATACAGAATACAGTAATGATGTACGAAGCCTGTAAACAATGAGCGAAGCCTCCCGGTATGAGCATGAAAATCCTCCAAAAAATTGATTGGAATGTGGACACAACAAGAATTAAGGCTTAAAGCCACAAGGAAGCCTCCTTGTATGGCAGAAAGGCTAAACCTGTATTGAAAATTAGGAATTCAGGTATAGCTATGTCAAGTGATAAAATCACACAACTGCACCCTATACACAAATAGGGCGCGAAAAACACATAACCAGGCCTAACAAAACACAGGATTTTTTACTGAACTAGAAAGCCAAAAGGCTTAGTGATTCCTTGCCTCATGATATATATTGTAACAAACATGAATCGCCCACATGACAAGCATGAGATCCCACACAGTTATCCTACTTGAGATACCATCTTAGTAAGGTCAAAACCTTTTGAAATCTCGTGACCCAAAATGACCTTTCACCTCCACTTAAAACAATAGGGATCACCTACCCTATATGACCATCAACATGCTAAATATGAACAATTCACAAACTAAGTATAAGATCCCTCACATTTATCACCCTTAAAATATCATGTATACAAGGTTTTGACCTTTTGTCACCCCAAATAACCTTTGACCTACACAAACATGAGAAAACTCCCAAACGAATAAGATGCTGCAGGGGAACAAATTATATTTTGTCGTGTCTAATAACTTGATAAAAAGGTAAGCATGTTTATTTAATCAAAATTATAGCACTTTATTTTGTGGAGTTACAGCTATTGGTGGCAGCTCTTCCGTATTTGATTTTTTCGCGTGATGCCCTTCCCAATGGCTATGAGGTCCTTGAAAATTAGCAAAAACTGATAACCCTATTAAACCAGAATCTAGCATGACTTGCAATTTTGCCTTTAGTCTACTTAAAGACACAACACACAGTACAAGTTTCCTTGGTTTGATACACAGTAGTCATTTGTTTAAAGCTTACCTGAACTACTGTAAAGTGAAATAGGGCATTTAGAATACACCAACATGGCGTACAAAGAAATTCGCTTTAACCATTGTTAAACCATTCAGGCTCATCAATAAATATCTGTCAAAGCTTCATCTCCTCAAAACATTATGCATGTGATGAGTAACGGATGCATCATTTGAATTTTAAAAAGTTTGGGTGAACAAATTATTGTTGAGCAACAAATAACTAAATTTCTGATCTGTGAGAATCTTATTCCTTGAAAATAAGGCTACTGTAATTCGTTATTTTGAATAATCTATCATTCTATGTCCACAGATGGTTTTAAAAATATGGTTGTTTTCTGTAAAACAAACGCCCTATTTCCCTTTAAGGGCTAAACAGAGACACTGTTTATACAGTAAATGGTTAAGTCCATTGAGCACCTGGCTCAACAGACTGTATGATTTATTCTGGACATTGTGGTTTCTACTGGCAGGCAACTGTGATAAATTATGTCAGATAACAGAGACCAATTTGAACAGAGGTGGGTCAGTTACAATTTGATTCATTCAATTAAGCAATCACAGTTCATGCACACTCAAGGGTAGGCCTATTTGATCCAAATGATCACTAATTTAGTTCTTTTTATAAAGCTAATAACCTGTGGTATATTTAATCAATTCCAATTTACAATTCATGCATGCTCACATGTCCTTATGAGGACAGTGGCATACAGTAAGGTTTGCCAAATAATAATCTTTGATACCAAATTTAATGTTGTCTTCATCTTTTCTTTATGGTTATCGAAGAGACTATGTTGGTATGTGCTAAAAGAAGTTCTCAAATCAACAAGAGGATTCTACATTACAAGTATAAAATTCACTAGAAGGACCGTTCTTTAAATATTGTAGATTCAAGTTTTTCACATTTTGACCTCCCATGACCCCAAATGACCTTTCACCTCTGCCACAAAAATAGAGATCATCTACTCAATATGGGCAATCCACACAGTAACTATGAGATCTCTCACATTTATCCTTCTGGAGATATCTTGTTTACAAGCAATTTTCAAGGTATTTACCTTTTGACCTCTGGTGACCCTTGTATTCAATATGATACACGTATGACATCTGCTCAAGCTTCTCTTCTTGAGATATCGTGTTTTCATGGTTTTCACAATTTGACCCCTGTTGACCCCTGTTGACCCCAAATGACCTTTGACCTCCACCAAAAACAATAGAGATCATCTACTCAATAAGGGCAACCTTCATGTTAAGTATGAGATCACTCAGAGTTACGATTCTGGAGATATCATGTTTACAAGCAATTTTCAAGGTATTTACCTTTTGACCTCTAGTGACCCCAAATGACCTTTAACCTCCACCAAAAACAATAGGGATCATCTACTCAATAAGGGCAATCTACATGCCAAGTATGAGATCACTCAGAGTTACGCTTCTTGAGATATCGTGTTTACAAGCAGGCATCACACACAGACATACATACATACACACACACACATACATCCACACGATATCACCATCGCATAGATTCCTTGCCTGCCTTTGGCAAGGAATCAAAAAGTAAAGGATACTTGGTGAAACAGTGACAAACTTGCTGAAAAGATGGTTAGACAGCCAAAAGCAAGCTAAGGAAAACCAGATGAAGTCACAATTAAACAATATTTCAAGGGTAGAAAACCCACAAAACTTCCACACTCCTAGCAGCACAAAGGATGGCAGAAGGAGATGGGAGCAGATGGCAGTGCAGTTGCTGTGTTGAGACAGGTAAATGAGGTCATAATACCAGGTAAGTTTTGGGATTTCCGCAGTTGAAGCCGACTTGTTGTGCTTTTCTAGAGATAAAAGACCTGTAGACTCACGTAAGTGAGAAGTGAAGTAAGTTTCACACAAATTACACCTCAAATCCACAATTTTAGTACCAAGTTTGAAAATATTTAAGTTGCACATGTCATAAAAATGATGTTTGCTTTTCCTGAATGTGTATCTCTCATCATAATACCATATCTTTAAATACAGAAGATAATTCTACAGTAGTGGAAATGACTTTACCTTGTGAGTTGGGTTCTGGTAAAGTCTCTCTTGGCATCAAATGCATCACTGTTGTCTTACCAGCAGGCAGTTGTAAAGCTGCATAGAAACGGAAGATGCTCATATTTAAAATCTGTTTACCAAACCGGTTACAGGCTTTGAGAGACAATCACTCTGTGTGAACACTGTGCGGTCCTGTCCCCTCCACCTCCCCCCCCCCCAAAAAAGTCAAAGGACTGTGATTCCTTGCCAATATTCATAAAGAACATGTACAGGGCAACACCTACTTACCAATTTTGAAATTCAAACAACATCCTTCTAGAGAGAGCATGCCTACTGTACACTAAGCTATTTTGACCCCTGTGTGTAAAGCAGATTTACTTGTTTTCACAATTTGACCTCTGGTGACCTCAAATGACATCTGACCTCCACCAAAATCGATGGCAAGCATCTACTCACTATGAACAACCCACACACTTAAGTATGAAATTAGTCAAGAATACAGTGCTGTCAGTTACCGTTTAATTTGCTAAACATTTAAACAGTTGGAATAAACGTTCATATACTGTTTAAAGTTCTCACTATCTCATTTCACTGACTTTTACTTTCGAGTTTATCTTTTATACAATGGCTGTTTCAATACCCAGAGATCATACTCGTGATTTTCTCAACGTTTCTGGTGGAAAATACTGTAACTGGTAAATAAAACCATCCAAATATGTATCTCAAATGCACCATACGTGTTCAATCTTTACCAAAATGCGAAACAAATTACTATTTTTTTTAAATAAATGCCTGTATTTTTAACTCATGATCAATATTTTTCAAGTTATGCAAAAAAAGAAAACATTGTTAGCAAATGTTTTCAGAAGATTCTACATATACCAACTTTACTATGTACTGTACAATGTCAAATTAAACCAGAATGCACAAAAGCATTGTGGTTTTGATGATCTGATTATGAGTACTTCTTTTTCTGAATTAGTATGTGTCAAATGCCACATATGCTTTACAGAAATATGAGAGCTGTACATGCTTCCTTTCTTGAGGTCATGTCTAGAAGGTTTTCACAATTCGACCCTTGCTGACATTGAATGATCTCTGAATTCCAGTAAAGACCAAATGGTTCTTTACTCAGTGAGACACAACTACTGCACATACTTTAATGACATATGTCAAACCTTTCCTTCTTCAGATACAACATTTACAAGAATTTCATTGACAAGAATTTTGAGGTCTAATGACCTCAAAAGACCTTTGACCTTCACCAAAGAAAATGGAATACTCATATACTCAATGAAATACACCTTGACTCTCCATGGGAGATCTGCTCAAGTTTTCCTTCTTGAGATATTGTGCCTATATTTTCAAAATTTGACCCCTGTTGACCTCAAATGACTTTGACCTTAACCAACATCAAAAATGATCTTGTAGTCAATGTGGTACACTTACATACCACATATGACATCTATCCCAGCTTCCATTCTTGAGATATGTGTTTAAAAGTTTTTCAGTTTGACCTGTCTTAAATTCAAATGACCTTTGACTTTTGACCACGAAAATCAGTAGGGATCTTTAATCAATGTGGCACACCAACACACCACATATGACATTTGTCCAAACTTCCCTTCTTGAGATATCATGTTTATAAGGTTTTCATAATTGAACCTCTGTTAACCCCAAATGACATTTGATCACCATGAAAAACAATAGTTTTTTATTTAGTGTGGTACACCTACATACAAAATATGAGATCTGTCCATGCTTCCCTTCTTGAGATATCATGTTTACGTTTTCACAATTTGACCCCTGTTGACCTTAAATGACCTTTGACATCCACCAAAATCAACAGGGTTCTTCTACTCACTGTGGTTCACCTACATACCAAAAATACGATCTGTCTAAGCTTCCTTCCTTGAGATATCATGTTTCCAAGATTTTCTCATCTTCATCAATGTTCACCCCAAATGACATTTGACCTCCACCAAAAACAATAGTTTTCTACTCAATGTTGTACATCTACATACCACATGATATTTGTCCGAATTTCCCTTCTTGAGACATCATGTTTACAAGGTTTTCACAATTTGACCCATTGACCCAAATGACCTTTGACATTCACCAAAAACAATAGCATTCTTCTCCTCAATGTGGTACACCTACATACTAATTATGAGATCTGTCCAAGCTTTCCTTCTTGAGATATCATGTTTACAGTTTTTTCACAATTTCACCCCTGTTGACCCCAAATGACCTTTGACATTCACCAAAAATGAAGGGCTTCTTCTTCTTAAAGTGGTACACGTACATACCAATTACGAGATCTGTCCAAGCTTTCCTTCTTGAGATATCATGTTTACAAGGTTTTCACAATTTGACCCCTGTTGACCCCAAATTACCTTTGACCTCCACCAAAAACGATTGGGCTCTTCTATTCAATGTGGTACACCTGCAAAACCAAATATGAGATCTGTACAAGCTTTCCTTCTTGCGGTATTGTGTTTGCAATGTTTTCACACTTTGACCCCGGTTGACTCCAAATGACTTTTGACCTCCACCAAAAACAATAGGCTTCTTCTACTCAATGTGGTTAACTTTTATGCCACAGATGATATTTGTCCAAGTTTCTCTTCTTGAGATATCATGTGTACAAGGTTTTCACAATTTCAGTCTGTAATGCGGTGTCAAATGTATGGTAAAGCTCGACAACCTACAACCACTGCATTTTGTACAATGACCAACCTTCACTGTTGAAACATTTAAAGTAATTTTCAGTATTCTTTGACTGCCTGAGTAACATTTATAAGATGTCAATGACATGCCAATTAATGACTCATACCCAAGTTAGAACTAGTTTGCAATATCCACAGGTTACACTGTTTGCAGTTCCAAAGAGCAGCTGAGATAATATAGCAGGTAGTTCTTAAATAATGTAACTCTGTTCTCAGAAGAAAGTTATTATAAAATGGTTCATTTCTATCATTATTTCAAGGAGCACCCTGCTAGTGCTAGCTATATGTCATTGACACTACCTTTACATATTTTGTCATGGAAATAATTAGACAACAATAGACTTACATACCACTTGACCGCAATACAGTCAGAATGCTACTTGACATTATATAAAATCTGACTGAAAATTCATGAAATCCCCAAAACTTCCTGGTTTGGGAATTCGCTAGCAACGTACTTACCTCACCTCATATAACCTATGCATTACCGTATTGACAATGGTCTAGCATCTGGCAATTTTGTATGTGTGTTTGTGTAGGCGTGTATCTGGCCACCGCCCTTCTGTAATTCTCAGGCTGACGGGGCCTAGGGCGACAGCGAAGTGACGACTGAGATGGAGAGTAGTAGAGGAAGGGGGCATGAACAGGTGCTTACCTAGCCTTATGTTGGGACGAAGGTCGACCATCTGTGTTGTCACTATTCCGAGTCCCCCAAAGGCTAGCCACAAGTGCCGCGCCCGAAATGATGGCGTGAGTGGAAACGAGTGTGTAATGAGACCTTGGCTTACCTAACGCTCCTAAGGACACATTCCTAGAGTCCGGAAGCGGGGAGGCAAGCGGGTCATTATATGAGGTGAGTACGTGGCTAGCGAATTCCCAAACCAGGAAGTTTGGGGAATTCACAGCGTGTACTCCCTCATCTTATGTAACCTATGAATTGCTGACACAGGGGTGTCAGAGGCGAGTTAGGATCTCATCGAAGGAGGTCGCATACGGCGTGGGCGAAGGCATCGTCGGCTGTTGGCGTATTCGTGACGTAACACGAGACGAAGGAGGATGGCATTTTCCATGAGGCTGCAGCGATAATGTCCTCCCAAGGTACGTTGCGGAACCATGCTGCTGACGTCGCGTCGAACGCGCTTGGTCGGGTTGACATGAGGCCGAATCAGTGCCACTATCCAGTGTCTCTTTCAAAGCCAGGGTGAATGCACGTCACGGCAAAATGAAGAGCCAGTCAGATGTGCGGATGCTTTTTGTCCGCCCTAGGTACCACTTGAGCACTTGAACTGGGCAGTGCAACCTGTCCTCTGCCACCAAGGAGGCTCCGCTGATTTTAGCAACCTGATTTTTCCCGCAGAAAACGACAACATTTGGTTTTTTGCCAGAAAGTGCGGGTCCTGTAGGAGACGCACCCTAGACGGATCGAAGCACATAAAGCCCGCCTGCATGGTTAGCGCATTGAGCAATGCCCGGCAACGAGCCGAGGCCATGAGAAACAGAACTTTGTAGGTGAGGAGGTCCGATGGGGCCTTATGGAGCGGTTCAAAACCCAGCTTCGCCAATTTATCAAGGGGAGCATTGATGGACCAGGAGGGGGCAAGCCGCCGAGATGGAGGGCGTCAATAAAATAGGCCCCACATAAGCTGATGAAGAGCGGTGCTGGTCTGCCTCCCGAAGCGCCTTGAGATGCTCAGCTTAATCACGGAGCTTTGCGTCAGACTGCCCGCCAAAGAGATCATTCCCAAGGATGGGAAGGTGGAAAAACACTTCCTCAGCTGTGCGCAAAGAACAGTCCAAAAAATCCAGGACCTGGGGACAAGCCTCGTTGTTGTGGCTTTGACCGAAATACGTGCAAATTGATCAGAGACACGTCTTGCTACCAGGACCAAAAGAGCAATAACTGCACCTGTATTTGCCCATGAGATGCCCACTGTTAAGGCTTGTGAGAATGAGCAATTAAGAAGCTCTGCGAAAAGGAGTTCTTATCACGAAATCCATCATGAGCATCCAAGGTACCAGTCACGCACAAACCGTTCCCTAACTCGTACAGGGATGTGTGGCGCTGAGAACAAATTGAACCAATCCAACTGGACATGGAAAGCCCTCGCTGCGTCTCTCTGAAAGGCCGTCCACTGGCACGCTGAGGTCAAGGACTGAAAACGCTGGCCACACTCGGCAAAGAGCCTGTACAGTATGTACTTGCAAAGGCACTTTGCAATGTTAACATGACAACTGTGCAGGTTGGCGTGGAAGGAGAGCACAGCGTCGAATCAGAATCTATTGGCAGATAGGCTCAAAACTGTGGGTAAAAGCATTACTTAGCTGACTTGTTTTCCGCCTTTGATCAATGAGGTTGCTTTTGGAGGTAATTACAGAAAAAGTGTAACTTAATTTTTCTACCATCAAGCACGTTTCCAAGTTGTAGTAACGACATGCAAAAATGCATGCAATCCACTAATCTTTTTGTTGTTCTCATTTGCCTTACATGAGGCAAAGTACATGTATCATTAGCCACATCTGCCTCGCAACTGTTTATCCAGATAGGTATATGGTATAATGGAATGACCTTAATTCTCTCCCTTTGTATTTGTTTGTAAGTCTTGTAAATATTGTTACTTAATTTTAATCTTTCATTGTCACCCACTTTTTTCTTTTTACTAAAATGCCTACCCCAATCACAGACTATTCCACACCCCAGGTATATCAGAACAATGTGAGCAACACACGCAGTGCACACACGGAAGAACCAAGACTTTTTAAACGTTTTCAAAATATCATTTTGGCACACTGTTTTTACTTCCAGGTTTATCTTGTACATACCATGCTTGTTTTGCTCACAGCATGGTAGAGATCATACCAGTGGTTTCCTAAATAGTTATGTCAGAAAATAACTGATGAATAAATCCATTCAAATGTGTATCCCAAATACTCCATTCATGCTTTACCAAAAATTAAAGAAAATTACTATTCTTGTGAATAAATGCCCCTATTTTTTACTCAAGATCAATATTTTTCAAGTTATACATGTGAAAAAACAAAGTTGGCAAATGTTTTCAGAAGGTTCTAGCATACCTCATTTACTATGTTCAATGCCAATTAAAAAGCATAAGCATAGGCCTGCCTTAGGCCTTCATATGCATATTATCTGCAGAATGACAGCTACAGTAGCGCATATCACAACCCAAAGAAATAAAATTTGAACACATATTTCTATGATCAAATCCCTTCATGAAACTAATAGTCTGCTGCTTGTTCCTTGAAAAACTCTAAGGCCTCCAACTTACAAAAAGTTGTTTGTTCCCTGTGATACAGAAATATGAATTGCAAAGTTGGTTAGGCTACTGGATACACACCTACTACATTAGGATGTCATTACTTAAAATTTGCAAAAGGCAGTACACGATCTTACCTAATTTTTTTCACGAGATCTTTAGGGACATTTCAACTTCAAAAATGTATGTAATACAGTTTACTTTACATGGCATGTGCAGCATTTCATAGAACATTTTGATTTTGAAACAATATCAATGATTTTTTCTGATTGAACTATCATGTTTTCACCCGATGCAGTAACATTTTTCAACTTAGAGAGTTGAAATTTAACACAGATTTCAAATGGTTTGGACACGTACAAAAATGCTAAAATCGCTGAATTTCTGGGCATTTGTACCCTGGACCCCACCAGGGTTTTGTCCCTGGACCCCACAAGGAGCCCTATGGCAGGCCCCTTGACCCCACGCTGGAATGGCAATTGCTTCGCAATCAAATGATGCCTACGGCGGGAAGTTAGGTCCACTGGGAAATCTGACTACATTGTAATTAGCCTCCAGGGAAATTTACACTTTTTCCGGCCATGTTCGAGAAAAATCCCTAAAGTCAGAACCAACAAGGCAGATCAGAGCAGATGCAAAAACGAAAACTTCTCTGGCAGACCAAAAGGCTGGCAATTACAGAAGGGCGGTGGCCAGATACACACACACACAAAATTGCCTGATGCTAGACCATGGTCAATACGGTAATGTGCATAGGTTATAGCAGGTGAGGGAGTACGCGCTGTGAATAGAGTTCATTCTTGAGAGTCCAAAAATTGTTCAAATTGTGGTTAAGAAAAAATTAACAATACTATATGTGCATTCCAGTGAAATTTCCAGAAAGAATTAACTGGAAACTCCAACACTGGAAAGGCATTTAAAACCCATGAGCCAGAGTACCCCATTTAAAGGATGGTTCTCTTTAATGCCATAGGTGAGTACATAAAGCAGGCATGTACTTCTGTAAAGGCAGTATCATAATGATATATTAGAAATGTCATACAGCCAATAGGGATACAACAGACATGCCACAAACCTTTTGGCTTTGGAAGCTAGATGTATCAGATGGCAGTATTGCAAAAAAGGAAATAGGTCAGGTACAATGTTACAAGTACCAAACTGAGTAATATAAACACTAACTGTTCAATTCTTTTGGGTAATTAGTGAGAGGGCAACACAAAATCTATTACCAATCCAAGCAGATGAAGGCAACTTTATTACAAAATCATTGATAGCAAACTGTAAACATTTGCAGACTGATCTACAAAAGGAACCCTACACCTTCCATCTTTCAACTGAGAAAAAATTGACTGACTCACAGCAGATGTAGCCTCTGGTAACTTTTTATCTTGTTGAGAGATATCACAGCCACCACACTGACACCAGTTGATAAATGTCCATAGCCTTGACAGAAAACTGCTACATACAAATGATTAAGGAGATAGTGCTTGTTTTCCATACAATATCATCACCAAAACTTCTCTGAAGATGTCACTCAGTGTCCAGTTTAATAAAGTGCCATAGTCAAGCCATAAAATATTGATAAAAGGATGTAAACATAAAATGAAATTGAACTTACCCCCGAGAGTCACATTGCCATGGATAAATCTGCCTTGGTATATAAGTCTCAGTATATTGGGTGAAGAAACTCTATCACTTTCCCACTCTACAAAAGAGAAAGAGCAAAAACAAACATGGTTATATATGTAGTCACACACACACACACACACCCTCACACACACACACACACGCACAAAACCAAAACAAGAGCCCAAGGGCACTGTAGGTCCTTGCACAGATACATGTAAATTATGAAGTAAAAGGAGCATTTTTCATTATTTTGTACAATAGAACATATGGCCCATTTCTGACCATGAGTCCTTACCCTCACTTTTGTCACATAAAATCTGTAGAAAACAATGCATGCTTCATGATTTTATAAAATGGCCCAGACGGCCCATTTTCGACACTGGACCCCAAACATGACAAACATGCAGATGGAACCATTTCCATAGCACTAATGTGACCAACCATCAACAGTGTTACATACGATCTGTATGAGAAGAACTACTTTGCATGATTTTACAACAGCCCAAGGGCACTATGGTTCCTTGTATTTAGAATATACATACTGTACAAGAGCCCAATGGGCACTGTGGTTCCTTGCAAAGAAATTAGGGTAAGTGAAAATTTGGGTCCTCAAAAGTGGGAACCCAAAAATTGGGGCTTCCAAGAATAAGGCTCAAAAATGGAGACAAATTCAGGTCCAAAAATTGTAGGCCCATCTGTACATTGTCCAGAGTGCATTAACAAATACACCACATGTTCAGATAACGAATTAAAAAAATTGGGGCCCCCAAAAAAATTGAGCTCAAATTGGGTCCCAAACAATTGCCACGGTCTAGGTCGTTGCGGTCATCGTAGGAGTTCCTGTTCCGCGATCCAGAGCGGTCGTTCGAGTGTCCACCTCCAGAACTTCCGCCTGACTTATCGTACCCCCGCCAGTTCCACCAGTTTTTCGAACCCTGACCCTTGGAGCAGCCGGAGCGGTTGGAGTTTCTGCTGTAGGAGCTCTAGCCCTTGCAGTTCCTCAAGCAGTTGCAGTTGTTGCTGCTCGACTGGTAGTTACCTTTGGGTCTGTTGTCTTTGAATGGGTCACGCTTGAAGGTCGACTTGACTAATGTTTCCCTTCTTGAGACCTCCTCCTGCAGCTTCGACATGAACTCACCGCCAAAGAGATGGTCTCCAGTCATGGGTAATCTCTGCATATGGTCTCTGGTTGCTGTGGAGGGCCAGTGAATGTAAGAGATAACGTTGTTTCTTCTCTTAGAAAACTGGTCGAACACCAGTCTCGCTAAGGGGACTAGGAGAAGTAGGATGTGGCCCACCTCCCATAGTGACATTTGAAAGTTCGTCTTCGGGGAGTTGTTGATGAAACTTCATCAGGCATTCGGCAATCAGCATAAACACCGAAGAGAATTTAAGGCCCGATCTAGTGGCCATGTCAATGTCAAAGAGGGTGTCTTCCAGTTCCCTCTGGTTCCGATCTTTGAAGATGCTTGAGGTGGAGCCCTGTTCTACCCTCAGCCTCTCTTTCACATCGTCCAACAGAGTGGGGGCTTTAAAGAGGGCCTTCCAGTCGTCATCTGCGACCCGGACCGACTTCTCCTGCTTGGCTGGGTACACAGACCATCTTTTTCTGGTGGCCATGGCTTTGAACCTCTCGAAGCATGCTACCTCCACGGGCATAATCGGTGTTGGAGAGGAGGATGTTGGGTTGGTTCGGGTGAGCCTCGAGGTCCTCTCAGGGGCCGAAGTCTCTTGGGATTGGTCTTGGAATCGAAGGTGGGTGTTAATCACTTGAATCGCGGACGCCACCAACTCTGGCGGGGGGGTTGTACCTCTCGTAACAGGGTCATCTTCCTCGGTACGGGAGTCCTCAAAAGAATCGGTGATCGACTCCTGGTGTCCTTCTTCTCTGAATCTGGATGTGTGGTTCTCCAGATCCAAGGTCTCGTCGGACGCCCGGCAATGGTGTATCTGGGTTTGGCTCTGGTTGGTGTCTTAGTTGTGGAGGTTCCCTTTGAGGTTCTGTGCTTCGAGGGGGAGCCTGCGAGCCGGTTGCCTTCTCCAAGAGTGGCCTCAATAGGTCCGACAGGTGCTCCATAAACCAACTGGGATCCTGTCGATCCGCGTCCCTTCAGGGAGAGCATTGCCTCCTGGGCTCTCTTCTGTACCCCTAGTCCGAACCCTCCGAGGGACGTCTGAAGGTGGAGAGAGCGCTCGTTGTGATCCAGGGTGTGTGGACCGGGAATTTGAACGGCTCCTGTGTCGTTCCTGGTCTGACCTTCTGCTTATGGCCTGTCGGTCCTGGGGACGGTTCCGGGTCTCAGTGTCCCTCGGTACCAGCGTCGGTGCTGGGTCCTCCTGTGGGGACCGGGGAGTCTCTAGCTCGGGGCCTGCTGCCCCATCCCGGTCAGGATGGGATCGGTTGAGGTCTGGGTCCTGGGTCTATAGTTGGGTGGCATCTGATTCAATAGGCTGCGCCCCAGCCGATGCCTCCAACAGGTCATGATCGTGACTAACACCATTCCTAGTGGATTCCAGTTGGGAGCCCTAGCGTTTCTTGAGTCTGGGTCTGGGTCTGGCCTTTGCCGCTTGCTTCCCTTTGGAATGTGACCTCGGTTCTGAAACCGTTGCGGCAGCCGCCAGAACCGAGGCTGGAGAATCCCCTGCCCCAGACTCAACTGGGGGTACGGGGATGATTGGCGGTGCCTTCTGTTGTCGGTTAGAGTTTTGGGGGATTTGGTCAAATCTTGACTGTAGTTTCTGACAGCAAACTTGTAACCATGCGTCCATCTCTCCCCATTGCTCCTGTGTGAACGCAATGCATACCAGGCAAGGTTCTTTCCTACTGCAGAGTCAGCATTTGGGGCAGAGTTCATGGAAATCCCAATGTCGTCCTGGGCGGAATAGGGAGCAATTTTCGCACTTCTTTGGAAACCATTGTTTTGCTGACGTATCAGGAAGGTAGCGATATATGAACGAGCACTGTTTACGTGATACAATACTTTGATTACATAACAAAACACAAGCAACTGCGTAACTTATAGGACACTACGAGTGAAGCAAGTAAATCCCAAGAATGAATTCCTCTTCCTAAAACACTTTCTTAGGAATACGAAAATGTAGGTAAAAACAGTGAAACTAGGAAGAAAATGCCAAATTAGTGGGAGAGAACCCCTAGGAAGGGAGGTGTACTGTGGAGAAACAATGGCGTACACTTAGGACGAACCAAATAACGTAACAACTAACACAGAAATCCTAGGGAAAACAGGAAAATGGTAGCTGGAATGAAGAGTTATACAACAAAATACAGCAAATGAAGGTGATAGGAGAATAACGAAGGGATCCTCTGTGTTTCAATGGAACACTAGAGGCGGAGGGAACAGAGGAAGGGTCTAATCACAGTTTCGCGCAACTACTACCAATACAAAATTTTTGGCACGAACAAAACGAAAGGCCCGCAAAGGCAAAAGACCCACTAAAACCCGATAAATAAAGGATACTTATCAACAATTTGTGGTTCAGAGGCGCCTAAGGTTGTCAAGGAATAAATCCACGAAGGTAGAATTCCTTAGAAAAACGGAGATAGTGAAAATTTTACAGAAATCCAAGAGCAGTAATGAGGCCAACTAGCACTTTTGGGTGGTGGTTAGGGAAGGAGGAGCTAGTCCATTGCCGGTTAGGGCGAAGGTAAAGGCGGGGTCAAAGGTTACCAGTACTTAGTAATGCTAGCACGGTAGAGGGATATGCATTAGTTAGATGGAGACAGGTAAGTTCGGAATGATGTGAATAGCACATGTTTAGGTAACGAATTAAAAAAATTGGGGCCCAAAAATTGAGCTAAAATTGGGTCCCAAACAATTTGGGCCCATGTATAACCATTAAATGGACAAATGGACAACATGTTAAGTTATAATGAATTAAACAGTTCCCCATTTTTTTTCCAAATTTAAGGATAATGCAAATTCAATTGGTACACACATTGACTGTACTGGCTACCATACTGTAATTGTGTACCAATTACTAAACTAACAACTCACGATACCATGTTTAGACACAGTGACTAAAACTGTTCCCCAACCCATTGGAATCTATACAGATAATGCAAATTCAACCATTACATACATTCGCTGGTCTTCTAAGATGCCATAGCACTAAAACAGAGCAACAATTTTCCAATGACCAAAATACTATTTTCTGTGTCACTAAAACCACAAAATGCCTGTACACCAAACTATGAGAACTTATAAAGATAAAACAATTTCGAACATGTATACATTCACTGATGGTCTTCCTAGGCTACCATAGCCTTAAAACAAAGCAAAAATTTTTCCAGTGACCAAAATTCCATTGAGTTGACTGTGTCACTAAAACCACAAACTGCCGATGGGAATTTTACACACTGTAGCCCATTAGCTTTTCGACTAATTTGTATGGTAGCTTATAACAACCATAATATTGGTGTTAAGGCTAATATTACTATTTTAGGGTGAAAAATTTACCCTTCCCCTCTATTAATAAGCAGTAAATTTCACAGGGTTGTGAACCTGTAAATAACAGACAACCCTATCAAGTTAAACACAAATCTGACCCACAGTTATGCAAATATAGCAGTTTTAAAATTTTTATGTTTGACCTCATAACCTCACTGACATGCAAGATAATGGACACCAAAAACAAAAGGGCACTTCTACGCACTATGACGGACCTGTACACCAAGTATAAGTTTTATCCAACTAGTTCATATTGAATTATGGGGGGGGGAGAAGATCTACCTTTTCCATGTTTCAGGCACATTTTTGGTCCATAATTTGCAAAAAAGTCCTATTATACATATTTTCTTCACACATAAACTACAAACATCTTTTGCTTACATGAAAAGAAGCATGATGGGGAAGTTTGACACACACTGACAATGAACGGATTGAGACCCTGACACCATTAAAGAAGACTACCAAAATGCCCAGCTACGAGCATCTTTCAACAAGAGCCCAAGGGCACTGTGGTTCCTTGCACAGATGGAGAGCACATAATGTAAATTATGAAGTAAAAGGAAGCATATAGCATTACTTTGTACGATAGCCCATATGGTCCATTTCTGACCATGAACTCTCACTTTTGTAACATTAAATTTGTGGAGAGAAAAACATATTTCATGCTTTTATAAAATGGCCCATTTCAGACATTGGACCCCAAACATGACAAACATGCACCCACATGGAACCACTTCCATAGCACTAATGTGACCATCAACAGTGTAATACATGCAATCTGTAAGAGAAGAAGTATTTTGCATGATTTCACAACAGACTATGGGCACTATGGTTCCTTGTACTTGAAATAGACATACTGTAAAATGATATGCCTGAATTCATAAATATCAAAAAAGCCATTTCAATTAATGCAATGAATTGCAGATGTTGATTTAGAACTACAATATACAGCAATACCCCATTCATTTTACAAAACACAAACATCTGCAGATCTCTGCAAATTGCAATAAGGCTTATCACATCTATGTCCCTTTAAAGTCCATCAATCTAACAACATGCCCTGGAGGGAACTCCTGGGGTCTACCTGTAGTTTAAACTGGTAAGAACACCAACTGACTTATTTTCTTTCGCTGTGTTCTGCCCTCTTCACTAATTGAAAAGACACATGAATGAACACATTAGCACTCACGCACGATGAGGTAAACTGATCCAGCCAAAACTTGTCTGGTGTGACCACCTACAGTACTGCAAAACAGCACATTGCTGCTTCCTCATTTGATCAAGAAACTGCTAACTCAAGCAGTACTTCCATGATGCACTGGAGGGGGACTGATGGAACATATGAGTATCCATAGCATAAGAAGGTTTTCAGACTTATGCCCCCAGTTCCCCCAGATGACCTTTGACCTCCACCAAAAACAATAGGGCATACCTTCTCAATATGGCAAACCTACATACCAAGTTTGACTTTCATCTGACATTCCCCTATTGAGTTACAACGTACCCAAGCAAAACAGACATTTGCCCCCAGTTCCCCCAGATGACCTTTGACCTCCACCAAAAACGATAGGGCACACCTTCTCAATATGGCAAACCTACATACCAAGTTTGACTTTTATCTGACTTTCCCCTATTGTGTTAGAGCGGTCCTAAGCAAGTGTCACAGATGAACACACATACACACACACACACACGCCAACCTGACTGCATAGGTTCGTTTGCTGACGCAAGGAACCAAAAATTGTTATAGAAATAGAATTTTAAAAACATTTCATTGAAAGATAATAGGCATTATGAAAAAAAATTTAACTGTTAATTCTACTCAATGATTGACATTACTTGCTTCGGCTGCTAAACAGGTTTATATTTGCACTGCGGGAATGGCAGAAATGCTATGTGTCACCTCTCTTACCGGGTTAATTTGGTGTCCCTCCATTACCATTGCATTTTCTAGATCACAATTTTACAACAGTAACAGAACTAATAATTTACTATATGGCAATGTGGCAAGCAATTCCCTGCTAAGGTTTCACCGTACTGTCTAAAATTGGTACCGTTAGTACCGCCACAAACGGTACTGTGCAAAAACCGGAACCAGGAGAGAGAAAAATTTCAGATTTTTAACTCATGAAAATACTCGGAAAAACTTGCGTTAAAGTACTTGCAGTGTACTAATTACTGTACAATACTGACAATTTATTTCATAACAAAAAATCCTGAAGACTTGTGTTGTCTTGTGAAAACATTCTCCAGAAATTCACTGTCTGTGCCGGCGGATTGTATACACTAACAACATAATTGTCAGCCATTCCACACACACTACTGTATCTAAATTTGTACCGTAAATCTGCAGTTCCCAGCGAGGGAATCACTGTACTATTTCAATCGGAAATTTTCAGCTGTTGTTCGCTGCCAGCTCTGATCGAGTCGAGCGAGCTATGCCCTGCCCCCAAAGCTCCAACGTAGATTCTAGAACAACTGGAAGTCATGAACTAAATGATATTATGTATCAAGTAGATACATCCATACACTGACCTTTTCCTGCGCTTTTCGACAGCCAATCACAAGTTTATAATGCGAGTGACAGGCAGGACTTACTTTCATAGTTAGATGAAAGGCTAGCTAGAAAGGGTTTTGTCGTTGCTGCATCTCATGGATTCTCAGTCCAACGCTCTCATTTATGTGCAAGAGACTTTAAATATTAATTAGGTCAATTCAGGGACGTATGGTGTTTGCATAACACATAACTTGTTAACATTACATGCATTGCACTGGTGCAGAGTATATAGTCAATTATTAATGAGATTGATCAAATGACATCAGTTTGCACCTGTTTGCCTTGATCGTACTGACACCAATTGTACTACTGTTCACGTGTATTGTTGATTATGGCTTATCATTTCAGTGTATGTTCTGGCGACTACAGATTTTTTTGTGACAGTATTAGAAATGTTTTGAAACAGTGAATGCCAGCAAATAATTCATTGGAAACTTCAAGGAAATGGAATAAGGAAGGAATAACAATTTTCTTAATAAACTGTGCATTACAGTACCCTCCTATAATCATGCCAGCTGATTTTCTGTGTGAATGCATAAAAAAGACACAAAGAGATGTGAAAACTTATGTACATGTAGCATTACAGTTAACTTGTCAACTGCCGTTCTCCCGACTGTTGGCTTCAGCCCGACTATGTACTATTGAAAATGGAATACTGGTACATGGATGTCAGTTAATGGATCCTTGGACTCTTATTGGCAATATTTATGGAGTGGATCTGCCAAATGTTACCCCGAACTTGGCCGGACACATGTCCACAGAGGTACTGTGGTAGAAAGGATGGAAGAGAGTGCCAACTCTTATCCTTTAAGAATCAGAATCACCAGAACAAGAATTACTTCAATGAGCTATTAAGATTGGCCTTCTTTTGTTGTTGAGTGAACCACAGAGACACAATGTCAGTGACTTCCAGGGAACAAAAGGAGGAAGGGTGGTCCCCCCTGTGGTCAGTCTGTGTGTACTGGATTACAATCTTTGTCCTTGGAGAAATCAACATTGTTACTTTAGGCCTGTACTGTAGTCTGGCTGCTTGCAATTAATATTTAATCTCCATTGAATGTGATTGATGGAATTCACATCTTAGTTGAAAAACTATAAAATCATACTTGGTCTTTTGTGCATATTGTCTCACTTTAACTTTCTTGCTGGTCTGAAGTATCATCTTGCCTTATCTACTTCACTGTCTAACAGTACTTGCACTTGTGCATTCTATCTTACTTCTATTTAGTTTAAATGTTGAACAGCAGTTTGAGATTTTATTAAGAAGCACTTTCTAAAAACTTTGTCACATTAGTAAGGAAATTTTTGTGGTAAACAGGAACACCACCACCAGGGTTGTCACCAGTCCATTATGAGGGACGGGTAATTTGTGATCGCCATCCTGGGGGAGGGGTCTAAGGTCTAAAATACTTTGTGGGTTGGAGAGTGCTTAGATGCAAAATGGTGCATTCTAGAGAGCAAAATAGAGGCTGCAATTCTTGCAGTAATTTTCAATTTCCAGGTTGCGAAGTTTGTAGACCTACTTAATATTGATGTAATAGTAATATTGAGTAACTTTCACTCAGAATTCTAAAGAAATCTAACAATTTTATTCAGTTAAGGTACGAAATTTGTGCCGGGCGGTGATGCTGAAATTGACGGCGAGTGCCGGGCGGAGATTTTGAGAGCTGGGTAGCACCGCCCAGCGTGGTGACAACCCTGACCACCACATAAACTCCTTGCCTGCCTTTGGCGATGACTCAAAAAGTCATAGCCAACAGAAAGCCAATGGGGGTGGTTTGCCAAAATTCTCACTCTTGAAACCTTAAACAGTGTATGAAAGTTTATTCTGGACCATTTAAATGTTTAGCAAAATTAAATGATAACTGACAGCACTAAGTACCAGGATAGGACTCGAAGAGACATAAAAGAGTGTGTAAGAGGTGAGGTGTAGAGAATTGAGCATATCAAAGCTTCAGTGAAGCCAATCCTTACATGATATTATACACAGTTCTGTAAAAATGGAGGGACGGTCTTCTTAAGCTTTAAATACAAAACAAAGAATTCTGTGAGCCTGAGGCGAACTACAACTGAAAATTGTGGCATTCCTAGAGGATTAAACAAAGAGTAAATTGAAACAAAATTACCTTGTGGCCAGTGATCAAATACATATTGCCCCACGTCTGTCGCTGTATCGCTGCCAGTAAAATTGAATTCCTTGCTGTGCCCATTCATAGGATGAATAAGGCGTAATGTAATCTGTTGAGAATGAGATGATCCATTAAAAATTAATGTACTATAAACACTTTTATAAACGTAAGTGCATGAAACTCAGCTTACTGTATCCTTGCACAAAGGTCAGACCACAAGCACTTTGGACTAATACTGTACCTGCAATTTTTTATAAAGACTTGAGTTTAAGACATTGGCACATGTTTGATGCATTCCCACTTCTAATGACACCTCAAAGGGTGTTCTTCTAATGTCATCAGATTTTTCAGATAAGCAAATAGTAAATGATGATTGTAATGATAATCTAATCAATGAAGAAACCTTTTTGAAATGAGTTTACATGTTTTGACTTTCATGTCACTTGAAAAAACTAAATGTCACACAAATTTTTTTTTAGTCTTAGGGTTAGTATCCCGGTGCCCTTGTAACTACTGGTATTCACAGTGCCAGCAACTGATCTGTTCATAAGAGTACCGGGTACTGTCGAATTCTTTGCAGTACTGACAAAAATCATTGGTACCGGTACCATCTCAAAGTGAAAAAACCTTCATTTGTTTCAAATGTAGAGTTAATTCTAACAAATCAACTTTCCAACAGACCAAAAATATTAATACAAATCCATTTTAAAACATTTTATTTCAATATCTAACGTTTCTAGCGTTTGACGCATCTAGAGTTTGCGTATCTAACGCAGTGTGCAAGGAAATCAGCATGAGGTCCAGAAGCCCACCTTGCAGTGGGATCATTGGGAGGAACCTCTGAGGTCCAGGGAACAAAACCCCCCTAAGATTTGGGGTTCCTTGCATACCAAAATGGTGAAACAGGTACAGATGCATAGGTACCATGTGACAAACCCTAACGTTAGCCCTCCATTTGTATTGGTCACAAAAATGGAAAATATTCTATAGTTGTGCATATTACCTACAACTTGTTACCGCAAATCCCTTCCCCTAATGCTGACTATAACCAAAATTAAAATGACCGTCAATAAAGCTGCTCAAGCTGCAGAATATACAAATGTGTGAATAGCAACACACGTTGTAGATCCAACCACAGATTGTAGGATCTTTGATGCAATGAACATTAAAGTATTTGGGCTTGTCCAACATAAAGGGGTTCAAATATGTGACATCAACATAGAAAATTAAAAATATTTTGCCTTTCATTTTTGTGTTACTTAAAGACATATAAAGGTCTCTTTTAACACCTAATGGTGCTTGTAAGATAAAACTTCATTTCCTCTCAAAATGGCTGCTATTTAAAAACATACAATTTTCCTCTAATCTACATATGTAACATGGACGGACAAAAAAGGCGAAGTCATTACTTGTAACTTCTCATTTATTTTGAAGTCTGTGAAAATCAAATGAAACAAGCAAATGTGTAGAGAAATAACTATATTAAACATTAAATTCCATTCAACTCATTAAATTCATTCAACTGTACATATAATAGTTGCAGCAACCCAAACTAGCAACATATGAAACAGTGACAGACTGGACTGTTAACATTTTTAAACTTTTCTACAGAATGTTCATAATTCACTATACTTGTTTTTATATCATTTCACAATTGAAGAGTTTGAAAGCGACAAATAAATTCTCACATAAAATGCCAGCTACTTAAATTCAGTTTTGTTCAAAACCATGTAGGTAACATGGACAGTCAAAAGATGTCACATGGTACACTTTTCCTCTTTCCTAAAGGCCAAACATTCTAGCATGAAGGGTTACTCCGTTACAAAGGCGTGTAGTAGCAAATTGAGATAACATTAGAATATAACTCAATGCTGTCACTATAGGCAGGCCTTGCAGGTTATTCCATCTGCTCATATTATTGCTATGTCAATTCATTTTGTCAACTAGCGCAGCAATGCCGCTGCAGCTCACACAATTGAACTGAGGGTTACAGACCTACGTTCTGACACACTTTTGTTCCCACACCCCATGTTCTGACACTCAAATGTTACAATACATTCATTACATCAGGCACCATTTTGGGTCCCAGCTATGATGCTCGGCGTAGTAATGACGCATTGATCAGCCGCTGCTGTCGGAATTTAAGTGTACAGGTCGAAATATAAGGGTGTCGGAACATAGGGGTGTGAAAACATAGGGGTGTGAAAACATAGGGCAGTCACTGAACTAAGTAGAAGTAATCTTTGTGGCATTGCAAAATGAAAGTACAGTAATTGGAAGGTGACAAAATGTTGCATGCAAAAAGCATCTACTGTAGTTGACACACTACCAAGCATATCAAGCCTGTTATCATATGCCAGTGTAGTATATTAAATTCGACATGTGATGTTGAAAAATGGTATTAGGTGTACCAGCTATGGTCTGTAGAGAAGGTTAAATCTACTTTAGGCTGTGTGATATGTAAGGATGCAATGGATAATGTTTAGATCCTGTCAGAGCTGGCTTTGGCTGGATCTAAATCGAAATGTTCGCTGGACTAGATTTTTGCAATGGTTGTAAAATTAGAATGTATGTATGGTTTGTACGTTGGAGTGTTGAACCAGGGCTCGAGGCCAGTGATTTCATCTTCGGGATAGTTAAAATACTGACAAGCCAGCCCTCCGGGTCTCTTGAATTTGGCACAGTACATAAAGCCACACAATGTTAAAAATACAACTGTTACACTGTGCCCCTGAAAATTGTTATCGGCAAAAATTGTAACGTCAAAAGTCCAGCGCATTTTCTCAAAAATAACGATCGTTTTGCATTTGAACATAATAAAACTCAGTTCCGCAATATGAACGTCTCTCCGCTCAACTGACGGAATAGTGCGAACGCAACGTTTTTTATGTACCGTATGTCTGTGTGTATTATGCTTCGTATGCTGTGCGGTGTTGTGTCATGCATGCCAACGACCAGTATGCTAGTAATGTTGGAAATCTGCAAATTCTTCGCGATAACTACGAGGCCTTTCCTAAAGGTAACTTAGCCTAAGCCTAATTAAATACCGTAGCAGTACAGAGGGGCGTTTTGTCGTAACATGCCTTTTTACGCTCTGAGAGGACTAGAATTGTGAGGAGAACAAAAACCCTACTACAACTTATAATGAATATGTAGAATTCAAAAGATTGCAGTTGTATCTCATGACTTTATTTGGAGGCTAGGCCTAACACTGACTGTACGAAACAGTAGCACTAAGGCTAGGCCTGGACATAATTGTTAAATGTTCGAAGTTCGAGTAGGCTAGGCCTAGGACTTTTTGTAATAATCACTGCATTGAAGATGAGGAAGAAGAAAAGTTATGATTTAACTAGATAAGGTCAATTTTCATTGCTTTCAGAAGCCATCAATGCACAAAGTATTATTTTCTCATTTTCAATTCCCTGTACTTAATATGCATGTGCATTGATTTAAAAAATTTCAGCAAAACTGGGCAGCAAAATGTAGGCCTATATGCCATTATGTTACAAAACCAACAGTATGTACCATGCTGTAACAAATTGTGTGCACAATATTTTTGTTACATTGGGAAGGTCCCGTGGGGTATCTAGCCTACCACTTTGATATGCCTTATAAGTTATGTTTCTCCTAGCATTTCATGCCTTTTGTTAGGAGAATATGGAGCACACTATTTATTTAACTACCTATGCTGAGTATTTCTTATTACTTTCTTTGTTTTTCATTAATCACAAATTAATGAACAATTTTTTTTTTATATAATTAACTACAACTACTAATTACTTGGTGATTTCCAGATTTTCACTGAACTAGGACTCTGAAATCTTTAGTTTTGCTGTACAATACACTAGAATACCAATTTCTTATTGTTTTAGCCAGGAAACACAGTCTACACAAACTGATAGTGTACTGTAAACGCAGAAACACAAGTGTTTTAAAATTAGTATAATTTGTCATGGAAACTGGACCAGTGGAAATATGGTAGGGCCAAAAGTTGCTGGCCCTGCTGGCCAGTGATTTTTTTACCCTTAAGTCGAGGCCTGTTGAACATTGTTTTTTTTTTTTTGTTGTTGTTCTCTGTGCATGTTCAAACTTTACTGTGGGCAGTTTTTAAAGTGATTACGTGCGAAGGCAAGAAGGAAAAACATTGAAATTTCATCTCCAAAAATTTGGTAAGGCTTTTAATTACACCATTCAGACAATCTGGGAAAATAAATAGGTTTCAATTGGTTAATTTTGCCATATGATTTCAAATTCTTCAAACATAAAGACAGAAAGTGTAGAATAAGATAAGGTAGTGGTTGACAGTTTTCATTCAAATCAACGGTGTGCTTCTTTGAACAAGCCAATGGGAAGTATACTAGTATTGAATATCCAGTTAGTCAATCAGGATCAATGATGCCGCGGGTAAGGTTGTGTTCAGTTCGTAGGTTATTTGTAGATGCAGTGTTTCCTTTCACCAAATACTACAATTCCCGATACCTACCAAGGAGCGACGACTTGAGTAGGATGTTTTTGATACACTAGTGAGACCTGTACTGTTGCATATTCATTACGTAGGCGGTAATAGCAAGAACCGTTAATTTTCAAATATGATTTCTGTTTTGTACTGTTTTTATGCCAATCCCGTTGGTTTTCGAAGTAGTTACTGGCATTTTCCTTCATTGAAAGACATAGTCCGTTCATGTACAACCTTGCGTGTACATTTAAAAATAAAGAAAAAGTTAAGATCAAACATAATCTTATCTTTTTGGTTTTTCAGTACACACGCAATCACTTTAAATAATCCAAGTCAATGGACACATTGTAAAAACACTGCAGTGTTGATCATGATGCAACAAATCAACTCTGTTTATCAACCTGTCTTAAGAGTTAACGATAATAACTTAACCACAATTTACTAGTATGGGAATGTGATATCGATAGGTGATAGTTCAGTTGGACTTG
Source organism: Stichopus chloronotus (assembly GCA_021234535.1). NCBI lineage: Eukaryota > Metazoa > Echinodermata > Holothuroidea > Aspidochirotida > Stichopodidae > Stichopus > Stichopus chloronotus. Next base: position 15,516,696 of record CM037834.1, read on the forward strand.
ATGACCCACAGGGCAGATAGGCTGGCCAGCCCAACGTAAAATTTGATTACTGTTTACTAGAGTGACCACAGAATACCTCTCCAGCTAAACCCATTCAGTTCGAGTGCCATGTGCAAAAAAGCAAGCAAAAGTTCAATTTTCATCCAAAAATTACATTGCAACTCACCTATAAATTGAGCCAGTTGAAATGGTGGAAAACAATAAGTCTATCCCAAAAAACATACTGTAAAAATTTCAGACAAATATCTCAAAAAATGAAGAAAGAGAAGGCTTCTGAAAAAAGTTGACGACATCAGCCTCATTCTAATACCTCACACACTCGGTGTGCGAGCTAAAAATGAAACCTGTCTACATACTGTCCATATTACTTTTTGGTTTTCTCCCAAGCCAGACACAACAGATTGAAGTTTTGCTGACTAACAAGATTCACACATTCTCCAGGAACAAGAGATAAACTCATATAACAGCATTTCCACTTCAGAAGACAAATGTATTCCACATTGTTTGATGACAGAACAAGCCTGTATCTCAGATAATGATTCCTCTGGGAAAGATAAAATCAACCTTTCTCACTTTTTTCCTTAGAGGTCATTGGTCAATCACCACTTTCAGACAAACAAATTTATGTCCCTGTTGGAATAAAAAGTCAATTATGGCTTTGAAAACTATGTGAGCACTTTTAACTGTCAAAACAAGAGTAACAAATAAAAGAAGCATGATACCAAATACTGCACTGCTGATTTGTGGACTAAACAGCAAGGTGTATGGTGCTGAATTTAATCAACCAAACTGGGCTTTCAGACACCTCTTTTCCACAACACTTCTTTCTTATGAGGTCAGCAAATACCTGTAACCATAGCATAATATTTATAACTCTGCAAACACAGACATATTTTATCAGAAACCAGCATAATGCCAGCTGAAGAGGCATAGATGAAGTTTCATCATTATTAAAGACTTGTGAAATTAGTACAGCAACTACAGTACACTTTACAACCTAACTGACAGGTAAAAGTTTTCAAATTCGAACTTCCTGAATGTGCAAGCATTGTCAGTCTTTGTTTGGAAGAGGCTCAAATACCTTCTACCCATAAGAAAAGACAGAAAAGTGAAACACCAGCAAAGGTCTTAAATTTGTACTCAAGGATATCAGATGACTTTTGGTCCACACCAAAAACACCCCAATAATAATATTTATATACTGCATTTCAAAAGAACAACTTGTGGAATTATCTTCCCTTTGCAAATAGTGTGTTTGCAAACTTTTCATTTTATGACTTCTGTTGACCCACATGACCTTTGACCTCTAGAAACACCCACTTATTACAGGTATCTACTTAGAAAGTCTTACATACCCTGCAAGTTTAAAGTTCGTACAATGTGCGGTTCATGAGGTACTGCAAACATGTTTTGTTATAGTCTGCCTGCAGATGACCTCTGGTGACTTTTGGCATCCACCAAAATCTATCCCAGTCAAGATCTTTCAATGTCCTACCCACACACTGACTTTGGACTGTCTTGCACATTCCCTTCAAAAGATGTTCAAAAGAGTGTTCACAAGCTTTTTACGGTATGACTTCTGATGACCCCAGATGACCTTTGACCTACAAGAATACCCTCACAATCTCAGTTACTTAAAGTGCAGTACATACCACCCAAGTTTGAAAATGATGCAACTTGTCGTTTCTGAGATACTGCAAACATAGTTTGTACACATTCTGCATGATGGTGACCTCAGATGACCTTTGACCTTCACCAAAAACAATCCCAGTCGAGATCTTCATATGTTCTATCAACACACCAACTTCGATCCACCACGCACTTTCCCTTCAAAAGCTAGAGTGTTCACAAGATTTTGCTCACACACATACACACACCCCCGCACGCACATACACCGAATCACCATCGCAAAGATTCCTTGCCCACCTTCGGCAAGGAATCAAAAATCATAGTACATTTGTCTTAAATATGTCTTATGTTTCAACTTCATCAACTGTTTCAATAGTGAAGTGTTAGTCAACAATTTATGCATAAAAATACATTTTAAACAAATTGAAATAACTTTCTCTTCTTTGCTGTAAAGATTCTAGACAAAGTCATTATTTCATGGGTATTATATACCATGTACACATTACTCATTAGTTGTAAGAACAAGGTAAGTATTCTAAGAAAATTTGACTGATAATAATGTCCAGATTGCATAACATTTTATCAAAGCTGTAGTCACAACTATAACTTGAAAGTTCTTGATGAACAATATCAGGCCAAAAGAAAAGTAACTTCAATAATACATACATGTTTATGACTGCATATTATTGCAATAAGCTTCAATATCTTTCTTTTCCTTTTGCAGGTGGGTATTTCTTACTGTCTCTCTACACCAGGCAAGCTCTAGTTCATACTCACAAACAGATGCTTAATTCTCTCTTTGAGACCTGCCTTTAATCTTGCCTTTATAGGCTTCAATTTTGCCTATGTCATGAACTTGAAAAGGGCCAGTTCCACTAAGATTTAGTGGCCCACAGAAGACGAGCTTCCTATGGACACTCTCATAGTGTGACCATTGTGGCCAATCATACGGTTACTTGGTTACGTGTCAAGAGAAGTTCCCCTTCATCTTTCACCATCCTGTATGTGAAATTCATTACCGTAGTATACAGCACAGTAATTTTCTTTCATGATGGAGATTCCCCTATGGTGTAGCTTAGCTGTTGTGCTATCTTTCCCCAGGCTGTTAAACAAAAAAAGCTGTTACTGTTGGATACAGTATGTTATATGAGAGATATAATCGTGTCATGATTCAAGTCAGTATCTAATACCAACTTTACAGACCTCAGTAATAACACACAAACTTGGGGCAATAACTTGGCTCCAATCTCTAACTGAGGTGCAATTTATTAGAACAAAGGGGCATGAATTGTTCTAACTTTGCATCACTACATTTTATCTGTCATTTCTGTATCCAAAGTCATGAATGCTTTTGCAAGCTGTGAAGCGTAAAACCAAATGTGGACCACTGAAATGCTGTTATTGGTTGGCAATACATCTGAATGTATATCGAAGGAAGAACAATTTATACTATTCTTTCTTTAATCCATACCAAATTCACAAAGACTTTGACTTCCTGCATCCTCACTTGCTTTGACAGGTAAGTGTAATAAGGCAAAAGGAAGCAGCTTACAACAAAGATGCAAGAGTTGTTATGTTAATTGAATGAGTTTCAAATATGTACAAGAAAAAGTGAAATTATCTGAATGGGTATCACATATTGGCAGGCAACATAATGGATTTAATAATATCTTTGTTATTGGAAGTTTACAAAGGTTCTGCAACATGAGTAGCACTTAGATTCGTTCAAGCAAGCAAAAGCTTGTATTAATGACTAACGTAACTAAGTCAGACCTGTATAGGCCTAGTGGGGCAAAGTTCATCGTGGTAATGCTTGGTCTAGCCCGTTAGGCCCAACACAACACTACACTACAGCCTGCATTCGTAACTAGACCAAAGATCGAGGATTTGTTTGACTCTGTGAAACTTGCGTTGTCTGTTAAATAACAGGTAAACCATGCTCAAAAAGTTCGATGGACAATTTAAGTGGCAAGATCTGAATTGAAATTGTTGTTAAGTATTGTACAGAGAGTAAGGAGAAATAAAAGACCTTTGTCATCTCTCAGCTTGAGGTGGAATGCCACTATACGCATTACATGCATAACCACATCTAGGCTAGTTACTTTTTGGACAAAGTGCGTAGTAAATACTGTCGTCTGGTAAAAATATGTACCACACCTTTGACAAACCAATTTTACGATTAAAATTTGATTATTCAATTTCACAGGAGAAATGTAAAAGAATTTACCATCAGAATTTTTATACTGATTACTGTACTTCTCAGTACGCTACCAACGTAAAAAAATGGACAGAAATTAATCTAGGATTACTCAAATCTCTTTAAAAAAACCGTTTGTACAGTAGCTGATAAATATTCACTGTCATGCCCGACTATACCCCTAAACAGTTTCCATTCAACATTAAACTTGGGCATGGATGACTACGGTACTGGCAGGAATATAATTTGGAACATTCGTAGGGGTTACCACTTACTAAGAAAAAAAGCATGCTAAGAACTAGAAAGCCAAAAGGCTTAGTGATTCCTTGCCTCATGATATATATTGTAACAAACATGAATCGCTTACACGACAAGCATGAGATCCCACACAGTTATCCTACTTGAGATACCATCTTAGTAAGGTCAAAACCTTTTGAAATCTCGTGACTCAAAATGACCTTTCACCTCCACTTAAAACAATAGGGATCACCTACCCTATATGGCCATCAACATGCTAAATATGGACAATTCACAAGCTAAGTATAACATCCCTCACATTTATCACCCTTAAAATATCATGTATACAAGGTTTTGACCTTTTGTCACCCCAAATAACCTTTGACCTACACAAACATGAGAAAACTCCAAAACGGATAAGATGCTGCAGGGGAACAAATTATATTTTGTCGTGTCTAATAACTTGATAAAAAGTAAACATGTTTATTTAATCAAAATTATAGCACTTTATTTTGTCGAGTTACAGCTATTAGTGGCAGCTCTTCCGTATTTGATTTTTTCGTATGATGTCCTTCCCAATGGCTATGAGGTCCTTGAAAATTAGCAAAAACTGATAACCCTATTAAACCAGAATCTAGCATAACTTGCAATTTTGCCTTAAGTCTACTTAAAGACACAACACACAGTACAAGTTTCCCTGGTTTGATACACAGTAGTCATTTGTTTAAAGCTTACCTGAACTACTGTAAAGTGAAATAGAGCATTTAGAATACACCAACATGGCGTACAAAGAAATTCGCTTTAACCATTGTTAAACCATTCAGTCTCATCAATACATATCTGTCAAAGCTTCATCTCCTCAAAACATTATGCATGTGATAAGTAACGGATGCATCATTTGAATTTTAAAAAGTTTGGGTGAACAAATTATTGTTGAGCAACAAATAACTAAATTTCTGATCTGTGAGAATCTTATTCCTTGAAAATAAGGCTACTGTAATTCGTTATGTTGAATAATCTATCATTCTATGTCCACAAATAATGGTTTTAAAAATATGGTTGTTTTCTGTAAAACAAACGCCCTATTTCCCTTTAAGGGCTAAACAGAAACACTATTTATAAAGTAAATGGTTAAGTCCATTAAGCACCTGGCTCAACAGACTGTATGATTTATTCTGGACATGGTGGTTTCTACTGGCAGGCAACTGTGATAAATTATGTCAGATAACAGAGACCAATTTGAACAGAGGTGGGTCAGTTACAATTTGATTCATTCAATTAAGCAATCACAGTTCATGCACGCTCAAGGGCATTTGATCCAAATGATCAGTAATTTAGTTCTTTTTATAAAGGTAATAACCCGTGGCACATTTAATCAATTCCAATTTCTAATTCATGCATGCTCACATGTCCTTCTGAGGATAGTGGCATAAGGTTTGCCAAATAATAATCTTTGATACCAAATTTAATGTTGTCTTCATCTTTTCTTTATGGTTATCAAAGAGACTATGTTGGTATGTCCTAAAAGAAGTTCTCAAATCAACAAGAGGATTCTACATTACAAGTATAAAATTCACTAGAAGTTCTTTAAATATTGTAGATTCAAGTTTTGCACATTTTGACCTCCCATGACCCCAAATGACCTTTCACCTCTGCCAAAAAAAATAGGGATCATCTACTTGATATGGGCAAACCACACGCTAACTATGAGATCTCTCACATTTATTGTTCTGGAGATATCGTGTTTACAAGCAATTTTCAAGGTATTTACCTTTTGACCTCTGGTGACCCTTGCACTCAATAAGATACACCTACACACTTCATATGACATCTGCTCAAGCTTCTCTTCTTGAGATATCGTGTTTACATGGTTTTCACAATTTGACCCCTGTTGACCCCAAATGACCTTTGACCTCCACTGAAAACAATAGGGTTCCTCTACTCAACATGGTACAACTACATCCTAGACATGAGATTTCTACAAGCTTCCTTTCTTGAGATATCATGTTTACAAGGTTTTCACAATTTGACCCATGTTGACCCCAAATGACCTTTGACCTCCACCAAAAACGATGGGGATCATCTACTTAGTAAGGGCAACCTTCATGCCAAGTATCAGATCACTCAGAGTTACAATTCTGGAGATATTGTGCTTACAAGCAATTTTCAAGGTATTTACCTTTTGACCTCTAGTGACCCCAAATGACCTTTGACCTCCACCAAAAACAATAGGGATCATCTACTCAATAAGGGCAATCTACATGCCAAGTATGAGATCACTCAGAGTTACGCTTCTTGAGATATCGTGTTTACAAGAAGGCGTCACACACGCACATACATACACACACACACACACATCACCATCGCATAGATTCCTTCTGCCTTCGGCAAGGAATCAAAAAAGCATGCTTGAAATCTCTTTCTCAAAAAAAAAAACCCGGGAATGTGAACTTTTGATACTTTTCAGCAAATCTTCACTTATTATGTTAAAAGGATTATCAATGGGGGTAATTCACACAAAATGTGACAAATGGAGTGTATCCTCAATGTCACACTGTAGTCATGTAAGGGACATGTGTTTGAAAACTTGAATAGTACAAAGACAATATGCAACAATTGTTTTATATTTATTCCAGTATTTGTTTATTTATTTATTCCATTCTTCCACAGCTGAACCAAGTTTGCTGTGAATTTAATTCAAACCATAGAAAGAAACAAACACAAACATGAGGAACACAATATATACCCCTTTATTGTGGACAAGCCCACTTTCTTTTTATCAACAGTTGGGCAACAGTAGCTGGTGCCAATTGAATGCAGTAATGGTAAAAAGAAAGTTGGGATATCAAAGTAACTTCTGACACAGTGCTGTCTGAGGCTGTTCAAGATAGCAGGGCAAGTATTCTGTAAAACGGGACTGCTAATGTATCATTGTAGACCAGTGCATGGCTGCGTGCTGTGTACGAAATGACGTTAACACACACCTCGTTCAGCTGTCACATGTGTATGATTAGGACTGGGTGTACTCCTAAATGACAATTTCATAACACCCTCCCAAGAAAAGTGTTTGGCTGGAAGTCCCCTCAGTAAACTCTTGCTCCATTCATACACACTTTAGCCCATCAGTGAACAGAACAGGATTCTTAGTAAACAGAATCATTCGACACTATGCACCTTTCAGGCAACTGCATAAGAACTTTTAATGGAGTAGCAAATGTGACGGTGTACACACATACTATGAACATTGCTGGCCATGGTACAGCGTGATTGAAACTTTTTTGCAACTTTTTTCAATTCATGATTATAAGATACAATACAAAGATGTGAATAATACGGTTAGAAAGCTGAACTCAGAAAAATGTTCTTTTTGAGTAAGATGTAGTCTACGGAGTGCTTTTATCACGATTCAAAATTCATTGCAAAATATTAGTGCACTATTACAGTGAAGTGCAATGCAGTTCTAGAGATATATAATAAAACGTGGAACACTCATATGAATGTTCCTGTGCGTAGGTAAATTCTTATGCCATTCGTATTGCATGGCTGGATATAGTTTGCGCCATCTTATAAATGATAGACCTCAGTCCCCACATCATGTGTAGGCCTAAAATTACACAACTGTCCGGTGGATCCTATCACAGTAGATTAAGTTTTTAGTAATTTATATTCTGTGAATTTATTCCACTTATTTATTTTTGAACAATTACGCACATTTTCAACTCAAATAAAGAGTATTTAGACATTGCCATTTACGAATTGAAGAAGTCTGCTGGCTTCCACAGTACAGGGAACTGGAAGCAGCTGCAGGGAACCGCAGGCTATTGTCTGCAGATCAACAGAATGTAGCAACAATGAACTGGTGAGCATTGGAGGAGTGTGCCCATTTTATCTGGGGCATGCTCGCCAGCCTTTGCTGTTTAGCACGCTGAATTGAACACTTTCATTGCCCACTACATGAAATCAGTACTGCAGGCTTGCAAGTGTAAACCAGAACTTGTGTATAGTGTGTCAAAAAAAGTTATAGACAAAATTTAACAGTACAATTACATACAGTATCAAGTATTGTTACCACTATTGAGTACTGTTAAAAGTGGAAAAAAACCTACTTACCTTATCATTTCTTCTATTAGAGGACATACTTAATCTTTCTTTGTAAGCATTTGCTGGATTTCAAGGTAAAGTTCCCAACTAGGGCAGGACGGAGCTGACTTGTTCAGTCTCTGGATGGTAACACTATTTCACTATTTGCCTGGATATGAACAAGTCATACTTGCATCAACTTCCTTGCTATGAGGTAAATCAATATGCTGTCAATCAACAACTTGAAATCTGCAGACGGCAGGTCCACCTCTCATCAAGTGCTCCTTTTTCAGTAGAAGTCACTTTGCTTACAAGTGTCTGGATAATGGAAACAACTGGCCATACAGAAACTTGCTTGTAAGTTGTTAACAGGATTCCTTTGGGCTGTTTGACAAACTGTGGTCACCTATCTGGGAATGAAAAAGCATGAAATGATTGGGTAGAGCCATCACTACAATCAGGCACACTAATTTCAACGTTGTTTTGTCTCCAAAGGAATATTTTCAATCAAAAGGGCAGTTTGGTGCGATTGAATGAAACCACAACAATAATCAAAACAAATCTAACTTCAGGTTGTCTTCACTACTTTAAGTGAGTGAAGTATGATGCTTTAATCAAACATGGGCCCAAGAGCACTATGGTTCCTTGCATGAAGATTCTGTAACCCTTTGATCTTAACCAAGATACTAGTATAAGGTTAATCCACGATTTTTGCACACTCCTCAAAAAGTTTGGGCCCAAATTTGTCCCTCAGAATGCAGATTAACAAAGGCACTCTGACACCATAGTGCTATTCTCTAAAACCCTCCACATTGTAACACATACTGTAATGTGTAGGAAAACAATCGCATTGCAGAATGTAACCAGAATGCACTGTGGATTCGATGATTTCATTATGAGGCTTTTCATGAATCTGATATATGATGACTGATATGTATCACATATCAACATGCACAACTGCATATTACAGTTACAGTGATGCACCACCTACACATAACATATGAAAAAATAGCTTCAAGCTTCCCTCCTTGAGATATCATGTTTACTAGGTGGTCACAATTTTAACACTTCGGACTCCAAATGACCTTTAAGATCCACTAAAACCAATAGGGTTGTTTTTCTCATGTGATGCACCTACACGGAACATATGAGATCTGCCAGTGCTTCCCTCGCTGATTTATCCTGTTCACAAGGTTTCACAATCTGACCCCTGTTGACCCCAAATAACTTTCACCTCCACCAAAAACAAAATGAATCTCCTACTGAATGTGGTACACCTACATAGTAAATATGAGATCCGTGGAAGACTTCTTTCTCAAGATATCATGTTTACAAGGTTTTCAACAATTTGACCAAATAGGAGGAAATAGGAGCCGTGCGCAAGCTTCCTCTGATGTCTTACTTACAAGGTTTCCAATTTTTACAACTTTACCTGTTGACCCCAAATGACCTTTGACCTGCAACAAAAACAATAGGCTTGTTTTTCTCATCAATGCATCTACATACCAAGTATGAAATTTGTTTGAACAATGGACACCAAGTTACAGCAATTCAAAGAAATTCACTTTTTTGCCTCTGGTGTTCCCAAATGACCTTTGACCTCCACCAAAAACATTCACTGCTCTGCTTTAATTCATTCAATTAAACATTCACTGCTGTAATTAAGTTACTGTGTAACATACCATTGCATTCTTATCCATCACACACACATACATACACCACAGCAGTCATACTAACACTACATTTGACAAAAAAAATTTTGTTGATTTGTTGGAGGCAGTAACAGTGACCATCGCCACCAAGAATTTTCCACAGTACTATGAAGTATTCAAAAGTACCAGTACTCGCAGAAAATTTTTGCTCCGTTTCTGCGGACTCTGGTTCTGTGAATACCTGTACTGACTTGGTAACCAGTATACCGCCCAACCCTAGAATTCATACCCATTTTTTTTTCACATCATGCAATCATCAGATTAGGATGCACTCGAGGGGGGGGGGCAACATGACCAAAGCAACTGGTTAGGGCAAAATTACACGGCAATTAATGGTGATTAACCTATTGATACATAAATTGGTTGCTCAGTGAGATTGATGGGAAGACTAGCACAGTAGCAGTAGCACAGTGAGTCAGTGACAGCTGGGGAATGTAACAATAAACAAACTGGAGAACATGCTATACTGTAGGCTTTTGATGATTTGGAACAGCTTGAAGTTGAAGAATAACTAAGTCTAGGCTACGCTTATTTCATGACTTGTCCTTCCACTGAAGACGTTAGTTACAAATACAACTTACATATACTAGAAGGGCCTAGCCCTTCTACTTTCAGTATATACAGGCCATATACAGGCCCAACTGTTACAGGGCTAATGATATGGCTACATATACTACAAAAGTGCTAGCGCTGCGAGCTCTGCCTGTAGCCTAGGCAGTTTTCTTCAAATAAATTGTGACTGCGGTACAGGGAGACAAAGGCTTATTCATACCAAAGTCTTCGTACGAACAGTCACAGCGATAGCATATCGTAACTTGATTGCGCTGGGGGAAGGCAGTTAGCGTTAGGCTAAATAACCTCTCTTTACATAGGCCTACACCAAGATCAAGAACGGCAGAACTTAACATTAGGATAATCAGGACAGGAAAACATTGACTAAAAATGTCAATTACTGCCGTAAAATAAATTGACAGCGAACTAAAAAAAGATTTTCTCACATACATCTGATATCTGTAATGTCTATTCCTCCACCAAATGGCTTTCTTGACGAAAATCTAGTTAAACGATAGAGCAAACCTTACTAGAAATGATGAATGTCGACATAACTATCGGAAGGCCAGCCGCTAACGCAGACTGCAAAGAATTATGGGAGTCACCTATGACGTCATCGTCAATAATCTGCAATGAAATCGGGATTTCGATGAATGAGCAGTCAGGTGTACGTGTTCAGCCTCCAGTGTGCATATCGTGTTGTATCCCAGCGCAGATCCAGGATTTTGAGAGAAGGGGCAAGAGAGTCCAACAGCCTCCCCCAAGACAAATTTAAATTCTAGATGCACTTACATGAGATTTACCAGCATCTGGTTTGCATATTTTCCATCTATTTGTGGCTATTCAACTGACAAAGACGGTTCAAAAGCTTCTATGCGAAATTATTTAACTAGGCCTACTTTTTTTCCAATGACAACAGTTTATTTTCAGTAGATAAACAATACTCCACAAAGGATTCACCAGAACAAAAAGAGTATAAGAAATTGAGGAAAAGGAGGAAAAAACTTGTAAGCGTTTTGTATTAAAAAGATGTAAGGGTTTTACAGTTTTTTTTTTGCATCAACAGAATTCCATATAGATACACCAGAGTACGAGATACACAGTTGTTTTTATTTTTGGTGTTCTGACTTTTTAAATAAAAGTTCCCACAATTTCTAGTATTACAGCGATTTAATGATATAGTGAAATAGTATTGGAGATTTAATGGCAGCAGCTTGTTAAAACTTTGTACATGAAGACAGCTGTTCTAAATCTAATTAACTGAAAAGGGGCAACGTCTTGAAACTATTAAACAATGGGGTTGTGTGATGTAAATATTTTGCTTTACAGACAATACAAATGATTCTCTTTTGCTTGATGAAATAGGGTCTAAATTTGACTTGTAAGTGTTTCCTCACACCTCAACGAAGTAAGTAAGATAGGGTATAAACAATGAGTAATACAAAATGTACAAGGACCTGTAGTATCTAAAACATTCTTAACTTTATTCAGAAGGGCGATGCATTTTGAAATTTTCCCACATACCTTTAAAATGTGATCCTTCCATGTCAAGTTTGCGATCGATCAAAATCCCAAGAAATTTGCTGAGTAAACCCTCTCAATATTAATGCTATTTATGTGGACCGGGATGGTTTTAAAACCTTGTCAGAAAAAATTGTTTTGTCTATGTTCAGGGATAGCTTGTTAATTGAAAACCAAGTGTGCAGTTTCAGAAGTTCCTCGTTGACCTTATCATATAACACATTAACATCGTTATGATATTCGAGCAGAAGATATTTGTATCATATGCAAATAAAACGAATTTTAGTGTGTCAGACACATTGCAGATGTCATTAATGTACAATATGAATAGTTTAGGTCCTAAAATAGACCCTTGTTGAACTCCACAAACAACTTCTTTAAGTGGGGACCTCTTATTAATAAAATCAACATACTGTTTTCTATTAAATAAGTAGCTTTCAACCCACTTTAAAACAATATCTCTAACACCAATATACTCGAGTTTCTTTAAGAGAATACTGCGATACTTGTCGTAGAGGATGCAACGGAGTCCCGGCAGGAAGTAAGGTAATAGTTTTTTCCTCTGAAATACTACAAAGATCTCCAGATAATTATCTCAAAATAATAAATTATCGAATAAAAATAAAAACCTCGAGATAATTTCCCAACATTATACCCACTGTTTACAAAACGTGTTTCTGTACCGTCTTGCATTGTGATCAACACGTACCAATATTATCCATTTATTCTGATGCATTGGCACAATGATGCCCATTCTCACATTACAAGTACAACCTTGTTTCCTCCTAGCAGTAAGTTTAAAATTACATGTGCTGAGCTGAAACACGCATTTCTTAATGCTGGATAAGATATACCAATCCTTTACTACTGTTCACTGAGTAACGAACCTCTTGTTGGCGACAAAACCTATACGATTATGGAAAGCCGTGTTGCAACAAATACATCATTATTTTGTTCAAATCAATCAAATCGAAAGGGGGAATATGCTGGTATAAATTCGAATAGGTACCGGTATTAATTCCGACTGTTTTTAATTCGAATTCATACCGCTATTAAATCAATCAATCAGTTTTAATTTAAATATATACTAGTGTAAATTTGAGAATATACCCATATTAAATCAAGCAACCACGAAAGGCGGAATTCAACGCATTCAATGCATATTCGCTTCTCTGATTGGTTGCATCGACTTTGATCGCTGGTTGGTGAGGTGATGTTTGAACGTAGCGACCAGCCAGAACCTTTCCGAGGAAATTGCAACAATTTGTTTTGCCGTACGGGACGCTCATTTTTGCTTTTAAATTGAAACGGGAAGAGGCCAGATTAAGTGGGACAGATGGTAACCCTAAACATCATGCAAGGTATTCAATTCCACCAGATTTGAAACAGCATATATATGCAACAAACACCACTCCACTGGACTAGAAACATATGCAAAGCATGGATACAAGGTGTCTGATGCCAAAATACTGGGAGATATAGTTTTTCAGAGCCACAAAACATTGGGAGATCAGTGGGAAAAAGGGAGGTTGGTACAGTTTCTATAGAAATGATATGAATAGTTTTACAAGCAGAGCCGATCAGCGGGAGGGGTGCTCGGGTGTCTCAACGCCCCCTGCAAGAAAAAGTGGTCATGGCCAAAAAAATCTAAAATACCAGTTGAAGACTTTCATACCTTATTCTAGCATATTGTATAACTTTAAAAGACACCAAATAATGCGCTAGATTGTATCTAAGGTTACCTACAGTAGAGGTGAAAAATTTCTCAAAAAGGGAATGGGGAGACCTCCTTTCGACCATGATTCCCTCCACCTATCAAAATACTATAGTATGACTTTTTTTCATCAAGGTGGCATATATTTATGTAAGTTATCGGAACAAGATAGGGGCGTAGGCCAGGCTTTTTTTTGCGAGAGAACAAAATCGAATCACCTATATTCGACCACCGTCCTGAGACCACAGATACGTGGTATGAGTAGAGGTCTAAGGGGATGAGGCATCACCTCCTCTTTGCCTAGGAAGGATCTTTTTGCCTTTCTTGGTCGGCCGTTCATAGTGCAAAATTTACTTTTTTGACACCTGCACCCACGAATCTAAAATGAAGGTTACGGAAAGAAAAAATGTAGTAGAGGGGCTGGGTGCCAGGAGGACTATCTAAGAGAAAAGTTTTGGTTTTTCAAACCCTGCAGATGGCCGGAAACGTCGCTTCTCTAAGCTGCATGTACCCAGCCTTGAAATAGGGATCTCATGCCTGCAATTTTTCAATTAACGAGATAAAAATCATTGTATGAAAAATGTTATGCTGCTAGTACATAGATGATACAAGAATCATAATGAATGATGCATCCTAGCTCTTTCATCAATTCTTAGAACATTTGGTAAATCCCACTGTTTAATTGGTTAATAATGACCCATTTTCAGCTTGAAAATAACAATAAAAATTGGGGTAGGCGGTTGAACATTATCTAATACAACGAAGCGACGCAGAATCTGATAGAAAGTTTTTAGAGGAAACGCTTTGGTAAAATATAAACTTGTTGAATGCACCCTTAGTGAAACATTTTCAACTGGAAAAATGAAATGACGAACTTTTATTTGTTAGTAGAATTGACGTACTTTTAAATGGTAGAATATACTTTTATATGACAGACTATTGGTTCGTATTGGCAATAGACTTAGCATTGATAACCAATGCTTTTGGGGATTTATTTATCTTTTTTAATTCAGCGTCATAGTTGGAAAAAGCCGAAAATTGTTTCCAGAATCTGTGACATCTTTAATATCGAAGGTTTTGATTGACTGTTCGAGCTTTCGGGAAGACGTATTGCCAAGGTGTCCTGCGTGAAATAAATATGCAGACCGTTCTGCTGAGGATCTTAACCCCCTAGCCGCATTCTTGGACATTGCATATAATCAACAGGAGCTTGTATGGCCACTCGAAGCCTCGAATCAACGATTAACACCTTCATGAACACCTTGTTTCAAATGTGTTGTTATAATCTGTTTCTTCGTAGTTTCTGATATCATTAACGATCACACTTGTAAAGGCAATGTTTCCCAGATCCCCCCCCCCCCCCGGTCTGTCAACTTATGGTCCGTCTCCCTCCCCTCGTCGTTTTTTTTCTCTCCTTTATGTTTTAACATCAACCAGCGCGTCCCCAAAACTTCTGTGGGGACACCACCTGAGAAATTGGAGGCAATATGAAATCCTTCCTTAATGCCTGGTCACATGTAGTCCAGGTCACCCGGGGTGTGAGGTTCCGGCCATCTGGAGTTTGTAAAGCCAAAAATTGGTACGCTCCAACTGATGGTAACAGAGAGAGTCCTGTCAGGGCGGTGAGCGCAAAAGGGCTACGTCCACAGGCCAGACCCCCACCCGTGCTGAAAACACTGGATAAGCGCTTTATATACCATATCAATGACGTATAGGCAATATCTGCCCCAGTCATTAGACCATGACGGTGTTGTGGTTATTCCTGCTTACTTTCTTTTCACGTATGCCTTCTGCATGCCTAACCCACGAGAGATTTTTTTTTTTCGAAATTTCTCTAAGGCTTTTAAACCACTCTCCGCGGTGAGACGTTTCACTGGAAATTTCCTTCTACCATTTTTCATAGATTGTTTTTCAATTTGCAGACATGATATTCTTATTTTAAGGCTGGTTACATGATGCAACTTAGAACACTCGGGAAACGGTGTTTACTATCTGGCAGAGGGAGATGGAGGCAGCGTAAGACTCCAATTTTTTGTACGCTACGCGCCTTCTTATCGTGGCGTTCCGTTTTGATAGTAATTCCGTTAATTAGTAACGTAACGTGGGGCCTTTCGATGGCGTTTCTGGTGGGTTCTGATTTGCGAGCCTATTAGGGCGTTGTCTATGCGGAGGAAATTGAACATAGGCGAACTTATCAGAGTGGTAACACATTAACAAGAAAATGAAAGAGTCACGATGGGTTGCGTGCATTGCTTGTATTGATGATGTGCTCCAACTAAAATCCAACAACAGAATGACATCTAAGTCCTCTACCACTTACAAGGACAACTCAGCTAATTAACATAAAATAACGGACATAACACACACATGCATACAGCTGCAAACACACAGCTGGCTGAATACAAAAAGAAATAGTTAGGCTTGCAACAACGATACTTAGCATACTTATACTCTTACAGTAACAAACAAAATTCGGGTAAAAAATCTCTGACCTTAAAATTTTTAGACGTCAGTAGTCCTATGTGTTCAGCTTCAAATATTTGCCAATTGTCAAAGAAAAATGAAAGAGGATGCGTACTTGATTCTTGCATCACTTCAACCCACCTAATACGTATTGTCATTGTCGAAATTTGGGACATTCAACACACCCCCCCCCCCTCCCTCCTAAAGACATGACCCTAGCTGCCACTCTAATGGTACGTAGTCGATACGGTGAGAAATCATCACACACATAGTCAGCAAAAGCAAGGAGTTGCTAATAGCAGCTTCTTGTAAAAGTTACACTGCAGGCTACGTTTTAGAAAAATTACCCTGTAATGTATCTATATAAACAGCATGTAATAAACAGTACATGCGAACTCCAAAACCAAGATCCATATGTAGCTCGGGAGCTACCGAAGATTTAATTCACATCTCGAGTACAAAAAGTTTGATTGCATGAATGGAAAGGGGGTGGTGTGGGAACATAGGAATGGACATTCTTAAGTTTTGAAAATGGTGCGTCGCCAAAAAAAAAAAAAACGTTTAAATTACATCTTTGACTGCATCCACGATAGTAGCGCAGTCTGGTCAATTTCGTACTCCTGATTGCAGATCTGATGCTCTTAAGTGAACAAAATGGTGCAAAAGACACCAAAAGAGGCGTGGTTTTCAGATTTAAATTGCATATTGAGTATACTGATGAAAAGTTGCAAATGCATTCTTTGCATACCCTTGATAGCAGATTAGCAATTCTGAAGT
Organism: Stichopus chloronotus; assembly: GCA_021234535.1. NCBI lineage: Eukaryota > Metazoa > Echinodermata > Holothuroidea > Aspidochirotida > Stichopodidae > Stichopus > Stichopus chloronotus. The sequence continues at coordinate 15,533,578 of CM037834.1, forward strand.
GTTCAGATTGGTGCAAAAGGCACTTAAGAACATAGGAAAGAGGGAGCTGATTTTGGCACATTTAAAGCACATATTGAGTGCATCGATGAAACTTTGCTTGTACATTCTTTGCATGCCCCTTATAACAGATTAGCAATTCTTGTGTGTCCGAATTGGTGCAAAAGGAATAAGATAATTCAAATTAAAATGAATTATTTTAGCAAAAGGCAGAGGCAAAAGGCACTTAAGAGCTCAAACAAAGAGGATGCTATTTTGCACATTGAGAGCACGTATTGAGTACATCGATGAAACTTCACAGGTAAATTGCTCGTGTGCCCATAAATCTTAAGTGTCCAGGTTAGCGCAAAAATGTACTCAAGAGGTCCCAAACATGGCTGTGTTTTTTCAACATTTCACAGAAATATTAAAATATAGACTACAAACTATTGACCAGTCCTCATTGAAACACACACTAAACTTTTCTGCCGTCACAAAGAACCCCTATGATAATATATTTACAAAATCTAGAAATTTTTTTGCCGTTCCACCAACAATAAATTTAGACAATTCAATTGTAAGATCGGCTTTTTGAGTCTGGGTATTCAAAGCATGTCACCTAAATCCCACGGTGCACTTTCGCTTCAAGCAGAACCAATTTTAGCACTTATGCACATGGATTTTCATTGCTACCTTCATACTTCTGAAGCATATCTAAACTTAGTATTGTGTACATCGATGAAACTCGAAAATGAAAATTGGGTGTAGGCCGTTGGACACTATCTAACACAACAATGCCACGCGGAACCCGACTGAATTTTTTTTTATCAGAAACGTCTGGATGAAACATGAGTTTGTTGCCTGTAAACATGCTGAAACATTTTCAACTTTTTACAACGAAAATGATATACTTTTAAATAGAATTTACGTACTTTTAAATAATAATATGAAAAAGTATCGGTCCTTATGACAAATTAACCGGTTTCTGCTCTCATACTCATTTGTAGAGGAGCGTCATCAGTAGAAAAACTTATATTTTAGGCATTTGGAGTATATGTCGTAATATTTTTATTGTTAGAAAATGGTGTTGTCTGGCTCACGTTAACGACTATAAGCTCAGCGTGCAGCTTTGAGAGCATTTCGCAGATCTTTGTGCTAGTCCTAACTGTCATGACAGTCATGTGATTCTCCCTTACTTGAAACCTTGATTTTACAAGTAAATCTTTTCGATTCGGGGCCCTTTTACGGGCAAGAATCGGTTCGTTTGGAGACAGCGTGGAAATTATAAAATGGATCTCTAATTTTAAATTCCAGTGTTCCAGGAATGGCCTCTTTTAGGTGTCGGAATTTGATACGGGAGGGGGGGGGGGGATACGTCAGTATGAAGGTGGTTCCCTTTGTTTGGATTTGATGGTGAGATAATGCTAAACGGTTTTCGAAAGAAGTGTTTTTAGTGGCCGTGTCATATGCTCCTTCCTCATAGTTTCAAGTTTTTCTTTGGTCATCTCTTTCTTTATGCCGGAAATCGGTCTCGTTGTTACAGAGACGTACATAACGGAGCATTTCTCCGTTGATGAAGCCTTTAAAGGTGGGAAGTGGGTGTACGGAGTTTCTGTTGAGGTATGGATAAATCTGAGTAAGTTTGGTATAGACTGTCGTATCTAATAAACCAGTAGAGTGAAACTTAGGGTCTTTGAAGATCCTTTGATCTCGGTACGTAACCTCAGCTTTGGAGACTTCTACTGTGAACATGAGAGGATGACAAATTTCATTCATCTTTACTATGAGTTTCTCCAGTTCTGTGGCTGTTCCACCGTACAACAAAAGGATGTCAACGAAGCTATTTTTTTAATTCTAGGATCCGTTGGAAAAATCTGTTTGTGCATTAGTACATCACAGATTTCTGGTGGAACTTGGCAACCCATAGGGCAGCCATTTTTTTTTTTGGCGACAAAACTGTTTCTTATACTCACAGTACTTTATCGATCTTATTTTTAGATGAGCAGCATATCTTGGACTAACTTATTTGTTTCTAATGTCATAGCACTCTCTAACTTTTCGTAGTGGTGGCTAGACAGATGCCTTTCAACGTCGGCTTGATAGTCTGTGTGATTGAGTACTGCAATGTCTCTACCTTTATCAAACGGATCAATAACGACAAAAGAGGTCGTTTTTAGTGTGTTTAACACAAACAAGTCTATTAACATTGCTTTTTACATTACTGATAGGGACACGTACTAGCTATTTTTGCTTTCTAGCTTTCTCTATAGGTCTTCAACAGAGGCGAGAATTTCACCACGTTTCGGTTTTACCGGCCTGGCAATAAAACTCTGTTTTTTACCCAGTGCAATGATCTCTGTATCAGACATATTTCTGTCAGAGATGTTGAGCACGAACTTTGAAAATATTTCTTTTTTTTTAAATGGCTACCAATAGTTTCATGTCCATTGTAGTTGATGCGGCATTTATTTATGCTTTTCTCAGCTTCAAAAGAACGGAACTTTCTTTTTGAATCTATTATTACTCTTAGTTATGGTAAAGGAGGAAGAAGAAAAATTTTGGTATCCCTGTGTAATACCCTTATACTCCCTTATCTCACTTATTGTAATAACATTTGGGGGAGCACGTATGCTACCAGAATTAAACCTCTCTTTATTTTGCAGAAAAGGGCTATTAGATGTATATGCAACGTAGACTATCGTCGTCATACTGCACCTCTTTTCGCTAGTCTTAACCTTCTTAATATTTATGATTTAAATCGGTATCTTATCGGGTTGTTTTTTTTTTTGACTGGCTACATAACAGAACCCCGTCAATATTTCGTGCTCATTTTCAGTTTCGTGATAGCAATTACCTTTATCCTAGTCGTACTTCAAATCAGTTTATCACTCCCCTTTGTAGGCTTAGGTCATCTCAATTTGGTCTTCGATTTGTAGGTGCAAAACTTGGAATTCTCTCCCCTTGGAAGTTACAAACTGTAAAACACCATATGCATTTAAAAAGCAGCTTAAAGTTCATTTCATTGCAAATTACCTTTGAACTACCGTCTTTTTTGCATTTCTGTTCTCTATTCTTGTTGTTTTTTTTTGTGCTTTTCTTTTGTTGTCTTGTATTTTCTGTCTGTCTTTAAGGGGTGTCAACACCCACAAGCTCCCAGGAGCTTTCAGTTGCCACTCCTCAGCCTCTTACCTTTTTTTTTTGTGTAAGTAAAGTAATTATTTTATGAAGTGTCTAAGCATGATGATCCTTATATACTGTATTTTCGTTACTTTTTCCACTCTCAGAATATTGTTACATGTCTTATATTATAGTAAGAGATTGGAATAAAGTCATACTGAACTGAACTGAACAGAAAGAGAGAGAGAAAAAGCTTTGTATGTTTAACGGAGAGGATAATAAACTGCTTTTTCTTGAAGATTTGGTGGCCCTCAAAAGAGCCGTTGACTTTTTATGGCAACGTTCTACCTTGAATGAATTTAATGCATTTGAACGGCGGAAGACTTAAGTCCAACGGGGTTTGCCATATTCGTATATGGCAAGCGGCACTGGACATATTTCGTATTGCTTTCAACGCGTAAAGAAATGGACGATACACCAATCAAATACACGGAAATGTGATTATTCCATTTCACACCAGGGCAGCACATTCAATTGCATATATACACTACAAAATCCTTGAGGCATAGAGCATAAAGAAGGATTGCAACACAATATTGGATTACACATATCCTCGAGTTTTGTGACAATAATAACCAACCGAACAATGCGGTTCATTATCATTGGAAATCAGCCGTACACAGTGACGTCATTAAGAACATGAGGAAGTCGTCTCATGAAATTGCCAAGAAGAGTAGGGCCGACAAGCGCTGTCCTAATGGGGTTATCATATATAGACAAAACACACCCTTTGTAGGACGATATTGATGTAATTTTGTGACAGATTAAGTTTGTACACAAACTGGTCAAATCAGAGTGGATCGATTGCTTCCATCATATGCTAAATGCTCCACATACATCTTTACCCGATATAGTTAATGTTTTTCATTCAAGTTTACTCCAGAATTTCAGTGACAAATGGGAGAACATAATATGTCATTTGAATCTACGGTTGCCTAGTCTGATGGACCATCTTTTTTCCAGGGAGGGAGCCAACATATAAAATGTTTTCCAGATTACATGGGTCTTGCTTGATCCGGAAAATGAGCGTGCCATGGATGGGGGGCAGGCAGTGGCAACACCAAAGGGGGGGGGGGACTGGCATTCGTCCCTAGTCAGAAACCTCTCACCCAGTCACTCAACCCCCCCCCCCCCCCACACACACACACACTCATTTGCAGTGACCTCACAAATGCATGCATGTATATGTATATTCCCTGTTTATATTCATAATTCTACATTTACCTTCTCATTTAGGGAATCCATGAGAGTTAATTTTTCATCCAGAGATACGTTAAGCCCTCGGACCTTCCAGGAACTTCGTCCCCTGGACCCCAACAGACTTTGCCTCAGGACCCCATATGGGGTCTTAAGTTTATGTATTTGAAGTGCATTACTCACCCAGAAATATGCTAAAACCTCAGAGCTTCGAGTGGAGGGGGATGACTTCTAGTGGACCTCCACTGCGGCTCTCTCCTGGACCACATTAGAGGTACTAAATTCTCATCTTGTCAACATAACCGAAATAATTAAAAACGTTGGAATCTTTGTGTTTAATGCACTTTGAACAAAGGTGCCATTAGACGGGCGCCTGGATCCCACTCACTATAGGCTCACGCTTCGCACTCGATTTCGCGCAATCGTGAAATTTTTGCCCCAACAGTTTTTTCCGACCATTAATTGCTCCTCCCCCAATCTAAAATTCTGGTGCTGAGGGCAGAAGCTTGGCTGACCGGAAAGATCTCAGCTGATCGCATGATTTTCTGGACGGGGGAGAGCAATCACAGGGTTGCTAAATGTGAGTGAGACTTTAAGGAGTGTGAATAAAATTCAGGACCTCTCCTGTAAGCAGTCATTATTTTGTGCTTTCATTTGCAATAAAATTTTTCCTGCAGTAAGAAGAAAAGTAGCAAATGCAAAATGCTAAAAAATAACCAGATAGAAAGTATCACGTAGTGATAATGTAAAATTCCAAGTTAATCCTTGGAAAACTAGAAGAATTGAACTTGCAGGCAATTACATCGAAGCCCATTGGGACGTGGACATATATGCCACACCCCTTACTGCAAATCCGCCAAGTAACACTACGGCTTAGGCTACGAGATATGCATGTCTACAATGAGACTGACAAACTGTGACACAACAAATAAGCCTGGCCTAGATGGTATGACGGCGCGCACTAAGAGCCACGTATGTATGGCTCCGAGAACGCACACGAAACACCACTACAGTGACAGGAAATTCACACACGCCAAAGCCTGCATATAAGTTAACCTAAAAACTCTGTTAAAACCGCCTAGGCCTAATATACTCCGCCAGCAACGGATTCTGGCGGTAAAGATACTTCTTGAAGTAGCGAAGTGAAAAGAAGAAATACAATGATCTCGCTAATCTGTCGTTGGTCGCAGTATGGTAGCTATCAGTACACTACACCACAAGCAGGCAGCTTGCGCATTAACTGCATGTCACTGTCAGTATACCAGTTTGAAGCTACAATGAATAGTGCTATTGGGTAGGTGGAAACGACTTGAAGCAATCAATCAAATCCCCCTATTTTTCCTGAGTGAGTCGGTAATATTTCCAAAGTACTCGGTGTTACACACTATGATAAAATTCAAAGGGTCTTGCAAGCAGGCTAAAGTGGCGATTAGCACTTAATAAAACAATACAAATGTCTACGTCACTATTCACCTTCCCGTCGAATCTGCAATTTTCTTGTGCGCTCAAGAATGTATAAAGCAACTATTCATGGGCACCAACCCAGATGAAAATTAGAAAAAAAAAGAAAAGAAAATCACACGACGAGCTGAGTAAATCCAAGAATCGAAACTATGGGCTTCGATTAATGAGCTCTTATGTCTTGTGCATTCTACAAAATGAAATTGAACCAAAAATCTTCTTAGATTTTCTTTTTCAGTTTTTCATTTACTTTGTTCTTTTATGTTTCCCGAATCTCGGGTCCACAGCACTGCGGGCTAAATAATTTGTCAAGGGATGGGGGAGGGGCAAGTTTGGGTGTGTACATGGACTGAGATTTGTCCCAGAGACTATCTAAGGGGAGCAGAGAAACTTTTGAACCTCTAGGTGTAACAAACGATTCAGATGGCCGGAAACAGCATTTTGCAGCCCCTGCAACGACATCATTGTTTTTAGTTTAAAATTCAACGTTGCCGTTTGAGTGATAGCTAGTGAGATTTGCCGACTGACTGATCCACGCCCCCACGGAGAACAATTTTGTGTTCATTTGTTTTATTCATGGGCAATGTGACGTTAGGCACCCCCCCCCCCCAAGTTTGTCACTTTCTGAGCCTGTATATATGTATAAGTGTGAAATTTTGATAAGATGTATCTGATGACGAATTACCATCCTGGGGGAGGGCTCATTGGGAAAAATATTTTGTATCATGGGTGAACTAATAGATGCAAAATGGTGCTATATTTGATGCTAGATTTTTAAGTGAGCATATTTCATAGAAATTGCTGTTTCTTAAGTAATGATTTTAGTTTCATTTATTTCGCTTTGCATTGCAGGGGAAGTGTTCATTTGTAGGCCTTAACTGAGTGTGCCTAATTCAGATTCTAATTTCTGCATGCCCGTAGATAACCTCGAAGTAGTCTGAATGATGCTGAGGTAATATTTCTGTTAACTAAACTGAAATAAGCTTTTTAGTGTAGGTCACAAAAAGTGCCTTCCAGTGGTAGTGGTACATAGTTTCATGGTTGTGTAGTTCCACTTGCTAAACTGTAAGGTCCCACTGCGCTGCACTGATCATAATAACACCAGTGCATTTACGATCCAATCTCAGCGGGCTGAATCGGGGACATTTCTGTGGAATGCGACTCAGGCATGCTTCAGGCGTGACGGTCAGTGACACACGATATCTGGGGAAGTATGTTGTTAAAATACGTATAATACATGGAATAAATGTTCCGCAATTTCTTATTCCAGTAAAAATTTTGAGAAATGGAAAGAAAACATTATTTACCTAAATTTTTCAGTTTCCCATTTTTTCTCCTGGGTTTGAGGTGATTCAAGAATCATAATCAATTACGCATCAGGCTTTGCCCGAAGTTTTGTTACTGATAAGAGAGATTACTATCTAAAAGGAGTGTCACCATGTGTTGGAGCGTAGCGTACAAGAAAATTTTGGGCTTTACAAGCTCCTCAGAGAGTAGGGAACGGCGTTCCCGGGTGTTCTAGGCTGCTTGTACACAGCCTTAATTAAAATGCTGATATCATGTCTGCAATTTGAGAAACAATCTGTGAAAAATGGTACATCATATGGTGGATATCCGGAGAAACGTCCCAATTAGAGTGGTTCAAGATCCTCAACGGGAAAAATTCGAAAAATGAGATAACTTTTGTTCGGCTAAGCAGATGGTGAACTCGCAGATTCTTATTATTGTGGACACATATTGCCTATAGTCGTTGGTATGACATCTCAGGCGCTTATCCCGGTATTTTTGCGGGGTTTGAGAATCTGTCCTGAACTTAGGCGTAGCCAGTTTTGCGTGCACCGAGCGGACAGGGCTAAGTAAGCATCACGATCAGTTCGAAGAGATTTTCCCCTCCCCCCAGATGGCACTTCCCTGATCATTAATTGAATTAATGATATCAAAAGGACATTTCAAGGTATCTGTAAACACATTAATGATATTTGCAAATATGACGTCAGATATCGTTCCTTTTGCCTTATTTAAAAATACCTTCCATTAATAATATCATCAAATATGACGTCACATATCATTAATTCTGTCTTATTTGAAGATATCTTTTAACAGACTTAATGATATCATCAAGTATGACGTCACATATCGTTAAATTCTACCTTATTTAAAGATATTTTTAATATGTTTTAATGATGTCATCAAATGTGACATGTGACGTCAATCATATGTGTAAGACTATTGGCTCAAGATAAGCACTTTAAGCAGGATCAAGCTGTGTATCGATATAAAAACTTGTATTTAGTATTTTAATGGATGTAGTTTACCTTGCATTGACTATTGAATTCTTATATGGAGTACCCAAGAAATATGAGAGGTAATAGAAAAACTTTGATCATATGAGGACAAATCGATCTATAGATCAAGGTCCAGTCCCAGTCTCAACAAAGTAGAGTCCGCAAATATTTACCTTTATTTCATAGTTCTGAGGACGACCGTTGGTATGCAGAGTGGACTCATGTCAATTAATTAATAGGGAATTGCTTCATTTCACATGCCTTACTTAAAATCGTTCGTGAAAATAGCCAAAGTGGACCCCAAAATGCACGATCGATTCTTGGGACTTAAAATGGTAGGTCCCGAGTCAGGCCCACTTAAAGCCCACTTCACTATTTACCTTATATCACAGGTTGAAAGTCATCTTACGATGCATGGATAAGTAATGACTCACAACTCATTTAGAAAACGTTTAGTAAAGACAGCCCGGTACCAACTCGGTACCAACTCAAGTACATTTCACATTTTAGTTTCGTCTCTAGAACAATTTTGGTAAAGGTACACTTACTAAAGAACTGTCCCATAATTGCTTAAAAATTTATGATGTTATTCCAATTCTTGGGACGTTTAATAGCATGGCCAAAGTTTTGCGTAATTATCTGATCTTTAGTATTTAGTTTTGGTTTAGTATTATCTGAGATCTGTTTACGTCCCTTGAACAGGTTAGAGTCATCCCCGATACATAAACGCAATCAATTTTGCATTAAGATCACTTTCACAACATTTAATGAGAGCCCAGCTAAGTATCAACCCGGTCCGGTTCCTGACCAAGGAGTACAAAGTTCAACCCACGTCCAGGAAAAACCCGCATTTAGTCATGATATTTACGTCACTTTTAGTTCTTTCGACAAATGTGTATAAAGGTAGGCTTGTAATTTATTTAAATCACAGAAATGTCTTAAGTTTTTTCTTCGTTTGTGATGACAGTCAAATTGTGCACTACCTGGGCCCCTCGTGGGCAAGTAAATTGCATGGTCCAAGTCATTCCCTGTCAAGACCCACTTTGGTTTATTACTTATTTGGTGTTATTAGGTTAAAAATCTTCTCACGATAAACAATGACTCACCGTTTCTTTGCAAGACTTTCAAAGACAGACCGATTGGGCACGGTTTGGAACCACTTGGGGCCAAATAGAGCAAAGTCCAAATCAAACCCACACATAACCAGCACTCATTCAGTTTTATTCTTGTAGTTCTCTAGACTTATAATATTGGAGAAATTGTGAAGTCAATTGATAAAAAGAGAATAGCCATGTTGGGACCCGTTTTTGTCCCAATTGAGGCCCAAATCGTAATTACACAACACAGGCCCAGTGATAGCCATACAAAAACAGATGTATTTAGCACTTTTCTTTTGTAGGTACTTCACCATCTCCACCTCACCCCCCCCCCCCCCTCTCTCTCTCTAGCCTCTTAGATAAAGAAAAACACTTGAACTTTCACTTGAAAACCTTGCTTCAAAACTGAGTTTGAAGACTTTCCATTTACGCCAAATTGGGTCCCTATAAGGCTCCTAATTAAGTCCTACCTTTAGCACAACCCCAAGTAGACCCAACCCGCAAAGGTAAGACCCAGTTGGGTCAGAATGGGGCTTGCTTTCTTTGATAGTACTTTTAAGTGTCTAATTAAAGATTCCATTTATCTTGTTTTGTTTTCAAGCTTATAGTTCTCAGTTTTATAGTCTAAAAATGTTGCCATATTCTATTTCAATTTTTCTTGTAATTTGTAATGTCTTTTTTGAGGGTGGAGAGTTAGCTTGGTGGTTAGAGTGTCTTGCAATCAAAGGGTCCCAGGATCAAATCCCGGTGGAACCACTTGGAAAATTTCTGGGAATTCAACTTTGACTTGTTCGGTAAAGCTGTTTACAGTGGGTTATTTGGGTTCCTGTTGTCCGATTTAGGTCTTGTCCGCTTCAGGTTGCTTGGTACAGCTGATGGACTGCTGAGCTGGGCAGGTTCTCCACTCCTCCCAGCCTTTGGGAAAGTGGCTAAAGACTGGGGGACACACTCTCGTCCGTCGGATGGGGACGTTAAATGGCGGTCCATGGAGCAGGTTTGGGTTTGCATTGGTTTGCATTGGCGATTGTCAGTGGCGGAGCTACGGGGGGAGGGGGGCATGAGGGGGAATTTGCCCCTCCAGATTGTTTCCTTCCCCCCCCCCAGTTACCCCCCAGTTGCTCTCACCCTTCCCAATCAGATCTTGTACTCATCCAAAATTAATTTAATCACAAAACTGGACTGAATAAGAACAGCTTCCTGGGAACCATGATTGGTAAATGCCTAATTTACACAAGCTGCCAGTTTTCATATCATGCCCGTAGCCACTTCAACAGTAGGCCAGCCTGGTCAGACCAATTTTCTCTGGAATGTTTACCGTCCAGCATAAGGGAAGGGCGGGTAGGTGGTTGTTTTCCTAAATATAGGAATGCCGTTGTTTTCCTAAATGTAGGAATGGAATGGAAGTGTATGTAGCCTATGTGTGTGTGTGTACTCGGTGGTACCGCGTAAATGTGAAATGGTACTCCCAAAGAAAAAAGTTGGGAACCTTGGAGTACGGTCAACCGAAAAAATAAATAATATAAAAATAAATAATATAAAAATAAATAATATACCTCTCTTGGGGCTTAATTTTCCATCCAGAGATATGCTAAAACCTCAGAGCTTCCGGGAGCTTCGCCCCCTTGACCCCCACCGGGGCTTTGCCCCTGGACCCCACCAGGGGCCCTACGGCGGGCCCCTGGACCCCACCTGCAAGGCTTCGCGCTTCGAGCTCGGTGTCGCGATGCGCGCGAAAATTCCCCCCCTACATTTCCTCTGCCCTCAGTTTGCCACCCCACCCCCCAAGTCTGACATCCTGGCGCCGCGATTGTCTGGTTTCACCTCTGCCTTGATATCCTCTGGACACTTATCGAAAAGAGTAGACGAATCTCGCCGGTGTTCATCCACGATCAACATGGTATAGGGTCCTTGATGAGCCCATATGGGGCTTCCTGATCCTCCACTTTCAAATTCAAATTTTCACACCTGTTCATTCCTTTGTGGTGTTCTGTCTTTTGTATATTTGCGTAATTGTATAGACGACCTCAGGTATGATAAGTCATGGCTAACCGAACTATTCTCTTGAAGATAGGTTGAAAACAAATAAAGGTATTCTTTGATTACGAGCATTTCGTACAGCCCAGTAAAAGCACCAGCTAAATGATATACCCAGTTGTTTCTTGCGTGTGCATCCAAAACACGACACGTGGAGGGAACATTTTCTAACTACTGTTGTCGTAGACAAACACACTTCTCCAATGCGTAATGAATTTATAACATTTCCGTGTATTTGAATGGTCTATCGTCCATTTCTCGAAGTGTTGAAGCAATGCGAGCATTGCCAAGACCATCCTATTCGCAGTTTCTCCCGAATGTTACGAATTTGACTCCTCAATGGGGGTTTTCCTGACCACTTTTGTTGTGTTGCTAGCTTGTTCACAGGTTTTTGCTGTAGGTTCAGGCACACTGAAGATTTGTTTAAACGGACACTCTTCATGTAATGATTGTCATGCTAACGTTAGTGAGGTGCGCGAAGTTTGGGAGGTTTACATCGTATCGTTATCTAAAGTAAATGTTGATTAAAATAACAGATTTCGAGGTACAATCCATAGCATATTAGATCAAATTACTAGTAACATTGAATTTTAGACTTTCGAAAACAAGATAATTACAATGCATAAACAAATATTATAATAAATAAGTCGATATGTATGGATTTTTAATTTCCAGCAGTTAGAAATTCCAAGGCTTTTACGTTAGATGCGCGAAGTTTTACACATCCATGCCACAACTACAAGGCTATGAAGACCAAATTACTTATTCGATTTACTAAGTCAATGGGAAAATTAGTAGGGGTATGCTACTCTAAAAGCCAACGTGCTCGTGAAGTCCTTGTATCCGTGTAACATTTGTTTGCATCATACAGGAGTCACCAACCGTTGCCAATTTGTTGAACAAAGTATGTTGAAAAATCCTGTTATCCTTATGTCTATTAACAAGTGAAGTTACCAAGGACGTCTTGAAAGGGTGAAATGTATTACCGTAGTGTATAGTATCCTTTTTCTTCAATGCATTTCAAACGAGTAGTAGTTTGTTTCACGAATGTTTTTTTTTGGCAAGGCATACACCGCACAGTATAGTACAACTGCAAGGGGTTGGCTACTCTCATACACAGGTCGTCCTAGCGTTAAAAGGAAATAGGGCGTTTAGAATGCACCAACATGACACACTAAAGAAATAGTTTAGTCGTTATTAAACCATTCAGTCTCCTCAATAAACGCCTACCAAAGCTTCATCTCCTCAAAATATTATGCATGTGATGAGTAACGGAAGATGCATCATTTGAATTTTGAAAAGTTTGGGTGAACTAATTAGTGTTGAGCAACACACAACTGAGTTTCTACCTTAAACTTTAAAGAAATGTATTTCTTGAAAAAAAGACTACTGCCCTGCCTTATTTTGAATAATCTATCATTCTGCATCTACAAACAGTGGTTTTAAAAATATGAATGTCTTCTGTAAAACAAATGCCCTATTTCCCTATTGCCTACCTTTAATATGGGACTTAGGAAATAGTGTATACTTAATGCTAGGACGACCTGTGCTCTCATACTGTAGGCTTAGGCATTGTACTGGCTAGACCTTATCTCTTGGTAATTAATGTTCCGTTTTATTCCACAAATCATGTCTCATTCAAGTTATAATTTGAAGTAGGCAAATACTGCTTAGGATATGACATTTGTTCTGTTCGAACAAAATTTTCAATGCAGGGGAAACAGTCTGTGTACAACTAGTATGTCCTAACATGCATTACTGTGTACTTCCACATGTGCAAGGCTTATTTTGAGATAATGCCACTTCATTTTTGCAGGTCTTGTTGTAGTGCTTCTGGCCTTGGGCAGAAAGGAAAGTTCATTGCTATAAATGTTCTAATCATCATAATCCAGTATTACTATTTACATCCAATATTGGGTAACTCATTAGGCCTAGGGTGCTGTTGGAAGTTCTTGGAAGCTTTGGCAATATCAATTATTTCTGCGCAGGTAAGGAATAGTTCCATATGTTTTCATGTATGATTAGCATTTGAGGCCTATGTGTACTGAACATGAAAAGAGATTGATATTACTGGTTGTAGAATGTAATAGTAATTCCTTAAGAACATACCCCACTTTGCTCAAGAGATCACAGACAATGATGATAGTGTAAAATGCTCAACAAAATCACAATGTAAGTAACTGAAACTTTCTAAAGTTATTCGTGGTGATGATGAAACATCTTGAAATACCGATCATAATTTACTGAGGAAATGATTATTAGAATGTGCAATTTAAAAGAAATTTGGTGCATATGATACTTTAATTGTGCAAAGTATAGACAAAAGATACTGTACATTACTCATGTTGACGTATCAATCTGTCACAAAACACGTGTAGAGCCCACAATATTGGGAAGTACCCTGCATCATATCAGTTGACAAACAATTAAGCCACATATAGGCCTATCATTGTGTACAGCAAAGTGTCATTCGTTACTAGTAATTAAGGGCCGTAACTTGTCACCTTAAGCTATATTTTATTGGGAGGGACTAGACGAAAGCGTTTGGGAGAATTGAAACTGTGTGGTGTGATGAGCTTTTGTCTTTAAGTAAGTAATTATATTAGAAATTATTATGACACAATATAGGCCTATAAAAAAAGAAATACTGACACTGTTCAACACTCCACATCATCATTTTTGCATTTTCATCAAACTTCGAAAAGTCTTATCTCAAAAACAGTGAGAAAATGAACACAATTTCAATGTTAATTCAGAGTTTGACTCTACAACTTTTAAATGAACCATTGCTGTTAAATTCCATGCAAAGCAAGAGATGAAACACAACAGAGTCCTACTATAAACTCTTAAAATGAGGGTTGGGCGGTACTGGGAAAATCAGTAGCGGTATGCGCAGCGCATCAGTGCCAGGAATACGCAAAGTACCGGGATTGACCATGTGTTTAGCGTGCAAAAAACAAAAGGTTCTGTGCCTTGTTATGCGTGATAAAAACAACAGGTTTTGAGTCCTATATACTGGGGTGGTAATGCAGTAACTTGTATTCATCTTTTTATGTAAATTCATTGACAAAAAGCTTCAAACGGCGAGGCGAAAAGTTGCGTTTGTGCAACTTCAGCAGGGTTTGAGAGCAGTACTGTATACAACAACTATATTGGCCACCAACTTTTGGCAGTTGCGATCATGTGTCAACATACCCAGTTGCCATTTGCGGCCTAAAAATTCATAAGTCAGGTGATCTGATTACTTAACATTACTTACAAATTATTTCGTCACTCAAAATGGCTGAAAACCTGTCTTGTTTTGTTGTACTTTCGCCAGAAATACAAACAAATTTGCTTTCATTGCCACTTATATATACAAACAACATAACTTTCATGATACAAACACACATTTGTAGGTTCATTGTTTAGTACTGTTGTTTGAAGCGAGTGAGTCACTGTACTATTCCAGTGGGAAATTTTCACCTGTTGATCACCTCCTCAGTTCCAAGCTGAGCAAGCTGTCTATGCCCCACCCTAAAGACCTCAGTGTCAAATGACTGACAGCCTTGGAATGAGAGATATTGTGTACAAGTTTGTAAATTGATTCAAAGACTTCACTTCCTGAGATTTTCAACAGCCAATCATGAGTTTAAAATGCTAGTGGCAGGCAGGACTTACGTTCATAATTAGATGCAAGGCAGGAATGTTGCTTATGATTCTGAATCGCGGAAATTCCTAGTCCAGCTTATGTACTGATGTGGATGAAATTTTCATTATTAATGGCGTCAATTCAGTGATGTAAAAATGTCCCCGTTTGTAGCAATTCATAGCATAATCAATGCAGGAAATCTCTTCCACTGAGTGTGCCTGCCTGCCTATTGCTGTAGTCAGTGTTGCCAGTTTGGCATTTTAAATGCCAAAATAGGCAAATTTGGTTTATTTTTTACCTTTTCAGGCCAGTAAAATTCAAAAGTGCACGCATTTTGGCACTTTTAGGAGCATAATTGAAATAACTATAAAACACCAGCTTTATCGCGAAATTTCAAGAATTTTTTTCCCACGATTTAGTAGTCCCCGAGTGCTACATTAAAGGGTTTACAATTTACTCTCCAATTGTAGCAACATAGATTGAGTATGTCATGATGTATATCATATTGCAGTGTGTTGAAAATGTCGACAAGTATTACACTGTACAAAAAGACAGGGTCAAGTTTCCTCATGTACTGTATCAGCTACAGTAGTTTTTCTTGGTGTTTTTTCATGTGATTTGGCCGGAAATTTGGCGGGTTACCCCACAAACTGGAAACCTTGATTAGTCCATCGATTGAGTAATGAATGAAACTGGATTGCATTGACAGCTGTAGCAGCAGGATAACCTAAACAGTCATGACAAAGACTTAGGAAGCGCTAAAGTTAATATTTTCAAACACAAAATTGCCCATAACTCGAAAACGGAAGGAGATATTTTTTCCCTTTGTGGGGGGAATTTCAAAAACTATTTTGAGTGTGATCTTTCTATCTGTGCAATTTCTGTGTTAATCGGAGTTAATCCGACAGAGTTATGATGATGGGTACCAGTTCCACGAAATTCTCTTACAACACATTTCTCCTGTAAAAGTTTTGGCTGGGATTGTTCTAAATGGTTCATCAGGGAAATTATGATAATGAACATGGTTTCATAAAGGCCAATCAGCAGCAGTTCATCTATATAAACATCACCGATGTTATGCTCAAATGCTGTAGAAAGCAATTTTCAAACATTTCAAACTTTGTTTCCTTTTTTTTTTAATTTCCAAGTAACCTGATTTCCATAAAGTTAGGCCCACATAGCAAATTTGAGCATCTATAGCCTTATACGATAGTAAATATCATTATATGTATGGCAACTCGTAATCACGATCTATCTCAAGGTCATACAAAATGTCTTGGATAAGACAAAGGGTGGCTGCAGAAAAACTGCTTATTTTTGTTCTTGATGTGTTTTTGTTTTTGTTGCTTCATCATCGCTGTTAATTGATACAGACTCAGTTATAACCAGCAAAGTAAGGATGGGGTTTGCGGCTACTTAGGAACTTGAGCCAAGGTTTTCAAACAATACGTTCAATAAGTAGAGACCAAAAAATACATGACAAAAGTAATTCCAAGTGGGGAGCGAACCTGCAACATTACTAACACTGATTCGCTGAAGAAACCGCAAGAGCCACTTCATCCGTAGATGATTATGGGGCTGTAGAAACATACAAAGATAGGCAACCAGGACACACGCAAAAGAAATATAAATTACCACTGGAATTATGCCTAAACGTCAGGAACCTATGCAGTCAGGTTGGCGTGTGTGTGTGTGTGTGCGTGTGTGTATGTGTGTGTGTGCATCTGTGACACTTGCTTAGGTTCGCTCTAACTCAATAGGGGAAAGTCAGATAAAAGTCAAACTTGGTATGTAGGTTCGCCATATTCAGAAGGTGTGCCCTATCGTTTTTGGTGGAGGTCAAAGGTCATATGGGGGAACTGGGGGCAAAAGTCTGTTTTGCTTGGGTATGCTGCAACTCAATAAGGGAAAGTCAGATGAAAGTCAAACTTAGTATGTAGGTTCGCCATATTGAGAAGGTGTGCCCTATCGCTTTTGGTGGAGATCAAAGATCATCTGGGGGAACTGGGGGCAAAAGTCTGTTTTGCTTGGGTACACTGTAACTCAATTGGGGAAAGTCAGATGAAAGTCAAACTTAGTATGTAGGTTTGCCATATTGAGAAGGTGTGCCCTATTGTTTTTGGTGGATGTCAAATCTCATCTGGGGGAACTGGGGGCATAAGTCTGAAAACCTTCTTATGCTATGGATGCTCATATGTTCCATCAGTCCCCCTCCAGTGCATCATGGAAGTACTGCAGTTTCTTGATCAAATGAAGAAGCAGCAATGTGCTGTTTGCAGTACTGTAGGTGGTCACACCAGACAAGTTTTGGCTGGATCAGTTTACCTCATCGTGCATGAGTGCTAATGTGTTCATTCATGTAAGTGTCTTTTCAATAAGTGAAGAGGGCAGAACACAATGAAAGAAAATAAGTCAGTCAGTGTTCTTACCAGTTTAAACTAGACCCCAGGAGTTCCCTCCAGGGCATGTTGTCAGATTGATGAACTTTAAAGGGGCATAGATGTGATAAGCCTTATTGCAACTTGCAGAGATCTACAGCTGTTTGTGTTTTGTAAAATGAATGGGATATTGCTGTATAATGCAGAACAACATCTTCAATTCATTGCATTAATTGAAATGGCTTTTTTGATATTTATGAATTCAGGCATATCATTTTACAGTATGTGTATTTCAAGTACAAGGAACCATAGTGCCCATAGTCTGTTGTGAAATTATGCAAAATACTTCTCTTACAGATTGCACGTATTACACTGTTGATGGTCACATTAGTGCTATGGAAGTGGTTCCATTTGGGTGCATGTTTGTAATGTTTGGGGTCCAATGTCTGAAATGGGCCACTTTATAAAAGCATGAAATATGTTTTTCTCTGTACAGATTTTATGTTACAAAAGTGAGAGTTCATGGTCAGAAATGGACCATATGGGCTATCGTACAAAGTAATGCAATATGCTCCCTTTTACTTCATAATTTACATTATGTGCTCTCCATCTGTGCAAGGAACCACAGTACCCTTGGGCTCTTGTTTCTGTTTACACTTCTACGAAGCTGAGTTGTTCTTCGTCAGTTCACTTTTGTTTAGTATGACATGCAGATGCTTTACTTGTCGTTTACAGTAAGTTAGTGTTAACAAAATAGGCAATATGTGTAGGCCTAGCCTGCATGGTTTGCATGATTTTACCAACGTAAGTGAAGATAGCTGCTTTATTAGACATTGGACAGTAACCGCCACTGCGTACTAGATTAACTACGATCGTTTACGGTGATGAATACATTTACTTTCAGAAGCCTTGAGGGTTTTTTTTTTTTTGTGAGATATTGAAATGAACACTTTTAAAATGGATCTGGAATTTGTGTTTGGTCCATTTTGAGTGATGATATGTAGGTATTAACGCTACATTTGAAAAAACAAATTTTTGTTGATTTGTTGGAAGCGGTAATAGTACCACCGCCACCAAGAATTTTCCCCGGTACTGTGAAGCATTCAAAAGTACCGGTGCTCGCAGAAAAATTTTTCTCTTCGGTACTGCGGATCCTGGTACTGCAGATACTGGTACTGACATGGATTTCGGGATACCACCCAACCCTACTTGAAATGTATTGAATATTGGAATGTTTGGAAAGCCAAAGTTTCTGTAAGAACTGAAGGCTACAGTATATTAATGAAGAAACAGCATGCAGAGTGAAACTGTGGCGATCTGGCCAACAATTTAATGTTATCTGTCAGACTTTTCCTACCTCATTCCCAGTTTGTTATCCTAACCACAAAATTATACAGGCCTACACATTGGAAGTCTATTGCATTGTATCTTATATCCAAACTGGCATTTCCCTACTGGCAATCACCATGGAAATGAATGCTACAGTCCAGTGAATAACAAATTATGCGCTATTCAAAGTGTTCTCAAAGAAACCCTACTGAACAATAAAGTGCCTATTATTCTTATCTATGGGATGAAGAAGCAAAGCTTGGAAATTGTGATTTCTGTAATGTACATTACCATATTTTCTGTATAGGAATGGAGAATTTACTGCGCAAAGGTGCCAAATCCAAATGCTTTTACAAATTGTGACAAAAACTGCTTTGCAAACTAAAAGCAATGTAGCAACGATTGGTAGACGCCATTCGGAAGATCTCTCTTCAGGTGCAAAGTTGTGAAGTATCTCATGTGCCTGAAACCAGGCTTCCAAGTTAACAAGAAAGAAGGATTTCATAGTTCTGAGTAGAACATATTTTTAAATGTTTATTAATTTGTAATTGGTTTTGCACCTTTTCTTTCTTTGATTGTACAGTACACATTCTGTCTGTTTCATATTTTTGTAATTTTTAGAAGGACTTTGGTAGGATTATACATGGCTAAGTGAGCTACACTCTTGAAACAAGGTTGAAGCTAATGAATAAATTGCTCTTTTAAGATGCATGTCACATTGTCTTGAAGAATTTGTATCAGTAGGTGATTTGAATCATAAATGTATCTTTTGCATTTCAATGTACTTCTTGACTTTCCATACAAAATGATTGAATGTTAGACACATCAGGCAATTTTCTTGGTTTATTATGCTTGTTTGCTCATCACCTGTTCACATTTACATAATCATTGGTCCACTATGTGCTACCAGTCTGCATATAAAGCTGATGGTAATGAAAAGTAGCAATGCAAGTGTTCTTACCTGTACTTACTGTACATGATTGATGGGTGAATAAATGAGGTTGGGTGTTCTTCTCACCAGATGGTCATTTCATTTGATTAAATCCAGTGAACAAAGTAAAACATTAAACACACAATTGAACAATAGGCATGCATAAAATGACTAAAGTGGAATTCTTGCAACAATATTGAGTGGTTAGCTTATAAACGACCTGCAAAATTATGTAACAATTATATAAATTTTATAACTTTTGTAATTGAATGAAACTGCATCTCCATATAAAGGGGAATTTTTAAACAATTGAAGGCTGTTTTTAAGCTGCATAATATTTCAATTTCTTGAATTTCTACCTACTTGCACATTAGCACTTTTTAAGGGAATTGTGGAAATGAGTGTATGGACTATTAATCATAACTACTGTGAGACAGTGACAGTATATTTAATTGTTTACTGTAATCCAGTCATTGTCCACAAACCTGTCACAAATACTAGTGATCCTCTGGCAGATAGCTATGTGAAATGTTCAATGTGTATTGTAGGTTCAAGGCAAGGTTCAACATATATGTTAACAAAGATTAATCAGTCTGTATGGACATGTATGGAAGGCCTACAATAACAATGGAAGAAAATAGTAACTGAGTGACTCATAGGTATATTCTTGACACTACTTTCTTCTTGTAATGGAAGGCTACAATGCTCATCAGTTCAGCTTTAGAGATAAAAAGATCAGCCAGCAGGGCTGTATTTGATACATCCAGAGTAACATCATCCCTCACACTAAATATATAGAAATTAATTTATTGTTGCAGCAAAATGTTGAGAAAGAAGAAATACTATGAGACAGATGCTGGCAGAAATCTGTCATCCAAAAAGCAGAGAAAGTTAACACCAAAAGAAGCCCTTGGGTTACCTGAGAGGAAGGATGAAGAAGATACTTTACTGGAGTCAAAAGTTTTTGGAGGAGGGAACATACTCCTAGACAGCTTTTTACATGAAAGTCTACCACCTTATCAAACAAAGGTCTTTATTTGCTCTTCTTTTTTTTTTTACTTTTCCTGTGATTTCTTGTACCTTTTGAAGTACTTTCTATTTGTTATAACCAGCTATGAAGATATGTTGATGTATTGAATGGCAAGCAAGCAGACCTTTATTTTAAGTGTAGAATTCCTTTTAAGGTAAGATATTCCACCTTTGCATGTGTTAACATCATCCTTCCATTTGATAACTTATACTATTTCTCTTTGTATTTGTCATTTCATAATCATATTTACTTGCTGGATTTTCAAATATTCCTAATTTTTAGGGTCTTGTATGAAGGTATTGTCATCCTGATTGATAGTCATATTATTTTTGGAACAGTATTTGTTTTTACTACCAATTCTCTTTCTTATTCATAGATGTTTTGGTTGTAAAATTGAGGCTTTATTTTTCTTGTACAGGATACTGAAAAAGTTACTAATATAGGACTACTGGATAAGGAAAAACCAGCTTGGCAAGATGATGATGATGATGACAGTGCTAGACAGAGGTTTGTCTCTACAATTTATCTCAGAATGTTAGAAGTTATCAAGATTCTTTTCACACCTTCATTACCTGTGTCAGTTACTGCTTTTGAAACTGCATGAAGTAAGTTCTTTTCTTTGCACACAGCAGAGAGACGGTATTGTTGAAATTTCTCATTAAATTGTACAAAATCTCATAGTGAGACCCATCTACATACTGTCTTTTTTGTGTCATTGTTATACTCTTGGAATAATTTCACTGTGTCTTCAGATTTTTCTAACACCAATTAAAGTGGAAGTACTGAAGCATTACCCTCCTTGTTTCTCCCCAGGGATAGAACAGAGAATAAAGTCATTAAAAGCAGAGAGAATGACAGACAGTTGCAGTAAGTTGGTTTCAGTATTTCATCTGTGACCCGTTTTTGCTACATGTTTTATTTTGAAAGGAATAAATTTGTCACATTTGACAGTAACTCAAGTAGTTTGAGATACAATACCTGAAACAGACTCAGATTTCATATTTGGACTAAAATGTGTTTTGATGGTTACTGCAAACTTATTCTGTGTCTTCATTCTGTTTGTTAGGTTTGAGAGATCCCTTGGTCCAAAACCATCTTGGGCTCGTTTAAAATCAGAGAGGCTAAGAGAACAAAGTGGTAAGAATCTACTGTACTTACAAGTTGAAATTGTTTTCCCAATAAAGCTTGTAGTGCATTGTTTGATAGATGATGTAAGAAATCACTATGGATCCAGTTTGCTGTATGCTGATTTGTGGCTTCTCATTGTTACTACTTTTTGATTTCGATGAAGTTGTAACCTTTGTAATCACAAGACGGTGTGTGTGTATGTATTTGTGAATGTGGTACCTACCTTGTGAACATGATATCTTGAGAAGGCAAGCTTGGACAGATCTCATATTTAGTACATTGGTGTACCAAAATGAGTGCAAGAATCTTATTGTTTTTAGAGGAGGTCAAAGGTCATTTGGGGTCGTCAGGGGTCAAATTGTGAAAAACTTGTGAACACAATATCTCAACTAGGGAAGCTTGGACAAATCTCATATTTATCATGTAGGTGTATTTATGGAATAGAAGAATCTAATTTTTATAGTGGAAGTCAAAGGTCATTTCAGGTCAATAGTGGTCAAATGTGAAAACCTCACTTTGAAGCTCTGAAGCTCGCGGAAAGCTTTGACAGATGTCATATTCAGAATGTGAGTGTATCTCATTGAGTACAAGCACCCTTTGGTTTGTAGTGGGGTCAAAGGTCATTTGAAGCCAACATGGGTCAAATTGTAATAAACCTTGTAGATATGATCTCAAGAAAGGAAACTTGTATAGATCTCATATTTCATATAAAGTATACATGCCTTGTTACACATCGTAATGGTATAATGTTTGATACGGGGAAAAAGGCTCATAATCAGATCGTGGACACCGCAATGGATTTGTGCATTCTGGTTTGATCTCTATTTTACTTTGGTGCCTGTCGCTGTCTTCTCCCCTGAACTCTTGTGGAGGTTACATTGTTTGATTTGCCCCAAAGTTGACCAAATGGTAGTCTTGACATGAGGTAGTATCAAAATGCCCTGTCGCAATTATTCATATTGGACTCTCATCTGAAGTTGGTGAAGAAATCAGAGGTTTTCTACCATAGATGAACTATGAAGCAAAGTATGTTGTGTTGTGATACACCTTAGCACAAACATAGTTCTTTTGTATTCAATGAGTTCTTTTGCTGTTTTGATTCTGTTGTGTTGATATGGTAAAGCCAATGTGTAGTTTACAAGGAAACAATTTCTTTTCTTTGAGAAAGTATTACTGATAGATCAAATTTGACAAAGAAGTGTAAAAGTGCAGTTATCAGTAGGTGTTTAATGACATCACATATATTTGCTTCCAAGTTCAATTCTGGTACAGGAGTTGAAAATTGCCATCAAAACCGCAAAAGCAAGCCTTGAATTCTGAGGCCTGGGAGTGCAGTCGCACACCATCACTCGCCTCAAATCACCATAAGAAGTGCAATTTTTTGCACACCTAGAAAAAATGGGAGCAAAGACAATCTATGAAAGTTTTGTAAAATAGCACACCTACCACCCTCCTTTATTTCCTGAGAAGTATGATTTGTAGCACACCTGGAAAATCTAAAACTCAAGGCCTGTCAAGCATTGATTTATTGTAATTTTCACCTCAATGTTTAATGTTATATTCCTCTGTGATATACATACTGCAATCTAATATGTTTGTTATCATTTAGGTTATGGTTTTAGTCTGGAATGTGATTTCATTGTACCAGCATAACTTCATTGCATCAGTTTGTGTTAGACAAATAGTATTCTGTGCAATCTTCAGATTCTGATCATTCTGATGATGAGAGTGATGATGATGATGACTTCATTCCACTTTCAAGGAGGACGGGAACTTATTTGACTTCATCTGCCTCACTCCCAATTGGGCATCTGGATTTTCAGCCTTGCAGTGATGCCAACATTTCCAAGAAAACCAAGGTAATAAATGAAGTTGTATATCCATTGGAATGCTCAGTCCCAAAGTAGTCTCTGTTAGTGTTGTATATGTAAACAGTGTCTGTAGTCTTCAGACAAAAGTTACACCTTCTTCTTAATGAAGAATTAAGATACGTTCCTTGTGTGTATCATAATTTCACTACATCTGAAGGTTTGGTCTCAAATGGATAAAAACAGATGACAGTGGTGTTGTATCAAATATCTTACTAAAAGCAACCTTTATATTAGAACCATTTGATGTTCTTTTGATTGTGTGTTCCAGTGTAATTAATCATCCATGTCCATTGATTAGCACCGACAAGAACAAGAGACGATAATAAAAAAAAAAAAAAACGTAAAGCAGATTGCAATTTTTTATACATTAAAAGGCTTCACCAGTTACTAGATCAAAATGCTATATTCATAAATATCAGTGAATGCAGTATTTTGCACTAATGCCAAACAAAGCATACTAGGGTCTGATTATTGCTGCAGGAATGAAACAACTTAGACTAGCAGGATGGACTTAAGTTTATTCTTTTGCAAATCTTAAAAAAAAATACATCCTAATGAAATGGATATCTAGCAGTAAGCACATAATAAAGGTTGTTTGTATTGAATTTCAGAAAATTGTAACTGCAGTAGAATTTCACAAGACAGCCCAGGTGATACTGGTGGCAGGTTATGACCAAACACTCAATTTATTCCAGGTAAGTTTAACTGTACTTCAAATTGCAAAAATATGTCCACAAACATTATGCCACAGTAATAAAACAAAGAATCCCAACTATGCTTTTCATTATAAACTCACATATCCTGGCTCAAGAAAACAACTGGTATTATTCTTTGCAAATATTTAGCATTAGTTTACAAGTAAATTTATTATTTTCAAAGAATTTGGCTGTAATGACTTGGACAAACCCTTCATTATCTGTATATATATTGTTTTTTCAGAGAGAAACAACTTGTCATTGTGTGTGAAAATGTGTTCTCTACATCAGTTTTGAAGATTGCTAAATTATTATTTGTAAACAGAAGTAGTAGTTTGTTTTGGTCTTTTTTTGTTTGGTAGGAAAAGTTTACAAGAGAGTTAATTGTGATATTAGAAAGTAAATGGCAAGGTAAAACCCAAACTTGGTATGAAAGTTCCATTTGTTGAGAAACTAGATTCCTGTTTTTCTCAAGGGTCAAATGTCATTTAAATGCAGCAGATTAATATCAGAAAATGATTAAGAATTTGTCATCAAAACTACTAATTGATTGAATAACTTCAGCCACTGAATGTAAAGTTTCTATTTTGAATTACTATTTTTGAAGTTGTAGTGGTCAAATTCTGACTATCACATTCTATTGATAAAATAATAGTGTGCAGCATGTCAAATGTAATTGTGAGAATGCCATTGGTGAGAATATACCTATGCTGTTGTAATGGAGATCTTATGGCAAATGCTGAAAATTTGCAAGGAGTTGTATCCTAAAATAACCGTTGCTTTCCTTTTTTTTTGAAGGTAAACATATTGACTCTTTGGTTTACTAGGCTGTGAATGCAGCTTAGTGAATATTAATTCATAGGCCACCTATAGAGTGGATGCACCCATCCCTATCTTTGGTATTTACAAAGAATGGATCTCTTCTTTCAGGTAGATGGGAAGCAAAATGCCAAAATTCAGAGCATCTTTTTGGAAAACTTCCCTATATTTTCTGCCCACTTCTCCACTGATGGCAATGAAGTCATCATGAGCTCAGAATTCAAATGGTTCTATTCATTTGATATGATGACGGGGAAGGTCATCAGAATTCCGCAGATCAAAGGTGAGTTGTACAGCTTTGTGGTGTTTATAGGTATATGTTTCACTTTAGATTGATTTTTAGTTCGAATTTGGGTTTCTGGCTGAGGAGATCTTCCCAGGGACTTGAAAGTTTTGTCACAAATGGGAATAGTTAATGTCAATCCATCTGAGTATAAACACTTGACATTGATAAACAACTATTATTCACTTGATATTGCAGAAACAACTGGCCCCAAATTGAAAAACAAATGTTGGTTTGTCCTCAGTGGTACTGTGCGATGGCAACAATGTTATTCCCTATCTTCCTACTGGACCTATTGCAAGGTCAACCAGGCACTGAGGTCATTCTAATATTCTTGCAGGGCTGCTAGATGCTGCATTTACACTGTTTCCAGCAGCCATGGCAGCCATGCTTTAGCTCACCATGGACGTAAAGGGATGGATGTCAGACAATGCAAGGGAACGAGATTGGCAAATGTGAAAGTCATGATTGCGGTGGATGCAGGGGCTGATTTTTAAACTGTCAAAACTTGTCACAGTGCCGTGCACCTTAGAAACCCAGTAGTCTGTAATAAAACGATAAAATGCAACAAATTGTTAGATTACATAATTAGCTGTAACACAGATTGTATATTGCGGGATGAGACAATGTATGGTATATCATTTTATCATTTATTCAACAGTTTTGGATATCCTCACTTTCATTTGAGATGGTGACAGTTAATTGCAGATATCTCAAATTAAACTGAATACATTAACTAAATTTAGGTGTCTTGAATATACTTTGTGACATCCAAAATTAAATTGCAGATCCAAAATTGTCCTTTAGATTACAATATACATATATATCAAAATTGATTAAAAGTATCTGTAATAGTGATTGAATTAGAAATATCTATAATGAAATCAGAAATGATTAAAACTAAAACAGAATTTGAAATATCTGAAATTAAATTAAAGATTGCTAAAATTAAATTAGAGTTGTCCAGAATAGAATTACAGATATCCAAAATCAAACTAAAGTATCCAAAAATAAAATACAATAAAACACTGTGTATTTGAACCTCGCTTATCCAAAACCCTGTTTATCCCAACTGACCGTTCGGTGTCGCGAAACTGGCCTTGTACGCAAGCTATGTCAATTTCAGCCTAGATTTGACAGCATTTTGTCTCTCTGTTTTACTTTTCCAATCTACATCGATTTATATTGCCGTAGAACACAAGTATTTTGAATGTTTATCTACACTTCCATCTTTAAACCTCAATCTGAAGAATTAATAAACCATATAGAATTACGCTAATTCTTTGCGTCTTTTGTCCCCTGGTTGTCCATGTAGAGTCACAATAGGATCAACAGCCTACCAAAGTCTTGGCTATTCACACACAGTCCTGCTAGTATCAGTGCTGCCTAACAGACGTTCTTTTCACTCTTATCAATGCAGTGATTTAATTAACAACTGTGTAGAAGGATGTCAATCAGACTTTCATAGGGTGTGTTATGTGAGATGAAAGACCCAGTAGCACTTAACAAATTCGGCAGATAAGTAAGATGACAAGCTCAAAATCCTTGTTAATCGAACTTTTGAAACACTAAGCCTAACTGCTGGCATTTCACTTCGCCCCGCTTGCACTATGGTAGCTAGCCCGAGTGTCCCCATGTTCACTGGTAGCGGTGCTAGCGGTTATTCAGTCGTCGTTAAGTGGTGTACTTCTCACTTTAAATCGCCCTTTTCGATGTCAGCCTGCATAAATCCCATTTTATCACAAAAAGTTTCGAACATGTACCGTTGTTTTGGGGTTTATAATGTTAGGATTCTGTGTGTACGCTATGTGTTATCCTATTGCTGAGCAAAGTAGTGCAACTCAAAGGGACATTCATTGCCCACATATAATATGTCCTCCTTGGAAGTTCAATCTTAAAAGACACGAAAGAGTTTGAATCTTCAAAAAATATTTACTTTTTACTGTGAAATGAAAGAAATGACACAGAGACAACCAAACAACAGTTAATTTCACTTTATTAATAAGTGCATGCTACACCCAGGACAGCAAATTAACGATAAACATGAAACCCTGTTTATCCGAACTTTTCCATTATTTGAACAATGTTTGGTCCCGATGTGTTCAGATAAATGGGGTTTTCCTATACTGTATTTAAAATTCAAATTTTATTTAAAATTCAAATTAGATACATCCAGTATTGAATAAAGGATAGCCAAAATTTGAATAAGTGATATTAATAAATCCAGTTGTAGATGAAAAGTAATTGTGCCATCAAACAATGCAGTGTTAAATTTCGACAGGGAAGTGCTGTCTTTTGTGCATAGTATTCTATGACTTTACTCAGGAGTGGGATTTTTGTAGAAAAATGAAAATGCTGTTTAGGAAGTTGAACACTATCTATGGTAGCAAAGTGACACAGAACCTAACTGATTTTTTTTTTTTTTAAATGAAAAAGTCCTGGTGAACACAAGCTTTTCATATGCACATGTAATAAAACAGATTCAACTTTTGAGGTGAAAATGGCATACGTTTAGGTAGTGAGATTTACATACTTTTAAGCAGTAGCAGAACAGGATATTGTTTTTCTCAGGATACAGTGATTGCCATTCCTTGTGAGGTCTTTGATTCTTTGCCAAAGGGGAAAGGAATCTATGCAATGGTGATTTGTGTGTGCACGTGTTTGTGTGTATGTGATGCCTTGGTTATAAACATGATATCTCAAGAAGAGCAGCCTTGACTAGTCCCATACTTGGTGTGTGATTTGATTATATTGAGTAGATGATCTCTATTGTTTTTTTGTGGTGGTCAATGGTCATTTTAGGTCACCAGAGGTCAAATTGTGAAACCCATGTAAACACTATATAAACATTTTGTTTCAAGAAGCATATCATTGACTAATGTCATACGTTGTGTGTGGGTTAGTCATATTGAGTAGATGATCCCTACTATTTTTGGTAAAGGTTGTTTGAGGTCACCAGAGGTCAAAATGTGAAAACCTAGTAAACACAATATATCAAGAAGGGTAATCTTGACTAATGTCATACTTAGCATGTGAGTTGGTTATAGTAAGTAGATGATCCCTGTCGTGTTTGGTGAAGGTCGAAGGCCGTTTGAGGTCAACAGAGGTCAAACTGTGAAAAGCTTGTAAACATTGTATCTCAAGAAGCATAATTGTGACTCATTCCATACTTAGTGTGTTGGTTGGTCATAGTAAATAAATGATTTCCATTGATTTTGGTGGAGGTCAAATTTCATTTGAGGTCACCAGGGGTCAAATTGTGTAAACAGTAAAACTGTTTAGTACACACAGTTATAAAAAAATCTTAGTGAAGGCATGCACCCTCTAGAAAGATAAGGTGTTCGAATTTCAAATTTGGTGTGTACATGTTGTCCTGTGTTCTTCACAAGGAATCTCAAAGTCCTTTGACTTTCTTGTTACATACAGTGGGCACAAATGTGCTCCAAAGTTGCATGGTGTCCATGGTTCATCCATAGAAATTATTTGACAGAACACAAAAAAAACATGAATATCCTTTTAGCAACCACTTACGAATATGCAGAACAATTAATATCCCTGCTCAATATCCCTGTCACTGTGGTCATGAAAAGTGCCCACTGCTCCACAAAAATCTAGAAAATCCAAAGTTCCAAGTTAGTTCCTGTTGATGTTAACCTTTTATGTGCTAGCGGTACTTCCTTCGTACCATCAGCATCATGTGTAGATATGGTTTAATGGTCATTTAAAAGTTGTTTCATGCAATAAGGTTCTTTAAACATTTCACTTCTATTGGAAGTAATGGCTAGACATGCAGTTTTTTGTGAGAGTGTGGTAAGTATTATCTAGTTGCTGAAGTTTCAATTTTTTTTTGACATTTGATGATGACCCTTGTGATGCAACCTGTAACTTCTATTGAATTAGCTGTTTAATTTATGATGTACTTTTTTTAATTGCTATAGGAATATCAAATGCTGAGCACTTACCAGGTCACTGCTGTCTAAATGTATTTTACAATGCAAACTGTATCGGCTATTTTATTAGTTGATCAAGTTATTATGTTCTGTTTTATATTGTTGCAGGTGTTCCAGAGAGGTCCTTTCCATTATTTTGCGTTTCACCTGATGGCAGTTTACTGGCATTTCGAGGGAAGTTTGGAAACGTCTACCTTCTTTCTGCCAGGGTATGTCCGAAATCTCTCCCAGGGTATTGTTTTCTCTGAGTCTGGATGAAACATATCTATTTTGTCTCTAGCTTCTCAATTTCATCAGCCCTACAGAATTTTGAGTGTAGGAAGGTGTATTGGACACAATTAAAATTTGGGAAATGTAATTTTTGCTCAATGATTGTCAATTATAACTAGATTAAAACACTGCTTTTATCTCACTGCAACGATTGTTTTGCTTTTGTATGTGCTTATTGTAACGTCTTGTTATTAACAAAATTGAAATCCAAAGCAAGGACCAGAAGCAGTGAAATGCATGTGATTTAAAATGTGATGGGAAAAAATAGGGAGACATTATAATTCAGTTCCTATTGAATACTATTTGATTTTTTTTATTTCAATGAAATTGTAGCCTTTGTAATCACTCGATGGTGTATGTGTATGCATGCATGTGTGTGTGTTTGCGAATGGTGGAAAACAAGTTAATCCATTGTTCTACACACCTTCCAAATGACTTAACACCAACAATAGAGGAATACATTGATTAAAATATCTCTATGACAGTGGTATTTACAGCCCCAACTATGGTAGGAATGTGCTTAGAATTTAATTTCAGACTTTAGCTCACTTGGCTGGTTGGGAGTTGTCAACCTTTTTTTCTTTGTGTGTGTAAGTTATCCGAGGATGCAATTTTACAATTCCTGTGATAAAGCCTGACTTCCTCAATCATGCAGTGGAAATTCCATCGATCGTACCTTAATATGAGTATACAAAACAGTGGTGGTACTTTGTCATCGGCGTTACAGACATTGTTGCATGTTGTTAATCACATATCCCTTTCACGACCTTCGTCTTTAGTAAAAATGAAGATATTAACAAAGCCAAATTTTCTTTCTTTTTCGCCTTTTTCATGAAAATCTTGTTGTGTATGAATAAACAAGGTTTATCAGCGCTGAGCTTGTGCATTCAATAGAAAATGGGGAAAATAATGAAAAACTCTTGGGGTTAATGCCATCAGTGGACGCACTCTGGACAACCCCGTTGTGGATCCTTGCATAGCCCGGATTGTGCATTATTAAGAGGATAATGCATGATCCATTGTTGAGTAACGTTTTACTCGCCCCATAGTAAATGCCTCCTTTTGACAGTGAGAAGGTGTTTATCATTTGTGTTTCTTCGTTTTCTATGCGAGCTTCTGCATCTTTAGACTCATTATTAAAATGTATGTTTAAATATTCTGGGGGTGATTATTTATCACTTCTATTTAATAGTATAGACTTTCAGAAAGAATCCATGACATTTCAAAATTTACCTCAATGTCATAACATAAATGTGTGTGAGCAGTACCTCCTTTTCTATGTCCACATTCCCATCAACAAAATATTCTTCTGTTATTGCAAACAAATTTACAAACAAATTTTCGATCAACTTTACTCACGTCAAAAGTACTCAGTCATCTTTAAAATGCATATGGAAGGATTTTTCGATTTGGTGGTTCTGAACCTATTTCCTTGATTTCCAACATTCACAAGAATGGGTGTGTGTGAGTGTATGTGTGTTTGTAATGCCTAGCTTGTAAACACAATATCTCAAGAAGGGAAGCTTGGACAGATCTCATATTTAGTACATGTGTGTACCACATTGAGTACAATATCGCTATTATTGTTGAAGGAGGTCAAAGGTCATTTGGGGTCAACAGGGGTGAAATTGTGAAAACCTTGTAAACACAATATCCCAGGTTAGGCCTCTCCATTCATCACACATATTGTTATGCCATGTTAGCTGTTACTTTTGCGACAGAGAGAGCCATAATACTCTCTAACTATCAAGCAACTACAATATCTCATCACATACATTACCTGTAGAGGGATGAGGTGATAAGCTAAGTTTAGCCACTGTCATTTTGAATGGAAGTTGAGAAGCATCATAGCTGCACATATTTTATCTTCAGGTTTGCTTTGTGGCACTTTATGCTGAAAACAGCTGCTTTTCTGATATTCAGGCCACATACCCTTCAAGGATCTTGTTGCAAAGAATATCCTTTTAGAATATCAGTACATAAGAAATATTTGCTATTTGCAGGATAATAACAGATGAGAACTGACTGTATATCCTTTCCTCAGAGTAAAGAATACATAGCAACACTGAAAGGAAATGGTCGTATCATGGATATAACCTTCTCTGCTGATGGATCAAGAATATTCTCAACTGGAGGTAAGTATTGAAATACTGACTGTGGTCAGCAGTTTATACTACTAGCATTATTTCTTGTGGTACATAAAACAAAATATGGCCCTTTCAGTATTAAAAGTCATGTGACCTGAAAATGACATTTTGGAGCATTGCCTCTATTAATCATTGAAAATGTTCAAAATAGCCACAAATCCCATCAAAACTGATCAAATATTTTGGCAATTTTACAAATTCCTATCTCACACCTGCATTATGAATAAAAATTGGCTAAGTTTGCAAATTTGAGATTCAAGAGATGGACTCCTATGACTTATGTTATCCTTTGTTTACTTAACCTGTATTTCGAGGACAATTGAGAATTTTATATGCCCAGGGCGTTTTATTTTGGAAACACATTTTCATCTTCAAAAATATC
Source organism: Stichopus chloronotus (assembly GCA_021234535.1). NCBI lineage: Eukaryota > Metazoa > Echinodermata > Holothuroidea > Aspidochirotida > Stichopodidae > Stichopus > Stichopus chloronotus. The sequence goes on from CM037834.1 coordinate 15,565,649, forward strand.
GATATCCCTCACCAATATGAAACTCAGTATTAAGGTAAGAGGTAGTATATATAGCCCTTACAAAGGAAATACACTTTGCAACACTTCACATCATCTGTTTTGCAATTTCATCAAAAACAATAAATATAAACTTACTTCCAAATGGTTTTATTCAGGATTTCACTCTGCAACCTTTGAATGGAACCAGCTCTTTTCTAGATGCATGTCACACAACCTTGAAAGAAAACAGTTTCAATTATGCATCTCCTAATTAAACTAGGCTAGATCACATGTGAAAGTTTGTGAATGTGTCATTAAAGGAGACACAATCTTTAAGGGAAAATGTACAGATTTTCAAGGTAAAAATTGTCGTGCTTCTAAGCCTACAGGAGGTTGCATTAGCTCTGCTAGTTGAACCGGCAATACTGGAACAACCATGATGAACACATGCTGTACTTTTGAAATGGGGCCATGACATCATTTTTGGATTGTATAACACATCGTCACATTGTCACTTGTGGTTGGTTTAAAAACTACTCCTGTAAGAGATTAAATGAGACCTAATTAAGTGCTGCTTTTGATCTGTATAATCCTAATTCCTAGTTGTGTTGAGATTTGTCATGATCAATCTCTTAGAATTTTTTTTTTTTACTTAGGTTCACGTAAAAGTCAGCTTATTTGTTGTACTATTCACTACATCAACAGAAATTCGATGATATCGCACAGGCAAAGTTTCAAGTTCAATTTATTCAAATCCAGTAAAAATATTAAAATATTTATAAATAGAGTTAAACAGTAAAAGTACAATAAAAGCAATACAAAAATATTAAGACATGACAAAATTAGTAATAGAGAGTTCAAAAAAATTGAAAATCGGAAGAACCAATAATAAGTCGTCTAACATTTCAGCAGTGGTCATGGGTTTATAGTGTTCAACTCTGGTGACCATTGATCACCCTATACTGTATGGATATTGTGTTTTAATTTGTGAAAATAGACACTCTTGGCTTTTATATAGTTTGCTTATCAGCTACGTTCGATGTGACAGTGCTTGTGAATGTATGCATAGTCTACAGCTCTTGCAATTGATTCTGACTAATTGTTCAAGATGAGGAATTGGGAGTTGACTGAATAGAAGTGGGTACCTTCTACACTATATTAGGTGCTTTTTATCAGAACATCTACAAAGTCATTTAGTATTGTAAACAATAGCTACAAAGTTAACTTGATGGGAAGGGCAGAACCCCCTTTCTCAACCCACAAAAAAATCAAGTGAAAATTTTAACAAAGTTACATGTACCCATTTCAATATCAGCTAATGTTTCTATCACCTTCCTAGACCACAGAAAGGTTCCACATTGAAAATTGTTTTATTGAAACTGTTTCAAGTGGTAATCAAAATATTTGAGAATATTGTGGTAATTTGACTGTCTAGTATTTCAGAGAGTCACCTTTTACAGTTTTTTCAATTTTTTAGAAGGGTTTAATTTTTGTGTGGATTATCTAAAGTGCACATGAAATAATCTCCACCTTGCATTATCGTGATACCATGCTACCTCGTGATTCAGTATTCTCTTCATTTGGGGATGGTAGTATTTACCAATCATGTTTCTTTGCACTTAATTGCATCTGTAGTATCAACTTTCAGTTACTTCATTTTGCTCTTTTTCAAGATGAGTGTAAAGTGTACATCTGGGACGTCAACAGTAGAAGCTGTGTCCACATATTTGATGATGATGGCAGCACAATGGGGACATCAATAGGTGCCTCTGGTAATGGACAGTATATTGCAGTAGGGTAAGATAACACCATCAAAACACAAACAGATGAATATTTCTCTTAATAGCATCCCAAATAACTCCATTTTGCACCAGTTAATTGTATCATGTATTGAATTGTAACATCTGTATCTTTGTGAATATGTGTGAAATTGTTTGTTTAGTAATTGAAAGAAGGACAGCTTGACCAACAGTTAAAACCTAAGGTCAGAAATACAACCCTTCAGTCACACCATCACAAGATTTGTCATAGGTCACAAAGCTTTGCTCATGAAATATCGTGAAAGTTGATGATATTTTGAGGGTTAGTGATATTATACCAGAAATTTGAGCAGCACAGCATTCAGAAGAGGATCTGACCTTGTAACATCCACTTTTTGATTTTGATAAAAGAGGTTTGTGTATGTATGTTCAAGTGTGCATATATACACTGTATGCATTTGTGGTGATGATCTTGTTAACAAAAGTCAGAACTTTTGAGACTTTAATATTAGTATGAAAATAACAACAATCTGGCGAATGCCATCACCAAATTTCATCTACTTATGTTGTTTACTTTTCAATATATTGTAACTTAAAAAGTTCATAAAATCATTCAGCATGCTGCCATTCTGAGACAGTGATGTCATAACAGGACCACAAACATGCTAGTCAAATACCCATAAGACCCACTTCAACAACCTGGCAGGCACTAGTCAGGGATTTGTAATTAGTGATGGTCAGTGGCTTCATCATCTTGTGGTTTCTTCCTTGCAATTTACACCCTGCTTCAGCCTTAATAGTAAGTTATTGTACTATGCTTTCTACTCACTTGACTGCACACAGGGAAAGCGAAAATTGTGTTGACACAAGAGATAAGTTGTGGTTAGTTATTCATAAGTATCGCTCCACCTCACATACAGTAATGGGATAGAGTCATGTCATGAAATTCGAAATGACTGTTTAAATGAATAGTTGAATACATTCAGCCCATTTTTGGTTCCTTGCGTTAGCAAGAGAAACCTATGCAGTCAAGTTGGCAGTGCGTGCGTGTGTATGTATGTGTGTGTCTGTGACACACCTTGGGTACGCTCTAACTCAATATGGGCAAGTTGGATAAAACTTATACTTGGTGCACAGGTCCATCATAGTATGTTGAAGTGCTGTATTGTTTTTTAGTGTCCATATCTTGCATATTAATGAGGTTATGGGGTCAAACATAAAAATTTTAAAACTGCCATATTTGCATAACCATGGGTCAGATGTGTTTTAAACTTGATAGGGTTGTCTGTTATTGACAGGTTCACGACCATGTTAAATTTAATGCTTATCAATAGAGGGGAAGGGTACATTTTTCACTCTAAAACAATAATATTAGCCTTAACACCAATATTGTGGTTATTATAAACTACCAAACAAATCAGTTGAAAAGCTTATGGGCTACAGTGTGTAAAATTCCCATTGGCAGTTTGTGGTTTTAGTGACACAGTTGACGCAATGGGATTTTGGTCGCTGGAAAATTTTTGTTTGTTTTAAGGCTATGGTAGCCTAGGAAGACCATCAGTGAATGTATGTCATGTTTGAAATTGCATTATCTTTATAGGTTCTCATAGTTTGGTGTACAGGCATTTTGTGGTTTTAGTGACACAGATAATAGGATTTTGGTCATCGCAAAATGGTTGCTCTGTTTTAGTGCTATGGCATCCTAGAAGACCAGTGAATGTATGTAATGGTTGAATTTGTATTATCTTTATAGATTCCAATGGGTTGGGGAACAGTTTCAGTCACTGTGTCTAAACATGGTATAGTGAGTCGTTAGTTTAGTAATTGGTACACAACTACAGTATGGTAGCCAGTATAGTCAATGTGTGTACCAATTGAAAATGCATTATCCTTAAATTTAAAAAAAAAATGGGGAACTGTTTAATTCATTATAACTTAACATATTTAGTTGTTTGTTAATTTAATGGTTATACATGGGCCCAAATTGTTTGGGACCCAATTTGAGCTCAATTTTTGGGCTCCAATTTTTTTAATTCATTATCTAAACATGTGGTATATTTGCTAATTCAATGGGGACACTGTACAGATGGGCCTACAATTTTTGGACCTGATTGTCTCCATTTGTGGGCCCCATTCTTGGTAGCCCCAATTTTTGGGCCCCCAGTTTTGAGGACCCAAATTTTCACTTGCCCTTATTTCTTTGCAAGGTACCACAGTGCCCATTGAGTTCTTGTTGGTTTTGATATTAATCATAACCTTTGTAATCATGCATATGTGTGTGTGCATATGTGTGTGCATATGTGTGTGTGTGTATGTATGTCTGTGTCCCTACCTTGTAAACATGATTTCTCAAGAAGGGAAGCTTTGACAGATCTCGTATTTGGTATGTAGGTGTATCAGTTTGAGTAGGAGAATCCTTTTGTTTTTGGCAGAGGTCAAAGTTCACTGAGACCAACAAGAATCAAATTGTGAAAAATTTGTTTACATGATCTCAAGAAGGTAAGCTTAGACAGATGTCATATTTGGTATGTAGGTGTATCACATTAAGAAGAAGAACCCTATTGCTTTTGGTGGAGGTCAAAGATCATTTGGGTCAACAGGGATTAAATTGTGAAAATCTTGTAAACACGATATCTCAAGAAAGGAAACTTGGATAAATATCATATTTAGTATGTAAATGAACCACATTGAGTAGATGAATGCCACTGTTTTTGGTAGAGGTCAAAGGTCATTTGGTGTCAACAGGGGTCTGCAGGCATCAACTTGTGAAAACCTTATAAACATGGTATGTTAAGAAGGAAGCTTAGATAGATCTCATACGTATGTAGGTGTACCACATTGAGTAGAAAAACCCTATTGTTTTTGGTGGAGGTCAAAGGTCATTTAGGGTCAACAGGGGTCAAATTGTGACAATGTTGGAAATTTGATATCTCAAGCAGGGAAGCTTGGACAATCTCATATGTGTAGGTGTTGCATCAATGTAATTGTAATATTCAGTTGTGCATGTTTAGACATGATACAAGTCATCATATATCAGATTCATAAAAGTCCTCATAATGAAATCATCGAAACCACAATGCATTTGTACATTCTGGTGTAATAGGGGATTGCATGCAAATGAGCTGAAGTAGCAGAAGTCTAACATTTGGACAACTAGATGAGTGGCTTCTGGAAGTTTCCTGGAATAGCCAGATATGAAACCATTTTCATGTTTTGACCCACAATCTAACTGTTGCATTGTTACTGAACAACCAAAGGCAGAATAATTATTCATTTCCCTCATGACTGGAAAGGCTGTGGCTGTTCTAAAAACATTCCAATCCTAATAGAACTCATGCAGATGACATACACAACATTGTGTTAACGTTCTAATCCTGTATCAGCCTAATAGAAATATCTGAAAGGATACAACAGACAGATAAGTGTGACTGACCTTGACAGTTCTGCAGTTAAGTACATCATGAATATCAGTTACTATTTTAGGTCAACGGATGTCATTCTGTATATGGCAGTTTGTCCAAAGTTGTGTGACATGAAAATGGCATTTTGGAGCATTGACTGCATTAAAAATGTTGATAGTTGTCTCAAAATCCATCAGATTCGTATAATTTAAAAAAAATTGACAATGTCACAGGTACATTCCTTTATTTGCATCATGAATAATCATTTTTCTAAGTACGCAAATTTATGATGTTATGATATATCTTATGTTTTCCTTTGTCTGCTTCACCTTTATTTCAAGGATAATAGATATTTATATATGCCAGGAAGGTTTTATTTTGAAAGTATGTATTTTCATCTTTACAAATTTGGATGTCATTTACCAATGTGAAGCCACAGTAATTGAGAGATGATAGATATAGACTCATAATAAAAAAAAAAAAACACCAGCATTGGGCAACAGTCCACATCATCATGCTTTCATTTCATCAAACTTTGAACAACTATATCTCAAAAATGGTAATAAAAATCAATTGCAACAGATTTTCATTCAGGATGTCACTCTTTAACTTTTGAATAAAGCCAGCTCTTTTTTTAGATGCATGTCACACAACATGATAAATTACTGCAATTTTTTGGAAGACTTAGCATGTTACACATCCTCACGGTATATAATTTGTAAGAAACATAAAAAATCCTTTTCATTATGTCATCAAAACTACAAGAGAGTAGTTGCAGTCACCAGAGATACAACATAAGACACTTTGTTAGTGCAATATTTCAGGAACAAAAAATTTTGACAACCCCCCTTCTTGGTAGATGCCTATCCAACATTCAGTAAAGAAACCATCTGTTGCAGATAAAGGTGAAACATCAATTGGCTTCATCACAATTTCAACTTTGGAAATCTTGTCAACATCGTCTGCCGGACTGATTTTGGGATGAATGTGAAACTTGTTGTATGAGTGACATATAATGAGCCAGAGAACCAAACTGTCATATAACAACAAGAAAAAGGGTTACTTTCTTTTACTCGATGTCAATAACTAAGTCTTTTTGATTCCTTGCCGAAGGCGGGCAAGGAATCTTTGTGATGGTGATTTGGTGTATGTGCGTGCGTATGTGCGCTCTTGTTTTCGAGTGGGATCGACTACCGAAACAATAGATTTTAGGTCCTCTGTAGAAAATTCAATGGATTTCTCAGGTCCTCTCAAGATTATCAATAGACAGTCTATTGTTAAGGTTAATGTTGAGGAAGAAAAAACAAAAGAAAGCACAATGAGGTCCTCGGAGTGAATGGAAAACCAAGCGGTGTGTGTGTGCGGGTGTATGTATGTGTGTGAGACAAAATTTCGTGAACGCTCTAGCTTTTGGAGGGAAAGTGCAAGGTGGGTCAAAGTTGGTGTGTTGATAGAACATGTAAAGATCTCGGCTGGGATTGTTTTTGGTGAAGGTCAAAGATCATCTGAGGTCACCATCAGGCAAAATGTTTACGAACTATGTTTGCAGTATTTCAGAAATGACAAGTTGCATCATTTTCAAACTTGGGTGGTATGTACTGCCCTTTAAGTAAGTGAGATTGTGAGGGTATTCTTGTAGGTCAAAGGTCATCTGGGGTCATCAGAAGTCATAATGTGAAAAGCTTGTGAACACTCTGTCTTTTGAAGGGAATGTGCAAGACACTCCAAAGTCAGTGTGTGGATAGGACATTGAAAGATCTTGACTGGGATTGATTTTGGTGGATGCCAAAGGTCACCAGAGGTCATCTGCAGGCAGACTTTAGACAAAACATGTTTGCAGTACCTCATGAACCGCACATTGCACAAAGTTTAAACTTGCAGGGTGTGTAAATCTTTTTAGGTAAATAATATGAGCGTGTTCCTAGAGGTCAGAGGTCATGTGGGGTCATCAGAGGTCACAGACTGTAGACAAACCATGTTTGCAATATCTCATGAACCACACATTGCACAAACTTTTAACTTTGAGGGTATGTAGGACTTTCTAAGTGAATAAGATGAGGGTGTTTCTAGAGATCAGAGGTCATGTGGGGCCATCAGAGGTCATAGCATGAAAAAACTTTTAAACACACTATTTACAAAGGGGAGATAATTTCACTATTACAAAGGGGAGACAATTTCATATTTTAAAGTTGTTCTTTTTAGATGGAGTATATAAATATCATTATTGGTTTTGGTTTTGATGTTGGCCAAATGTCATCTGAGGTCCTTCAATACAAAATGTTAGGACCTTTGCTGGTGTTGTTTCACTTTTCTGTCTTTTCCTATGGGTAGAAGGTATTTGAGCTCCTTTCCAAGCAAAGACTGGCAATGCTTGCACATTTAGGAAGTTCCAATTTGAAAACTTTTACTTGTCAGTTAGGTTTTAAAGTGCAGTTGCTGTGCTAATTTCTCAAATCTTTGACTTATAATGATGAAACTTCATCTATGCATCTTCAGCTGGCATTATGCTGGTTTCTGATAAAATATGTCTGAAAGCATCTGTAAAATATCTAAAAGCCCAATTTGGTTGATTAAGTTCAGCAGGTACAATACACCTTTGAGTTTATATTTAGTCCTCAATTCAGCAGTACAGTATTTGGTATCATGCTTCTTTTATTTATTACTCTTGTTTTGACAGTTAAAAGTGCTCACTTAGTTTTCAAAGCCATAATTGACTTTTAATTCCATCTGACACTTTTTTTTGTCTGAAAATGGGGATTGACAAATGACCTCTTTTGAAAATGGTGAGAGAAGGTTGACCTGCCTATCTTTCTGAGAGGAATCATTACTTAAGATACAGCTCTCCTTCTGTCATCAAACAATGTGGAATAGATTTGTTTTCTGAAGTGGAGATAGTTGTACATCAAAGATTTCTTTTAGGGAAAAGTCTTATTGAACAATAGAGATAAATAAGTTATTACTTTGTCATATGATGGGGTAGATGGAGAAATTTATGTAGTTTATATAATTGGCAATCAATTTCAACTGTCATATGAGTATATCGTTTGTTCCTGGGAAATTCTCACTGTACCTAGGCTACCACTGTGCAGGCTGGAGAATTCTTGGCCTCCAGTGTTATCTTACATTACGTGTGTACAGTAGGTATTGGAAAATGATGTACAGTATTAATGGCTTCATCTGGTAGCCTGTGGTTACTGCTGTAAATTGCAGTTTGAAAAAAAAATTAATGGAGGTGCATGTATTAGTGGCAAGGAATCACTAAGCCTCTTGGCTTTCTTGTTTCTTTCTTGTTACTCATAATCTTTGCAGGAGAAGGTGACTCTCCAAAAACTGCACAGTAAGATGTATTAAGTCTTTGTTACAAACAAATACCTTTGTTTATAATATATTAGAACTCTTGTATTAGAACTGAATTGCACCCCTCCGGTGATGTATTTCCGATACCTACCAAATCAGTGACCTTGGTCTGCCTCTTTTTGGTTTCTCCTGTAGTTCTGACTCTGGTATCGTCAACTTGTATGACCAAGATTGCTTTCAGAAAACAAAGCCAACTCCTGTGAAAGTAATTAAGAATTTAACTACCAATGTGACCTCAGTGAAGTTTTCTCCGAGCAATGAGATTCTTGGCATTGCTTCAAGGCTTGAGTGCAATGCTCTCAAAATGGTAAGATATTTATTTTACCATGAATTTTAGTATTTCAGCAATGGAATGCCCTAAACAGTTAACAGAGATTTAGAGGATAGGAAAGATATCTGATCTTGTAAGAAGACATTAAAAAGTTCATATCATAATGGTGGTACTGGGTAATGTTAAATTTGAACATTTGTAAAGCAGTTTAAATCTCTTTTCTTCCTACATACCCCAGATAAGTAGAGCAGAAATTATTATAACACAATATTTAAATTGGAAATCACAACCACTTAGATTACAATTTATATGTGTATTGTGTACCATGTTATAGCTTGAAACATTTCAAACTTGACTTTTTGCAGATTCACCTCCCTACCTGTGAAGCATTTGCAAACTTTGGTGGAAGCAAATTGGACTATATCAGATGTGCCACAGCAATAGACTTCTCACCCAATAGTGGTTACCTCTGTGTCGGGTCCTCAAAGGGACGAGCCCCACTCTTCAGGTTTGTGAAGTTGTCCAAACTGCAACAGCGGTGTGACATTGTCTTGAAGTAATACCGTTAGTCTCATTTTCTGTTTTAATCACTTGGTGTCTTGTATTACCTCTATGCATTATTGTGTGGCTTCTATTTCATGAAGTGCATGGTGTATACTGCATGTATAAATTCAACTTTGATATATCCACTTTGGAGAAGTTGTAACTCAGCAGTTCCTGGTTCGTCATGAAATATGATACACATGAAGACTTTCATGTTGCCCTCACCAGTGACTTTCAGTGTTTTAATGGTATGAATACATAGAGTGCTTCACTATGAAACTGAGCCATGGATTTGATATGCTTCATGCCAACCAAATAAATATTTTGCTCATACTACACAGATTACCTTTAAATGAAAATCCTCTCTCCAGCTGTCTATATGACAGATGGTTGAGTATAGAAAGAATTGCAGTTTAAGTTGCTAGCCTGTAGGTCATGCTGCAACTGTTGTAGGTTGATATATGCAGGGTGCTATACTAACAACAGCATTCTGGGAATAGCAGGTCTTGTACTGCTTTTATTACATTGTCCTATGGTGTTAAGAAATCATGAGCTCTATATAAAAGAGATACTTGAAAGGAGGCAAGTCTCTTGTGAATTTAAGGGAAGGCACTGGAAGGGGAGAGGATTAGGAGATTAGCACCCTTGGATTGGAAATAATATGTCTGATGAACTTGTGGAAATGTAGTATCAAGGTACATTTAAGAGTATTCATTACAAAATTCAAATTGTTCCAAAGGATGTTCATACCTCTTAAAAAATTGGAACAATCAGAATCACTGTTAATGTTTGACAGTGTATGCAACAGTACAAGTGTGACCTGTGGTTTGACCTATGGTTTTTTCAAACAGTTAACATATTGATAACTGTGTCACTAACTTTAACTTGATCAAACACTCCTCAATTTCCTCTGCTTTCTCCCAGAATACTTTCCTAAGTGTCATAGGCATAGAATTGTCCTTTTGAAAGGTTCTTCTCTTCCATAATTTTACTTTTCTTCATTCATTGTAGTTTGCAGATGTTTGTTTTGTTTCTTTTTTGCTACAGGATGAAGCACTACAGCAGCTATTGAAACCAACAAATTACACTAAAGGAAGAGGTTGAAGGTGTTAGCACAACTTGGTCAGAAGCTGATCGGGGAAACTTGCAGATGGTTCATGAATGGATTTCTGGCTGACTGATAATGATGGCATCAGACTTCTGCCTATTGGAATTGCTAATGAAGTGGCATTCTTCTTAATGGCTTCTACAGGATTTGTGATGCTGACTGGATGTAGAAATAATGTATTGGAGTCCATTGATGTTGCTTGTGTTTCATAAAAGAAATAACAAGAAGACAGTCCACAGAACTGCAAATTTCATCACTATTGCTCCCATAATCACTTGTTCTCTCAGGTAAATTATTTTTCATGTGTATTCACACATGCTATATACATGGGCAATGAACGTATAGAGCACATCAAGCAGGAAATGCACTCTCATTTCCCACCTTTAATTCTGCATTTTTTTGTTCACTTGTAATTTTGGAATGCCCCATCATTACTGTGACAATGTTATAATGACCAATGTGGCTCTGTGTTCATGCCTCTCAGGCTACCCCTCATTTCAGATGTTTCATGTACTTAGTCCTCAAAGTGCACTGAGTTGTACATTAGTGATTCAGATTGTTGTGAACATAAGTTCTGCATGTTCAAATTATTGAATGAGTTATGCTACACAATTTTGTGAGTATTGCCAGAAGTTGCATGCATGTTAAAATATCCCTTTTATCAACACACCAATAGGTGTGGTGCAATATGCTGTCAGATACAATAATATGCTGCTGATACTATTTGCTACCCGAAATGCAGATTACATTCTGTATTTTCTTCTGTAATACCTATGACCTATGCGGTCCAGCAGACCCTACATCTTACATTCGAGCAGCTATGGACCGAGTTTGAAGTTCACCTTACTCAAACTTCAAACTCTCAAGAAGGAGTTTGTGACACACTTTTGCAGTACATTCTGATGGATTTGACCTTGGGATCTTTTGAACTAATGAATATTTTGTGAAAACTTTTGTCACATTCACTTACATAATTGCAACTTTCAATGATATTTACACATAATTCATTGACAATGCTGAACCTAGGGTTTTTTTTTTCATGACCTGTGACTCTTGACCTCTGATGTCATTTATAGGTTGAATACCTTATGGTTGATGGAACAGACATTTTTTTAATTGTTTGCTTTACATATGTATGTTCATCTCTAGGACATTCACACATGCAGATAATGCTAAAAATAAACCAGAAAGTCAAATGACTTTGTGATTCCTTGCCAATATCTCATTCTTTCATACACACACAATCACTTACAAACAAAAGCAACCCAGTGGAGAAGGAAAGGGACCATATCAAAATGAAAAACAAAATACAAAAATGACAACCACATTTTGTATCAGTTATGGGACTGATGTTAGCGAGTGCTAATATGAATGAGTAATGTCAATCACTCAGCATTGATGACAATTGTGGTCATGGGGGAGGTAATTCACAAGTTGATAGAAAGTTTGTGACACCAAATTATGATTGCAGACCTGAGATTTTGCCAGCCAACAAAGGCAGTCTGGAACAGTCATGCCTGCCCAGGGAGTGTTTACTGTGACTAAAACAACAAAGTACTTTGTAAATCTTGACAGGGAGTTTCTGGCAACAAGGATATTCTCTGAAGGCTCAGAAAAAGTGTTAAGAGCTACCTTAAGTGGTTGTTTGGCATAGACAATGGACTTCAAATGTTTCACAAATGGTAGAAGAATGAGACCAAAGTCCATCTAGGAAGCGATCTCTGCTGTGAAACATAAGTCTACATTTGGGCAAATTTCAATAGGAAATAAATATGCATAACTTTCCTAATATGAGTGATTTAACCTCTTCATATGTTCACATTCAGGACATGTAAAATTCTTTAAGTTTCATGTTGGGCTTTTGAACCCAGGACATTCTTTGGAATGATAGAAATATTACATTCATGTCATGTCACATTACAGTGATGACAAGTCTCCCATGGGGCAATTCAAATGACAGACATCAGCTGCTCATCAAGTGTTAACAATGTTCTACCTGAATTGTACCTGAATTCTACCAGTTGTTGAGATATCTTCCTTAATAGGCTTTCATCCTTTTAGCGCTAGAGACCTCAAACGACCTTTGACCTCCGTGATAAACAATAGGGGTTGTCTCCTCGTGATGGACTACCAGCACACAAACTTTGAAGTTCAAGCACCTCTCCCTTCTCCAGACACTGTGTTTACAGTTTTCACTATGTCTTCTATTTATGTCACATGACCTTTAAACCTCCATAAAAAATGACAGACATCATCTACTAATAAGGTGCTACCAATGATAAGGGTTTGAAGTTCCAGCAACATTTAGTCCCTGAGATATCTCCCTTAATAGGTTTCTTGTTTTAAGCTCTGATGACCTCAAATGACCTTGGATCTCCATGAAAAACAATAGGGAACATCTACTTACCATGGACTACCAACATACCAAGTTTGATACTCAAGCACTTGTCCCTTCTTGAGATATAGTGTTCACAATGTTTTCAAACAGTGTCCTCTATTGACCTAACATGACCTTTGACCTCCACAAAAAGGGCAGACATCTTCTCATCAGTACAGGGCTGTAGAAGCTTCCTTTCTTGAGATCATGTTAAAGGTTTTCATAATTTGACCCTTGCTGACATCAAATGATCTTTAACCTCCAATAAAGACCAAGTGGTTATTGTACTCAATAAGATACAACTGCATACTGAATATGACATCTGTCAAAGCTTTCCTTCTTGAGATATGATATTTACAAGAATTTCATAGTGTGACCCTGTTGACCTCAAATGACCTTTGAACTTCACCAAAGACAGTGAAATTCTAGTGTAATGAATGAGATACACCTTGATTCTCAATGTGAGATCTGCCCAAGTATTCCTTCTTGAGATATTGTGTTTAAAACATTTTCACAGTTTGACCCCTTTTGACGTCAAATGACCTTTGAACTCCCCCAAGGTTAAAAGTAATCTTGTAATCAATGTGGTACACTTACATACCACATCACATTTGTCCAAGCTTCCCTTCTTGAGATATTGTGTTTACAAGGTTTTCACACTTTGACCCTTTTTGACCTCAGATGAACTTTGACTTCCACAAAAATAAATCTGTACTGATGTTTTACGCAATGTGGTACACCACCTTGCCAAATATGACATTAGTCCAAGCTTCCCTTCTTGTGATATCATGTTTACAAGGTTTTCACAGTTTGACCCCTGTTGACTCAAATGACCTTTGATCTCCACCAAAAACAATAGGATTACAATATGACATTCTTTAAAACGTAAATATCAATACCTCACCACCCCAATGATATTTAACAAAACAGTACAGACAATCTGTAAATACTTTGAGCAATAAAATTTTGTCCTTCCCTTACATTCCTTAGTTCGCTATATACCAGAAAGATGGCGCTTTCAGGGTAAAGATATTTCGTTCGTTTCGCTTTGTTAAGCAGAATATTATAGGCCAAACAATGTGATTCTTCTACTCTATGTGGTACACCTACATACCAAACATGGGATCTGTTCAAGCTTTCCTTCTTGAGATATTATGTTTACACTGTTTTCACAATTTGACCTCTGTTGACCCCAAATGATCTTTGACCGTCACCAAAAGCACCAAAGTTCTTCTACTCAATGTGGTAGCTCTGTCCAAGCTTTCCTTCTTGAGATATGATTACAATGTGTTTACAAGTTGACCCCTGTTGACCTGACCTTTGACCTCCAGCAAAACTTCTACTCATGTGGTACACCAAGATACCAAATGTGAGATTTGTCCAAGCTTTCTTTCTTGAGATATCAGGTGCACAAGGTTTTCACAATTTGACCCCTGTTTACTCTAAATGACCTTTGACAACCAAAAACAATAGGCTTCTTCTACTCAATGTGGTACACCTTCTTCGCAAATATGAGATCTGTCTAAGCTTACATTCTTGAGATCATGTTAACAAGGTTTTCACAATTTGACCCTTGTTGAACTCAATGAACTTTGACCTCTACCAAAAGCAAGTGGATTCTTCTTCCCAAAATGATACACCAAGCTTCCCTTCTTGAGATATCATGTTTAAAAGAAAGGGCATCACGGACATTCGTTCACACACAAACATGCACATACACACACACATGCATGATTACAAAGGTTGCGATTATTCAGAACCAATTTTTTTTGTCTTCACAACCTGTGACCATTAACGTATGACAATATTGACTGGGTGGATAATGCATCTCTTCCCACCATGTTTCAAGGTAATCAAACTTACTGTCCAGGAGGAGATTGCGTCAAACATAAAAATACGCAGACACCCCTTTGTTGGGTTGTGAGTACGAGTCCCTATTTCTAAAATACCCGATATATGCACTGAGTATGGATGGGTGCAAAGCTAAGATTGGTGCAAGATGCACTGTACCCGAGTTCATGCCAGAAACTAGCTACAGTAGGCCAATAATACAAGTGGCATCAATACATAGCGTGATTCTGTCCCCAGTAGTCATGGGGCAAGTTTTTTCACTCCAACCAACCTTCACTGTGATAACATCTTTCCGGTACATGGGCAATTAGGCAATAAACATCATCGCTAGCCTCCTCCCCACAGGGGTAAAATGGTGTGAAACCTAATCTTCTAAGCTCTCAGCTAACTGTAACACAATTGTTTGCCTAGTCAATACTCACCTTTGCCAGGCCATGTATTCTTTTCTTTGCTTAAACTTAAATTCCTTGCTCTGCCTCTCTTATCAGTTTGTTGTCTTATTTTTGCACAGAAAGTCACGGCAAGACAGTTTAAGAAAGTTTACCAAGATTAATTGAAAAGCACGCAGAACACAAAATACCATGCAGTCTATACACATCTACTTGTGTGTTGATGGAGTAACCAATATCCCTGCTAAGAGTCAGTGGTAATTGACCAAAGTTAGTGGCCCAGCTCAAGCGTGTAATTTCTACCTGAGGCAGTCAGTCTCTTTGTAAGTGGTGAAAGAATCCACAACCCAGATATTCCCATACATTGGTCGGGTTCTCCTCACAAAAATCCTGCCCCATCATTACAAGGACCAAAATCACATAATGTAAACAGTGACTGCCCCACATTCCGACACCCCTGTTTGGACACTTAATATTCTGGCAACATGGGCTTTATAGACCCTCCAAGTCCTATGGAAAAGGAGCAGTGCTTGGCCACAAATCAATGGTATTACAATCTCAATTGTGTAAGTTCTCTCCAGCCATTAGCAAACGTACTTAGAGATTACAAAATGCACAAGATATGGTACTATAGGCTATGCGATACTATTTCATGCTATTTGTTGATGCTGTATTTATTTAAACTCTTAAGCCTTAAACCGTGTGTTACAACTACATAATATGATCAATTGGTGTCTGACAGAATAGATGTGTAGCAACTTAGGAGTGTCTGAGCATGGGAGCCTCAGAATATAGGGGTGTCAGAACATAGGGCTGTAATCCAATAACCTGGTTTGTGAATGGAAGCATGTCCATATTTCTAAATGATGCTGTCCTGTCCATGTGATGTGCCAGAATCTTTGTTCCATTCTTATTGCTTTGGTCTGATTTCTGGTCTTGCTTTAAGACAGCAACACAGCTAATATATTTTAAATGTTTACTTTGAGTCTATTAGACTATTAGTTGGACAAAGTTACTTTGTGACATTTCTAACTAAGGAGAGTTTCATCTTAGCTCACACTAAACAAATAGTGCTGTGTAAGGATGACATGTTGCACCGGTACTGCGTACATAACCCTTATTGGAACCTGAAAGGCACTGTATTAAGGGTCATGTTAAGGGTCATCTGGGAATCAACTTTTTCTTCAAGAATACACTTGATTATATGAAATGCAATTTTGTTTGTCAGAGTGTAATATCCAACAGTTTGTTGTTTAACACAAATTCACGAAGTTGGCCATCACTACTATGTGGGGCAAATACAGCCCCCCCCCCCATCCCAAGTAAAAACAATTAAATATTTGAACTATTTTCAAGAATGATAATCAGTTAGTCTAATATAATGTGTGTTTTCCAAGCCTTGCTGTTTGCTCTGCTTTTGAAAAAAAAAAATTAATGGAAGGTAGGAAGATACTGTAGTTTGCGCCAGACTTCCATCTTAGGGGTCCATCTTACCTTACTTTGGCAACTTGAGCAAGGTATGTTCAGTATTTGTGGCTTGTTCAGAAACTGTATTTTGTACACACTGTAGTCTAAGAGTACCATCAGATCAGTTGAAACAAAGGAAATAAACTATAAATATGAACACAAAAACATCACATACATATTACTCCTTATCTCAGAAACCAATTAACTGAATGCCTTAAAGAATCACATTTCAGGTTATCATACTGAAAACTTTAAATCATGAAAAACCAGTTTCAGTCCTTCACTATGAAAATCACTTTATTGCAATGTAACTCATGGCAAAGCAACCAAATTAAGTCACAAAAACAATGAATGTTTGATGTATTTTTCCTTGTATTTCTTTCAACTTGAAGTGATATTGTTCATTCTGTACATTTTAACAATTAAGCCTTTACCATCAATGACTCAGTAAGTTATAATTACAAAAAGATAAAGCCAACCAAGGATTAATAGGGAGTAAATTTTGACACAATCCTCTGCTGAAAAAGATGATGGCCACACACATGGCCATTGTAAAATGTGTATTGGAAGTTATTGAAATTTCAATGCATTATTTATGCCAGTCAATAGCAGCTCCCTTTTAGGTCCTCAGCTGATCTTATTCCATAGAAATGTATTACATGAAAGACCAGAATTGCATCAAATCTTGGGAACATCTTGCGATCTCCAACTTCTGTGTTGAAATCGTTAAAACCAATGACTGCTAACAATATGAAAGTGCTACAATGAGTAATACTAAACCTGCAAACAGCAGAGACTGACATTTCTACTTTGCACTGTGCTACATCATCATTTGAGAATGTCTATACTCCACAGCTGAAAACTCTGGATGGTCCAGTTTAAGAGACTTTCCATGATGAACACCAAAGAGAATGTCTTTGAAAGGAACTCATATGATGCCAAAATTCCAAAATATCTCTACAAAAACAGTCAGCAACAATATATATTCATATGTCCTCCATAATATTACATTACCTCAATTTTATTGAGGAAACAAAGTCCATGTTTTGAAGATGCAACACTTTGCTCTATAAAGGCAAATCCTTAGTGACCCACTGGTAACATCTACTTATACAGTTGGTTTACTATTTACCAACTTACTTACCACACATACTGCTGGTTCATGTCAGTTGACAGTTTTGAATAATGTGCACAATTTCTGTAGTCCACATGTGATATTAACATGGGAAAAAAGACACCAACTTGCCATGTGTAATGAACTTAACTTCTGTTTTGAGGAATTTTCATGGACAATTTTGAACATTTCTTTGCATTTGTTTGTACTAGATTCAAATTCTTGGTAAACAAGTCTAAATAAAAGGTCAAATGAAAATCTCACGTACAAGTCCTGACGTAAGACTACTTAACTTCTGCCTGAGCTGATAGCAAAAGGCAGTTTCCATTCCAACAGGTTGATTTCACTTACTTCCACCTTTTGCAACTATCAAGTTTTCATTTGCTTTTATGGACTATGCTAGATAAATAATGTCAAAGACCACAGAAAAACCTCTTGCACATGTGACGAGCAAAGAAAACGATCAAAGATTGATTAAAGGGGTCAAATGTAGACAATGCTTCACAATACTGTCAGGCAATATAACACCCACTGCAATAACAAATAGTGGAATAAGGTTCCAACAAACAACAATGGTCTCACTGACTGCGAGGCTTTTCATGAATATTATTCGCATCTTTGTTCTCCACCAAAAAATTCAGATGAAAATTTCTTCAAACTTAACACATAACTTTGATCAATGAACAAGAGTCCACCATGGATAATACAATGATGCATCCATGGCACCAAGAATTAATATGATACAGCAAGACAGACATCACACAGAATAAGCAAAGGAAGATCTTTTCACTTCATCGATCCCACCAATCAATGAACAAAAATCTCCCCCATTATAACATATTTGTTATCAGAGTGTGACATGTCTTATCATGTCATTACACAGCAGACAGTCATATGTATGATGTCATCACCCATTGTGACATAAAAACAATGTCATCACTTAATTGCACATAGGTGCTTTTGCCATTACCCAATGCTTGTACCATCTAAAAATGTTTACTATGGAAAGCTTACGCCTGCATATTGCAAGCATAATGAAGTCATTAAGAAAACATTTTGGTAACGCTCATAAGGTGAGTAGAGTACTAGAAATGTTCTTTCAACCACTGTAGAGTTCACCCAACTGTCCACAACTGCACTGGCAAGGCATCCTCAGGCCGACAAGCAGGTTTTGCTTCATAGGAGTTCTGACATTCACTGCAGAACTTTAGAATACAGTCAAAAGGGCAAAAACGCCATAGAGAAGTGCACATGGGTATGCCACAAGCAGTTGCTGCTGATCCATGGCCAAGGCAGTGACAAAGAGCTTAGATGCTGACCAGCTACACCACCCTATTGTCAGAAAAGATGCAACTGTCCCAAATATTCCCCTGCAGATGAATAGAAAGAGCACTTAAAATAATTTTCATTGTTGACTTTAAACATATCTCAAATATTTACTGCTCAGAAAAGAGTACTTTTCATTTCTAACTCCTCTCTTCATTCTGCCACTTACATTTAGAAGTCTTCTTTTTCCATCTCCTTGTTTCTCCCATCATTGCTTCTGCATGGTTACATTCAATCAGACACTGTTATATTTGAAATGGCAATATGACCACCAAGGTGTGCAGATAATTGCTGAAAGTTAATTACCCATCCTAAACTTGCAAGCAGGGATGGAATGTCTGACTTCAATTCAAAGTCCATGTAGAAGAACTTGTGCTGATATAAAAGCCAATACTGTCTAACATATATTTCAAGCATTGAACCTTCTGCAGACAACTTTTCATCCAACACTGTTCCCATTATCTCACATTTTCTCTGCAATCAGTAACATTAAATAATGAATAGATCTCTCTACTTAATTTCACTTTTAAAAAAGGTACTCACTGTAAAGAAACGACAATAGCTAGGAAATTAAGTATAACCATAGGCAAGAGGCAGTATCCCAGAACGCTGACGACTCCGCTGGCAGTACATCCAGTCATGCTCATAACATTCAGTAACATCCACATGGCAAGGCATCCTAATCCACCTATTCCATATATGTAACCAAACTGGACCTTTCCTGCCTTTGAAGAAAACAAGTGCAAACAAAAATTCACTGTGAAAAGGACACACACTGCAAAAAGGACACACAATTTTTATGAAGGTGAAACACACCAGTAAAGCTCATAAGATCCTGTTATGATTTAGATCTCAGCCTTCTCAGTTATGGAAGGAATGAAAGATCCTTGCCGTCCATTCAGTCACACAGTATGAGGATTAGTGGAATTCAACCACAAGCTTGCTGAGTTGGAAAGCATCTACAAGTGTTATCACACCACATCATACATGATCCTTTCAGAACACAACCATTTACAGTACATCCCGGGTTAGAAAAGTTCAGGGATCATTATTAACTGGATTCATGCTTTCAAAGCTATTCTCAGATGTAGCAATAATCTTTGAGCTTACCAACATGAGTGTCCCTCCAAAGGCAAGGGCAAAGACCAAGGGACCAGCCAAGTCACAATCAGCAATAGCTGCTGGATCTGTCTCTCTCAATGGGTTTAATACTGACAAGGTCTGAAAAGAGACAAAATGGTGGCTTTATCCATCTGACATTTTCACATAGGACAAAATGTGATACAAAATATTTGTACTACTACCTTTCAATGAGGTATGCAGGTACAACCAAATCTGAGGACTACTTTGACTTTTACCAGCAAATTTTCTGTGCAGCAAATATAAGACAACTATGAGGGATCATCACAAACTACAAACCCAAAAGGCTTTATGATTCCTGGTCATATATGGATATACTCTAATGATAATGAATAACCGCCATGACAAATATGAGATAAACTACAGTTATACAACTGTACTTGAAACATGATGTTAATTAGGTTTTGACCATTAAAATCCTTTGACCTAAGCTGACTTTTTACCTCCTCTTTGAATAATAGGTGCAAATTAATCTAAAATCATGTATTCAATAAGGGGAATAAACATGCTCAGGATGGAATACCTAACAGTTGCCTTTCTTGAGATGGTGCTTACAAGATTTGATTTGAAGTGATCTCATTTGACCTTTGACAACTGCAGAAAACAATAGGGCACAACTATTGAATATGAGCAATAGTCAGGCAAAGTATTAGATCTAAGTATGAGAAGTATTTGAATCACCTACACAATAAGGAAAACTGAAATATTAGGGATGAGGTCCCGACAGCGATCCATCTTTAGATATAGTGTTTACAAGATTTTTAGTTTGACCCCTGGTGTCTTCATATGATCTTTGACCTCTTCCATACATGATAGATATCAACTACTAACTGTGAGTAATACACAAGCAAATTATGAGATCCCTTTTAGTTATTGACCTTGAAATGTTGGAGACTAAATGGCTTTGACCTTTGTACCTTTGACGACTGCATATGACCTTTGACCTCCAAAACAATATGGATCATCCCATCAATAGGACAATCTCCATGCTACATATGACATTCCCTGTGGTTACCCTTCTGTAGATACAGTGTGTTTACAAGGTTTTCACAGTTTGACTTATTGCAACCTCTAATGACTTTGACCTTCACCAAATCAGTAGGGAGGGTCTTCCACTCAAAATGGCTAACATAAACACTAAATATGAAAATGAAGGTTACTCATTTTGAGAAATTGTGACAAGTTTTTAATTTGACCTCTGATGACCTTAAATTACCTTTGACCTACATAAAAAACAATAGGGATCAACTACTCAGTATGAACGACCCACTCACTAGGTACTGTGTGAGACGTTACCCTTCTTGAGATATCACCTTGTTAACAAAGTGTCATATAAACACACATGACATCACAATCTCATAGATTCCTGAGAAAAGAACAAAAAGGATAAAACAGAATTGTGGGTCAAGGAACCTGGGTAATAATACCCCCTTTAAGGGAGTTCCTTAGAGAAGATGATTCCCTGTAACATGGGGGATATCTTAATCCAGCTATTTCCTGGCAAACTCCTTGCCAACCGATAGTAGCACTCTGCTTAGATAGTATTAGTGAATATTATGCAACTTGACTTAAACTTGTACTAAATGACTTGTGACTTGACTTGCAACTAACTGCATGACTTGAAAATTGACGTGCAAGAAAGGACTTGTTACCCTCTCTAGCTTCTGGTGCATTTTAAACTAATAGCTGAATGGGATAATGACACCTACCTTCTGATAAATATGTTCGAAGTTGATACCTAATTCTGTAAATGGGATGAAAGGAAGAAATGAAATAAAAAGCTATGTTAAAAATAACAAGTTATTGACTTGAGGTTTAGGGCTTTAAAACAATAAAGTGCACTAAAGCATAACTGTACCAGTATCATTCCAGACAAAGGGAGAAAAATACAGGAGTAAGTTTCCAAAGTTGTGGCAGGATGTAACAAGATACTCATGAAACAACTCAATTTATTAACGCATATTTAAGGCAGTCTCTCTAAACACTAGTTTATTCACAATGTGTGGATGCATGCACACTGACATGCCTATTGTTGACTATATCACGTACAAGGTATACAAGAATTTTGTAAGAAGAAAGAGGACCATCTGTTCATGCGGTGATGGGTGATATGGTAGATATTAAATCCAACACACAATTACAATTTTAGTGTGGTCTGTTTCTTTTGTTTTTCAAAGTATTCACAAATTACCAACATTCCTTAAAATTGTACCACAAATATTCCTTAGCAATCTGTTTCTAAAAAGTATTTAGCATGCATAATTTGAAGTTCCTGACGTTCCACATATTTCTGATAGAGATTAGAAAATACTTCCCAGGATAAATGTAAGAGAGCCCTGCAAGATCAGGATTTGACTTACAAGCTTCTATAGGGGTGTTACACTAATTTGTGGCAGTATCAAATAATACTAGCTGCACAGTCTGCACTAAGATATGGCAGGAAATCAGGCTGAATACTACTTATAAGTAAGGCCTCAGGTTACAAATTAACTTCTTTGTTTAACACACCACCTACAGACCCCAGCATATAGTTAATCTACAAGCATCATTTTGTGCCAAAATGAAATCTTCAATGAGCCTGCATTTATAGTTTCCACCTCAATTTTGGAACCATTACACATATTCAAATACAAAATGCTTTAGTCAAATTCAACCTGTTGCAAATGACACTTTAGTGCACAATACAATGGAAGTAACCGGTTAACTGCGAAATTACCATATCATAACTTTCATCCCACTGTGGAATTAATTTTTGCAAAAATGTCTTTTTCCCCAAAATTTCAAACCTCAAAAGATACATTCCATCATCTTCTTTTTCTTCTTTTTTTATGCAAATACAAGCAACATGCAGTGTCATTTCTCATTTGTAGAGGTTGAAGGCTTTTGTGTGTCAATCACTTGTCCCATGCAAAAACACTTTGTATCCTCATTTTCTAAGTCACCATATGACTCGAAATTAGGATCATGTAAACTCTGGAAAACTTCCTTATTCAATTAGTCTACTTTTCCTAAATGGGGGGGGGGGGGGAAGAAGGGAATGCAATACTGAAATTTGACAGAAACACACACTGGTCCAAGCAGCAATAAAATCTAAGTAGAACAGCCTGTTCTAGAACACTTCTAGGCTTCATATACTGTACTTCATCCACGTCTCAAAAAAGATGAATAACCGTACTGCGGAATCAGTGAACTAACCAGAAAGCCAAACGGCTTTGTGATTCCTTGCTACATGGTTATATTACAACAAACATGAATTATTCAAATGACAAGTATAAGATCAACTGCAGTTATTTCTCTTGATACACCACAACCCTTTAACCCAAAATGACCTTTATTTTGGTGACCTAAAATGACTGCGACATTTGATGTCCACCAAAAGCAATAGGGATCACCTACCCAGGCCATACAACCCACACATCAAGTACAGTATGAGTACGGTATGAAATCAGTCAACATTATCTCTGAGCTCCAAGAAACACACAAGTAATCAATGCTGCTTCTAGTCTTGCCTGTTGTTAGTTGAATCAAATAAATCAACCTTACCTCATCTGAACTCAGCTTGTCTGCCATATTTACCTCAAAATTCTTCGTAAACCACCAGGATAATTTCTTCCTTGTTACAAGTAGCTTTTAACACAATCAAAGTACTGGTAAGTTGACCCTAAGTTATGATTCCTCCTCAATATTTTTGCTTCCTCCATCTTTTCCGACATTGTGAAATATGATTGAAAGCACTCCCATTTGATTGTTAAGAAACCTTGTTCTGCTACCAGCTGTTCCTCTGGATATTGATATTATCCAAATAAATGACAGAACAGATGGTTTTTTTGTTTTCTTCATTTTTTTCATAAACCCATTAAAATTCCATTGCATGCTTTTCTATCTTACCCCATGAACTCCCATACCAAGACTCTCTCTCTGGACAACTTATTAGCCCTCCCACACTAGAAGTTACTCACTAAGTTACAAATGCAGTACTGTAGGGAGCAATCCCATTGAGTTAACTGTGTGCGAGAGAATAAACACTTGCTATTGCACAATGTAGATCAATATATATTTGTATGGTAGTTTATAATAACCACAATAATGGTGTTTAGGCTATTATTATTGTTTTATAGTGAAAAATTATCCCTTCCTCTCTATTGATAAGCATTAAATTTCACAGGGTCATGAACCTGTTAATAACAGACAACATTATCAAGTTTAAAACAAATCTGACCAATGGACTATGGCAATTTTAACATTTTTTATGTTTTACCCCATAACCTCATTAATATGCAAGATTTGGACACCAAAAACAATAGGGATCATCTACTCAATATGGGCAACCAACATGCCAAAAATGAAATTACTCAGAGTTACCCTTCTTGAGATAGAGTGTTTACGAGCAACCATCACACACACACACACGCACACACACCCATACAGACACACACACGACATCAGGACTGCATAGATTCCCCTGCCTACGGCAAGGAATCAAAAACAGGGCTAGAACATTTGCTGCACACAGAGAATGATCTTTACAGGGGTGCATCGTTAATTGGCTAGGCGTTATGTGACACAGTTTGGTGCATACATTACAAGTACACTCGTCTTAGGCAGTGTGTGAAGATTAGGACATGACGAATATACTTCTCTAATTAGTTTAAGTCACATTCCTTATCCATGAAGTTTGAAAACAAATGGTTGGATATTGAATTGCAATGAAAAGTGAAGAATGTCACTGGGTTTACTTATGAATGTGTGCACAAAGAGTGAAGGTACTAGTAGGGCAAATTCTTAGTGCACTGGTATTGCACATCCAACTCACCTTCCAACAAGGGTGGCTCATCTTCAAAACTGTCTGAATAACCTCCGCTCCCAGTGTTTATGGGATCTGGGGTCATAATGTCGCCAGTATAGGGTGAAGGAGCACTCGCATATGGTTGATCATATGGTTGGCCATAACCTTGTGGCTGGGAATAATCATAGCCATATTGACTGAAAGGTTAACAGACAAATGCAAAATTAACTAGGGTACTTCTGGGCAATTTTGAGCTACTTGTACTGGATCTATGGGACTACATAAACCGATTTTTTAGACCATTTTAGAGCAAGGAAGAGGATGAAATGACAGCACTGAATGAAATTTTTCATTGTATTCACTAGAACAGGCTACATCCATGGAAACAACTAAACACATATGGTCACCACAGGAACAGTACACTGCTCAATACATCAAAACTGTGCCAAAATTTCTCCTTCTAAATATAAACAATGAGTGTGTTGAGAGGCAAGTTTAAACAGTATTGACACCTGCCTCCTTGCACAAGTTGATAAAAGATTTCTCTAAGCCTAGTAATACAAATGTAATCCTAAACTTTCACGCTATCTGTCCATGGATATGGAAAACTGGTTTAATCAATTGTTTTCTTAATAGAGCATATGTTGTATGTAGCAATTGGTCCTTATTCGATGTAGAAGTATCCAAATTAAAAGAAATCTTTTACCATAATGGTTATCCTAGTCAGATTTTGGATAACTGTGTAAAGAAACTCCTCAGTAAAAAGATCAGTCTAGGAATGCATAATCAAGATAAGGAGGATCATGATATTGATTACATGGTCACCATTCCGTTTACAGGTCACCCATCACTAAACTTTAAAAGATCTTTAACTAATCACCTTAGAAGTGTCAATAAGAAATGCCATGTGGTTTTCAAAACTTTCAAAGTTGGTAATTACTTTTCCTTGAAAGATAAGACTCCTAAAACCCTTTAAGCTAATGCCATCTATTCTTTTGAAGGTTCTTGTGATAAGAACCAAACTTACATTGGTAAGACAAAAAGGCATCTAGCAACCAGGATCAAGGAACATCTCTCAGGAAAATCAGCTATCCACGAACACATCACTCAGTGCATAGACTGCTGAACAGCAAACAGCAATAACTTTACCATCATAGATACTGAAAATACAGATTTTGAACTCAAAATCAAAGAAGCATTGCATATCAAAAAACTCAAACCTGTTCTAAATAACCAACTGTTCCAACATGGATCATCCTATACACCCGGCGTTTTGTAAAACCTGTCAGACGTTATATTTCTGATAATATTTGTTTTATGTCATATTGTCTTGCTACTTTTGTATATTTCACTTACCTGAAGAGGAAGATGTGATATCTTTGAAAACGTTTGTATTAAACTATGACTTTCATTAACATTTTCGTGTTAATTTGCTCTTTCATCTGGTTCTTGAAATGTACAACTCTTCCTAAATTATAGTCCAATTTGTTGTTTTTGCATGAACAAAAATAAAACATTAGAACATCTTTTTTGGGAATAAGACTTTGTTAATTCTTTCTGGCCAGAGGCTTCTAATCTTTGCTTAAAATGCAATTTTAAAATTGACTATAACTACATTAAGTTTGGCTATTTTGATGAGGCTAAACCTATCATAAACTTTTACATTACAGTATTATTTTTTGTATTTATTTAAATGCAAAGTATTACATTTTTAGTTGTAAGTTGAATGATAATAATAATGTACCAGATGTCACTGTATTCTATCTCACATTTAACTATTACTTGGATGTTGAATATTATTTCTTAGAAAAGGATAGTAATACAGCCCATAGAACCATTTTCAAAGATATGTTTACTTTGTGAAGTGTATTCTTTACTATCCTTGTTAATATAAGACTTTCCTTCATTGCATTGTACTGTCCTTCCTAATGAACGCTAAAAGTATGAGACATTCCCAAACAGCATTTTCTAAAATCAATGCTTTGAACATTAATGGTTTGCTGTACTGTGGTGACTGCTGTGGCAGTTTACTACTGCCAGGAAAGTTCCCTGATTATGTAATAATTAGTCATTAGCACATAAATGACTGCTGATTCTCCTATTCAATTAGTGTATTTGTGTAACACAAACAATGTGTTGTGTGTTTCCCTGTGCACACACTGTTAGTGGACATACATGTGTTGCACAAGCTGATATTTCAGACCATTGTGTCTTTAAATTAAAAACATTTGCTTTTGAGTTGGTAACAACTTTTGGGTTAACAATGACATTACCTTTGTGGATCTGGAAGCTCAGCACTCATGTCGTACCCTTGTTGTTGAGTATCATAGTTGTATTGATAAAATCCTTGTTGGTCTAACTCTTGACCATAACCTTGATTTCCTTCATAGCCAGCCATGTCTAAAACTTCTGAGAATGCAGAAGTTGATAAAGCACATGAATGCAACAGTCACCAGTAAATGACTAGTCAAAGTCATTAAGGTTTTACAGCAATAAAAACAAATCAGAAAATTAAAGCTGGAATACAAGTTGAAAATCTGTCAATGAAAGTCAACCTCTGTGGAATATGTCATAGCTGCTACAAAAAATAATATTTAAGCCCCACTTTTGCATGCATTGTTATTCCATTCCAATTGGTCTGTTTGATTTCAAGTAACAGTGATTGACTGCTATGCTTTCTTGAAGAGTCTGAATTTTGTGGGACAACAAAAATGTAGAGACAATTTTCATATTCAAATATCTGAAAGGCGAGTGCATAGTTCTCATTCAGATTTAGTGACAGGTGATCTTTCCCACTACTTTCTCTTCTCTAGGTGTAGCATCAAAGGTAGATGACCAGGGGATTGCCTATACAACCCACATTCCAGCTTTAATGATCAGACAATCATGTATCTGATATTCCCCCCAAAATACATATATCAATGGATTACTCAAAAGGTCTGTCAATGATAAAATCAAGATGTCAGAATGCAATCCAGTTTCTTCATTACCAGAAATGAGCTTGTTGTTCTGCTTAGCACTTTGTAACACATTACATACACAAATCTCAGTGAGATAGAGAAATATTGTTCATACGTAAATATGAAGTTCAAGAACAGCCACTATCCCAGTGGCTGTGTTGATCCAGAGTAATCATAAAACAAATGTCACTCACTTTTTTGGGGGTGCATTGATATGCCCCCCCTCCAATTAATTTAAAAGCATTGCTACACCTAATGTAGTACCTGATTTGAAGAGATCTTTTTGCATATATACTGAAGCCTTATTTCGGCTACCCATATTTTTGGTGTAACCAACCAGAATGCACAAATGCATTGCAGTTTCGATGACTTCATTCTGAGGATTTTTATGAATCTAATTTATAATGACTGATATGTATCACGTCTCAACATGTACAACTGCATATAACAGTGATGCAACACCTATACATAACACATGAGATCATAGCTTCAAGCTTCCTCCTTGAGATATCATGCTTACAAGGTTGTCATAATTTTAACCCTTTTGACTCCAAATGACCTTTGAACTCCACCAAAACCAATAGGGTTCCTCTACTCAATGTGATGCATCTACACATTACTTATGAGACCTGTCAAAGCTTCCTTTTAACCTCCACCAAAAACAATAGGGTTCTTCTACTCGATGTGGTACACATACATACTACATATGAGATCTGCCCAGGTTTCCCTCCTTGAGATGTTATGTTTACAAGGTTTTCACAATTTGACTCCTGTTGTCACCAAATGACCTCCACCAATATCAAAAGGGCTCTTCTACTCAATGTGATGAAGCTACACATTACCTATGAGATCTACACAAGCTTTCCTCCTCGAAATATCTTGTTCACTAGCTTTTAACAACTTGACCCCTGTTAATCCCAAATGAATTATGACCTCCACCAAAATCATTAGGAATCTTGTACTCAACATGGTGCACCTACATACCAAACATGAGATCTGTCCAAGCTTCCCTTCTTGAGATATTGTGTTTACAACATTTTCACAATTTGACCAATGTTGACCAAATAACCTTTGACCTCCACCAAAATCAATACGGTTCTTCTTCTCAATGTGGTACACCTATATACCAATATGAGAGTTGTCTAAGTTTCCCTTCTTGAGATATTGCATTTACAATGCTTTCTTAATTTGACTCCTGTTGACACCAAATGACCTTGGACCTCCACCAAACACTATGGGTTTCTTCTACTCAAAGTGGTACACCTACATACTAAATATGAGAACTGTCCAAGCTGAAAATATTTAGATTCAAGATAAACCTGAATTTATAAAAAGATGGCTTCCTTGAAGGTTGTGATACTATAGTGCTACAAGAGTATTAGTTTCTTGTTTTTGTGGCCAGGCATAGTGCAGTCAGCTCTAGCAATCACCAGGAGTACTCGGTTGATTAAAACAGTTGTGGCTGGCTGTAGCAGGTCTGCTAGATGGGGCAGACTTTCGTACAATGGTTTTGACATTACTGTAAAGTTGTTTTGGCAGGAAATGTAACACAGTTGAACAGCATTTGTTTCTTCACTTACTCGTTATTCTTTTGTAAAGTAGGCTACATCTTATTTTATTAAGTGTCAAAAAAATTTGTAAATTCTGTGAATTTCCATGAAAATGTACAACTTCCACTTTTTTGAAAATGGGATTGCAGAAAATTCCCATCCTTTTTCTTTTTCACACAATCGCGGAAAATCGGTGGTCCTACATTAAAAATAAATCTTAAGTGTTACGCAAAATTGAAACACCATCTCTTTGAGAACCACGTTGTTCTGTCAGAATTTGGTGTGTATTTTATACGGTATTATGATTATCTAAATACCTCAGAGAGTTTATTGACTTTTTCCTCTCTCCCTCCATTGATTTTAATTGCTACACTATTCACTCATTAAACTAACATGGTAATGTTTCTCTCTATAATGGATAGGGATAAGTTCCTGTCATATTAGGACCATAAATTACTAGCAGTATTGTTCCTATTTCAGAATATTGGTGCAATATGTCACCGTGGCACCTTTTTTTGCAAGGATTCAAGTAATGCAAGCACTATATACTAAGAAGTTGGATCTACTTCAAGGAAAAAAATCATTATTAAATCACCCAACAAAAGCAGTATCCACAAAAGAAAGACATAGCAAACAAATAATTCATGCTAGAGCTAAGATGCACTTCAAAGTAAATAAACTGTTTCCATTACATCCCGAGATTGCAAGGCGCGCCCACTGTAGCACTGGTATGATGAGCCCTAGCTACACGAGCAGCGGCCACTTCTTATTCTCAGCCAGTGAAACTCATTGAAATATATATGCAATTGGTGAAGACACAATACTCTCCTTCAATAAATAATATTTTCTATTGCTAGTCATGGGTTTATCATTTTTTATCCCTCAATTAGTTCAGTCAAGACAAATTCTGGATTTGGACCTATGCTGTATAAAAACAAAAGGTAAAAATACAAATGCTAATTCCAATTTCTGAAAGGCTGAATCTAGAAATTTACCAGGCTGCTTGCAACCCCCATACTCTTAAAACTTGTATGTATGGCTCTGGGAAATGTCAAACCCGCTACAGCAGCCTTAAAAGTCTTTTTTTGAAAAAAAATATACCCGAAAAATACCAGCCAAGTTTCCACCTGTATTTGCAAACCTTCCTGTTGCCTTTGCCTGCTTGTTGTCTCATTTTTTTTGTGAAACATGAGCCACGTCCATTTTTTTTTTTTTTTTTTTTTTGTGCTCTACGTTTCTTTTTTTCTCAAATGGAGGATAGGGAGTTGTGAAATACATCTTACATAACTCTTTGCAATTTTCTTTCAAATAGAAGCATACCTATTTTACAGATTCGTGGTAAACCAGAATACAGAAATGCATTGTGGTTTCGATGATCTGCTTAAGCGAATTTTTTTTTCTAAATCTGATATAATAGCATTAGTATGTGTCACATTAAGCTATGTATGCTTTATATGAAATATGAGATCTGCCCAAGCTTCCTTTCTTGAGATCATATCTACATGTTCACACTTTGACCCTTGTTGACATTGAATCACCTTTTAGCTCCATTAAAGACCAATTGGGTCTTGTGCTCGATGAAGTACAACTAATTATTGAATATGACATCTGTCCTAGCTTCCCTTCTTGAGATAGCATGTTTACAAGAATTCCGTACTGTGACCCTGTTGACTGCAAATGATCTTTGACCTTCACCAAAGACAATGGAACTTTGTATACTCAATGAGATACACCTACAATCTAGGAAGGTACAGTGCATGCAAATGTCGGAGTAAAACAGCATCAATTTCTCAAAGATCTTTAAATGAGAATAAATTTGCAAAACATTTCTACGAATGTGTTCAGTTTCATGTGTGTACAGTACTCTGCCTTTGAGTAGGCCTAAGAGAATCTAACAGATAAAGTCATTTAAAGTAGAGCATTTAGGTGTGCTGTCGAGTTCTTTCAACCCATCCCCTGTGACTATGAGCCAATATGATTGAGCTTGGTCTCAAATTCTTGGAATTGTTGCGTTGTTGGTTTGTCGTAACACTGTTATACATGGTGAAACATTCTCCACACTACTTTTAAGTTGAATGTACAAAGTTTTAGTGTAAAATATGCCATCCTGTTCCTGATGACCCAATATAAGCTTAGCAATATATCAGGCAACACAAGGCACATTTTCAAGCAACTTGGATCAAAGTTTACTTCAAAATCTTAGTCTAGTCTGTTCCTCTACTGTAAGTGTAAGGCACACCAGTTAGAAATACATGTATTGGCTAGGCTCTATCACAGTGTGTAAGTTAATATGTTAGGTTACAGAGAAGGTCACAAGTCTTGTTGACCTCAAGTGACCGTTGACCTCCATTAGAAATATTCTTGTACTCAATGAGATAAACTTTTACACTTCATATGACATATGTTCAAGCTTCCCTTCTTGAGATATTGTTTTCAAGGTTTTCAGAATTTGACCCCTGTTGACCTCAAATGACCTTTGATCTCCATCATCAACAAAGGGTTCCTCTACTTAATGTGGTACACCTACAAACTAAATATGAGATATGTCCAAGCTTCCCTTCTTGAGATATCATGTTTACAAGGTTTTCACAATTTGACACCTATTGACCCCACATGACGTTTGACCTCCATCAAAAACAATAGGATTCCTCTACTCAACATTGTACAAATACAGACCAAACATGAGATCTCTACTAGTTTTCTTTCTTGAGATATTGTGTTTTCAAGGTTATTACAATTTGACCCCTGTTGACCCCAAATGACCTTTGACCTCCACCAAAAACAATAGGCTTCTTCTACTAAATGTGGTACACCTACATACTACATATAAGATACGTCCCCCCTTCCCTTCTTGAGATATCATGTTTACAAGGTTTCACAATTTGACCCCTGTTGACCCCAAATGACCTTTGACCTCCACCAATAACAATAGGGTTCTTCTTCTCAATATGGTACACCAACATACGAAATATGAGATCTCTACAAGCTTCCCTTCTTGAGATATCGTGTTTACAAGGTTTTCACAATTTGACCCCTGTTGACCTCAAATGACCTTTGATCTCCATCAAAAACAAAGGGTTCCTCTACTTAATGTGGTACACCTACAAACTAAATATGAGATCTGTCCAAGCTTCCCTTCTTGAGATATCATGTTTACAAGGTTTTCACAATTTGACCCCTGTTGACCCCAAATGACCTTTGACCTCCACCAATAACAATAGGGTTCTTCTTCTCAATATGGTACACCTACATATGAAATATGAGATCTCTACAAGCTTTCCTTCTTGAGATATCGTGTTTACAAGGTTTTCACAATTTGACCCCTGTTGACCTCAAATGACCTTTGATCTCCATTAAAAACAAAGGGTTCCTCTACTTAATGTGGTGCACCTACAAACTAAATATGAGATATGTCCAAGCTTCCCTTCTTGAGATATCGTGTTTACAAGGTTTTCACAATTTGACCCCTATTGACCCCAAATGACCTTTGACCTCCACCAAAAACTATATAGTTCTTTACTCAGTGTGGTACACCTACATACGAAATATGAGATCTCTACAAGCTTCCCTTCTTGAGATATCGTGTTTACAAGGTTTTCACAATTTGAACCCTGTTGACCCCAAATGACCTTTGACCTCCATCAAAAACAATAGGATTCCTCTACTCAACATGGTACAAATACAGACCAAACATGAGATCTCTACAAGTTTTTTTTCTTGAGATATTGTGTTTTCAAGGTTATTACAATTTGACCCCTGTTGACCCCAAATGACCTTTGACCTCCACCAAAAACAATAGGGTTCTTCTACTCAATGTGGTACACCTACATACTACATATACGATATGTCCACCCTTCCCTTCTTGAGATATCATGTTTACAAGGTTTTCACAATTTGACCCCTGTTGACCCCAAATGACCTTTGACCTCCACCAATAACAATAGGGTTCTTCTTCTCAATATGGTACACCTACATACTAAATATGAGATCTGTCCAAGCTTCCCTTCTTGAGATATCGTGTTTACAAGATTTTCACAAAATGACTCCTGTTGACCCCAAATGACCTTTGACCTCCACCAAAAACAATAGGGTTCTTGTTCTCATTATGGTACACCTACATATCAAATATGAGATCTGTCCAAGCTTCCCATCTTGAGATATCGTGTTTACAAGGTAGGGTGTCACGGACATACATACACATACACACATACACGCACACACACTCACACACAAACATACATACACACACACGTATGCATGATTACAAAGGTTATGATTATCATCGAAACCAAAAATGACCTGCCAATGACAAATCTTGTTAGAGAGTGCCCCAGTAGATAGAACCAGAAAGCCAAAAGGCTTTGTGATTCCTTGCCACATGGTTATACTATAACAAAGTTGAATTATCCACATGAGAAGTATAAGATCAACTGCAGTTATTTTTCTTGATACACCACAAGCCTTTAACTCAAAATGATCTTTATTTTGACATGACCGTGACATTTGACGTCCACCAAAAGCAATAGGGATCACCTACCCAGTATGGCCAACCCACACATCAAGTACAGACTGTATGATATCAGTCAACATTACCCTTCTGGAAAGTCACTACCACATTTCCAACACTGGGCTTTGTTTGTACCATTTCTTTTTGGCGCTGTCCCAGTTTTTCGGTAGTTTACGTTGTACTGCTTCCACTTTTGGTCCTTCCATTTCTGTAGCATTTTGATCCGAGCTCATAAGTGCTCTCCCTAAGTCAAATATCTCAGTTAAGTTGCGGTTCGGTTCCTTCAACACTCTTCACCGCAATTGTGACGAACTGCAACTTTGAATTATATGTGATTTGATTTCTTTATCTATATCCATAAACTGACAATAATTTGCTAATTGCCTCAGCCTGGTGGTAAACACATCCAACATTTCGCCTTCCCCTTGCTTCGCTTGACGAAACTTAAAAATCGCGTATTCAGTATTTTTTATAAGTTGAAAATACTCCGTCAGCTTGGTTTTTGCTGTGTCATAATCTGTAGAGTCTCCAGTTTCATTAAGTGTTTGAAATATTTCAGCTATGCTTTCCCCTCAAAAATGAAGTAACATTGCCCTTTTACGAGCTTCATCCTTGATATCAAATGCAATGAAGAAGTTTTCCAATCGAAGTAGCCATTTCTCCCACCGCATGCCAATACTTGCATGATCCGAATTATCTCTGAGACTGAACTCAGGAAAATGTGGATAGGACATTTTAATTGTCAGAATTTAATCAATTTTCTTCTAGTATTAAGGTCTTCCTTGAAGGTTTTCAGAGTCCTTAATAAAAGGATCCCATCTTCATCGCCATTGTAAGATTTTGAGAAAACACACTGGAGACTCAGCAATGCATCTTGCTACTTGTATTTCTGATGATATATAACTGCAGATTATTCTCATAATAAAGGCAAATACATCGATAAATATTTATGGAATGGAATATACACAGGAGACAGTCAGTGGTAAACTGGGCAGGAGTCTTTGTTCTATCAAAGAGATAAATGAAGCGCAGGTGACAGCTATCTGACCCCATGACCTCCCAGTTACTGAGACAACCTATGGAGGCCTCTGAGGGAGTGTTTGAAAAGTAAAAGTTATTCTCTATTTACAAATGCAGTACAGTATATGGAAAATGCTATTTCAAACATGACATGGTCCTGATTGACTTCCATAGGCTGGGAAAATGCTATTTCAAACATGACATGGTCCTGATTGGCTTCCATAGGCTGAAAAAGCACAAATAAGTTTGCAATGACATTGAGTTAACTGTGTCCGAAGGAATCAAAAACTGCCAATAGTAATTTTGCACAATATGCTTTTCAACTAATTTGTACGGTAGTTTATAATAACCACAACAATGGTGTTTAGGCTATTATTATTATTTTATAGTGAAAAATTATACCTTCCTCTCTACTGATAAGCATTAAATTTCACAGGGTCGTGAACCTGTTAATAACAGACAACCTTATCAAGTTTAAAACAAATCTGACCCACTGATAAGGAACTATGGCAGTTTTAACATTTTTTATGTTTTACCCCATAACCTCATTAATATGCAAGATTTGGACACCAAAAAACAATACGGATCATCTACTCAATATGGGCAACCTACATGCCAAAAATGAAATTACTCAGAGTTACCCTTCTTGAGATAGAGTGTTTACGAGCAACCGTCACACACACACACACACGACATCAGGACTGCATAGATTCTCCTGCCTACGGCAAGGAATCAAAAAGCTGCCTGATCAACAATTTCCAGACCCTTAATGATTTGAAAAACTTTTAACAAATCGGCACTTAGTCTACGCATTTCAAGAGATATCAAACCAGTTCTTTCCAGCCTTTCTTCATAACTGACAGAAGACAAATCTAGAATCAATTTTGTAGCACGATGTTGTACCTTTTCAATGTTATCAATATCTTCATCAATCTTTCGAGTAACAACTACAAGAAAGCAAAGAAGGTTGGCAAGACAAAACCTTTGCGACCAAAAACCATGCCGAGAATCAGATATCATGTCATTACCCTCCAGATGACTAACGATACTTTCCTTCATAATTGATTCCATCACTGTACAGACCTGGAAAGTCAAGCTGACCGGTCTATAACTGCTAGGTTGCTTCTTAGGACCTTTTTTATTCAAAGGAGTCACATTTCCAATCCATAGGAATCTGACTACATCACAAACTCTTCCTAAAAATAAGGCGTAAAGGCATGGAAATGGCTTGAGCAAGATTTTGTAACAGTACCGGATCGATACCATCAACGACAGGAGCTTTGTCAGGACGAAGATTCTGCAACTTCCGGAAAACCACTTCCTGAGAAACATCTAAATCAAATAGTGCAATTAGTCCGACCACTGAAACCATTGACAAGTGGAAGGTTATTGACATGTTCCGTAGCGAACACTGACAAAAAGTACTCATTTAACAGTCTGGCATTAACATTTTCATCCTGAACTGGACAACCATTTTCATCAATCAAAGGGCCCACTATATCTTTAGTCTTGACCTTACTACAAACATACCTGTAAAAAGCTTTTGGATCATCTGCCACATTCTGAGCCAACTTACTTTCAAAATTGCGCTTCACTAACCTTACAAATTCTAGTAGCACTTTTGTACCTCACATAATCATGCACCTCACATAATCATAATAGCTACCAGTCTGCTTGTAAGTTCTCCAAGCTCCCTTTTTCCTCTTCCTTACTACTTCCACATTGAATGACCACCAAAATGGCTTACTATCCTTCCTTCTCTTTTTCCTTGGAGTATCCTTTACGACAACCTCATCTAACTTGCTCTTAAAAATATATGATAATTGATATTACGACACTAACTAGCTGCTAGCTCTAGGCCTACAGTAGAGCCAGTGTAACCATTCCTAATAATTATTTATCATGTCATAAAATCTTTTTCGTGATAATGGGGTGACCGTTGAACACGCTATTAAGAAAATTTATCAAACCAGTTTGTGACAGTTCCGCCTACAAAAGTCAGAACGTTGTCTTATGAATCAGTATTGTCCCAAATGAATGAGCTCATTGCCATGAAAAATGTGTCACCGAAGGTGAAATTATCCCGCCTTCTTTACCTTTAACAACAATCCAAACAAAATGAACTTTCCCCAAGGTGCCTGTCAAGTGCGGTGCCATTATAGTGATTTGTGAATGCTAGGCTAGAGGTGCGTTCCACAGGCCTGGGCAGTCGATGGCTACCTTTCTATACAACTCAAAAGGGTCAACTATTCCCTCACAGGGAAAATCTAAAACAGATGCCAGAGGATGCCAATACATGTATGTTTACAGACGACGAATGCCACCGAATGCCAATTGATTTCCACTGAGCCAAGGAATGCCAATACCTTAAAGGCAGTATTGCATCACTCTAAGCTATATTTTTACCTCCCTGAAAGGAAAATTCTCAACTGGTTCTAAGTTACAGTACTCCTAGATTGCCAGCAAATTCGAAAGATGCAGAGCAGCTCGTATTACACAGCGTACACTGGGATCCATTGTTTTGATTACACATGTGGAGGAATGTAAGACAGGCTGAGGGAGGGACTAGAGGTAGGTGGTTGGGAGAATTTAAACTGTCTGGGGTGATGCATTACAGCCTTTAATGGTTTGGAAGCCATAAAGAACATAAAACATACATGCAGCCTGTAAGTCTATAAAATACATACCTGGAGTGTGCCGCAGGCTAAAATTCTTTCATCATATTGTGCAAAAATATACCTACACCGTACCTACCCTTACCTAGTCTTTCGTTTAGGCTTGACTTAGGTTTATCTATTTCTAACATTACTATCAGCAATGTGCATTAGGCATA
The DNA here is from genome assembly GCA_021234535.1 of Stichopus chloronotus. Classification (NCBI taxonomy): domain Eukaryota; kingdom Metazoa; phylum Echinodermata; class Holothuroidea; order Aspidochirotida; family Stichopodidae; genus Stichopus; species Stichopus chloronotus. The sequence goes on from CM037834.1 coordinate 15,603,388, forward strand.
GGCTAGTTCAACCAAGTTCAAGTTGTTACACTAGCGTTATCGCCACAGGTGAATTCAATGTGAAGTCGTCACATTCTCGTCAAAGAGTTACGATGAACATTGTTTGGTAAATTGGCTAACCCACTGTCCTTACTTCACGAACTTACAAGGGCTCCAAGACCGCAGTGCTAGTTACTCTATATCACAGGTTGGAGGACCGCCAGTTCAGGACTCTGACTGCCTAACTTGTACTTGGGTTCGGCCTGAGTTCTACTTCTAGTTAGGCTCGACTGGCTAGTAATGCTAGTGTAGTACTCACTATACTATAGTAACTGTAAGACACAGAGTCAAACTGTAGTGTAAAAGAGGGATGTTGACACGTCGAGGAAAACTATATGCTGACAAGGTAATTATTTCCTTAGTAGTAGTTAGGTACACACTAGTGTCCTTAACCTGCTGTATTCTATTAAATACGTGAAGATCATGTGTTTCAGCCGTTTGTGCAATTCCCCTCCTGGTATTCCTTTCATTTTTCATTCAGTCTGTCCAAAAGATTTCCTTTAAAATAAAATAATTTGTCGATTAAAATGTCATACGTCATTAACAGCCAATGGGTAATTATACAACCAACAATCTCCTGCTCTAAGTCTAGCTTAGGCTTTGTCCATTTAGTGTAACCTTTGACCGTCCTTTTTTAGACTTGCATCGGTCTGTGCGGTAATGAAATTAAGACTTTGAAGCTATCTTCCAACATCTGCGAAGTTTCGCACTTTTTGGATGCATGCAATAAGAAGTCGTAAAGATGATTTAGTTTTTAAGAGATAGCCAGAAATATATTAATAATTATAACATTCTGAGTAGTAGAAATTGAACGAAACGAAACTGTTCTTCTGAGTTACAAATTGCATGATACGCTGCATTCTACGTTAGTCGTTACCACAGTAAAGACTAATCAAGCCTACGGAGGTTTTCGTATGCTTTTCTCGTACTAGTCTGCAAGCCTAACTTTATAGCATAATAGCATAATATTTTGCCCAGATGTAAAATTGATGTTCAGCTCACGTACAAATAAACGGACGGGAGAATCTGGCGATCTTCCCATAGTAGGTCTACAGTATTAGGTCGTCGTGTTATTGGAGTAACTGAATAGCCCTAACTTATTTGGTGCTCTCAAGGTGCACCTACTATACTAAATGTAGGAATGAAAGTCGTAGAATACCGTCCGGGTGATTAAAGAAAACACATGAAGCTTTTCTTCATTATTCATTATTTGGCAATGCTGGTAATTACAGGCAAGTACCTATGTGTAGACCTAAATAAAAAAAAAATTTACAGGTATATACTGGCTACTTTGTAAAGTCAAATCTTGTGGAACATATGCCGTTCAAAACATTTGCAGGTACAAATGCAGAATACCCTGCTGCAAATCCTTTACCACCAAGACTGGAGGCGTGGTCGCGGTCATCTGGATAAACCACTACTGAGGACTAGGACCGCGACTCCACTCCACATTGGAGTCTCTGTATTACGTCATTCACTATGACATCACAATGATCATTTGTTTTCATCACCGCGACCATGACCGTGACTCCACTTCAGATTTTAGTCCAAGTGAAACCAATTAACTACTATGTACAAAATGATGGAGGTGGATAAACGACCACCGGGGACTGCGACCACGACTCCACTCCAGATTGGAGTCTCAGTAGGACACCAAGACTTTCCTAATACTATGCACAAGAAAGATGAATTTTAACAAACTGTCACCAGGACCGTGACTCCACTTCAGATCGGAGTCCTAGCGAGATGTATAAAAGGATGGTAGTGGATAAATTACCACCGGGGACTGCGACCGCGACTCCACTTCAGATCGGAGTCCCAGTGAGCCCAAACTGTCACCAGGACCGGACCGCGACTCCACTTCAGATCGGAGTCCTAGTGAGCCACAACTGTCACCAGGACCACGACCGCGACTCCACTTCAGATCGGAGTCCTAGTGAGATGTACAAAACGATGGAGGTGAATAAACGATCACCGGGGACTGCGATCACAACTCCACTCCAGATTGGAGTCCTAGTGAGCCCAAACTGTCACCAGGACCGCGACTCCACTTCAGATCGGAGTCCTAGCGAGATGTATAAAGGGATGGAGGTGGATAAATGACCCCCGGGGACTGCGACCGCGACTCCACTTCAGATCGGAGTCCTAGTGAGCCACAACTGTCACCAGGACCACGACCGTGACTCCACTTCAGATCGGAGTCCTAGTGAGATGTATAAAATGATGGAGGTGGATAAACGACCACGGGGACTGCGACTCACAACTCCACTCCAGATTGGAGTCCTAGTGAGCCCAAACTGTCACCAGGACCACGACCGCGACTCCACTTCAGATCGGAGTCCTAGTGAGATGTACAAAATGATGGAGGTGGATAAACGACCACCGGGGACTGCGATCGCGACTCCACTCCAGATTGGAGTCCTAGTTAGCCCAAACTGTCACCAGGACCATGACTCCTCTTCAGATTGGAGTCCTAGCGAGCCACAACTGTCACCAGGACCACGACCGCGACTCCACTTCAGATCGGAGTCCTAGTGAGATGTATAAAATGATGGAGGTGGATAAACGACCACCGGGGACTGTGACTCACAACTCCACTCCAGATTGGAGTCCTAGTGAGCCCAAACTGTAACCAGGACCGTGACCGCAACTCCACTTCAGATCGGAGTCCCAGTGAGCCCAAACTGTCACCAGGACCGCGACTCCACTTCAGATCGGAGTCCTAGCGAGATGTACAAAATGATGGAGGTGGATAAACGACCACCGGGGACTGCGATCGCAACTCCACTCCAGATTGGAGTCCTAGTGAGCCCGAACTGTCACCAGGACCGTGACTCCACTTCAGATCGGAGTCCTAGCGAGGTGTATAAAATGGTGGAGGTGGATAAACGACCACCGGGGACTGCGACCGCGACTCCACTCCAGATTGGAGTCCTAGTGAGCCCAAATTGTCACCAGGACCACAACCGCGACTTCACTTCAGATCGGAGTCCTAGTGAGCCACAACTGTCACCAGGACCGCGACCGCAACTCCACTTCAGATCGGAGTCCTAGTGAGATGTACAAAATGATGGAGGTGGATAAATGACCACTGGGGATTGTGACCACGACTCCACTCCAGATTGGAGTCCTAGTGAGCCCAAACTGTCACCAGGACCACAACTGCGACTTCACTTCAGATCAGAGTCCTAGTGAGCCACAACTGTCACCAAGACCGCGACCGCAACTCCACTTCAGATCGGAGTCCTAGTGAGCCACAACTATCACCAGGACCGCAAACGCAACTCCACTTCAGATCGGAGTCCTAGTGAGATGTACAAAATGATGGAGGTGGATAAACGACCACTGGGGACTGTGACTGCGACTCCACTCCAGATTGGAGTCGCAGTAGGCCACATTACACGTATACGTAGAGTTGTTCTCAAGATAACCCTTCCTTGGAACATGAGTTACATCATTCAGAATGACGTCATAGTCAAAATCTTTCAAGAACATCATGAATCTACCCTGATCTACAGTGTCAGTGGACTTTGAAACTATTTTCAAAGGCGCCTTCCGATGTATGTTGAATCGTTCTCAAAATGGTTTAAACTGAACAAGTTTATCTTTTTGGGACCAGGACCGCGACTCCACACCAAATTTACATCGAAAAGTGGCTTAGGGTATTCATCAATTACTCCCATTTGCGTACTGAAATCATATACCTACACTGTAAATGGATATGCCTTAGAATTGGTTTGAGCTGTCTATTTATCGTGTGTGAGACTTCATACTGTGAGGAATTGAAGTTTTCTGTTCTAGGAAAGCATTTTAAACAAATTCTGATGAAATTCACAGTGAATAGTTTTGGCAGATTTCTTGTTTTTTGGAATAGTGACTTTTTCTTCAAATAATGAAAATTTTTGGCGGCACGTTTCAGCTCATGCAGGTGGTGGATGCCTGGACGGTATTCTATGACATTCATTCCCTCAGCCTGGTATATACAAGGTACGACACTCTAATGGTCCACAAAAGCTGGCCTATTTTTACATCCTTTTGCCAACTGCAAACCTTACTTAACCCTCTATATCACATCGTGCAATGTTTTAACACTTTTTACACACCTGTGACCCTCAACGTATTCATAAAATCACTCTCAGACCGAGTTGTTAGTAGGAATTTGCAATTTGTAAGGTAAGCGGTTCAGGGCCATTTTGTTGGTTGTCGAGTTCAATGTCAGCAGTCTTCGTGGCTGGCTTTTAATACCCTCGTATTCATGAAATGCAAAGAGCATAACTTACAAAACAAACGTTAGCTATGCAGGTGAAGACTAGCACTGAATTGGCTAGTAAGTAAACGATCAGTGTCAGTGGGTAATTGATCAGTGTCAATGTCGATCAAAAAGCATAAGCTTAGGCCTGCATACACAAATTATCTGCAGAATGACAGCTAGCAGACATATCCCAACCCACAGAAAAACAAATATGAACACATTTTTCTATGATCAAAACCCTTCATGAAACCTATAGTCTGTTTCTTCAAATCTTTAGTCTAAACATTTTAAAGAGAGTAGGATCAATGAACAAAGCAAGAAAAAAAAAATTTAAATGTTCCTTGAAAAACTCGGAAGCCTGCAACTTGCAAAAAGTCGTTTGTTCCTTGTAATACAGAATTATATGAATTGCTAAGGTAGTTAGGCTATTCGATATACACCCACTGTGAAAGGATATCATCACTTAAGATTTGTGGAAGGCTGTACATGATCTTACCTGATTTTTTCCACAAGACTTTTAGGGACATTTCAACCCAAAAAATGTATCTAATACAGTTTACTCTATATGACATGTGCAATAATCCATAGAAAGTTTAGATTTTGAAGCAATATCAATGATTTTTTTCTGGTCGAACTATCGTGTTTTCGCTTGATACAATACCATTTTTCAACTCTGTGGAAATTTGGCATGTTGAAAATTGAGTAGAAATTTAGCCGGTGATTTCAAATGGTTCCGACACATCCAAAAAGCATGATATCGCTGAGTTTCCGAAGGATTTTCCCCCCTGGACCCCCACCAGGACTACGTCCCTGAACTCCACAAGGGGCCCTATGGCAGGCGACATGTTAAGTCTGCCGGGACATCTGACTACATTTTAATTAGCCTCCTGGGAAATTAACACTTTTTCCAGCCATGATCAAGAAAGTCTATTAACAGTATGGGTATTAGTTCTCATTTTGTCAATTTAATAAGTGGGCTGTTGAATTGCTAAAAGTAAGTAAACATTGTGACCTTGTGCATTGTAAGTAAAATGAATATAGAGTTGAACCAAGTGTAGATATTTGATGTAAAGAAAAATGATAGTCTGGAACATGTCACTTTTGTAACCCGCAAACTGAATGTCTTTTGCAGAACCATTCACGATGAAGGTCATACATTCAAGCAGAATTGTAAAGATCCCAGACAACGGTAAGGTTTTTTTTTATCCACTTGTCAGTGAGAAATTGAGTTGTGTTTTTTATTTCTAGATCACTTGCATGCTCTTGCAAGGGATAATAATCTTGATGCAAAAACTGAATGAATAGCACATCTGATTTTACTAAAAAATGTCAACATTAAAACTAGTCTTCAACACCAGGTAGGAATTTCATATGTGAAAACTGTCAGGAACCTGGATACCTGCCTCTTTGCTTCCAGCAAGACAGTTTGATATTTTCACATACAGTCTCATAGTTTACAGATCGACACAGACTCGCTTCTGTGCTGTTCTGAATGGAATTCCACAACGTGAGGTACTGTATTGAGGATAAACTTTAAAAGTGAAAAATTGCACCCGCAACTTGCAGTATTTTGAATTTTAGAACTTATCCAGAGGATAAGGATTTTTGGTTTCGATGATAAGTGTAACCTTTGTAACCAGTATATGTGTGTGTGTGAGGGCGTTTGTGAATGATGTAAAATGAGGTAATTCATTGGATTACAGACCTTCCAGATGAGGTAAACAGACAGTAGAGGAATAATACCTGGATTAGATAAGCAATATGCGCAGTGGTATTTACAGCCACTACTGTTCTAGGATTCTGCTTAGAATTTAATTTGAGACTTTACCTCACTTGGCTGGTTGGGAGTTGTCAACCGTTTTTTCTTTGTGTGTGTAAGTTGTCCGAGGGTGCTGTTTTACATGACATTCCATTACCTCAATTGCCTGGTGTAATTATCTATCTCAATTCCTTTAATAAAGTCTGACTACCTTGATCATGCAGTGGAAATTCCATCGACCATACTCTAATACGAGTATGTAGTACTTCGTCAGTGGTGGTACAAACATTGTTGCAATTCGTTAGTCATAAGACCCTTCCAAGACCGTTTTTAGTAGAAATAACGTTACTTACGACGCCAAATTTTCTTTCATTTTCGTCTTTTTCACGAAAAGCTAGTTGTGTATGAATGAACAAAGTTTGTTAATGGTGAACTTGTGCATTAAATGGACAAGGAGAATGAAAACCCCTCGGAGGTTAATGTCGTCAATAGACAGCGCCTTGGTAAATCCTTGCATTAACCCTGATGATACATTTTCCTCTTGTCAATGCACAATTTTCGTTGATTAACCTTACTTTGCCCAATAGTAAATGCCTCCATTTGAAAGGAAGTGTGTATCATTTTTGTTCCCTTGTTTTGTATGTGAGTGTCTGTCTTTAGACTCATTATTGAGATGTATGTTTAAATGATTATTTTTTATGTTTAAGTGATTATTTATCACTTGTCTTTAATAGTGTAGTCTTTAAAAAAGAATACATGACAGATGTCATATTAATAACATAGGTGTACCACAATTGAGTACAAGAACCCTATTGTTTTTGGTGGAGGTCAAAGGTCCTTTGGGTTTCAACAAGAGTCAAATTGTAAACCTTGTACACATGATATCCAAGAAGGGAAGCTTGTACAAATCCCATATTTAGTACATAGGTTTGCTACATTGAGTACAAGAACATTATTGCTTTTGATCAAGGTCAAAGGTCATTTGAGGTCAACAGGGCTCAAATTGAGAAACCAGAAAGTCAAAGGACTTTGTGATTCCTTGCCAATATCTTAATTTTTTTTCAAAACACCTGTATACAAGCACTTTAAACAAAAGTCACCAAGTGAGACGGAACGCCACCATTGCAAAACAAAAAAACAACACAAGAATGTGAACCACGAATGTAAGCCACTTACGAAAATTGTGCTAATGATATTTCTGTTACTAAACCAAAGAGGTAAAGTTGACAGAAAATTCCTGACACCAAAGTGTGGTTAAAAGTCTGAAAAAGGCAACCTAAAAAGTAATACCCTTCTTAAGGGTAGTGCTAAAAGGTGACTGAAACAAAGTACTCTGCTAATTTTGACAGAGAGTTGCTGGCAAATAAGAAGCTGATAAATCTAAAAAGCCATGATTGATTTTAGAGGGTTAGCAAAAAACAGTGCTTTTAATAGCTTGTTGAAGAAAATAAGACCAAATTCGATGCAGCAACATTTATCTGCCATTAAACATTTACTTCGTCGCAAGGAGCAAGGGCGACAGATGGGAATGATCCATCATAATACATTGAGTGATGACAAGATGTGACACTTGACTTCCCAAAACTACTACACAATTGTTAAACAAGTAGGTCCACAACTGTTAGCTTTTGCTATAAATACACTTCTGTAAGATATTAATTCTGTGATTTTAACATTTGACTAAATATGTCTCCCATAGGCAATTCAAATAACAGAGATAATCTACTCATCAACTGCTACCAATTGTGACAGTTTGAAGTGCTAGTTACATTCAGTTGCTGAGAGAGCATGTTTTCATACTTAAACCTTTTGTGACCTTTAGCCTCTACGAAAAATGATAGATGTCATCTACCTACGGTGGACTACCCCACAACACCTATGAAGTTCAAGCACCTTTCCCTCCTTGAGATACTGTGTTGTTTCATGGTTTTAAAATTATGTCTTCTATTGTCCTCACATGACCTTTGACCTCTGACAAACGGTAACACTTTGAAGTTCCAGCAACATTCCATGACTGACGTATCTCTCTTAATAGGATTTTGTATTTTGTGCTCTGGTGACCTCAAATGACCTTTGATCTCCATGAACAACAATAGGGGTTGTTTACTCACAATGGACTACCAACAAACCAACTTTGAATTTCAAATACCTTTCCATACTTGAGATATTGTTGTTACAAGCCAGGGTGTCACATATATACACACACGCCCACACACACACTATCACCATCGCATAGATTCCTTGCCTGCCTTTGGTAAGGAATCAAAAAGTGCAAACAATATCTCAATAAGGGAAGCTTGAACATATCTTATATTTAGTATGCAGGTGTATTACATGGAGTATGAGAATTGATTGTTTTTGGTGGAGGTTCAAGATCATTTGATTCAACAGTGGTCAAAGTGTCAAAACCTTGTGAACACAAATATCTTAAGAGGGAACACTTGGACAAACCTCCTATTTGGTATGTAGGTGTATCTCATTGAGACAAGAACCCTTTGGCTTTCAGTGGAGGTAAAAAATCATCGCAACCACAGTGCATGTGTGTACTCGAGTTCACTCTCTCAGTTGTATTTTGGTTGTGTTAAAATGAAGTAATTTCCACTTTAAGCTGAATAAGCAAACCAGTTAAGTTTTGGATTTACTGTGTATCAATCAGTGTAGGACTAGAACGTCAAGCTAGTATAGATTCAGGATGGACCTTAGTAAGTTTGAGGTGTCTGTAGGACGCAGATGTTTTATGCTTTCTTGCATTATTTTCTCCTTTAGTGGAGGTTCATGTCCGCTCCAGACTGGTTAAAGTGAAGGGAAAACGGGGAGAGCTTAAGAAGAGCTTCAAGCATCTCGCTGTGGACATTCAGAAGGTTGGAAAGAAGCAAATCCTTGTCACAAAATGGTTTGGCACAAGGAAACAACTTGCCAGTGTCCGTACTGTCTGCTCCCACATTGAAAACATGATCAAGGGAGTAACTCTGGTATGTGCATTTCATTCACAATAAAAGATTGGAAACAACACCAATAACAGGGTCCGTACTCATGCAATTGTCATGTGAAATTATCACACGTTTTGCAGTTGCTACTAAGCTGTTCTATGTGTATTGTTCTAGAACAGACAGTAAAGCACTGCTACAAAAAGATGTGTCTTTTTCCTCTTGTTTGTTTCATATTTGGTTGAAACCAGCAATGTATGCCACAAACATAACTTTTTCTATTTTTGTATAGATGAAAAGGCTCACCTGTGCGGTCATTATTGCATATGTGTGTGTGTTTGTTATGCTTATTATCAAAGGTCAAAGGTCATTTGAGGTCACCAGAGGTCAAAATGTGAAACCTTGTAAACACATTATCTCCAGAAGTGTAACTGTGACTGATGTCATACTTGGTGTGTGGGTTGGTCATAGTAAGTAGATGATCTCTATTCTTTTTGGTCGAGGTCAAAGGTCATTTGAGGTCATCAGAGGTCAAATTGTGAAAACCTATTAAACACAGTATCTCCAGAAGGGTAACTGTGACTGATGTCATACTTAGTGTGTGGATTGTATATAGTCAGTAGAATACTCCTTTTGATTTTGGTGGAAGTCAAAGGTCATGTGAGGTCACCAAAGGTCAAACTGTGAAAACCTTGTAAACACATTATCTCCAAGAGGGTAACTGTGACTGATGTCATACTTAGTGTGTTGCTTGGTCATACTAATTAGATGATCCCTATCATCTTTGGTGAAAAACTTGAAAACACAATATCTCCAGAAGAGTAACCATGACTGATATAATACTCGGTGTGTGGGTTGGTAATAATGAGCAGAAGATCTCTATTGTTTTGATTGAGATCAAGGGTCACCAGAGGTCAAACTGTAAAAATGTGTAAACACAATATCTCCAGGAGTCTAACCTTGACTGATATCTTACTTGATGTGTAGATTGTATATACTAAGTAGAAGACTTCTTTTGTTTGTGGTGGAGGTCAAAGGTCATTTGAGGTCACCCGAGGTCAAACCTTGCTAACACATTAATTCCAGAAGGGTAATGTTGGCTGATGTCAAACGAAACAGGTGCTATGCATTATAAACTGAGATAAACTGTGTGAGTGTGTGCGTTGTTCTGTATTTTCACTCTTAGTCTCGAAGTCGCCTTTTATTTGGCTCGTTTACGTTGCTTTAAAATTTTAAACTTTTTATGATATCGAACATACAGTTAATAGACACTGTGCGAGTGTGTGTAGTGCCATGGAAATCGTACATCTCGGCTTACGAGAAAATCCCTAAATCCATGGTACCACGTGTGTGCAATGCCTGTGGTACGTAACACTGAAAACTGTCCGTCCTTTCACTGTCATTCAGAAAGTTTTTAATGGAAGCTCATTGGCTCATTCAGATTGAGAACCAAAAAAGGCAAGACTTGATTGGTGTATATGGCCATGGTGGCTTGTAATTAGATGTTCTTTCATGAATAACAGTGAAGTGACGCACGTTCGATCATCTTTATAAGTGTAAGTACAGATGCCATAGGTTGTAACTTTTGTATTTGCTTTGTTATCAACTTAAATCATTTCGAATTATCTTGAGCAGGTAGTTTTCTTTCAAAAATATGGGGGAAAGGTAGTCACACTGCTTTTCAAGCCTTTTCTTTGTAATTTGTAATGGGTCCGATTATACCGGTTATAATTTTTGGACAAACTGCGAAAGCTTAATTACCCACCAGACCCGACATGGTGTAGGCGTCATTCGATAGTGAAGCGAATGTCATACCAGCGTCGGGTCAATGGGCCCGCCATAGGGCCCCTTGTGGGGTCCATGGACGATTCCTGTAGGGGTCTAGGGTACAAAGCACCCAGAAACTTAGCGATTTTAACGTTTATAGACATGTCCGAGTCATTTGCAATCCGTGCTATAAATTTCAACTCTTTAAAGGGAAATAGGGCGTTTGTTTTAGATAAAACATCCATATTTTTGAAACCAATGTTTGTGGATGTAGAATGATAGATTATTCAAAATAAGGAAGGACAGTAGCCGTCTTTTCAAGAAATAAGCTTCTCACAGATAGAAATTCAGTTATTTCTTACTCAACACTAATTTGTTCACCCAAACTTTTCAAAATTCAAATGATGCATCTTCCGTTACTCCTCACATGCATAATGTTTTGAGGAGATTAAGCTTTTGCAAGTGTTTATTGACGAGACTGGATGGTTTAATAATGACTAAAGCTATTCCTTTTGTACGTCATGTTGGTGTATTCTAAGCGCCCTATTTCCCTTTAAGTTGAAAAATGTTACTGTATTGGGTGAAAACACGATAGTTCGATCCTAAAAAAATCATTGATACTGCTTCAAAATCAAAACGTTCTATGAAATGTTGCACATGTCATGTAGAGTAAACTGTATTACATACATTTTTGAAGTTGAAATGTCCCAAAAAGTCTCGTGAAAAGAATCACGTAAGATCATGTGCAGCCTTCTGAAAATTTTCGGTAATGATATCCTAATGCAGTGGGTGTATATCGAATAGCCTAACCACCTTGGCAATTCATATTTCCGTATTACAAGGAACAACCAACATTTTGTAAGTTGCAGGTTTCAGAGTTTTTCAAGAAACATTGAATTTTTTTTTTATCATTTTGTTCATTGATACTAGTTACTTTAAAATGTTTAGACCAAAAGTTTGAAGAAGCAGACTATCGGTTTCGTGAAGGGTTTTGGACATAGAAGTATGAGTTCACTGTATTTCTTTGGGTTGCAGTATGTCTGATAGCTGTCATTCTGCAGATAATTTGCATATGCAGGCAGGCCTAAGCTTATGCTTTTTAATTGACATTGAATGTAGTAAAGGAGGTATATGTAGAATCTTCTGGAAACAGTTGCCAACGTTGTTTTTTTCACATATATAACTTGAAAAATATTAATCATGAGTAAAAAGTAAGGGCATTCTGTTACAGGAATAGTAATTTACTTCAATTTTTGTTGAAGATTGAACTGGATGGGGCATTTGGGATACACATTTGAATGGATTTATTTACCAGTTATTTTCGGACGTAACTATTTACGAAACCACATGTGTGATCTCTACCATTCTGTAATCGAAAGTTCGAAAACGTAACAAGCATGGTATTTACAAGATAAACAGGGCCAGAAGTACAGAAGCGGATTTCCTGCACAATGCAAAATTTCAAGGGAAGGAGCCTCTGGCTTCCAGACTTTTTCCAGTCCTGGATATAAACATGTGAGGCGGTAATTACAGCATTTTTTGGCGAGGCGATCTTAAAAAGTTGCGAGGCCCCCTCCTCCACAATGAAGTACCAGGGGAAACCCTGCTGTATGTGAATGTTAAATAACATGAGCCAATGGCATTGGCAGTGGTCAATTTCTAAAACAGTGTAGCACCCCCCCCCTTCTCCTTTCCTAGTCAAACACCAGCCTCACAAAGAAGTATCAGGTATACCACCTATTTTGAACCACTGCAGATATGGTCCCTGTGAATTATTTAGTTCAAGAACAGGTTATACTGGTGCAATGGTTTAGCAGTAAATATATTTACACCCCATCAGCATTCCACCTAGAGGCTTGGTCATGTCAGTGAGAGCCATTTTAGTAGCATCCATATTTAAAAGCAAACTAGAAGCATGCATTGATGTAATGAACATGGGCTGGGCGCTCTTCATGTGTTTTAAACTTAAAATGAAATAGGGCATTTGTTTTAAAGAAAACGACCATATTTTTGGTTTCGATGATAATCGTAACCTTTGTAATCATGCATATGTGTGTGTGTGTGTATGTATGCGTGCATGTGTGTATGTATGTCCGTGACGCCCTACCTTGTAAACACGATATCTCAAGAAGGGAAGCTTGGACAGATCTCATATTTGGTATGTAATTGTACCATATTGAGAAGAAGAATCCTATTGTTTTTGGTGGAGGTCAAAGGTCATTTGGGGTCAACAGGGGTCAAAATGTGAAAACCTTGTAAACACGATATCTCAAGAAGGAAAGCTTGGACAGATCTCATATTTGGTATGCTAGTGTACAACATTGAGTAGAAGAAGCCTATTGTTTTTGGTGGAGGTCAAAGGTCATTTGTTGTCAACAGGGGTCAAAATGTGAAAACCTTGTAAACACAATATCTCAAGAAGGAAAGCTTGGACAGATCTCATATTTGGTATGCTAGTGTACAACATTGAGTAGAAGAAGCCTATTGTTTTTGGTGGAGGTCAAAGGTCATTTGTTGTCAACAGGGGTCAAAATGTGAAAACATTGTAAACACGATATCTCAAGAAGGGAGGCTTGGACAGATCTCATATCTGGTATGTAGGTGTACCATATTGAGAAGGAGAACCCTATTGTTTTTGGTGGAGGTCAAAGGTCATTTAGGGTTAACAGGGATCAAATTGTGAAAACCTTGAAAACACGATATCTCAAGAAAGGAAGCTTGTAGAGATCTCATGTTTTGTATCTAGTTGTACAATGTTAAGTGTGGGAACCATATTGTTTTTGGTGGAGGTCAAAGGTCATTTGGGGTCAACAGGGATCATGGTGAAAACCTTGTTAACACGATATCTCAGGAAGGGGAGCTGGTACAAATCTCATATTTAGTATGTAGGTGTACCACATTAGGAAGATAAACCCTGTTGTTTTTGTGAAGGTCAAAGGTCATTTGGGGTCAACAGGGGTCAAAATGTGAAAACATTGTAAACATGATATCTCAAGAAGGGAAGATTGGACATATTTCCTATTTGATACTTGTATTGTATTGAGTACAAAAAGCCTAATTTCTTTGTTGGAAGTAAAATGACACCAATGCTCAAAGAGGGTCAAATTGTTGAAAAATTGTCAGTATGATACATTAAGAAGGGAAGCATGGACAGATCTGATGTTTGATATGTGACTGTGCCTTATTAAGCAGAAGTTGCCTACTGCTTTGTGCAGAGGGCCATTGGTCATTTTGGGTCAACTGGGGTAAAAGTTGTGAATAGCTTGAAAACACAATGTCTCATAAAGAGAAGCCTAGATGTATCTCATATTTGATTTGCAGATGCACTTTATTGACTGCAAGAAGCCTGTATTGATTTTGTTGGAGGTCAACAATCAGTTGCAGAGAACATATCGTCACCTTAATATGCAATATGCCAGTTACAAAATACTCATAATTGAATCCTTGAAACCGCAATGCCTTTTGGCTTTCAGGTTTAGTATTTTGGTGTGATATCCAATGTCTTAAAGACAGATACTCATCATCCCAACATGACTTAACTTGTGAAAGTAAAATTCGTAATTGGTGACTGCCCTTTGATTGACATCAGCATGACAAAATTCAAGATGCTGGTTAGCTCATTACTCATACTCCGTAACACATCATGCTCTGAGAGTGAAATGATCACACATAGGGTCCAGTGTGCTCCCCAGGATAACCCTCAAGCATTAAATAGGTGTGGGTCTGGGTAGGGCTTGAAGTAGCATAGTTCTAAGCAGAAATGGAGTAATCTGGAAGATGAGTATTCCTCTTTAGCCTCATTCAGTGTGTATTCCTTTAGAAGTACTGTCTGAAAAACTCACCAATTTACATTTGTTCTACACCTTAGGCATAATCTCATTTTGAGATCTGATACTGAATCTGATGAGAGTGTATTAGTAAAGCTGAAGTACACTGCTTAGACTTTCACAGACAATAAGCATTCATTTGAATATACAGCTATGCATCCTACCTTTGATAAGCAGAAAACAGAATTTCACATTTTGTGACACAGAAAATCAGTGAGGGGGGGGGGGGGGGAGAGAACTATTAGATGCCCATGCCAGGAAGGTTGTCCTCTTGAAACATTCTAAGCACAGTGTCTCAATGGAAATTTGTCATATTTAGTGTACAGTATGTTAGAAGATAATCCAAAATATTTGTAAAAAATCAGTTATACATTGACTCATTATGTAATGTATATTAACAAGATATTTTGCTGAGAAGACAAAAAAAACCCCACTGATTCTTGAACTTATTATACATTGCTTTATTAGGAGCACATGTACAGATCTTATGTTTGTTACTGTACAGTATGTGTAATGTCAATGTGTTGTCAGTGGAGTGCATCACAGCCTAATTCCTATTGCAGTATGTATTTAATGTGAACGGGAAGGCTACTGAGGGTTACATCATCAAAACCAGAATGGACTTTTGCACTCTGGTTATACACTTTACATTCTGGTTGTATGTTGTCTTTTTCTTAGCTCATACAGCTACTGTACTGTATTGTCAAAGTGCAGCATTCATCTATCTCATCACACTTATTCCAAATGCTTCCCTCTGCCATGCTTTCATGGATTTGTATGAAACTTGGACACAATGTTCCATAGGTGATGGGCCATTTGGGATGTCCACAAATTTTGGGGGCAAGATCCATGTCGGTCCTTTGGCCCATTTATGAAATTTTGCAAAATGCTTCTCCCACAGATTCTCTTATGCAGTGCTGATTTTGTGACAATGATACTCCATTAATGGTATTTTGTGGGTGTTCAGGGATTTTAAGTTCTAGGCCCCATGTAGGCCCTATTTCCCATTTTTAGCTCACACACCAAGTGTGTGAGGTATTAGAATGAGGCTGATGTCGTCAACTTTTTTCAAAAGCCTTCTCTTTCTCCATTTTCTGAGATATGTGTCTGAAATTTGTTCAGTGTGTTTTTTGGGGATAGATGTGTTTTTTTTTCCACCTAATTACATTTCGACTGGCTTAATTTATAGGGGAGTTGCAATGTAATTTTTGGAAGAAAATCAGGTTTTTGGTTGCTCTTTTGCACACGGCACTCTAGCTGAAGGGGTTTAGCTGGAGAGCTATTCTGTGGTCACTCTAGTAAACAGTAATCAAATTTTACGGTTGGTCTGGCCAGCCTTTCTGCCCTGTGGGTCATCAAGTCCAACTGAACTATCACCTATCACAAATTAGTAAAGCATGTGACTGAGTGATCATTGTAAACTCTAAAGATAGGTTGGTAAACAGAGTTGATTTGTTGCATCATCAACACTGCAGTGTTTTTTTTTTACAAACCATGTACAGTACATTCTAATTTTACAACCATTGCAAAAATCTAGTCCAGCACACATTTCAATTCAGATCCAGCCAAAGCCAGCTCTGACAGGATCTGAACATTATCCATTGCATCCTTGCATATCACACAGTAGAAAGGAGTTTTAACCTTCTCTTCAGACCATAGCTGGTACACCTAATGCCATTTTTCAACATCACATGTCGAAATTAATGTACTTCACTGGCATATGACAATGTCATAGGCTTGATAGTGTGTCAACTAGATACTTTTTGTATGTAACATTTTGTCACCTTCCAAGTACTGTACTTTCATTTTGCAATGCTGCAAACAAAAATTACCTCTACTTAGTTCAGTGACTGCCATAAGTTTCAACACCCCTATGTCCCGACACACTTATATTTCGACATGAACACTTAAATTCCGACAGCAGCAGCTGATCAATGCATCATTACTATGCTGAGCATCATAGCTGGGACCCAAAATGGTGCCTGATGTAATGGATGTGTTGTAACATATGAGTGTCAGAACATTGGGTGTGGGAACAAAAGTTTGTCAGTACATAGGGCTGTAATCCTCGGTTCAATTGTGTGAGCTACAGGTGCATTGCTGCGCTAGTATTAAAGTCTGCGTAAAATGTTCTTTTTCGCACATGCTTTCATGGATTTGTATTTAACTTTGAAACAATGTTCCTTGGTATTCAGTGTGGGGTATTCAAAATCTTTCAGTCCCAAGGTCCTATGCAGACCCTGTGGTCCATTTTATGAAATTTGCAAAGTATTCCTCCCCCAGTTTCTCTTGTACAATGTTGATGGTTTGTCATAATGATACTCTGTTCATGAATTTGTAGTCTATGTTTCTATGTGGGCCGTACAACCCATTTTATGAAATTCTGTGAAAGGCTTCTCCTACTTTTTGAAGTTTCCCTTCCATACACACCTCAAATGTCTATTGTGCATGAATGATAATTGAGTAGTGAGGCAGTGTCAGTTGGTGAACTTACTGAAATGCTGTATTGCATGCAGGTTTGCTGATCAGTGACCAAGTATATCAAGACATTAGAGAGGCACTTAAAGTTGTTTCATAAAATACCTGTCAACTTTGTGTCAAATTGCCCTAACATTAGGCTTCTAGTGACATTTCGATGTTTAAACTAAGAGGGTCTCCATTACGTGTCACATGCAAATGACCATTAATGAGAGTAATTAATGATTTAACTTGGTTTTGGGAAAATTGAGGCCATAATTTTCCACATTAGTTCTAACTAAAGTCATATGCCCACAGCCAGTAAAGCATGGACAAAAATTACAATCAATGTTTTTCATAATTATTGGATGTGAATAGTGATGCTAATTATAGGCATTGTTATTTGGTAATACCCATCAAAATTTTCACAAGTTTATCGATGAAGTTCGAACTTCTGCAGTCTGCTGGTGTTCTGTTTATGAAATCCTGCAAATTGTGCAGTCCTACAGATTCTCTCGTACTATGCTGATGATTTGGTAATTGATGGTGGTTCCTGTGATGTGACATAATTATATATAAATGGTACCTTCAGGTATGAGCCTCTGCACCATTTGTGCTCTAGTTTTGTAATTAAATTCTGTAAAGATTAATGCCTGTCTAGACTGTGGTAAAAAAAGTACTGTAAGTCAAAAGAGGAAAATGCACGTTTCATGTTGGCAGTACTTCTGAACTGCCAACCTCTCACCCTCAAGTTGCAATCAACACAGCAGAATAGGATGTACGATGTTCTAAGACAGTTTAGTTTTGTTTTCAGGGTTTCCTGTACAAAATGAGGTCAGCGTATGCTCATTTCCCAATCAACTGCAATGTGAAGGAAGAAGGATCTGTGCTGGAGATCAGGAACTTTCTTGGTGAGAAGCTTATCAGGCATGTGAAGATGAACCCAGGTGTCACAGTGGGATTGTCACCAAAGCAGAAGGATGAACTGATTATTCAGGGGAATGATATTGAACTGGTTTCATCCTCAGGTGAGTTACGTGGATTTGATGTTAGCATGGATTGGATTGTCATTCCAGCTTACCTTCTTCCTATGCTACAATCTTGAATAGTGTTGTTTGTTGAAAGAACCCGTAAACCATTTCAGGGAGAGATTAATTCCTGTAATGGTTTCTATGGGTGTCTTGACATAACTTTGCTATTTATTTCATAATTTGAATAGTTCATAAGCTCTTAATTCATTATCCTTAAATCATAACTTCTTTAGGTTTTGGTGAAGGTATGTCCTTTGTATTCAAGGTGTGGGGTGTTTGTATGTATGTATATGTTTGTGATGCCTTTCTTGTAAACATGTTATCTCAAGAAAGGTAGCTTGGACAAATTTCACATTGGTGTGTTGGTGCACCACTTTTGAGTACAAGAACCCTATTGTTTGCGTTGGGGTTCAATGGTTATGTGGGTTCAACAGTGATCAAACTGTGAAAACTTTGTAAACATGATATCTCAAGAAGAGAAACTTGGACAAACGTCATTTATTTTAGGGTTTCCACGTTGAGTACAAGACCCTTATTGATTTCTTGCCGAAGGCATGCAAGGAATCTACATGATGGTGATGGCGTGTGTATGTGTGTGTCTGTGACATTTTCTTGGGTATGCTCCAACTTCACGGGAATGTCGAATGAAGGTCGAACTTGGTATGTAGGTCCACCATATTGAGGTGTCCTATTGTTTTGGTAGAAGTCAAAGGTCATCTGGGGACGCTGGGGGCAAAACTCTGTTTCTGTTACATTTGCCTGGGTGTGCTTTAACTCAACAGGGGAAAGTTGGATGCAAGTCAAACTTAGTACGTGGGTCTGCCATATTGAGGTGGTGCACCCTATTATTTTTGGTGGAGGTCAAGTCATCTGGGGGCACTGGGTGGGGGGGGGCCATAATCTAAAAACCTTTTCACAGTGTATCTCTAGTTGTATAGCCTGCACAAAGTGTATACTTGGTACATGGATGCATTATGGTAGTGGTGTGTCTGGGATGTTCAAGATTTCTGGGTCCAAAGTCAAAGTGGGTCATGTGGACCATTTTATGAAATCATGCAAAATGCATCTTCTCCTACACATATTAAGTTGAAATTGTTGCACACTACTACTAAAGTAGTGGTTCCTTCAGGTTGTTCAGGATTATTGGTCCCATATGGGCCATTTCATGACATGATGGAAAATTTCTCTTTTCCACATATTTTGCTGTACAGTGTGAAAGGCTTGTCAAATTAGCATTGTTGTAAGGGAATCCCTTACAGTGTCTAACATTCATGGGTCCAACAATGCTGCTGAATGGGTATTATTCGAAAGAGACTCACAATATAGTCAGTTAATCTCCATGGGGGTTAGTCAGGCCAGTCAGTGAGTGTTGAACAACTTGCTATTGAGACATTGTCTCCCTGTTTGAAAATCTAGGTCAACCAAGTGAGAAGACAGGTTCAAATTGATGGTCATTAACATTCCTCTTAAGTGTCAGTTTCTGCTTAAAAACTACTGACAAAACTTGAGTAGTGGAGAGATTGTTTCTGCTTTAAGCCAGCATGATAAAGGATATTGCAGGAAGCCGACGGACGGCAGTTAAAGTAACCGCCACGCAAGGTACACTGGAGCCCATTGGGGTCTTTTTTTTATTTTTTGGTCCCTTGCGATTGCAAGAGGAACCAATGCATTCAACTTGGTGTGTGTGTGTGTGCGTATGTGTGTGTGTCTGTGACGCCGCTTGGGTACACTCTAACTCAATATGGGCAAGTTGGATAAAACTTATGCTTGGTGTACAGGTCTGTCATAGTGCGTAGAAGTGCCCTGTTGTTTTTGGTGTCAAAATCTTGCATATTAATGAGGTTATGGGGTCAAACATAAAAATCTTAAAACTGCCATATTTCCATAACAGTTCGTCAGAGTTGTTCTAAACTTGATAAGGTTGTCTGTTACTGACAGGTCCACGACCCTGTGAAATTTAATGTTTATTAATAGAGGGTGAAGGGTAAATTTTTCAATCTAAAACAATAATAATAACCTTAACACCATTATTGTGGTTGTTATAAGCTACCGTACAAATTACTTGGAAAGCTTATGGACTACAGTGTGTAAAATTCCCATTGGCAGTTTGTGGTTTTAGTGACACAGTTGACTCAATGGGTTTTTGGTCACTGGAAACTTTTTGCTGTTTTAAGGCTATGGTAGCCCAGGAGGAACATCAGTGAATGTATGTCATGTTTGAAATAGCATTTTCTTCATAGGTTCTCTTAGGTTGGTACCTATCCATCATAGGGGTATAAGTGCCGTATTGTTTATGGTGTCCATATCTTGCATCTTAATGGCGTTATGGGGTCAAACAGTTCCATAATTGTGGGTCAAATTTGTTTTAAACTTGATATGGTTGTCTGTTATTGACAGATTCACATCCCTGTGAAATTTATTGATAGAGGGGGAAAAGTTATGTGGTTTTATTTTTTGGTCATTGGAAAATTGGTGCTGTTTTAGTTCTTTGGTAGCCTAGAAGACTGATGTAGGTAATGGTTGAATTTGCATTATCTTTATAGCTTAAAAGGGGTTGGGGAACAGTTTTAGTCACTGTGTCTAAACATGGTATAGTGAATTGTTAGTTTAGCAGTTGGTACACAACTACAGTATGGTAACCAGTATAGTCAATGTGTGTACCAATTGAATTTGCATTATCACTAAATTTGAAAAAATTGGAAACTGTTTAATTCATTATATTTTAACATGTTTAGTTGTTTGTTAATGTTATGGTTATACATGAGTCAATGTTCGGGACCAGTTTGAGCTCAATTTTTGGGCCCCAATTTTTTTAATTCATTATCTAAACATGTGGTATATTTCTTAATTCAATGGGGACACTGTACAGATGGGCCTTCATTTTTGGACCTGATTTGGGCTCCATTTTGGGTCCCATTCTTGATAGCCCAATTTTTGGGTCCCCAGTATTGAGAACCAATTTTTTCACTTGCCCTAAGTTCTTCGCAAGGAACCACAGTGCCCGTTGGGCTCTTGTGCTGTATGCATTACAGTGACTGGTGTGTATCCTGTAGAGTGGATTTCTGGATTTCTTGTTTGCATGCACTGCGCTTGCGAGTCTTTAGAGATGACTCAAGTCTATTGACTTGACTTGAGCCTGTTTTTGGCTTGAGTCAGAGTCAATTCATTTTTGGTGGAGTCAAGTTAAGTCATTTTGGGTCAGTGACTGGAGTCAAGTTATTTTGACTCCAGTTGAGTCATCACAAAACACGACTGGAATCAGCTCAAGTCTGAGTCAGTGACTTGACTCGTTACAACACTGCATTAAAGGGGCTCATTGAGTTGATATCAGTAAAGATTGCGGTGATTTTGAAGTATACAAACACACGACAATACTCACAATTAGCATAATTAATCAAGTTTCACATCCAATGGTTACATGAAAACTGTCAATTTTTTCGAATTTTTGACCGTTACTTGCTCTGATTGTGTGCATGTCAATGTACTAATGTGAAAATGTCTGATCACAAAGTTTCAAAAACCAAATTTAATTGTTGGTTACTCACTCATTAATGTTCCAACGTATGTAAAACTTTGGGATCCTTTTAGTTTGACTGTTTGTCATTAGTATGTGAAGGAAACTTGACCGGTTTAGAAAAATTGAGTGAATTTCACAAAACAACTCAATGAGCCTCTTTAAAGTGAAGTCATCGAAATCACAATGCATTTGTTTGATTTTTTATAAATATCTGCAAACTTGATGCTATTGAAATTATCATAACAGCAATCCAGAGACCACATCATACAAACATGCATTTTTCAGGGGAGAACACACTTGATCAGAAAATGTCAGACTGCGACTGATGTAATGAACACATTGTCTGCCATGTTAACCTTTTAAGAGAAGTCCCCACTTAGCTGCTGTGTGTATTAATGTAGGATAGTCAGCTAAGCATTGTGTCATACTTGATACAGTATATGCCACAAACATACATCTTTCTTTTCTTAGTTTTTGTTGAAAGCATAAAGTTCAGTTATGATATGTGTTTAGTAATTTGCAATATACACAGGAGCACTGTGGTCTGAGCTTCTTAAACATTGACTGGTTTACAGTGACCAACTTGCTGTTGCTACCTTGATGTTGATATGTGCAGATGTAAATGTCAACTAATCAAGGCATTGCATTGTTTTGTGGAAATGATCGACAAAACTGGGTACAGAAGATATTAGCCAGGTTTTCCTAGCTGGAAACCCTGCTTTGCAGGTAGGTTGTCACTTTAACAAGCTAATTTTAACTTTTTCCTCCTGTTCAATTTCAGCTGCTCTGATCCAACAGTCCACCACTGTTAAGAACAAGGACATCAGGAAGTTCTTGGACGGCATCTATGTTTCGCAGAAAACCACAGTGTCTACCCCTGAGGAAGCATGATATGCATAAAGAAACTTTACAATGTAAAATTTGAAAAAAAAATACATAATCTTGAAAAAACTCTAGTAGCTGTTGTGATGTCTTCATTTAGTTTCAAACAGTTGCTGAATCCATGGTGAAAGCACAAATCTGGAATATAAGCTGGGAAATACCTGCCACAAACACATAAAGAAGTAATTCCTAAGTGCTTGAAAACTAAGCAATGTTGTTTACAATTGGAAGTACCAACAATGTAGAAATCCGTGTATCATCAAAATTAAGATTTTCCCTGGTCAGACTTATGAACAAACAATTGCACACAGTCATGTTTTCCAAATGGTCTCCTTTAGAAGTCAGAGTCACAACATATGATTAAGTGAAGAAACTGTGAAGTAGGACAGAAGTAGTAATGCATTGTTTTAGTGATGTAGTTGCTTTATATAATACATGCTGTATTAAGAATGCTTTTTCTTTTGAATTGTCAGCAGATGTCTGGGTACAGCACTTCCTAGGTGTTCTAAGCTCCCTGTATCCAGCCTTGAAATAGGGATCTTATGTCTGCAATTTCTCAATTATTGAGACAAAAAAAATCAACTTACAAGAAAAGTCTATCAGATGGACAGATGATATAAGAACCAGAAATCTAAAAGTCATTGTGGTTTTGATGATTTTATTATGAGTATTTTCAATCTGGAATAAATGTTGACTGCAAATGATGTTTGACCTCTAACAAAATCGATAGGCTTCTTGCATTCGATAAGGTACATCTGAAAATCAAATATTAGAGATCTGTCCAAGCTTGTCACAACTTGACTCTTGTTGATCCCAAAGGACCGTTGGCCTGTGCAGAGAGCAGTAGGCTACTTTTGCTCAATAAGGTACAGCTACATACCCCATATCAGATACATGCTTCCCTTCTTGAGATATCATGCTCATTATATATTAACGATCTGACTCCTTTGACCTATAGTGACCTTTGACCTCTACCAAAACCATATATCACACTTTGTCCCATCTTCCTTTTTCAAAGCTCCAAGGTTTCACAATTTGATGCCAAATGACCTTTCATATTCACTGAAAAAATAGGGTTCTTTCACTTCATATAACTCATTCACATACTACATATCAATAGTTTCCATGATTCGTATCTTGATACGTCATGTTAAGAATTCTGTTTTTGACATCCTTCGATGACCTTTGACCCTCACCAATAACAATAGGGTCTTTCTCCTTGATGTAATGCATTAATCGTGCTAACTATCAAAAGGTTCCATGACTTGTATATTGAGAAATTGTTAACATTGTTTTCAATGTTTGACATTAGATGACCTGTGATCTCTACCAATAACGATAGGGTTCTTTTACTTGATGTAATGTACTGTCATGTTAAGTATTGAAAAGTTTTCATGGTTAATATGTTGAGATACCATGTTCACAATTTTTTCAGAGTTTGATATCTGGTGACCCCAGATGAACACTGACCCCGTCAAAAGCAATATAACACATTCACATACTACTGTAAGCACCAAAAAGTTCCCATGATTTGTTCTTGAGATATCATGTGAACCTTTTATGGTGTTTGACCTCCACCAAAAACAATGTTCTTCCTCTGAATATGACCAACCCACATACTAAGTATCAATCATTCCTATCTTGTGTTTGAACTCCGGTAACCTCAAATGACTGTTGACCTCCACAAAACAGTGGGTTCCTTCCTCTTGATATGACCAATCCACATACTAAGTAAGGGAAGTATCCATCTTTCCTATCTCAAGAAAAGATTTGCAGAGTGAACAGATTCAGTTGATACACAGAGAGCTGAAAGCCTCAGAGAATCAGTTGATGATTGAAAAATTATGTGACAATGACAAGAGAAAGGAACAGTGACAGTACAGTCCATGACACAAGCCTGCAATGTGACAGGGATTGACGGACAGAGAGCTCTCTACAACAGCAAGATTAACAGTGTCGGACTCGTGGTTTCTGACGCTTCGAAACCACACTGAAACACTGAGTATCTCAGGATAGGTGATGACATTGTCCTATCAGACTCATAAAAATTCATATGCAAATTTTTACCACCCATGATTAACCAATCCTGTAATTATTGTGAAAGATCCATCTGTGTCTGGGCATGCTACTTCCATTTCTTATATAATTTATTGCTGACACTAATTGACAGAAGGAAATAAAAACACTGATTATTGATCTCTGAAATGGGCTTCTACAACATTCCCAAATTGTTCTTACATTAAAAGCAAATTCAGAGACTACAATTAATGGACCATGACCATGTAAGCATCCATATCATGAGAGGAGAAATTGCCTCCCACAATTACCTCCATATATACAGTACAATGTGAGATCCAATTTCCTCTTCACTGATGATACACAACGTAGTAAGTAGGAGGTTCAGGCTGAATGATATGGCAGCCCAAGCATGGCAAAATATCACTGTTTAGGGCTAAAATACGACCCCTATCCTTTGCCTCATGCTTGACTAAAATCATTTTTATGTTCTCACAATAATGCATCCACGCATCACATGTAAAATCTCTCCAAGCTTTCTACCTTGAGATATTAAGTTAAAAAGGTTTTGAGTCTTGTCCCCAGGTGAACTTTGACCTACACCAAAAACAAAGGGGTACAAATTCCCCATATGGCAGATCTACATACCAAGTTTGACTTTCATCCAATTTTCCCTCATTGAGTTAGTACCCCAGCAACTGTCAGGGACAAACATACATACACACCTGACGGTGTAGGTTCCTTTGCTGTCACAAGGAACAAACAAGACCCCAGTGGGCTCTGTGATTCCTTACCTGGGGATTATTTTAACTGTGGTCCTTTGGTCTTAACCAAGGGTTGATCCACAATTTATTACATCAAAAAAAAGGGGGGGTGGACCCCATTTTATCCTTAAGAATGCTGATAAGCCAAAAGTACTCCACTACCATAGTACTTAACTGAACTAGAAAGCAATAGCCAACAATTATGGTCACACAACTGAGCATTGTATCTTTCCACAAGTAGACATTGTATCTTTCCACAAGTAGATCATCTTCATGTTAGAGGTTGTGTGACATGAAAATGACATTTTCGAAAAAGAATGACCAATTTACTGGAAAATTAGTGTCTCACAGTTGTATAATGAACAAACATTACCTAAGTATGCAAATTTGTGACTCAAGAGATGGACTATGATATGTCTTATGTTAATCCTTGGTTTATGTAACCTTTAGTTCAAGGACATTTGAGAATATTTTATGCCCGGAGGATTTTATTTTAGAAACGTATTCTCTTCAAAAATATCGATATCAACAACAGTTGAAGATATAAACAAAATTCTGACGGATTTTCACATAGGGTGTTCCTTTGCAACTTCTGCATGACGAGTACTCTTTTCTAGAAGCATGTCACACAACCTTTAACATCAGCATGTATCAAAAGTGTGACTTTTGAGGATGAAAGTCCACAAGTAGGTCCCTTAATTCCCTTCATCTTCATGCAACCAATATGAGCTCTGGAGATGAGTGATATTTGACTGCAGCAAAGTGAAATAATTATATAAATTTCAGATGGCTTAAAAAGCAGCACATACAACTAAAGTCTCTAAACATTGAATGTGTAGAACTGTCCAACAATGAGATGGGACTCATCATGAGATGTGTGAATAATTTATTACAAGCACAATCACTATCAATGTAATCCATGATGCCTGCACATAGTTAAAAGTACAAATTAAACGAATACAGTCCCAAAGACCTGCAAGGCCTGAGAGACTGAAGGCCCACAAGATCAAAGACCACTGTTGTCACAAAATATCACTTTCAATCACTTTCCACGTAGCTGGGATAAACGGCTGAAAGCTTAACGTTCTGAATACAGACAAGAGAGATTTCTAAGGGTCTTAAAACATGATGAGCACTGGACCCCTAAAAATTAGATTAGGGCCTACATGTGACCTAATTTTATTATTCATATGGGTCAAAATAGGTTGAAAATCAATATATTTTATGCAAATCGTGGCCATCTTTCAGGGGGGTCATGGGAACTCGGAGAATGTCAATTTCGTGCACTGGACCCAAGGAAGTATTTTTTCTTATAGTTTACTACGTCCATGGTGTCCATTTTCGACCAAATCCTGAGAGTCTCACATGAAGTCCCAACTGTCCTCTTTCAAATCCCGAGTGTCTAATGGCCAGTAACAAGAGTCTGTTATGAAGTCCCAACTTTGACTAAGTCTCACTCTGTGAGTCCCAAGGGTCCCTTCTTGAGTCCTGTATGTGCATTTTGAAGTCTGCGTTGTCTATTTTGAAGTCCGTCTGGGTCATTGGTCAGGACACCACACCCCTTCCTCCCACCCACTTGACCATTCAGTCCGCAGACGATTTGGTGCAATGAAAGTATACCACTGCGAAGGTAATTTTCTTTTAAACATGCATCTTATTCCTTACTAAACAAATTTTTGGAAGCCACTTTGACAATTTCTGCCAATTTATTGGTTCATGTTGTAACTTTCAGTCTCTGTTACACTTACTTTCGGTTTCCCAGGAATTCGGTCTTGTGGACCTTCAGTATCGCGGGACTTAAATCTTGCAGGAATTGCCCAAAGAATATCATATCAGTAACAGCCCTGGAAACCAAAACCTTAATAAAGATATGTATAAAACAATTTAAAGCTGAGTCAAGATGACCTCAAACTTAATCCTAAAGGAAATCTAAAATCTATTCCTGTTTACATTATTCAATTAATCAGAAATTAGTTACAATTAGAATTCAATTAATTAGAAATGTGAGTGGTTTAAAACAAAAGTAAGGTTTTGTGGAAGGCATATACTGTAAACCAGACTGCAAAGGGAATTGTTTAAATTGTAGCAATTCACACTCCATTGGAGACAAATATCTGACAAAAATGAACTTTATCGTCACACTCTGACCCCAGTTATATACATGACAGAAACCAACAAATAAAATTACGTGCAACAATCATCAATAGAGGTGGTTGCCTGATAAACTGCTGGAAAAAGCAAATGAGATCAAGATAAACCATTCCCTGTGTTTGTAAATCCTACTTGGAATGAACAACACTGAGACATTGTGCCTTTACACAAAGAAATGTATCTTTTAGTACTGAAGAACAGACTGATGATAACTTAGCTGGAATACATCAGACCAATGGTGTTAATCTTCAGATTCTCAGGGAATATAACAATGGCAAGGGTAACTCTTGTTTACTCCCCAGCTTGATGTTAAGAAGGCAAGTCAACAACAACTGCAAAGGCAATTCTGCAATTTGGTGATGGAAATCATTCCCTTATGAGGACCATCCAACTGATAACGAAGTAAAACAGGCATATAGGATACACTGCCAAAACCCTTCTGTGCCTTGGTTGACTGTCGGCCAAGAATGCCAGTGAAGCTGAAAAGATAATGGTACAAAGTTTGGTGATGAGTGTAGCTTGAATAACAAGCTATAACGCTATAACCAATGACGTAAGTTAATTTGCTGGCTGCAAAGTCAGCCCTTTAACAAAAAGGCAGCATTTTGCAACATTGATTCTATGATCTAATACACTCTGCAAAAATGAGTGAAATAACACATCACTGATTCTCTACCAGAACACCCAGCACAGTACAGAATGAAGCAAGGACAAACCAAAACACACTTTATTAAAAACGAAAGTGGGATACAGTGCTACCTAGACCTATGTACAGGTTCATTTGGAGAGACTGTTTTCATTTTCACAACCCCAGCTGTGTAATTAATTCACATTCAAAGACCATTTTGCAGTGCCGAGCATACTCTTACTGTGAACCAGCAGATACATGCTAGAAAATCTCTGACATGAAAATATGGAGGAGAGAAAACGCTTCTGCAGTGCTTGAAATGCCATCTGCAATGAAAAATTTCCAAACTTCAGAAAATTATCAATGTGTCAAAAAGTATACAGGGCTGTCAACAGTTTAATACAATGAGGGTGAGACTCACCTAATTTTCATGCTCTTGAGCAAATGATGAAATTTCTAATAAAAAAAGCCTGTTGGGTCTGGGGTTCCTTGTGTGACTATTTTAAGTGTAGTCCTTTAGTCTTAACCATGGACAATCCACAATTTATCATTTTTCTTTGAGAATGCTGATCAGCTAAATGTACTCCACAGCCACAGTATCTGCGGTATCTGAACTAAAAGGAAGCATGCAAAGTCCTTTATCAAACTGCTGAAAGAAGGAATGCTGGCTATTGCAGAAATAGTCTCAAAGAAACCAATGAGGAATGTTAACAACCATCAACTGGAACCTGCCTTCCCCCCTCTCTTGACCTGTCTTCCCCATCTATTGACCTATATTTTCAAACGGAGTTAAAGTCTAAATAGCAAGCTGACTTGCACTCTCTGACATGACTGACGCCTGAGGTGGAAGGTGATTGATACGAACACAGGTGGTTTGCTATATTCCAAATAGAAACGATACATCTTAATATCTACTAACTATATCATGAGACGAATTTCCTATTCTAATGATTGGATAATACCCATTCAGCAGCATGCACTAAATAATGAAACTATGAAAACTAAATGAAAATTAATCGCGTTACAGCCCCATACAGTCCATTTTGAAATTGACCCACAAATGTTGAACACTGCCAAGGGTTAATTCCAATACAACCATGCTAATTTGACAAAGCATTCACATTGTAAAACACAATATGCAGAAAAAGAAACATTTTGCATTATTTCATGAGATGGCCCATACAGGAGCAATAACACTGAACAAGCTGAAGGAACCACTACCATAGCAGTAATGTGACACAATTCAACTTAATACAATACACTCTGTGGGAGAAGAGGTATTTTGCTATTTCATGAAGTGGCCCACTTGGACCCAAAAATCTTGAACACCCCAGGTTCCACTACCAAAATGCTAATTTGACAAAGATTTCACATTGTAAAGCAAAAGAAAAAAGAAAAAAGTATGACTTCATAAAAAAGTGAATGTGGCCCTATATGGGACTAATAATCCTGGACGACGTGAAGGAGCCACCACCATAGTAAAGTGACACAATCTCAAGTGAATACCATGCAATCTGCAGGAGAAGCATATTGCATGATTTCATAAAAGGGTCCATTTGGACCTGGGACCCAAAAATCTTGAACACCCAGGGTTCCTCTACCACAATGCTAATTTGACAAACATTGCACATTGAACAGCAATATGCAGAAAAGAAACATTTTGCATGATTTCATAAAATGGCCCATATGGAACCAATAATCCTAACAACCTGAAGGAACCCCTACCACAGAAATTATGTGACACAATTTCAACTTAATACTATACAGTCTGTACAAGAAGAGGCATTTTAGCATGATTTCATAATATGGTCCATACAGCCCATTTGGACCTTGGACTTCAAAATCTTCAACACCCAACAGCACAACTACAACAATGAATCTGTATACCAAGTATACATTTTGTCCAAGCTATATAACTGGAGATATCCTGTGAAAAGGTTTTCAAAGCTTTGCCCCTAGTACCCCCAGATAATCTTTGACCAACAAAAAAAAAACAGGGCACACCTTCTCAATATGGCAGACCCACATACCAAGTTTGACTTTCACACGACTATCCCCCGTTGAGTTAGAGCCTACCTGAGCAAGTGTGACTGAGACACAGAGTTGTTCCCAAGAAGACCTTTGACTTCCACCAACCAGAAAACCCAAAGGCATTGTGGTTTCGATGATTCAGTTAGGAATATTTTGTAAAATTGCAATGTAACAACAACTACATACGGTACACAACATATACAACAAAGATGATCCTTGTTTGAGCTAACTGGCCTGGGCTATCGTACCAAATATAATCTATACACTTGCAATCAATATTGCACTTGGCACTTCAGCTATTTACAATGAATATGACATCAGGACAAGCTCCCTTCCAGTGGTAACATGTTTACCAAGGTTCACTATTTAACCCCTGTTGACCCATGACCTCCACCACAAACAATAGCTTTTTTGTACTCAAATGGGTACACCTTGATACAGTACC
This sequence comes from Stichopus chloronotus, assembly GCA_021234535.1. Classification (NCBI taxonomy): domain Eukaryota; kingdom Metazoa; phylum Echinodermata; class Holothuroidea; order Aspidochirotida; family Stichopodidae; genus Stichopus; species Stichopus chloronotus. The sequence continues at coordinate 15,633,881 of CM037834.1, forward strand.
AAATATGAAATCTGTCCAAGCTTCTGTTCTTGAGATATCATGTAAACAAACTTTTTGCTACTTGACTCCTGTTGACCCCAATGACCTTTGACCTAAAGCAAAAACAAAAGACTAATGGTACTCTATCACGGGCACATAGATAAAAAATAAGGAATCTGTCAAAACTTAAATTTCATGGAATATAATGTTTACAAGGTTTCAACTATTTGACCCTGTTGACACCTAAATGACATTTGACCTCCCAAAAATTATAGGGTTCTTGCACTCAATCTGGTAAGCCTTTATACACCAAATATGTTGTCTGTCCAAGCTTGCTGTCTTGAGCTATCACATTTACAATGTTTTCACAACTTGACCACTACTGATCCCAAACGACCTTTGATCTCCATAAAAAATAGCCTCCTTGCACTCAAAAGAATACACCTACATACTAAATAAGAGATTGGTCCAAGCTTCCTGTCTTGAGATATCATGCTTACAAGGTTTTCACGATTTGATCCCTTTTGACCCCAAAAGAGCTTTGACCTCCACCAAAAAACAATTGGCTTCTCGTATTCAATAAGGTACACCTACATACAAAATATGAGGTATGTCCAGGCTTTCTCAATTGAGATACTGTGTTAAAAAGGTAGGCATCACAAACATACACACACACATACTTGGACAAAGCACATATGACATCAATCCAAGCTACATTGAAATATTGTTTACAAGCAGGGTGTCTCACACACACACAGACAGGCTACCTTGATTTCAAAGCTTCAAATCCATTGAAACAAACAATCATGATACCTATCAAAGTGTTTGATTTAAATAAAGTTACAATTTATTTTAGGAGAGCATGGTTTTCGTCCTCAAAGAAAGAAAGAAAAAAAAAACATAAGTCCTGATGGAGACATTCAAACAGTGTATTCCAAACTGTAACAGAAGAAAATTTGATTTGACATTACATCTAAACTGTCTTTACCATTAAATCTCAGTCAGGTGAGGGTAAATATACTTTACAGTTTCTTCATTGATAAAGATTATCAGTGGTAGAACTATTTTTTCTACAATCTTGGAAAAGAAGAATACATTATTATGACAGTACTGCACAAACTGTAACACCTGTTTAAACTAAGTTTTCCATTGCCTCAAAGGGGTTCAAGCTGTTGTAACTTGTAAAACATGCACCCCAGCAGTTTAGCTTCAGTCAACACCTGCTTGCAGTAATCATGAATGGGAGGTTTTGGCATATCGCCAAGAAACATTCCCAGCGTAAGTTACGTTGTCACTTAGTCTAGAATTAATTGGGTCAAGTCCCCAAGTTAGCAGCAAAATTCCAAGAACTTCCCAAGATGGCCTAGATTAGTAGTGCTCGGACAGACGACCTGTGAAACACACATCAAACAGACAGTCTCTGTGACTCGCCATGGAAACACATAGAGCTCAAGACCTACCGTGTCATTATACCAACCCATAATCCTTACGGGCCTAGCCTACTACGTAACAAAGCCACCTTTCTACAACCCCAATCAAAACATCAAATCTACATATCTTTAAACCACTGGGATAAATAACAAACAATGTATCATTTAAATGTTTCTATGAATATAACCTGAAGTTCACAAATTTGCAAGTACGCTTAAGGGCTGGTCGGCTGGTTACTTTGACAATGAAACATTTGGGCGCGGTGGTAAGATAATTCACTATATATGTCAACATGTTAGGATATCAATTATACTTTGGGGGTTGCTCAAGCGATCTTTACATGATCTTTCTTTCCACAAGACACTTCGGTCCTTGTTAACTCGATGTTAAGATGCAATGTAGTCTAGCTTACATAAAAATATAATGATCTGTGAAACGTTTACATTTTCAAGCTATAATCATAAGTGAAATACTGCTACACCTGAAACAGTTCTCATCAGTAAACCGCAACACACGGTGCTAGGCAAAGGAATGAACAGTGTAGCACTGTTCAGCCGACATATCTGGGAAAATAGTTCTGTTTATCACAACTGAACACATATGTTAAGGTTGTCCTTCAAATGATTTTCCAATCAAGATCAGTTTGCTTCTCGCGCCAGCAACTATTTGCAGTGCCGCACATATCCCCACATGCCTCCTGGTGCAGTGGGGGTTGTTTCTGATGCTTTTGCGGCAGTCTGTATGATAAATAGTATAGTAAATAGCCTAGGCCTACACCATATTTCACGTACTGCCCAACATTCGGCATTTTCCTGTTCAAACTTCTTTTCAGACAACAGAGTGGCTTACTCCTTTCTGTACTATCTTCAGGCAATCGGTTCCTGAGATTCAATCACTTTAAATGATTAAACATCCACTCTAACACACTCCTAGGTTCAAGGTAGAAGTGGGTGTAACTCCCAAGTTTCACATACAGTCCAAAAATCCATACTATGACTTCAAAGAAATGGATATACTGTACCTAGGCTAGCCTAGCCTGTATACCACAGCCATATGCAGAGTAACATTTTCCACACAAAGTCGCCTATCGTTCAAGAATGAAGGCTTCACTGAAAAGAAAATAACTTGCACTTCTGATATACTGCAAGAAATCAATATTCTAAGAGCAGCGCACTTTTCACGAAATAAAATTGGGTTTATAAGTCCACACAATTCCACTGGTAAACAGTTTACATTTCTGATTCAATTAATTTTCCCAACAAACATTAATAGTAGCAGTACTGGTAAAATCAACTAAACATACAATTTTACAATTTGATTTCACAATTTGACCCCTGTTGACCCCAAATGACTTTTGACCTGCACCAAAAACCATAGACGACTTCTTCTGCATCTACATACCAAAGTATGAAATTTATCAAAGCGTCTAACTTTGAGATGTTATGATAACGAGGATTTTGGACTTTGACCCTTGGTGACCCCAGATGACCTTTGACCTCCACCAAAAACAGAAGGGATGTTGCAGTCAATGTAGTATACCAACACACTAAATGTTACATTTGTCCGGGATTTCCTTCTTGAGATATTGTGTTTACAAGGTTTTCACAATTTGACCCCTGTTGATCTCAAATGACCCTTGACCTCCACCAAAATTAATAGGGATGTTTTACTCAACATGGTAAATCTATGAGCCAAATATGAAATTTGTCCAAGTTTCTTCCTATTGATATGGGGTGTCTATGTACCAAGTTTGAGAACTGTTGGTTTCCATTCTTGAGATATTGTGTCAACAAACAAAGTGTCACAAACACACACACATACACCCGCACCCGCTTACACACAAACATTCCAAGATTCCCTTCTTGATGTATTGTGTTTTAAGGTTTTCACAATTTGACCCCTGTTAATTTCAAATGACCCTTGACCTCCACCAAAATCAACAGAGATGTTTTACTCAACAACGTAAATCTACAAACCAAATATGAAATTTGTCCAAGCTTCTACCTATTGATATGGGGGGGTCTATGTACCAAGTTTGAGAACTGTCGGTTTCCATTCTTGAGATATTGTGCCAACAAAGTGTCACAAACACACACACATACACACGCCCACCCTCACACACACGCACGCACAACACATGCCAACCTGACTGCACAGGTTCCTTTGCTGACACAAGGAACCAAAAGTAGCTGAATAATAATCACAACAGATAATTTTTAAGAAAGTATTCAAACAAATCCAGATTTCAGAGTCCCGGAGCACTGGAAAACTTGTGCAACTTTTTGCTCCTTTTGTCAAGATCCTCATACCTAGCCCATGATTTCAAATTTTGTTCACAACATTATCTTCATTTCACTTCGCACATGTGAACATGATCTATTATGCGAAGCCAAACCACACCATGCCCCTATGTGCAAGAAAGGCCAGGCAGGTCAACCATGTGCGTCTCAGCAGCACTTTGGTCCAGACATGGGGTCAATACCGTATCACAATTGATCACATTTTTAATCGACTAGCTGTAGTAGTGAGATGGAGTGACCGAAGAGAACTTTCATACATGATGACTTTAAAGATGGAAACAGGTAAGCTCAATTGTTTTAAAGATGAGCTAACTGCAGTAATCAACAATTCCTATTGACGTATAGTACATACAAGTGTAATTCAAAGTATTGCCCCAGGGCAGCAACCCTTCCTACACCTCCCCCCCCCCCTCTTCACTTGCTTCAAGAGGTCAAGAGGTTGGTATGCTACCTTACAATTTCACCCTCAAATGTTCTGCAATGTTGGCAGCCCTGCATGTAAAATTTACCATGAAAAGAGAGTGTAATTATTCTGTTGTAGTTCATCAAGAAACTGAGGACAGGTTGCTGTCCAAAATTATGCTGCAGTGGCTGATACATTCATCTGTACTGCATACACCTGAGTGCTTGTGGATCAAAATGCGCCTTTGCAAAGGAAATCTGATACATTGATCTTTGCAGATTTTTGTGTCTTTGTTTGTTTGAACTGTGATAAGTGCACCAAAACATGCTACTATGGTATTTTATATACACTTCACAAATACTGCACCACATGTCATTCACATGTTGTTCAAATTTTTCTCTCATTCAAGAGAAGGGTATGTTGATTATGAGATCAGCCTCACATATTACAATATAGAGACAGGATAACCATTTTGCGAAGGACTTGACTTTTCTGTTCATATTTCTTTCAAGTTAGCAACAGACTTGCATCTTGCAAAGATAACAACTGAAAACTGCCTTGGCAGTAGGACTTCTCGACCATGTGATCCATTGATACACAGAAACCACTGTTTATAGTTGACTACTTGATTAGTAATTATTTACATTGTCAATATTATTGATACTCAATTAGAAAATTAGTTCTGAGAGAAACCTCTCAGAATCTGACTAATACAATAACTATGTATTGATTGGAATACTCAATTAGTAAAGGGAAGTGATACCTTCTCACTTCGAGTAAAAGCACAACAAATGATGAACAGAATGTAGGTCAGATGAAAAAGTTCAAAGGCTGCAACAAAATGCAAGAAAAAACATTCAACCCTGTCTGATCTGATTCAATCAGTCCCCTTCATAAATCCTTACCTATTGTGGACCAGATGCACGCAAACAGCGTAATCAATGCCTTGATGATCTTGCTAGGAGTGTTTTGAGATTTAACAAGGACGCTGAGAAATTCCCCAAAAATAAGGCTCAACACCAATGGCAAGATGCAGTACCCTAGAACACAGACACTCTGAAAAAAGGACCTGATAGAGAAACAATAGTTTTTAAGTCATATTTTAAACCTGTTACATTTCATTTGCTTTTTTGTACTAGATGCAAATTTACTATTTGACTATTTCCCAGTCCTACAACTTATATACATCAGGAATGCCCAACAGGTAACACCATAAGGAAGGAGCTGAAGTGGACCCATCAAAATCAATATATCTAAAGGACCAGTATATATGCCGCAATTGGAATGTTGGAGCAAATTCATCAATGAAAACTCTTAGTCTAAGAAACATTGTTAGGCATTTACAACATTGACACAATATGGAATCATTTTCTTGTAAATTATGGATTGTGCAAATTACAACTTGATTTGTGTGAAGTCTACAATATGGCACTACCATAAACAGTACAATGTTATTGAGGGGAAACTTGTAGAGAGTGTAAAAAAGAACTTATTTGTGACTATCAAAAATAATTATGATATATAGATCTACTATGAAATTTAACACTCCCAGGCCGAGGTTTTTTCCTTATTTGTGGTAGATGCATCGAGTTTACAAGTAGTCAATGTTTACAGTAAAAATGATAACAAGGTGTCTTTACTTCAGTATCCACTAAATCCTCCTCTCACATCTCACATGTCAATAACTACCATCACAAAAATAGCTACATGTGAATGGTATATACTTACAGAGATCCTCCAAGAAGTTTGCTATTAAATGCAACAACAACTGCTCCAAATGCAACAAGTCCAAACACCTGAGAAAAACCAAATGTTTCCGGGTTCTCATCCTTACTTTTGTCATCCCCTTTGTTGTCATCATTAGTTGTTCCACCTTGCAAAAGGCTACAAGGGAAAGAACAAAAAATCAATTCCATAGCAAATTGGTGTCTTTACATGCAATGAGGACAGGACATGTTCTCATGAATGAAGAGATTCCCTTTGATATTACAGCACTTTGAATGTAAGGGTTCTGACAGTTCTTTAAAAATGTCCAGAAAGTCAGACATTATGAATATTCACCATGCCTGCTGAGTGACCCCAGTGCAGGTAACCCTACAAGCTGATACAGTCATACGATATGATTCATGGAAAATAGTCTCCTAGATGGGTGTCAAAGAACGTGGTACTTTTTCAGACTCCAATGGGCAGCCAACAAAGAGCAAAGTTGTTTTTTAGTATATTCTGTATAAACTATGTAGGCCTGTGTCATCATAACATCATTCTCTTTTGTCAGCGGCAAGTAATTTCTCAATCATCATCAACCTTTACATTTCTGTGGGTGAGTTGAACCAACAAATAAATGGTACTGTTGATAATCAAATCGCATTGATTTTTTCTCTGGATGTTATTCTCCTTGGCGGAGTTGGTGAACTTCCCAGTGACTCAGACCATCTTTTTGTAATGCTAACAATGGTCTTTCCCTTATCTGCCTGAAGGAATGAAGCCACACTCTATTCTAACAACCTTATTTCACACTACATACAGTATTGAAGGTTTGAATAACTGATAGGACTGCACTGGAACTGAAAATTTGGATTTAACCAGTGTAACTGGAAATTTTCTCCCACTGAAACTATTCCCCCCATGGTAAAAAATTTGGTAAGAAATATTCCCACCAGCCTGAAAACTTTCCCTACCCTTCATTCTCTGATTTTCCTAACGCAAAATATTCATTATTTCACAAAATTGGTAATGTATTTTATACTTCATACTAGAAATAAATAAGCAGATATTCAGAGATATTTTGTAGAAACAATATATTTATATCACAATGGAAATAAAAAAGACACCAGTACCTTACATTTCAAATATATGAGACTAATGCCAGTTTAACAAGACCGTGATGGGCTCTGTGGTTCAGTGCATGGAGACTATAGTCTGCTGTAAGCAGGCTATTATGTGTGTTGCCCAAAAGACTGTAAAACGATAATCCTAGTGTATAAAATACTTGGGCCTATATATATATATAAAAATGCGGGACTCGAGTGAATGGAAACTGGACGAAGGTTGGCAGACTCTTGTATGATCACTGAGAGAGCGCCATCTGCATGGCGGCTACTGCAGAGTCTGCTCCACAGGCTATGGAGACTATAACTTAACTATAGTCCATTAATCTTAACCAAAGGTAATCCACATCCAAAAAAAGTTTGGACCCCATTTTGTCTCTAAGAGTACTGATCAGCCAAACGTACTCCACTACCATTGTACTTATCTGAACTACATTCTTGGACAAAACTATTGGGACACTTTGCTGTACATTGTGATTACTGCATTTAAAAATAACATTAATGGACAGCTGTTGTGCTGTGTTGCAAGAGGAGTCACTCCAATTGTAGAATGGTGGTAGGAAACCCAGCTATAAGATAACATGAAATACCACCACATTCTGCCATTATGCGTAAAAGTCAGAACTGTTTATTCAGCTTCATATTCAAATAATGGTACAACATTAGTAAAGACTGGTTCTTTACATTTTTCACTCAAATTCAACATTTGTGACTACATTTTTAACAGTACACGAAGCTTTTAACATACCTAATCTGTATTCATGTAACCAACGCAATTTTCCCAAGTTTTGTTGAAATTTTCCTGCCAAAACATTTGGTGGAACGTGGGTTTCTGCAACCTATACTGTCAGACGCTGTTGTTAGGTCCAAGTGTGCTTGGGTGAGAGCGTCAAGTTTGATTCACGGTATGACCAGAGTGATTTTTCAATGCTCTATTTTTCATTTGTAAGTTCAAATGTTTGTCAACTTCTCATTTTTATTCATTCATTCATTCATACATAACATCAGGTAATATATTTATTAATAAAATGATATAGCTCCAACAACAAAAATGTACAATGTACTCTGAAGTCATATGGTGGTGCACCTGTGCATACGATTACTGTGTATGGTACAACAGAATAGGTGCCACAATGTCACCGTAATATGAATATGAACAAACGTCACATCTTTTAATTTTGAATTTGTTAGTTTCTTTTGCATAATGATAGCACATTTTTTCCACTCACAATTAAAAGGCAAGTCAAGCATAATAGTCATTATGTGTAGTTACTTTAATAACAGACACCACATCATCATTGTGACCAATTTAAATAAGTAAGTCATATACATCGGTCTTCTTAAAAGTCAAAAGAACTTCATTTGTATCATTCAAAACGCTTAAAGTAGTTTCCTGGTCAACAAGATGCATTTGGACTTATGATGTTACCTAATAAATGACTGGATTTTATTTAGCACATGTGGTGCAAACCTCTACATGGATTTGACTGACTTATTCCTCCCTTTACTCCCTAATAACATTGACAGCATTCACACAATGACATTATTACAGTAAACCAACTTCAACATAATCTCAAAATATGCCGAATATACACTGCTCATGTTTCTTGTTGCGAGGAATATCCACCCCCCATTTTGCCATTTGCATAATGACACATTTGACTGGTTACCGTGCCTGTGTCTGGCCTGTCAAAATTCTCAGGCAATCTTGAACAAAACTATTGGTACACTTTGCAGTATGTTGCAATTATAATCCTCAATTTTAGTTGAGAGGATAACATGAAACCCCGTGCCCCTTTCCAATGTTGCGCTATAGTGGTCAATGTACACTGTGAACAGTAATCCTGTAGCCAACATTGAAAGGGGGAGCAGGGTGGCCCAAGGAGTTTGTCCAAAATTGCAGAAGGCAACATGCAATGTCCTTATCAAACTGCTGAAACCAGAAAGCCAAAAGGCTTTGTGATTCCTTGCCACATGGTTATATTATAACAAGCATGAATTATTCACATGACAAGTATGAGATCAACTGCAGTTACTGGTCTTGAAACACCACATTAATAAGCCTTTAACCCAAATACACTTTATTTTGGTGACCTCAAATGACATTTGACGTCCACTAAAAGCAACAGGGATCACCTGCCCAGTATGGGGAACCTACACATCAAGTATGACATCAGTCAACATTACTCTTCTGGAGATAATGTGCTAGAAAATTTTCACCTCGGGGGACCTCAAACGACCTTTGACCTCCACAAAAACAATAGGAGTCATCTACTCAATATGACTAACCCACACACCAAGTATGACATCAGTCACACTTACCCTTCTAGAGATACTGTGTTTACAATGTGTTTACAGTTTGACTCAGGGTGACATCAAGTGACCTTTATCTCCACCAAAAATAATAGGGATCATCTACTCAATATGACCAACAAACACACCAAGTATGGCATCAGTCATGGTTACCCTTCTTGAGATATCGTGTTTACAAGAAGTGTCACATACACACATACACACACACACGACATCACCATCGCATAGATTCCTTCTGCCTTCGGCAAGGAATCAAAAAGGGAATGATGGCTATAGCAGAAATCAAGTCGAACCTATCTTTCCTGTGGACCTATATTTTCAAACAAGGAGTTTATGTCTAAATAGCCAGCTGTCCAGCACACTCTGTCCTGCCTGATTCCAGAGGCGGAAGGTGAATGAGGGTGAATGAAGGTGAATGAACCACTACCATAGTAGTAATGTGACAGGTATTTTTAATTAATGTTGCACACCTACATACTACGTATGACATTTGTCTAAGCTTCCCTTTATGAGATATCATGTTTACAAGACTTTCACAATTTGACCCCTGTTGACCCAAATGAGCTTTGACTCCAACCAAAAACAACAGGGTTCCTTGTACTCAATGTGGTACCAAACATGAGATTGGTGTGAGCTTCCCTTCTTGAGATATTGTGTTTACAAGATACGTGTCACAAACATACTTACACCCATACACACACACATACACACAAACACCATGCTTAATTACAAACAGTTACAATTATCATCGAAACCAAAAAGGACTGCTAACAGAAAAGTATTTTTTTAAAAATTAGACAAAAACATGCATTTGACATTTTGAAGAAAAGAAGCCAATTAATACTTTGTCAGTAAAAATACATGTTACATTTTAACCAAAGGGGATCATTAACTAGAGCCTTAACCAGAAAGCACAAATGGAATGTGGTTTTGATGAATTCATTATGAGCAATTCTTTTCAAGAGTCTTACACACTGCATAAGGCAAGGAAGTGTAATATACTTGGTTGTCATATAATAGTAATGTATCATATCACCACTTGAGATGAACAGTGACGTCTGCTGAACTACACTGTAAGTTGATGGCTGATACTGTAGATCTCCATCTGAAAATGCACAACTGCATACTTGAGAGATATATCCAAGAGCTTCACTGCATACCAAATATCAAATCTGTGCTTCCCTTCTTGAGATATCACATTGAAAAGTTGTCTTGACCTGACTCCTGTTGATGTCAAATGACCTTTGACATCCATCAAAATCAATCAGCTACTTGCACTCAATAGAATACCTTTGCAAATGAAAAAATTAGATCTGTACAAGCTCAATAAGAAACACGAACATACTAAAGATTCGATCTGCACGAAGTTCCCTTCTTGAGATAATGTGTTTACAATGTTTTCACTATCTGACCCCTGTTGTCCCCAAATGAACTTTGACCTCCATTAAAACAATAGGCTTTTTGTCCTTTGTAAGGCTCACCCACATACCAAACATGAGATTTGTACAACCTTCCCTTCTTGAGATATCATGCCTACAACGTTTTCTACTATTTGACCCTGTTGATCCCAAATGACCTTTGACCTCCACCAAAAAACAACAGGCTTCTTGGACTCAATAAGGCTCACCCACACACTCAAAATGATATCTGCACATGTTTCCTCTCTTAAAATATTGTGTTTAAGTGGTTATCCCTTTTTGTCCCATTGACCCCAAATGACCTTTGACCTCCACCAAGAAAAATAGGCTTCTTGTCCTAAATACCGTACACTCACATACCAAATATGAGATCTGTACAAGTCTTGAGATATTGTGTTTACAAGGTTTTTCCTATTTCACCCTTACTGACCCCAATGACATTTGGCCTCCACCAAAAATAATAGGATTGTTGTGCTCAATGTGGTATACCTGTGTACTATTGTGAGATCTGTCCAAGCTTCGCTTCTTGAGATATAATATTTACAAGGTAGGCATCACAAACACATATGCATACAGACATACACCGCCACATGATTACAAAGGTTATGTTTTCATCAAAACTAAAAATGTATAAAAGTTAGCAACCAAACTGGTCACACAAGGGTGTAAAGTAAGAAGCTAATATGTGACTGATGTGGGAAGATGGCTGACAAAAAGAGACATTACAGATAACTGATAGGCCTAAAATACATATATGACATAATTTTGAAAGTATGGTTACATAATGGAATCAAGCAAGTTTACATTTTACATAAAAGAATAAGTTGACCAAATTCCACTTCCACATCTTGACATGGTAAATACCTTTTTCGTTTTTTTTAAATGAAACCCCTGTTGATTTTCTTATCACTTGAAGTCCAACACTGAACACTGATATACAACATTGTAATGGATGCTAATTCTAGACTTTCCTCTATCGAACCAGACTTAAAAGGATGGTCTAGCCACAAATATAGCTTTGATATGTAAGGGGTAAGTTAATCTGACCATTACAGTGAGACTTCCTTTCAATTCCCATGTGTGGTTCTGGAGATACAGTATGAGCTATTGAAGTTGCCACATTTGTTACCAACAGCTTACTTGAAGCAAGCAGGAGTGATGTCATCTCCCCCACATTGATAAAGCATTTTATGTTTTCTTTAAACTTTACACCAAATTTAATACTTCAATATCTAGTGCTATCATAAAGTGCATGTATGAGGGGTATGAGAGTTTCGCGACCTTCACATAACCAGTACTAAGCTGACCACCTACTGATTTCAGGGTCAAAATAATAAATTCAATAATAAAGAAAACAAAAGTCTATTCAGCCATGTGAGGAGATGATGTCACTCCAGCTTGCCTCACGTTCACCGTTGATAGAAAAGGGGGTAACTTCAACTAATAATATGTTGAGAACCACACATGGGAACTGAATGGAAGTTTCACCATAATGGTTGGATAAACTTACTCTTCAACATATCCAAGCTAAATTTGTGGCTGGACCATCCTTTCAAATTTTACACAGTATACTAAGACAATTAATTGAGACCATTTAAGGTAAAATTTTCTTACTGATTTATCTGACAACTTTTGGAACAAAAATTTACTCTTTATCACGTAAATGTTAAATCTGTGAAAAGTAATTTCAATACCTTAAATCTCTCTTTAAGCTCAGTATATTATAAATTTTCAATTATAGGTGTGTCAGAGACATGGCTAATGAGGCTAATAATTTATGTTTTTCTGTAATATCTCAGAATTCAATGTACAGAAAGCATTGAGGCATGGACGTGGAGGGGGTGTAGCCCCCTACATAAATTCTTCCTTAAAGTATAAACTTTGTCCTGATCTTAGTATGTTTTCAGAAGGAATCCTTGAATCACTTTTTATTCAAATTTGTTCTCCTACTTACCTCTGTTGGTTGAAATCATTGATTGTCCTAAGGGGTGTCCTCAAGTCTGCTCGTGCAGTCCCAATTTTTAAAAATGGTGATGATAAAGATTTAAGTAATTATAGACCAATTTCTGTTTTGCCATGTTTCTCTAAGATACTTGAAAAACTCAAGTTCACTAGACTGTATAAGTTTCTGATGAAACACAATTCTATTTATTATTATCAGTTCCGATTTCTCCTGGGCTGTTCAACTTCCCATGCTCTTATCCATTTTAACGATATTGTTACTAAAACCTTTGAAAAACATCGCCATATCTCTGACACCTTCCTTGATCTTTCAAAGGTATTTGACACTCTTGACCACACTGTAAACTTGAAAAACTTAGCTTACTTAGCAAACTTGTACTACGGAATTAGGGGTGTAGCCCTCAACTGGTTTACAAGCTACCTCTCAGAGAGACAGCAGTATGTTGCAATCAATAACACTCACTATGAAGGAATCGTGTAATAATTTTGGATCTGGGTAATAAAATGCCCTTTAGGACACCCAAGTTACTCATGAAAATAGTAGTCTTAGGGTATTAATAGTAATTACTTCAGAGCATTCTATCTACTTCCCAATAACATCTCCTGGCAATGTGTTGCAAAGTGTAGGCTATATACAGAAGTCAAACATGGGTTTTACAAATTATGTTAAACTATTGTGTGCAGAGACAGGAACTTTACTCTTTAGAGAAACCCACAAAAGTTATGCCCTTACTTACAGTATGGGTAAATGCTTGTCCTTTAACAGAGATACAGTACTTACATTGCCATAACAGTACACAAGATAAGTGGGCCCCAAAGATCCCCTGCAAAAATAGAAAGGCATGAAAACATTATTCACTGAAGATCTGCACTTTGGCAAAAAGTTTTCATAATATGTTATCTAGAGAACAAAGCCAAAATCATAACATTGGAATATTACCGACAATTTATTGCTATAATAGTATACAGGATCAGGAGCCCCCCCAAAATGCAAAAATTCAAGAATAAATGATTCACTGAATTGACTTTGGTACATAAGTTTTCAAGATAAGTAAACTTGAGAATATATATATAAACCAAAAGAGCATATCTGCAATATGACCTATGATTTAATTAAAACTGTAATATATACCTTTAGCAGCAAAATGCAGCCAAAAACAGCTGCAACACTTAAACAAGACGATCAGTGATGCAGTAGCTTAACTTAAAATGTCTGGTATGTACAGTAAAGATGTAGGTCAAAGACACCAAACACATTTTCTGCATGTTATTTGGATAGAATCAAAAGCTGCTGCTCTTAAAATTGCCAGGTACATGTGCACAGCATGAATACTTATAAATAAAGGCAGAACATTTACCTTGTATAACATACATGAAGGTGTACCACATATAGTTATGATCTTGCAAGTTTGGTGCATACTGTACATATTTGTGTCAAAGGGTCAGTAATTGGGAAAGCCAAAGGGTTCTAATTGTGATTTCCTGCCATATGGATAAATTGTAAAAAATACTTTTCGCTGCATGACTAGTGTATACAGTTAGGCTAATAGTTGATATATCAAGTTCATATGTTACATTCAAAACCATTTGGTTCTTAGTGACCTTTCAACTCCTCTAGCAATAGGGACCATTTACTACCCAATGTGACCTTCTACATGCTACCTACAAACAACATGAAATGGTGCTGTGGAAAAATGGATAAAGATGATGGCATTTGAAACAAATGCTTAGCAACAAGGATGTATGGAGTTTAATCACTGGTTGGGTAACAGTACTGTAAGATGCAAGGTGAGTTTTTCATCTGAGAGTAATGTAGGGTTTTCCCTTGTGAACTGGCCTTGTAAAAAAATTACTAACTTTCATGTTTAATTGTTGACATGTTGGTCACCTGACATACAGTTACTATATAAAGGCTAAAGGTTTCCTCAACATTTGTGGGGTTGGTTACTTAACACAGTGCAACAAATGTCCCTCAAGGCATGTAAAAGTTAATCCATAGGCCAAGAATAAGATTCTTCACAGGCATTCTTCAATTTCTTTGTAAGATACTACATTCAACAGTTCTGACGTTTTGCAATCCCAAACAATGTTTGACCTCCACAAAAGTGATAGGGCTCCTCTACTCAATCTTAAGATCTGTTACATTTATACTTCTCAAGATATGTTACACAGCTTTTACCATTTGTGATCTAAATGACATTTGACCTCCAACATATACAATAGAAATGAACTACTTGGGCAATGTGCATGGGCAAGGTGCATGTCAAGTATGAGATAATTCACAATGATTCTTCTTGTGACATCAGGTTTACAAGGTTTTGACCAATTGATGTCTGCTGACCTTTGTGTACTCAACATGTGATGCACTAACTGTATTGACGAACCAGAAATTTGTCCAAGTTACTGTTATATTGTGTTTTTGTGTTGATATTGTGTTTAGAAGGCTTTTACTCTTTGACTCATGTTGCCAGAATATAACCTTTGACCTCCATGCTTGTCAAACAGAGCAAAGGTTCAAATTTTTCAGGCCACTGAAATGTGTGCTACCAGCATACAGCATGATATGCAAATGAAACATTGCAGCTCAACACTAATCCAGAACACACATTTTCTAACCATGCCAAATTTGTGGGAAAATGTAGTTTTATTCCACAGATGTATTACCATCTGTCCTTAATCAGGATTGTCCCATTTTTTAACCAGAATGCAAAAATGCATTGTAGTTTCGATGTACTCATTACAGTTTCTTTATTAAAGCTTGTTTCTCAAATATAACCCTAAAGCCTAGAATCAAGGGTTCATTTTTGGTGTAAAGATTTGAGATCATCACCTGAGGTGAAACACAGGAAAAACACTGGAAACCTTGTGCCTGTCATATTTCAATAAGGGAAGGTCTCATACCATGTGTTTACTGCCTTATATTTAGTATAAGAACCTCTTCATTTTGGCACAAGTTAAAGGTCACTTGAAGTAATGAGAGGTGGTAGACTGAAAATCTGTTGCATGTGATGTACCTCAAGATGGCAAGTTTTGATGAAAAATCAATGTCAAGCAAAACAACAGGTTTGTGCGGAAGCATATTGCTGTCACCTAAGACTTTTTTTTTTCAACTTTTCGTACATTCGAAAATCTTTTCGAACGTTCCAAAAACTTCTTGAATAATCGAAAAACCTTTCGAACGTTCCAAAAAACTTTTCGAACATGCAAAAAGTTTTTTGAACGCTTGAAAATATTTTTGTACGTACGACAAGTTTTTCGAACGTTTGACAAGTTTTTTGGAACGTTCGAAAAGATTTTCGTACGTTCGAAAAGTTGAAAAAAAATCTTTGACGACAGCAATGTGCTTCCGTAGCCTTGCAATAAACAATTTGGAGTTATAAAATGCAAGAGTTTGAAAAATGCAAGAGTCATGTGTGTTACTATTCTTATGACATGGCATGCAGAAGATCTTGACCTTTAGTGACCCAAAACAACTTTTGACATCCACTAAAAAAAGGAGGGTTTTGCACTCAATATAAGGTACCATGTGCCAACAAGCAAAGTTTGAGGTCAATCAATTTTTCTTGTTCAGTTTTTGATATCTGACGACCCTAAATGCCCTTTTCTACCAAAAACAGTATTTTTTTTATTGAACATGTCATACCTGCAGTATAAGTTTGAAGAGTTGTAAATTAAAAAGGTTTATTGGACGCTCCATGCCAACGATGGTGGCGCTCCACTTAGTCCTGCCAGCACACAAACCATCCCAGACAGAACCCTGTATTTGACCTCTGGTGACCCCACATGACCTTTGACCTTCACCAAAAACCCTTCCTCTTAATATGACGAACCTACATACCAACGATGAAGATTATCTACCATTCCTATCTGGGGATATCATGTGCACAAGGTTTTCTGTATTTGACCTCTGGTGACCCAAGATGACCTTTGACTTTCACCAAAAAGAATAAGGTTCTTCCTCTTAATATGACATGCATACATACCATGTTTAACGAGTATCCATCATACCTAACTGGTGATACTGCATGCACAAAAGTTTTGTATTTGACCTCTGGTGACCTGGTATGACCTTTAACTTCCACCAAAAGCAATAAGGTCTTTCCATTCAATATGGCAAACCTGCATACCACGTATAATGAGAAGAAGCCATCACTCCCATCTGGAGATATCACATGCACAAAGTTTTCACTATTTGACCTCTGGTGACCCTAGATGATCTTTGACCTCTGCAAAAAACAATAGGGTTCTTCCTCTCAACATGAGAAAGCTACACACTAACTATGAAGAGTAACCATCAATCCCATTTGGAGATATTGCATGCACAAAATTTTCAGTTTTTTACCTCTGGTGACCCCAAATGACCTTTGACCTGCACCAAAAACACTAGGGTCTTTCCTCTCAATATGACAAACCTACATACTAAGTATAAACAGTGTCTATCATTCCTATCTGGAGATATTGTGCACACAAACTAAGTGTCACAAACAAACACATACACGCACACACAATCACAATCGCATAAACTTCTCTTTCATCGAAACTAAAAAGTGAGCATTCAATTTGTAGGGAAAAACATCAAGGAGATAAATGCAACTGTAAGTTTGCGAATATATTTCGGATTGTTTGTTAAGGGTCTTTTTCACATGGCATTTAAATGTTTTTTGCATTCTTGATCATCTAAGTATTTTCTGATACTTAATGAGTTCTAAGAGTACATAGGGTACATGCAGTGAGTAGTACAACTTGTGAGATCGTACAATGTTTTTTGGGACCGAAATCTGTCACTGTTTGGGAGTCCATAGCTTGCCTACATTGTCACAAATTAAAAAAAAATATAATATAAATAATTTCAATAGTACATACTAGAGCACAATGGACTTGTGTGGAATGTGGGGAGCATTGGTGCTGCTTTTTGTTCAGAACGCTCCACACAGTCTGACAGGCATGTGGATTAACGCGCCATAAATTCCTGGTAAGTTTTGAGCCCTTCTGCAACTTGATTTCTGAAGATGAGCCGGTTGTACATTCAAATCTAAGGTTTATGTTTGGACACTGTTCTGCCCAAGGTTAAGACACCTGAATGACGAGTGTGCACTTTGCAGATGCACTGCAAAAAATTATATACTGTTGGTGGTTACAAGACTAGCTTACTTTCTATGATGTGCATTAAGGCCTACCACATACAGACATGATCTAGCAGCTTTGGTAAATATGTCATTGGTCACAGTCTAAGGGTCAGATCAGCAAAAGATTCTTGGTCATTTTTTGATGACTTATTGGGCCATTTCCTAATGATTGTGGTCATTCTAATGACCCAAATGACCATGTTTCCATGCCAAACTTAGCAGTTCATCAATGGATATGGTGCACAAACCAACATTACATATTAAAAACAAAATTCTCTACACAGGAAGCAAAGAACCACTGGCAATTTGACCTCTTGTCACCGCACTAGACACTGAATGTCAGTGAAAAGTACAATGAGCACATAAGTCATGAGCACACAAACAAAATATTAGCTAACATGAGGTGTACCAGTGACTCCAGTGACTGCTACATAAACCTTGTTGACAGTTGTTGACAGTAAATGTTGACCTCTGTGCCTCTATCACATTTTCAACAAGTCCATAACTTGACCTCCAAATGGCATTCACCAAGTATGCAGTATTCTCCATCAAGGTATGTTATTCCATAATTTGGCCTGAGATGATCAATAAATGAACACACTTCATGGTCTAATAATTCTATAAATTATTTCACTTGAGCTCATATCGATGGGTTTATGTGAGTCAGGGCTCAAATGGAGCTTTCCCCTCAAGTTATGGTATAAAATCTATGGCTTGACCTGAAGTTTTTGGCATGGAATGGTTTAACTTGATCTGCTAAGTTTCATGTACATCCACATTGTCCTGAAAGCAACTTTTCAGACTGCCAAATGACCATCAAATTTTACTATGGTGCACACACATATATCAAGTTTGAACACTAAGTTAAAAATTTTCCCTACCAAGTTCAGATGTGTAATTACCAATATGACTTCCAAATGACCCTTGATTGCCTTCATGTGACCGAAATTGTCCAATTATCCTGAAGGTCTACACAAACCAATTACACATTTAATTGACGTTTCACCATCAAATATTCGCAAACTGACCTGGTTTGGTTATTTAAAAATGACTGACTTATCTGTCTCAACACAACAAATGTACTCCTATCTACTGGGACAATAATACTGTTAACCTTAAACACCGTCTGTGGCACCGTCCAGACTAGTGCC
The DNA here is from genome assembly GCA_021234535.1 of Stichopus chloronotus. Lineage (NCBI taxonomy): Eukaryota > Metazoa > Echinodermata > Holothuroidea > Aspidochirotida > Stichopodidae > Stichopus > Stichopus chloronotus. The sequence continues at coordinate 15,652,792 of CM037834.1, forward strand.
TCCTTCCCATGTAGCTAAGGTTAGTCGTGATATGCTAGAAATAAAGCTGATGATAGTGGGCAGAGGGTGAGCCCTCGCCACACCCCTTAGCCGCCCTCACGAACCCTCTACTATCCACTCAAAGATCACGTCTTTAGAGACAAAAGAAGGTACCCTCAGGTGAACGAAAAGGCTTTACGATGACCTGAGGACCTCCATTCCTTTCTGATACCATTTGGGGGGCTCTCACCAGGCACCAAACTTTGTCCTCTACTACCACAGAGCAGGTCTTGAGCTCTGGAATGAAGACATCCCCGTCACAAATTGAAATGGCTGATTCTTGGAAATGAAGTGTGGGTGGGGTATGAGACGAACCTTGTGGTTCCTGGACCTGCAGTGTTCCGGGTCAACTTTAAGCGCCTGCAAACAGCTACAACGATGTGTAGAAGCTGCTGCAACTAGGAACACCATCTTCGTAAGGTCAGGTAGGCTTGCCCTATGCAAAGGTTTGTAGGGGGGTTGCACCAAGCCGAGCAGGACCTATGAGAGACCCTAGTAGGGGGCCAAGCATTTCTTCAACAGCCGATAGATAAACATTCCCCTGAGATGTTGAGTAACAACTTTGATGGAGACGATAGTGTAGCCGTCATTTAAACTCCTGTGGACCACAGCTACAGCTGACCTTTAGTTGCGGATAGTCAACGCTTGCCCTCGTCAAAACAAAGCTCTAAAAAAGTTGCATACTTCCGTTAGAGGGGCGTCAGAACAAGAGCCAGGAGTTCCAGTTGGTTGACGTGTAACCCCCTCTCCAACTGGGACCACTCTCTTGCCACTGTCTGGTCTTTGGTGTGTGCCCCCCAACCCTTGGGGGAAGCATCCATCTTCATGGGAGTTGCCAGATGATTTGTCTGGAAGGGACAGCCCTCAGTCCAACTGTACGTATGGTTTCACCATTACACATGAAGTAAGACTTCCTCAAGATCAGAGTTCTTATGTCCCCTGTTTCTGGCTTGTAGGTCTTAAGTAAGTTGGCACATTCTTAAACGGCAAAGATGAACCACGTCTATTACGCTGGCCATAAGTCCGAGAGCTCTGACCCAGTTGAACACTGTCTGGGGCTTCCCTCTAGAAGAAAATTGGTCACTTCCACTACCGCCTTCACTCGGGCGGGGGATGGCAAGGCTATTCCCCTCTGGAAGTCAAGAATCACCCCCAAGAATGGAACTTGCTGAGCATGAATTGGGTTGGACTTGGCATAGTTTATGATCCAGCTTAGATTGAGATTGAGATGCCTATTGTTCTTAAGGCTGTCTTGCATTCTCGATTGCCACTGAACAGGGTTCGAGCAGTTGGTGCGCATCATAATGAGCACAGTAACCAGCAGATAATGAGTCACACCTCAATGCTCACATTTCCTCTTCTGCCAAGAGAGTGCTGATAGTTGAATGCACAGACAGAGTTGATCACAGTTTAAGCCTTATATAACCACAAAAGGATATCTGACAATAAGCTACTCGGTTCCCTTTGTTACTTGGTAAAAACTTCACTCAAAGCTGATGTGAAGGATGGTTTCTTCACTGAGCTACTTTTGTGCAATTCACAACAGGTAGGCCTTAAGTGTAAAGTCTTCACGTGCTTAATTTAAACCCCCAGCTAAACAACTCCTGTCAAAATTCGAAGCCCCCAGCTGTCCAAGACTAAAAACTAACATGAAAGGATATTCCCATAAAAGCTTGGCAGTCTAGAATATCCTCCTCATGCCAGGTAGCCTCCTCCCTCTGTCTAGAACCAGTAGACGGGGCCAGCATCTGTGGATCCGGGTCTGGGGCTGGAGCCAGTAAGAGGTCCAGAGCCAGTTGGTAAGCTCTGATGATACCGGTGGTTCTGGGACCAGTGCAGGAGCCAGGGTGGACAGACTCTTCTATCAAGCAGTAGAGCTAGCAGGCCAGCCAGTTTGAAGAGCCAAGCTGGGTTCATCATAAAAGTTTGAAGACCTTGCTACACCTTCTAAGTCTCTCCTCCGAGTCTGAGTTGAAGCTGACTACTCTCCTCTTACTTCTTGAAGATCCCTTCAGGGACTGTTATTAGGACCAGGAACGGGACAGCGATCCAGATGAACTTCGGGTCTGGCCGTGACTCCCTCTCCTGGGGACAGGCACAGTCTCTCTTACAGCCAGTGGAGCCGCTTAGGATCCGGTGCTCTGGGCCAAGGTCGGTCGGGGATCCATAAGTCTGGTTCCTTCTCTCCTCTTCACAACAGACTTCCCCTTGAACGAGGGTAATGTCTTCTTTCTTTGCCCTTTATGAGGTCCGGGTCTGGGCGAAGCTGACACGGATCGAGGAGTTCCAGGTCACACAGGACACTCTGGTTCTAACGATTGCAACTCTCCTTCCTCTACACCCGTCTCCTCACTTAACTTGGAGTCGGTGGAAACTCCGGGTCTGGATTTGGGGCCAATAGCTGATCAAGTTGGGCCTACAGCTTCATTCCTTTCCCAGCTTACCAATTCTCTAACTCTGCCCACTGGTCAGGAGAAAAATCTATGCAAATTTTGGAGGATTCCTTTCTTGAACACCCCCTGCCTTTGAGGAATTGTTGATGGTTGTCCCATAGGCCACCTGGCCTAAACATCCAACAAGTTCGGCAGAGAGGAACTGTTCTGGAAGCCATTTGGTAAAAAGATCGTTAAGCTTACAAACCAATGAAATGATAACAACAAATGTATTGAGTAACGCAATACCTAAGTGAGGAGACTTCCAGGAGCCTAACACAGAGAAGTACCACTACTCTTGACATGGTAGATGGGAGTGCATTTGTTGTGTTGTGACAGGTAAGTGAGGGATGAAGTAAATTGGCTCTGTAACATGAGATATTGCTTAATGTTCTTTAGTGTTTGCAAACCTGGTGAACCCAGGTGACCTTTGCCCCCACCAAGAATGGTAGGATAATATTCTCTCTATAGTACCAAGTATAAAATCTGTCAAAGCTTGTTGCCTTGAGAGACAGTGTTAACCAGACTTTCTAAGTTGACTCTTAAGATGCCAGATGACCTTTGGCCACCACTAAAAATGACATGATTTATTTTCTCACTAAAGCATATCTACAAATCAAGCATGGAATCTATCCAAACTTCCTAAATTGAGATATTATTCCAACAATCTTTTCAGTGTTTGACCCCTGGTGACCTCACATGACCTTAAAATGCAATGATCAATTGTAACTAGGGCTGTGACTTTGCGATTAATGTACTAAACGTTTAATCGCATAGTTTTGCGATTACTCGGCGATTAATCGCATATGTGGACTACCCAAGCACGCACAACTTGCCGTGTTCCATTGAGGTCGTAAAGTGGTGAATTCTGCGGGTAATTTTTTTCTGCATAGCAGATAGTGTATTGATGTGTGTGCTTCCCTGTACTGCAGAAAAATAACGCCGTGATTGCGCCAGAATCCGTAGTATTGCGCAATCGTTCGCTCACCTCAAGTCTGATAACGTTACAGATAACATTACAACGGACAGCTCATTCCATTTTAATTTTCATTTAAGTAACGAAAGATTCAATTATGAAGAGCTATTCTATGTAAATTTGCTTTAAATGAAGGTTTATGCAGATATAGTTTGTGCTCTTAGTTGCATCAGTAGCTAAATGAAGGTCTGGTTTTTCAAGCAGCGATCGTTCACGAAGTATAGGCTAGCCTAGGCTAGTATAGGCTAGCCTATACTAGCCTAGGCTAGACATGAAGCGAGGCGACTGACTTGCTTTGTTCTCCATTGTAATTACTTTGTATTCAAATCCACCCATATTGTGTCTTTGTGTCAATCTGCACGCATTTCTCATGGATTGACATGTCCACCCATTGTTTGGATCTGTATTTTGATAGTTCATTCCGTGTTTGTCAACATCGTTACTGCTAATCTTCGTACACTTGCTTGCCGTACGTGCGCGTGTAAATCTAGTTTGAACCAAAGACAGTGCGCCGTAAGACCAGTTACTCTCACGAAAGTGTACGCAACCGCATGTATGCAATTGGAGCAGGGCGTCCGCCATTTTAGTAAGCAGCGTTGATGTATGGTATGATGGCTTATACAGCATCTTGATACCTCTCCTTGTTATTGGGGAATCAGAAAATGATAAGTAAGGTCTTTTACTTTGGCGATTCGGCAATATATTGAGTTGAACTCTTCTTCCCCCACACCATAACATGGAAATTGATAACAACCCGATTGTATCTACGTACACTCACTTCATCATATCTCAGCGCCCATGTTTAGTTTTCTTACCAAAATGGCGGGTGTTTGCCCCTATGGACGTACTAAGGCTTTATAAGTAGAGTAACCGGTCTTACAGCGCTAGACTGTCTTTGGTTTGAACAATGTGCAAAACCTGTTCATAACGTTGTAATTGTGTGCTTTGTCAATGCAGCTAACTTTGTAGAACGATTACGGTGTAGATTAATTCCGCAAACTCTGTGATGTATAAAGTTGCGCGAAGTCGGCGATGGTAACGGCATGAAAAGACATTAATCGCATGTGACCTTTTACTAAATGTTTAGTTGGCTGGCGATTAATCGGCGATTAATCGCTAATTGCTCACAGCCCTAATTGTTACTGAGTTATTGCACCACATAACTTGCATTCTAATGTGTCAAATACACACAAACATATACCTGTTTACAGTGCCAACTGAGAACACACAGGTTTTCTATCGCATATTCCATTTTGCAGTTGATGTCCCCAGTTTACTGGTAGTGAGTCCTGCATATATGCCTGATTTTCACAAGAAACATACCTGAGTGTACGTTTTTACACATACACCACATACACAGGCATATATCCACAAAACAGGTAAGTGGAGAAGAAATCAGATCAACCATTAATGTTGAGGGTTCATACCTGAAACTCCAATATGCATTACGTTAAAATATCCTTAGCTGGGGATATCCCGAGTTTGCAGTCTCGCCCCAGTTACATTGACTTAATTCTTGTGAGTGTCCCTAATCGGTGCCTTTCACAAACCCAATCACATAATAACACTGACTTCACTACATAGCACTCCACACAAGAGCAAAAGGAAATATTACAAGAACATTTTAAGCAGTTACTTAATTCAGTATTACTACTTGGATAAAACACTTACAGTCTTTCAGCAATGATTTGCTTTGCTTTGGGTAGAGAACATGGAAGAATTTTCTGCCAACTGCACTAGCATCTCTCATCTGTAAAAGTCAAAACAAAGCTGGTGAGAAATTAGTGGAGTCGTTTAATGTAAACAGACTCTTTTTCAAAGACATATTTTGTAAGTTCTCTGATGCAAGCTCAACTTCATGACAAGTTTTACATCCGCAAAGTATCAAACAATTGTATATGAATTATGAAACATTTCACATAACACAAGTCCAAACAAATGAAAAACCAAAATTACCAGACTTTACATCAATCTTTCTGAATTCATCATAACAACACTGGAGAGGAAGCACATCTGACTATTTCTGGCATGCTTTTCTAAGTTCTATATTCTCAAGGGTCAGATTAACACAACCAAGTCAAATGGAAGCATATGCCATAAAAGTAACAACCCACATGAATTAAACAAAAGTACTGTAGAAAATTATGTTAAGGGATGTATGAAACACTTCTTCAGTTTTGACCAGGATTTAATAATACCATGTGGTTTTGAGGATGAAGGCCAGTTCCACTGCTCACAGAATAGATAAAAGGAATTGATTGGGCTATGATAAATTCATTCATTTCATTCATTCAGTTATTTCGTCTGTACAAATATAAAGTTAAATTGTACATGACAATACAAAATATTCAACTCAAAGTGGTCCATCTTCATATCATTTACTGAAGATAGTCCAAGCTCACATTCTTAAGATACTGTCTTTTTCATGGTTTCATTTCTGATGACCTATGACCTCCACGCAACACAATCATTCAGTATGATACTGCACATGCTACAAGTTGGCATTCTTGAGATTTTGTTTACACACTTTTCACAATCTGACCTCCACTGAACTCAGAAAACCTTTGACTTCTACCAAAATGACATGGGATATGGTTCATCAACATAGTGTGTGTGTATTTGTGATCGATCAATTTTGGTTAGAATCCTCCAAGAGGCATACATTGTGGTTAAGGTTAACATGCACAGCATACATTACAGACTTCACTCAGAGATAGGAAAAAACATTCACAGACTTCAGAGAGAGATAATCAACATTCTACATGACAAAGATTAATACATTTTATGAGTCAACTCGCAAAAGATGAATTAAGTACAAATTTAGAGATAATGACATATGAGACTGGCAAAAACGGAAAGATTTACAGACAAGAGGGTCAATGATGCAATAGCTAAACTGTAAAATGTGTGGTTTGTACTATAAAGATAGAATGTAGGGACAGAGATTCCAAAACTCACCTGGCTTCGTTATTTACAAATGACTCACCTAAACTGTCTCCTCACAACAAATGCACTCCCATCTAGGGGGAGGATGCCTCCTGTGAATAAACAGGAGGAACTACTAGTGTACTAAAGCGGAGGTGATGCCAGCACTAACTCGCTACATTGGGTCCACTTCTACACTAGTGCATGGGTTTGTGTGTCTACAAGCATACGTAAGTATGAATATGACCACAAACAATAGTAACAGTGAGCAAACACATGCAACGAAACCCCACCAACACATTTAAGCTTAGCGTGCAGGAAAAGTTAAATGTGCTGTAAGACCAAGAAACCGTGGACCATATGATGAGCTGCCAGTTCTTTGGTTGCCATGCAGTTGGTCAGCAAGCCCCTTAAGCCAAGCCACCAGTTCACCACCATGTTCTGTCCCACCCCTAGCGAGGGGGGAAGTGAGACAGGAAAGTGAGTTGTTTGTAAATAACCAAACCTGGTGAGTTTTGGGATATTTACTCCACCCCTCATTTAACTGTCTCCTCACAACAAATGCATTGAGTAGCACAGTCACAGCGGTGGGAGGTCCTCGGGAGTGGGACCTACCCGCCTCCGCACGTCTGAATACTGACTCGGGTGTTAGTGCTGCCTCAAAGTATCACTATTAAAGGGCGTAGAGACTTCAAGTCCTGTCTTCAGAATGCTTCCTATAGGGTCCTCCATAAAGGAAGCCAAAGTTGTTGCTAGCCGCTAATGCTCTGAGCCCCGCTCTCTTCTGCTTGTTGGAGAGGTGATGGTCCGCATTAGCTGTCCCGGACTCAACGCCCTAGACAACGGGAAATAAGGCTCTTTTCTAACCACAAAGAGTCTTAAAGAGGGACTGAAGTTTCAACCTTGTTCAAAAACCCCTTGAGGGCTCTGGCAGCAGACCAATTTCTGTCTGCTACTATTGTGGAGTATGATCCAAGAATAGAACAAACTACGTGGTATCCAAATGTGGTCAGAACAGTCGCCGAGCGGTAAAAATCCCAGCTGTTTCCGAGGGGTTATTCCTTACAGCGTTTACTTGCTGGCCCTCCTCAAACAGGTTCATGAAGAACTTTGAGGCCTGGACCAAGAGCGCCTCAGACATACGAGTCTCATGGTCTGCACACCACCCTCTCCTCCACGCTAGGAAGGTGGTCAAGATTTTATACCACAGATAAAGGCCACAGTTAGACCTTGCAGACACCTCGGGCAACAAGCCAGCGGTATCGCAATTACCGAGCAGGTTTTTACAAAGAACAGGGAAGTAGCCCTGTAGAGGGATTCGTAGTTAGAGTGAATGTTGCAATGAAGAGCTTCCAAAATCCCCAGTCTTGGGGTAAGCGTTGCTTGACTGGGCTTGAAACGACCATAGCCTTCAACACTGGGGAATGACCTGCTTTTTGAGATCCCCAAACAACGGTCCTTACTATGTCAGGCTGCAAGGCTTGTTTTTTTTTTGTTTTTTTTTAAGGAAAGGGGTAACATCTATCTGAACAAAGATCATATGTCATAAATAGATAGTGGGTCACTGGAGTCTAAAATGACACACTGAATTTTGTAGCCAGAAAGTGGTTGAGGAAGGGAACATATCTGAGAACAAACCTCCCTTGATAGAGCCCCGACAGTGAACCATTGGGACTTAAAATACACGGTGGGTAAGGTTTGCTCCTCTTTGGATTTTGTGGCCAATGTGGTATCGTCTCCCCAAAATCCTTTCTTTCTGGAAATCTCCCAACAGCCCCCAACTAAAAAGTTGGAGTCCCCAGATCTGCTAATGCCAGCAGTCCTTTAAAGTTTTATCTTTGAGCAAAGCTGCAGTGACCATGAGGCCCTGAAATGGGGATAGTCCAAGAAAAATGAAGCTATCTGGATAGTTTTGTGCCTCACATCATCAGTCAAATCTAGCATTGTGGGTGAGGAGGCAAAACATATGCCACTATACTGGCCAGAGTGAAGGACAGGGCTTCTCTTGCTAGTGATTCCGAAGGGAAGGACTCAAGCAAAATGTCACCAGCCTTGCCTTCGCTTTGCCCACAAATGTGGCAAGACTCTGCCCCACAGTCAAAGGGTGAGGGAGGAGTCTACCAAGGCAGAGACCACTAGATTGGAGGTTCCTGTCAAGCCACAGTGTGAGGGAGAAACTCTGCTATGGGTATGACTGACCTTTACCTTCCGCAGTAGGTCAGTAACAATCATGCTGACGGGGTGGGTGAGGAGGCCAATCCTGACTGGGACTAGGAGCTCCAGAACCAATGACAATCTCAACCTTTTTCTGACTGCCCTAGGTTGGAGCTAACAAGGAGGATGCAGAGAAAGAGGAAAATGCCTTCCACAACAGGAACTCCATTAATGAGTCCTCCACATCAGAGGGGCGGAGTTCGGGTCCAGCAATCTCACCGGATCTTGCAACCAAGGTAGCAGACATCTTCCGGGAACATCTGAGGTTTGAGGTTCCAGACGACATCTGTCTGTCATTGACAGAATTTCCCAAAGGACTCCAGACTTTTAAGGTCTTTGTGGCTATAGACCTAGAGGGTGACTGTAGTTGGGGGCACGACCCCCTGTCCAGCTGTCAGTCTTATTCTAGCCTTTTGTGTGTGGGTGCGCATTGACATCCAGTGGAACGAAATGGGTAAGCCCTCTTTAATATGAGTTTTAGGCCTGAGCAGACGGGTCCCAAGTGGATACACACTCCGTAAGCAGAGACCCGCTACGTTCACGAACCTGGACATGAGCCACAAGAATGTCACTTGATCAATTCTATAGAATGGTGGGTGGGCAACAACTCCTCCAGGATTTCTACTACTAGGGGGATCAAAATGCCACGCCTCATTTGAGGTGTGAAAGCACATCTGCAGAAAAGGCATGACAAGAGCTGGAATGACAGAGACTTGGTTTGTTTTATAGTTGATTCAAATTGAGAGCTTCCAAAGCAAAACTGACGTTATTCCCAACAGAACTACAGATGCTGCTATGAAGAGTCAGTTGTCCAACCCAGCAACAATCGTAACCACTGTGGCTTGCGATCACTGACAACATCATGAAATGTGCTAATAGAATGACAGACATTATTCTGGAACCAGAAAGTCAAAAGGCTTTGTGATTCCTTGCGACACACCAAGCATGACATCAGTCACAGCTACCCTTCTGGAGATATTGTGTTAACAAGGTTTTTACACTTTGGTGACCTCAAATGACCTTTGACCTCCACCAAAAACAATGGGGACCTTCTGCTCGTTATTACCAACCCACACACCAAGTATCACATCATTCAGTTACCCTTTTGGAAATATCATGTCTACAAGCTTTTTACAGTTTGGCCTATGGTGACCTCAAATGACCTTTGACCTCCACCAAAAACAATAGGGATCATCTACTCAATATGACCAACCAACACTTTAAGTATGACATCAGTCACAGTTACCGTTCTTGAGATATCGTGTTTACAAGTTTTTGCATTTTGACCTCTGGTGACCTCAAATGACCTTTGACCTCCACCAAAACCAATAGGGATCATCTACTCAATATGACCAACCAACACTTTAAGTATGACATCAGTCACAGTTACTGTTCTTGAGATATCGTGTTTACAAGTTTTTGCATTTTGATCTCTGGTGACCTCAAATGACCTTTGACCTCCACCAAAAACAATACGGATCATCTACTCAATATGAACAACCAACAACTTAAGTATGACATCAGTCACAGTTACTGTTCTTGAGATATTGTGTTTACAAGGTTTTTGCATTTTGACCTCTGGTGACCTCAAATGACCTTTGACCTCCACCAAAAACAATAGGGATCATCTACTTAGTATGACCAACCCACACACCAAGTATGACATCAGTCATGGTTACCCTTCTTGAGATATCGTGTTTGCAAGCAAGGCGTCACATACACATGCACATACGCACACACACACACACATCACCATCGCATAGATTCCTTGCCTGCCTTTGGCAAGGAATCAAAAACCTTTGACCCCTCCGTGACTGGACACTGGGAACTGCACATAGTCTTAAAGTATTGCATGTAAAAATGTCTTTTGTAATGATACCTGCTACTCAGGACTCTTTCCTTAGAGTCTGCCAGACGATCATCAACGTCCCCAATCTGAGTTTTGATGGGACATAATTTGGCTAGGATTTCGAATACAGGATTTTGCGAACGCAAGATAGGTGCCCATGATCCGCATTCTTTGGCCCTGTTTGGTAGGTATTCGATCTCTCGAGGCCAAGGGAAAGGAATCCGCGTGGCTAGAACAGCTGCAGTGCCCCATTTTAAGTATGGTCTCTTGCAGAGGGACGTTCTTCCCCAGTCTCTGGTAAAATAGTCAAAAGGAAGGATCTGGATCTCCCAATACGTTAAATGTTCCAGATTTGGAAACTGTCGACAGTCAAACAAGACTGCCACGAAAGATGTGACGTAAGTCGCTGCAGCCCCAGCGATTTAAGAGGTTATCTGGCTGGCTGTGGACGCAAAGCACATTTGTTTTTCAGGATTTGTTTTGTCTAAACTCATCTTTCGGGAGACGTTGGTGGATCCTCTTTACCATTTTAGAACACGAGCAAGATATGAACATTTCACACCCACCCCTAGTTACAAATGACTTCTTGTGTATTTTGTTCACGTTCTTATAGGAACCAGATGTGGTACTTTGGTTCTGACAGCTCTCCAGTTCACTGGAGGGTAGTTGGGGTAGCAAATTGCCTTCTCTAGACCTGGTCGGAAACCTTTAGAGCTGTATCCGATAAAGGCAGGAACGACGCCCATTTCTTCTTCGGGATTGAAGGAAACGCCCCCATCGAGTTTGCGGGGGCTGCTGGGAGGCAACCAATATTTAACTGCTTTAGATAGCCAGCCTGCTTCTCTGGAGCCGGTGTGTTGGGATTCCAGCGAATCAAAGTCTTAATGGTGCCTTAATGGTGAATACTGGCTTTGTCAGGCAATAGGCCTGGAGAGATTGTTGAGCAGATGCCATGGTCACTTCCTATGGTCAAGTCCCTCAAAGGAACCAAGGTTATGAAAGCCGTCCTCCGTGTCTTCTCTATCCTCCAGATTCATTTGACAGCTTGACAGTCGAAGGTAAACACTTCGGGCCGCAGGCTCTCCTCTTCCTCCACAACTCTTTCCATACTCACCACAGGTGAGGGCTTATGGTCTGGGTGACCACAGCTCTAGTGTAAGAATATGTCCAGTCGTACCTGGAGCTTGTTCCTTCAGCCTGCTAAGACAGTATACTGTCCAGCTGAAATGGAGTGAGGTTTTCTACGCAAACTTCCCAGGCCAAAACCAGAGCAGGTTATGCATCTGGGACACCACTAGTTTGTCTCAAACTACCCAGTTGAAAACACGTAAAGCCATCCATTCGCACTGACTAGACAGCATGCATGAATGGCACAGGAGGAACACTGATTGCGAGTCTAATTCCTTCTGGGCCTGAACTGGTTGCAAATAGAGCAACAGGAGCCAGAACTGGGAGAGGACATACCAAGTACCAAGGCTGGTGTACACTCTTAAAAGAAATAACTCTAGCACCCACAAAAAACAAAGTTACGTGAAAACTGGGGCTAGGAAAGGAACACGTAAACAAGGCAAACTACTCGTTGCTTAACAATAATACACAGAAAAACGAGGAAGCTAAACCATTGCATAAGTTGAAACTAATGTATAAATTAACATTAATAAGGGATTGCACAATACACAAAATGAATAGGCTACGGGGCTATATGTGCAGCAGCATGGTAGGATAACCGTCCAAGGCACACTGCACACAGTAAAAAAAATTCTAACACAAATTACTCAAAGGAGCAAAGAAAAATTAGGAAGGATTAAAGTGGAATAAAGGAGTAAAGCGAGGAAGAATTAATAGTGCTAGAAATATATAGGAATAAAAAACAAAGCACATGAATATTCAAGGTTTTCGACTTCAAAACGCCTTTGCATGCAACAAACCAGAATGCAGAAATGCATTGTCGTTTCGATGATCCAATGAAGAGAATTTTTCTCTGAATCTGCTGTAATAGCATACGTGTCACATTTAGCTACGTTTGCTTTATATGAAATATGAGATCTGCACAAGATTCCTTTCTTGAGATCATCCATCTACATGTTCACACTTTGGCTCTTGTTGACATCAAATGAACTTTTACCTCCATTAAAGACCAACTGGTTCTTGTGCTCAATGAGATATCCCCTACCTAAATACACAGCCTTCCAATACCATTCACATAACCTTCAAGTCAACATTCCAATGTTAATTAAATGACTGCAGGCCAAAAATGTCAGAACTCGAAACTAAACAAGTGCACAAGCTTCAAAAAAGCCTGTGAATTCTATACAGTCTTCCAATAACTTTCCCCACAGCCGAATTATGCAAATGAGTTATGAATGAAAGGTTATAATGAAGGCTATAGAATGCTACACTGAATGAAACTGTTGAATGCTATACTGACATTCATATTCAGTATAATGAAGAATATTACAAACCATAAACAAAGGTTATGTTTTTAATGCTACATCATATTAAATATGACATCTGTCCAAGCTTCCCTTCTTGAGATAAGATGTTTACAAGAATTCCATACCATACCTGTTGACCGCAAATGACTAGCTTTGACCTTCACTAAAGACAATGGAAATTTTCGGTACACTCAGTGAGATACACCTACAATCTAAAAGGGAGATCTGCCCAAGTTTTCTTTCTTGAAATATTGTGCTTACAATATTTTCACAATTTGACCCGTTGACCTCAAATGACCTTTCACCTCCACCAAGATCAACAGGAATCCTGTAATACTTACATTCCAAATGTGAGACATAATGTTTACAAGTAAGCTGCGTCGGTAGGCGCAAAAGTATATATCGGTATACTGGCTGCTCCATTCCTGGTAATACCTGGTACACCGCACATTTTCGTGGAATCACTGTTCACTGTGTTTCTTGTACGTACCACAGTGTTGTCATGTAGGAATGTACAGTGCATGCACATGTCTGTGCAAACAGTGTCAATTTCTCCATGATCTTAAAAGTGTTCAGTTTCATGTGTGTACTATGCTTTTGAGTACACGTTACATTAACGTTCATCCTAATAATGCTCGCTGCAATGTTCCTTACTTCATATAGGACTACATACTTGGTACACCTGTAGCAGCAGAAATCACTGCTTACTGCATACAATCTACACATGTCATCTGGTTCCTGTTTCTCGTTCCCTGTTTATGCGCAATGTCTATGTTAAGTTGTAAACCACACACATGCAATGTACGGACCATGTCTATGTTAAGTTGTTAACAAAACACAGCCCTCTCGAGTGAGAAAAATTGCTACAGCAATAAAAATGCTGAAGTTAAATGGCTTACCTTGGCTAAAGTAAATTTGACCAATGACAATCATCAAATGGCAAGAATATATCCACTTTACAGTATCACTTCAACTCTGCCAACAATTAAGACCTGATACACAGCTCTGTAACATCCCTGAAAAGTATGCATTGGTTTTCTTTTTTACAAAATAGTGAAGAATCTCGATCCAAGTGACAATATGCAACAATTAACTTGAAGAAATCAAGTGCTCAGTGCCGAACAAATGGGAGGGGGGAGGATGGAAGATAATAGGACCTTTAAAGTAGAACACTAAGGAGTACCAGTGAATTCTTTTACCCATCCCCTGTGGCTATGAGCCGATACAATTGAGTTTGGCCTCAAATGCATTCAGTTGGGAGTTATGAAATTGTGTTGGTTTGTCATAACACTATTATATATGGTGCAATATTCTCCACACTTTTTTTTCACACTTTTTCTTAAGTTGAAAGTACAAAGTTTTAGTGAAAATATACCATCCTGTTCCTGATGACCCAATATAAGCTCAGCAATATATTAGACACTATATAGCACATTTTCAAACAGTTTGGGTCAAAATTTACTTGAAAATCTCAGTCTAGTCTGTTCCTCCACTGTAAGTGTAGGGCACAGCAGTAATACATGTGTTGGCTAGGCTCTATCTCAGTATGTACGTTTATATGTCAGGCTATAGCAAAAGGCCACAGTCACTCTGGACGAAAATATCTCGTAAGAGGAAACCTTCAAATTAAAGTTAGCGAAAATAATGTGAATCGCTAGTTTGGGGTCTTTTCCACATGTCATGTAAATGGTTTTGGCAGTTTTGACCGATTGAGAAACTTCTTTTATACTTTCAACATTCGATCCTGCTTTCCTGAACAGGTGATAGTGACTACAGCACAAAGTGTGCACAGACAACAATACAACTTTTAATATCCAACGATGGCTTTTGTGACTGAAATCTCTCACTTTAGGGAGTCTGAAACCTTACCAACATTACTGCAGTTTGCATCACCAGAAAGTTGTCTTTGAAGTAAACATTGGTTAGGCATTCATTCCGACCTGAACTTTGGTTCTATAGGGCTTCTAGCTGCATTCGAACATACTGTACTTACATGTGCAGTATGTACTACCAATCTATGCAACGTTAACATAACAGACAGGTACGGTGTGCAAGTTTGCCCTCACAGTGGAGGATCGTCACACTACGCAGAATCACTTTACGTGGATGGGCTCAAAACTGTTGGCGAAAGCATTATCTAGCTAATTCTTTCCCCCCGCTTACATGACCGAGGTTTCTTTTTGGCGAATTACGGGGCAAAGGTTACTTTATGATTTTATCAACACGCATGTTTTCCAACTTGTAGTAACGAAATGAAAAAAACGCATGCAATTCACTCCCCTTTTTGTTATTCTCACGTACCTTATATAGTGGCAAGTACAAACATATCAGCCTTTCAACTGTTATTCTAGGTAGGTGTACGGTATTTTAGAATACACCTGGTTCTCATGCTTTCCTTTTGTTTTTATGTCAACATTGTTACTTATTTTGATGTTCCATTGTCACCAAGTTTTTGTCTTTTTACTAAAATGCTAATTTGTGTTTGATGTGCCCTGCAAGGTGCATAGCTTTTGTGTACACAACTCGAAGCATGTGTCTTGGAATTTTCCGTAACCCCCAATCAAGGACTATTCCAAGTACATGCTTCTGACTATAAAGTGTATATAAAGCGACAAGTGGTGTACATGTGATTGGCCAACAAAGCACAAGCCATTGTGTGAAGGAAAAAATATGTTTGCAGTTCAGTTACGTACTCTCTGATCAACTACCTGAGGAGCGAGCAGGTATCAATTGGTTTCTCCACACGTCTTAACTTTTAACTACGTATGATCCATTTTTCGGGGTAAAGTTGGTATGTTAGCTGTTAATTTGGATACCATCGGTGTGAGGTATAAATGTCATACCCATGTATACCAGGTATATCGACAGCTTATTTACAAGGTTTACACAGTTTGACCCTTGTTGACCTCAAATAACCGTTGACCTCCATTAAAAACGATAGTGTTCTTGTACTCTATAGGATACACCTACATACTTCATATGACATTTGTCCAAGATTCCTTTCTTGAGATATTGTGTTTACAAGATTTTCACAATTTGACCCCTGTTAACCTCAAATGACCTTTGACCTCCACCAAAAATGATACGGATCTTTTATGCAATGTGGTTCACCTACATACCAATTATGAGATTTGTCTAAGCTTCGCTTCTCAAGACATCGTGTTTACAAGGTTTTCACAATTTGACCCCTGTTGACCTCAAATGACATTTGACCTCCACCAAAATGTTACGGTTATCCTATGCAATGTTGTTCACCTACATACCAATTATGAGATTTGTCTAAGCTTCGCTTCTCAAGACATCGTGTTTACAAGGTTTTCACAATTTGACCCCTGTTGACCTCAAATGACATTTGACCTCCACCAAAATGTTACGGTTATTCTATGCAATGTTGTTCACCTACATACCAATTATGAGATTTGTCTAAACTTCGCTTCTCGAGATATCGTGTTTACAAGGTTTTCAAATTTGACCCCTGTTGACCCCAAATGACCTTTCACCCCCACCAAAAACAATAGGGTTCTTCTACTCAATGTGGTACACCTGCATACCAAATATGGGATCTGTCCTTCTTGAGGTATCGTGTTTACAAGGTAGGGTGTCACAGACATACACACACACATGCACGATTACAAAGGTTACGATTATCATCGGAACCAAAAACTGAGGACAGCAACAAAACACATAGTGGAACACTCGAGTCACTAGCGAAAGGCAAGGGGGCAGGCAAGGCCTTAGGAGGCGCTATGCTAGAACTGTTTTTGAGGACATTTTGAGCAGGGCCAAATGCATGCGTGAGTGAAGCATGGGGTAAGTATATGTCTACAATGTGAATTACAAGGTTTTCACAGTTTAACCTCTGATGACCTCACATGACCTTTGACCTCCATTAAAAACAATAGAGATCATCTCCTCTGTATGAGCAACACACACTTTTCAAAAGTTTGAAAATATAAGTAGAATTGCATCACTCATGACAAAGCCTCTAATTCAATTCATAATCTTACAACTGTATCAATGACAGGCTCGTCTAAAGTTGATATATCTGTGTCTTCATCCTGTGCTCCTGGGATAGTAATGTCTCCCTCGACTGGATGTTCCAACTCAAGTTCAGTAAACTGGGGTTCAAGCTGTAAGAGAGACATCAACGTAAAATTACAACTAATGCGCAAGTATGACACTACAGTAGCTAGTGCTCAGATTTATATGAACACTAAATTTTGCATCAAGACATGTATACTGTATCAAAGAAAACAGAATCTGAGTGGTTTTGTTCTCAGAACCATTTTGGTTTGCAGCCATAAAGTTGAAAGAAGCTTACATCCTTAATACTGTGAGGAAACGTATTGCTGTTGGACTGTTCCTCTAAGGCATATTCAGAGTCATCATCCTTAAAACCATGAGGAGCACTGCCAATCAATGTTGAGTAGCAGAACACTTCCAAGGAGCACAAATGTTAAGTGACAGGCTGCACAAAGTAAAGAATGTATGACATTAAGAGGTCACCATGTGCATAATTTAATTTACACTTTGATTTTGAGTATAACAAAGACTAACAATGCAGCTATTATGGACTGTGATAGTGGATATCAACATCAAAATGCACAAAATAAATCACAAATCCAACATCAAAGCATGTCAGTTCACATGAAAAACTTTTCAACAGCTCACAAAAAAAATAAACTTTTCTAAAAAGACAATGTATACATCACCCTATTCAATCATCTGGGAACTGTACACAGCCTGCTTATAGCATTTCAACACGGCTAATTGTAGTGAGGATAACACACCCTAAGTCAATGCAGAATTCTCTTACTCATTCCTTGAAAGTTCCTGGCTCTGCAAGATTTAACAGTCTAGGCAATGGTCAAATACAATACCAACATAACAGTTGTGCAGATGCTGCAGCACTGTTTGAGCATGTGAGATCTTCCCAACAAGCCACTACGAAACTATTATTGGCAACACAGTTTAGTTGCCGCAAAGCTGATCCATACATGAAACCTTAGCATGCTGTGCAGCTGCCAATTGCCAAACATTGGCGACTTTTTAATAATAAGACACAGATTAAGAGTAACTTGTCTGACAGAAGCTTTAAAAAAGTCCATCGTAACAACAAAGTCATCCCCCATCCCATGAGTACTGACTGCACCAAGTCTAAAGGAGATTACTGAAGGTCCACACAAGTAGCACTAGGGTAGGGAAGTACCAGGAAAATCAGTACTGGTATTCGCAGCACATCAGTGCTGGTATTTTTTGCAGTACCGGTACTTACCATATCAGGGTTTCCCCTGGGTTTTTCAGAGTATGAGGTCGTGAGGGCGAATTACTTGACGCTGCCATGAATTTTGGGTTCAAATCCGTACTTAGTAGGTTCTCGAAGAATGGGTGATTCTAGGATTTTGACCATGATATAAACAGTGCTAGAAAGAGTGTAAATCTCCAGGAGAGTAGTCACAATATAGTCGGATTTTCCGCCACTTACATGGCGCCGTAGGCGTCATTCGATAGCAAAACGATTGTCATACCAGCGTGGGGTCAATGGGCCTGCCATAGGGCCCCTTGAGGGGTCCATGGACGGTCCCGGTGGGGTTCAGGGTGCAGAGCACCCGGAAACTCAGCGATTTTAGCGTTTTTAGACACGTACGAATCATTTGAAATACATGATAAATTTCAACGGGCGAAAACACGATAGTCCTATCCGAAAAAAATCATTGATATTGCTTCAAAATCAAAACATTCTATGAAATGTTGCACATGTCATGTAGAGTAAACTGTATTACATACATTTTTGAAGTTGAAATGTCCCTAAAAGTTTCGTGAAAAGAATCACGTAAGATCGTGTGCAGCCTTCCGAAATTTTTAAGTAATCATATCCTAACACAGTGGGTGTATACTGAATAGCCTAACCACCCTGGCAATTCATATTTCCGTATAACAGGGAACAACCGACATTTTGTAAGTTGCAGGTCTCAGAGTTTTATTGTTTTGTTCATTGATCATAGTCACTTTAAAATGTTTAGACTAAAGGTTGAAGAAGTAGACGATTGGTTTCGCGAAGGGTTTTGGACATAGAAATATACGTTCATTTTTGTATTTCTATGGGTTGCGATATGTCCGCTAGCTGTCATTCTGCAGATAATTTGCGTATGCAGGCACACCTAAGGCAGGCCTAAGCTTATGCTTTTTAATTGACATTGAATGTAGTAAAGGAGGTATACGTAGAATCCTCTGGAAACATTTGCCAACGTTGTTTTTTCACATATATAACTTGAAAAATATTGACCATGAGTAAAAACTAAGGGCATTATATTACAGGAATAGTAACTTACTTCAATCTTTGTTGAAGATTGAACGTGGATGGGGCATTTCGGATACACATTTGAATGGATTTATTTACCAGTTATTTTCGGACGTAACTACTTAGGAAACCACATCTGTGATCTCTACCATTCTCTGATCGAATGTTCAAAACAAGCAGTGTTTCCACAGCCCAAGTTTAGATTTCCTGGAATTGAATACAAAATTTCCTGGAATTTAGTAGCATTTCCTGAAATTTTCAAATTGGTAGTTCACGAGCTAATTTTGCTGTAACATGCCCTACACTTTCACAGATGGGGTCGACGCAGGGACCTTGATTGCGGCATGCACAGCTGTTTTGGGGCGTGTTGGGTGGTCTGGCAGGGCTAGGTAAAGGAACCGGTCATTAGAAATAAGAAAAAAAAGGAATTGTTCTGGTATAATTATCTTAGATTTTACTATTATTTTTTTTTACACAACAATTTCTTGATTTCCTGGAATTTCCTGGAATTTTTTCATTCCCGGAAATTATCTGGAAGAGGGCCAGATTTCCCGAAATTCGGGAAATTTCCTTCGAAGTGGAAACACTGAAAACAAGTGTTATGCATGATATGTACAAAATAAACACGGTCAGAAGTCCAGAAGCGGATTTCCTGCGAGACGCAAAATTTCCAGGGAAGGAGCCTCCTGCTTCCGGACTTTTTACAGCCTTGTCATAAAAACACGTGAGGCGGTAATTACCATATTTTTTTGCGAGGCGGTCTTAAAAAGTTGCCAGGCGGCCGCCTCCGGAATTAAGTACCAGGGGAAACCCTGCATATGTTCAAGGTGATAACAGAGGTTCTATGTGCTATACCCAGTGGTAGTAATGTGGTAACTTGTATTTGTGTCTTCAAGTAAATACATTGACAAAAATGACAAAACAGCGGGAAAAAAATTTCATTTGTGCAGCTTCAGTGAAGTTTGAGAGCAGTACTGTACACAGCAACTAAATCGGCGACAAATGTTTTGCCGATTTGACGTGTCAACATCCCCACTCGCCAATTGTGGCCTAGAAATTCAATGACAAGTCGCCACTCAGCAATAAATTCTGAAGTTAAGTGATCTGATTACTGTACATTACTTACAAATTATTTTGTTTCCTACAGTCGTTGAAAACTTGTTTTGTTGAAACTTTCTCCAGAGACACAAAGTCTCTGTGATTGCCGCTTCTATACACAAACAACGTAACTTTCACGATACATGATCTATGGGTCATTTTACACACACTACCATATGTGCATCCTATAGTATTTCAGCCACTTGAAGCGAGCGAGTCACTGCGCTATTTCAACGGGAAATTTTCACCTGTTGTTCACCAAATCAGTTCCACTCTGAGCAAGCTGTCTATGCCCTGCTCCGAAGACCCCAGTGTAGAATGACTGACGGTCTTGAAGTGAATGACATTGTGTGTATCTTCATAGATCAATTACTCTCCACTTGTAGTAATAATATGTAATGATGTATATTGTATTAACATGTCTTGAAACGTTGACAAGCGTTATACTGTACGACCAGAAGGCACAAATGCATTGTGGTTCTAATGATCCAATTACAGGGTATGAGCCTTTTTTTTCTCTGAATTAATATGTGTCAAAGGCTACAGTGCCTATGCTTTTAATACATGAAATATGAGAGCTGTAAAAGGTTCCTTTTTTGAGATCATGTCTACAAGGTTTTCACAATTTGACCCTTCCTGAAATCCAAAGAACTTTGACTTCCAGTAAAGACAAAATGGTTCTTGTACTCCATGAGATACAACTACATACTGAATATGACATCTGTCAAAGCTTCCCTTCTTGAGATATGACGTTTACAAGAATGTTAAAATGTAACCCTGTTCACCTGAAATGACCTTTGACCTTCACCAATGACAATGGAATTCTTGTATACTCAATGAGATACACCTTGATTCTTAATGGGAGATCTGTATCTTAATGGAAGATCTACATCAAAAACAATACTGTTCTTCTACTCAATGTAGTGCACCTACATACCAAATATGAGACACTACCAGCTTAAACCATCAAGCTGCAAAATGAATAAACGATATAGGATTACCCCAATTCTTTGTGTCTTTTGTTCCTTGGTTGTCCATGTAGAGTCACAATAGGATCAATAGCCTGCTGAAGTGCACAAAGCCTAGGCTATTCATAAACAGCCCTGCTGGTATCAGTGCTGCACAACAGACGTTCTTTTCACTGTTATCAATGTAGTGATTAAATTAATGAGTGACTGCATAGAAAAACATTAATCAGACTTAAACTAGGGTGTTATAGGTGAGATGCTAGACCCATTAACACTTAAGAGGGAGATGAGTGAGCTAACAAGTTTAAAATCCTTGTTTAACTTCTGAAGCGCCAAGCCTACTGCCGGCATTCCAGTTCTAAGCATCGATTTCCAACAGTAAAACGACAAGTTGCCCCGCTCATACTGTTGTAGCTAGTGCTAGTGTCCCCTACATTTGCTGGTAGTGGTACTAGCAGTCAGCATTTTAAATCTCCTATGTTAATGTCGGTCAGCCTACAGTATATCCCGTTTGTAGACGTAAATTTTTAACTAGGTGTGATTATTTGATCGCAAAAAATTTTAAAAGTGTTTTGATGTTTTGGGGTTTATAATGTGTTAGGATTCTGTGTGTATGCTATGTGTTATCCTAACCCTGAGGAAAGAAGCGCAACTGAAATGGACATTCATTGCCCACATTCAAAATATCCTCCTTGGAACTTAGGTCTAAACAAAACACATAAAAAAGTTCAAATCTTCAACTATTATTTATTAAATGACACAGAGACAACATAGCAATGGTTAAGTTCACTTCATATATAAGTGCATGCTACAACCAGGACAGCAAACTAACGATAAACATTAAACCCTGTTTTTCCAAACTTTCCTGTTATCCGAACAACATTTGGTCCAGACGTGTTCAGATAAACAGGACTTTACTGCAGTGCTTTTGTCACTCAGAGCGAGCAAGTCACTGTACTATTTCAACAGATAATTTTCACCACATGTTTGCCACCTCACTTCCAAGCTGAGCGAGCTGTTTATGCCTCGCCCTAAAGACCCCAATGTAAAATCACTGACAACCTTCAAGTGAATAATTTGTGTCCAAGTTTGTAGATCAATTAATAGACTTTACTTCTTGCCACTTTCCAAAACCAATCATAAGTTTAAACTGCCAGGACTTATATCATCGAAACCAAATGTATTTTTGTACATTTTGTGTAAAATGTACTGCAGCCAGCCACAGTCACTTGATTAATCAACCAAGTATTCCCCATGGGCGCTCGAACTGACTTCGTAATATACCTAGTCGTGAAAACACTCGGGTAAAACTAATAGTGTTGTAGTTCTAAATTACCACTCAAATGAATCCATCTTTTTGCAAATTTAACCCAGAATCTCATTATTTTAAACCTAGAGCTATACAACCCATTTTGACCGCTATGCAAATAAGTTTAGCTAATCCTTCCTAGTGTCAACAAACTTTTTTTTTGAAATTCTAAATCACTAGTGTTATTACTTTAGGGTGCACGTATCGTCTCCCTACTACTTTTTGTTTAGGAACGACTGGGTTAACTTTGTTGGACATTTCTAAAAAAAAAATTAGTGAGTTTGTGCAATGAAAAGTTGTATACTCTCACAACATGTGCCAGTTTAGCTGTGATCGATCCTACTGCTACTTAGACCCATACTGCACACATTCCTGTGGTCACATGCATTAATCTTTTGGCCTACTATTACTCACTCCCGCTTCTTGACATTTTTCCCACATCTATTACTTTGCAGTCTTCACAAAATGGCTGGGGAAAATCTGCTTAAACGTAAGCAATGGTTATGATTGATAATGAACAAAGCAACCGCAAATATCAAGTATCAAAGCATAGAGGGATTATATGCACTGTATACACGATATATACACAGTGCTTTCTTGTCTTCAAGATTATACTTCTTTACACTTGTTTCCACATTTCTATGCATGTTCCTTTTTAATATAATTTGACCAAAGCTGGTAGGAATTGTACCTTGAAACCTGTTCTTTTAGCCATGATTTGCTTGAGTAAAGGATACGATGTAACTCTGCCAAACTTGGCCCACATCACTTACATTAGCATGGCAATCAGTATATGAAGAATGTCCTTTTACTGTAAACAAAACCTGAGCATAAACCTACAGCAATTACCTGTGAATAAGCTAGCAACAAAAACAGTTGTGAACAAGTCCATTGAATGGTCAAAATCATGATCTGTAAATTTGCAAACATTAGACACCAATGCCATAGGATGCTTTAGACCTAGCCTACCTCTCCTGTGCATTTTAATTAGGCAAGGGCAATTTAATAAACAGTGTTTCAGCTTTCTTTTTATAAACAAAAAAAAACATTGTCTTTTCTCTCTAAAATTGGTCTATGCAAGCCTAATCAAAGACATTTTGGTCACAAATTTTCGTAATGTTTGCAAATTTTTAGTTCACACTAAGCAGAAAATACCGCCATAAGTAACACATTTGCTTTGAACATCAAAAAGGATAAGGCAAATATTGTTTTTGATATTGTTTGAGGAACATACATTGTTGATCACATTTATATTGAAATCACAACGTGTCTAACTGTTACATGCTGTACTGGGGTTTAGAACACAGTGATCAGCTTATGATACTGATTGACTCATGATTACCTAGTTTAGTTAACAAAGAGTCAGAAAGGACAATGTCTTTATTGAATGACCCAGAAAGTGCATATATCCCTGAATGCAAATCAGTCAAAATCTCCCACACTGCTAAAAACATACATCAAGTGCATTTTTAAAGGCATTAACACTTTTAGAAATCACCACACACTTTGGCAAACCATTTGATTCATCCACAACTCTCTGCGAGAAGAAGTATTTTCTATCCAGCCTGCAGAGCATCTCTTGGAGCTTACGGTAAATCTGTGACCAAGGGAAGTCTTTGAAATTAGACCACTGAAAAAGATCGTGGAAAAATTAATCATGGCTAAATTATCAACCCCATGACCAATTTTAGGCCTTGAAGCAGATCACCCCAAAGACATCTAAGCTCAAGGGATGTAAGATCCAGATGGGGCCTAACCAACTGTTTGTACAGTCTCACTACAATATCCTTATGAAGAAATTTGAAATTCTGTTAAGTCATTCCTAAAATTTGGTTCCCTTTCCTAGCCACTTCTGCAAACTGCCTAGGTTCAACAAAGGAATCCACAAAAATGACAAGATCTTTTTCAACTTCGAGTTAGGCTACCATATGTTTAATACAATGAAACTTGGGAGCATTTCTATTGGCTATGACCATTACTGTGCGTGTGCAAGTTAACTGTGAATGTTACTTGGAATGTTGGAGCAATTGCAGAATGCAACGTCCCTCCTGAAATTGAGTGAGAACAATAGAGTTGCTCACTGTTAAAGTGAATTCAAGCTAGACATTCTTTTGAGAACAATATAAAGTTGGCGTTGCATTCTGCAGTTGTACCGTAATGTTACTTATGACATCCATAACAAGTTTAAGGGCAAAGGAGGGCAAAAGTCCCATCAGGGTTGGAAAACCTTGCGAACCTTCCGAACCTGGTTCGCGGGAAATTGGCGACGCTCGCAGGAAATTCTGCGTGTCGGGACACTGCTTTTTTATTATAAAAAACAGGGAAAAAACTGGGAAATCTTCAGAGAAACAAAATAAATGAGGAAGAACAGAGAAAATGCTGTTAAACAATTATTTAAAAGAAGCTCTGTTGATCGCTATTGCTTACGATACTCACATAGGAAAACAGCGCATGTTACCTCTATGCCCATAAACCACGATGTCCAGTATATCCCCCACAATCACGCAAGTAACCAGAAATTATCGCCAGTTTACTTTTAGGCACACTTCAGCCGCCCTACATACCCTATGAATCCCAGTGCCCCAGGATGATTCGCGCAGAGCTCGTGCACAATTTCAGTTTTTCGGTTTTAGTGTTTTTTATTTTTTCTGAACTCAGCACAAGATTCTCTGTGCAATTAATGAGAACAGAGTGCTTTCATGCAGTAGGTACGTATGTACACAGCACACATACAGTACAGAGCGGTGCAACAGACCCATGCGGCATGGCTTGACCTTTGTACCTTCTTTACGTTTACAGTCTTACACACAGATGCAATGGTAGTGCCAAACACCTTTCTGGAAAGCGTAACTTTGCACGCAGTATAAAAATGGCCTCGATTAAACCATTTTGAAATATGGGGGGCGACTTTTATTTTTAGCTTTTTTTTTGCTGCAAATTTCTGCTGCCTGTTAATGGTCACACTTCTCAGGGATAAAAAAGTTCGGTACAAATGTCTTGGCTGCAACAGGTGGCTGAATTTGAGTATTATGAATGCGATAAAAGTCCATTTTGGGACAGAAGTTGACATTTTTGCAGTTAAAAACTTTTCTTGGAAACATGCCAGGATTTTTTTTACATCAAACTCGCAGAACTGTTTGTAAGTAGCACAGCTTGTAGTAGTTGACAGTGTATAGTGGTCTACGATCAAGTCATTTATTCTAGGCCTATTGCACATCTATATAACGTAATATCGGGCTCAAGTTTCACTCGTTTCTGACATTTTGTAAGTGACACTTCTTCACATTTAAAAAGGTACCGCATATTGCAACAACGCAAATAGCTTTCGTGATTGATTTTTCAATTATTGTACAAGTTTTCAGTTATATTCTTTGTGCTCAGCTGCACAGTTTTACCTTTTGGATGTGCTAGGAACCAGAATCTCCCAGGAGCTTGCCCCTGAACCCCCCACAAGGGGTTCCACCCCTACACAAATGTCAGCGGGAAATCGGTGGATTTTCTACTGTGTTCGCGGGAAATTCAGCAAGGTTTTCCAACCCTGAGTCCCATAAGATGCCCTGTAATCCAGACCTCCCAAAAAACCCCTAACCAAACTAATATCCAACATATCCCAGCATAATCAGATTCTGCCACAGTCACAATAAAATTTATCAATGTTACCTTTGAAGCTATTTACTGAAGTGGAATTTACAACCCAATCAGGCAGACTATTCCACCAACTGAAAACTCTATGAGTGAAGCTAAACTTTCTCACATCAAGCCTAGCGAAGGATTTCACCAGCTTCTTACAATGACCACGAACACGGGAATTAGGACAATCCCAATTAGACAGAGAATTCCTACCACATAAGAATTTGAAAACCTGCAACATATCCCCCCTGAGCCTTCCTAACTCAAGACAAGAGTACTAAGTCTATATATTTGTCACATCCATTACTAGGCACAGGCATGCACTAAACATGGCTCAGTGTACAGTAAGTCTGTAGGCCTTGTGCAATGGTTAGTGATTCTTCACGTTAGGACGACCCGCGTCATAATGAAGCCTATGGTACTTTGTAGGCTAGTCTCGATTTCGCAAAGGCCGGAGACCCTTGGTCCTTACACTAAACTAGTGACAACCGTTACTAAATTTGCTAGACTGCAGCGTAGGTGGTCCTAGCGTCTAGTACTAGTAGTACTAGTAGTATACACAATTACCTACACCTATATATGCTGTAGGTACCGTGTCGGTAATAATGTATACTTAACGCTAGGACCACCTGTGCACTGCAGTACCGCGCAACGTTCAGTAAAAGAAGCAAACAGTGATAAAGAAGTAAATGCCATTTTTATCAGCTATTTTCCCTTCATTGATATGGTTTTCAAAAGCACTTTTATCACAAAATACGCGCTGCTTGACGGCTTATGTTCCAAGAACAACGAAACTTAAGTACCTGTGATGAGTTGTCTGTTGCCACGTTCGCCATTTTCTTTGTTTACACTCTAATCTACAACGTACGTATGCAGCGCACTCTCCTGGCCTTTTCCAATTTCACTACTCGGCTGCGGGTCGAAATTTCACTACATGACAATCGACACTTTCGACCATCTCACCCTAACCCCAACCAGTATTTTCCCATTTTTCTCCTCCATTTATTTCCCTTTTTTGACTGGAACGTCTTTTTCATTTTATTGTTCGAAATTCACTACAAATCGTGCAACTGAATAGAACCATGCATAGCCAGCTAGCGTCACATAAAATCATTAACCACATAAAATTCAAAGATACCAAACAATTTTTACATTGTTTCGTACATGCCTCTCCTCTATATTGACAAGATGAGAAATTAGGAGGGACCCCTCATTAGTTCCCTGAGAGGCCAAGCCTGTTGCCAGTGGGGGCACAGGGAGCGAAGCCCCCTCTCAGTCGAAGCGAAGTCTCATGTACTTCCTAGACTAGAACAGAATGGTCAATGAAAAATCATGAATGTAAACAGGGAATAGACATATACATGTATGTTGTCAGGTCATTTCATTTGGAGGGGGTACGTGGGACCAGGGGCGTAGCCAGGTTTCTTCTGTGAGGGGAAAAATCGTCTCATAGACCCTATTCTTTACTGCCGTCACAGGGGACAGGCATAAGCCCTCCCGGGTTTTCAAGTTTTCAAATCAGTCAATCCACAGATAAGTGGCATGAGGAGAGGTGTAAGATGGGACCAGCTAGCTCCTTCTATAATCTGTCTAAAAAGGATCATTTTCGCCCTTTAAGTTTGGCAATCGATCATGGTGCAAAACTACACTTTTTGAAGTATGCACTCTTCGCACTGGAGGGGGCTGGATGAGTGCCGGCAGGACTATCTAAGGGGAGCTCGACATCATCGATTGCCGCGAGGAACTTACAGGAAATTTTCGGCTTTTCTCTGCCCTCCGGGTGTCCAGAAACGGCACTAATTCTCGAAAGTTGCATGTACCCAACCCAGTTGAAATATGGATCCCATGTCTACAATTTTTCATCTTACGTACGAGGTAAAAACTAACGTATGAGATGATATACAACTTGAAGAAATGACAATATGAATTCCTGTTTTGTAATTCTCTGAGGAGATAGTGAATAGTAAGGGGAGAGAGCTGAACATATGTCCCACTTTTTTATTGGTTGATAATTAATGACCCATTTTAAGCTTGAAATGAATGAAAATTGGGGTAGACGGTTGGACAATATCAAACGCAACAAAGCGACGCAGAACCCGATTGGAATAAGATAAGATCAACTTTATTGAACCCCACAGGGGTAACTGAGTGCTCGCAAAAAATCAAAAACATAAAGCAGCAAAAACATATAAAACAGACAACATTGCACAAGTACAAATTACAAAGGAAGAAAACAGAAAACTAGACACAGAAAGAAGACATCAAAACAATAAAAATACAAGGCAATAGAAAGAAATAAGACAAAGGGTAAAAAGGGTCAAAAAGGTCCCAATGGCAAGCTTTAAGAACGTTTAAAATTCAAATTGTGAAGTTTAATACATTGTGGTATAAATAATGAGGGGTGTCTATTTGTATTAGCCAAAGGCAACCTCATCCTTCCACTTCGGGGTATCACTGCCCTATCAAGGTATGTATGTAGAGGGTGTTCAACGTTACGCAGAATATTGTCGAGTTTGTCCCCAAGAAGTTCTTTGTAGGATGTGCCCATGGATGGCTGACTTATTCCAATTACACGACCGTGCTTGAATTATCATTGCATCAATACGCTGTTCATCTTCTTTTCTAACATTACCACCCCATGATACCAAATTATATTACCAGACCCCACAAATAACAGATTTGTAAAACATGGCCAGAATTTTGCTTTGAACATTAAACCTGTTCATTGCACGTAGACAATACATCCTAGAATTAAGTTTTTTCATTATCATGTCAACGTGATCGTGCCAGGAAAGGTGACTATCTAAAAGAACCCCGAAATATTTATAATTGTCTACTCTTTCCACAACACTCCCCTTAATAATAACCTCATTAGAAACAACATGGCACTTACGAAAATCAATCACCATTTCTTTTGTCTTGTTAACATTAAGTTCTAAAAAGTTTTGATCACAATACTTTGTAAAATGATTAATCTGATCCAAATAAGCGGTATCATCATCATTTTTAATCAAACCCAGCAAAGCAGTGTCATCTGCAAATTTTACAAGTGCACAATTACTATTGGTTGACCTTGCATCAGATGTATATAAGGTAAAAAGGAATGGAGCTAAAACTGTTCCCTGTGACGCACTGGTGTTTGAAGTAATGCTATCTGAAACATTATTGGATGAACGGATTTTAACATATTGGGACCTGTTAGTAAGATAATTAAAAATCCATAGGATAAAATCATGGCGAACATTCATTTCTAATAACTTACAAGCTAAAATAACTAAGGATAAGGATAAGAATATTTTTAGAGTTTGTTGAACATTTTCAACTTTATGTAAAAAATGAAAGTGACGCACTTGTAAGTAGTATAATTGACGTACTTTTAAATAGTGATATGACAGAATATGTTGCTTTGGCAAACGCCTTAGTTGGCATTGACAACCAGAACTCTTGGGTGATTTATTTTTCTCTGTATTAGGAATGGAAGAAGAAGAGGAACATTGTCTCCAGAATGTATGACATCAGAAAAAATCCAAGGTTTTCAATGACTACTGTTCCGCCAGGCGTATTGTGTCGGGGTGAAATAAATACGCCGACCGTTCTGCTGAGGATTCCATTCACAGCCGCATACTGCGTATAAGCTAAAGGCGCATGTAAGGACAATCGCAGCCTCGAATCAAAGATTTCACATCGTTATGAATATACCTTGTTTCCATTGCGTTCTTGGTCGTTTTCGTCTTAGTTTTCAATATCATGAAAAGGTCACACTTGTGAAGCCAGATTTCCAGTCCCTCCAGTTGCCCAGTCCCCCCCCCCCCCCCCTCCAACTCCGCCAACTTATCATCCGTCCCTCCTCTTGTTAGCTTCTTTGCTCTTTTTTATTTTTCAACATCATCCATCACGCCCCCAAAATTTCTGGAGGTAAGGTTCTAACTGAGACGGGAATTCCCCCATGCCTCCCTAGCTTGGTGCTGAGAATACTTGATACCAGGGACTTAGCTGCACTACTTTGTTCGGGGGATGGGAGGACTGGAGTCCCGACATCCAAGCCAGGAGGCAAGTTGATCCCATGTTGCTGAGTGCAATGTAAATGTATTATAGTAAACAAAGTTTAAAGCAATCCTTGAACCATTTGCATTCCAAATCAAAATGAAAAACAGCAAAGAAGTGCACACTTCTTTCTTACAAGAAAACAAGCGCGGAGGAACGAACACAGGCTTTGTTTTTTTTTTTCGGGTGGGGGGTAGGACTATGTATACGAGGGCCACCGGTGGTTGGGGGGAAGAGCACAAGAAAATTTCTTTTTTTAGATCACCGAGATTACTGGAAACTGCATTCTCCGGTGTTCTGTCCTGTAAGTTTATCAAGACTTGAAATAAAGATTAGCAATTTGAATTATACATCATATATTCCACTATCACTTGGCAAATTTGGGGTGTGGTGAAGCACATACATTTAGTCCGTCACTTTTCACTGAGAGACTTAGACTTCCTCTAGGAACTAAAACAGTGTCTTTTCTGTGGCGTAATAAGGTGGGCGTCGATCAACATTAGAACCATTAGTAGCAAATTCAATAGTTTAACCCAGCACGGTTGTATATATAAAAACACCATATAAAGGCATGATCATCTAGTTACGCAATATGGCTTGTTAATCGAAAATGAAAATCAAATGAGGTAATATTGTTATACATTAACAGGTAAAATTTGCTTTTCTACGTATTTTGTTGTTGTTATTTGTTGGTTTTGTTGTTGTTGTTGTTGTGGTTGATTTACGGTGACAATGTGGTCGTCATAACCGTGGACAGGAGTTGAAATTAATCAAATAAAATCGTGTCAAGTAAACTTGTAAATTTCATAGCGTATATAGATACAGACATATTTTTCCTCGTTAATTTCGTTGGTTGACCACTCTGCGTCGGTGGTCGATGAGGCCAGACGATATCCTCCTGCAAATGATCATAAAGACCTAAGTTATGAAGTGATCCAATGACGTATTTGGATACATGAGCAGCTATATTGAATTTTTAAATATAAGACAGACAGAGTGAAACCTTTATATCATATCAAACTGAGCATGCAACCAACATCCTTATTAGATTAGAGATGATTGAATACACTATGCTATGCTTGTTCGATAGTGATGCATCAATGAAAAAAATCCTTATAAAAAGAATTTATTCCAACGAATTACAAATTTACAATATATCCGTGTAGTTGCTGAGTGCCCAGTCAAGTGTTAACCTATGATGGCACTATGTCCTCCAAATACGTAATCATATCAGCAACGAAGCCTTCCCAAATTTACCGTCACAAAAGTACATTCTATAATGTAGGTGCTGTCAGATAGCGTCGTGGATAACAAAAGTCATTGAATTGCATTTTTATTATTGAAGTTTCATTCCTAAATACTGACATTCATTCATGTAGCTCTGTACTCAGACTTTTCGGTTCTTGTTAAGTTTTCTTCACAAAAAATACGCAAAATTTCAGGGAATAATTACGACGACGTTTCTGCCAGTTTTATGTCATATGGTACATCACTTCGAATCTAAGAGATTAAATGTTTAATTTGTTCATCAAAGAGGAAGACCACACCCTCCTCCTCTTAGACCCCTCCCCCATATCACTGTCTTCAGGTAAAACACCCCTTTCCAAAATCCTGGTTATACGCGCCTGGGGCACATACACGAGTAATTATAATGTAAGCAAAAAATATGATTTTCTAACTACCAACTTTCCAGTTTTAGAAAATGAGCAACTCAAACCCACTCCTACCTCAATCTGTGACTTAAAAATGCAGTTCCTGAGGATTAAAGAACGATAGGCTTAGCTCTCTGAAAAGTGGGCTAGTCCCTCATTCCCAACTGTGGAACCGCCATTAGTGGTGCCACCTGAAATGGTGAATTGTCGCCCACTCCCCCCCCCCCCCCACCTGCTTACCCTACAGCTACGCCAGTAAATCTGAAATATAATATCTTGTTGATATTTTGTAGATATAGTCTCGACTTTTCTGGGCTCGAAAGAAAATGATCTGGATATAATTGTCTTCAAGTTGTTCACAAAGAATGGGACTTTTTCCCGAGAAATTATATAGTCATGATAAAGGTCAAACACTTTTTACTTTCTGCCGATTAGTTTTTTATTACTTTGCTACCACCGTCGATGATTGAATTCTAAAGTAAAAAGCCAGTTCTAGTGCAGACAACTTTGTAATGATAGCCAGCTTGATCAGAAAAAATTTATGCAATAAAGTATTTTGATAGGTGGGGAAAGCATGAGATGAGTGATGGTTAGCCTGGGAGAGGATTGTAATGGAGGAGGTGTCCCCCATCCGCTTTCGAGAAATTTTCCACCCACTAGGTAGCCTAAGATGCAATCTGGTGCAATATTTGGCGTCTTTAGAAGTCATAAAATGTGCTAGACTGAGATATGAAGAATTTCAACTGGTACTTCACATTTTCCGACTATCTTTGAACCTAGGCTAAAATATGAAAAATTCCAATTGGCATTTCAGATATACTGGGAATTTTCTCAATTACCAGATAACCAGTTAAACACAGTCTGCTGCAACAGTGGGCATCTGTGATAAAAGGACGGAGGTAGACTGATGTATGAAAAATTCCAACTGTTATTTCAGATTTTCCGACTATCGTTGCTCTGCCATTTTATTTTTTTGGGGGAGGGGGGTGAGACACCCCACACCAACGGTTGCGACGGCCCTGGTTGATGGGATGGCTTAAAACTACTGAAAGACAGCGCCATTAACATCACTTAACCTTCATGGTTTTACGACAAAATTTTAAAGCTGCTTACTAAGGAGACTAAACGGGTAAATTAGAGTTGATGATAGTAGGAGTACCTGTCCCACAGTCTCATGACTTCTTAATTTCTGATAGGCGATTGGAAGAGCAAGATCCCTTTGATAAGAAACCGAGTCAAGGAAAAAAATGTCAATAGTCAAAGGTTTGAGTATTTTGAGTGTCTCTTCAAACTTTTTTCTTCCTCTGACCAGTAAATCCCCCGTGACTGGGTGATTTTTCCCCGGCTTCATAGATGGAAATCAATGGGAATTGTCCAGGTGGTGATTTACAAGGAAGAAGTTGTCCGGGTGGGAGTTGTTCGTTGAAAATTGCCATGGGGGCAGATGTCCTGTGGGAAGTTGTCCAGGAATGGCACAGAGATACTCTTTTTGGTCTTCTGCATCGACGGAATCTGAATTAGTAAATATGCATTTTCGTAACAACAACAACAAAATGTGTAGTCATCAACTGAACAAAATTCGTCCAGGAATATTAGTTCTACAAAATATGGAATTTGGGTTATTTATTTTAAGGCGCACAGTTAATTGTCTTCATATATGAAGCAAATATGCACAATGTTTCTCACTAGCCAAAGCTGACACAGCTGATTAATTTACACAGCCGAAATTCGTGCTTCCTTTAACACAGAGCTCGCACGCATGGATGTCATCATAGTGGGGCCTAAGTATTTTTGCGCGGACTGGCCTCTAGCGAGTAACAGTAAAATAACATGTAGAAGCAACCACACTACGATACCAGCTGGCGATACTTATATTTACCCCCTCTAAGATAATGTATTGAGAATAAACAACTGAAAAACACCCATCTTAATAGCTATAAATGCGCTCTTGAAAACTGAAACATAAAATTAAAGTTGTGAATGTCATACAAATAACAATAACAACATAAATTTACATCCATAAAATAGATCAGATGAAAATTTAGGCGATACTATTTAAAGTCATTCGGTTTTATTTTGTGATCGGGTCATGTCAACATCATGCTGCGTTTGTGAGTGTTGTTTACCTTGTGATACGTATCTTTGTGATGCCCTTGATTTTCATAAATATGCTCACCTCATGTGATCCTTCGCGTGTACAAGTTAATTACCTTCCCGCTGAGTGGTTGGTGTGCTTTTGGAAGCGTTTAAAAGGGTAAAAATGGCTTCCACTATGTTTTTACTAAAAGTTACGATTTTGGCGGTTGTGTGTCACCATCAAGTTATGTCTGAAGAACCCAGTTCCGCAACAGACCAGCCGAAACAGACAAGGCCTACTGACCAAGGCAAAGTGCCGGAAGCCGATGCAGCTAAACTTTCTGTAGAGACCAATGAAGGTGGTACAAATTCGGAGACGGATGAAGAAAAGAGATCAGAGCGTGATACAGAAATATGTATCCTTTGATCACATGTCAATATATTTGAGTCGGTATCCAGACGTTTTACATTTAGCTTCCAACTGTGTTTAGACAACTCTGCTTCTGTTTCATACTTAGTGTGCCCCATGTCATACTTGTGTATGATGCGGTGCCTTTTGGGCTTGTGATTTATCAGACCATATTTGAGTTCAGGCAGTTTGCTGATGACTGGGCATTTTGACCCTGCAAGTGAAAATCCACATATGCTCCATGTGATATAAATATATAAGCAGAAAACTTCATAAACATGACAATATCAGAAGCACAAATACATAATTTACGAAACGGCGTATATTTCAGACACCCCTGTGTCCTTCAGAACTAATGATTGATTTTTGAAATTTTTTTTTTCAAAAACAACAGATCAGAAAGGCCTTGTACACGCTTACGCGCAGAGCTTGCTTGGAGACTGCACGGATAAACAATTACTGTAGTATGGACATATGCTTCAACTCGGCGTGCGTTAACTATTACAGTCACCCCAAGCCCCATATCCAACACAGAGGGGAAACCACACGATATGCAAAGTTCTTTCTTTATGCCATGAGAATGAGTAGACAATTTTTCTGCCATTTACTCTCAGCATTTACCCTTTGGGTGACAGAAGAGTAATAACGATCGAGTGAAATACATCTTAAGTTACATAGCAAATGATTTGGTTCTTTGCTGTAGTGTTTGGATACAGGAAAGCTTAAAGATTCATCCTATATTCCTTTTTTGTGATTGTTAAACCTCAGTTTAAATTTGCTGCCCATCTGACCAACATTGATACCTTCATCACACATGTTGTAGCACAATAAGTAGCTAGTAGTATCACAGTCCCAGACTGGAAAGTTTTCATTCCATGCGGGCAAGTGACTACAGATTTTTAGCTCTTTCGTGGCTGAAGCTCAGTTGCACAGAAATATGCGTGGTTGAACTGAACAATGATCCGAAGCTGCTGAAGGAGCAGTACCTTTACCGTACACAGTTTTGGCACGCTCAAGTTGCTCAACCACTCAAATCGAATAGGCTACTGTACGAATGAATTCAAAGGATTTCAAGGCGGTGCTTTCAACAGTGGCCAGCCTGATGCGCAGGTCGCGACTACTTTCTCCCATGTGCGCGGCCAGATCAAGCGGCTAGTAGGCTCTTTCGCGCCCAGATGCCGAATTCAAGGAGGACACTGCGCGGGCCAGAACTTGCACGTGCAAGGCAAACTTTCCAGTCTGGTCACAGCCAAGGGGAGGGGGCCGAATGTTGCATGAAGTGCCAGTAGAGGTAAAAGTATCATCAGTGACAGTGAAATAACATATTTGACATCAGGGTTTGCTGCACTTTTTGTTGTTGGCTGTAATGTACACTTTCTTGTAATTTGTAAATGTATGTTATATATATATAGATATACATATATATACATATACACATACATACATATATACATACATACATACATATATATATATATATATATATATATATATATATATATATATATATATATATATATATATATATATATATACAAGTAGAAAAGGAAGCATTTGACCCATAGAAAAGTGGTCAATGTGAAACAGAGCAATAATAACAAAAACAGTGAGGGTCGAACTGGCTTAATTTAGTACATTCTCTTATTATCCCCAGGGGGATTCCAGTCATTGGCATTTTCTGACGTCTGTGATTTTTGTAACAATCATTATATATTAACATAATTTACTGACATCCGTGTACGTTTGAATTTTACCCTGTTCCAACCGGTGTCTTTGATCAGTTGGGGCAATATGT
The DNA here is from genome assembly GCA_021234535.1 of Stichopus chloronotus. NCBI lineage: Eukaryota > Metazoa > Echinodermata > Holothuroidea > Aspidochirotida > Stichopodidae > Stichopus > Stichopus chloronotus. Next base: position 15,688,944 of record CM037834.1, read on the forward strand.
GTCAATGAAGGATCACAGAATTCAGTTCATGGTTGATTCTAGGTAACTTCAACATACACTGGGATGAAAAAACGGATCCTGCCATGATCAGATTTGCTGATATTTTGAAGAGATCCAGTCCGACTCAACATGTAGAATTTCCTATGCATAAGGCAGATCACGATATTGATTTCATGTCAAAACTGTTTGCTAGCATTGCCATCAAAAATGTGGAGCTAGGTCCCATGATATCAGACCCATCTACATGTGACCTTCAAACTAGCCCTAACTCGACCCAAAATTGCTGTCAAATCAATCATCAATGATGCTGGTTTCCACAAAGACCTGTTGGAGTGGGCAAATAGTGTGTAAGTTGTCTATGATTTACAAGAATTGGTGACATCCTACTATTCACAACTTGTTATCATAATTGACAAGTATACTCAAGCAGAAAACAGTTACTGAACCTGCAAAATACAGTACCATGGTTCTCGGACAATCTTCACGAGCACAAGCAAAAGTATTTTCAGTACTAGCATGTATGGTGCAAACACACTTCCACATGCCTTCAGCACCTGCAACGAGCACATAATTACTATCATTATCTTGTATTAAAGGATGGCAAACTCTGACTATATGTCAGAGAGTGTTCTTGACTGTGGGTCTGAGCAAGGGAAATTGTGTAAGCTTATAAATAAGTGGTTTGGGAAGTTTTGATGTTAGTAGTACCCAACACCGGTATCTGATGAAATATTGGTGGGGAAAAAGGTTCAAGACAGATTCAAGTTGATGTGTGGGGAGGACATATAAAAATCTCGGCTGGGATTGTTTTTGGAGCAGGTTAAAGGTCATTTGATGTCGCCGGTATATTAAATGTAAAAGACCAATGTTTGCAATATCTCAGGAATCACATGTTGCATGAGCTTCAAATTTGGAGGGTGTGTACTTCCTTCTGAGTAAAGAAAATTGTGTAGGTGTTTATAAAGGTCAAAGATCATATGGGGATATGAGAGGTCATGCAGTGAAAAGCTTGTGAACACACTACTTTCAAGGGGAAGTGACCCTGCCCTTTACAGCCCTTTACAGTACAAGTGGTGTTAATGTGCAGTACATAAAGACCTTTGTTGGGTTTGGTTTTGGAGTAAATTGGAGGTTATTTGGGTCACTAGGAGGTGCAAAGTGTTATAGCACTCAGATGGTACTGTTTTCTCTCCTTTTGGGTAAACGAGTATTTGGTGTTACCGGCATTCACTGACCAGCAATACTTTGAAATGTTATACAATATTCAGTTAGTATTTTTGGTCCTATAAATTAAGTCTGTGACTTTTAATGCAGTGCACAACGAAAAGCAGTACATACCTTTAAAATCCTTTTGTTACGAATCTGTTACTGTTTGCTGAGCTGTTTTGATAGTTATAAGTACAAAATTCCAAAAAGGCAAGCAATTAGCATTTGATTTTGCTTTACTAAGATAAAATTTCTGGCATACAGAGAGAATTTTTTTCACTTGAAAAGTGACCATTGCCTTCTGAGGCCACTGACACATGCATTATCAATCCCAGAGGGAAGTTTATAACAATTGAGCTGCACATCCAGAGAGAAGTGATTTGTTATGTCGATTTAGATTACCTATGAGAGATTTTTTACTCCAAGATAGATCAGATAGTAGTTTATTTTCGATACATATCCAGCAAGGAAAGACAGGCTGTAATGAACTGACTTCAAAGATACAACTTGTAACTGTAATATCAATATATACCTTGTGCTGGCTGCAGAATTTGTGGCTATCAATTACAAACCTGGAAGGACATTGGAGGAAAACTTCTGTGAATAATTTGAAATTTCAAACTTTTACACTAAAACTTGGAAAAGGTAGATATAAAAGAAGGCTAAAAAGTCTATATACGGTAGTTAAACCTGTCTAACTGCTTTCATTACTTTCAAACAGTTGTGATGATTCAGTTTTTGTTACATCACATGGTATGCTGTATACAGAAAAGACCAAATTTCTCTGGAGCACAGTATCGTAGGAGGGCATTTGGACAATCAAGTCTAATAATGGCAAGGAACCACTAAGCCTCTTGACTTTGTGGTTCATTCTTTTCTGTAAAGTGGCTTTGAATATTATTCTTCTAGAGGCACTGCATAAATGTAATAAAGTAATAATAGTAATAGTAGTTCTGATAAAGTGAAGCACATGTGAGATTTCTTTAGGGTTATGACAGACATTTTACTGATTGATGTGATTGATTAGCCCTCCGTTTTGATCATCCTTAACTTAATGGCCCATCGTGGCTGTCCTAAGTCAGAAAACTTTTCCTGCAGAAGAGAGCCCAACATATTTCAGCAGTGGATAGTCTTTTGGATATGTATGAATATGAGAAGACCTATCAGATGATTGATCTCTTGCTGACAAGAATGAGAACCGTAAGTATATTTCTATTTTGCTCCAGTTCTTGCTGTCTTACAATCTCCAATCTAGCCTATATGCAACCACTGTTTGAAAGAAAGTAACTCTGAAATATGTGTTTGTAAGTGTTCATTGATTGTTCAGAGGATGTTCAACCATTACAGTGGGTCCATTTCATTAGTAATCTAAATAACAAGTGAAGACAGTCTTTAGTTAAAGACATTTCTTGAACAAATTTGTAGAACATGGAAAGAGCCTTTGGATCAATTGTATTTGTTGGGTTAAATGTGAAGTTTGGTTAAGAGAAGCCTATGCATTCATGATGGTGTGTAGGGGTGGATGTGTGTGTTTGCGTGCGTGCGCCCTTGTTTTCGGGTGGGATCGAGAATGGAAACAATAGATTTTAGGTCCTCTGTAGGGAATTCAATAAATTTCTCCAGTCCTCTCAAGATTAACAATAGACAGTCTATTGTTAAGGTTAGGGTTCATGAAGAAAAAACAAAAGAAAGCACAATGCGGTCCTAGGAATGAATGGAAAACAAAGCTCTGTGTGTGTGTGAGGGTGTGTTCATGTGTGTGTGTACAGTATGTGGGTGTTTGCAACACTTTGTTCACATGATATCTCAAGAAGGGAAATTCTGACGGTTCTCAAACTAGCTACAAAGATGTCCCATAGCAAGAGGAAGAATCCTATTGTTTTTGGTGAGGTGAAAGGTCATGTGGGGTCACCAGGGGTCAAACTCTTAAAATCTTGTTTCATCTCAAGGTAGGAAGTGTTGGTAAATTTCACTGGTAAGTGTTTGTAAATTTCACACTGTTGGTAAATTTCACACATACGAGGTAGTATGTAGATGCATTTTGATGAGAGAAAGAATCCTATTACTTTTAGTGGGGCCAAAGGTCATGTGTACTCACCAAGGGTCAGACTCTGAAGTAAATGGTTAACATGATATCTAGTGTGTAGATGCATTTTGATGAAAGGAGAAAACCCTATTAATTTTGGTGAGGGGTCAATGGTCATCTGGGGTCACCAAGGATCAAACTCCAAAACCATGTTAACATGATTTTTCATGGTTTTTGCAAAGTTCTGCTGTATCTTCAAGCTATGAGGGTGTCTTCCTTTGAAGAAAACAGTTTTTTTCAAATTCGCAATTGGCTTAATTACTGTTTATTTACATATTTATTACTTTGTGGGTATCCACTCTGTGGACCTACCATATTGTTATGGCTTTGGTGCCCTTTTCAGCTTGTCAGAGAAGGAGAAAACATAAAAACATGGACAAAGATAATGAGAAAAAATTGAGAAGGTATTGAAAAAAAATTGTGAGGGTAAAGAAATGCAAGTTTAAGTTCTTCAGTACCATCCACATCCGGGAAATGATGATGGTGTTGCCAATTTTCTGTCTTCACATTCAAGCAAGTACAACATCCACCATGAAATGTTCAGTGTTCACCTCTAATAAAAAATACTGCCTGTGGAAATGCAAAAGGTGTATACTATAGTTTCGCATCACACTGTATCACACTCATTGATAACTCCTCTTGTCCATGTCAAAGGCTCAGTGAGAAAACAAATCCAGCTATACTCATAGCCATGCACTTTGAGTCTCTTGATCCCCTGCAAACAATCACTGTGACTCCACTGCCCAATGAAAAAAAAAAGTGTGGGACTAAAGATATTCATACCCACACAAACATGCCAAATGCTCCAAGAATGTGAATCAGCATTTTCATAGAATTACTGTACTTTTGCTATCATCAATTTCAGAAATTTGCAAACCCGAGATCCCAGTTTCAAGACTGTACATATGCAGCTTGTAACACCCAGGAAGTGCTGTTTCCAGCCATCTGGGGAGTTTGAAAAGCCAGAATGTTCTTACACACTTAGTGCAAACCGACAGTGGCGCTCCACTTAGATATTTATTTAGGGTTCCCATATAGAGAGGGTTACAAGTTGCGACAACTGGTTAATTGACACCATGTTTGACTGTGTATATGCAGCTTATAACACCCAAGAAGCCATCTGGGGAGTTTGAAAAGCCAAAATGATCTTGCACACTTCGTACCAACTGATGGTGGTGCTCCCCTTAGATATTCTTTTTGGGTCTCCATACAGAGAGGGTTACAAGTTGCAATAACTGGTTAATTGATGCCATTTTGTCTCAAACTGTATGACCTTGTTCATCCCAATGATCATGCAGTTCTAGGCTAAATGGGTGCTTAAAGATCGCAACCCTCTCTGTAAAGTAAACCTAATAGTCATGCTGACTCTCACCCACTTCATCTGACATCTTTAAAGAGCAGTGGGTAGTTCTATTATACAGCACTCCTAAAAGCCATTTTTGTCCCCACTGACTGAAACTGCTAGCTCTGCCACTGTATCCACTGTTTGATTCATCTTCCTGACATGTAAAGAAACAAATAATGTCATATATACATGTAAAGATGATTGTAGCAACCAGCCATCAGTTACCCAGGTATCTAAGCAAAATGGCACCCTTCATTGTTAACATGGTATTTCCACAGTACCATAGGTGATATTACATGATTTTTCCACATTGTGTGGAGGAATCTTACTAGTACTTTACTTGCACTTTCCTACACCTCCTCATGGACAGGACCACCCACTTTCCTTTAAAATAAAAAATCCATTTTGATCTATTTACTGTGTATGGTAGGTAAAAATTTGGCAATCTGAGGCAGTGTGTTCACACATTTGTTGTGTTGTTTTTCACTTTATGAAGGAATCAGGTGGTAATTTTGGTTCCAGGTAAATAAAATGATATTCAGGTACCTGGCTTATCTGTGAAAACACTACCAGCTATCTAGATGTTTATCAAAATCCAAGGAGAAATCATACAAAGTTATGACAGCTTGTAATTGGAATTTTAACAATATATGGCTAAAGATAAATGTAAATAGAGGAAGACCTTTTAAGGCCTCCTATGGTGATTCAGTAGAAAAGAAGTGTTGTACAATACCTTATGCATTGATTCATTCAAACATTTAGAATGTGTAGATCATGTTTCTTTTGTATTGTAGGTCGTTGGTACTTCAAAAGCAACGCTTGTTGGGAAAGGATTTGAACCGGGAATGTTGTTTCCAACAGATGATGAAACAAAAGAGGGTAAGTGGAACCATGCTGGGACTGTAAAAATCGTAGCAGTATATTGGAAAAAATAAAAATATGTGAAATCTATTGATTTTAAACTTTTTCTTCCATGTGGTGATCAGTGGACAAAAACTTAGGGTTTGGAGTCTGTATATTTTGTGACTTGGATTCTTCCGGTGTTAGGTGTTGAAAAGTAATCAGAGATGAAATTCTGGTTTCAGAGATTATGTAATGCCCAAGAGCTCACAGCGCTTTGCTCATATGTGCCCCCATTGTAGCATTGCCCCTGAACCCCACTTGGTCCCCTGACCAGTGGAGCACAGCGCTTCATGTCCCCTAATGTTTATCCACCCTGTCCATTGTTCACTGCTCATATGTTGCTTGTAGATGTACCACATAGAGTAAAAAATCTCATCATCTTTGGTGGAGGTCAAAGACCATTTGGGGTCAACAAGGGTCACGTTGAGAAAACATTGTGTACATGATATCTCAAGAAGGGATACTTGAAACAGATCTGATATTCAGTATGTCTGTGTACAATACTGAGTAGATGATTTCAGTGGGTGTCAATGGTCATTTGTGGTAAAAAGGAGTCAAATAGAGAAAATTTTGTAACTATGATATCTTAAGGAAGTAAAATTGGATAGATCTGATATTTTGTTTGGGGATGCACAACATTTAGTGCCAAAAATCTGTTGATTTTGGTGGAGGTAAAAAGTCGTTTTGGGTCAACAGGGGTTAAATAGTAAAAACTTTGTAAAGACAATAAAGGATGCTCAAATGTATCTTTCATGTGGTATGTGAGTGTACAATTTTGAGTACAAGAACCTTGTTTGTTTTTGGTTTAAGTTTGAAGCCATCTGGGGTCAACTGTTGTACAACAGTGGAAACTGTGGATTCATGATATCTCAAGAAAAGAAGCTTGCCACTGATTTCATATTAGCTATGTAGTAGTAGCCTATTGAGTGCAGAAGCCTATTGTAGTTGCTGGAGGCCAGTGCAATGTACAATGTAATCTCAAGGTAAGAGACTTGGTAATATCTCTTATTTAGTATGGAAGTGTACATATTGAGTCATGATGCCCGCCAGTTATCATCCTAGGTCAACAGATGTCATTGTAGAAGTTGCTACATCTCAATTGGTGACACAATAAATTGCTGTACTGTTATGAACACCAAGCAGTGTCACACATCTTTTCCTTTATTTTACAGATTTATAAAAATATTCATAATTTTATCATTGAAACCACAACATATACATGTGCATTCTGGCTGTGATTTGTGATTTTGCTTATTGGAATTTTTTACCATATCTTTAGTTATTATAGGTTACCTAGAAATCTGAATAACTGTAATCTTTTATGCATTCCTTCTGCTTTTCAAGCACTATCTGTTATCTTGGAAAATGCTGGCCTGTTCGGAGACATGGCGCTAAAACTTCCTGATATCACTCATTCCTGTCTGAACAAAAAGAATTCTAAGATTTCAGAGGTATTAAAATGGGCCATTACGTTCAGTCAGGATGTTGGTTTCTTGGATGAAATGAGTACTCAAATGCTCCACCTGGTAAGAGTTCTAATTGTTTGGCATGAAAGACCAAAGCCTGTGTTGATTGGTCATTACAGCATATGCTTTTCCAGTGTAATTTTAAAGTAGCAGGGTTGTCGTCAAGGCCTTGAACTTGGAATCTCAGGCCTTAAGCAGAATTGAAACCTCACCCTCGAGACTTCCATACATGTAGTCTTACAAGTTCAAGTCTGGCCTCAGTCTACGAGGACTCTACTACAGGACTGGAAAATAGTCCCATAAGTACTGTAAGGTTCTGTCCAGTTATTGGATCAAACCATCAGATCCATTAAAAACATCTAGAGCTACTTCTTGTGCCAATCTGAGGAATGCTTTGACGTGTACACATTTCTAGGATTACTTCTGACGCACAATCGATTTCTATGTACATGTGTCCGCACATGCAGGCATTTGTGTTGTTCTGGAGTACTAGATCACCATGCAAAATGATAGGGATGAGGTTTGCAACTCCGTGTATTGCCTGTGATCTGTACTTCTTTAACGTCAGCATCATGCAGTATCAGCCATTGGCTCACTGACCAGAGTCATACTGGTTGGTCACTGTCAGAAGTAAGATGTAGAGTTCCAAGATCAGTTTGGTCATAGTATGATCTGCTGATGATTAGTATGCAAAACAAAATCCAGAATTAACTCTCATTACATTGTTGTCAAAAATAATTTTTGATTTTGATGATAATCATAATCTTTGTAATCATCATTGCATATGTGTATGCATAGTGTATGTGTGTGTTTATGTTTGTGATGCCTACCTTGTGAACACAATTTCTCAGAGAGAAGCTTGGAAAAATATATTTTGTATGTAGGTGTAGCAAATTGAGTTCAAGAATCCTGTTGTTCTTTTAAAGGTCAAAGGTCATTTGGGGTTAATAGGGGTCAATTTGTGAAAACCTTGTAAACACAATATTTTGAAAGGAAGTTTGTACAGATCTCAGACTAAGTATGTATGTGTGCCTCATAGAGTTAAAGATATATCTTTTGTTTGGGTAATGTCACATGTTATTTGGGTCAAGCTGTGAAAACCTTTCACTCTCAATATCTCAAGGGAAGTTTGGACAACTCCCATCTTTGATTTGTAGGTGTACCATATTGATTGCAAGATTTGGGAAAAACATTTGCAACTGGAATCTCAAGGCAGGAGGCTTAGAAATGTGTGCAGGTGTACATGTTGAGTCATGAAACCTATATTAGTCATCATTTTAGGTCAGCAGATGTCACATAGAGGAACTTTGGTTACATCTCAGTGACATGATAAATTACTGTAATATTACAATGACAAAGCATGTTAACACACCCATGCTTACGCTACTTGTCAGATTCATTGTCAATGTTCTCATAATGAAATCATCAAAACCACAATGCATTTTGGTTTTTAAGTGTTTCCTGTTTCCAAAATTTGTCAAAGTTTGTGAAGATAGGCTCCTGATAGATGTTGAAGAGTATCACATTTCATGAGGAAAGTCAATGTCACTTACTGTCAACTTAAATTTTAACAGACAGTTAAGTTTCCTTTTCATTAAATCATACTTTCCTCTACTCTAGGCCTCCCAAGAACTGGACATTATTCCTAAAGAACCTGGATTTGTCAACCCTTACAGGCAAGATACTGAGGTATATTCTCCAAATAATTGCTAATATTTTATCATAGCCATTCATCCATCCATCAAAAAACCTATGAAAAATACTTCTTTTTTGTGTTCTAACAAAAGTTGTGTCCTGTATTACAGTTAAAAGTCAACTTTTGTACAAAGTTCTCAACATTTTTTGTAGATGAAGTTGAAGTTAACTCAATCAATAAAGAGAAATGCATCAATAGAGGCATTATGTGAAATTAATTATTCTCCAAACAATGAACTCTCTAAGAGATTTCATAACATTTTCTGAATCTAAATGCAAAACTTGCATCATTTCTAATTAATGAGAATGTCTCCTCATTAAAGAAGTATGTTTGTCCATCCGTCTGCCTTCTTCATTGTAACAATTTTGACACAAACAGACTTTTATCTTTCTCTAGTTTAAACCACCTCCATCATCTGTTGAAAAAAAGAAGAAGGCAAAAGCAGAGAAGAAAAGAGGACCAAAGGTGACAAAAGTTGAGTTGTGAACTCAATAAGGGGTGCTTTTTAAATGGACAGTGAAGATGCATCAAAAGAAAATTCATGATGAAAAGATTGAGCAGCGTTGCTTTGAGTAGATTTAATTGGTCATGAATCTGTGTGTGACCTTGAAGTTAAGATGTGCATATTCATTGCAATTACACGTCAATTGATTAAAATGTCTTGGTGGTCTTAAAACCAGTAGATGTCAGTTAGTCTGATGCATTCAGGTTGTCATGTTGATGGAATTTACTTTTCCACCATTGAATCCATTTTGTTGAGTCTGAACAATTAAGCACCTGCTAATCAGAACAAACAAAGTCCAATCACTGCTTGCTGGTTCTCGTGACCAGCATGCACTGTGTCTTAGTGATGGTGCATCCTATGTACAGTAATCTTACTGCTATATTGGTGGACTTATATTTACCTGACCAATTGCTGCAGTGAAACTTTAAACAGGTGATGAATGATGCTCACAGATATTTGAGTCCAGAAAGTAGTGCAGTTTGGAAATAAATGTAGCCTCCTGTACCAATTGAGAGGTTGGCCTTGCCTCAAGATTGCTCTGTGTATGTTCATTTCAGTATTGATACAAGGTGTAAGTATTTGTCTTGCATGTGCTCTGGAGTGAAATTGTTTTGAAAGACTTAGTCTTTAGTGTCTACATTATTCTGAGTGTGGTTGAAAGAAAGTACTGTAATCCCAAAGCTGCAATGAGGGAGATGCACCACCTTAGCCTATCCATTATTAGTTACATAAAAGTCAGAAGAGTGACAGACAACCTGTCATTTTCCATGTACATTTCACCAAAGTAGACAATGGTATGCCATCATGAAGCAAGTATTGTTATAATCAATTCACACCAGTCATTGTTTTCTAACAGACCCTTGCCTCCTATGGTTGGCTCCTTGCAATGCAGGGAAGTATCTTTTTCAAAATTTTGACACTTTCTTTTGTTTTTAATGAAATATTTTATTACAGCAGAAAAAGTGAGCCCATGAAATTTTGTTATTCTAAAATGATTGTTATATGTGAAAATGTGCAAAACATTCCTGGGGCCATCTTTTGTGGCATTGTAATTTCTCTTCATGTTTACTCATGCACATGACAAATAGAAATAGTTCACATGGTTTTCAATGACACCAAACTGAATGGAGTTAGGGTTTGTCACTGGGTGTTAATGTTCTCACCCAATGTCTCTGCTTGTCACATTTTATGATAACTTTTACAATTTCATCAAGAAAAGTCCTAAATCTTAAACTTATTTCTAAGCATGTGTCGTATTATTGAATCTCACCCTGTCCTGTTATGATCTCTCATTTGGTCTATTTTTTGTGTGTATTTAGTAATTAAATAGTATGCTTGTCCTTAATTTGATTTTTTGATAAGTGTTTTGTAGAAAGGAAAATAACTTACATGCTTGTCATCTCCTAGAAGCTTCTGTACAGTTCAAATTCTTTCATCTGTCTGTTATAACTGCCTTGTTTTTTACTTCATTTTTGCTGCAAACATTTGTCTGAAATAAAACAAAGAAGAATGCACTTCAGTGTGGTTTATATGCAAAAAGGAATTTATTCCAATGAACAACTTTAAGGGAATGAAACTCAGAGAATCAGCTGATGTCAGAAAAACCATCCCAAAGACCTATTTTACTGTTAATTGTATAAAACACTTGTTGATACTTATACCAAAGATGATATGAGAGAAAATTGTGTAAGATACAGTAGTTGTATGTGGATGTCTTTGATCCTGCTAATTCTTCAATAGTTGAGAAAGAGATTGTGTTCAAAGCTAATTGTATGTTTTGATTTTCAAATGATTCCCACTTGCCCTTAAACATGAATACTTTTCAGATAAATTAAGTCATTTTTAATGAGAAGAGAAATCTATGCAGTTATGACTGTGTGTGTGCGTGTTTGTGATGCCAGCTTGTTAACACAATACCATGAGAACTGTAATTCTGAAAGTTCTGTTACTTGATATGTGAATGCCCCATAAACTTACCAGTTTTAGTGGTGGTCAAAGGTCATTGTTTACATGGTATCACATGCAAACTTTTGACACTTAGCTAGTGCACGAGTTATGTCAATTAGAAGTACCCTGTTGTTTTTGGTGGGGGTCAAAAGTCATCTGAGGTCAGCAGAGGTCAAACAGTGGAAACTTTGTTCTTACGATATATCAGGATAAGTATCATGCAAATTTGACATTTAGCATGATAATGTATCACATCAAGTCAAAGAACCATATTGCTTATAGTGGAAGATATCTGAGGTCATGATTTCTCAAGATAGGAACTATGGAAAGCTTTGATAAATAGCATATGAATGTGTTGTATTAAAAAAAATGAATCCTATTGGTTTTGGTAGAGATTAAAGGTCATGTGAGGTAACTAGAGGTCAAACACTAAAAACTGATAACATGATTTCTCAAGATAGAAATTATGGAAGTTGTAATCCTTTGCATGTGAATGTGTTGTATCAAACAGAAGAATCATTTCTTCGGTGATTTCAACAGTCATCTGAGTCACCATAGGTCAAACACCTTAGATAATGCAAGATAGGAATCATGAAAGCATTTGATACTTAGCAAGTGAATGCATTGTATCAAGTAGATGCTAGTGTCTTTGGTGAAGGTTAAAGGTCATCTGACTTCACCAGAGGTCAAACACTGAAAACTTTGTCAACACATTTCCAGCATAGGGAGGAACATTTCAAGATAGGGGGATCGGAATTTTTTATGTAGCATATGAATGTCTTACATCATGTAAAGGGACCTTACTGATGTCAAGGTATGAATCATGGAAACTTTATGTTTAGCTTCAAATGTGTTGTATGTCTTTAAAAGATCCTGGTGTTTTTGGTATAGGTAAAAGTTCATTTGAGATTTCCTGAGATCAACTGCTGAATACCTTGTAACCAATGTATTTCAAAAAGCAAAGCAGTGATAAACTTGGCATGAAGGTAGTCCATAGTGCATTGGGAAGTCCATATTGAGTTGATTAAGCCTATCATCATATTGAGTTGATTAACCTCTCAGTTTTTGGTGAAGGTCAAAGGTGACTTAGGATACCACATGAGTTAAAACCCTGAAACCCTTTTGATCAAGATATCATAAGACAGGAACTTGGATACCTTTTCATGTTTGGGTATGCTGATGATGAAACATGTTAAGTTGACAAATCCTTTTGTTTTTAGTTTCATTGGAAGAGAAACGTATGTGATTGTAATTGTGTGTGCATGTGTGTGTGTGTTTGTGACACTTAGCTTGTGTTCACAATATCTCCAAGTAGGGATGGTGTTGATATGCTGTCGCTGAATGCTGTTGATACTTGCTATGTAGCTTTGTCATATTGAGAGGAAGAACCCTGTAGTTTTTGTGCACGCGATAACTCCAGGTAGGATTGATGGATACTTCGTAGTTGGTGTGTAAGTTTTCCATACTGCAAGGAAGAACTCTTTTGTTTTTTACAGAGGTCAAAGGTCATCTGGGGTCACCAGAGGTCAAATAGTGAAAACCTTGTGCACATGATATCTCTAGATGGGAGTGATGGATACTCTTCATACATGGTATGCAGGTTGGCCATATTGAGAGAAAATCTCTATTGTTTTTGGTGGAGATCAAAGGTAATATCAGGTCACCAGAGGTCAAATACTGAAATTTTTGTGCACGCAATATTCCTAGTTTGGAATGATGGATACTCCTTATACGTGGTATGTAGGATTGTCATAATAAGAGGCAGTACCCTATTGTTTTTGGTGAAAGCCAAAGGTCATCTGGGGTCACCAGAGGTTAAATACTGAAAACCTTGTGGACACGATATCCCCAGATAGGAGTAATTTGGTTGGGTGAGAGGCCAGTTCGACAATTGGTGTCATGCATGGTCACCATGGAGATTGCAACTTTACCTCGGCCATCCAAAAAATGAAAAAGGCTGTTAAGGAAAGAAAATGCGATGAAAGTTCATTGCATGTTCAGAATATAAATTGCCATTCCAAAGTAATGACAGTACCCAATCCTATTTTTTTTTTTTTTGATGCAGTCGTAACCTTTGGAATCATGTGGCAGCATGTATGTGAGTGGATGTACATGTGGGTGTGTGAATGTGATGCCTTGACTTGTAAACACATTATCTCAAGAAGGGAACAGTGCTCGAACTTCAAAGTTGGTGTGTTGATAGTCCGTCATGAGTAGATGATCTCTAGTGTTTTTCATAGAGGTCAAAGGTCATTTGAGGTCACCAGAATTGACAGTACAAAAACCTACTAAGAGAGATACCGCAGCAACCGAATGTTTTTGGAACTTCAAACCCTTTTCATTGGTAGCAACTGATGAGAAGATTATGTCTGCCATTATTGTGGAGGTCAAAGGTCATGTGAGGTCAAAAGAGGACATTGTTTGAAAACCTTGCAAACACAGTATCTCAAGAAGGGAAAGGTATTCAAATATCAAACTTGGTATGTTGGTAGTCCATGGTGAGTAGATCATCCCTATTTTTTTTAATGTAGTTCAAAGGTCATTTGAGGTTACTAGAGCTTATAGTAAGAAAACCTATTAAGGGAGATACCTCAGCAACTAAATGTTGCTGGAACTTCAAACTCTTACCATTGTTAGCACCTAATGAGTAAATGATATCTGTCATTTTTTATGGAGGTCAAAGTTCATGTGATGTCGATAGAAAACATAGTGTGACCACATTAAGTACACAAGAGTTGGAGGTCAAAGGTCACTCAGGGTCAGAAGGGGTTATTGGTAAAAGCCTTGTAAACGCAATGTCTTATGTTGGGAAGTTTGGAGAGATTGTGTGTTTGATATGTACTGTAGATGCACCACACTGAGTTTGAGACACTTTGTTTTTGGTGGAGGTCACAAGTCATTTGAAGTCAGATTGATTCAGGTTGTGGAAAACCAATATCTCAAGAAGAGAGACTAAAAGTTGCAAGAAATGGACTCAGGACCATGTTGACAAGACAAAACTTGACAGTTCTACAGTAAAGTGTAAGCAGTAGCTTCACATTGACAAAGTCATTTGAAATTAAGACAATAGGTTGCTTTGTTGCAATTAAAAGTACTTCCAACAGGGAAGGCATATCACTAAGCCTTCTGGCTTTCTTGATTTTAAAAAAAATATCTGTGGAATCATCACTTCTTGTGCAGTCAAATGAGTGAAGAGGAAGTTTTAAATACCTATGCTAGATATGTATCTTGAAGTTGCATATTGGAACAGTTTCAAGGTTGTTGTACCTCAAAATCATGTCATAGGAGGTTCTTCTTTCTGATTTGTGGGAAAGCAGCTGAAAGGTTCTTGGTTCTTATCTGACATTGTCTGTAGCAGAAGTTTTTCTTATTCAAGCTTGAAAGCTACTTCTTTATTCAGACAAAGAAAATCTGAATTAATACCTTTATCATTTTGTAGTACAGAGCTAAAAAGTGAAACAAAGCAGAAAGTAACAGGGAATTCAGTCTGTTCAAGCAAATGATTATTAAAAGGAATGTGTTGACAAAGAACATTCACTCTTGTCAATATTACTTGGTGAACTATTTAAAAAACAGTACATTGCTGACAGTTAATTGGTAATGCAATCTATAAATACTGTGCTGTGCAAGAAGCTGTGCAAGATGCAACTGAAAAGACTGCCTTTTAATTATTTTTTTGGCAACTTCAAGCTAGTGTTATAAGAAGAGAGAAATCTTGTGATCTTTCCTTGACGAATCAAGAAGTTTGAATTTAGATCTATTGACAATAGTAATGTGTTTCTTACTCTGAAAGTTCAGACAATTGTAGCTTGAAATGGTTGAAATGAAAGGTTCAACATTACTTTTCTGTTACTATGTATCATTGAATTCAACAAGCGCTATTCCTGAAGAAGTGGTAATCTGAAAACACAGAGTGGCTTTCGATCAGTATAATATTTTTTTTACAGCCTGTTCATCACCAACTTAGTGACTTCAAATATTATTCACAAATAATGTATTTCATATTGCAAATTTTGTTCGTTTTTCAAACTTGCAAACTTTCTTTGCTTACACTGAAGAATAAGATAAAATAGCCACCATGTTTGCCTCTGTCCAAAGTTATGATGTAGTGGCTTCAAACATTTGCATGCTGCACTACAAAATTTTCTGTCAATAACCACTGGTTTGAAGTGCTCCATATTGGTAATCAATCACAAGGGATGTCTGTTCTCAAAGTTTTCAATTTACATTCACTTGAAGCTTCAGGCTGCAAGTATTACTCGAGGTGTTTCATTTCAGATGTTTTGAGCGTCATGTGGAGAGAGCAGTTGTCAAATTATTTCTGAAAGCCTTCAGGTACTTGCATTCTTTACTACTCAGTGATGTTTGACATAATCATGTTAAAATCTGATGACTTTGAAATGTGCCTTAATGTGTTTGGAACATGTTTTGATTATACAGAATACTTGGTGCTGTCTTGTAATGTCCATTTTGTATCACTTTTTGCCAGTGCTGTGACAAGTCAAGTCACAGACTCTAGTCAACTCGAGTTTCGTTTTGTGATGACTTGACTAGGGAGTCCCAAATGACTTGACAATTGGACTCTAACCACTAATGACTTGAGTCTGAACAGAGACTTGAGTCATAGAAACATACTCGAGTCAAAGCGACACCATGACTCGAGTGGTCTTCTCAAGACTTGTAAACGTGGCCCAAGCAAGCAAGATTAAAATACCTTATCAAATCCACTTTACATACATGAGACCGTATCCTCGATCTTTTTATAATGTAAAATTTAGCACCTATTACAGTACTTTGCACACGTAACCCACACATAAACCAGCCATGTGGCTGACACATGTTGTACTTGCACGTTTATCATAATGATAGGTCCATAAGCCTACTTGTGTTTCTCAGTGAGAACACCAAGGGTGGCGAATCAGAACCCCCCACCCCACTTCACCCAATTTGCTGAGGTATAGCAGCCAGACATATATGCTTGTTCCTAGTTTTGCTGACTCATAGGCTTCTATGGTACATTCACCTTTCTGTTTTAAGAAGTCACGCGAGTTACTATTTCACCCACTGAGAGATAGGCTAACATCTTAGAGCTTCCGAGGACTTGCTTCCATGTATCTCCATCAGGGCTTCCCTTGAATCCCACCAGAGATCGATCTTAAGTTTTCATGAACACTTAGAGGAATAGCATAATAGCCTATTTTGGAATCATTACTATTTGGAATCTTTGCATTAAAATGTGGGTTGTGATCCAAAATGTACCTTCCCTGAGACATAATTTTTCCAACAAGAGATAAGTTAGAAATTTAGTGTTTCTTGAGCTTTGGCCTGTGGACCCCATCAGGGCTTTGATCACAGACACCACCATTAACCCTAGCTTTTTATGCTTTCAACTTGGAAGAATAGCAGAAAACATTAAAATAATTCAGAAAGTTTGCATTGGATGATATATTATGAACTAAATCCTAGGATTCATTTTTCACTCTGAGACACGCTAAAAGCTCAGATTTTCCAGGGGCTTTGTCACCTTCACCTCTACCAAGGCTTTGCCCCGAACACCAGCAGAAGCTCTGAAACTACCCCTGAACCCCACTTCACTGAAGGTAGCACTCGATTTCTGCGCACCATGCTCGGACTTTTCTCCAGCTGTTCACCTTCCATTTGCTCTATAAAAATTTCTGAACTATCTAGCCACTACTTTGGCTTTGAACTTGGACTATGTAGGGCTTATATTATTAAGACCGTTGGTGATTTGAGGGGCAAGGAATACATAAGTCTTTTGCCTTTGAAACTATTTATGATTAATATTTGCTTACGGTGGACAGTGGCATACCTACAGTGGGGCCTATTTGGCATTTGGGCTTTTCTCAATGAAAAGCTCTTTTTGATTCCTCGCCAAAAGCAGGCAAGGAACCTATGCGATGGTGATGTCATGTGTGAGTGTGTGTGTGTGAGGCTGCTTGTTTATGCATTTGAGGCCACCAGAGGTCAAACTGAGAAAACCTTGTTTACACCATATCTCAGGATGGATAAGTGTGGCTAATCTCATACTTGGTGTGTTGGTTGTTCATACTGAGTAGATGATCCTTATTGTTTTTGGTGGAGGTCACAGGTCATTTGAGGTTACCAGAGGTCAAACTGGGAAAATCTTGTTTACATGATATCTTAAGACTGATAACCTTGACTGATTACCATACTTGGTGCGTGGGTTGGTCTTACTGATTAAATGATCCCTATTGTTTTTTGTTCAGATCAAATGTCATTTGAGGTCACAGAAGGTCAAAATGTTAAAACCTTGTTTGCACGGTATCCCAAGATTGCATAACCTTCGCTGTTCACATGTTGGTATTTTGGTTGTTTGTACTGTGTGGATGATCCCTATTGTATTTGGTGGACGTCAAAGGTCATTTGAGGTCACCGAAGGTCAAACTGTGAAAACTTTGTTTACACGATATCTCAAGAAGAATAGTCTTGACTGATCACATACTTGGTGTGTGGTTTGGTCTTACCGATTAAATGATTTTTATCATTTTTGGTGGAGATTAAAGGTCATTTTAGGTCACCATAGGTCAATCTGTGAAAACCTTTGCATGATATCTCAAGATTGGAAACCTTGACTGATCTCATACTTACTTTGTGTGTGGGTTGGTCATACTGCGTAGATGTCATCTATTATTTTTGGTGGCGGTCAAATGTCATTTGAGGTCACCAAAGGTCAAACTATGAAAACTTTGTGCACATGATATCTCAAGATGGGTAACTTCGAATGATCTCATACTTTGTCATACTGGGTAGATGATCCCTATTGTTGTTTGTGGAGGTCAAAGGTCATTTTAGGCCACCAGAAGTTGCCTTTAATGAGGCCAGAGGTCAAACTATCGGTAACCTTGACCGATCTCATACTTGGTGTGTAGATTATCCATGTTTTTTTTGGTGGAAGTCAGACGTCATTTGGGGTCATGAGAGTTCAAATTGTGAAACCTTAATTACGTGATATCCCTGAGAATAATTTAATTTAATTCTTTATAGCATAATCTTCGAAAGAGAAGCTTGCCGGTGTGGCAGGAAACAGCGTTCGTGACACCGGCGTGACACTCCTTGCTAAGGAGTGCCTGCAGTGTACACGTTAAGGCATGTGTCCAACCGACACTTTCTACAACCGTTTATGTCACAGAAGACTGTGTCCTAGAGCTAGAAGATCACCTGGTGATTTTCCTTGCACAGCGGATGTGTAGTACTGATGCACTTGTTATTAAAATGTTATGTAAGTTACAAAAACAGTACATACGTACATCGGCTTTGAAGGTCACATCATTTAAACATCTGATGTTATTTGCTGCGGGTGTCTCTTACAAATCACTTTTAGTACCCTTGATGTTCAATGGCTCAGAGAAAAAAAATACCAAGAGGGAAAACTGAGCCAGTTATATGTTATCAGTTTGTACATGTCAAGGCAATGACCATTAACCAATGACCATTGATAAATGAGCTAGTAAGAAATATTAAACATGGAGAGGGGAAAACTGGAGATTTAAGCCAAACGATGGAGCCTTGATGAGTGTATGTGGTGTTTCAGTCGTCACCACTGGAAAATTGATGTGCTGAAAGATCGTGTACAAAGAAAGAGACCAGACAAAGTAGGCCTAACTGCGTCAAGACGGGTGTGGCAGTAAATGTTGTCTTAAAGACGGATTTTCCATCTGAACAGATTCTATTGTTTAAAGAATTTCTCTGCATGACTATTAATTTGTTGTAAGGTATAACAAGAATGAGTACAAATGCATAGCTCCCCTAGTTTACAAAGCATCTATGAATATGTGGGATAATAATTTCATTGTTGTTTTTTTCTTTGTTGTTGTTGTTTTTTTTGTTGTTGTTGTTTTTGTTTTTTGCTTTGGCAATGTGGTCTTCAGAACCCAAGCTGACCAGCGAGTTGACATAAAACAAATAAAACAATGTCAAGTAAACTTGAAAATTTTGTTGCGGATGTCGATGCAGGCATATTTTTTTCACATCAATTTCGTTGATTCATCATTCTCTGTAGGTGGTCGATAAGGCGAAAAGGTATGCCTATTCGTCCTGCATGCAAGTGATCGTAAAGAGCTCAGTTATGCAGTGATCCAGTGACGTATTAGTAAACATGATTAGCTGCAGCTTATGTATACCATTTAATTGTTCCAGTATATGAAGACCAAGTAAGATATATAGATCAACGATTAACACTTGATTGGGCACTCTGCAACTTAAGTGTGTATTGTATTGTTATTCGTTGGACTAATTTTTTTTTTTTTTACAATGGATTTTTTTCATTGATGCCTCACTATCGAAATTAAGCATAGCATAGTGAAATCAATCGTTTCTAATGAGATCGACTGTTGGTTGCATGCTCAATTTGGTAAACTGTGAATGTTCCGCTCTGTCTAAGTGTCCAATAATTCAAATGATTTGTGCACAAGCTTAGTATTAACTCTTTCAGTGCTAACAATGTCCCCCAAATGTTATTGTACATAATCATATCGTCTTCCTAAAGTGCCCTTTACACATTCTATAATGTACGTGCTCTAATAACAGCAATATTTTTTAAGACCCCCGAAGTTATAATTCAAATTTCACACATATAAATCAATACATGGGCTAATTAGTCACTTAAGCAGCCACAGAAAACTACTTCGTGGTCAAAGTAGATTTTTGTGAAAATATCTTAGTCAGTTGAGAGTAAATTTCTTTTTACAAAGAGAGTTATGATGACAGGTGACAGCAATGATTTGCATTGATTGCAAAGGAAGTCACATGGTTCAGGTTTTGCACAGATGACTTTATAAAATTATTCAACTCTTAACAGTGTCCATTAACCTTACTTTAGCCCCAGCTGCCACTATTAGTTGGTAACGTTGTGTACTTTTAAGACTGACAAGAGCCTTTCCAACCAAATAAGACCCCCTTTAGCAAAATCCCGCTCAAGGGCATAGTTACTGAATGAATTCGTCAAAATCTTAACCTATGATAGATGAGTGGTACTTAAACTGAGCTGCACAATCCTCAGTCATTTCTTAAATATTGACTTTGTTTGGGGTTAACATTCCTGAATGCCGCTCTAACAAGTTGAAAGGAATATTTCTTGTCCCTTATCGTCATTATGAGGTGAAGCAGATGTGGAATTTCACGTATTTGGCAAGGAACTGGGAATTTTCTTCTTCAGCAATATCAAAAGAGTTATCGGAAATGAAATTACATGAACGTGCACAGGGATCCGCATGTTACCACATGGCTCTTCATAAAGTATTGTAACGGAAACTGGAGGTCTCTTTAACGTGAATTGTTTTCTTTAATCCATCATGTTTTTTTTTGTTAAGTCCAAAGCAAGGTCGAGTCCCGACCTTTCCTCCTTATAATCCAAAAATAGATTTTTTCTAGAAGAGAACGGATGTGTGACGTCACCGTAACACGCATCCGTTGAACAAAGGAGTAAAAGAGGGGTTTCTTTTGTCAGTGAGTTCTGACCAATAGACGTTCGACAGTGTACTGATGGAAAATTCCAGAAGTAGCGTGGTTTGTAGAGTTGTTTTATCTCGCCACGAGGAGACGGAGTTTCGACTGTGGCAGGAAAACATCTAAGGGGTGCTTCACTCTTACTTGATAACATGTAAGTTGTTCCGATTCGAACGGTATTGTGTGTTGAACGATTATGTGCATGGTGCGGCTATTTTAATTTAATTTGTAAGTTGAAAAGTAAGTCAAGTTTCTCCGAAGTTAATATTTCCGATAGTTAAGATTAAGTAAAAGCAAGGTGCAGTTATCGACGGTAGAATCTAACGTTATGTGACCTGTCGTTAGCCTGTCCGTACTCTGAGACCGAGAAACTTTATTAGCAAGTAATATTTATGCAAATCAAAAGTTTTATAGGCTAAGTAATACATCTGTGACATGTTGGTCTAGGCAAGTTTTATCACCGGTCGCTAGTTACCTAAAGAGCCTTGAAATTCTGTAATTGACGAGGGCGGGTTAATATTTCTTATCGTTACGCTAAGAGGGAATGCAAGTTCTGAGTCGAGGGTTGCGGGTTCACATTTTATCCTGAATCCACCGTTATTTCAATCGTTGTTTCCCCTTAATCTAATTAATATACATCATAGGATATTGACGATCGGCGGAGCTAATGTTGTAGACGTTTAGTCAGAAAGAGCCCGTAAAATTTGAAAGTAACAACAGATCTCGGCAGGAGCCGATAACTGCGTAAGTGCGTAACTGCGTAACTGCGTAAGTGCGTAACTGCGTCAAACTTTGTAAATGGGCCATTGTTTTGCTGTAGGGTCTTGTCACTGCGTAATTGGGTATTCACGTAAGTAGCTTGGGGACAGCCCAGTATATTATCATTTGCTTTCTTTTTTTAATCTCAATCCAATTTTTGTAAAGTCTGCCATTGCCATAACTCGTGATTCATGCACCATTTGATCAACCGAGATTATTCAATAAAATCAGTTAACTTTACAACTCGTCTCCTCTGATGTTTTGAGTAATTTTGAAGCTTCAATCTGTAGACTGTGGAAGACAACGGTCGACGTTACAGTATGGTAACTCGCCGGTAACTGACTCGAGAAGACTCGAACGAATACTTAACTTGCCAAAGCCCCTGACTTGACTTGGGCAATGTTAAAAATGCCTGGACTTACGACTCGACCCTTAATGGCTCGTTAAAACACTGTTTTTTGTTAGAATTTCCAGTTGCTAGAGCTGTTCATCCACGCTTGTTTTGACAGCATGGGAAGAACTTATCATATACATACTTCTGAAATAGGGTTTCATAAAATGTTGAATACCAATTCACTCTTCTAGTCTTCTTGAATATCAAATCAAAAGAAATATTTTCGCGGTGTATATGTTTGGCCAGTGGCATAATGTCACGAAATTGCGACAGAAAGAATGCAAATAAATATGTACCCAAATAGGCGATATATTTAATGAGAGTATTGCTTCAAGTTTCCATTGCAGCTACACTTCCTCATTCAGACTTCAGGTTAAGACAGATTCAGATGGCAACGCACTACAAACTGATTAGACTAAAATGATTTGGGCATTTATTTAACCAAAGTTGAAGAATTAGAATTAACTACAATTTCAACGTTGGTTCCTGGTTATAACTATATAGTGATGGTGACAGCTCTGCAAAACTTTGAAATTTATCATTTCCTTTAATTCACAGTAGGAGTTAGTGTTCCAGTCACCGTTCTCTGTTTCGAGTCCGGTTTCGCCCCATCGTCTCGGTCTCGGATTGCCCGGTCTTGGTCTCGAACAGAAATGACTCGGTCTTGGTCTCGAGTGCCATGACTCGAGGACCTGAGACCTCAAAAATGTAACACCAAGTGCAATGATGACTAAATGAACAACTGAGAACGTTCAGTTGACAGTAGCATAAGACCATGTATGCGTTACCCGGTTTTTATTTTTTTTTTTAAAGTTACAATTGACTCTCATAAATCAGGAGGTACATCCCTAATACTGATACTCACTATAGCAGGAACCCCCCTGGTTGCGTAAACAATATTTACTAGTATTTGCAGTTTTTTTTTCTTTTTTAAGGATTCCTTGCATCAAGATATAGCTGGCTAAGTGTGGGTAAATGGTTTCTATTGCACTGATCTTAATGATCTCAACTTAAAGATGCACCAGAAATGGTTTTTCCGGGGTAAAGAGAAGGTCTTACAGAAACAAACTACAGTTCCTATCGATGCTTACAGTACACGGACTTCACTGTTGAACATGCAATACAGGGTAGGTCAGTGTCACTGTCATATTTGGCCGAGAGCTGGCTCTAGTTAAACCAAGTCAAACGTGTCAGCAAATAAGTCAAATAATGGGAGAAAATGTTGCATTGCTGATGAGATACAAAAGGCATTTTCATCAAAAGTGGCAAACATAGTCACTGATTGATTTAGTGTGTCTTTATTAGGTAGGATATCTTCAGCAAAAGTCATACCACATACATCCTTTTTAACCATCCTCTTTATTAATTTGTAACAGTCTACAAATTTAATTGTCTTATATTAAGTACATGGCATGCATAACTTGGAAGGTGATATAGTTTAGACATACGTAGCTGTCTGCAGCTGTACTGCATGAGTATCTGCCGCTATATGTGCAAAAAATATGTATGTTAGTGAAATAGTTATTAGGAAAATTGCATTTCTGTGGGTCTCGGTGACTTGACTAGGACTCGGATTTGGGCTTGGACTTGGTCTCGACTCCGACTCGGATTCAAATGACCCGGTCTTGGACTCGAATCCATGGGTCTTGGTCTTGCACTCGGAGAGTGTTGTCTCGACCACAACACGGGTAGAAGTCTCTAACTCTGAGGTAAAATAGCTTAATTGGCTAGATCTGAGAATTCTCCAAAGGCCTTTGCTTCTCTCTGCTAGTATATCAGTACCCTAAACCCACTAAGACATATCAATATCTTCAGAAAATCCAGTTTCCATTATGGGGACAAAAACCTTTTATGGGACCTCAGTGAATATAGATACCTAGTATTCTCAACGCTAAGACGAGGACGGGGTGGGGTAAGTGCAGGGAGAGTCACCATCAGTTAGCGATGAGCGTACAAAAAATGTTTTCGTTTACAAACTCCCTAGATGGCCGGGAACTTTCGTGGTGTTCAAGACTGCAGTCTTGACATGGGAATCTCATGTCTGCAATTTCTCAATTAACGAGAGAAAAATAAGATAGGTAGAGATGACGCGAGAATCATAATGAATTATGCATTAACTTTCAGTTATTCATGGAACGAACATCCAACACTGCTAAGGGTAACGTGCCGTTAAAGCATTTCTATCAATACTTCAAAATAGCAGGCCTTAATCTTGGGGGATATGTCGCAACGAATGAAACTGTGTACTAGCTAAAAGGTAAAAACGCAGTCATAACTTAGTGGAGAATTGAGAATTGGAAAAGGGATTTCGTAACTTATTTGAGTTTGTCAAGGGCGACCCCCTCCTAACTGTATGGAAGCTCCGCCATTGTAAATACCCACCGCACGTGTCGCCTTTAAATGTTTCCACAATGGTTAAGTGCTTTAATTAATGAAAAACGACAAGTATACTGCCTCAAATCTGGTTCAATCTTGCATCGTTTCGTATTCCGTCTTAGCACTACGTGTAAGCTACACTTCTCCAGGCCCGTAGCCGGGGGGGGAGGGGGGTCGGAGCCTTCGAACGACCCACCCCAACTTGAATGAGATCCACTTTTCCAGCCCTGTGTTTGAAGGGATATTTTTTATTTTGACATATTGAGGTCGAATTTCCGTTCACTTTTAGCAGGAAGATAAAACCTTTCCATTTATGTTATAAAATGTATACAGGCCCAAACTGACCACAATATCTCTTCACCACATACATACACTATGTGGGGTGATGAGATAATAAGATCAAAAACGCGCGTGCATGATTATCTGATTGTGGCCGTGGATATCATTGAACTAGATACAATACAAGGCTCGGGACACACTGCCATGACAACCTGCGACACGACGACGACCACCCACCACGTCTGCTGTGGTAGTGGCGGTGTGACCGCTTCCACGACTAGAGTTCAGTTGTGTCGTAAGCCGTCGCCGGGCCCGATTAAATATGTTCAATTGTAGTCTGGTGCAGTCGGTGTATTTTAAGCCCTGTTCAAACCACCACGACTACCGAAGAGTGTCTACTCAGGAGCGTAGTCAAGAAGGGGGTAAAAGAGGCCACCCCCCTTGACCATATTGTGGTATTTTTTTTTAATAAGAACTTACGCCAGAAATACCCAGGAGCATAGGTATAGCTAGGGAAAAGAGGGCGAATAAGGCGACCCTGCTTGATCTCATTTTCGCTTTTTCCCGCGATATCGCTAAATAGTAATTCCCTCAATTTATGCGGCAGGCCTAACAAGGTAGGTGGAATGCAGGCTTGGGAGCATGTATGTATGCATGTAAAACACCCAGGAAGGGACGTTTTCTACTATATGAGTGGTTTGTAGAGCCAAACGTTTCTTTGAATGCTCATCTCGGCATTGCATCGTTTTTCACAGACTAATTGTTTTCTCAGTAATTGAAAAATTATAGACATGAGATCTATACTTCAAGGCTGGGTTCATGCAACTGAAAAGAATTGGGAAGGGCTATTTCCGGCCATCTGGGGGTTTGTAAAACTCAAAATTTTCTTGTACGCTCCACGCCAATCGGTGGTGGCGCTCCACTTAGATAGTCTTCACCGATTCGCACCCCCCTTGACATATTCCTCGCTACGCCCCTGTATCTACTATTTGTGTAAATTGTCTACGACAGAAGGTCTTTTGTAGTCCTCTAAAATGCTCCAGATTGCGGTAAAGATTTCAAAATTGTCTCGGGGAAACGTCCCCAGACCCCTAGCAACTGCGTGCTCACCGCACGCGCCATCCGCTTCCGTACTTTGAAAAAAGGTCCACATCTTGGAAAAAAGACCCACCCCTCCACATGGCCTGGCTACGGGCCTGTTCTCGTTCTTGCTCTTCAAGTAGGCCTACCGTTGTTTTTCTTGGCCCTTTCGTCGAGTTCAGTAAATTTGCTCTTTTTGCATGGGCATCTTTGTATTCTCCCCGTCCGCCGTCTTAAGCTGGAACAAAAACTTCTTGTCTGGTAAGTGAAGTTTTTTGTCACTCTGCTCGTTTAGAAGCTGCCGTCTTTTCTGTGGAGGCGCCATTATGGCGACCTCACACCTCTTTGAGAACCCAACCTTCGTAACAGACAATTTAGACATATCAGCTCTACACCTAGATATCAACGACTGGATCCCATTCCAAAATCAAAGGCCGAAAAGACAAAGACCAAACTCTGCCGAATCAAATTCACTGACCAAAATGGAACCTACCTTGAAAAAACAACCCATCCAAACTGTGATGGTTTCTGGAATCTCGCCAACTATCTCCAAAAATCCAATCAAATTTGCTAAACTAATCAACAAAGAAGAACCAAATGCCATAATTAGTAATACAAACCGTCTACGCAGCAACGACGTTCTAATTACACCTCATGACTCAAAGTCGGCAAATATACTACTTCAACCCCGGACCCAAAACTCAGATCTTGGAAATCCTACCCAGAAAGTGCCTTAAAAACTCAAACAACCTAGCATCTCCTTTGCAGCCTGTGGTATTAGACCTGAAATTGAAATCAAAGAAATCGAACAAGGACTAAAAGATCGAGAATATACCCCTTGACTATCAAAAGGTTCATAAGCAAAATCACTAATAAACCAACATGGAAAGTCGAAATTACTTTTAAAGATCAAGATTCCCAGAAACTCTCTCATCAAAAATGAGAGATGCCTGTTCCTTGGATACTCCAAGCACAGGGTTGACGAATACCAAGAGCTTCCAGAACCTTCAGAAAAATCATACAGTGTCACAAATGTCAAGGTTTTGGTCATACACACCACACTTGTAAAAATGACACTAAGTGCCTTATAGATGAGGAGGAATCACCGGCTACGTGACTGCTGGGTCTAAAGGGGAAACACAAAATGTGCAAATTATTCTGGGTCCCACGCTGCCCTTTATAAAAGATGTCCGAAATATAGAGAGGCAAAAAAAAATGAAGCTCATGCTGTAAGCAACAACAACGAAGAACTTATGCTCATGTGGCCAAACCTGTACCAAAACTAGAAGTAAGTAACAAAATATCAAGGAAAGGAAAACTTAACATTATTAATTTTGTCATGGAAATGATCCATTACGAACCTTAAAAAGCAAACATTAGCGTTACTAAAACAGATTTAGCTAGTTAAGCCACTGTATTAACACTTAAAAGTTGTGTGACATGCTTCTACAAAATACCACCCTTCATTCAGAAGATACAAAGTGAAACCCTGAGTGAAAATTAGTTTACCGTTTTTGAGATATGACATTTCAAAGTTTGAGAAAAATGCAAAACAGATGACGTGAGTGTTGCACGGTGCCAGTGTTTCTTTTGTTAAACTTATTTACTTTACCTTTTAATTACTTAATTACTGAGTTTCACATTGGTAAGTGATATCGATATTTTTGAAGCAGAAAATACACGCTTTCAAAATAAAACCCTCTGGGCATACAAAAGGCTCAAATGTCCTTGAAATAAAGGTTACATAAACAAAGGATTAACATAAGACATATCATAGTAGTCTATCTCTTGATATCCCAAATTTGCATACTTTAAGGACAATTTTTCTTTCGGTTTAGGCTAAGTAGAACAGTTTATCGAATTTTGCCTCCAACTTAGTGGATCGTTCAGGCGTAAGCCACCCCCTATTCCGATGTCCCTGATTGGACATTTCCGTGAAGTTGGTCCCCCCCCCCCCCCGTGGCACACCTCTACCCCAATTTTCCCACCAGACAAATCTAGTCAGTAATTGTGGGATAGTGTCGCGCACTGTTACAGTGGCGGAGCCAGCGGTTTCAGTCAGAGAGGGCGAACATAACTTTTAGGGCGCTGTATAATAAAAATATCCACTGCTCTTTAAAGATATTGGAGGGAGTGGGGGGGGGGGGAGTGCCGGCAGGACTATTAGGGTTGCAATTTTAGGCGCCATGTTGCCTCCAGCTGCACGAATATTGTACGTGCGAGCATGTAGGTTAGTCACACGGTGATACATGATCTTAACTCATTTAGTGAAAGCAAACACGTAAAACGGCAATTTTATTAGTTACCATGTCTCACAAAGGATCAATAAGGTCCCACAGTTAAGGGTAAAATGGAGTCAAATAATTACCAGTTGTCGCAACCGTCTCTACATAGGAACTCTAAGGACTACATAAGCGGAGCGCCACCATCAGTTGGAGGAGAGATACAAGAAAATTTTGACTTCTCAAACTTCCCCGATTGCCGCAAAAACGGAGCTTCCTGGGTGTTAAAAGCTGCATATGCACGGTCATTAAACAGGGATCTCATGCTTACAATTTCTCAAATTAATGAGAGCCAAAGTAATCTATATGAAAATGGTAATAAACATCAGATGGGTTGAGCTGATGCAAACATAATAAATTATTCCACCTAGCAGAATATCTGGGACCCGTCTGAGTTTCAACTGAGCAAAATGGTGCCCATATGGACCACGGGTCCCATTTTCTACTCAAATAAGAATTTGCACTCATTGAAAACCGACTTAAGCTTGCTATACAGAAAAGGTCCACGATTGCATCCACTTAAGTGACTTTCAACTTGTAACACAAATTTTAATTTATACAAAAACTCGTTAACAACTAACGAATCATTTTGTGAGCTCTTCTGAAAGATATAATATTTAATATGGAAAATGAGAAAATTCAAAGGGTGCTTCGGTAAAAGTTCGTATCCAAAGAAAATATCTCTTTTTGAAAAACAAACTGCCTATTGAAAATCCTTTGCTCAACGTCATAAATAAAATTTGAACTTACTTTACACTCCCAGAAGAGATGCTCTATCGTCTCCCCCTTTAGACCACACAAATTACAACGAGGGTTACTCGTCTTTTTAATAAGAAATAATTAGTACCTTAAATACGGTGGAGAAAGCGATATTGAAAGTAAATAATCTTCGTTTCACGTAAAGACCTAAATGGAATATTCCAAATCACTTGCCACTGGTCTTCACTTAATTTAAAATTAGCATTCCATTTAACTATTGACTTCGTCTTTGTAACAAATTGCGAAACAAGCTGCTTATGAATGAATGTTTAAAGCTTAGTGATATTGTGAATAGTTTCCAACGGTGAAATGTCACTAGTGTTAAACTGATCAAATGGTCTTCTCCAACCTCTTGGAATGGCATTAATTACACCGTAATAAACAGTAAAAAGACAATTAATGTGATACTTCTCCCAGAAATCTGAAAAGGACAAAAAGTGATTGTTTGCATCCATAATGTCCTTGATACATTTAATTCCTTTACTGATCCATTTTTTGTATAATAAAATACTTCCATTTACTTTAATGAAGTTTTTGCTCCAAATAATTTGACTTTGGAAATTATCTTCAACGTCTTTAAAGGTAAAAAGAGACCAAGCGTGAAGAACATTGTTAAGAAATAAATTATGAGTATTGACATCACGTGGCTTATAGTTGCAATCAAAAATTAATTGACCCCGTATTTTTTAAGGTGATAATTGAAATAAATTTTCCAAATAGAAGCCTTTGCATTGGTGAAACGCTTAACAAAAGTACATTTCAAACCATTTATGAAACTTGATATGTGTTGCATTCAAACCTCCTTCTGAAGTAGAGCTTACCAATGTAGTACGCTTAATTTTGTCTGGTTTTCCAGACCAAATGAATCTAAATAAGATACTTTCCAGTTGCTAAATAAAACTAGAAAATGTGGTTACTTACCGTAACCACAATGGACATGACCATGTCTCTGGTTGCCTATGTAGGGTGAGGAAAGACTACCTGGTTAATCCGACAACAGGGACGTAAAACTGGTATGTGGACGTGGGGGAGGGGGGATATTTTAAAAAATCCAACATCCTGTCGAACCGTGGGTCGTTTCCAGTACCGGAATCATCTATAAGCAATCCACCCCAACCCACACGAAAGCGTGCGCACACGTACACACGCACAACCAACCATTCACACACTCTCTCATTGGCAAGCACATACACTCAAAGTGACGTGTTCTGGAACCCCCTCCGTATCATAAAATGTTATTACATTTTATTTTGCTTGTTGCTTTTTATTTTAAATCTGCCTGAATTATTTAAGGCTGGGCAAAACAGTATGATTATTCCCCTGAGTATTTCCAATGGGGGTGGCAACTGCCCACCTGCCCCCACCCGGATTGCATCACGCCCCTGTCCGACAAGAGAGGAGTGCAGCAAGTTTGTAATAAAACTTTGGCTCTCATATTCAGAATAGGCCGCCGTTAAGTGCCTGGATTGAAGTGAACCTGCAAATGTACGTACAGTTTATGTACTCCGTTTTACGTTTTGACTTCAGCTCAAACTTATACATATGGTAAAATACGAGATTTGCATCGAAAATTCGGACTTGGGGTTTGACTGCACTTGCCTTCCGTAGGACGTTTTTGTTTATTACGAACATTTACCCTAAACACGTTAGAAAACTAATTCGTGCAATGGGTCACATCGTTTGTACAGTGTGACTGCAATATAGACGGTATACATACTGGTTTTCTACTGATCGCTGATTCGCACCCGCGGCCCGGCTACTACTGTACTGTACACAAATTGTACATTTATAAACTGTACGCAGTTCAAACGACGAACGGAGACATCGTAGCAGACCGCTATGCCGAAATTCCAGGGAATTTCCAGAAAGAATTATACTTATTTTTTCACATTTATACTGATGTCTTCATTACCATTTCATAAATCGATTATAAAATTTTGAAAATATATCTAAAACGGTAGCAAACACCAACGATCTGGAAAGAGATTAAGAAACTCAGTCCACATAGGACAGCATCTTTCGTTCATGACTGCGTCATGTGTAAAGTACCTAGGCGTATTAGCCTACTTAATATTGTAATTAGCCTACTTAATATTTAAATTTAGAGCATTTGAGGAAAAATGCACCCCATTTCGTAATCAGCGACATTTTTCACACAATCTTGTCACATACCCGTCGCCTTTGCTGTAAAAATCTTTTCCCAAAAGATCGGTTTGTTTCTTGATGCGAGTCGTCTGATAAACTGAACGAAAGAAATGTGGTCACGTGATCATCAGAAAATGCGACTAACCACAAAAATGGACATGCTGTCATGTCCATTAATAAATTGGAGGATTAGGTAGACACTGGAACAGATGCACAAACTGCGAAATGCCGTACGTTTTAACCAAAACAATTTTGCCAATAGGAGTAAGGTCACGACTTGACCATAAATTTAAAGTATTTTTAAGTCGAGATAACTTCGGCATGAAGTTAAGCTGAAAAAGACTATCACGATCATTGCTTATAACGATTCTTAAAACTGTGACTGGGCCATATGTCCGTTTAAATAAGTACAAATCAAGAAAAGCTGGTTTTTGAGAAATCATGGAAACCAAGGGAAAAATATTACACTTGTCGATTTTAATCTTCAGACCTGATGCCATCTCAAAATTCTTCAAAATCTTAACAATCTCTCTGAGTGAATCATGGAAACCATCTAGGAATAGTAATGTATCGTCTGCATATTGAAGTATCTTTAATTCTTCGTTAAGAACAGGAATACCTTTAATACTTGCATTTTGTTTTACTTTCATCGCTAATAATTCAACGCAAATTATAAAAATATAAGGGCTCAAAGGGCAGCTCTGTTTAACTCCTCTGTTGATTTTGAAAGAATGAGATGTAAAACCATTATTACATACAGATGCGGAGGAACCAGAGTACAGAGTTCGAATCCACTGGCATAAATCTTCATTAAACCTAAAGCTTTTCAAAGTATGCTGAATGAAATCCCAATTGAGCCTGTCAAAAGCTTTTTCAAAATCAATAAAAAGTAACAGACCAGGAATAGAGTTTGTCTTACAAAAATCAATAGTATTTAAAATACAGCGAATGTTTTCACCGATAAAGCGACCTTTAATATATTCTGTTTGAGTAGGACTAATAATTGAATCAAGAACTTTCTTAACTCTAGTTGCTAATACCTTAGAACAAATTTTGTAATCTGTGTTTAAAAGAGAAATTGGACGAAAATGTTTTGCAGAAGTATGAGCTTTGTTTGGTTTTGGTATAAGAGTAATTAGGCCACGGGACTGCTCACAAGAAAGGGAAGCTTTTTGAAAGTCAAAATTAAGAAAATCAGTAAAGATCCTACCAATCTGTGGCCAAAAATGTTTATAAAATTCTGCTGATAGCCCGTCGCTACCTGGGCACTTCCCATTGCACATGGAGAAAAGGGCAGTTTTACACTCCTCTTCGGATAACAAACCATCACATAAACTTGAATCATCCGCATTTAAAGTTGCAGAAATCTGAAAATTACGAAAAAATGGAGCGAGGATTATCTCCTCGTAAGAGTACAAGCCATTGCAAAATAAAATAATTCGTGAAGAATTGAATTTGTATCTGTAATAGTCAAATCCGATTGAGTTTTTAATTTACGAATGACATTGACAGACTTATTACGTTTTTCAAGGTTTAAAAAATAGCTTGTTTTCTTCTCACCTTGCACTACCCACCTGGCTCATGAGCGAATAATAATACCTTGTAACTTGTAATCAAACAGTTGCTCAAGCTTATTTCTTTCTTCTTTTTTTTTTGTCATCCTCTTTTATTCAGTATGAGTATTGTATATGGTACAGTGAACGAAATCGAAATTATTTACAAAATATCTGCATATCAATTACACAGAAATGTTAAATAGTCATAATTATGAAAGGCGCAATACCCAAATCTTCCTTCTAGAATAAATTATGAGCTTACAGTCTTTTAACATACTTTTTCCAATGGATATAAGGTGTTAAATTTCATACTTCGCCAAATGTGATCATTGGAAGAGAATCACACAATTTCTAAATGCAGAGTGTTGGCTGTCATAGGATATTGTGTGACATACTTTTGATTTTCCAGTTTCTTTTTCAACTTGTATAGCAAATTTAAATTTGTATAAAAATTCATTTACGTTGGGCAGCTGAAAATTCAATTTCTTGTTAAACAAGTAATATTTTAAATGAAAGATGAGAAAATTGTAAGGGTGCCTTAAATTGAATTTGTATCCAAAACATAAGTCAACTTTAGAGAATACAAACTGTCTGCCTAATATACTTTGCTCTGCGTCCAAAATAAAATTTGAGGTAGTGCTGCAATCCCAAAACAGACGTTCAGTAGATTCAATCTGCTCATAACAAAAGGTACAGAGTGGGTTGGCTACAATGTTCATACGACAAAGACGGGAATTTGTGCCGAGGATACGGTGAATAAAACGGAACTGAAAGTAACGAATCTTACTTTCTTTGCAAGAGGTGAAAGGAATTCTACAAATGGTTTGCCATTGAGATTGGCTAAACTGAAAAACTTCGTCCCACTTCGAAAATGCAACAGGAGGAGTATCGATAGTCTTAATTAAATGCTTGTAGATTTTACGAGATAAATATGGAGTATCTTGAAGATTATTTTCTATACCGTCATTTACATTTTCAATGTCACGTACATTCAAATTTTCTACCCATTCTCTATTAATAGCAGATAAAATACCGTAGAAGATAGTAAAAGGGAAAGCATCTAGTGAATACAGATGCTTAAAGGATTCAAAAGTCAAGGTTCTTTGGTTATTATCATAAAAGTCTTTTACCTTAGAAACACCTTTTGCATACATATAATCATAAAATGCAATTTCATTATTAATTCTTATCAGTGAATGATTCCAAACAATTTCATTTTCGAAATTTTCTACTCGATAACGAAAACGATACTTTGACCAAGCCTCACACACATCGCTTATAAAATTATTATCAATGGTTAAATCTTTCGCCTGCAGAGTTACAGGAAAATAAAAGTTGCTTCCCATATTTTTGCAAATGAAAGTCAAAGAACAGTTTCCAGGTAGAAGTGGTATTGTCAGTTTATCTTTTTACCCAGGTGCATTTTAGACTACTAATAAAATAATTAATGTGGGTGACTTCCAGATTCTAGCTGGCTTCTTGTACGTCAGTTGTCGCCGCTGTATTAAAGTCGTAGGGCTTTCCCCCTCTGTTTCGCCAACACCTCGCATAGAAGCGAAGTCTAACCCCATTCTGATACAGTTGATTTACCTTGGTTCGCCATTTTTTCTTTTCAGCTTTGGTAAGGTCTTCTGCGATGAAGAAATCATCCCCAACTAAAGCTTGACGGGCATTTTTCATTATGGCAACTTTTTCTTGATAAAAGGAGAGCTTTACCACGATGTGGCGATCTCGCCCCCTCACGACCCTCCCATCACGATGTGCTCTCTCAATTTTACAGACTGGCACTCCCACCTTCTGAAAAACTTCTTTGGCAATTTTCATGCAATCTTCATTTTCCTCGGATTTGTAGCCTACAATTCTCACATCACTTCGTCGGGAGTGTCTTTCTTGTTTATTTAACAAATCTGAGTGCTCCTGTTGGGTAGACTTCATAATAAATAAACAAATAAACAAACAAATAAATAAGTAAATAAATAAATGGATTATTGGGAATGACAGAACTTTTTGGCCATCTCAATTTATTTAGCGATTCTTGGTACAAACAAAAACCATGGCGACATCAATGTACAGTTAAAACAAATTGGAGACACAAATACTTTATTACTGATTAAGGAAATAGCAATAGTCAAATGCTTTTACTAACAGATCATATGGAATGTTACTACGGGTAATACTTTTTTCGACTTGAAGTATAAACTTAAATTTATGGAGAAATTCATTAACATGAGGTAAATCATTATTTAACTTTTTGTTAAAAATATAATATTTTAAGTGAAAAAGTTGTAAGGGTGCTTTAAAACCAAATTATATCCAAAGAAAAAATCCTGCTTCTTCAAAACAAACTGCGGTCCAAAAACGCATTGTTCAACGTCTAAAATAAAATTTGCGGTTATTTCGCACTGCCAAAAGAGATGCTCAATTTTTTCGTCATGTCTTCCACAAAAGTTGCAACGGGGATTTTCATTTATTTTCATACGGAGTAGCAAATAATTTGTCCCTAGAATTCTATGAATAAAACGATATTGAAAATAACACACCTTACTTTCACTGCAAGAGGCAAAGGGAGAACGAAAAACTGTCTGCCATTGCTTTTCACTGAACTCGAAATTGGGGCTAGTACAGACAGATTCAATAAGTATATTACAAATGTACCGAGATATGACTGAGATGTGTTGTAGATCGTCAGCATTACTACTTTCGATGGCAACATTATAACCACTGATAAAGTGATCCTTCCATTGTCTTGGAATAGCTGAGGTAATGCTATGGAGAAGAGTAAAGGGAAAAGCATCTATAGAAAATTTACGTTAAATTTAACATAAGAAAGAAAACTATTGTCGCCATCTAGTAAGTCTTTTACTCTTTTAACCCCTCTGCTATACATAAATTTAAAGAAGAAAATTTTACTATCAATTTTCAAAAAAGAGTTCCAAATAATTTCATTTTTAAAGTTTTCAATGGGGTTCGTGAAATTATATGAAGACCAAGCACTGCAAACATCCTTAATAAAAGTATTTGACACAATAATATCCTTTGCAAGAAAATTACATTGAAACAAGAACATACTTCCATAATCCTTTAGATAAAAGTTAAAAAACAACTTCCAATAAGCATTGATAGTGTTAGTGTAGCGCTTGATTCAAACACATTTAAGACTTTGAATGAAAGAATACAAATGGGGTGCCCGAAGACCACCTTTATCAATGGTACCAATTAAAGTGTTTCGTTTAATCTTGTCCTGTTTCCCCAGCAAAGATAAAATTAAAAATAAGAGTCTCCAGTTGTTTTAGAAAAGAAATAGGAGGGTTGGGTAAAGTTTGAAACAAAAAAACAAAAAAAAAAGTTGGGAGAGGCCTAGTGTCTTAACAGTCGTAATTCTTCCTATCACTGTTAAATCTCTAGCTGACCAGAGATTTAATAAATTTTTAAGGCGGGACAGTCTGGGAGTATAGTTAAGCTTTAAAAGACTGTCCATATTATTTTCAAAAGTAATGCCTAACACAGTGACTGGACCAAGGGTCCAGTTAAAGTTGAAGTTGGAGAGAAAAGAAGATTTAGCTGAAGCAATAGGTCCAAGAGGAAAAATATTTGTTTTTTCATAATTAATTTTTAGCCCTGAGGAAATCTCAAAAGAATTGAAAATATCGACAATTGCATTTAAACTTTCTACGGTGCCATCGACAAAAATTATCGTATCGCCCGCATACTGCAAGATTTTTAACTGATGATCCATAACAGAGATGCCAGTGATAAGTGGTGAATTAGTAATGTTGATTGCAAGTATTTCGGCACAAGAAAA
The DNA here is from genome assembly GCA_021234535.1 of Stichopus chloronotus. Classification (NCBI taxonomy): domain Eukaryota; kingdom Metazoa; phylum Echinodermata; class Holothuroidea; order Aspidochirotida; family Stichopodidae; genus Stichopus; species Stichopus chloronotus. Next base: position 15,725,016 of record CM037834.1, read on the forward strand.
AGATAAGGGCTAAGGGGACAACCTTGTCGTGTCCCTACGAGAAATATCGAAAAAAGCAGAAGAGTATCCATTATTACAGACACAAGCCAAGGCATTAGAAAAAAAGGGTACGTTCCCATTTAATAAAATCATCGTTGAAATTAAAAAATGTGCGACAGCTAAAAATAAACTTCCACTCCAGTCGAAGGCCTTTTCAAAATCGACGAAAGGAGAAATCCTTGGATAACATTTTCTTTACAATAATACAATCCAGAACACAGCGAATGTTTTCGTCGATAAATCAGTATTTAATAAAGCCAGTTTGATTCAAATTAATAATAGAAGGGAGAACATTTTTAAGCCTGGCAGCGAGGGCCTTAGCAGCAATCTTATAATCCACATTCAACATTGAAATTGGGCGATAGTTTCTCGCAAAAGTTATATCTTTATTAGGTTTTGGGATAAGAGTGATCACCCCTCGTCCTTGTTCATCTAACATACGAGTCTCCTCAAATGCATAGTTGAGCGCGTTCAGGACCAAGTCACCAATGACAGAACCGCCTTTCTCTCCCCTTATGGGAAGGAACTTTTATTCAATTGTAAGGTGATGTTAACAATATTAACAATATTTTCATTAAAGAGTTTGCATGGCTTGGGCCAGAGTATCGTTTGTCATAAATTATTTGTTAAAAAATTTAGCACATCAGATTATTTGGAATAAGGGGGGACGAGCCTGTGATGCTGGCCTAGTAACATCTCTTCTGTTTTGGCTCTAGATATATCCTGAATATCTCGACTGCAAGATAAGTTCGCTGAGAGCTATCGTCACCTCACTATAAGTGATTAAGTGCTTGCGGATACGACGAAAATGCCACCAGGTAGGCCTCAAGGAAGTTTGGGAAAAAAGAAGAGAGAAGAGTTAGCCTCCGGCCAGAGAACTTTTTCATCGGTTGGTTTGTTTTTGTCATGACTTTTTTGACAACGTTTACCTTATCCGATCGGACTGACTTTTCTTTTTCTTGTTTTTCTACCTCCGGACGAAGTCTTTATATTTACTTGTCATCCTTTTTCAACGATGGAATCTTCTTTACATTCTGCTTAATTGTAGTGAGCCCAGCACCCGCCTTTCTCTTGTATACATTTAAACCATGGCAACAAACTTGAGGTTTATCACCTTTAATGCAAGAGGGCTCAGACAAGTTAAAAAGAGAAGACAGCTGTTCGCCTTTATACACCGCCGCAATGTAGACATAGTTCTCCTACAAGAAACTCACAGCTGTTTGGCAGACGAAAAATACTGGATGCACGAATGGGGAGGTACCGCTGTTTTTTCTCATGGCCATACTACCAGTCGAGGGGTTAGGGTACTCTTTAACCCGAGATTAGACTTTAAAATATTCAAACAGGAGATATGTCCTTATGGAAGATTTATCATTTTAGATGTTTATATTCATGAGCGCATTGTAACTATTGTTTGTGTCTATGCTCCTAACGTCGACAATCCTGGTTTCTTTGTTGATATCTCACAGAAGTTACTCAAGTTTGAGAGGGACTCAATACTTTTTGCAGGGGATCTGAATTTCGTCTTTAATTTACAACTTGATAAAACAGGGGGAAATCCCAGAACGAATTTTAAGGCAAGGGATGCTTGTTTAGATTTTATGACCACTCACGACTTAACGGACATATGGAAGGAAAAAAATCCTTTTACAAAAAATTATACTTGGAGTTCTAACGTTTCATCTGGAATACACTGCAGACTCGACGATTTTCTTACCTCTAGGCATGTTGCTCACGCATTTAGCGATATTAATTTCACACCCGGCATTCAGTCAGACCACTCGGTGGTTTCCTAAACCTCTCTACCTACATATTCGGTGAAAAGAGGACCTGGTTTTTGGAAGATCAACAACTATCTCTTAAGTGACCTAAACTATATTGCCCTCATTAACGATCTTATTCGTAATGAATTAATGAAGAATAATTTAAGCAATCCCTCAGTTAGATGGGAATTGCTAAAGTATAATATTCAAAATTACAAGGTACCATCATAAGGTCCAGAGCAAGGTGGGTCGAAGAGGGCGAAAAGAGTACAAGATATTTCCTTAACTTAGAAAAAAGAAACAAGGCAGTGAATGTGATTCGTAATCTTAGGCTAAGCTGTGGTGACGTTGTCACCACTAATGATGGGATCCTTAAGGAAATCAGGAATTATTACCATACACTTTATAGTTCTGAAAGCTGTAACCCCGAACCTTTCTTTATCGGTCTCCCTGACGAAAATGTTCGCACTGCTGACTTAGTATCTTGTGATGGGGCACTGACCCTCGATGAATGTTACCAAGCTCTTACTTCTATGAAAAATGACAAGTCTCCCGGTTCTGAGGGTCTCTCTGTTAACTTTTATAAAACGTTTTGGCCTATGTTAGGAAATGTTTTGGTAGATTCCTTAAATTATGGCTATAACAATGGTGAGCTCTCATCTGAGCAGACTAGAGGCATCGTGACTTTACTCTAAACCAAATAAGGACTCTACTCTTTTACAAAATTACAGGCCAATCACGCTGCTGAATACTGACTACAAAATTGGTGCAAAAGCCATAGCCTCACGGTTGAAGTATGTCATTCAAGACTTGATCGGATGTCATCAAACTGGTTCCCTAAAAAACAGATTCATTGGTGAAAACATAAGATTTCTTTTAGATCTAATTGATTACTCCAATTATTATAAAATACCTGGCTTTATCTTCCTGGTTGACTTTGAAAAAGCCTTTGATAAAATTGAATGGGCTTTAATTCATAGAACTCTGTTTTACTTTAACTTTGGATTAAGTTTTAAGACGTGGATTAAGGTTTTATATCGTAACAGCAGTACCTGTATTTGTAATAATGGTTACTCCACTGGTTTTTTTGCGTTGCAAAGAGGAGTCCGTCAAGGTTGCCCTCTCAGTCCGTATCTGTTCATTCTAGTTGCTGAGATACTGGCGCTAAAAATCCATGGAAATTATAACATTAGGGGTATTAATATAAGTAATCATGAAGTAAAAATAATGCAATACGCTGACGATACCACCATATTTCTCGATGGAAGCAGGAACTCCATTGTTGAGACCATCAGTGTCTTTGCTAATTTAAAGGCAGCTTCTGGTTTATCTATCAATCTGACAAAATGCAACTTATTCCCTTTAGGACCATACGTTACTTCTATTCCTTTTGCGATGCATGATTTAAACATTAGTATTACACATGAACAGGTTCAAACTCTTGGCATTTTTTCACTCATAATAACGAAGATTTATTTTCCCTGAACTACATGCCTAAACTTTCCAGACTGAAAAGCTATTTGAGATCATGGTCCTCGAGGGACTTGACACCAATTGGGCGCAACGTTGTTGTAAAAACATTTGCACTTTCTCAGCTGGTGTACTTATCCCAGGTTTTACCAAATCGGCCCAATTATTTTATAAGGAAACTTGAGCAGGTTATTTTTAATTTCATTTGGAACGGTAACCCTGATAAAATAAAACGTTCAGTTATAATTAACACAGTTCAGAATGGTGGTCTCAAAGTCACTCATGTTCCCAGTTTTATTAACAGCCTTAAGAGTACGTGGATTAAACGTTATTGTAATGATTGTAATGGTGTGTGGAAATTATTCTTTGATTTATACCTTCAGCCATTTGGGAAAGAATTTATCTTCCGTTACAATTATCAAAGTAATGATGTACATCAACTTAAGAATACGTTCATCAACGAAGTTGTTCAGGCATGGAGTAACATTATCTTTACTGTGCCACGTGAAAATTATGGCTCACAAATCATTTGGAACAATCATTTTATTCGTATCAATGGTGGCACTGTATTTCATAAACATCTCTTTGAGAAAAATGTTACTTATGTTAGTGATTTTTTTGACCAGAATAACGTACCGCTAACTTTTGAACAATTTAAGCATAAATTTCAAACAGGGTCATTTCCATTTACTTTGTATTGGGGATTAATTCTAGCTGTCCCTCAAACAAAAAATAAAATACACTGAATTACAGTCTGCCTTTGCTGTTTGTCCAGATTTATTCCGCTAGAATTTTTAATTACTCGTTTGTTAACAGTAGACTTGTTTCTCTTAATGCATTATGACATTTCTGCAAACAGTATTCCTATACTTGCTTTCATTTCTTCCATCACCTCAATCACAGTAATATGTGTACTGCATATACTCTTTACATTCTTGAATGTCTGAATCAGAGTCATTGAATAATTTAAGCTTAAAAGTCTACCATGTTTGTAAATATTGTATATATGGCAAAAACACTATTTGTAATTTCAACTATTGTTGAACACCGATTTATGAAATATACGGAGGAAAAAAAAAAAGATTATTTGGAATAACCATTTTTTAAGAATTAATAATTCAATCTGTTATAATAAAACGATTCATAAAGGGGGACTTATGTATGTCAAGGATATATTTCATGCCAACGGAACTCCAATATCCTACATTCAGTTTTGCGAAAAATTTAAGGCAAGAGGAATACCATTTACTTTATATTTTGGCATTATTTCCTCGATGCGGAGCCTGGTAACTACTTGCATTTTCTCTACCTTCTCTTTCAATATCTTCTCATTCTTATCTCTTTCTCCGGCCTTCTTGATTGACCTTTGTACTTTTTGTGAGAAACTGAAAAGGGGGCCGGTAGCCTATAGTTGAATCATTGGGGTGGGGACCACCCACTGACCACGTGGTAGACTTAATTCATACATGATGGCCTTTTCATCAGTGGTTTGTTCATCTTAGTTTTCTCTCAATTTTAACTTTCTTTTCTTATGGGCCAATATATAGAGGTACCGGGGGTGGGGGACCTGCGACATCACCTCTAAGAACAAAGTACTATAAGCTGCTTCTTGTGCATGGTTACGAACTTTCAAGCCATTGCCACCAGTCGACGAAAAAGGAGAGCTATATCCCACCGCGTAAAATATAAAACATCCTGAAAATGTAGTTATAAATGTGATTCAGCTTTGTGATCAGCTTTGTGACAGAAAGGTAATCTGTTCGACAAATTGAGGAATTAACTGACATGAAGGAGTCAGGAACGCATAACAAATGAAGAACATGACACTGATGACAGTTGACGAGACAAAGTCTGTTGTATATATAGGGTACGGTAGGACTGAGAGTTGAACTTCCGTGTGCGGCACGCAAAGCACAGATCTTGGTATTTCACAAAAGGGCATGTGTACATATGTACATGTATACCATGATACTGTGTTCAAAGTGCATTGTTGTAGTGGTTAGTGCCTAGTCACGACCAAGGATCACAGGAACTTCACGTATCTTCACTACTCACGTCACAACGTCTATTTTTCAATGAAGTTGTGGAAAGACCAGCTTTAGTTTACGTGAAGCAAATGGTCGAATTTTAACGTAGCCTAACGGTTAGGCGTTAGACCTAGCCTAGGTTACAAATATAATTGTGACCGATTCAAGTAGCACACATTAGCGTAACTGAAGTGTTAGGCCTATACTCCTATAGGCTATAGTGAACAGAAGGGTTTGCCTACATACATTAGGCAAAGCTATGTAACTTTATGAAGAAAATGGCCACTGCAATGGCTGAACACATCCAACATGTTTGCGAACTGCGTCAGTTCTTGCGAAACGAATCTTCATCATCGACTGTCTTTCATCGACTGTATGAGACTTCGAGGTAAAGTTTTAAGTTAGCCTTTAGACTAACACTGAGTTTATGCGCAGGCCTAGCCTAGCGTTAACCCCAACAACCCCAGGCTACAGCCTCTGTGTTTCGCAAGCCGAACTTGTAGAACTAGATCTCCGCGATTTCACTCTGGATTAATCGTAATGAAAGTGGAAAGTCGATTGATTAATAAGGGCAAACCTATTCACTACTTAGCCCTCACCATAAATTCAGTGCAATTGCAAAGCATATAGGCATATATGCCACTTAGCCTACAAGGTTACAGTCTAGGTAAAGCATACGTCCGTGTCGGAATACTGGGGCAGGATTAACTTACATTATTGCGTGAGAAATGAGATGTGTGGACTGTGGAAGATGGTAAGACTTTTGTCACCATCCAAGTCAAATATTTAACACAGGCTACAAGTACTACGCAAGGGGTCTTCAGAAGGGGATCCATTAGTTTCCGCCCCTGGCAGTTTCTGCTCCTGATTTCCACTCCTAAAATAATGGGGCTGAAATTTTTGAAGTTCATTGTTGAGATTTCACTTACATGTTTTTTATTTTGAATTTTTATTTCAGTGGACTTTCTGTCACTGTTATAGAAATTTGTGTCAGTAGCAGGCCTCATTAGAATTTTAGAAATTATTCCGCCCATAGCAAGATTGAGTGTTGATTTGATCCCCCGAAAATAGGCCTTAAAGTTAATTTGTCCAAGTTAAGGTAACCCATCTTGAACTTTCTTGTTTACAAAGTGGAGGCGGAAATTAATTGTTTGAAAAACATTCAATTTCAAAACACCTCTTAAGCATACATTTACATTTGTACTTACACCACTGACTTTTTGATCGACAGCGGTTGAGGCAGCAGGCATGCATCACCTGCAGGCTAAGACTAAATTTAACCTTGATCAGAATTACCACAATTAGGCCATGTGTGACATAAGTCGTGTTTATGAAGTCTTAAATTTGAACAAATCTTCGTTTCATGTTGTTACTTTCCACTCCTAAAAATATTGTTTTTCGCCCCCAAAAATCAGAGGCGGAAAACAACATTTGCTGGGGGGGACTCAAATCCCTTCAGAAGCATCCCATAAAAAGTGTCTACACACCCCTGTTTATTACAAAACTAAGTCATTAGTCACAGTATTCTGTATTCTGTTTTATCCTAGAGATAAATACATTTCAGGGACCTGCAAAGTCAGAGTATGGTTTATACGGGTTTTACAACAGGTCTCCTCTAGGCCTATGCAGTAAGCTGAATACTTCATCAATCTTATCCATCCCTGTAATTGTTACAAAGTAGTGCTATGATTCGATAATTTTATCTATGACCACCGCTTTTTTCTTTTGTTTTAAACCCTGTTTTTTTGTTGCTGTGGTAAAGTATTGGTGATAGGGTTACCAGTAGCAATGAACAATCTGTTCACTTTGTGCATCTAATAAAATTTAGAGAATTATTCCTGGTTTTCTTACAGTTGTGGTTGGCAAAACATACTCCAAAGAGAGACTTCTGATGGAGTTCTTTTGTATAATGCAGCATGTCTGTCAGGAATTCATAGTTTCAGCTTCAGTGACAGCTCAGTCTTAAGTCGTTGTGTGTTCTTTTGTATGCAGTGTCATCCTATTTTGCAGGATCAACACAGAGCCTGTGCATCGGTGTGTAGGCCTACTCTGCATCAAGTTGAAGATGTAATTTGAGTGACTTAAGCCAGTGGCATGCACATAACATGATAATTTCTAGTATTTGCATACATCAGGAGCATAGAGTTCAGCCCAAATTAATAAGGGAAGATTCAAAAAGGAAAAGAAAAAAAAAACAAGTACCAAGGTCCACACTGTTTGTTATCCTCATTCATTTATTTGACATCTTTTTATGTGTGGATGCATGTGTCATATGAGCACACGTAAGTATTGAATTCATGAAATATGGACCAGCAAATTGTTTGATAGAGGAGACAGAAATCAGGTACTGAATGTGGGTAGAATTTATAGACCAACCAATATTTTCAATACTGTGTACCAAGTTATCACATTGTCATTACCCAGGAACGTAAGGTTTAAGAATGATTATTTCACCCAGTAAGATGAAAAATTAAAGTCATTATTTTGTAAACTTAAAATTTTTCAGAAGTCCAATTCAATTAGCATCAAATGTAGCATCCTTGTGCATCTAGTCCACCCTACAGTACATAATCAAAATTTGTCCAAATTCCCCCAGGATGGTAAATGTGGAGAAAACACACCTCCACAGCCTTTGCCAAAGGACAAATCTCCCAAGCATCAACATTCATGCAAGTTTTACTGTTCAAAAACAAGAGGTTCTGTGCCCTAGGTACTGTGGTAGTAGTGCATTAAAAGCAGGAAATGGCAGGGAAAAAAGTTTCATTTGTGTAGCATTAGCAGGGTATGAGAGCAGTACTGTATATAGCAACTAAATCAGTGACCCAGTTTTTGCTGATGTGATCATGTGTCAACCTATCCACTAGCCATTTGTGGCCTAGAAATTCTTGAGTCAGGTGATCTGATTACTGTACATTACTTACAAATTATTTTGTCACATAAAATCATTGAAAACTTGTCTTGTTCTGTTGAAACTTTCTCCAGAAATTCACACAATTTGCTGTCATTGCTGCTTAACCCCGCTTATACACACAAACAACGTAACTTTCATGATCCATGCAAACTACTGTATGTGCTTGGTATTGTACTTTTGTCGCTGAAAAAAAGCGATTTTTTGTACTAATGCAATGGGAAAATTTCACCTGATGTTGGCCTCCTCAGTTCCAAGCAGAGCAAACTGTCTGTGTCCTGCCCCAGTGTAAAATGACTGACAGCCTTGAAGTGAATGATATTGTGTACAAGTTTGTAAATCAATTCGTTGACTTTACTTCCTGGGATTTTGGACGGCCAATCATGAGTTTAAAATGCAAGTGACAGGCAGGACTTATGTTCATAATTAGATGCAAGGCCAGGAACATTGCTTATGATCATGCATTGCAGAAATTCCCGATCCAACTTACGCATCTATGTGAATGAAATTTTCATTTAAAATGTCAGTTCAGTGATATAAAACTTCCCGTTTGTCGCAACCCATAGCAGAATTAGTGCAGGAAATCTTTTCTTCCACCAAGTGTGGCTGCCTATTGCTGTAATCAGGGTTGCCAGTTTGGCATTCTTAAAAAATTTAAAGTGCACCCCAAACAGCATTTTGGCATTTTAAGGGGCCTTATGGGAATAACTACAGTATAAAACACTCTTATAACACTTTATAATGAAATGTCAAGAATATTTTTTCCACAATTTTCAATAGTCAGATGAGTGGGATGTTGCAGGTTTACAATTTACTCACCACTTGCAACAATATAGATTTGAGTATGTAATGATGTATATCTTATTAACATGTGTTGAAAACATTGACAAGTGTTACACTGTAAAAATACAGGGTCAAGTTTCCTGAAGTAGGAGCTAGTTTGTTTCATTGTTTTTTGAGGTGATTTGGCCAGCAATTAGGCCGGTTAGTGCCCCCCCTTCCACAAGCAAACTGGCAACCTTGATTGTAGTCACTATAAGCCCATCGATTGAGTAAGGAATGAAACTGGATTACATGGGATAGCTATAGCAGCAAAGTTATGCCACAGAGGTAGGAGACAGTTAAAGTTAACATTTTGAAACAAAAAATTGCTCATAACTCAAAAACAGAAGGAGATGCCTTTTGTGGAGGGAATTTCAAAAAGTATTGTGAGTATGATCTTTCCATCTGTGCAGTTTCTGTGTTAATGGAGTTAATCTGCCAGAGTTACAATGATGAGTATCAGTTCCACAAAATTCCATTACAACACATTTCTGCTGTAAAATTTTTGTCTGCGATTGTCCTAAGTGATTCATCGGGGGCTATTATGGTAATGAACACTGTTTAACATAGACCGTTAAGCAGCAGCTCTTTATAAAGGTCACCGACTTTGTGCTCAAGTACTGTAAAAAGCAATTTTCAAACATTTCAAGCTGTTTCTATTTTTTTAAATTTCTAAGCAACCTTATGTAAAGTTAGGCCTACATAGCATGTTTGAGCATCTACACCTTAGTAATAGACATTTTTATATGTATTCCCAACAGCAACTCATAATCATGATCCATCTCAAGGTCATAACAAATTGTCAAGTTGAATAAAACAAAGGGCAGCTACTGTACCATGAAAACCAGTTTATCTCTTTTTTTGTTTTTTTGTCTTTGTTGTTGTTGTTTTTTTTTTGCTCCATTATTGTTATCGTTAATTGATACAGACCAATACATTCAACAGTATAGAAGAAAATAGCATATGTGCAGAGTAAGTATCAATCCTGTGACAGCAACATTACTGACCTACTGGAGTACTTGAAAGCCACTTCATACTTAGATGATTATATGGAAAGAAATATATAAAGATGAGCACTTAGGATTCACATAAGTCAAAAACAAACATCACTGGAACACTTGCACCTACATGTAACTATTTCTGCTTCTACAGTACATAGCTGTGTTGTTCTGCTTTAGTGACTTTCATTTAGCAGGGATGAAATTTAGCGGTCGTCCGGTCGTCCGAGACGACCAAAATTTCTGTAGGACGACCAAAGTCACTACCTCAGGTTGTCCTTTGGACGACCAAATTTTACCCCTGGTCATTTATATTGTGACACAATGCGTACAACTTAACACTGAGATGCAACCAAAATATTTAACATGCATGAACTCCATTCCAAAACCATCTGTTTTCTTTCATTCTTGGATTTCTTGGATTGTTCCAACGGAGGGGTGAAAAATATTTTAGAACTGTTTGATTCTCCGGGATTACGTTCTTGTGTCGGTGAGAAAAATAATCCTTGGAAAGAAGAGTGGAATGAGATAAACCACACTTGATGTGTGTTCAATAGACACTTAATGCGTACGACTGTCAGATTTTGATTCAAAAGGAATGAATTCTCTAAATAGTTATAGTACCGTTCAAGATTAGTAATGCATCATATTTTGATTTGAAACAAGCAATATATTATATAGAGATTTTCTTCTATATGATATACACTTTACAGCATCAGTGATTCTAGATATTGACATTTTTTATTATCAAAGTGAAGAGGTGGAATTTTATGGGCTCTCCTCTGGAAATCCCCCTTCCCTTTGGAGAAACCTTGAGCATTACTTTTAAGTTACAAGTCAGTAGTATAATTTAGCTGTGGAATGTTTCAACCTGTGTAAGAAGGACAAATAAAAACATGGTCTTGAATGTGCAAAATACACATTTTGCACAGTGATTTCTGCTTTTGTATGTCCTTTGTGGAGGACGACCAAATTTTTGGAAGGACAACCAAATTTTTGCAGCTGGTTGTCCTTCAGACAACCATTTTCAGTTGCTTAAGGATCATCCCTGTTTAGTATAATGCACATGTACTTTCTAATACCATTCATTTACAGTAAGTTAGTGTTAACAAAATAGTCAATATTTGTAGGCCTAGCCTGTACCGCTTGCATGATTTCACCATCGTAATGCAAAAAAGATGTTTATTAGCTGGAAGACAGTAACTGCCACTGTGTACTAGGTTAACTATGAACGTTTATTTTGATGAATACATTTCTTTCAGACTTCTTGAGGTTTGGGTTTTTTGAGATATTGATATGGAAAGTTTTAAATGGATTTGGAATTTGCTTTTCGTCCATTTTGATGTTGGTATGTAAATATAAACACTACATTTGAAAAAGCAAATGTTTGTTGATTTCTTGGAGACAGTGCCATAATGGTACTGATAATTTTCCCTGGTACTTGCACAAACAAATTCTGCCGCTGGTGACTGAGTACTGGTACTGCAAATGCCAGTACTGACTTCGTTTCTGGGGTACTGCTCAACCCTACTTAAAACCCAACTTCAGCACTGTCATCAGTCGTCTACAACCCATTGTCAACCCTCCTTCCTCAGTTAGACAAAATCTGGATCCACCCCAGGGGTGGTGTCATAAATTTCACATGTCATTTTAAATACACTTCAAGCATGTGAAGTCTTACACTGTACAGGGCTTTATGCCAGACTTGCGTGACTCTTACAGTAGTTGGTAGTGGTTTCTGTGATGTCTGTGATACCACCTGTAGTATGCATGTATATAACGTTATATTTGGAGCAGCAACAATGATATAGACAATGAAGGCAGGCTTGAATTTTGGTTGCAATGATTGTAACATTTGTAATCATGCAAGCATCTTTGTGTGTGTATGTTTGTGATGCCTACCTTGTAAACGCAATATCTCAAGAGGGACGTCTAGACCAATCTTGTATTTGGTAGAGGTCAAAGGTTAATAGGGGTCAAATTTTGAAAATGTAAACATGTCTCAAGAAAGAAAGTTTGGATAATTGTGTTATTACCATACCATATTTTGTATAAAGGTGAACCACATTAAGGACAAGAGCCCATTGATTTTGATGGAAATCAAAGATCATTTGGGGTAAACAGGTCAACAGCAAAAACTTTGTAAACTATATCTCAAGAAGGGAAGCTTGGACAAATGTCATATTTGGTGTGTTGGTGTACTACATTAAGGACAAGAACCCTATTGTTTTTGGTGAAGTGAAAGGTCATTTGGGGTCAGCATCAGTCAAACTACAGAAAGGTTGTAAACAAGATGTCTTAAGAAGAAAACCCATCAAGGGCAAGATTTCTATTGATTTTGGTGGAGGACAAGTTCACTTGAGGTCAACAGGGGTCAAATTGTGAAAACCTTGGTAAGCACGATATCACAAGATGGGAAGCTTGGACAAATGGCATATTTGGCATGTGGTTGAAGTTGAACCACATAAAGTACAAGGACCACCATGTTTGTGGTGGAGGTCAAAGGTCATTTGGGGTAACATCGCTGAAATTGGGAAAACCTTGTAAACATCTGAAGAAGGTTAGTTTACGTATACCACATTAAGTGCAAGGACCCTATTGTTTTTGGTGGAAGTCCAGTGTCGTTTGGGGTAACTAGATTTCAAACTACAAAATAGGTCAGATTCAGGAAAGAAATCCTCATAATGAAATCATCAAAACCACAATGCATTTCTGCATTCTTGCTTAGAAAATTTCCAAGTTTTTCTTTAGAAAACTTGCCTATAGTTCATATTTGGTTGCACGATATATGTTTTGATTGTCTGACCTAAGAACAAAGAGACAGGCCAGAGAAGCACAAAGCAATTATTTCCTTTTTTTTTGTTGCATATCATAAAAGTTCATATTTGGTTGCACAAAATACTTTTTGGTTGCCTGAACTAAGAACAAAGAGACAAACCAAGGAAGCACAAAACACTTTTTTTTCTCCTTGCAAATCATATCCGTTGAGCCGTGTGGGGTGTAGTGTGGCTGTAGTGTCTAGCCCTTGGTGCTTTAAGGTTCCAGTGATTAACTACCAGTGCTGTTTAGAGTCCACCAAATCTGAGTCTGAGTCATTACCTTTCGAGTCTGAGTCCGAGTTTTGGTGTGGAGACAGAGTCAGAGTCACAGTATCGAGTCAAGAGTCCTTGAGTAAATGTTCAAATTTGACATGTACTATGTTGTGTGAATAATGCCATGAAAATAGCCCTTAACCATTTTGGCACCTTAGTAGTTCCCTGTAAAACTATTCTTGACTACTAGGAGATCATCACTGATGCAAACACATTTTTCATTCCCTGCCAGCGGCAGGCAACATATCCATGCGATGGTGATGTTGTGTGGGCGTGTGTGACACTTTGCTTATTTACACAGTATCTCAAGAAGGGTAACCTTGAATGATCTCATACTAGGTGTGTAGGTTTTTCATACAGAGTAGCAGATCCATATTGTTTTTTGGAGGTCAAAGGTCGTTTAAGGTCACTGGAGGTCAAACTGAAAACCTTGTTTACACAATATCTCAAGCTAGATAACCTTGACTGATCATATACTTACAGTAATGTGTTGGTTGGTCATACTGAGGAGATGATCTCTTTTGTTTTTGGTGGAGGTCAAAGGTCATTTGAGGTCACAAGAGGTCAAACAGTGAAAACCTTGTTTAACATGAAATCTCAGAGGGGTAATTGTGACTGATCTCATACTTGGTTTGTAGTTTGGGCATACAGGGTAGATGATCGCTATTGTTTTTTGTGGAGGTCAAATGTCATTTGAAGTCACCAGAGGTCAAACTGTGAAAACTGTTTTTACACAATATCTTAAATTTGATAATCTTGACTAATCGTATGTTTGGTGTGTGGATTGGCCATACTGTGTGGATGATACCTATTGTTTTTGGTGGAGGTCAAAGGTCATTTTAGGTCACAAGAGGTCAAACTGAAAACCTTGTTTACATGATCTCAAGAAGGGTAACCTTCACTTAATGAATACATGAAATTGGTCATTTTTAGTTTTGATGGATGGAAGAGAAACTTATGCGATCATGATCGTGTGTGTGTGGGCGTGTGTTTTCGTGTGTGTTTGCGACACTTAGTTTGTGTGCGTGATATCTCCAGATAGGAGTGATGGATCCTTTTCGTACTGTCTTATTAATATCAATAACCCTGTTGTTTGTGATGGAGGTCAAGGTCGTATTGGGTCACCAGAGGTCAAATACTAAAAAACCTTGTCCCTGCGATATTTCGATATAGGAATGATGGATAGCCTTTATACGTGGTATGTATGCTTGTCATATTTAGAGGAAGAACCCTATCGTTTCTGGTGCAGATCAAAGGTCATCTGGGTTCACTAGAGATCAAATACTGAAAACTTTGTGGATGCAATATCTTCAGATAGGAATCATGGATACTCTTCATACTTGATGTGCAGGTTGGCCATATTGCGAGGAAGAACCTTATTGTTTTTGTGGAGGTCAAAGGTCATCTGCCGTCAACAGGGGTCAAAATGTGAAAACTTATGTAAACACATTATCGCAAGAATTGAAGCTTGGACAGATCTCATATTTGGTATGTAGATGTACCACATTAAGTAGAAGAACCCGCTTGTTTTTGGTGGAGGTCAATGGTCATTTGGGGTCAACAGAGGTCAGATTTGGAAACCTTGTAAATGTGGTATCTTGGGAAGGGAAGCTTAGACAGATCCTCATATTTAGTAGGTAGTTATGCCACATTTAGTAGAGGATTCCTTTCATTATTGGTGTAGGTTAAAGGTCATTTGGTGTCAACAAGGGTCACATTGTGAAAACCTTGAAATCACGGTATCTCAAGGAAGGAAGCTAGGACGGATCTCATATTTAGTATACAGGTGTATTTTGTAAGTATACAAGAATTCTGTTGTCTTTGGGGAGGGTTAAAGGTAATTTGAGGTCAACATGGTCACATGAAATTTTTGTAAAGATATCTCTTGGAGGGATGCTTGGCAGATGTCATATTCAGTATTTAGGTGCATTTCATTGAATACAAGAACCTTTTAGATTTTACTTCAGGTTAAAGGTCATAAATTGAGATCAACATGGGTCAAATTTAGAAACCTTATTGACATGATGCACAGAAGGAAGCTTTCACAGATCTCATAATGCAGATAAAGGATAGGTAGCTTGGGACACATCTAATGCTATAATGAATGTCAGACCCCCCCAAAATGCTCATAATTGGATCATCGAAATTACAATGCATTTGTGCATTCTGGTGTATCGAGGTCAAAGGTGGGAGATCAATAAAGGTCATAATTCAAAACACCATTATTTCCTCAGTGTGGGCCATCCTCCTGTGAATTTACCATGAACCATGAAAGAAAAGCCATTTCCAGAAATGCAGTTTGTTTGTAATGCTTAAATAATTGCAGTTTATGATCAAACAATTCTTGTTTAACTTTTGAAGTAGTGTATTACATCCCACAGATTCTGAAACCTGATTCTGTGTTGTTCAATTCCCACTGATGATTCATGTCACATACCCCTAGTTAGCACTTCAGTTATGTATTTTATGACAACTCCCTCATCAGCTTTCAGTTTTCTCTTAGGCAAGTTGAATTTCACTTGATCATTGGTTTTCATTGGTTCAAATGGTTTCTCTTACAGGCAAGGAAAGTCACTGAGCCAAGACAAACAAAAAAAGAAGAAACCAAGCAAAGATGGAAAAGAGAAAAAGAAGGACAAGGTTTGTGCATTGTTTGGATTCTTGTGCTTTCAAATTCAATTATCAATAAAGAGATCTAGGGGCAAATGATCCCCTCATGTTTTGATTGAGTCTGAATGAGCAAAACACACTTTTGAGAAATTGTATGTGTATAAAGAGATTACAAGTATGTAAGGATTGGGCCTAATTCTATGAGCAGTAGCAGGACAGGGTATTTTGGAACAAGAAAGAAAAAGGAATGCTTTCAAAACTTTGTCACTGTTTTTAGATATCTTGTGTGTTGTTAAGTGCTTGGTTTGAAAGAAGGATGATACCATCATCGCAGAATGTTCATTGGTAAGATATCACTGTTCTTAGGACAAAGATTGCTAGTTGGAAGCTATTCCATGTTCATGCACAAATGTTTCATGCCAGTTACATGATACACAACTACTGTGTGTGAATAGTTATACCTCACCTGTGAAGAAGAAGCTTGGACTGATCTTATATTAGCTATGTAGGTGGATCACATTTTTTGCTATGCTCTTCACTTACCTGTCTCAGCAAAACAAATGCACTCCCATCTGCCGTGCCTAGAGTGCTGGCAACCTTTAACACCGCTACCAGCGCCTTCTGGTCTAATACCGGAGTACCTCCTCCTAAACATTCTGCCATCCTAATGTTCTTGGAGTGTGGAGGTTCAACTTGAATTACATTTGGCTTTTATCCGTCTGTTTTTCCTCTGTCTGGCATCTTTGTGCACTCTGTTGTTAAGGATCGCCTTTTCAGATGAACTAGTAGGGTTCCCTCCCCACCTTCTTCCTGCTCAGAATGGGAGGAGAGGTAGCCACCTGGAGCCAATGGCTCTGAGCGGTCTGCGGTCCTCCATTTGGCACTGGTGTTGTCCGGTTCCACGCCTAAGGTCGGAAAGCATAAGAAGATGTTACCTTCGTTGCAAGGGAAGTCTATCTCAAACAAAATCAGGAAATCCGCCGTCAGTGGCCTCCAGTATGGTTCCAGCTCTTGACCCGAACACCGGACACATGGTAGAGGCCCAGGCTCCACTGGCTCGGCTGTTCCACTAGAAAGCGGGTGGGCTCCGACCAAAGATCCAAGCTGTACCTGCATTTTCTCCGGTCAGTTGAAGGTCCAGATCATCTTCCTGGCCCAGTTCACCATCTCAATCTCCTTCAAGATCCCCGAGAGGGAAGAGGTCCCGGACTCCTTCACACGAGGAGGGCAGAAGTCAAGAAGAAGATATCTTAGATTGCCAGGTGTCGATGGCCCTTTCTGGTATGGACGACAGGGAGGATCCAGATGAGGATGGAAGCATACGAGGGTCCCCAAGGACCCCGACAGAGGGAGGCTTTAGAGATGGAGATCTCCGCCCTTCTGGCCAAACTTGCCGTTGCTCCGGCATCGGGAGAGGAGGGACCCCTCTTCTGTTTGTCTTTCTCTCTAACGAGAAAAAAAGACGGGTCTTGGAGACCCATCCAAAACCTAAAGCCTCTGAACCAAAACTTTGTCGGTGCTTTGGGGGTTTGGACTCGTCCCTCCTCCATTTCTTTTCCACACATAAAGTAAACCATGGCTTCATAGGAAGGAGGCGCTATTCCGATATTAGGCCGGAAGGCGCTGGTAGTGATGTTGAAGGTTGCCAGCACTCTAGGCGTGGTAGATGGGAGTGTATTTGTTATGCTGAGACAGGTAAGTGAGTCACCAGAAGAGTTTGGGGATAACTGCAAATATGCAATTGTCTTGGGTGGAGTGTCAAAAGTGTAGGTTATGTCCAAGAATGATCAATAACTGTTGATACTTGAGGTAAAAATTTCCTCTGGGTAGCATTTTAGGGGGTATCAGACCCTGTTAAATAGCAGGAAATGGGTGTCATACACCATCTGGTTCCCAGTTGATTTTACCCCTGCCATTAAGTTTGGTTGAGATTTAAGTTCATATAAGATCAATCTTGGACTAATCACAAAATCTTGTAAACAACAATATGTTAAATGGAATGTTTGACAGATCTTCTCGATGGTACTGTATGTAGGTGCACTACAATGAATGCAACAAGTCTGTTGCTGCTGGCAGACATCAAAGTGTACTGCAGTGGTCCTGCCCAACCCTAGATTGGCCATATTCAGTAGATAGTTTCTGTTGATTTTGGTTGAGGTCACTAAAGGTCAAACTGTGAAAACAGTTGAAACTGCTGGTACACACAATTTGCATCATGTGCACAGTGGTCAAAGGCTCATGATGCAAATTCTTGCATTTTTGTCACACAGGTCATGCTTTTTGATCAGATTAAAAAGAAGAGTAATAATGTGGACTGTCTGTTGAGGGGACTAGAGTTCCCCTCAGAAGTGTAGATGATAAAATGTGAGCTATTTAGTGTCACTTTAGCTGATAACACCATTATTGTTTGTAATGCAAATTTATTAGGGAGATTCTGATGACCAACTTGAACTGCAGCCACCACGAATTGAGATACAAAACAATGCATCATCCTTCAGTGTTTACACTGCAATCCGGCAGGCCATTTTGGAACAGGAAACGCTAACCAGGAAGTTTATCCAAAGCAAGATAGGTGAAATTGATGAAGAAGGGGAAGAAGAAAGCGAGAAGCTTACAAGCTCATTCAAGCTGCCCAGGGTGAGTCCACCTTAGCTATCGTTTTTATCTAACTAGAGCATCAATGACGCAAACTTCGACTAAAGACGGCATACAAGTTAGTAACGCTAGATTAAAAGTTGAAAAGGCAATGTCCATAATGGTATGAGGAGTTGTGAATGGGGGGTGGGGGTGGGTTACTATTGTTCTTCTGTTTGCTGGTCATTTTACTGTTTTTCTACCTATCAGTTGTATCATCTTGATGCAGCCTTCGATAATGAAGGCCATGCCAACAATAATACATATTCCCCAAAGCAATATCATTCACCTTTGGTTAAGCTATACCATAAAAAGTAGGGGGTTACACTCCCTTCAAGTTTAGCAGTCAACAACAGCTTTTGCATATTCATATTTGCTATTAGTTTATACCAAATGGTGATAAAAGGTGTATCATATATTTCATGGAAAATTGTCATTAATTATAATCAACCATCACGACCAAAATACGTAACCATGTAAAATACTGGAAAAAAAAATTAAATTAGTTCATGTGAAATTTAAAACTAACTCTTTATACCGGCTGGCTTCGTTGTTAGTATCAACGAAAATACTCCTTCTTCAACCATTGTCCTTAATGGTTTCTACTGACCTAGGCATGACAAACAAGTAGACTGCATGCTCTGCATCAAAGACACCCGGCTTGCGTATTACACGTTGACTACCGTAAGAAAATTATGGCACACAAGGCTACCGTACATCACAGCCACCAAGCAGGACTAATCCACTCTGCTTTCATTTCGCATTTTCTCCACAGTTTCGCAATCAATTCTCACCAAATTCATGGACGACCTTTACAACAAGTGTAAAATCAAAATGAGATTAGTTAATTTTCGATTTTTTGCCTTATTCGAGAGAAATTGGCCATTTTCCGAAAGGGTCCATTTCGGACGCCAACCGGTCCATAAAAACGCCATTTTACCGAATTTCGCTTAAAAAAGTACAACTTTTGTGCACGAAAGACCCTTCTAACAGTGTGCAAAATTTCAAGAGGTAACTCCGAAATCCCTAGGAGGAGTAGGTTTTTTGGCGAAAAAATGAAGAATGATCGCTAGCGAGAAAACTAAATCGCCGATCCCTGCCAAATTTTACAGACGCACGCCGCCGTACACGGTCCACCTGTCCACCAAATTTCAGCTCCGTAGCTCCTGTAACGGCCGAGAAATCGCAGTCGAAAGGGCCCCTAACACACTAATTGGTACGCATGACTGCACAAACTGCTCTGGGGATTACATTACTTCGACTGAACTTCGTTCAAGTCAAAGTAAAAAACAGAAGATTGGAACTCCAGTAGTCAACAGTGTGACAGAATCATTCTTTAGAATGTGTAAGGACATGTTGGTCACATCTGTGGTATTTTTTGGTAGCAAAGAAATCGTCTGTGCAGGTGCGGTGGTAGAGAAGATAGAGGTTCTGGCATTTGAAGCAATGAAGCAACTGGGCTAGGTCTGGAGTTTATATGGGTGTGTATGTTTGTTATGACACCTTGTTAACGTGATATTTCAACAAAAGAAGTTTGGACAGGTCTGATATATTGTAGTATGTGTAGCTTCTTGAGTACAAGAAGCCTATTGTTTTTGGTTGTGATGACAATTGTAACCTTTGTAATTATGGATACGTGTGTGAGTATGTATGCATGTGTGCTTGTGTACGCATGTGTGTGCATGAGGGTGGGTGTGTGTTTATGTATGTCCATGCATACCTTGTAAACATGGTATTTCAAGAAGGGAAACTTGGACAGATCTCATATTTGGTATGTAGGTGTGCCATATTGAGTAGAAGAAATGTATTGGTTTTGTTGGAGGTCAATGGATTTGTAAACATGTTATCACACAGTAGGGAGACTTGTCCTTATGACGTATTTGTGATGTAGAGAACAGTGGAAAGTGTAATATTGATTTCAGATGCATAGATTATATTTGGTGGCTCAAACAAGGGTCACTCTTTTCACACCTTGTGCACACGGAATTCCATTTACAGAAACCTTGAACATACAGTACTGTTTTCGCTTAACTCCCGTTGAAAAATTTTCAACGATAGTTGAATGTCAATGAAAATCGTCTTTTGGCATTTAAAATCCATGAAAAATGTTTTTTCCGTTAACAACATTTTGATTGCTCTAGTCATGGTGTGGTAACAAAATTTCAACGAATCTAAACGAGCCTTAAACGAAATTGAACGATATCAAAACCGCGAAGGTAATCAAGAGAATGCGTCGCGGTGAAAACGTGGTCTACACCACTCAGCCGTTTGTGACTGTGGCAGAAGTTCGGGAAAACAACAAGACTTCCGCTGTACAAATGCTGTGTATGTTGATTTGCACCCCTGGCCTGTGGCTGCTATCTTAACTGTGATAAGCAATACCTTAATGTCGCGCGTAGCGGCACCTTTACATCTGGAGACTTACAGTGTTTTTTTTTCTTTTTGTGAATGAAGAAAAATGGTGACTTCACCGAAAACTGGCAGTCTTGTGGGAAAATTGGTACACCTATGATGTTACAATATGACTCAAATAACGTTAGTCCTCGATTTGTACTCTTCACAGAATGGAAAATATTTTAAAGTGTGGCATAGTGTGCACAGTGCGTAGCCTAAGCCCCCTCCCTTGCTTTACTGACCATTAAGGTGGCTACGATTCAATTTTATGAGCAAAAAAGTATAAGTTACATAGGCTGCAGGTAGGCGGAACAGTGGTTTTGCAGGAGAGCAGCAATCAAAAGCTTCGTTTAGGCTAGCACCTTAGACCAGGTGAAAATGTTGGCAAATTTCAAAATACAATTTACCTTTTCTATTTGGTGGAAGAAATCTAGTAATCCAATTAGCTCCGTAAAATCCAGCGTTACATGAGGTTGTTATGCAAAATTAATCTCATAAGACAGATGCTCGAATCACAAAAAAAAACTTTGTTGATGCAACGTAACAATAATGCAGACTTGCCTTGCTGTGCTGCGATCAGTGGCATTTATGTAAAAAACTTTAAGGATTAGTTTTATACAACAGCTGGGCTCCTTGGCGCGAAAGAATGCCGCAATGGTATCAAAGTAACGTATGTACTACAACCCCGAAGCAGTTTGAGGCTGTTCTATATGGAACATCAAGCGTTTTGACATGTCCAATCCTAGACCCGTGTCGGGCCGCCGCCCTTATTTTCCCCAATATGCGTACGCGTTGTGATCGATCAGACCCAGTACCTTCCCCTCGTCGGATGTTGTGCAGCCTACACGTGGTGCCAAATTTCGCGCCGTTCTCGAGCTGGGTTTCCTGCAACCGCGAGAGTCGTAAGAAAATTCAAAGGACTCATGGTGCAGGCGGAGCTAGCGTTCATGCGCGGGATAATTGGAAGATATGATTGGTCAAAAAAAAAAAAAAAATCAGGGTTGGCGACCTCAGATATCGGCCATGGCTAGACTAGGCCCTATGTTCATATTTGCATGCAGTGCGCAGATATTTTGAGTTGGTTAAGCATTGTGTAAGACAGGGTCATGCCATATTTACGAACTCCTGCAATGTTTTTGAAACAATTTACATAACGGCACCCATTAGTCTTGATAATGTAGAAACAAAAGCAAAGATTGTCTTTTTACCCAGCCCCTCTTCTTATGCAGCACATTTTTCTCTCTACTTTTGTTTTGGCGATGAAAACGTTAGACGTTAGACCTTGGCAGGTTGCCAAGTGCATGATACGCGGCAACAGGTGCTCTGTATCGTGTCAAAGGAGTTACTTGACCTACTTTCCTCGAACAAGCTGCATTTTTTTTTTCAAGTAACCAATCCCTGCATTTTCACCTGTTTTTCCAGGGCCTTACTTTCTGTGATACAGTCCACTGTGTGCACGTAGCTGATCAGAGAACAATAACTACAAGTAGGATATTATGTGCATACCCCTTGCATGTTGAATAAAACAGGAGAGCCGTTTGCAGTTGAGCCTACGGCCTGATCGGAACGTAGAAAACTTTCCATAACTCCGATGTTCTTACGTTGTATGTAAACAAAGTAAATTGTCTTTGATAATTCACAGCTTTTTCGTATTTTTCCGTTCTTGACTACATTTTTTACCTCCCGCCTTGAAAAGTTTTGCCTTTTTTAAGGGTTGTAGGTCCAAAGTAGTGCGAGAATTTGCAGTTTTCTTACCGTATTTGTCTCCCCAAAAAGCAAGACCAGATTTATTGCAAATGCTTTATTTTTTTCCTTTTTGGTGGGCAGGGGAGCACAGCCCCTAGGTGCACCCATGCCCTCCCATGGCTACGTGCCTGCACACGTCCCCTTTTCCCATGCAGAATGTGGGAGAGCTAATCTAATTACATTTCATTGAAGAACCATACAGTTGGCTGGCATCCGCTAATATATATAGGGCCTCGTCAAAAGCTACATTAGGGGACGCAATGTTGGGTGTCCACTGAAAACGCTAAAGCAGAATATGCTGTTGTTTTAAGGGGGCTACCAACTGCCTCGTTTATCTTGCTTTCCAAAGTACACCAAAGGACTGTTTACATACTTCTTACAGTTTTAACAAGCTCGCCTACATAAAAACTGCCGTATCGGGATCTAGTCATCCACATCTAGTCTTGTTAAGAAATGCGTTTGCATAGTCCTTTCGTTGTGATAGTATTAGCACGGAAGTGCCTCATATCTATCGCATTGTCCCGTTACACTTTTTTTTTCTGCCGTGATTAAGATGTTCACCTGAAAGACGCGCGGGAAGTAAGCTTTATCCACACTGGGATCACATGGGAGAGAACGATTTAAGAAAAACGATTAAGGCCAAGTTTGTGTCCTCAAACAGCAAACTCTGCTTCAATCATCGGTGAATTCGATTTATTTGCCATACCTCTGTTTACCACATTCTGGTGGTGTTTCAGAGAGAAAAAAAGAAGAAGAACGAAACGTATGTGCGGTTTTTCCACTGTCGTATTAGGTGATACTTTCGATCATTGTCTATTGACAGAACGAAGAGCCATAATCTCAGTGCGGTTTTTAATTTCCTAAAATAGCAGAAAAGTCATTGGGGTTTGCTGGAAAAACCGATAAAGAGTAAGGCTAATACTAGAAAAACAGTACTACTGTATACATTGCCGTGCGTAATGCAACGTTCAACATTTGCCGCATAGTTTCGTTTTTAAAGAAATTGCGCTAAAAATAAGGATTCAGTGGAGTGGTATTAAATTTTGTAAAAGGCGACAAGTGGTATGAAAAGTTATCCCGTATTTTTGGTATGACAGGCTGATTGATTTAAACTCTCAGTCAACTATATGCTTAGTACTCTCTCTCATTTTTCTCCATATACCAGTCATTTCTCAACTTGAAAATATCTTCCATAAACATTCAACAACGGTAGCCTATACATCACAGAATGTTTGCCAAGGTAATGTGGGAGTTCAGGCACTCCGACTAAAAAAGAAAAAAAAAAGCGATTCTCGGAATATGTTATCGTAAATCGAAATGAGGTACCGCAATAAAGCTAGAAATTTATTAAAAAATGCTTCTTATGATTATTTGTCAGGTGAGGAGTTAAGAAAGCCCTTCTTGTGTTTGCATGTGTATCTATTGGCCCTCACACAAGGTCCTCTCTATATCTGTAACAGGAAGTAAAAACACTTTGGAAAGTTGTTCGATGGTAGTGTAAAAAAAAAAGTCCTAATTAAGAACAAAGAAAACACTGTGCAATTGATACTTTTCCCCCAAATACCTTTTAATTGATAAAAAAGTACACGGTATAACATGAAGTGAAACATGATACGGGTTACCATGCAGAAGCAACCGCAACACTAGTTTTTTTTTTCTATTTTTTTTCTATTTTTTTTTTATTTGTTTGTCTCCCTGAGTACGTAAAATTTTTGGGCACTCATATCTTCAACAAGGGGTCTCCAGTATAGAAATAACTGAGTCAGCTACCACCAAAATCCCCGGAAAACTGTCAAGATTACGCAGAATAATATTCGGAAAGACGCCCATAATGCTTTAGTTCGTTGTGTAACCAAAGTAACACATCTGCATATTCTTCAACTTGTTCTTATTTTTTGTTTCTTGTGTGTTTTTTGTGTTAGCGATTACGTTTTTATTTTCCGACTTTTCTTTCGATGCTTCGCAATTTTCTTCATTATTATTACTTCTTTTTTTGGCCTTAGGTTTTGAACACCAGGGATTTCCCAATCCGATCAAATTAATCTTAGGCCATGACCAAAAAGTATTTATTTTTGCTCAACTACTAACTCTATAACGTAACCACTACAGTTTCTTAAATGCCACGCAGTTCTACCATAACTACAGTACGTTACTGAGCTTAACTTGGCCTGAAATCTTACTCATTTTCTCCTTTCAATAACCCCCTTTTTCACTCCACACATAGGACAACAGTTCTAGTTGAAGCATCATCTAGGTACAAACACATTTTTACACCATTCGGCGCGCCGGCGCGGCCAGCTATTGAAAACCACAGCTGTAGCTAACATTCTTGGCGACCAGCCAGAAAAGTTCTAGGGCTACGGTGAAGTTGACCTAGATATTGAAATCTTTTTCATGCTGAAACCATTTTTTCCTTAGTAGGGGTGTTTTTTTTTTCATGAAGGTCCCGCCTTCGCAAGTAACAGTATGTTGTGAGTGCCTGATTCAATAACTGCCCCTTTAATGAAATGGAAGTATCTTCGCCTATCGAGGGAGTATGTTATATTTTTTGGCAACTATACATGATTTCAACTTGGAATGAATATCTGCGTCCCATATATCGCTTGTAAACTATCGCTTTTCTCTGAAAACAGAATCTTCAATCTTTTCATGCAAATTAATGTAACATTTTACGACCAAACATAGAATATGACAAGAAAAGTATACCAAACTTTTGTCAGAGTATACATCTCAATGTATATATATATCATTTAAACATTCCAAATGTAACCTACGCACTAAAATACAAGTAACGCTTCCCGGCAAGATAACTACAGTAGAGTCACACAAAGAGTAGTTACTAGTTTATTCTCAGTCAACGTACAAGGCGGCTGTGAAAAACCTAGTCTAATTGCCGACAACGATATTCCCCGAAATTCAACGGCTCGAGAAACCGCAATCCTCGTGCCAAATATCGTTGGAAAATGTTGGGTAACAGTCAAGTAGCAATTAACGATGAGATCGTTGAAGAAGTTCAATCGTTTAAAATCGACACTCTTCGCCAGATATTTAAGAAATTCGACAGAAAGTGGCTAAAATCGTGGAAAAAAAGATTAACGAATCTCAACGGGAGTTAAGCGAGGACAGTACTGTATTTCTCATTTACAGTGGTATATGTAGGTGTGCATGGTGAGTTATGGTAGACCTACCTATCAGTCATAATGGCTGGAAAAAACCGGCAAAACAGGAAGCACATTAACCGTGAAATCTTACCTACTCTAGGGAAATTTGCTCTAACGACCATTGAAATCAGTATCCTTTCAACCATCGTCTTATCAAAATAAGTAAATAAAAGGTCCTTGTCAACTTTCATTGCGATCATTTAAACACATTCCTCACTCCCAACTATCCAAGAATATTTAGTATCTTTGGTCTCTCATCTCTATGTGCGAATTCAGTTGGAATCTACCAACACATCATAGGGGTGGCATATACTACAAACACTATGAAGAGAAGTAGCATGATGTCAAGCCTACACTTTCGTGAAGCCCGAGTAACGATACGCAATTTACACAACGCTGTGACAAAGTTCCTCCTCGTACTCATTGTATAGCTGCATTGAACATACAAATTGCCATTCTGTCATGGTACTAGGTGCAAAGTCCAAACTTGCTTTTGACCAATGAGTGAGCTGTACATTGAGGCTTTTTGCTTTCTTACGAGCAGCAGAGTAAGGAACGTAACAGTGACATAGTTGCTTCTGATGTTTCAAACGAGTTTGGTGTATATGAGCAGTACAGTAGTTGCAAAAGCGCTACTGTAGGTGCACTGTATGGCTCAAAAGTTGATAAGTTTGTTTGACAGAGAAAAGAGTAGAACAGACTTTGAAGGAAGAGAGATTCTTTTGTTCAAATCAAAGAATTCGAATGCTCTACATTAGTAGTTAATGCATGAAAAAGCCAAGTATTAAGCTTTCGCCATGCTTGAATTGATGATTATGTGGGACTGGAGGAAATTTGTGTTGGAAGCCATCACAAAAGCCCGGTGGGCTTCTTAATTTTCTGTCCACTGAGTACATTCATCAGGACCTTGGAGGGTTGTTACCTGCAATCTGATAGCTTCATTTTTCATAAATTGTTCTGTACGCCATGTGTGAACCCATGGTCACACTCTGCTGAGGTAGTATTTGTATTAATCACATGGGAAATAATTCTTAGCTTGCCCAGAAATTGTGGTTTTTTCCAGCTGTGTCTGTCATTATCTTAAGGTAGCAAATGTTTTGTGTATATAATCTTTGCAACATTGTAATATTGAATGAAATAAAGTACTGACAAATTTTAATGACAAAGCACATTGCACAACCTCACCAATATGCAGTATGTCAGATTCAAAATACTCATACTGTAATTAATCATCAAAGCACAATGCTTTTGGACTTTGTTGGTGGAGGTTGATGGTCATCTGAGATCAACAGGGGTGAAATTATGAAAACATCATTAACACGATATCCAAGTCAAATTTGGAACAGATCTCATGTTTGGCATGTAGATGTACCACATTGTGTAGGTGATACAGATTGTGTACAAGTTACCTGGTGTTTTTGATGGAGGTCCAAGGTTATTTGGAGTCAACAGTGGTCATATTGTGAGAACCTTGTAAACCAACATCTCAAGAAGGGAAGCTTGGACAGATGTCATGGTGTACCATGATGAGTGAAAGAATCCTATTTGTTTTTGTGGTCAAAACCCATGTTAGCTTCAAAATTAAGGACAGAAATGCCCTCCTTCCACAACAAAATTAGAGGGGATTTCCATTTTTGGTTGTGATGAAATTGTAACCTTTGTAGTCAGGCGGCGGTGTGTGTACACGTGTGGGTGTGTATGTGTGCCATTGTATTGTAGTACTTTCCAAGGATATGAACAAAAGAATTTCAGGTCCTCAGATAGAATTTCTATAGATTTCTCAAGTCCTCAGAAAAACTACAATAGGGAGTGTATTATTAGGGTTAGGGTTCATTAAGCAACAACAAATGAAAATTCAGTGAAGTCCTCACTCCAACTGTAATGTCGATTTGTGTGTGTGTATGTGTGTTTGTGATGCCTACATTGTAAACAGGATATCTCAAGAAAGGAAGCTTAGAAGTGCTCGAATTTAGTATATAGAAGTACCACGTTGAGTGCAAGAGCTCTATTGTTTTTGGTGGAGGGCAAAGATCATTTGGGGTCAACAAAGGTCAAATTGTGAAAACTTTGTAAACACTATATCTCAAGAAGGAAACATGGATAAATGTCATACATTGGTGTACCACATTGAGTATAAGATCCCTATTGACTTGGGTTGAGGTCAAAGGTCATTTGTTGTCAACAGGGGTCAAATTGTGAAGAACCTGTATACTTGATATATCTCAAGAAGGTAAGCTTGGACAAATGTCATATTGGTGTACCACATCAAGTATAAGATCCCTAACTTTGGTTGAGGTCAAATGTCATTTGAGGTCAGCAGGCAAATTGTGAAAACAATGTAAACACAATATCTCAAGAAAGGAAGCTTGGACAGGTCTCATATGTAGTACATAGATGTAACACATTAAGTTCAAGAACCCCCATCATTTTTGGTGGAGGTCAAAGGTTATTTGGGGTCAACAGGGGTCAGATTGTGAAAACCTCGTAAACACTATCTCAAGAAGGGAAGCATGGATAAATGTCATACATTGGTGTACCACATTGAGTATAAGATCTCTATTGACTTGTGTTGAACTCAAAAGTCATTTGTAGTCAACAGGGATGAAATTGTGAAAAACTTGTAAACATGATATCTCAAGAAAAGAAGCTTGGAAAATGTCAAATGTGGAATGTTGGTGTACCACAATAAGCACAACATCTTTATTGATTCAGATGGAAGTCAATGGTCATTTAAGGTCAAGAGGGATCAATTGTGAAAGCCTTGTTAACACTGTATCTCTAGCACTGAAGCTTTGACAAATGTCTTATGTGGTATGTAAGTGTACCACATTGATTAAAAGATCATTTTTTACTTTTGTGGAGGTCAAAGGTCATGTGAGGTCAACAGGGGTCAAATTATGAAAATATTGTAAACATAATATCTCAAGAAGGAAGACCTGGGCAGATCTTCCATTTAGAATGTAGGTATATCTCACTGAGTATTCAAGGATTCCAATGGCTTTGGTGAAGGTCAAAGGTTGTTCGAGGTCAACAGGGTCACATCATGAAATTCTTGTCAACATCATATCTCAAGAACGGAAGCTGTGACGATGTCGTATTCAATATGTAGTGTCTCAGTGAGTGCAAGAATTATTTGACCTTTAATTGAGATCAAAGGTCATTTAATGTCAGCAAGGGTCAAATTGTGAAACCTTGTAGACATGGTCTCAAGAAAGGAAGCTTGTAACACATATCATATTTGATAGAAAGCATAGGTAGCCTTTGACACACTATGCTATAATGTCAGATTCAGAAAAAATGCTCATAATCAGATCATCAAGACCACAATGTATTTGTGGCATTCTGGTTAATGGAGGGATTTTCAGAGATGTTGGGTAAGACTGGAACACCATATTTCTTACTTGGAACTAATCACAAGCAATGTTTCTGTCTAGCCTTACCCTTGGTCTACCCCTTAGCAGTACTAACATTAGCCCTTCTTTCACTGAAGGGGAACAAGGGGGGAAAGTCCAATTTTGACAACAACCTGAACACAAAAGGAAGGAAAAACAATGGGAGAAAATAGTGTGGGAATTTCTCTCGTAAAAATTGTATCTGTGGGGGACCTTAGAAGCCATGTGCAGGAATTGCACACCTTAGCCTGAGTACTGGTCAAAAGTTATTTGCATCAACAGAGTCAAATTGTGCACTGGAAATACAAAGGACTGTTCCACAACCAATGCACTGTTCTCATATTTGTTATGTGGTTGTAGTGGTGTATCTTATTGAGTACAAACCCTTACATCATCTGGTGGTTCCCATTAAATTACCTTTTGCCCAAGAAGGGTCCATTTGTGAAAAGCATGCACTCATGGAATCACAAGACAGGAACCTTAGACAGATGTATGCAGGTGTGCATGTTGAATCATGATGCCTATCAGTCATCATCTTATGTCAACAGATCTGTCATTGTTTGTAGTGTTTGTCTCATCTCAATTGGTGACACGATAAGTTACTCTAATATTAAAATCAAGCATGTTACACATGTATCTTTGCATGTACAATATGCCATTTTGCATTACAATGCATTTTTTATGAACTTCTTTCACAATCTTGAATGTTTATATGATTTTGTCCATTTAGGTGGTCGGGTTTGGTCTCCGTAGCGTGTTTGAACTGATCCGTGAAACAAGGAACTCGCATCCCACATTTTGTGCCAAAGCATTGAAAGCACTGCTAGACATTCTTCAGGGCCTAGTACCTGAAGAGCTGGCAGGGGAACCCTCTGATATTATGGGTAAGTTCTTAGTATCCAATATTGAAAGTCAAAGATTCTTTAATAATTAGACCCACAAAGAAGCTATGCAGTTAGCTTTGAAACAAGTACAAGCTTTTTGTGTGATAATTAAATATGTCTCAGTAACTATGAAAGTCCAAAAAGGTGCAGGGCCATTCCATGTCAAATCACCCCCAAAAAGTAAAATTTACCTGACAGTTTTTCATTTTGATGAAATCTGGTGCACTCGTTGAGTGTGATCTGACAGCACCAAATCTCAAATTTTAGGTCAAGTGGAATGTTTGGGAAATTCTGCACACCAAATTTTGGGATTTTATAGAGAAATGTGTGTGGCTGTCTACCTTTGAACTATTGTGCCTCAATACCATTTTCATGAAATTGGTGTTGTTGGACAGTGAATTCAGTAAGGATTTCAAATCTTCCAGGCACTTTGACCTTTTATCCTCAGATTTGACCTTGCAATTGCCATTATGAATCATGTGATCTTGACAATATATCTCATAAACTGTAAGCTCTGACATGGGTGTGTCTCAATAGAATATTAGCAGACTTGTTGTGCAAGCACAAAAGGACGAGTAAGAGTACGTATTCCTGAGTAGGAGTATGATTTATAGTACAAGTCCATGAGTACGAGTACGACTACAAGTACTTGATTTTCAAATCTTCTGAGTACGAGATTGAGTTCAAAGCCATGAGTATGAGTACGAGTCTAAAGCCATGAGTACAAGCACGAGTACAGAAAAATGTACTAAAAAACAAGTACATTTGCAGAGTTCATTTGTCAATAGTATTTGTTAAGTGTGTTTATAGGCTGGAGTAATATAACAGCCGCAACGTCTTTAGGTTAATTTAAGGAATGTTATTGTTTTAAATAAAGACTAACTGTCTTAAATTGTCCCCAAGGTTGATATTGGAGTTGGCTTGGTAATGTGGTTGTAATGACTTGCATACAAGAGATCTCTGGATGAGATCCCAGTGGGTATTGACAAGGCAACAAGTCATCCACTCTGTGTGATTTAGCTATCAGCCAGTGGGACAATGGCACCTCCACCCTTTCAGCTTTTGGAAAGTGGCTAAAAGCAAAATATGTTTTCTTCGGGTTTGAAACTGAATGACCAATTTGCAATAAAGTTCATTTTCTCCTACGCAAATCACAACTTGCAATTGTGCTTTACAGTGAAAACTTGTGATTGAACTTTATTAGAAGTCATCATCATTGCACACTGAGCAGTGGTACTCAGATTTAAACATCCAGCAGTCATTTCAATGGCATCGTTTCATTTCAAAGTAAATTCTCTGAAAAATTGTTTTGATGAAGTGTAATCTGCTACAAAACAAGGTTTTCCAATTCAGTGGAGGGACAAAAACTAAAATCTACCAATAAAAAGAAGCTAATTGAGACCTTGCCTGTAAAGTAGACTGAATATACAGGTGGGCATCTGTGTTGCCTGACAAGGAATGTCTCATTCAACAGTTCATCCGCTCTGTTTGATTCAGCTGTCCGCCAGTAGGACAAGGCACCGCCACCCTTTCAGCCTTTGGAAAGTGTATAGGTTTTAGACTGGGGATACACTCACGTCAGTCAAATGGGGATGTTACCTTCATAGGGCAGGCTTAGGGAGCGTATATTGCACATTCTTAGTAGCGATCAGTACAAGCCCACCTCATTAACCCCTGAGCACTAGTCAAAAGGAGAACTAGGTGAATCCTGTTGGTGCTCAGAACTATGGTTTGGGGTCCTGATGAGCCAATGGACTTCCTGATCCTCAAATGTCAAACTGTTAAGCTGTTTTTCTGTTTGTAAACCTGTAACATTAAAACTTGGCTTTTGATAGCTATATAGAGCTCTCTAATATCACTATGTTTTGTACAAAAAAGAAATAGTAGTGACTGATTTAAGTGGTGGATGAAATCAATGAAGTAATACCTATGGTGTAATTATGATTACTTCCACTGCCATAAAAAACGCTTTGTCTTCTTCATGTCGTCTGACTGGTTTTCCAGTTCAGTGGGAGGGGGGGGCAAAACTGAAATTAACCAATAAAAAGAAGTTAATTTAGACCACGCCTGTAAAGTAGACTGAATATACAGGTTCAGCTTTCAGTGAATTTTAACTTCCAAGTGTCTTACTTGTGTTTGCCACTTTCAAAGGTTTAGCACATTGGTCCAGGGAGGCTACTCCAAAACTGGTTGGTTTACATTATCTCAGTTGCTAAGATGTACTGTTCTGCGAGGCATTTTCTCCAAAATGCGAACATGTCAGCCAGTCCCAAGTCTCTGTTATTGGGAGTGCACCCTTACCAACAACTAAAAGTAACATCAGCTGAGATTTTAAGTTTTGAGAGGTTTTAGGCTCTAAGTTATGGTGATCCAAGGTAGATTCAAACACTGCAGTCCTAGACTACACCAAGGTATTTTCTTTTGAAGATGAGACTGAAGTCCTTATATGCATAAGAAGATGATACTCTTAAACAGTATTTAATACCCCTAAGTGGCTACTGTAGTTATTTCTTCTTTTTGTTCAAAGACAGGCTCCTTTAACCCTTTGTTAATACAAACCTTAATGCTGCTTGTAGCAGAATACAGTTTCCTTTCTGGAGGTAGTCTGTATTGATCAGCACAGGGAGCTTTAAATAATTACAAGTTCTTTTTTGTTTTTCAAATTAGAAAGGATCAGTGAAGGTTACAAATATTAACCTCCTGGGCTGAAATTTTGTACTCATTAGTAAATTTACGAGTACGAGCACAAAATCCTGAGTACGAGTACAGGGGCCCAGGTACAGTACGAGTATGAGTACGAGTACAAAGCCATGAGTACGAGTACTTGATTTTCAAATCCTCCAAGTACAAGTCCAAAGCCATGAGTATGAATATGAGTACAGAAAAACATACTTAAGTATGGACTCGAGCACTATAAGTCTGAATATTACTATTGATAATGAAAGAATATCTCTAACAGTATTAAAAGTCTTCAAAGCAGAATTGATTTATCTTCATACTTGTAATAACCAATTTTGACATGGCTGAGATAAAATTGCTTTTGAAGCTAATCCTGATAATGTTTATAATTATTCAGATCCACTATTTGACCTTTTGCTCGACCTCACCACCGTCAACAGAGGGAAAGAAGATGTGACTGAACTCCAGTCTCTCAGTGCTGCCTGCCTCATCAGCCTCATCATTGCAAGAGGAGAGACAGGAAAGCTCCTTGCAGGGATATCTGCTCTGTTGATGCATGGTCAGAGGATGCCAGATCAAAGAGTTGAGGTAAGGTAGAAGTTGCAGTATATGTGGTGCCAAAATGTCTTTTTGTGACAAACTTGGAGCCAATGTGTGTAAATATGTCGAGCAAGTCTGGAATATTTTACAGCCAAGTCTGAGGTATTTCTTTCAGGTAATGGTATGTTGACTATATCTGCTTTAAACTTATATTGAACATTACATGAATGTGGTAGAAGAACACTGACTATGAACTCTCTAGTTTTCTTAATATTTTTCATATATTTGAAGTGACTCTGAGTTTGATATGTGTACGCAGTATACCTTCAACAAGTTTGAGAAATGAATGAGAAAAGAAGGAAAAGAAGCTGTGTCTGTAAGTGTGGCATTTTTTCATGTTAGGGTAATGCCTTCAATGTAATTACTGTGTATAGTAAGTTGCCATCTTGGCATTCCACATAGTAGCCTTGGTCTGGACTGAGCAAACACTAAGTCTCAACGCATTACACAGCTAGTGATTCTATATGCCTTCGAACTCTCTTGAATGATGTTACGATACTTGACGTCTATGGAAGTTTGGAAATATTTCAGAACTCTGTAAATAACATATTGAGCTGGCCATCCATGTGCTGGCCATCCATTCTTTATTAATCCACAGATCTGGATACTCATAAGTATTGTTAGATCCTCTCATTGTGACTGATTCTTTGAACATATTTAGCCGCAGTTAGTTCAAGGAGCATATCTCAGCTGTATCATCTCGATTGTGGACACTACTAATTCAACGGTCGGAAGACAAACCGTCTGTGATGCCGTCTATCATTAACCTTGCTGTCCGACTCCTAACCATCAGTTCTAAGTAGAGACTGTGTTTCATATCCGGTCACCATTTTACACCAATTTCTGACTTTCATTATCTTAACTTTTGGCTGTGGTTTTCCTGCCAAGCTAGTCTCATAATGTTACTACAAAACCCCAGGCAGAAGGCCAGTCCAGAACTGTTACCAAGTAGACAGCTAAATAGGTACCACAAGTCTAATAGTGCAACTGTAGTTAATTGAACATCATAATCAGTTTTAGCCTATTCAATTTTGTACATTGTAATGTGAATCGGCCTGAACCTGAAAACTGAAAGGGAAATTATAGATCTGATTGAAACTTAAAGCAGTACTCTCATTCTGTCTATTGTCTTCATGGGTACAAATTTATTTGCATTCTATTCTGTAAAAAACTGTTACTAAATAGTGAGTGGGTTTCATCCAGTTGTACTCCAATTGGATGAATTTGAAAACATTTTCAAACTGTGTAGGTGTCCTGATCACATTTGAACAGGTTCCGTCCAATGTCATAGCCTTACAGGACAGCATCAAAGCCATACTCGTTGGAAAGACAACCTTTCCAGACTGGTTTAACACCGGCCTACCTGATGGTGCTCTCCTTCAGTCATTTCCTGTTCAAATGAAAACAACAGGTATTTATCCTTGTTATTACTGTTTATCTCTTTTGAAATGCAATGAACTTGAATGAAGCCACTGTTGATCGAAATTAAATGCTCTTGACAAATCTTTTTGAGATGAATGTTGCTCCTTATTCTTGTCGAAGAATAGGACATGCATGATGCAAGAAGTTGTCAGATAAAACATTCCTAGAAGACATGCATATTATATTATTGTTACATAAGTTATTGAAGTTTATGACATAATGAAATATCCCTTTGGAAATGTGAAGTTTTCATTCCAGTAATTGCAACACATAGACTTGACTGGTATTTATATTGTAATGTATATAAGCAGGATGTATAATCATCAATGATATCTCTACTTGTGTGAATAATTTAAATTGCACTGCTGTAACTCTGCCATACATCTGTAACAGTGACAGCTTACAGTCTCAGCCTTTTCTCTCCTATCTTCCTTCTTATCCTCCTTTTGTTTGTGGCCAAACCATTGTTTTAAATTTTCTTATAGTTGTCTGTGTTCCTCATATTATATAAGAAGTACATCAATCTGTTTGTATCTCATACATTTTCTCCCTTTTTACAGATCAGAAAAGTGACAGTCATGATCAGAAGTGTGCAATAGCTAGTAGTGGTTCCTTTCTCTACATTCATACTAATGTGGGGTTATTTAAAGTTGGCTCAGGCTATGGAAATACATTGCAGGTTTGTCACAATGTCATGTTGGGCATGAGCATTGAGTAATTGAAAAATAATTGTAGCCTCCTCCCTCATCCCCTTTTCCATCTCTGGTATGAAAGAATATTAGAAAATCATCAGTTTTGTATAAATCTAGTTGGCCTGACAATATGCTTACATGTCTCCACTCAACTGTTGATGTTATTCTAGATGAAGACTCCATTGTCTAAGGTGTACATAAGTTGGAACTGTAACTGCTAAATGATGTATAGAGATCATCATCTGATTTCATACATGTGTCTTTCTTTTGATCATTCCACCAAAAGTAGACTGCTTGTATCTCCCTTCATGATACTTTTAGGAATTCTGAGCAAATGATAATGACACCCAAGCCAATATAAGTTTACCAGTTTTGAGCAAGGACATTTTTATAGACTGCTGGAGGGGGGGGGGGAGACATGCTCCCAGAAGGTCCCTAAGTGCCCCAGTCAACTCATTCCTCCTCCCAGGACGATTTTTTGTGATATAAAACATATAATCATTATAATGATAATAGCTTGATAACTTAATTTAAACATATCTATCATATCTAGAAATGTAATCTAAATTTTCTGTACATTCATGGCATTTCAGATGGGGCATTTCAGTTCATTTGACTTCAAATGCTTATGATGTATTGCCACTCCAGTTAAGGTTCATTGTAAAAGTAATATTATCAAATAATTTTATCCTAACGTTTTTTGGTGGAGGGACATTTTCGCAAGGGGAGAAGATGTAAAATGAAATTAAAATCCCCAAACATGTTGTTTTTAGCTATTGCTTGTAGGCCTTGAAGATTGCTATTTCTGGCAATTTGAGAAGCATTTTTGTAACAGAAATTTAGATATGCTATGCATTAAGCTATATTGGCACTGTGCTTAGATGGTCCCCTTTGTTTATTGGCCACCCCACTTCAAATTTCTTAATAAATGTCCTGAATGTACATGTGGGTACGGTTGGATAATTTCACACCTGCATGTTACATAAACTTTGGGATCACAGTGTCTAGCTTCAAGTACGAGAGGTGAACACCTAAAGTAAAATATCAGAGATTTCTGATTTTACCTTGATTTTATTCTGGATTTTTTTTTTTATTAGAGATTACTAAAACTGTATGAACATGTTGATAAAAGAAAATTATTTTGATGATCATGTTTACTTTGTGTGAGTGACTGCACATTGTAGGAGTGTGCAGACCTTGCTAAGAGCTCCCATGAGGTTGGTGTCTGGAGCTGATTAGCAGCTTAAAGTAACCATGTGATTTCAGACTTGAATATGGAAATAAACTGAACCACTTAAGGTGTTTGACAACATTTTTACAAACTATGGCTGGAAGCATGTGGAGATGCTTGGTGTTGTGTGTGAACTTCCTGAAGGTACCTAGAATAGAAAGGACCTGGAAATCTGGGATAAAGACAGTACAGGACTAATGTAAAGAAATAAGACTGCATGACACAATTAACATTTTGACGAATTATACTGCACTATATGCTGGCCTAAATTTATTAACTGATGGCATAGTGTGTTCGCCTGTATTTTGTGCAACCCTTGATATCAACAAAGTTGTAGACAGGTGTACTCTTTACATGAACCACCTTGTCCGGCAGCTAATTTCTTTCTGGAACGATCAAACTGGAATAAATGTGGCCCTGAGTAACAATTTCTAAGTTGAAAAGTTTAGGTAAGGGAATCATGGAGACGGAATGAAGTTCATGCCTTGGTTACATGAAATTAGGACCTACCATCCATAGCTTATACAATGTGACAGTACAGTTATCACTGTCTTGTGTTTCAACATGTATATCAAATTTCTTGCTATCTTGCAAAATCTGTCACATGGTACTTGAAGTGTCATACACATAACCTCTATGACATTATTTTGTGGTGGAAAAAAGAAAAAGGTCAAAAAAGTGAAACCCTTACATTTTAGGGTGCTAATGTATTTAACTAATGAAAATAAGGGAAATGTAACCCTAACATTAAAAAACAGTAATTGATCTGATATTTTCAAAGAGTGAATAAGATAGTAGATTAAGTTCTTTCTATGTAATCTAGATGAGAAAATGTAAAGTTCATAGGAAACATTGAAAATCCATGTAAATGCTATTTTACATATAAAGTTAAAGGTGTATAGTCATATCAAAGACTAGATCATACTTCAGTGTGGAAATGACTAGGCTTAGAGCACTGTGGTCAAATGATTGGAAAGCACAGTGCTAACAAAATGTTAAGTATTAAAAAGTATTGACATACTTGTTTTGGAAAAAAAAAACCTGGCATATAGTTGTTTAATTTTGTCATTTGTGAAAATATCAGTGAACTGTATAATTTTGACATTC
Source organism: Stichopus chloronotus (assembly GCA_021234535.1). Taxonomy (NCBI): domain Eukaryota; kingdom Metazoa; phylum Echinodermata; class Holothuroidea; order Aspidochirotida; family Stichopodidae; genus Stichopus; species Stichopus chloronotus. Next base: position 15,762,687 of record CM037834.1, read on the forward strand.
CACTGTGTACTGAGCACAGATGAACATTCTGTCAAAATCATTATCCTAGTCGTCTTCGTTGCCTTGTCTTCCACATCCTTACCATCATCCTCCTCCTCGCAGTAGACATTGTCATTCTGATCATCGTTCTCCTTGTTCTCTTCATTGTCACCATTCACTACAAACTCGTCACCTTGGAATCAACAAGGAATTCCTTTCAAACACTGATACCCTCTTTCCAAAGCATCTTCTTTAGGGAACTTTTAACATTTCTGTTTTTCTTTTGCAGGGCCACATTTACGCAGCCAATCCCAGCTTTTACCCAGACCAGTGTGGATGGTTGGTGGTCGTCAGGGGAAAACTTTATTTTGCGCCGTACTCACCGAGATACCCTTCATCATCTTCCTTTCCTGTGTCAAAGATAAAGCTTGTTTCAGTGGATTTGGATACATTGCAGGAAATTGGAGCCATACAGACTGGTTAGATTTTTAGCAAAGCTTAAGAAATGTAAAGTGAATCATAGTGTAGAGCAAATCACCAGATTAGACCACCCTTATAGCTGCTGTTGAAATGAGATCACTGAATTTTGAAATGTACTCAAAGTTTTTGAAATATTGACTTCAATCAAATGAAATGTTAAGATAGCTTCATTTTTTTTATTCCTTGCGGAAGGCAGGCAAGGAATCTATGCGATGGTGATTTTGGTTTGGTGTATGTGTGTAGCAGCAATCTTGTTATTACTGTAGATTTTTGAAGGGAAGGTATGAGATTGGTGAAAGTTAGTGTATGGGTAGGACATGTAAAGATCTTGGCTGGGATTGTTTTTGGTGTAGGTCAGGTGTAGGTGTGGGTTTGGTTTTGGTTTAAATTGGAGGTTATTTGGGTCCCCAGGAGGTGCAAAATGTTAGATGGTACTTTTTTTCTCTTCTTGTGGGTAAAACAAGCATGTGGTATTACTGGCATTGACAGACCAGCAATACTTTGAAATCTTTTATAAAATTCAGTTAGTATGTTTGGTCTTATAAATTTGAATTCTGTGACTTCATGCAACCAAAAGCAATTCATACCTTTATAATCCTTTTGTTATTAATCTATTACTATTTACTGAGCTGTTTTGATAGTTATAAGTACAAAATTCCCACAAGACAAGCAATTTGTGTTTGATTTTGCTTTTCTAAGATAAAATTTCTGGCATACAGAGAGAATTTTTTTTAGCTTCAAAAGTGACCATTGACCTCTGAGGTCACTGAGACAGGTATTATCAATCCCAGAGGGTTCTTTATCTAGCAGTTGACCTGCGCATCTAGAGAGAAGTGATTTGTCATGTCGATTTGGATTTGGAGAGATTTTTTACTTCAAGATACCGTCAGATAGTAGGTATAAGTTGGATATATCCAGCAAGCGAAAGGCAGGCTGTAATTAATTGACTTAAAAGATGCAACTTGTAACTGTAATATCAATATATACCTAATATCAATATATACCATGTGCTGGCTGCAGAATTCTTTACAATCAATTACAAACCTGGAAGGACATTAGAGGAAAACTTCTGTAAATAATGTGAAATTTCAATTTCAAACTTTTACAGTAGCACTAGAAAAAGGCTAATACATGTAGTTAAACCTGTCTTTCTGCTTTCATTTCTTTCAAGTAGTTGTGATGATTCAGTTTTTGCCATATCACATCATATGCTGTATACAGAAAAGACTAGTACTTAAATTTCTTTGGGGCACAGTATCTTAGGAGGGCATTTGGACATTCAAGTCTAACAATGGCAAGGAATCACTAAGCCTCTTGGCTTTCTGGTTTTTCTTTGTCTGAGAACAAGATAGTTCCAACAATATTATTTTCAAATAGTGTGAATAAGTCACTGTTAAATGCAGACCCATATGTTGGACTAGTGGTTGTTCTCACTTTGTAAACAATGTCATTTCTTTTAGATACTGAATGCTGTAGAAGCTTGATGGCTACATCATGTAAAATTTAGGTAGATTTTTCTAGGTGCTTGACATGTACATGTTGTAAGTAAATAGTGCTCCTAAACACATGCCATGTGACGTCATGTCAAGTAGTTACTCACAAGCACTCTTTTAACGATATGGATATAGTGCATTGATTACCACTGCAGTGTGTATTACAGAAATTGTTCACAATGCAAATATTCATGTGTGTCATAATTCAGGTGGTGGTACTTAATGAGGTAGTTGCATCCCTACGAACAAATTAATGACATCTCAAAGGCATTTGCTTACACTGTTAGCATTGTTAGCATCTGAAAGCTGTCATGGCTTGCTTTTATGACACTTTGTGGTCTGTTCTTTTGCACTCATTACTATGAAATAGTGTAGAAAGTTGATCAAATCAAACCCCTGATGTTGCTAATATTGCTGACGGAATCAGCAGTTCCATTATGATTAAACCTGCACACAAGACCATTTAAGATATATTGTCTAATTACATACATGTCCAGTTTGGTGAACAAAAAACCGAATCATGTCAGGGACTTACTAATGTGAATCACACATGATAATACGTTGTTCATTACAGCTCCATCTTACTTGTCTCACAGTGAAACTCCCATTGAATCTCTTTCACCATATAGGTATCTCTCATCGAGAGCAAGTCTTCAGTGATGGTGTCAATCTTTGCTGCCTCTCAGGTGGATCAGCTGTATGTATTTTTTTCAAACTGCTCAGTTTTCTGCTTTCTGTTTTTGCAGTGTCCTGTAACTGACGATCTTTTCTTCAATGAGTTTGACATGTTGAGAGCTTCCTTATAATTATTACAGCTGTTAAACTGTGCAGTTCTTTGTATTTGTCAAAGAAGTTGATGCAATATTATAGAAATGTGTATTAACACCCAAATTTCTGGCAGCAGTGCAAAGTGATCTAGTGTCATGTGATAGTGCTTTTTCTTTGCAGGAGGAATTCAACGTTGCCTTTTATAAAGTTGGAAGCAATTCACTGAAAGAAGCAGGAGAAATGACCGCTCAGCTGACAAAGAAGAGACTGATTATGTCAGACAGTCTCACGCCAGGAATGGCTAAAGAGGAAAGGGAGAAGAGCAGTGATTCCTTTAGTAAGGATTTCCAAATCTGTAGTTCTGACTTGTGAAACAATTTTTCATCATTATCTCATCCCTATACACGTAATGTTTGGGATGAGATGTCGTAGTTGCTTTGGGACGTTAAAGTGTATTATGGCATTATGTATGGTTGCTATATGAGACATGGGGGTCTAACCTTGTACCTACCATTATGGTAGGGGTCAAAACGTGTGTGCGTGGGTTTGGTTAGGGTGCCGAACGCGGACACCGACAGGAACTTTGAGCTTGCAAACGGGGTCACCCCCACAAACAGGGATATCCCCGTTTCTGGATATTTTGACATAATGCAAATTGGGGTATTATTTATGTGCCCTCAACTTTATAGGTCAATCTGACTTTTTCCCCAATCTCCTATTTTATGGATCTATACCTGTGTTTAGGGGTGTTTGTGTGTGAAAAATTATACACACAATCCCGTTTCTGGCGTGAATGGTGGATACATGCAAGACTAAATACCACTAACTGGGGACATCATCTGCAAAGTGGGGATATCCCTGTTAAAGGAGGATGTGCTGTTTGAAGGAATAAAATAGCCTTTACCGTTGATCTTCTATCATTTTCTGTCATTTGATACCAATGTGGATAATAACATGCCATGCCAGGTTTCTTTCATTAAAAATATCATTAATTAGAGTGTTAATTACGGTAGAAAGAAGAGCGATTTAATTTTTTCGGGTAAAAAGTTAGTTGCACTGGACCCTGTGGTAAATGTGCGGCACTTCCATGTGAGCACTGCTACAACGAAACACCTACGCAAAAGCATTTCCTTTAGAAATTAGGCTAAACGTGGACAAATATACCTGTACAGGAGTTTTTATAACTTTCTGCAACTGTAAGAAGTATAAGGAGTCCTTTGGTGTACTTTGGAAAATGCAGGAATAACAGCATATCCTGCTTTAACGTGAGGAAAAGTTCATGTCCCTGGTCAACCCCCTAAACTGTTATGGGTGTGTGCGTGTGTTTGTGTGAGAGAAAATTTCAAAAATTTGCATCCGCAACTCCTTCTAGACCGCAAAGCCGATTAGTGTCAAAGTTGGTAGGTAGGTGACACATGGTCTGAAGTTGTGTCTCCCATCAAAATTTAAGGTCAAAGGTCAAATAACTGAAAATCTTGCTTTTGCTGTATTTCTTAATCCAAAATGACTATTTACATGGGACCTTCACATATATGACTGGTATACAAGATTTTATCTAAAAATTATGTTTGTATGTGTTTTGAGGTCAAGGGTCAAATTCAAGGGTCAAAAGTAAAATTTGACACTAAAATTTTGCGTCTGCAACTGCTAGACTGCAATGGCAATAAGGATGAAACCCTCTTAGATAGGTGACCCATGGTCTGAAGTTGTCTCCTGGCAATATTTAAGGTTAGAGGTCAAAGATCAGAGGTCACATGTCAAATTTTTAGTCGGCAAAATGCTTTGAAAAATTGTTCTGCAATTTCCTTCGAGACAGTAAGGCTTATGATATTCAAACTTGGTGGTTACCTGATTATGATATATACTGTCCACTTGATCGGTGACGTCATAGGTCAATAGGGCCCATAATACAGTAGGGTAGGTTCTGCTAGTACAAGATGCAACATAACTTATTGTATCTTAGCTTTTCATACAATGTGCCTTAATAGTTCAACCTATGCAACCACGTTTGGACACAGCGGTTATATCTAATACGTTGTCATTTTACTTTCTTTTGTTAATACCCATACTCAGTATGTTTTTACTGTTACATGTCGTGTATACCCTAGCCAAAGAATTGAGTGTTTTCAGTACGTTTTAGCATGAAAAGAAATTGAGTAATGCAAATGATTGTGACATGTTTCTTGGAACTATTACAAAATGTGCAGAGAGGTAGAGTGATCTGAGAAATAAAGGAAATCAAAGGATTATTTTGACGCACACACAAGCTGCATGGGAATATGTACTTGGATGCACACGCATGACTTCTACATTTACACAACACTTGCGTGTTATCTACACATCCATGGCCAAGTGTGCTGCATGTAGCTACATGTACCCATGCACTATGTACGTGTATAATGTAATGCGCTGGGTGTTCAATCAAACTGTCGATCTACTGTAATACATACATGTAAAGAGCGAATGGCTATGGACAATGATAGGGACGAGATGTAACTCCATGGATTGCCCTTTTTTTTTTGGTGAAACAGTTCCCTCATAGCACAAACCTTCATATGCAAGGCAGTTCATGTGTCACCTGAATGTGCTCAAGTATAGTAAATAATCATGTAGGAAAGACATAACGAGATGTAACATCTTCTTTTGGGTTTAACTATGTAAAAAAGTAATATAGGAACAGAAATCATTAAGGAAGCATGCCATGAGTTATGTGAATGTTATTTTGTCTAGGACATAATTATGTAGGCAGACACTACTGGTATCTTTGATCTAATGACCTCAAAGGCTAGTATAATTGATAATGTTACGCATTAACTGGACTGATTCACCCATACCCCTCTATTCAGGAGGTATGGATCATGAGGTCTTCTTTAGGGTACCCACTAAAGAAACATGTTTGAAAAGAAAAATTTTTGTTCTTAACAATTATAATCAATGTAAATCATAGTAAATTTCATGAGATGCAGTTTCAAATATTTTATGTCTTTTCCTCATGGGTCATTTTTCTCTAGATCCTATACTAGATGACGATGTGCAGTACATTGGTGTTGGCAAAGAGTTCACATTGTGTAGGTCTGCTTCTGGACAGGTGAGTGTGTATTAAAGAATCCCTTTTTTATTCCTTGTGAGAAGACAGGTTAGGAATGTATGGGATGGTGTTGAGGTGTGTGCATGTGTATGTGATACCTTGGCTTTTGAAGACGATATCTCAAGAGGGAGGTGCTTGAATTTTATAGTTGATGTGCAGGTAGTCTAGAGGTGAAAGTATGAAAACCTTTTTAGGAAAATATCTCAGCAAGCTGGACCTTCAGACTCTGAACTTTGGTAGCACTTCATGGTTTGATGATCTCTGTCATACGGACTTGTCAAAAGTCACATGAGATCAGTAGCGGTTATAGTTTGAAACGTTTGTTAACATGGTATCTCAAGAAAGGATAGTTGCTTGAACTTCAAACTTTTTGTGCAATCTGTCCATAGTGAACAGATGATCCCTGTTGTTGATTCCTCGTCAAAGGCAGGCAAGGAATCTTTGCAATGGTGATGGCGTATGTGTGTGTATATGCATGTTTGTGACAGCCTACCTTGTAAACACGATATCTCAAGAAGGGAAGCTTGGACAAATCTCATATTTGGTATGTAGGTGTACCACATTGAGTAGAAGAACCCTGTTGTTTTTGGGAGAGGTCAAAGGTCATTTGGGGTCAACAGAGGTCAAATTGTGAAAACCTCGTAAAAAATATCTCTTAAGAAGGGAAGCTTGGACAAATCTCAATGTTTAGTATGTAGCTGTACCATGTTGAGTAGAGGGACCCTATTGTTTTGGTGGCAGTAAAAGGTCATTTGGGGTCAACAGAGGTCACATTGTGAAAACCTTGTAAATACAATATCTCTCAAGAAGTGAGGCTTGGCCAAATCTCATATTTGGTATGTAGGTGTACCACATTGAGTTGAAAAACCCTATTCTTTTTGGTGGAGGTCAGAGGTCATTTGGGAGCAACAGGGGTCAAATTTTGAAAACCTTGTAAACACAATATCACAAGAAGGGAATTTTGGACAAATGTCGTATTTAGTTTGTTGGTGTACCACATTTAGTACAACACCTCTATTGATTCTGGTGGAGTTCAAAGGTCATTTGAGGTCAACAGGGGTCAAAGTGTGAAAACCTTGTAAATACAATATCTCTCAAGAAGTGAGGCTTGGCCAAATCTCATATTTGGTATGTAGGTGTACCACATTGAGTTGAAAAACCCTATTCTTTTTGGTGGAGGTCAAAGGTCATTTGGGAGCAACAGGGGTCAAATTTTGAAAACCTTGTAAACACAATATCACAATAAGGGAACTTTGGACAAATGTCGTATTTAGTTTGTTGGTGTACCACATTTAGTACAACACCTCTATTGATTCTGGTGGAGGTCAAAGGTCATTTGAGGTCAACAGGGGTCAAAGTGTGAAAACCTTGTAAACACAATATCTCAAGAAGGGAAGCTTGGACAGATGTGATATGAAGTGCGTAGGTGTATCTTATAAAGTACAGGAATGCTATTGTTTTAATGAAGGTCAACGGTCACTTGAGGTCAACATGGGTCAAACTGTGAAAACATTGTAGGTCCAAATAAGCTGCGTCGATATACCTGGCATACACAAGCATGGCATTGACACCTACACTGACGGTATCAAACTTAACAGCTAACATGTGTACCAAACATACCAGGTACACTTGGACAGATGGATAATACTTAGTAAAAAGTAAAGCCGTGTGAAGGAACCAATTGATACCCACTCCCTCGCTCAGGTAGTCGATCAGAGAGAACGCAACTGAACTGCAAACATATTCTTACCATCACGCAATGGCTTGTGCTTCATTGGCCAATGGATGGTTGCAGTATATATAAGCTAGAGTTAAAAGTATGAAATTGGAATAGTCCATGATTGGGGGCTACGGAAAATTCCAAGACATGTGCATCAAGTTGTGTACACAAAAACTGTGCACCTTGCAGGGCCCATCAAACACAAAGTAGTATTTTGATAAAAAGATAAAAAACTTGTCGACAATTGAACATCAAAATAAGTAACAATGTCTGTAAGACATAAAGACAAAAACAAAGCGAGAGAATGAGGAACATTCCAAAATACCGGACATCTTCCTAGAAAAACAGTTGAAAGGCTGATATGGCCATACTTGGCACCATATAAGGTACATGAGAACAACAAAAAGAGGAGTGCATTGCATGCATGTGTTCTTTTTGTTACTGCAAGTTGGAAAACATGCGGGTTGGTAAAAACATGAAGTAACATTTTCCCCGTCATTCTTGCCAAAAAGAAACCTCAGCCATATAAGCGGGGGAAAAAAAATGAGCTAAATAAGGCTTTCACCCACAGTTTTGAGCCCATCCATCTATACATTCTGAGTGTGCGCAATTTGTTCCTCTGATGTGAGGTCAAGCTTGCACAGCTGCCTGGCTGTTATGTTAACTTGGCGTAGATTCATTGCAAGCACACTACTGCATATGTAACTATGCACGTGGTCGGAACGAATGCTCTACCAACGTTTATTCCAAACTTCCTTTTTATGGAAATTGCAATAATGTTGTTAAGGTTTCAGACTCCCTGAAGTATGAGATTTCAGTCTCAAAAACCATCGTTGGATCTCACAAGTTGTATTGTTGTCTGTGGACACTTTGTATTATACTGTAGTTACTATTGCCTGTTCAGGAAAGCAGGATCGAACGTCAAAACTATCAACAGGGTTTCCCCCGGTACTTAATCCCGGAGGCGGCCGCCTTGCAACTTTTCAAGACTGCCTCACCAAAAAATACCGTTATTACTGCCCCACGTGTTTATATGACAGGGCTGTAAAAAGTCGGGAAGCAGGAGGCTCCTTCCTGGGAAATTTTGCGTCTCGCGGGAAATCCGCTTCTGTACTTCTGGCCGTGTTTATCTCGTACATATCATTCATAACTTGTTTTGAACATTCAATCACAGAATGGTAGAGATCACACATGTGGTTTCCTAAATAGTTACGTCCGAAAATAACTGGTAAATAAATCCATTCAAATGTGTATCTGAAATGCCCCATCCACATTCAATCTTCAACAAAAATTGAAGTAAATTACTATTCCTGTAAAAGAATGCCCTTATTTTTTACTCATGATCAATATTTTTCAAGTAACATATGTGAAAAAACGTTGGCAAATGTTTCCAGAGGATTCTACGTATACCACCTTTACTACATTCAATGTCAATTAAAAAGCATAAGCTTTGGCCTGCCTTAGGCCTGCCTGCATACGCAAATTATCTGCAGAATGACAGCTAGCGGACATATAGCAACCCATAGAAATAAAAAAATGAACGTATATTTCTATGTTCAAAACCCTTCACGAAACCAATAGTCTGCTTCTTCAAACCTTCAGTCTAAACATTTTAAAGCGACTATGATCAATGAACAAAACAATAAACTCTGAGACCTGCAACTTACAAAATGTCGGTTGTTCCCTGTTATACGGAAATATGAATTGCCAGGGTGGTTAGACTATTCATTACACACCCACTGTGTTAGGATATGATTACTTAAAATTTTCAGAAGGCTGCACACGATCTTACGTGATTCTTTTCACGAAACTTTTAGGGACATTTCAACTTCAAAAATGTATGTAATACAGTTTACTCTACATGACATGTGCAACATTTCATAGAACGTTGTGATTTTGAAGCAATATCAATGATTTTTTCCTGATAGGACTATTGTGTTTTCACCCGTTACAACTTAAAGAGTTGAAATTGAGCATGTATTGCAAATGATTCGTACACGTCAAAAAACGCTAAAATCGTCGAGTTTCCGGGTGCTGTGCACCCTGAACCCCTACCGGGATCGTCCATGGACCCCTCAAGGGGCCCTATGGCAGGCCCATTGACCCCACGCTGGTATGATAATCGTTTCGCTATCGAATGACGCCTACGGCGCCATGTAAGTGGCGCAAAATCTGACTATATTGTGACTACCCTCCTGGGGATTTACACTCTTTCTAGCGCTGTTTATATCATGGTCAAAGTCCTAGAATCACCCATGCTTCGAGAACCTACTAGGTACAGATTTGAACCCAAAATTCATGGCGGCGTCAAGTAATTCGCCCTCACCACCTCATACTCTGAAAAACCCAGGGGAATCCCTGATCAAATTCCTCGATCGGTCAAAACTGCCTAAAACATTTACATGTCATGTGGAAAAGACCCCAAACTAGCAATCCACGTTATTTTCGCAAACTTTAATGCGGAGGGTTTCTCCTACGTGATATTTTCATTCAGAGTGACTTGGGATTTTCTCTGTAGCCTAACATGTAAACATGCATACTGTGATAGAGCCTAGCCAACACATGTATTTCTAATTTTTGTGCCTTACACTTACAGTAGAGGAACAGACTAGACTAAGATTTTCAAGTAAAGTTTGATCCAAACTTTTTGAAAATGTGCTTTGTGTTGTCTAATATATTGCTGAGCTTATATTGGGTCATCAGGAACAAGTAGGCATATTTTACACTAAAACTTTGTACATTCAACTTAAAAATGTGGAGAATGTTTCTCCATATATATCAGTGTTACGACAAACCAACAACGCAAAAACTCAATACATTTGAGACCAAGTTAAATCATACTGGCTCATAGTCACAGGGAATGGGTAAAAGAATTCCATGGTACTCCTAAATGTTCTACTTTAAATGTCCTTATATCTTCCATCCCTTCCCCTAATCATGTGTTTAGCACTGACCACTTAATTTGTTCAAGTTAATGGTTGCATCTTGTCACTTGGATCTGGATTTCTCACCGTTTTGTTTAAAAGAAAACTATGCATACTTTTTCAGGGTTGCTACAGAGTGTATCAGTTCTTACAGTAATTGATGACACAGTTTAAGTAATGAAGTGGATATTTTCCTGCCATGAATGGTGACATGTAAGAATAATCATTTTTAAAGCTGACATCTTAAAATTTACTTTAGCTGAGGTAAAACCATTTAACTTCAGCATTTTTATTCCTGTAGCTATTTTTCTTAGTCCAGAGAGCTGTGTGTGGTTAACAACAATTAATATAGACATCCATGTGCAGGGAACATGTCTCTGCAACAACCAGATGGAATGTGCAATACATTTAGTGAGCAGTGATTTCATGAAATTTCAAGTTACTGCTGACATGGGTATATACCAAATAGTGCTGCAGGAAGTAAGGAACATTGCAGTTACTAGAATTGGGGATGAACGGTAATGTAACGTTTACTCAAAGGCAGTGTACACACATTCATAGACATTTTCTCAAAACTTATTCTCATTTAAAGATCTTGGAGATTTTGACTCTGTTTACACAGACATTTGCATGCACTTTACATTCCTATATTGTAGGTGTACCTCAATGAGTATACAAAAATTCCATTGTCTTTGGTGAAGGTCAAGGTTCATTTGCAGTCAACAGGGTCACAGTGTGGAATTCTTGTAAACATCCTATCTCCAACTTTGCAACAATACAGTTCTCACAGGTGTATCAAGAACAGCCGACTCAAGTCGCCGTCCTCGATTAGTAATGTGAATCTGACATTTTGTTATAAGAATGGGGCATCATATAGCAGAATGTCTAATGTGAAACACTACCTCATTCCTAAATTGTCTGATATGAAAGACATACTAACTGTTGGACATGAAATTTCAATGTTTTCATGATTGTCTGCACATGCTATCTTGTAAGGGAGATAATTTATCTGACGGTCAGTTTTAGTTCTGCTGAAGGAGCTTTATGTGTCAGTTAATTAGAGACTGTTTCTCAGTTTAAGAACCCACATTATGACTTTGCTACAGTGCAGGTCTCACTCTGGTGTATCAAGAACAACCTACTCAAGTCGCTTCCTTGATCGATAATGTGAATATGACATTATGTTCTAAGAATGTGACATCATATAGCAGATTGTGTCTGTTGTAAAAACACTTCTTTCCCAAACTGTCTGATATGAAAGACATACCAAACTGTTGGACATGAAACTTCAAAGTTCTCACATTGCCAAAACATGCAATCCCTTGACGAGAAATGATTTATCTGACTGTTAGTTTTTGGGTCTGCTGAAAGAGTTTTATGTGTCAGTTACACGGAGGCCAAATTGGACAAATAAATCATTTGTAAGACAAGTGCACTCCAGAGTTACAGTTCTGTTGTATAAAGGTCAGGGACAGAATAACTTTCACCTCCCTGAAGGTCACCTAAGGTGACAAAAGTAGTTCTAGGTACTTCATAACAGACTCAGAGTAATTTATTCAAGTGATGTCAAAGTGTATATTTGTAATGTGCTGCATATGGATATTAAATTGTATGCATTATACTGTGAATACCAGCAGTTGTGTGTCATGCAAGTGTCAATCTGAACTCTGGAATTTGGTTTTATGAAGTAGTTCTCACATTGCTTGTCAACACTATAAGGTTAACACAAAAGTTGGAAATGTGTCACCACATGCTCCTGTTTATCTCCTGTTAAGCTCAGGCATTTCCCCTCGAAAATTTCCAGTCAGGTTTTGTGTCACTTAGTTACATTAGATAATGTTCAATTGCCCACCCCAATTGTCGTTTTTATTTGGAAACTTAAAAAGGGTCATTAGCAATCATCTTTGATATATGATAGGAAAGCTGCTAAATGACCTTAATTTTTACCACTGCCCTGTCATTTCAGACCTCCTTATCTGAGGCTGGGTTTAAAGTTAAAGCAACTTCATGCAAGGAACCAAGGTGCCCTTGGGCTCTTGTTTGTCCTTGTTGATGCTAATGGAAAATGATGAGAAAGTTATCATAATACTACAGGGGCTTACAGAGGCCAGAGTTCTGTGTTTATAATGTTGTTATGGATTATTGCGGGTCAGTCTGTGCATTGAATTGTTTTGACATCCAGAGAGCTTGAGAGCTTTGATCAAGTGGTATAAATAGAAGAAAATTTGTCATGCACAGCTTGCTACAGCTTGCTACAAATACATTTGTAAGTATGTTTATTTATGTATTTAGGTAATTAACAGCCATTTGACAATTATTGGTGCAATTGGTAGCTCTTTTGCACATGTCATTGTGAGGTAACTTGTGTTCAATCACAAATTTAATCATTTCTCTATGTGTGAATGCACTTCTATCACACTCTGTCAGATTCACATTCCACAGTTTTGTTGAACAACGGAAGATTCATCCATCAATAGTATTGGTCTTCATGATTCCCCTTTGTTCCTTTGAACAGCTGTACTTCATTGGCAAAGGCCAAGCACTTGGAATGAAGGATGCCCAGGCTTCCAAGTCCAACCACCACTGGGTCGAGATGAACAGAGGGAAGGCTGTGACATTTGAAGACAGCAGCATTTGGCACGAGGGCTATCCGGCAGTGTTCCTGGGCAATGACAGAAACACGTATCTCTGTCTTACCCACGGGAGTCAACAAGAACAAGGAGAACAGGGTAAACAAGCACATTTTGGCCAGAAGTGTTGTGGAGTTTGTTCTTTGTTTTGCAGTCTGTTTTTCAATAGAGAAAAAAATGGTATTTGCATGTCAGCGTAAAGCATACCATGAGCATGATTATAAATTGAACAAATTAGTAGAACGAGGAATGCATTGTATCCAGAAATTAAACTCTCCCAATTCAAAATTTCATCTATGTAGTTGTCCATGGATCTTTGTGGTCATTGACTTTAATGTGGGTAAATATTTGGCATTTCATATTTGTCAGCAGTTTTAAGTTGGTTTTGGAAAATGATTTTAAAAGGACTTGAACGTGTGTCCAAATGTTATTACCACTATTGATTATAAGGTCACTAAAATTTAATACTTTTGAACTAAATATGCAAGCTATTCTAGAGACTTTTAAGACAAAAAAAAAGAAGAAAGAACCTCATTATGTAATCATAGAAATGTGAAGAGAGCCCAGTCTGAGATTATTGTTGCAGCTGACGGGATGTACAGAAATGATATAACTTTGCAAAGTGAATCCATTAATCACTCCCTAGTTCAACTGAGAAAGAAGGAAGAAAAGGCTGTGTGAGATGGCCATACCATTATAGTGTGATTGTGTTCCCACAGTCACTGTCACAGTTGATTTCTCCCCATGTAATACATTGCCTTTTTTAACATTTGTTTACAAATTTTGTGGCAAGTCTGTTTCTGCTTATTTGTCAGGATCAAATCATGTCTTCCTCCTCAATCTTGTGAGTTTTAATGTAAGTGTTTATTTTTAACATTTAAGGAAGAAGAATGGTAAAGGGTTCAAAGCCTATCAAATTGCAAGGTTTGGAAGGGAAAACACCGGTGAAGTGTGCTTGCAACAATGGTACGACAGCTGTTGTAACGAAAGAGGGCGACCTTTATTTATTTGGCAAGCTCTATCCTAACAAAGAAGATGCAGATCCTGACCAATCACCTGGTAAGATTAATTAATTTATCAATAATCGATTTTTTTCCCTTTCATTTATTCCAAGTTACATTATTTACTGTAACTTCTAAATTCTTGATAAACAGTGACAGATGGTGCCTGTTGCAACACCTCTTTTTGTCATTCAAATTCACTGACAAACCCACAATGGGGTTTAAGGTGACATCAAATGTCACCAGGGGTGAAATGCTGAAAATCCTGTTACCAAGAGACCTTAAGATAGGAAATGTTGGCACTTTCATCTTTAATGATATTGATTATGTGCCATACTATGTAAATGAACCCTCTTACATTTGGTGGAAGTGAAGTGTCATTGTACCATAGCATAGAAGCTGAAATTGTCTGAACACCATATACTCAAGATAGGCAGTATGGATAGTTTTCATACTTAGTATGTTCAGTTTTCATATTGAGTAGATGAAGTCCACTGATTTTTTGTTGTGGTTAGAGGCCATCTCAGATTGTCAGGGGCTGATCTCTGGAGACTCTACAGCTGACAAGTAAAATGACCTGTCCTTGCCATTTGCTAGTAGTGCAGAACATTAAGCCTACAATAGCTATTTGTGGTAAACACTGAATCTAAATGTTTTGTAAGAAATTCATGGGAAACGCAATGCATCTTTGCATTCTGATTGAATCTGCTAGCCATAGCAACAATCCTTTTTGTCCATATTGGTTTTGCACAGTGTTGGTGTATGTTATTATTTTACTCTTGGTGGGAAATATAATCAACTTGAGGAGCACAGTCAGTTGTGCTCCTTGATTGGAATTTGTGTACGCTGTGTGCAAATGAGATCATGCCCGTCAAAAGGCAAGTACTGATTTTTATGTGTGGCAGTAATTCTGAGTAGAAATTAAAACTGAAAAAAGAAATTGGAGTTTAGCCTAGGTCCATTTATTCACTGATGTTGGAATCTCAGAAACCTTACGTATCTTTTACTTATAGTGCTGATGTCTATTTAGTCCTCATAACTATTTTATACCATTCCATATTTTCATCAGGCAACATGTTCTCCATTCCTTTGGGACACATCCAGTTAAAACCACAATTAATAGGAGAGAGCAAGGATGTTAACATTAATTTTATTTTAAATTGGGGTAACTTTACTAGTTATCATCCATGTATCATAGGTCATTGTTCATTATTTACCAATTAATCTAGTAAATTGTTATGCATGACATTACTTTCATTAATTTGAATTAAGGAGTCATTCCAGAACATTTGATTTGTAAGTTACCAGATGGATTATTTAAGGACATTTTACCCAGGCACTGGCAGTTTGCTTCAGAAGAGCAGCTTTTATATTAAGTACATCCTGGTTGGAACAGTTACACTGTAAAAGCTAGCTCTTACTTAATGGTTTAAAGTGCAAATTAAAAATGATCTTCCAAAAACCATTACTATTATTACAATATTTTTTAGCTCATACCATCATTCTGGTGTGAGTTTATGCGATCATGTGGCGTCACTCTATCTTTTATCTATCTGTCCACAATTGTTCAAAATGCTTCCCCTCCTACATGGATTTGATTGAAACTTACATTGTTCCTTGGGTGGTGGCCTTTTTGCCCATTTTATGAAATTCTGTAAAACACTTCTCCTACATTCTTCCATGGATTTGTCTGAAACTTAGATACAATGTTCCTTGGGTAGTGGACCATGAGGGGTGTTCAGGAAGTTGGGCCTAGGGTCTCGTGTGGACCCTTTGGTCCAATTTTGAGAAATTCTGCAAGTGTTTCTTCTCCTACAGGTTCTCTTGAACCATTTTGATATTCAGTGTTGATGGTTTGTAATAATGATATTCCATTAGTGGTACCTTCAGGGTGTTCAGGAATATTGTATCCAAGGTCCCATTTGTGTCCTTTGGCTCATTTCATAAAATTTGGCAAAATGCTTCTCCCACAATGTCAATGGTTTGTCATAATGATACTCCATCGGTGCTTCCCTCATGGTGTTTAGGAATTCATGTGCAAAGTCCCATGTGGGTCCTTTGCCCCATTTTGTGAAATTCTGCAAAATGCTTCTCCTCTAACAGATTCTCTTGTACAATGTCAGTGGTTTGTCATAATGATACTACATTGGTGATTCCCTCAGTTTGTTCTGGGATTTTGGGTGCAAGGTCCCATGAGGGCCCTTTGGCCCATTTTATTGAATTTTGCAAAATGCTTTTCTTCCTACAGATTCTTTTGTACAATTTAAATGGTTTATCATAATGATATTCTATTAGTGGTGCCCTCAGGGTGTTCAGGAATTTCAGTTGCAAGGTCCCATGTGGACCCTGTGGCTCATTTTATGAAATTTTGCAAAATGCTCCTACAGATTCCCTTGTACAATGTTGATGGAATTTCATAACTATACTTTGTCAGTAGTACCTACACAGTGTTCAGTAATTTTGGGTATTCTAGGATTTCACATAATCTACAGACACTTGGTTGAAGGTATGTGCTTCTGCACCATTGGTGTTCTAGCAAAATGCAAGTACAATTTAGTCTGCTTCTAAACTTGGAATGTGTATAACTGTTAACCCTCCCTTACTAGTTGTTTTAATAATGGCTTAACTTTTCATTTTGTAAAGGTTATCCAACCATGAAATCTCATATGAGTCTCCCAAATCCGTAATTAACTCTTAGGAGGATCTGGCAAAAGCAAGAGAAATGACTTGAAACAGAGCAAAAGTCTTAATAATTCCTTTGCGTACAGTCAGTGGCAGGATATTTTCCCAGATGACCACAAGTAAAGGCAAGTTTTAAGCCTTGGTTGATTAAATATGTAATTTAGTCAAAATTAGTCACTTTCAGTCTTATTAAAAGAAGTGCCTAAAGATTCATGCATACCCTATGAAACACTGATATTTAGAAATCTACCAATGATGGGATATGTGTTGCAAATTTACATAACAGAAACAAATATGACTTGAAAAATTAATTGAGAGTTATTGTCAAAAAACCTCATCAGAATTTGTAAACTACTGTTAAAGTGGGAAGTGTTCTAATAAAAAAGTCCCATTCTGCTTATCAAACCCCTTTTCAAAGTCGACCAAAAATAAGGTTCAACAGGTGCTATGGCATGAATGCTGATCTACTAATCTAACGCAAATCTTAGGTTTTACCAAGAATGGCAGTTGAAGACACATGTATGCATGCTACTGTGAATATATGATCATGATCTTCTGTATCAGCAATTATACATCTATATTGAATTTCTGCTTAACAAGATTAACAGCTGAATTGAAATAATAAAACTCTTGATCTTGATGTCGTTCCATGGACAGGTAGAGAAGGTCCACCTCACTGCACTTTTCTGTATTTTTCATTTGTAAGACAGCTTGAGTTTCTTGTAGAAAAAATAGTATCTGACTTACATCTGTGAATTTACCATAATAGTTGTCCCCCTTTCCTACCTTGTCCCAGCATTCTTCTGTTTGACGAGATTAACTTTGAATTATTACCCATTGAATATGAGCAAAAATGTAAGAAATGAGGTCACATGGCTTAGTATTTGGATATACCCAGAACATACATTTAGTACAAAACAAAACCATTGTGAAAGTGTTGGTTTGTTTGTTGTTAATTGATTGTCAGTCAGTAATTGGCAGTTAAATTATTTATCTCTCATATACCTGTATCAATGACTAGATTGTAAATGGAAGGTTAAGCATCTTAGTGAGACTTAAATTCTTTTTAGTAGTTACCTTTGCACTACCCTGATGAAAATTGTCAAATTGAATCTTCCAAAAGAATGTTAACCCTCTCATTGTGCTTATACTATTCTATATTTTTTAAAAGCTGTTCTCATAATTTGCATATATTGTGGTTATTATACCATGAATACCAAATTGTTATGACTTCGGCAGAAAGTAGTTTTTACCTTTGGAAGTAAAGAAATTTGTAATTGTGGAGATTTGTTACATAATGAGAATTATTATCACCAGCTACCTAGTAACACTGGTGCGTTTCACTTTACTAGTGAAGTACAAAATATCAAGTGGTTCATGATTCCTTATATTCAGTAATGTAACATTGAACAACTTTACTAACCTTTTTGATCGAAGTAAATGTCAGACATCTGTAATAGTTGTCACTTTTGTTCAATCAACATTATCAGACTGATGTACTTCATTTCCTAAAGTGTATGGTTTTTGAGAGTTTCAAAAAGTTCAAAATTAGGATAAAAAATTTATGTTATATCATGTCAACAAGTCTATGTTCACAGTTTGTTGATAGTTTATCAGGTGGTACGGCATCCATACTAGAAAGCAGAAGGCCCATAGTGAGATGCCTAAATGTTACTTTCACCATGTTAGATTCAATTTTCCAATTTTTTTTCCATTACATACTACACAATATCAATTGCCAGCAGCATTCATTTCCCACTTTATGTTAAAACCACATTTCTGTATCTGTTGGGAGATCTGTATTCACATCAGGATTGATTCAATTAGTTTTCCTCATTTGCTATCACTGATAAGGGTTGCAGCACAATATTGAAAAATACTATCGTCCCCAAAACAAAAAGAAATGCTTATCCCATGGTGAATTTGGTTGGTTCCAAGTTTGAACACTGGTGGAGCTCCCTACGTTTCATCATATCAGATTTCCAATTTCTGCCCAGACATATACTTGCACATAGTCACAACAGTTGTTGCATCAATGTTCAAGGACTTAAAAATTGATGTGACTTTTTTTTTCTGATTTTCTTTAAGGCCTTGTCACATCTCTGAAGGGTATCAAAATGGTCAGAGTCGCTCTTGGTAAGAGTCATGGCTGTTCCATATCATCCAATGGAAAGGTTTTCACATTTGGGGTGAACAACAAAGGGCAATGTGGCAGAGGCAGTCCTTCATCAGATGCAGAGAAGGATGGTAAGTCTTGTGGAATGTGTTCAGCCTTTATTGAAAATGTCGACCATCACCTGCAAGTTACATGTCTTTATATCCAACTGGTTGTTTACATTGGTATGTGCAAGTGCAATAATTTTTCCTGCTATGCTGCATATCATTCGGTTTGTCTTTTCAATAAACTGTGTTTGATTTGTGGAAAGAGCTGTTGTGCATTCTGTATCTGTTTCAGCCATTTTGTCAATGACCAACAGTTCATAAATTCCTGTACCTACAATGTGTAGTTTTCTCTGCTAAAATTACTTTGCAGGTCATTCACTAAAAGAGACTAAAAGGACTATTGGATTAGTTCAACAGTCCCCTCATTAGTGGAAATCACCCATAAATGTACATTAAGGTGATTTGAATGTTCCATTAATTAGATAATTACTTTAGTGGAGTCATCACTGTGTTAGTGTTTTAGAAATTTGGGGTCTGCCCTTCTGCTCTGTACTTATTTATCACAATTAGTGGCTCTGTCAAAAATGTACGACCATTGACCACTACCTACTGCAGAAGCTAGCTGCAGTACCATTCCTTTTATAATTTGTAAACTTTACAAACTGTCTCTTGTGTTTTCTTTTTTTTTTGCCATCTGTGCAAAAGAAAGCCATGAGAAAAGTTCATGAAATCTCTTCAAGACTTCAAGAGAGGTTCTCATTGAAAGATGTGGATCTGCTGGTGTAAATTCCTTACTGCCCTGAACCAGCATCTCATAAGTTTTGTACATGATGTGATGACATCTTTCTTACTGCATCTGTAAAGTATATAGAGGTGCATGCTTTCTTGTAGACTATACTTGACTGTAATGCAAAAGAATAAATTGGAATTGCAACTTATACATTGTTATTGTTGAGTGATCAATTTAGATACATTTTCTATGTGACCACATAACAAGAGTTGAAAAACATTTTTTGGTTCCTTGCCGCAGCAAAGGAACCTATGCAGTCAGGTTGGCATGTGTGTGTGTATGTGCATGTGAATGTGTGTGTGTGCAGCTACGATACTTGCTTAGGTACACTCTAACCCAATAGGGGAAAGTCAAATGGGAGTCAATCTTGGTATGTAAGTTTGCCATATTGAGAAGGTGTGCCCTATTGTTTTTGGTAGAGTTCGAAAGTCATCTGGGGACTCTGGGGGCAAAACTCTCTGTTTCTGTGACACTTGCTTGGGTACGTTTTAACTCAATTGGGGAAAGTCGGATGAAAGTCAAACTTAGTATGTAGGTTTGCCATATTGAGATGGTGTGCCCTATTGTTTTTGGTGCAGGTCAAAGGTCATTTGGGGACACTGGGGGCAAAATTCTAAAACTCTGAAAACCTTGTTATGCTATGCACGCTTAGATGTTTCATCAGTACCCCTTCAGGGAATCATGGAAGTACTACTTGAGGTAGCAGTTTTGTGATCAAATGAAGAAGCAGCAGTGCTGTTGGAAGTACTGTAGGTGGTCACACCAGACAAGTTTTGTCTGGATCAGTTTACGTCCTCGTGCTCCAGTGCTGATGTTTGCATTCATGTAAATGGCTTTTAATTAGTGAGGAGGGCAAGACACTATGAAAGAAAATAAGTCAGCTGGTGCTCTTACCAGTGGAAATAAGACACCAGGAGTTCCCTCCAGGGCATATGCTGTCAGTGTTGGTGGAATTTAAAGGGGCATAGATGTGATAAGCCATATTGCAATTTGCAGAACCCCTTCTTTAGGGCTTTAAATGAATTCCTAGCTGTTTGTGCTTTGTAAAATGAATGGGATATTGCTGTATATTGTAGGAATCAACATGTTCAATCCATTGCATTAATTGGAATGGCTTTTTTGATATTTGTGAACTCCTGCATATTGTTTTACAGTATGTATATTCCAAGTACAAGGAAGCATAGTTCCCTTGGGCTGGTGTGAAATCATGCAAAATACTTCTTCTCTTACAGATTGTATGTAACACTGTTGATGGATGGTCACATTAGTGCTATGAAAGTGGTTCCATGTGGGTTCATGTTTGTCATGTTTGAGGTCCAATGTGTGAAATGGGCCATTGTATAAAAACATGAAATATCTTTCTTCTCTACAGATTTTATGTTACAAAATCGAGGGTTTATGGTCAGAAATGGACCATATGGGCTATTGCACAAAATAATGCAAAATGCTCCTTTTACTTCATAATTTATGTTATATACTGTACATCTGTGCAAGGAACCACAGTGCCCCTGGTCTCTTGTCAATTATCTCTGTCAGGCACTTCAGGTATGAAGTATGTGCACCTTAAGTAAATATAAATTTAAGAATAATGCAAACATGTCAGTGATCTTTATTTAGGTTTGTGACCAGGAATGTTCAGAGGGGCCTTGGGCTTAGATTACAGATTCAAATGACATACTAGTAATATGACAGTAAAGTGACAGTAAAGTATCATGCTAGACTAGGCTCTACAATGAAACTATTGTCGACAGTCATAGTTTTACACATATGTCTAGGTGTTCTTTGGCTCCAAGTTACTATGTAATTTGCTTGTGATATTGATTGCAAGAAATTTATATCACAACACTAAAATAAAAATGTTTATTATGCTTCTCATTGTATAAAAAAACTGCTTTGATATTGATGATTGTAAAGTTTATTCAGGAAGCTTAAAGTTGTAGCATGTACTTTTCCTTCTGAATATTACCTTTGTTTTTGCTCATGTCTGTATCCAGAAACTTTCTCCAAAATTCGGTAAACCCATGTTTAGGTAAAGAGAGCATTACTTTTCAACAGTTTGTGTTTTATTTTTATTCCCCCCCCCAAAAAAAAAAAAAATTAAATGAGAGTATACACTCAGACATGTCTGGTTCTCTTATTTTTTCTGGAAAATCAGTGAATATAAAAAGAAACAGCAGAGGTTTCAATATCAGTCAATTGAATATGAAGGTCATGTCAAAGTTTGAGACACGTAGATGCAGGAAAGAAAATGTATTAGGAAAGCCTCAAAAGCCTTTTATTAACATGCAGACTCATATGTGGAGTTTACAAGCACTTGGGGGGTTGCTTTTGTTTGCTTTTTAAATAAAACTTAGCAACTACTAATCATTTTTACTCTCAGGCACATCTTTAAGCCTTTCGTTATTCACCCTAGAGCAGTGTGTAGAAGCACAGCTTATCCATGCATAAAGACTATGACTTGACCAGCCCTTTCCTCAATGATCATTCCATGCCAGCACATAGTGCATAAAACGGTCAAAGTTCAACACTCTGTTTCCTGGCCGGGGAATTTGTCTATGCTACCTAAAACAGTACTGATAAATATCTCATTGTTGGCCTTCAAAATTTGATTTGAGTTCTTGTGGCCATTAACAATTTTTGCTTTTGATGAAAAGAGATACCAATATGGTCATGATGGCGTATGTGTATGTGTGTATGTGCACTGTGTCAGGACAAAGTTACGTACATGTGTACCTACTGACATTGCCTCAGTGGGTACATGTCACTGGCAAGAGCGAGAGCCTTGCACGTCCTTTCCCATGCTCATGCAGAGCTCATAAATGGTGTAGCTGCCTGAAAGTTCCGACGCAGTGAGTAGGCCTGTCACTGATACCTGGAGCTCACCCTCTCTTCTGGCAATCACTTGCTTTGTGCAATCATCTGAAAAGGGGCATTCCAGTGACTCACGGGGAACTTTCTGCCAAACCCCATAAGGCATTGAGTGCATGTGTGTGTGTTTGTGACTCTTACCTCATTATCATGATATCGCAAGAAGTCAGACAGTTCTCAAACTTGGTACATAGATGTCCCATATTGTCAGGAAGAATCCTATTGTTTTTGGTGGGGGTCAAAGTTCATCTAAGGTGAGCAGAGGTCAAACACTGAAAATCTTGTTAAGACAATATCTCAAGATAGGAATTATGGAACCTTTTAATATGTAGTATGTGAATGTGTTGTATCAAGTGGAAGAATGATAATGTGTTAGGTTGACTTCAAGGTCATTTCAGGTCACGAGAGGTCAAACTTTGAAAATCTTGTTAATTCAGTATCTCAAGTTAGGAATTATTTTAACTTTTGATCCTTCACATGTGTCATATAAAGTAGAAAGACATTACTGTTTTTTGATGGAGGCTAAATTCATCTGAGGTTGCTAGAGGTCAAACATTGAAAACAGTATTAACGCAATATCTCAAGATACAAATCACAGAACTTTTGACGCTTAGTATGTGACTGTGTCATGTCAATTAGAAAAACACTACTGTTTTCAGTGAAGGTGAAAGGTCATTTGTGGTCAACAGGGGTCAAATTGTGTATACCTTGTGAACACAATATTTGAAGAAGGGAATCTTGGACATGTCTTCTATGTGGTACCTTATTGAAGTCAGGAAGCCTAATGATTTAGTGGATGTCAAAGGTCATTCCGGGTCAACAGGGTCAATCAGTGAAAACCTTGTAAATACAATATTTCATGAAGGGCAGCTTGAGCAGATCTGATATGTTGCATGTAGGTGTATGTCATTGCGTAGTACAAGAAATTTATTGTTGTTGGTAAAGGTTAAAGATCATTTGAGGTCAACAGGGGTTGCATTGTGAAAACCTTGTACACACAATATCTCATGAAGTGAAGCTGGACAAACTTTATATTTGGTATGTAGGTTTACTGTATTGAGTACAAAAGCCTAATGTTTTGGTGGAGGGCAAAAGGTCACTTAATGTCAAAAGAGGGTCAAATTTGAAATATTGTGAACATGATATCCCAAGGATTGAGGCATGGACAGATCTGATATGTAGTAGGTAGCTGTGTCTTATTGAGCAGAAGGAGCATACTGCTTTCTGTGGAGACAAGCTGTCATTTGGGGTCAATTAGGTTAAATTGTGAAAATCTTGTAAACAGGATATCTCAAGAAGAGAAGCTTGGACAGATCTCACATTTGATGTGCATCTCACCTGATTAATTATACAGAGTCTATCAATTTTGTCAGAGGTCATAAATCATTTGGGGTCAATGTATGCTCCCCTTATATAACATGCCATATTGAAAGTACTCATAATTGAATTGTCGAAACCGCAATGACTTCTTTCTGGTTAGTCTTCTGATGAGTGCACAGGAATTTATGGTAACTGAAAACATCCAAACAGGAAACTCTTTTCCATAATTGGAATTGTTTCATTTGCATTCATGCCAGTTTGTAATATACTGTCGATGAAACTTGCAAAGGGGCATCAGAAAACTTTTTTGTCTAAGTTGAAGGGAATTTACACTTAACCTTACATAAATGCAGAAAAGCCCACATCACAATCAATAATAGCAGTATGTAGATATTTCATTTAATAGTTTGTGTGAGCAGCAAAGAGAAAGAAACACATTTATATTAAATGAAATTGCTTCATATTTGCATTGAAGGTGCAGTCTATATTAAACACCTGACATTGACGTTACTTATCTTGTAAAAGAGGTTATCATATGTGAAGTGGCACTCATTGACAGCTCTTTCACTCTCTTGACTTGTGACAGATATTGATCTAGTGGTTGAATTGATGAGTTGAAAAACTTTTTGTTTTTTGTCGATTATATTTGATTTTGTATCAGGAGAGAAAGTTGACATGTCATTGATTGACATTGAAGATGATTTTGAGGATGAAGATAAGGAGAAGCAAGCAGACATTTGTGACCATGATTGGATTCAGTCTGAGTGCATGATCTGTGTTCAGTGTGGAGAGTGCACTGGCTATGGTGCTCAGTGCATAAACAGTACCTTGCCAAACAGGAAACCTGGAACGTAAGTACCAAAAGTAGAGATGGTTGCATTTACTTTTCATTTAATGACATCATGCAGATGAGGTTGCTTCTCACATTCAGTGGAGAGTACATCCTCCCTCCAGAATTCCATCACTACATCCCATTTTCCCATCAATGAGGAAGTGCAAAGCTGTTTTTGGTATATGTTTGTATCAGTTATTGGCAGTTGATATAAAATTGGCAGCAAGGCGAGGATTCACAATCTGCCATTCCTCCTGCTTGTTCTTATTTAGATATCTGGCCACCTTCTTTTCAGGTTGTGTCGCTGTGGAGCAGGAGATGCCGGCTGCTCCAAATGCCACATCTGTAAATCTTGTGCAGGAGAGCCCAATCCAGCCAGAGATCTGGTAGGTGTACACATGAACCAACCAGGTCTCTTCAACGCTGTTTGGCTTAGACCCCAAGATAGAGGGAAAGGTAAACTAACCTGTATTTGTACTTGCTGTGTCTGCAAACAGTAGGCATTCCTTTCTTTGTCCAAGGAATGCTGCCATCTTTGCATGTGTGTAGTCCAGTTTGAAAGCGATCCATTTTTAATTTCTACAAATACATTTGATTATAAACAAACCTTTGCAGATAGGAGTATGCCTGGTGAAACAAGATTACTTAGCATTAGAAAATGGAATGACTTTGTTTAAGTTTCTTATATTGGTATTTGCTAATTGGTGTTCACATTCAATGCATAAAGTAAACATTACAGATGCTTATTCTATCCATATTTGCTTATTTGTCACTATGGAAGGGAAATGTCTCATGCAGAGAAAGATGCTTTCTGTGTGAGGTGCCATCATTGGTACTTCCAATAGTAATACTGGAACTCTCTGGGATTGGTGATAAAGACTTCACCTATTCCTCGTTCACTCCAGACATTTCAGTTGCATGACAGAAATGTGACTAGTGTGAATATCCTTTCTGTAAATCAGTTCTTGGTTTCTGTGATAATTGTATCCTGTACAGTAATGTTGGTGTCAGGATGTGTGTATGTTCATATGAGCATATGCATGTGTATTTGTGTGTTAGTGATGCCTGACTGTGTACATGATAGTCTCCAGAAGTGAGGAAATCTCAAAAAGACAATATTTATGGAATGGAGACTTGAACTGATGTCATATTTAGATTGAAGGTGTACCACAATTGTACCAAGAAGCCTTTTGGATTGATCATGTTCAATTGTTATTTTCAAGTTTTACTAAGGTCAAAGTACAAAAGCCTTGTCATCACAATATCTCAAGTAGTCAGTGTGGGACTGATCTCATATTCAGTATGTACATGCATTACACTCATTGCAAGGAAGCTTTTAATGTTGGTGGATGCTGAAGGTCATCCAAGCTTGGTGTAGGTCAAAGGAGTACAACCTAGCAAACACAGTTATCTTGCAGTGTAAAGGTTTGACTGATCTCAAAGCTGGTCTGTTAGCATATCACAATGAATGCAACAATTATGTATATATATTTTCATTACTTTTATTGGAGGTTGAAGGTCAGCATGCATCAAAATGCAAAAACTTTGTAAGCACAGGATTTCAAGAAAGGAAATTTGGACTGGGTGTGTACATAGCACATATGTGCATTGCAATAAGTCCTAGAAACTTGCTGATTTGGTTATAAGTCATTTGAGTTTAATAGGGATCAAATTACAAAAGTCTTTTGAATGTTAATCTTTAAAAAGAAACCAAGCTTGTTGTTTCTTATAGTGGCCAAAGGTCATTATGGAGCCAGTATGTTGTAACTTTGAAAAATCCATAAACAATTATTTAAGAAGGAACTATGGACAAATTGCACAATTATCAATGCATTTGTTTCACTTATGGAACACTGTGATTAAAGCAGGGTGTGCTGTTGTTCTTGCATTTTTGAAAGTGCCTATAGGACTGGCTGTACGTCTTACAGACTTAAAAAACGTATAAAAAGGACTGTACTGTTATCTAATTGTCCAAATCCATATAAGTGATTGTCAGACTTTCAGAGAATTTTGATCTTTTTAAAATGCAAAGCCCCCCTTATCTATTTTCATCCCCCCAAAGAAAAGAAAACTTGAATTAGTCTTCTTTCTACTGTAATTAATAATTCCATTTAGTGAAAGAAAAGTGGAGTAGATGTTGTATTCCAGGTTGGTGTCAAATGGGAGAGAGAAATCAAAGATTGATTATAAATGCTATTGTTTTTTATCCATCAAATAGTACATACTGCTTTAAAGTAGGCAAGGTTAAACTAAAACTAGTTACATTATCAAAATCACAATGCATTATCGCAGTCCGGTATATATTGGTTTCATTCACCAAAATCATAAATCTGCCACCAGAACACAGAATACTATACAAAATATGTAGCAATTTACTTCTGTGCATTTCATATTTTCTGTTTTTCTTCACCAAGATACGTTTCTTTTCTTGTTGACACCAGCCTCATGAAGTGTCATAGTCCTGATGATTTACAAGTGTAATTTTTATTCATTGGATTGTCTTTACATGGTTCACTTTTTCCCATTTTGTCTTAGAGAACACAAGCAGTTCCCTTTTGACAGAGTTGTAATCCTCTATAAATCAATAGACCCCTTGCATGTGATGTCACAGTGATACAGTAAGGCGCCTTTCTAGGGGATACGCTACTAAATTGACACATGCCTGTCTCTGTCATTCGATCTACTCGCACCTAGCATAGCATGTGTTGTTCATAGGAGGGTGCCCTTGCTTGTTGGTATGTGATGTCAATGGGGTCTATTAATGATGTATGTTACCAAAAAAGCATAGCAAAAACAAGTATTTTCTTTTTCACTGTTTTGTACGTAGGTGGTGATGATAATAACCTGAGTGGTGATGAGTTGAAGGAAGTTGAAAAGACTGTCAGTAAACCCTCGCTATTACCACCTGAGGAGATCATAGTTCATAGAGATCCGAACACTAAAGCCAGAGAAGTCACATGTGGCTTTCATCACACAGGTATGTATACATTTGTCTGTTTGTCACATGAGTATGTATGTACATATGCACATTAGCGTGTAAGGGTGTGTGTGCATGCCATGCATGTGGGCATTTCGTTTGGGTCTTTCGTCAGCTGTCAATAGAAGCAACCCATGGACATTCTCTTAGATTTTATATGTTTACTCACTAAGGTAAGAATTAACAAATTAATTGGTTAGAATTCGGAGACTGTTGGCTCATACTTCACAATTGTAACTATTCTGTTTGCAATGGAATTGTCAAATATGTATGTAGTTCTCAGTGAACTTCAAATTTATTCTGATTCAATATTGCTTAAGCTGTTGAATATTTTGAATATTCCTTCTCTTGCAAGAGACAGTTTGTTTCACAATGTAAACAACAACTTTGGGGATTCTTTCTGCAGTTGTTTTGTTGGAAAATGGAGAAGTTTACACATTTGGTTCAAACAGCTACGGGCAACTCGGTCTAGGAGACACAGTAAACAGGTAAAGTGAAATATCCTGTGACTGTTTGTCAATTAAAGGAAATGTATCACTTATCTATATTTCACAGCATCCCTCCCTACAAGATCTACATTGGTCTTTTGTTTTGGTCCAGAATATAACTCTCAAGGTGTGGCAAACATATAGTCCATGTGTATAGAAATATCAGATTTGGTTTCCATTTTGCTTGATAGATTTGGGAAGTCAAGTTAGGAGTGATATTTGAATGCAGGATCCCTGTTTCTATAGATGTGGATCTTACATCCAAAGTGTCCTGCCTGCTTGGTTTGACCAAATACAAGTTGTGACACTAAGTGGTGACGTCACATTGTTTGTTTGTTTGTTGATTCCTTGCCGAAGGCAGGCAAGGAATCTATGCGATGGTGATGTCGTGTGTGTGCGTGCGTGTGCGTGTGTGTGTATGTGACGGCTTTGCTTGTTTACACGATATCTCAAGAAGGAAAAGTTGGACAGTTCTCAAACTTGGTACATAGATGCCCCATATTGAGATGAAGAACCTTATTGTTTTTGGTGGAGGTCAAAGGTCATCTAGGGTCACCAGGGGTCAAAACCTGAAAACCTTGTTTACATGATATCTCAAGAAGGGAAAGTTGGACAGTTCTCAAACTTCTTACATAGATGCCCCATATTGAGAGGAAGAACCCTAGTGTTTTTGGTGGAGGTCAAAGGTCATCTGGGATCATCGGGGGTCAAAACCTGAAAACCTTGTTTACACGATGTCTCAAGAAGGGAAAGTTGGACAGTTCTCAAACTTCTTACATAGGTGCCCCATATTGAGAGGAAGAACCCTATTGTTTTAGGTGGAGGTCAAAGGTCATCTAGGGTCACCGGTGGTCAAAACCTGAAAACCTTGTTTACACGATATCTCAAGGTAGGAAGCTTGGATAGATTTCATACGTGATATGTAGATGTGGTGTGGTGAGAGGAATAACCCTATTGCTTTTGGTGGAGGTCAAAGGTCATCCGGGGTCACGGGGGTTAAAAACCTGAAAACCTTGTTTACACGATGTTACCCTAAAATTTGTTTTCAAAAAGCAGCAAAGTCCTGCTAATTTCCTTCTGTTACAAGCTCCTCTAAAGACACTTTGAGCATAGCTGTTACAAACAATAGGGAAAGCAAGTTGAAATTCTCCTTGGATTCCACAATTCACAAGAATATTACCACATAATCAAAATAGACCAATCATGAGCTAGAGTAACAGGGCATACTAACTCTGATTGGGGTGGCTGCATTTTCCCTTGATTAGAAAGACAAACAACAATAAGTATCAACATGGTACCTGTGAGTTGATTGATGTTACCATCTCCCTGGCACTAATTTATCATATGGCACTTCACCGTCAAGAGAAATCATATCATATCAGCACAAAGGAATGAGAGAATTTATCAGAACAAAAAGGGGTTCATATTTGGGGTTTAAGAAACTAAACAAAAATGCACTTGTGAGCCCTTCTTCTTACGAGTGTGAATCAAACAGATGTCAGTTTTCAAACTTCTGTGTTCAAAATGTATTTTATCAAGGCAAGGAATCACAAAGCCTTTTGGCTCTCTGGTTTAGGGAAGTGTTCAAAACTGGCGTCTGCGGATCCGCGCGGTAGAAAAAAAATCCTGTGCAGTAGAGCTTGACTCATTATCTCTCTTGCCGTCTTCCTCACTGCCGAATGTTTTCCGAATCATGCATCAAAATACGTTTGTAAAAATACAAACAATTTCAGTCAACCTTGCCAACACATGTACCTTAATGGGGAAACAGTAGTATTCTCCATAGACATTGCAAAAGTCCTTCTGATCACTGCAAACATCGACGCCAACCTAACGTCTGGGTAACTAGCATTTTCAGAAAAAAAAAGATCTAAAATTAGATGTAAACACTGCTAGGTTATTTTCTGACATTCTTAATTACTGACCCTCCAATTGCTATCATTCGTTAACCTCACCGATAGTTATTTTTCTTCTTTGGACGATAAAATAAAGTGTTCCACCATGTAGTCCAAATTCCCTATGAATGATTACAAAACAACCTGCAGATGACTTACTGGGCAAATTTGCCCCGTACTTGTCACAGCTGCATGTTACAAACTCGACCTGGGGCCATTGTACATTGTTCCGAATATGACTTTAAAATGCATGACAAAACAACACACGAGGCACCGTATGAATAAAATTTCTAAGAGTGTGGACGGTACCAACAAGGAGATGCAATAAGCAAGTAGAAGATTGAACAACTTCAAAGTGGGTGTGCCCTCAAAAAGGCCAATGTGATGCTACCAAAATTTAAAGTGATACATAGCAGAAAACAGATGGAAAGATCACACTCAAGATGAATTTTCAAATTTTCCCTCTGCAAAGAAAAAAGTCTATATCTCCTTTCGTTTTCGACTTCAATATTTTAAATCTTTAACTGTGTACATGAAATTTTATTTTACTATAGGTGTCACCACATACAACACAAGTTTTCAAATAAATGTTATCAAATGAATGTCAAAAATATTTTACTATAGGTGTCATCAAATAAATGTTTATAGTAGTTATTACTTGAAAAGACGCAAACATTCCTTGAAGATGATTACGTAAAAGCGATAATGTAGAAATAAATTGCTAATGAAAAACAGCCCATGATGTAAGAAAAAATACCAACAATGTAAAAGAATTGCCCGATATAGCCTAAAAAAAATACTGATAAATAGCAATTCTTTGAACAGTCAAAACAATAAAGGATACTTGCTGACATTTTGCTCAGTACCTAGCAGACTGCAATTAGATAAGTTTACCAATTGTTTAACAAGTGGAATACAGAAGGATTTATGATGTCTTTCTGGGAAAGTTTGGAAAATTTTAAACATCAAATTTCTTTAAGGGGATGACAAATGGTAGCCTGTAGGCATTGAAGTTTCTAGAAGTGCTGAGGCATACCAGAAATTCACGTAACGAATCCAGAGTTTTTGTTTTTTTTGGGGGGGGGGGGAACAGGGCCCTAGTCAAAGCCAGCCCATCGTTGTCAATGTGACTGTTTTCCTGAATCTAATGTTTTATTATGGGAAGTAGTGGATATTTGTGTGGCACTCAGAATTTTCAGTGAGCAAGGGGTGGGGGTTGAATAGGTAGAAAAGGAAAATCACCACCATATGAATAGGCCTAGGGGTGGCAGTTGATACTAACACAGATGATCTTTTTTCACTCTTGAGAACAGGCCAAATAAACAGAATCTGGTGTCAAAATTGCCCTAGCTTCCTCTGTTTTTAAAATATGGACCATTGAAAATTGAATTTTTCACTTGCGGAAGTCATTTTTCCAAAATTTGGGCCCATATGGGCATTAAAATTGAATTTCTCATAAAATGTCATGTTATGGCCTATTCTTGGGCCCATCTCATTGAAAGAGTTTACAACATGCATTTATTTCTACACCTGTTTATTTGGCCACTACACTGCCCACTTACAAATTTTCAGCTTTATATCTTATCCCCATGAAAAGTTATGGACCTGCAAAAGCACTACAAATGGCAATGAGAGCTTTCTTTGGGAAAATATGGTATTATGCAATACTTTTCAGAGGGCTGTAACTCAAAAATGGTTTGAGCTATGGAGCTGCAATTTTCAGTGATTTCATGTGGTGTGCAATGCAACATTTTTGAGGGAGTTTCATCAATGTCTGAGTGGGTCACCTGGGGACTTTCCAAAATATTTGTTGATTTGGCATGGAATGACCCTTTATGGGCCATTACACACAGAATCGCAGGCACTAATGGTGTTACCTAAAAGAAAACAGACGAATATATCCGAATATGTCACCAAATTCTAGTTGTTCCCATTTATGAGAAATGAAGGTATATGTGAGTTGTAATTAGTTAACTAAGTTGGACCTAGTTTCAGTGTGTTGCCTGTTTGTCATTGGATTACCTGCTGCACAGATTTTAGTGATTATTTCAGCTTGTAGTGTACTTGCCATTGTTTTTTTTTTTTTTTTTTTTTTTTTTTTTTCAGAATATCACCAGTCAAAATACCCATTTCTGCTAAGATCAAACAAGTAGCTGCTGGAAGCTACCACAGTCTTCTCCTGACAGAAAATGGACATGTCCTTTCGTTTGGTCGTTGCC
Organism: Stichopus chloronotus; assembly: GCA_021234535.1. Lineage (NCBI taxonomy): Eukaryota > Metazoa > Echinodermata > Holothuroidea > Aspidochirotida > Stichopodidae > Stichopus > Stichopus chloronotus. The sequence continues at coordinate 15,795,004 of CM037834.1, forward strand.
AGGTACGTGTGAGGTAGATTAAGCAACGTTGTTTAATTTGTTTAGAAGAGTCTGACTGTATGTGAGCAACAAAAGTTTGGTTGTTAGATCAAATCACATCAATGGAGAAATTGCAGTTTGAAATTGCTTCAGTTTGCTGGCATAGGGATGTGAGACTTCTGGCAATTTTCTGGCATTTTTGATTTTCCTATAAATTCCATGGCAGCTGATCAAAACTTGGCCAGCTGAAAAAGAAAATAATGAGGGTACAACAGTGTACAATGTAAACATTCTTACTTGCTCCCTTCATCTGAATCAGTGAGTGCTGGCTAGCACATTGTGCTAGCTTCACATTGTTACAGCTCATTTTTGGTGCTTAACAAGCTTGTCATAGATTTGTTTCATCTGGACTGCCTCCCCCTGTTAATTCTACTTAATAACTGGTGCTGAGCACAAATTTAAAATTGATTTGTGTAATATATGTGAGCAGCAGAAAATCATGGGAGATGCTTGAAATATCGATATTCATGAGCACATTTAAAAATAAAACTAGATTTTTATTTGTTCATAACTTGGCTCTCTGTTGACTTGCACTAGCCTAACAGTATGGTAGTGTGTTAAGAAGTTATAGAGCTAGGCTGCACATATGTTACTGTTTTTCAGGCTTTCTGTTCCTTGATTTTTTGGGTTCCTTCCCCCTACCTCACAGTCCCTGTCGTTTGTGATATCATTGTCATGAAACACTCTTTTGTTTTCTGGACATTTCAAACAGAAGGGTCAACTGTGTCGGCAGGTTTTCGAAGGCACAAATAACGCAGATGCAATCTCTCACACGACACCAGCAGAGGTAGACAATGTTGGCCCAGAGAAAGGAAACAAAGCTGTTTGGATATCTGCCTCAGGAGATCGTTCCTTCATCAAAGTGGATGAGGCCTTGATAAGTCCAAATATGCTTGACAGTGCCACCTTGTTTGCCAGCAAGTCTGTCATCGGTTAGTCTTGATTTTATTAAAGATGAACTGTAGATAAAGAGTGTCGGATGGTCTATATCTGCTCACTTATATTGTGAAGAATATACTTACCACATTTCCAGTGTACTCTCTTGTGATTATAAGATCTCAAAATGTAAGATGTTTGATAGGCTTCCTTGTGTAATTTCAGTGTTCCACTTTTTATGTTTGCTCAAAAGATTGCTTCTTTTTTTTTTCAAGTTAAATGCAACCTAAATCAGCTGTGATGTGTGATTACTGTCACTTCGTACTTTTTTCTTGCAAGTTGGATAGTTCTCTGTTCTGTTTTCCATAGTTTAGTGACAACATCTGTCATGCTGTCAGTATTATTAATTGTTCTTATGGTCACATATTTTATTTTTGTAATGTTTCATAGAGGTCCCTTGTGCAATTTCATTGTGTGTATAATAAGGATGAACAACTTCTGTTTGGGTTGTAGTTGCTCATGAATACATATGCACCATGTAAGATACAAATCAGAATAAGAAGGATACATGTATTGAATGGTTGTAATGTCACTGGTAACTAATTCTAAGTATTCTAATTTCATATAAAATGATGAACATGTGTGCTGTCATTGATGCCACAGCATGAGAAGCAATGGTAACCATCTCCTCACTTTTCATAAGCATTTGATGTGGTTTGTGTAAAATCAATATGAAATTAAAATCTGAAAATATATGAGCTTGACAGCAATAGTATTTAGTGTCGGTGCAAGGGTGGGGTGGGGACGAAGGGTCATGGAGATTGTTCTCTCCACCTGGCAGGTCTGAAAGAAGGGATGTACTGTGTTTCTCTCTTTGTTTTTGGAAGTCACCTTATTATTACATTAGTTTTGCATAAGCTGTGAACATTTCTGGTGTCTGATTGCAGGTATTCTACCTCAGGATCAGAGCTGCTCTCGACACTGCATGATAACCAACAGGGTTACTGAGAGCTGTGAGAGTTTTTCAGGACCAGAGCAGGTTCAGTTTGATGGATGCTGTGTTTGCACAGATCCTGTTTATGACAGTATCCTTTGGAGGTAACAATTTAGAAATCTTCTGTTAAATAACAAGCATGCTCATTTATCACTTTGCAATTGTACAGAGAGACTCCTTAAATGCCTTGCAGCTATCCACTGACAGATTATTAATCAAAACAATACTTGTAGCAGGATCTATCCACAAACATCGATTTTTAATGTAGTTAACCTCTGCATTATGCAGCTAGTAAGAAGTATGACTAAAAAGTTTCACCTGTTTTAAACTCTGATGTTGACGGGACATCAACAGTATCGGTATCATCCGGGACATCCGTCTTTTCTGGAATTCTCATACATACTTCAACTTTGGAAAAGACCCAGGGGCTTGCTGCAGTTGTTTTGGTAAAAGGTATCCCATACCAAAAGAGGGAAAAAACAATCTGAAAATCCTTCAAGAAATGGTCACTTTCCTTTGGGGTTCAGAAAACCCCATAGGAAGTGTTTTGTCTGTCATAATCAAAAAATTCCTTTGGGAAATGGTCATTTTCCCATTGGGTTTTGTGCATTTCATAGAAATTGGCAATCTCATCATGGAAGAAATAGAAAAAAATCCCACAAGGTTTTCATTGGAAATAAGTTAAGTTCCTATAGGACTCCTAGTTAAGTTTCTATAGGATTCCTATAGCGGAAGTTTCCCCGAGCTATAGGAAATTGAAAATCCCATAGAGAAAAGTAGAAGTCCCTTAGACGATAGTACTGATTCCTGTTCGAGAAAGGTACTGTAAGCAGAACTGATTTTTGGCCTGTGGCTTAGACATATTGAGTTCAAGATCCCATTTGTTTTTGGTGGAGATCAAAGGTCATGTAGGGTCTGGACGGTAAATATGTGAAAATCATGAAAGTCTAATATTTCCAGAACCCAAACATTGTGGAAGTTTTCATGTAAGGTAATTGAGTGTAGCACTTCATAACAATTTTCCAATGATTTGGGAATAGGTCAAAGGTCATTTGTTGTCAAAGGAGGTGAAGTCATGGAAACATTGCTCTCACATGTAACCTCAATATCTTGAGATAGGCACTTAGTTCAGATAGTATAATTGGCATGTGACATAATCGTATTAAGTTGATGGTCCCATTGATTTTGGTAAAGGTCAAAGGTCATATGGGTCAGCAGCGGTCAAAACACAAATATCTTAAAAACATGCAGTAGTGTCATATTGACATGGTAGAGTAAGAATGTGTTGCTCCATCTTTTTTCATAGATTTTGTGCTGGTCAAATGTCACTTGGTATCAGCAGAACTTTTGGACTATTGAAAGACTGTTACCTCATCATATTGAGATATGTTATTGATGTAAATCTTTTATTCCATATGTAATATCATTACTTTTATTACAAAATCCAGTTTGCTTTTGGTGTAGATGAAAGGTCATATGGGGTCAACAGAAGGCAAAATGTATATCTTAATGTACCAAATATGGTAGTCCTAGCAAATTAACAGATGCATGTGTGTAAAATGAGGAACACAATTTTTCACGATGGTTTTGAAGTTTTTGTTTTTGATTCCTTGTCGAAGGCAGAAGGAATCTATGCATGGTGATGTTGTGTGTGTGTTTGTGTGTGTGCATGTGTACTTGTGAGTGTCAGTTATGTAACAAATACCAAGATAAATGTATCATGTTTGCTATTTGTGAAGTACAATGTGAGCAACATCAGTGTTGGAAAACCTTCCTCAATTTTCCAAGAACACTATCAAAAATCATAAGATTTCTTGCTAGCGGTTGTATACCCTCACAACCGTTAAAATGTTGGTAAATATCAAAATACAATTCACCATTGACATTTGGTGCAATAAATCAAATAATCCTATTAATTCCACAAGATCCATTACTATGTAGGCTAGGCCCATTACACAAAATTGAATACTGAATCTCAAAATAGCTGTGAAACAACCTATACAAATGCGTGAATCGCAAAACAGTTTGCGGGAGCAACAACATAACATGCTTAACTGAATATCTGTCTGTGTTCAGCAGCATTTATGTCAAAAACCTCTAGACATACTTATTTTATCAACTGAGCTAGTTGGTGCCAACTGAATGCAACAATAGTTAAAAAGGTTGAGTGCTCGAGATATCAAAGTAACTCATGGCTGCCACTGCACAGTATACAGTTGAGGCTGTTCAAGTTAGAACAGCAAGAATATTGTAAAACCAAGTCTGTAATGTCCAATCATAGACCTTCTCTAGGCCGCCACCCTAATTTACCCTGATGCACTGTAGATGTGGCTGTTACCAAGACCCAGCACTTGCCGCTTATGCTTGGAATGTTGTGTAGACATGTGTTTGTGGAAATTTGCATGCTTATGCTGGGTTTCCTATGTCGAAAAACATGGTCAGAGAAATTGTGGCTGGAATAATATGTAGGAGGAATTTGTGTACAGGTTGGGGATGATTTTAAGATATGATTGGTCACTTTTTAAAAAAAAAAACAAACATGGAGTAGGCAACGAAAGATATCAAGAGGTCAAAGGTCATGTGAGATCAACGTAGGACATAGTTTTAAAACCTTGTAAACATGGTATCTCAAGAAGGGAAATGTGATGGAACTTGGTGTGTTGCTAGTCCATTGTGAGTAGATGATTTCTATTGTTTTTCATGTAGGTCAAAGGTCATTTGAGGTCACCAGAGTATGAAATATGGGAGATATCACAGCAACGGAATGTTGTTGGAACTTTAACCCCATATTATTGGTAGCACTTGATGAGTAAATGATATCTGGCATTTTGTATGGAGGTCAAAAGTGATGCGAGGTCAATAGAGGACATAGTTTGAAAACGTTATAAACACGTTATCTCAAAAAATGAAAGTTGTTTGAAGATAGTGTGTGGATAGTCCATTTTGAGTAGATGACTCCCATCAATTTTCATGGAGGTTTAAGGTCATTTGAAGTCACCCGAGGGTAAAGTATGAAAACCTATTAATGAAGGTATCTCAGCAACTGAATGTAACTAGCACTTCAAACTGTCAAAATTGGTAGCAGTTCATGAGTAGATGATCTCTGTTTTTTGAGTTGTTCCATGAGAGACTGAGAAAGTCATCATCATTTCATACTTAGTCAAATGTAAAAATCGGAGTATTAACGATCGTAGAGATTTGTATTTACAGCAAAAGCCAATGTTTGTGGACCTACTTATAGATAACAGTTGTGTACTATTTTGGGGAAGTCAATTTCCACATCTTGCCGTCTCTGAAATGTAACAGGATGGGTGATCCCCACCCCCTCCTTCCCCTACCATGCCAAAAAGTGGATGTTTAATGCCAGATAAATGTTGCTAAATAGAATTTGGTCTATTTTCTTCAACAAGCTATTAAAAGCCCATTTTTTGGTAAGCGTCTCCAAACAATCATTGAACATCACTTTACATAGCTCTCTAGCTTTATCAACAAACCTCTTTTGCCAGCAACTTCCTGTCAAGAAAGTACTTTTTAGTCATCTTTTCCCTTTGTATGCAAGTTACTGTTCTTACCTTCAGGAATTAACTCACAAAAGTAAGAAAGTGAATTGATTTAGTAAATATTCAAAGCAAAAGCCTGGTGTTATTTGTTTTGAGTGTGTAGTGCTAAATAGAATTGAAGTGCAACTCCTATTGCATTTGGTGGAAGCCATTTGGGTCAATTGTGTATACAACATACATATGGAATCTCAAGACAGGAAGCTTAGACATATCCCTCATTTAGAATCAAGGTGTGCATGTTGAATTATAATGGCTGTCAGTCATCATGTTAAGTCAGGTTAACAAATTACTGTAACATACAAAAATCAAGCATGTTGCACATCCTCACATTTTGCAAAATGCAAGATACATACAAAACTACAATGTTTTAATATGTGATTTTGATTTTGTTTTCTTTCTTTTAATAGTTTTGACCCCACAAGCAATTCTGTTCAGTGCTACAATGCTCTCCGTGCTTCTTGTGGTGAGAGGCTTCCATTGCAGGACAACCTTACCATCTTATCTCCTGAGTTGAGCCTCCCCTGGCAATCTCAAGTACCGGTCTCCATCTACCTGGTGGCCCTCAATATCCTCAGTTGTTTGGACACCCTTTCACTGAGTTTAGAGAAAGGTTTATCTGTAGAGAATACCTACAACCAAAAGGAAGAAACACAATCAGAGTCAAAAGTGGAAGATTTCTCTTTTGTCAACAGATTTGAAGGTTTGGAAAGAAAACTTTTTATCTGGCAGTATTTAGAGGAACAAGGAATGGGTCATGTTTGTTAAAAAACACTTGTGAAATGATTGCATGTGCAGTTTATGTCAAGTACAGTTGTCCCAATTGTCCTTATATACTATATGTTTTTGTACGAATTTATCCTGAGATTTCTGGTCTGTGTTGAGTATGTCTCTGCTTTGAGGTATGGAGTGTCCTCTCTTTGGGTATGTATCATCCTTCTTAGAGATACATTTCTGCAATAAATGACAAATACATTTCCTATCTTGAGAAATTATTTGTTCCTAAGTCACTTATGTCCATAGGTTGCAAGAAGTAATGCCCACATATTACAACAAGAAATTTGCAAGAATTGGCAGTCATAAAATTAAGAGACATTTCTGCATTTTAAGGAAGCATTTATGTATGTCCATCCTGCCAAAGATTTATGTTCTTTCGTACAGTTTTTTCATCCAAGCATTTATGTGTTTAAGCATTAACAACCATGTTTTAAGAGGCATTACTTTCTCTACTTAGTATACATTATATATTCATGTGGTCAATCATGTATGTCTTGAGGAGGCACTTACGTTGCATCATCATCTTTAGGTTATGGAGGAGGATGGGGCTACTCTGGTCACTCTGTGGAGGCATTTGTCTTTTCATGTGATATGGATATCATTGTGGGAGGTTTCGGTCTGTTTGGAGGAAGAGGTGAATACACTGCCAGAATCAAGGTAAGGTTTGAAAAATCTTCCTAAGACTGCAGCATTATATGACGTAATATAGCATCTGCAAGAAGTTAGCAGTGTATGTCAAAATAATGTAAGTAGTGGCTGAACTTGACAGACTGATGCAGAATTAAACAAAAGCAGATAATACACTGTACTTGATCATGAAGGATGCTAGGCAAGACTCATTGCTTTTCAAATAGATAACACAGGATATTTTCCGAACTAACTAGATGAAAAGTATATAACTCAAGACCTTTTGGGAGATGTAGTAAACTACTTTTCAAATGAAAGCAGATGCATAGCGTCTGCTGATATGCTTTGTTTAAATGACAACTTGAAAACTAAATACTACATTGTTCAAAATTTGTAAGTCAGATAAGCTTGTATACGGTGTCTGACAATGTGGGCTAAATATGTGAAAACCAACTTTTTTCTTACAAAATACCATTTGTGAATTATTTGGTAACCAAAGACGAGGTGGGACTCGACCACTTTAAAATGACACTTCAGTATTGCCTGAAGAAAGAATATGAAGGACTATAGCATTTAGCAAATGACTAATTGCATCTAAGCATGGACCTATTACACATGGAGTAAAAGCAGATAAGCTTCCTTTGAAGTCATCATGGGTTCAATACAGCTCAATTTAACTTGTTGGAATATGGACACATGTTTCATTATTTTAGGAACGATTCGGAATCTTTACAAACTTCATAAGCGAAAGTGACACTTACATTAATTGCTGAAAGATGTTATTAGGTAACAGAAGAAATGAGAATGATAAAGAAATTTTATCCCAGAAGTGCATCAACAGTCCTTTGACTAAAACAACTGTTGACTTAAAACGGTTTCACATTTGTCGGCATCCATGATCACCTCAAATCATTGTTACCATCAAGTCTTTTTTTGAGGATTGGTTCGTTTAAAAGATTCAAACTTTCATTAGGAGAGTTGGAAGTCAAGCAAACTCAGAAGATAACTAAAGGACTTGACAATCAGTCTCTTCCCACAAAAAGGATTCAAATACTTAGATGTATAGATGTAAAGATTACATTGAATTAGGTGCTATTACTCCATCCATAAAAGCTCCACGATCTAAGATACTTGGGGTTGGTTGTATACCATGTCCATTTTTTCATAGAGTTGACAAGTGAATTTGGAGTTGGTGTTCCACATGTCTGTCTTCCTTAAGTGTTTGTTTTGTGGCATATACATAGAGTTAATGTTTTTTTCCCCATCATTTGCTTATTTACAGCTGTTTGAGCTGGGATCAACCAGATTAAGTATAGATGTGGAGGGTGCTCTAAAAGCTGAGAGTGAAGAGAAGACTTATGAGTGTGGCGCCAAGTAAGAAATCCAGCCACAAATTTTATATCTAACTTTTGGGGGCCATTCTCTTGATAATGACTACATCTCAGAGACAGGAAGCTTAACCAAATCAGATGTATTGTGAGAGATAGACATTACATCCAGTTTGTTTTGAAGTACAGAGAGGACATCCAGATTGTTGTGAAATGAAGGAAGACAACTACTGTGAGCATGGACAAGTGGATTATTGTTTTGTGAGGTGCTGAAATGTCATCCAGTGTGTTGTGAGATGCAGGCAAAACATCTAGGATGTTGTGAGATGCAGGCAAGACACCTGGGATGTTGTGAGATGCAGGCAAGACCCCTGGGATGTTGTTGCTATTAGGGCTTCCAGACTGTTGATAGAGGGGCTATAGGTATTTAGTGTGTTGTGAAGTGAAGAGATGTCATCCAGTATGTTTTGAAAAGCCGGCAAGACCTGTTGAGTGCTGGTAGTACATCAGAGTGTGTTTGTGAGGTGCAGTCAGAACATCCAGTGTGTTGTGAGGTGCACTGAGATGCAGGCAGTTTATGTAATGTGTTGTGGGATTTAAACAAATCCGTTGGCTTGTGAAGAGTACAAATGATATTGATGTGCGTAAGGCACAAACACGGCTTCAAGTGTGTTGTGATTAATTGGATTTCAGTGATTTTTTGTAACACTTGCCTTCAGATTGCGTTATTGAATAATAATATGTACTCCTGGATTAAACCTGTATGTCAGTAGTCAATGTAGAAGTAATTAATCTGGAACTGGAGTCTAGTTTGCTTTTGATGATGGAGTGAGTTGGAGGTTCACTTTTTGCAGTGTTCTATAAATTTAATGACTTTTCTATTCATATCAGTGGTTGTATTTTGGTTGAATGATTAAAACACTGAGAAGCTTTAAGCAGAAATGTATAGACCTTGTGTTTTCTTTTATTTCTTCCAGTTTAGGTTAAACTTTTTTTTTCTACATCCTAATTTCTCAAATGTATCCTGTGCATGAAAACTATGTCTCTGTCATTAGTTGTTGATTCCTTTGCCAAAGGCAGGCAAGGAGTATATGCGGTTGTGATGGCGTGTGTGTGCGTACATGCGTGTGCGTGTGACACCCTGGCTTGTAAACATGATATCTCAAGGAGGGAAAGGTGTTGGAACTTCAAAGATGTTGTGTTGGTAGTTCATTGTGAGTTAGTTGATCCCTATTGTTTTTCATTGAGGTCAATGGTCATTTGTGGTCACCAGAATGTAAAATATGAAAACCTGTAAAGGGAGATATAGCAGCAACCAAATGTTGCTTGAACTTCAAACTCCTATCATTGGTAGCACTTGATGAGTAGATGATGTCTGGTATGTTGAATGGAAGTCAAAGATCATGTGGGGTCAATAGAGGCTGTAATTTGACAACACTTTAAACATGATATCTCAAGAAGGGAAAGGTGCTTGAACTTCAAAGTTAGTGTGTTGATAGTCCATTGTGAGTAGGTGAATCCTATCGATTTTCATGGAGGTTTAAGGTCATTTCAGGTCACCAGAGGTTAAAGTATGAAAACCTATTGATGAAGGTATGTCAGCAACCGAATGTAACTAGCACTTCAGACTGTCAAAATTGGTAGCAGTTGATGCAGTAGATTATATGTGTGACTTCAATTATCTCCTGGGAGACCGAGGGAGTCATCTGTTATTGTTTTCATACGTAGTCAAATGTTAAAATTATAGAGTGAACAATCAGAGATTTGTATTTACATCTAGAGCAGACATTTTCAGATCTACTTCTAGTTAGCAATTGTAGAATACTTTGGAGAAGTCAATTGTCATATCTTGTCATGACTGACGTGTAACAGATTATGAGATGCAGTATATGGCTTTCTTCATTTTTATCCACAATTTTACATGTGGTTCATATTTTTGTGTTCAGTCTTTCATTTTGATATGGTCCCTTCCCTTCTCCACTGGTTGTTGCTCTTGTTCAAAGTGATTGTTGTGTGTTTTGAAAAGAAGAGATATTGGCAAGGAATCACAAAGTCAATTGACTTTCTGTTTAATGTATCATCCATGATCTGATACTGAAGTGTCTTGACTGTCTGTATTTGCAGAGAGGAATTTCCTATTCTCTTTGATGAACCAGTGGCAATTTCAGCAGGTTTATATTATTTAGCTTGGGCTAAAGTGAATGGACCTAGCAGTGATTGTGGATCAGGTGGTCAAGCTCTTGTAACAACTGATGATAAGTAAGAAAACTTTTCATACATTAACATTTTGTTGCTGTAAAAAATACTGAAGAGATTGCTGTTAGCAATACTGTCGATCTGTCTCAGTCCAGTTGCTATGGCACTTCAGCTATTTTGTCTTACTAGATATAAATGACATGTGATATGAACCTCCTATACACTGTGACAAGGGCTTTAATTCCCCCAGTGTTCATGTTTTTCACACTATTTTATGGCTGTAATAAATATTTAACTAGTTGTCAACTTTAATAAGAGAATATGTATGAATTAGTTTGGTTTATGTTTTCAGTCAACCCCCTTTTTGTTATCCTGACTTTCTATAATATTTAAGATAAATGTTGGAAGCAGTTAAATCTTCCTTTCCCCCTCATCATCTCCCCCTCACCAGTGACAGATTCAGAAAGGACAAGGATGACCACCCCCTTCAGGTTGACTGAATTTTTTTTTGAAAGAAGTATATAGTGGAAAATTAAATTGGTTCTAAATGTGGAACCTTTCTTGTATATTGTTTATGGTTAGGCATGCAATGACCTTACTTGAAACTGATTTCCATGCTCAAATTGCCCTATATTGCAAGAGCCTGAAGGGGCTCTGCCCATGGATCCCCTCCTGGACTCCATGCCTTGAACCCTGCCACCTCACAAGGCTCCCTGGACCCCAGACAGTGCTTTGTGCTTAAAGTGCACCTTCTTTGCACTTCATTCACAACCCCTCCTTACAACAAATTGCTGGATTTGCCCTTGCACCAAACCTTGCTCTCTTGCCTTCGAGCCCTATGTGGCTGTGTCAGATGGTTACATTTGCTCACTTTTCTCTTGCTAAGGGTCACATTCCACTTTTTGAGCTCCAGAAAATCCAACAATGGTACAGATGTCAGTGCTGGACAAATTCCAAAGATATACTACAGGTATGTATTTGGAGATATTTTCTTTTGTAAAGGTAAAACAAAGATGTTAGAAGGATTGAACATTTGATAATACTTTAGACCTCCAAACATTCCTGCAGTTTGGCAGTTAAGAATATACAAATTTTGATTATGTTTTTAGAAAGCTCAGTACGCAATGAAAGGTGCCTTTCACCAACTGTGAGAGTTTAACTCAAGATTTCTTGAGCATGTTTATTTTTTGTTTGTTTTACGTCATATGGGAATCTGCAACAGTTCTATTCCCACTAGACATCCTTCCTTGTTTGCAAATAAATTCAATTCCTTGCTTGTTTTTAAGGAAATTATGTTTTCAGTTATTTGTCTTCATCATCTAATTATCTTGAGGTTTCAATCCTTTCCCATTTGTTATAGATTACCTCATCCAGAGCAGGAACCTTCACTGCCGATAGGCACAGACTTTCCTCTCCACATCCTTACAAGTGCATTCTCATGGACAGTGTCACCGGTAGGTAAACTAGTTGATGAACAAAAATCACAGATAAAGTGTTTTCTAAAATTCTGTTGGTTATATCTCTTAGGTATGTTCGGTCTCATTTCATACTTTTGTTGTTCTTAATGGACCCATTCATACTTTGTATTTATAGTAGTATCTTCATGAAGAGACTTTTGTGACAATGGACGATTTTCGAAGTCCTGTCTACATAATTATAGTTGGTTGTTCCCAGCATGTTCACTCACACCAAACATTTGATATTGTTGTCTTTGATGAGTATTGTTCTTTTCAGTGGGGTATATGGTAGGGATAACTACTGCTGTAGATATATTGTCATGAATCTGTTTACCGTTAATTTTGTGATGATTACAAGATTTTGTAGTGCTGTATGAGACAGTGCAGTTTCTGGGGTTAATGTTGACACCTGTCTATCACTATAGTACATGTGGTCAGTCTGATCACATTGTCCAATGTTAGTGGCTTTACAGATGGGTAAGTCTCATCCATCAAAACCAATGCATAGGGTTGGTAGCTGTTCCTCCCGTACGCTCTAGACATGGATGTGGGATTTTATGCTACCATACATTAATTGTATGTTACCGTACAACAGAGTCTCTTCACTCAATAGTGACTGAAAGACACAACCAGATTGACTTTTCAGACTCAAACAATCATAAATATGGCAACTGCATTATAGCAATTAAATTATCAAATCATAGTTTTACTGGTAAAAGTTAAGCCGTCAAGCTTTTATGAAGCTTTTGTGAACCATGTTGCTAGAATGGGAGTGTAGTGGATTTGGATCAAAGCCAATTCTCAGTACCTTAGATCAATTCTTGGAGAAGGCTCTAGCAAAGTATGAGCAAGACTTTGTGCCCTATGGATCATCTTGGCTTACAGGTGACATGTACTGATATCCAGACATGCATTTTACAATGCTGGACTGTTTTATAGAATTCACAGAACCTTGCCATCGTCAGTGAACTTTTGATACATTTAAAGAAAAGGGTTCAATATGGAAAGGCAAAGCTAAGAAAATGGTGAATTTCAAATTAGTGAGTGAATATCTACCCTGATTGTGGTATATTTGGATTGATACCACAGAGGTTTGTAATTAGATTCAATGAAATCCACATTTCTACCTTATGCTAGTTTTGTGTAATTTTTCAGGAACTTACTAAGTATCTTCAAATAAATATGATTAAAGTTCAGCTCCAGTGACAAGATTTCATTCTTGGTCTTGGTGATAATCATATTAAGTCTCTGCAGTAACACTAGTAATAATATCTGGACATTTGTGTGCTTGTAAAACAATATCTCAAGAAAAGAAATGTGGCCTGAACTTGTATTTGGGAAGTGAATATAACAGATTAAGAACAAAGCATCAATTGTTTTTTGTGGAAATCAAAGATCATTTGAGGTAAAGAGGTAAAAATATAAATCATTTTAAAAATGCATAATCTGAAGATGGGATGCTAGAACTGTATCCATATGTCATATGCAGGCATACTGCATTAGGTACAAGAAGTCTATTGATGAAGTCAGAAGTCATTTCAGTGTGCTTAAGTCAAATTTACAGAAATCTTTAAAACACAGTACTATCAGAAGGAAACTTGACACCCTCTCATATTTAGCATATAGTTGTACCACAGTGAATACAAGGAGTCTTTTGTTGGTGGGAGAGGCCAATTGTCATTTCATATTAGCAGAGGTAAAGCCTGTAAACTTGAAATTTGAAGAACTCAAACTTGAACTAATATCAAATTTTAAATTATGTATCAATCATATTGAGTACAAGATCAAAGGTCAACTGAGATTTGCAGGGGACAAAATGTGAATATCATTTAATTAAAGGACTCTTTGAGTTAATATTGATACATTTGCAAGTATTTGAAGGGTAAAATGACATATATGGCAATGCTTTTAATGAGCATAATATATCAAGTTTCACATCCAATAGTTATGAAAACTTTTGAGGGTTTTGAGGGTTTTACCCCAATTTTACTGTCTGTATACATATAAATTAGCACAAATGTGAAAATCGTCTGGTCACAAATTTTCAAAACTTAAACTGAATCGTTAATTACTCACTCATTAATGTTTCTTTGTATGTGACACATGAATATCATCTTAGTTTGACAACTTGTCATTAGTATGCAAAGGAAACTTGAAAGGCTCGGAAAATTGAGAGAATTTTAAGAAATAACTCATGTGCCTCTTTAAAAATCTTAGGAAGACAAGCTTGGAGTTATGTCATATATGCTATGTTTGTAAACTACATTGGTGATGTCAAAGTTCATTTTAGGTCTGCAGAGGTCAAACTCAAAACCTTGTAAGCACAAAATTTCAAAAAGTAAATCTGAGACATGGACACTGGGACATATTTCATATTTACTCTATGTTATAAGATTAACAGAAACTATCGTTGAAGATCATGAATCCATCATACATTGATTGGTACATAGTCAGATGCATTGTGATGAAGTGTTCTGTTGGGGAAACACTGATAGGCATTGATTCTTATTTAATTTAGTATTACTTTATTAAGAGAGCATGGACAACCTCATATTTGTCATGGTTAATGTCAATGTACTCTTAATCTTAGCCCAGTTCACATATCAGTTACAGTGAGCAGCTGGGTTTCCATAGTTCACATCATTTAAACTACAATGCACTTGCATTCTGGTTGGTAGCAGGAATCAGTAATTGTAAGGTAAAATTACAGAAGTATCAACACAAAACCTCTAGAAGGAAATCTTGATCTAATGTTATAATTAGTAGGTATATTTACCATATTGAGTAAAACATGCCTATATTTTTTCTGGAAGCCAAAGTTCATTATGGACCAATATGTGGTAACAAGAGGGAAGCATGCACAGATCTTGTAAATGTTATAATGATTGTCATAGCCCAATGCTTGTGCTTCACATATTGATAAAGTTATCTAGGTAGTGCTTCCCGTAACATTAAATAAAAGCAATCGTTACTTTATTTAAGTCACAGTGCATTCTGGTTGAAGTAGGATAATAATGCCTCATCTTCATCATACTACTTCCAATTTAACAAGCCTTTAACATTTCACATTTCCCACCACATAAATGTAACTTTTCTCACAGGAGGCCTTTGAGTCCTTGCTTCTTCTCTTGCAATGGGCTTGGAAATCATTCTCTGAGAAGATCCAACAATTCTGTGAACTGGAGAAAGAAGAACATCAGGCGATTCTGAAGGACCTTACTCGTCTTAGCTATATTTGCACAGCTTGCCTCAGGCTAGCTAAAAGTTTTGTGTGCGACGTGTTCCCAAACCCTGGTAAATATTGTTATCTTTCTAACCAGTTTCGTGAAAGATATTGCAAAATAGTGAAACAGTTGGGTTACTTTTACTCAAACCAAATGTGCAAAGAGTTCAAAAGGATAAAACAAATGCAAAGCTGTTTGTGTAACAAATCTTGCTTTTAATCTCACTGTTGTCACTGTTTCAGAGTGTTGTTGCAGTCAGCTGACAACACTCCCTGATTTTAAAGTTTTTGTGTGTATAGAAAAACAGAAGGATAAGATTGTCTTTTACCTTTAGCTTTTCTTCATTTTTGGTCTTGATGATAATCGTAACCTTTGTAGTAATGCATGTGTGTGCCTGCGCATGTGCATGTGTGTGTGCGCGTTTGGGTTTGAAAAGGGCACCAAATGGGGACACACACAAGAACTTCAAGCTTGCAACAGGGGTTTCGCCAAAAAACGGGGATTTCCACATTTCTGGATATTTTATTGTAATGCAAATTGTGGTATCAGATATTGGGGACATCATCTGCAAGGTGGGGATATCACCATTTAGGTATGTGTGTGTATCTTTGTCTGTGATGCCCTACCTGGTAAACATGATATCGCAAGAAGGGAAGCTTGGACAGACCTCATATCTGATGTATTGGTGCACCACATTGAGTAAAAGAACCCTATTGTTTTTGATGGAAGTCAAAGGTCATTTGAGGTCAACAGGGGTCAAATTATGAAAACTTTGTAAACACGATATCTCAGTTACGGAAGCTTGGACAGATCTCATATTTAGTATGTGGGTGTACCACATTAAGTAGAAGAACCTTATCGTATTTGGTGGCGGTCAAAGGTCATTTGGGGTCAACAGGGGTCAAATTGTGAAAACCTAAATGCAATATCTCAAGAAGGAAATCTTGGACATGTTATATTTGTGTGTTGGTGTACCACATTTAATACAACATCCCTATGGATTCTGGTGGAGGTCAAAGGTTGTTTGAGATCAACAGGGTCAGATTGTGAAAACCTTGTAAACAATATCTCAAGAATGAAAGATTGGACAAGTGTCATATGAAGTATATAGGTGTATCCTATAGAGTACAAGAACGCTATCACTTTTAATAGAGGCAAAAGGTCGTATGGGGTCAACAAGGGTCAAACTGTGAAAACTTTGTAGATAGGCTGCATCGAGATACCTACAATCTTGGACACAATACCTTGGGACACCTTGCACCCCTGTTCAATGTTGGCTGTAGGATTACTGTTCAAAGTGTACATTTACTACTATAGCGCAACATTGGAAAGCGGTGCGGACTTTCATGTTATCCTCTTACCTAAAATTCAGTAGTATATTCGCAACGTACGACAAAGTATACCAACAATTTTGTCCAAGATTTCTGAGAATTTCGACAGGCCAAAAGCATGCATGGTGACCAGGAAAAAGTGTCAATTTGAAATATCTGAAACGATTAAATGGGGTGATATTCCTTGCAACAAGAAACATCAGCAGTGCATGTTCGGCATGTTTGGGGCCTATGTTGAAGTTGGTTTACTGTAATGATATTATTGTGTGAATGTTGTCAATGACATTACGGAGTGAAGGGAGGAATAAGTCAGTCAAATCCGTGAAGAGCTTTGCACCACATGAACTAAATAAAATCCAGTCATTGAGGAGGTTACATCATAAGTCCAATATATTTTGTGGACCAGGAAACTACTTTAAAACATTTGAATGATACAAATAATGTACTTTCGGTTCTCAAGCCCTGATATTGAAACAGGTACGGAAGAACCAAAAAAAAATAAATCCCCCAAAACACCAAAATGTTGGTGGTCAGTTGAAGAAGATCAATGTATATGTGTCATTTATTCAAATTGTTCACAGTGATGACGTGGTGTCTGGTATCAAAGTAACTACACGTAATGACCATTATGCCTGACTTGCAGATTAATTTGAGTGATGAAAAAAGAGTGGTATCATTATACAAAAGAAACCTAAAAAATGAAAACTTAATAGATGTGACGTTTATTCATATAACAGTGATTTTGTGACACCCACTCTATTGTACACTACATTGTACACTACCATATGTTAGTCATTTAAGCAGTTTTAATGGACTTCAGAGTACATTACACATTTTTGTTGTTAGAACTATATATAATTTACATTAGTGTAGCAAATCCAGAACCACTTGCTTGCAACTACCAAAGCCACATCAAACAGTAAATTTATGGCAAAAGCAGTATGCAGGTATTAGATTCTTTTGTGTGCAATATGTCACAGAATTGTTAAATAGTGAGAGTCAGAAAAGTATGCAGTAGCAGCTTTGAGGTTCTCATAGTAATTCTTTCCTGCATCATTGCAATTATATCTGGTCTTTGCCTGCTGGTGACAACAAATACTTGTTTACAGTATCACCAAAGAAAAAGAAGGAAAACAACATTACCAGCTGAGAGCTTAAAATGGTGCTCCTTGTAGTGACCTAAAATAACCCTCAGTCCACAAAAAATGCCAACAAATATCTTTATGTACTGCACCTACACACCTACTCTACAGGTTTTAGGTCTTTCCCCCTTAAAAATAATGTATTTACAAGATTTCTCAACCCTGTTCGCAAGTTTCCAGTCAAAGTTTTTCAGTGCTGTCGATAAGTAGGCCTGATGAACTTCATGCCCCTTATAGGTAAATTCTGCATCAAAAAGGAACCAACATGGCACACTACAAGAACACCTTTTTTATATCAGCATTAAGTCTGTCTCATCAGGAAACTTCAAATACAGCTTTATCACCTTCATTGCAAGAGTTGATTTAACACAAGGGTCAGATGTGTATGAGTCTTTCTCTTCTGTCAAACTTGATTTCTGAAAACATTTGTGAACCAAATTATAGAGTACTCATCCTTTCTCTTGCAACCTCCTATTCAATTAAGTTTTTTTCAAACACCTGCTAGCATAACCACTCTGCTCTCCCTGAGTTACTAAAATGTCAAATCAGAGGGACTTCCCCTATTGGCAACTACTGACAGAATGAATTTTACATGATCAGTCAGTTTCCATGATTCCTATCTTCATATACTATGCTCACCAAAGTTTAACCTCTGGTGATATCAAATGACCTTTGATCCCCAAAGTAAGGTACCCTACCCCCAAATGCGCACAACTTTCATCTTTTATGTAAGAAATTTCGTGTTGATAGATTTTTTTCCATCCACAGTTGTCAGTGTAACTTGCCCTGTAGTAAGGCCACAAAAATAACATACGCAATCATCACGGCATGGTGTTTTCTTCACCACAACAACAAATTCATCGCAAGCCCTTTCACAGTTTTACTTTAATACTGTTGTAACCACATACACACACAAAACGGGGTGAGCGACTGTTGTGTTGCTTCTCTGGTTGATTACTTTCCTTTGATCTCAAGTTGATCTGTAAACTTTTTCTTTGCTTTAAAGTGACTTTGTCCATTCAAGTTGTTATTTATATCTTATAAACCAACTCCTGGTTGAGTCTTCTTTGACCTCAAGTTGATCATGTAACTTGTACTGTATTGGTTTTAACTTGGTTTCAAATTTTCCACTTCTTTCAGCAATATACAGTAAACAAGAGACTCCTACTAATTGTATGATTTGCTGTAAGACATTGTTTTGTGTTTTTTTTCTTGGGGGGTGGATTTGACTCAGGTTGTCTGAGATAAAAGTTAGTTTTGGATGGTTTTGCCTTCTCAAAAACCAACATTGGTTCGGTCTGTTGTGGTCTCAGCAGAAATGTTTCTTGGTTTTGGGTTTTCTTGATCAAGTTCAAATCCACGATTGGGGGTGCTAACATTGAAAAGCAATCTAATGTGCACCTTTACTGTAAAGCCAAACTGTATGATGAATTATTGTGCTTCTTTTTACATTTTGTTATCGTCATCTTTTTTCCCTTTCCTGGTGGCACTGTAGCATTTTATTTCTCTGTTGTGATGTCAGTAGTTATTTTACAAATCCTCACTCTTTGGAAAGACAATGTGGCTTAAATGGTAAAATGCAGTTTACAGAACAAAATCACAAATCCTTGCTCCAGAGCCATTTCACATGGAAAATGTAATAGTATGCATGTGTGAAGTTGTGCCATATCATTCAGTCCGTATAGCTATTAAGTGAAGAATATATATATTGAAGAAATATATGTTCTGGTGGCGATGTTTTATTTGAAATAGGATGTGATTTAGTATGTCAAATGCACATATTTTGCTTTATAGTTGCCCCATACTAAAGATTTCAAAGTTAAAAATGTTGCATAATGCTGCTATTAAACACAGAAGTTAATGAAAGAGGTTTTGAAGTCACAAATCTCTTTAAAATTATGTTTGATTGAATCTGGTATTATCATCATTGAATTTGCATAGCAGTCCTTAATTTTGTTTTTGTTCTGCAAACCCCCTCTCATCCCCCTCACAGCCTCCAGCAAGAAAGTTAAACCAAGTAATACAAATCAGCTGCCTCAGTGTATATCATCAACTTGTAATTTGCTGAGAAATATACTCAAAGGGTCATCTCAAATGGTTCAACTGAAGACAAAACTGACCACAGCAACCATTCTTTTGGAGGATGACATCATCAGTGAATGTCAGAGGACATTCATCCACTGTTTCCATGCTTTTTGTCCCACATCTCAACTAAAATGGGTTTTCTTTTGTGAACTCTTGGGACAACAGGAAAAGGTGAGCTTCTTCAGGCAATATTTTTGTTTGAAATCCCCATTTTCAATGTCAATGATAATTGAAACCTTTGTATTCATATGTGGGTGTGTGCCTGGTTTGGTGTGTGTGTGTGCGTATTACACGTACTTTGAAAACTCAAGAAGGGAAGCTTGGAATGATCTGATATATAGCGTGTAGGTGACCCACATTGAGTACAAGAACCCTATAATTTTTGGTGATAGTAAAGGTCATTTGGGGTCAACAGGGGTCAAATAGTGAAAACCTTGTAAATACAATATCTATAGAGAGGAAGTTTGGACAGATGTTGTATTTGGTTTGTAGATGTTGTTTTTGGTAGAAGACAAAGGTAGTTTTCAAATAGAAAAAATCTTGTAAACACAATCATCAAGGAAGGAAGCTTGGACAAATCTGATCTCACTGTGTAGGTATGCTATATTCAGTGCAAGATCCCTTTCATTTTGGTGGAGGTCAAAGTTCATGTGGGGTCAACAGGGTCAAGTTGTGAAAAGTTTTTAAATATGAAATCTTGAGGGAAGCTTGGTCAAATCTGATGTGTAGTATGTAGGTTGTTCACATTGAATGTTGGAACCCTATTGTTTTGGTGGTTGCTATGAGTGCTGTTTTTTGTTTGTCGGTCAAAATCCATTTGGGTTCAACAGGGGTCAAATTGTAAGAACTTTGTAAACAATATCTCCAAAAGGGAAACTTGCAGTGATCTCTTATTTGTTATGCAGGTAGAGTAGTGTGTGATATTGAGTACAGAAGCCTATTTGGTGGAGCCCATTTTGCTCAACAAGGGTAAATTTGGTAACAGATGTACACATGGAATCTTAAGGAAGCTTTTTATCTTGATGAGATATCCTTTTTATATTAAGGATATCTTTCCTTTAGTATGTAGGTGTACATATTGAGTCATGATGCCTTTTAGTCATCATATTAGGTTAACACATGTCAGTGTGTATATATAGCAGTTGTTACATCTCCACTTGTGACATGACATGGCATAATTACGATAACTGTAATGCTACAAAAACCAAACATGTTACACGTTCTCACTTAATGCAATATGTCAGATTCATAATAGTAAATACTATTAATGAATCATCAAAACCACATTGCATTTGTGCATTCTCATTTTTCTGTGAAGTGGAGTGTCACAATCCATTTAAAAGAATCCCATACTTTTGGCATCGTATGTCACTGAGATCATGAACAATTTACATTTCTCAGAGGAAGTTCATTGAATTCTATATTTTTGTGTGCCACTTTATTGGAATAGAATCTCTCTCATTCTAAGCAAACATCTTTTTTAGGTATTTTTGTAAAGTGCTTCTGCCTCTGAAAAAGAAAAAGGTGCTTTAGAAAGTTCTTTTCGATGAGAGGAGAAACCTATGTATTCATGATGGCATGTGTATATGTGTTTGTGACAGCTTGTGCACATGGTATCTCCAGGTAGGAATGATGGATACTCTTCACACTTGGTATGTAGGCTTGTCATATTGAGAGAAAGCACCCTGTTGTTTCTGGTGGACATCAAAGGTCATCTGGGGCACCAGAGGTCGAGTACTAAAGACATTGTGCATGCAATATCTCCAGATAGGAATGATGGATACATTTCATGCTTGGTGGGTGGTTTTGTCATTTTGAAGGGAAAAATCCTATAGGTTTTGGTGTAGTTCAGAGGACATCTGGGGTCACCAGAGGTCAAAAACTAAAAGTAGTGTGCACACAATATCCCAAGTTAGGAATGATGGATAGTTTCCAAACTTTGTATAAGAGAGAACAAACTCTATTGTTATTTGTGGATGTTAAAGGTCATCTGGGGTCACCAGAGATTAGCTGCTGAAAACCTGTGCATGCAATATCTCAAGTTAGGAATGGTTACTACTATTCATACTTAGTTTGTGGGTTTACCATAATGAGGGGAAGAACCCTATCCTTGCTGTAGGAGGTTAAGGTCATTTGGTATGAACAGGGGGGTACCAAAACATTTTTTACCAAGCATGTTGCACATCATCAGCTGATACAGTATGTTAGACTCAAACTACTCATTGAATCAATATCACAAAGCCTTTGGGCTTGCTGGTTCCACTGCATATTGGTAACCATTTTAATTGTGAAAATTAAACCACAGGGCATCCAAAAGTTTTGGAATTAAGTTTTCAGTTGCTCCCTTTCAAATATATACATGTACACTATGTGTCAGTGCAATGAACTGTGGATGTTGTCTCAAATAACAAGCAATTCAACGATAGGTTGTAAGCATGAATATTTGCTTGTGAAAGTTTTACTGTTATTGTGGTGTGTTATTTGTTTAATACACCTTTCATGTACTTAATTTTCTATTCTCCACTCAGGACATTCCTTCAGATGGTAGTCAGACATTACTGACAGCAGTGCTGGGAGCCCTTTGTGACCCTTCTATTAAACTCACCCGAGTACTACCTCTGCTGAAGGTTCAGGAGCCAGACCCTTACCCTTTTCTGAAAGAGAAAGGCAACTCTGATAAAACTGCCCTGGAAGACAGCAGTCCCATTGGCGTAGACATGGACAGAGGCAATCTTCTGACTGACCTTGTCTCATATATCGAGAGCAATTTGAAGGTACATCCAGAATACAGCCCCATCTCAAGTGACTCAGTACAGAGTAGTTCTTCTCCCTTGATCTTAGATATATGACCGGATGTTGTTCATTATTAATGTCATCATCTGCAGTGTAAATACCAATGATGTGCATCTATCTGGCAAATAGAATAGAATTCAGCATTGTCATCAAGTAAATTGTGACCATGTTTGGAATGTTGTCAGCTTATCTTGACAAATACACATTACTGCAGTTATTGTAGGATGTAAAATGTGGTCTGGCAGTGAAGCAATGGACAATGATGTGAATTAACATTGCAATTGATTGTTAATTCATTTGCATGCTGTATTGATTACAGCAACTTTTAAATCCTCTTGTTTCCACTTTTTCGTTTGGTCTTTCATAGGGAGAGCAGCAAGTTGCAATGAACACGAGTTTTCAAGAAATTTTAGACCAGCTGTTGCAGATCTTATCTGTACCTATTAGGGCAGCACTGGAACAGGTAATGTCAGATGAAGTATATATGAAAAGTATGTTTATGGCAGTGTCAATGCCATTCATCGCTAGATGGATTGTTATTGTTTATCAACCAGCAACCTTTAATCTTACAAACTTTTATAATTATGTGTGCAACTTTTCTAAGTGGCATTGTCAACTGTTAACTATGACTTTGTGCTGTGGGATTTGAATGTTCATCTGTGTAAGTATGATTTTATATAGCCTCACCTCATGTGATTTCAGTGTGACTATTAGTAAAGCCCACCCCAGTCACCAAAATTCAAGAGCCTGAGTGCAATTTTCAGATTGTTTTTGATGTTTCAAGTGAGTCTGATTATCTTTTGAACTATTCTTTTAATGGGAGCAACTGCTGATATATGTTTCTGTCTCATGTGAGCAGTAATGAATTTACCTAATACATCCGGTTAAGATATCTGTGTCTTGCCATTTTCTGTAG
This sequence comes from Stichopus chloronotus, assembly GCA_021234535.1. Classification (NCBI taxonomy): domain Eukaryota; kingdom Metazoa; phylum Echinodermata; class Holothuroidea; order Aspidochirotida; family Stichopodidae; genus Stichopus; species Stichopus chloronotus. Next base: position 15,818,346 of record CM037834.1, read on the forward strand.
AGTCATTTTTTCATCTCTGTGAATTTAACACAGTGTGAGTGCCTCCTTCACACAACGTATCTACGCTGACAGACTGAAGTCACCAAAGTTATCCCTCTCTTCAAGAGAGTCTATCAGAATAACATTTTGTGAACTGAACTAGTTGAAGTGTTGCCCTGTCTTACAAAAATTTTAGAAAGAAGTGTTTTGCAGGATGTAGAACTTTTTAAACAAGCATATTCAGCTTCATCTAGGTCACTCCACAGAAACTGCCCTCATGAATACCATTAATTGCTGAGAGTAAACAGACATTAATTGAAATATTTCTTGACTTATTCTTGTCTTGAAGCAGACATATGTGATGGGGAGAGATGGTGGGGGAGATGAAGGGGTTGGGTGTAGTGTCTAGTTCTCAGTCTGACAATTATGTTTGGAATGCTAAGGAGTGCATGTATGTTTGTGTGTATGTTTGTTCCTGTGTTGCTCTTCATTTATTGCATTATTTACAAACCTGAAAAGGATTTGTTCTACTTCTTTTATATCATGTCTCTTCTTAATTTTCTCTATCTTTCTGAATGTTGAAAATTGTAAGTGCATGTCAGAAACAACTGAAATTTATTGCTCACCATAAATGATACTAACAAGTAATGAATGAAACTTCAAAATGGTGGTGATTCCAAATCATTATCCTTTTAGTTCCTCAAATATGTCAATGAAATCAACTTACACTGTCCTTTTCTCTTTCTAGAAAGAAGAACTGCCCTTGCATGCAATTCAGACCAACACCAGCAATTTTCTGGTTTGTGTAATCGGAGAGCTTGCCAGCCTTGCTACAAACTGTGAAGTAAGGACCAAATGAATTTGTGTCACCCTTTCCCATTTTTGTCTCAAATGCCAGTGAATCGACTTATTTTACCAGTTCTATTTTGTTGCATGTGTATGCAGATGTGTTTTCAATGTTATTTACACGTAGTATGGTGTAATATATATAGTATGTGTATAGTGCCTCTCTGGTCATCCAGTGATGAAGTGCAAAACTAGCTATACAAGGTGCTGTTATTTCTCTCCTCGTAAAGCAATTGAGTGTATTGGATCCAAAGATGATTTCATTAATATATCTGATCTCCACGCCACGAGTTACTGAATTTAAATGAGCTGTTTGAATAAGTGAAGTATCAGTGGGCAAGTTTGACTCCTAGACAGTGGAAAAAAGTTTAAGAAATCAAAGTTTGATTTCCTCAAATGAGGACTGCTTCAAGTCACATCTAGTTACTTTAGAACTAACATTCAAAATGAGATCACTGTATGTTCAATAGAAAGTTGCCAGAAAAATATAAACATGTGAGGAATAGAAAACAGTGTTTCTGAGATACCCCTTTAAAACAAAGATTAACAGTGTGCTAAAATTGTCAGGATCTTTTGATTTCTCTAAACTTCCAAACTTTAGCATGTTTGCTGCCAACTTGTAGCATAAATCCACATAGCTTCAAACTTTTCACTTCAGTAACTTTTGAACCATAAACTGTCATGCAGTTGTTTCAATATTTTGTTCTGTTTTCACTTTATCATTTGATATAATTTGGTCACTTGAAGTTGATGTGTTATTTTCAGGCCCCTTACCACTCCCCCTCCAAGCCCCTATTGACGACTCCTTCACGATACCCAAGGACAAACCAGAGTTACAACTGGAGCACCTGTAATGGCACACCTGATGCTGTCTGCTTCTCTGTCAACCAGTCATCAGTGCAGATTGCTGGCATATGTGTCTACACAGGACTCGGCCAGTACAACTACGAGCTGGAGTTGTTGGATGGGGTAAGTGACATTATTTCCTCATCTAACCTGTTCAATGTCAGGTTGTCTGATTATAGTTTGGACTACTCTTGAAAATCCTTAGAATTTCAGTTTGAACACAAGCAGTGACAATTTGTCGGTGAGAAAAGAAGTAAACAACAGTAATGTACTAAATGTTAACATTCCATTGTACCATTGTACAATGCTGAAATTCGTTTTGGGGATCCACAAATTGAATGGAATAGTGCTAGGTGCTTGGGTGGCTATGAAGTATCAAATTGTAAAAAGGATAAAGACTTTGTTCACTCAACCAAAGTATATCTGTCATAATTACATTTGCAAAAATTTCAGATGAGAAGCAGTCACCAAAAGGTTAAACTTACATTTCTAGCACGTGATAGTATTAACTGATGTAGAGTTCATTTTTAGGATATCTTTGTGAAAATCTCTTTCCCTGTTATTGTTTCCTCTGATGAATTTTGGTTGGTAAGATTATGAAGAAGAAAGTATATTGCCTACAACTGTTCTCCAACGATTAAGAAAAGCTGTCACAATCAAGAGGAATTTCATTCTGGTTGCCCTTGCATAAACAATTCACTGTAGAACCACTGTGATCATGCATCTTAACTTATTGTGTATTGAAAGATGTGTTGCTATTAGTCTTTACAGTTCTGGTAAACATACTAAATAGATGTGATTGGTGTATCTAATGTTGGTTGGGACTTGCAGGATTGAATAATACCCAGAGAATGTACAAAGCCTTTAAAAAGTCGGCAAATTTAATTCAGTTATATTTTAACCATAGAAATCTCAATGAAGGAGCTGAATACTGTCATAAAGATGACATTAATGGGTGGTGTAGCTTCCATTGTGCAAAAAAGGTAAGAGATTCACATGATTAAGTTATTTGTTTTCAGGTTGAGGGTGCTGTGGATGCCCATGGACCAAGATGGAATTCTCTTGAATTTGCCAGAGGAGTTTTCAGTGGAGAAGATGCTGTGGATAAGCTTGTTGAGGTCAAGTTTGATAAACCTGTGTCTGTAAAGGTAAAAATCACTGGTTGTGTAACTTTTCCTTCTCTTCATTGGAACAGCAAAGTCATGATGAGTTGAAGTAATCACTTGGAATGTATGATTGGAAAAGATGACAGTATGAACCCCCCATGGCATTTAAGAAAGAACAACAAAATTGTGGAGGGATTGGGCATGGAATGTGGGGTGTAATGTAAGGTACATGTAACATGATAAGGTAGCAAGACTGATGATAAGGTAGCAAGACTGATGATAAGGTAGCAAGACTGATGATAAGGTAGCAAGACTGATGATAAGGTAGCAAGACTGATGATAAGGTAGCAAGACTGATGATAAGGTAGCAAGACTGATGATAAGGTAGCAAGACTGATGTACGACATCCTGAGGATTAGACTACAAGTATGTAATAAAGTTACTTGAATAATAATTTTGCAACATTGCACACTTCAATCCTGTAGTATCACATTAATGTTCTTTATGTCACATCATTCACAGGAAGGTGTCAAGTATGCCATACGTCTCAGACTTCATGGTGGGAAGACTTTCAGTGGTGAAGGGGGTTCTGCTCAAGTCAGATGTCCAGATGGGGTGACCTTCACTTTCAGCAACTGTACCCTGAGTAGCAATGGTACTAGTTTGGCTAGAGGCCAGATACCACAGATTCTCTACTACAAGTAAGGCAGTGAAGTTTAAAGTTACAAGTTTATTACACCATGGACAGGTGACATCAGACAAACAAACCTTGTTTAACCAGTCAACTGCATAGGATGTGTACATCCGTCCTGTGCTAACTACACGCTGCTGCGTAATACAAATTTATAGGTCCTGTAATATATGCACAAAAGTGTGTCACAATACACCCTTGAACGATAGTTTGCTGCGAACAGGGAACACTCTAGCCCTATTATCTGTTCTCTATTTGGGACAGGACGGATATGTTTGTCTTCAAATTGCGCATTGATCAAGTAAGAACCTGGAAGTGTTTTTGAGCTTGCTGCATGGTTAAACCTCTCACTGCAATATTGCGATGTCCCCCTCTGTTTAAAAAGCAGCATTCTCACCCTACAGTGCTTTGCAGGGTTTGTTTGACTACAATTTTGAGTCAGATAGTCACTGAAAAAATGAGGAAGAGGAGAAATTTTTGAGTTGGACTTGTGATTGAAACAAAGAAATACCTCAAATAAGATAGCATACATTTGCTTCAAAAAATAAGAAAAGAATGTGATGACATATGTATGTGTTTAAAGAGGCCATGACATGTAGACTAAAACTCAATGGAAACCAGTTTTTCTAAATATTTGGACAAATTGATATCCAAAATTGTCTTTGGTGTCCTTGGGACGTCTTTCAACATTATGTAATCAAAGTTTTAAGTTTGACAGTTTTCACGGTAGCTCTTTCTTGAAAAACTCTTTTTTTTGCTACGAGGCAGCTTTTAACGTCATATCAGGAAGCCATTCATGCACGCCCTATTGATCCACAATAATTCAAAATGCTTCTACATGCATATGCCTTGATGGATTTGCTTCAAACTTACACATAATAATTTTTGGGGTATGGGCCATTTTGGGTGTTCAGGAAGTTTTGGTCCAAAGTCCCATGTGAACCCAATGGCTCATTTTACAAAATTCTGCAGAATGCTTTTCCTCCTACTGCCAAGTACAATCTTCGTGGTTTGTCATCAAGATAGGTTGTTACTGGTATCTTCAATGTGTTTAGTAATATTTGGTCCAAGTTCTCATATTGGCCCTATGGGCCCCATTTTTTGAAATGCTGTAGGATGCTTCTGTTCCTACAGATTCTCTTTTACGATGTTTTTGCTTTGTCATATTGATGCTCAAGTGACACCTTTACGGTATTCAGGAAGTTTGGGCCCCAAATGTCAAGATGGGCCCTAGGGTCCATGTCGTGAAATAATTCAAAATACTGACCTCTACTTTAATCAATGTTAAACAGAGTTGACAGCATCGTTGTTGACAGATTGTCTTACGTGTGTATCGATGGCTTGTGATTATGATGCTCTGTGAGTGGCTCCTTAAGCATGTACATATATTGGGGTCTAAGCCTGAAGATGGGCCCTCAGGTCCATATTGGGCTTTGGACACAGTAATTCCATACACCAAAAAGGTGTTACTCGTAGATCACCATTATGTCAAATCATTAACATTGTACAAGAGAATGTGTAGGAGAACAGCTTTTTGCAGGATTTCATAAAATGGGCCACAGGCCGATAGCCTTCGGTAAAAATTCATTAACACCTTGAAGGACTGTACCACTTACAAAGCAACATCATGACAAACCATGAATGACAAATTCATGAAAGTATGTGCAAGTGAAACTATTTTCAATTATTGTGGAGAGATTGCTCATGGCATGAGTCTGCTCCTATTACGACATCATATGACATCACACAAAAACAAAGATTTTTCAAAGGGGAGCTTCCAACTGTGAAACTTAAAACTTTGATTGCATAACATTGGATAATGTCACAAGGACACCACCATGTAATACGATCTTAGTATCATTCAAGCAACAGAAATTCCTTTGATTTTATTTCATTCAAGGCTTGCAGTGTGGACCTTTTTCCTCCAGCAGCTGAAAATGATTCCTATAACAATTTTTCATGTGGCAAGTACTTTTTATGTTTTATTATGTGCCCATAGCAACCAGTTGATGGAGAACAAGAACTCTCTGCCAGAGGGAAGTAAAAGCATGGAAATGGAACAACAAGCAAGAGCCAGTCTCTTCACAGTCACCCAGGCAGTGGTCAGACAAGCTATGGATGTCCTTACCAGAGCACTTTGTTTTGAAGGTTTGGAACTGTTTAATATATGTCTTCAGTTATCAATTGTTGTGCGTATTGCAGCTATGCACAATGGACATGTAGACCTTTTGTATTAGTTATTTAAAGCTGGAATATGAGTTGTAGTGACAATCACCTGGTCATCTACCTTTGTACTTTGTCAGTGTTTCAGGAAAGATGAAGTAGGGGGGAAAGATCACCTGTTACAATATCTGAATGAGAACTATGCACTCATCTCTTGAAAATTGTCTCAACATTTTTGTGGGCCTTACAAAATTCAGACCCTCCAAGAAAGTGTAGCAGTCAATCACTGTTACATAAAACCAAACAGACAAAATGTGAATCGATATTAATGTTCATGTTACAAAAAAAATTTCGGGCCTAAGCTATGTTTTTTGTAGTGGCTATGACGTATTCCACATAATTTAACTTTCAGTGACAAATTTCAACTCATATTCCTGCTTTAATTCTCTGAAGTGGAAACAAAATAAAGCAAAGAATGTTGCTGTTAAAGTTTAGTCTTGGCTTGACTGAATACTTCAACTATTACAAAAAAACAGCCAAAGGCATACAAAGAACTCACATCAAGCAAGAGTTTATCACAAAATTGTTCTGAGGTAAACACTCTTTCATAATGCCTTTGTTACTTTTCAGGCTTAAGTTTGATGCTTCCATGTGAGCCATAGCCAAAGATCCACATTGTATTTGTTTTATTGTAATCATCATCATTAAAGGAGTTTTCCACCAACAAAAGTTTTTCGCATTCAGAATTTTGAGTGATATTTTCTGAAAGTGAGATTGGTAAATTGCTTAATAATTGTATAAATTTAAGAGATGAGAAGCACTAGTGGAGCATTCCTCTTAATCCCTTCCTATCCTGGGTATTCTCTTCCAGAATCAATTGTTCCACAAATTCTCCAGTCTTCGCCTCTATTTTCTCATCTGCTGCCAATGACCTTGGCCTATATTGGACCAGTAGCCACCAGTCATCCTAAGGTTAGCATAATATGTTATCCCCTGAGATATTACAGATTGAAACCTGCTTCAACCTTGAGTTAGGGTAAACATAGTGTCTTAACTCATTTTCTCTATCTTTTTTTTCAAATAAAATGACCACAATAACTTGATCATATTGCAAGCTGTTTAAGCAAAGTGTCAAGATAGTTCCCTCATATTGTCTATTTCCTAGAATAAGAAAAAATAGAATGCACAAATGCATTGTGGTTTTGATGATTTTGATTTCATTGTGAGGATATTTATTTATCGTTCTGATATATTGCATTAGGCAAGGCTGTTCAACATGCTTGGTTTTATTAGATGTACTGTTTGTTTTTGTTGTCACATACAGGAGTAGTTACTAACTTGATACTCAATGTTGCTCTTGCAGAGCTCGGTTCAGACCTTGAACTTCATTCGGGACATCCTCCCTCAAGTTGCCACCTTGAACACTGTTTTTTTCCCTCAAGATGCCATTCATCCTGCTCCATCGGATTCTCTTGGTGCACAGATCAAAGATGGGTCTGAGAGCACAAGGTCACAAAGACATCTTTTAGTAGAGAGCAATCATCCTTATCAACCAGCTACTGTCTGTCATTCCAAGGCAAGTCAGAGAAATTGGATATGCCATAAGGAAGCAATCATGATACTTGGTCCATAAAAACTGCAATAAACTGGAGCACAGTGACGTATTATATGAATGTTTTCTTAAGCTTCATGCTATATGATTTTTTTGCCAAGATTGTTAGGGATCGTCTCTATATCTGGTCACCTGCATCTGGAAGACGAGTCCAGTGTGCATTGTTCTGTTATTGAATATTCTTCACAGCTCAGTGATTACGGGTGCTGGCTTGTCAAGTTAATGAGGCAGCAGTGGGTAGGGTTTACACACACAGGACAATAGTCTTCCTTAGCAACAGAAGCGATTGACAGAAATTCTTGTGTGCAGCTTCCTCACGTGGCTGGTTGCAACTAATGAATGGGCTATTTTTCGCTATTTTTGCCTCGATAAATCACCCTGAGAATATGTCTAGACTGCATGTTTACATGAAACAAAAACACCATCTTGGAAATGTATTGTTGTCTTGGAGCCTAACCAGTGTAACATTTATGCAGAAATTGTAACATTAGGCTGATTCGTCAATTACAAACTACATGACTTGATGTACGCAACATCGACCTACAACAGTACAAGATATGCCCATAGTACACCCAAATCACCTGTTTCTGGCATTCCACAAGTTGCAAGGACTCTTGGCATGCACTTTACGAATGTTTTGCAATCTGATCCAAACTGTTTTGGTGTTAGGCTAGAGTTACTTGATCTAGGCCTATTGGATAATTTTCATAGAAACAAAGACCATAGACGCAGCTAGGCTGTATGTATGCAACAATCGTATGCAATGATCGAGAAGTATTACTTGCTGTATAGGCCTAGATAACAATGTGATATTGTGTCTGGATCGTCTAGGAAATCCTTCCATTTCGTACCTTAGGACTTTTTTGGTGGCTCAGACATGAAGGGTAAAAGGGGCAATTGTGTCTTCCAGATACTGGGGACCATTTTCAGAGATGATCCCTTATTTGCTTAGCATTATTGCATATAGTCAAGAACAGTCCCAGTGTATAGATGATAACTTGAAAAAAAAAAAAAACACTGAGAAAAGAATGTTGAATGCACAAAAAGAAATGAGAACAAGACAAAAGGAAGGAGGTATCAAAAACAGATTGGATGAAAGAAAACAGCTGAGAGCAGAAGTTAAGCTGAGGAAGGTACAAGAAGAATGAAGTTTGGTTTATCCCTATATCCTTTTTTTTTTAGGTAAGTTTCCCTCCATCTGTTAAGTGGATGACATTAGAGTTTGGTCCTGAGTGTGGTACGGCTCAGCAGGAGGACTGTCTTCAGCTTTACATTGGTGCTCCACAATCGCACAATTCAACAGGGCCCATCAGTTCCTCCCTCACCATTGAAAACGAGATTCCGTCTCGTTATTGGCCTGTTATGAGCAAATTTCATGGGAAGACCAACTGGCCATCATCAGCTATCGTCCTGCCAGGTTAGTAGCACACACCTGTTATTTCATCTGTGGTGGGTGGCATCTGTTATTACTGTTAAACCACACACATAGATGAACAGAGTAAAGAATATTGGTGTAACTGGGTGTAGGCAGGCCCACAAATCGTGCAACAAATGAAATCAGTGAGAGTATCTGATGGGAGTATCACAATGATTTTATTACTTTTTAGTTACAACTCCAAGTCCAAACTCTATAATGACTAGCAAAGGTTAGCAAGTATATCTGTAAAGAAACTTGTAGATAATATATAAGTTAAAATTTGCTAATTGCACTGAGTCAAACTTACCTAAATACATTGCACAAATTAACACATTTGTAGGTCAACAGACATTATACCCATTTAATAACTAGGCAACATCTGGCTAACTGCATACAACAAATTACTACAAAATATACCCTACCATATGAAAAAAATATTAAAGGAGACATTTGCTGGGTGTTACCCTGTACAAATTCTGCTGCTCTCTTACTGTCAGATGAAATAACACCCACATCAGGGGGTATTTTGGGGGTTTCTGTCAAGGGGTATTTGCCCAAGGGGTATTTGTCTGGTCATGAGAAAACACAAATCTCATATTTAGTGAGTTAGTGAAGCACATTCAGTACAAGAGCCTTATTGTCTTTGGTAGAGGGTAAGGGTCATTTGGGGGTCAACTGGGGTCAAATTGTAAAAAAAGGTGTAAAGACATTACCTCAAGAAGAAATGCTTGGACAAACTTTTTATTTTGTATGTAGATGTACCAAACTGAGTACAAGAATTCTAGTATTTTTGGTGGAGGTCAGAGTTCATTTGGGGTCACCAGGGGTCAAATTGTGAAAACCTTGTAGTCAGAATATCTCAAGTAAGGGCACTTGGACAGATCTGATATTTGGTATGTAGCTGTACCACAATAAGTATATACAATAAACCTTTCATTTTTGGTGGAGGTCAAATTCCATTTGGAACCTACAGGGGTCAAATTAAGTAATCCTTGTAAACATATATCAAGAAGGACAGCTTGGATAGATCTCATATATTGTATGCAGGTGCATCATATAAAGGTATAAGAATGCTATTGTTTTTGGTGAAGATCAAAGGTCATTCGGAGTCAAGAGCTGTCAGATTGTGAAAACCTTGTAAACACAGTATCTCAAGAAGGGAAACTTGGACAGATGTGATATTTAGTATGTAACTGTGTCATGTAAGTGCAAGCACCTTGTTCCCATTTACACCGGTCAAAGGTCAACAGGCATCAAATTGTGAAATTTTGTCAACAGGAGGGAGGGAAGAAGGGAAGCTTTAACAGATGTTGGTAACCCATTCAATACAAGCCCCCTATTGCTTTTATTGGAGGTCAGATGTCAGCAGGGGTCATTAGGGATCAAATAGCTAAGACCTTGTTAACATGATATCTCAAAAGGAAAAGCTTGCACAGATCTCATATCTGCTATGTAGTTTAGTGGTTTACCATATTGAGTATACAAACCTAATATATTTGGTAGAGGTCATTATGGGCACCAAGGGCCAGTATGTGCACCATATACACATGACATCTCAAGACAGTGAGCTCTTGGACATACGTCTGTACTATGCATTTGCAATGTTGAAACTTGATATTTGTCACACATCATATGTCAGATTCATAAAAAAATGTCCTGCTAATGAAATCATTGAAACGCTAATGTATTGTGTATTCTGTTTTCATGATGTGTCGTTTACCATTTACAATATTACTGTTTTCAATTGTCACCTTTCTAAGATGTATATTTACAGCAATAATATTGATCTTACATGCATCGCAAAGTTATGTTTATCGTGATAATGCTGCTGCATTTTGGCACTGATAATCAACTGTACATTAATGCAATGATATCTTTATATCTGGGTTTGTCACAAAATTCATATTGCAATTACCAGCTGTATAAAAGAAGGTTCTTTTGACCTAGAACATGTTTGAAGACAGGCTTAATTTTTTCACCCCTGCAGGTCATGAGGTCATTTTTTCGTTGTGTACAGCATCTGATTATGTCAAAGATAAGAATGCAAACCGGTTTGGATTCTTGTGTCATGTCGTAGGTTACGAGCAAGACAGTCTTTCAAACATGGTAAGTTTCATTGAATGTGAAGCTGTAGCAATTAGAGAATGCAAGAATGAACGTAATCATTTTGTTGAAATCTTGAACACTGTGCCTCAAAAGTGGAGGTAGAAAATATGTGTAAGTAAATAATATCAAGTATTACCTAGATGGAAAAAGATGACCTACTGCCTGGTGTTAAAAGATAGGGACTAACTGGAGGTTAGTATTAAGGCATTACCTGAGGTGAAACGTAAGGTACTAGCTGTCACTATATAAGGTAATACCTGTTAAGGTACTAGCTGTCATTGTATAAGGTAATACCTGTTTGTAAACAATGAAGCACTACCTGGAGGTGACCCCAAAATACTACCATGATAGTAAGTAGTCATGAACCTGCCTATAGCACAACAACAAAAATTAATAGTAATTAAAGTATGATGTTGAAGGACGATAGGTTGTTTTGAAAGACAGCTGCATTATGATCTTTCAGTTTCTCATTGCTCATGACAGATCGCATTGACTGAAGTTGTTTTCTTCATATTTAATTTATGCACATGAAAGAGGAAAACAGAACTCCTAAACTTAAGAAATATTGAGGTGAACACTCTTGGTTCCGTCAATGTAGGTACTTGATGTCAAAAAGGTCCCACTTCTTTTCTTCGTCATGCACCAGAGGGTATATGAAGCTCTTCAGCTGGGAAGAAACTTGGACGAACTTGGAAGAACTGAAATGACTGTTAAATTGAATTCTGCAATTAATCATCCTCTCTTTAGTGATGTTGTATGTCAGAAAAGTATAAGGTATTTTCCTCATATGTGGTGGATGATAACTCTCATTCTGTGTGGGGTCTCTTACAGGGATTAGTGCAATTAGAAAAAGAACTCTCATACCTGGGAGGACTTTGTGCATCTGCTCTTCTACGCAAAGACATTCCTCTCTCATCGTTTACGGCAGATGGTGAAGAAGACATTGAACCTATTGCAGAAGCTGCCCAGGAGGTAAGTTTTTAAAGATTTCTTCTTTGCTTGGGTTGATAGGATAGCTAACATGATGGCAGGAGGTTGTTGGGTGGGAGTATCTCTCCCTTTGAACTTAAAATGTGCTCTGTTGTAAGTTACTGCCTTTCAGTGGAAGTAGGCTCTTGCTTTTCCCCAACCTAGGAATCAGGCGATTTTTCTCATACCCTTCCATTACTCGCTTCCCTGACCAAAATGGCGACTTTATTGTTAACATTGGTATTTCCACTGAACAGTACATCACATTTGTGTGGAAGAATTTTACTAGTACACTACATACAGATGCCTACACTGTCTCATGAATAGGACCACCTATTTTCCTTGAGAAAAAGAAGACAATTCCATTTTGGGTTTCTGTGTATGGTAGGTGAAATTTGGCAATCTGACGTAGTGTGTTCACATAGGGGTTGCGTCGTCTTTCACTTATGAAGGAAGTAATTGCAATTTTGAATCTAGGTAATAGAATGCCATTCAGGTACTTGGGTGCCCGGGATAACACTGTTTATGCTTTATTTATTTTCGATATTGTTTTTTGGAGGCAAGGTGGCACTTTTGATTACCAGACTTGATATTCATTAGAGATTATTATTCATTAGAAAGTATGCCTCCACAACAGCTAGCAAGGCCTGAGTGGCTGAGTAGGCCTATGTTGTTTTAAGTTAGCATACCCTATACAGAAAAGTTGGAGATTCCTTCGCATTCATTCACTGTTGGTGAAAGTCCTAGAATGGGCATTTGGGCAACTTTTCAGTACGTTATCCTATGGTTTGGGTTCTTTTTTTGATTAAGTGTTGAAGCAGGCGAGTTAAGGTATATATGGTGGGAAAATGGAGTCAATTGAAGTAATTATGAGAAAGGTGTGGACTTTATGGCGTAGCGTTATTTTTGAGCCATGGTTTTAATCCCATTGAACAATGTACATAAAGTGGGGTGGCCTCTAGATAAAAATCTTACTAGCTGATACATTAAACTGAAAGTGCCATGAATGGCCAATGTTTCAGTTGCCCAACGAGTGGTAGCTTATATCTGTTGAAAACTTCTGCAAGGCTTTAGAGGCCACATTTTATATGTGATTTAGTATGTAAGTCAATGTAGCAACGAATAGGGGCATGCTACCTTTAAGAATTTGCAATTACACAAGTAATGCCAGTCTTATTGGTCAACGTATGCTTGACATAAATTGAACTTAATGTAATGAACACCAGGCCGTTCAAGATAATTATCAGTTGGAAGGAGTTAGTGTTATGTCTATAACATATCAACTCCTTGTTAGGGGACAAATCCCTCACGTTGACAATTGTCATGAGAACCACAAATCAGGATGTTAAAGATATAATGGGGAAGGCTCACAAAACAAGACATTGGGCCCAAGCTAGGTCTTGGTAGCAAAACATCTGCAATGACAGTTTATACATTTGCAGGAAACATTTCTTTGTAAAGATGGAATCACTTTACAACCAGATTTTCTACACTAGACCCTTCTTAGCTCATACCAGCTAGCTGGTGTGAGCTATTGTAATGGTGCGGCGTCACTCTATCTGTTTGCATTTGTTCAAAATGCTTCTCCTCCGTCATGCTTTCATGGATTTGTCTGGAAATTGGACACAATGTTCCATAGGTGGTGGACCATTTAGGGTGTTCAGGAATTTTTGGTCCAAGGTCCCATGTGGTCCCTTTGGCCCATTTTATGAAATTCTACAAAATGCTCCTTCTCCTACAGATTATATTGTACAATGCTGATGGTTTGTCACAATGATGCTCAGTTATTGGTCCCTTCAGGATGTTCAGGAATTGGTAGTCCAAGACCCCATGTGGGCCCAATGGCCCATTATGTGAAATTCTGTTTGAAATGTTGCTTCTCACACATGCATCCATGGATTTACATTTAACATGGACACAGTAATCCTTGGGTGGGAGTTCATGTGGGGTGTACAAAAAAGTTTCAGCCTAAGGTCCCATGTGGACGCTATGGTCCATTTTAGGAAATTGTACAAAGTTATTCTTCTCTTACATATTCTCTTGTGTAATGTTGATGGTTTGTCATAATGATACTCTGCTAGTGGTTATCTTAGGGTGTTCGTTAATTTTGCAGTCTATGGTTCCATGAGGACCGTATGGCCTATTTTATGGAATTCTGCAAATTGCTCCTCCTTCTCCCATTAAAGTGCCCCTTTAAACTGTCATGAACACATCTCAAATATCCCTATTGTGCATGAATGATAATTGAGTAATTGGACAGTGTCAGTTGGTATGCTAACTGAAACTCTATATTGCCCTCAGGTATGTTGACCAGTATATGGACTTAAAGGGGCACTTTGAGTTGTTTCATGAACTTCAGGTACTCTTCACAAACATATCACTTTTGTGTTAAATTTCTAGTGACATGATCAATGTTCAACTAAGAGAGTCCCATTATGATCATATACAGTAAATGACCACTAATGAGTGAGTAGCTAATGCTTTAAATTGGTTTTGGAAAACTTGTGACCATTCACTTTTCCACATTAGTACCAATTCATATACCCACAGCCAGTACAAACCAAGAAGGAAAATTCATAAAAATTGACAGTTTTCATAATTATTGGATATGAATATTGATGCTAATTATAAGCATTGTTATTTGGTAGTACCCATCAAAATTTTCACAACTTTAATTTATTGACAAAGATCAAACTTCTACACTGTTGGGGCTCTAGTTTATGAAATTCTGAAAATTGTTCAGCCCTACAGATTCTCTTGTACAATGTTAATGATTTAGTATAATGATACTCAGTGGTACCTATGATTTGACATAATGATACATAGATGGTACCTTCAGGATGTTGAGGTATGAGCCTCTGCACCAATGGTGCTCTAGTTTTGAACAATTCTCTTAGATTGATCGCTGTTAATATTCAGTTGGCATTAGGTTTAAGTCAGTTCTGTATTTGGTAAGGTAGCCTACCATTATGACTTTTGTACAGACAGATGTATGATAGGCTAAAGCACTAACAACAGAGTTGTACAGTAAAGTGGTGGATGGGGTTGGATAATAAAATTTTATATGCCATGAGTATTACAAAGTTTTGAAACTAGTTGATTCAGAATATGAACCAATCAAATCATGAGAACACATTTTGTTTACAGCTGGCAAGTAGAATCGTCATTTTTGTAACGCTCATTGTAGCTGCAGCTGTAACATTAGTAATATCATCATAAGTTATTCTTGCAAAATTTGGTTGCTGAACTTACACCTAGACTAGAGAGGGAGTTGGTTGTCACCTCTGCAGTTGACAGCAGGCTATCTGTACCTATTACTTTACGCTGGAAATAAATAGATACATTACGCACTGACTTCTGTCATCTTTTGCTTACTTTGTTTTTGTTTCAACAGCACACATCGCCAAACAAGGAAAAATACAAATGTCATGGCATGACACTAATGAAAAAAAAAAACAGACAAAAGTAAACCTTGCAAACTATAAACCCATACATTAAATCCCTTAAAAGTGCTCTTCAGTAAATCCCTTAAAAGTACTCTTTAGTAAATCCCTTAAAATTACTCTTCACTTTAAGTGCCCTAGAGGAAATTACACTTCCTTTTGGTTTCTATGATAATGGTAACCTCCGCGATAATGATGGCGTGTATGTGTCTCACACACTCTCTTCTAAACACGATACCTCATGAAGAGAAGCTGAGGCAAGTCTCATATTTGCAATGCAGACCTATGTATTTTGGTGAAGGTCAACGTTTCAAATTGTGAACACATGTTGGAAACCTTGTAAGTACTGCATCTCAAAAGGAAAGCTTGGTGCATTGAGAAGAACAGACTTCACTTTTTGTACCATTTCAGGATCACTCAGTAATAATTCAATCACAATTCACATTGAAAATCATACATGATATAAAATATACAAATAACTTGTTACACATGATGTCACTACCCACGTCAGTTCAGAAGGGGAGGCGAAAAGGGAATAGTAGATGGATGAAGAGAATCATAAAGGTAATAAGGTAGAAGATTTATTTAAAACAACAACAACAATTTTGTTGTTAATTTATTCAAGCACACCTACACTGTTTTCTAACTGATTCAAGGAAACAAACAGTAAGTGTTGAGATTCAGCAGCATTGCTGCCCTAGTTTGTTTCTTGCAATTGAAGTTTTCATTTCTGCAACTTTGGTTTTAATGCAAAGATATACCTACAAGCTTGGGTGTGTGTATGTGTGTGTCTGTGACACTTATCTTGTGCACATCTTGTTATATCTTTAGAGAGGATTATGAATACTCTTTGCACTTGGTATGTAGATTTGTCATATTGAGTAGAAGAAGCCTATTGTTTTTGGGAGGTCAAAGGTCATCTAGGTCACTAGAGGTCAAAAACTGAAACTTTGTGCATGCAATATCTCTAGATGGGATGATGGATACTCTTCATACTTAGTGTGTGGGTTTGTCATGGTGAGAGGAAGAACCCCAATGTTTTAAGTAGAGGGGAAATGTCGTTTGGGGTCACCAGAGGTGAAATAATGAAAACTCTTTAGGCATGTAAGCACAAGAAGGGAAGCTTGTCCTTACGTTGGTGTTACGTAGGTGTAGGTGCAAGGGCAACGTTGATTGCAAATACTTACTGCAAATTATTTTTGTAGCTCATGCTGTTTAGGAACCTTGGCCGTATCTCTCATTTAGTATGTTGGTGGCATGTTACTTTGTGGCAGTTTTACATCGTCATCTTAAGATAACAAATGCTATTGTGCACTGTATATAGTTGTTGATACATTGCAATTTTGACACAACTCACTGGAACATTTCTGATTAAACGTGTTGCACGTCATCAGCCCATGCAATATGTCAGATTCAAAGTAGTTATAATTGAATCATCAAAACCACAATGCCTTTGGGCTGTCTGGTTTTATGTCTGCAATTCTTCTTTTTTTGGTTTTGATGATAATCGTAACCTTTGTAATCATGCATATGCATGTGTGTGGGTGTGTGTGTCTGTGACACTCTACCTTGTAAACATGATATCTCATGAAGGGAAGCTTGGACAGATCCCATATTTAGTATGTAGGCATACCAAATTGAGTAGAAGAACTCTATCGTTTTATGTGGAGGTCATAGGTCATTTGGGGTCAACAGCGGTCAAATTGTGAAAACCTCGTAAACACGATATCTTAAGAAGGGAAGTTTGGACAGATCTCGTATTTACTACGTAGGTGTACCATGTTGAGTAGAAGAACCCTATTGTTTGTACTGGAAGTCAGAGGTCATTTGGGGTCAACAGGGGTTAAAATTGTGAAAACCTTGTAAACACAATATCTCAAGAAGAGAGGCTTGGACGTATGTCATATGAAGTATGTAGGTGTATCTTATAAAGTACAAGGACGCTATCGTTTCAAATGGAGGTTATCGGTCATTTGAGGTCAACAAGGGTCAAACTGTGGAAACCTTGTAAATAAGCTGCGTCGATATACCTGGTGTACTTGGGCATGGCCTTTACACCTAGGGTTCCTTTATAGCCACATACACCGATGGTATCAAACAAGCTAACAAGTATACCGAACATAACAGGTATACCCGGAAAAATGGATAATGTGTACTAAAAAAAGTAGAGCAACCAATGTAAAGAAACCAATTGTAAAGAAACCAATTGATAGCCGCTTGCTGGCCCAGGTAATCGATCAGAGAGTTTGTAACTGAACTGCAAACATGTTCTTACCTTCGCACAATGGCTTGTGCTTCATTGGCCAATCACATGTACACCAATGGTTGCAGTATATGCATGATATTGTCTGTAATTGGAATAGTCTGTTGTAAAATAGTAAAAGTTACTTAAGCGTAGGTAAAGCTATTTAACTTCAGCAGTTTTATTGCTGTAGCAATTTTTCTTGAGAGGGCTGTGTTTGGTTACAACTTGACATAGACATTGCATGTAATGTAACATACAAGTAACACAGTAAACAGTGATTCCACTAAAATATCTGGTACACCAGGTAAGAAAAGAAGCTTCGACAAATCTCACATTTGGTATGTAAGTGTATCACATTGATTACAAGATTCCTGTCGATTTTGGTGGAGGTCACAGGTCATTTGAGGTGAACATGGGTCCAATTGTGAAAATATCGTTAGAACAATATTTCAAGAAGGAAAACTTTGGCAGATCTCCCAGTTAGATTGTAGGTGTCTCTCATTGAGTATACAAAAATTCCATTGTCTTTGGTGAAGGTCAAAGGTCATTTGTAGTCAACAGGGTCACAGTATGGAATTCTTGTAAACAGTCTTATCTCAGGAAGGGAAGCTTGGGCAGATGTCATATTAAATATGTTGTTGTATCTCATTGAGCACAAGAACCAGTTGGTCTTTAATGGAGATTTTGTGCAGATCTCATATTTCATATAAAGCATAAGTAGCATAATGTGACACTTACTAATGCTATGAAATCATATTCAGAAAAAATTCTTTTAGATCAATGAAACCATAATGCATTTCTGCATTCTGGTTTTTTTTATGCCAATGGTTCTTATGAAAGCGTAGAAGAGCCATGAAAAAAGAGTAAAGAACTGTCTCTCCAAAATGACACTTTCAATATAAATTGATGTGGATGTGGAGAACACTTTAAACTCATTGAACAGATAAAATCAAGGAAAAAAGACATTTTGACAAGATTTATAAACCTACGAGATTTTAAAAGTCAGAACGTTTACATCTTGCCAAGATAAAACGCCTCATCAAAATGCTGAAAATTATCATTTTAGCATGTTCAGAATTGTCAAGATAACACTTTCTTGTGAAAAATATGATTTCTGAATTTTGTTGTTTTGACAAACTGTTTTTTTTCAGCAAAATGAAAATTTTCAGAATTGTTGCCATTTTGATGAGATGCTCTAACTAATCAAAGTGACAAGTTCTCGTAGTAATTCTTTAAGTAATCAAAAATTTTTTTCTTTAAATTTCTTGCCGGAAACAGGCAAGGAATCAATGTGATGGTGATGGTGTGTTTGGGTGTGTGATGCCTTGGCTTGTGAACATAGTATCTCCAGAAAGGAAAGTTGCTTGAACCTTGAAAGGTGGTTTGTAGGTAGTCCTTTGTTAGTGGATGATCCCTGTTCTTTTCCACATTGGTCAAAGGTCATTCACGGTCACCAAGCAAAGAAAGTCTGAAAACCTGTTAAGCTACAATCTTGGACAAAATACCTTGGGACACCCCGCGCCCCTGTTCAATGTTGGCTATAGAATTGCTGTTCAAAGGTACATTCACTTCTATAGTGCAACATTGGAAAGGGGCGCAGGGTTGCATGTTGTCCTGCACCTAAAATTCAGTATTATATTTGCAACGTACGACAAAGTGTCCCAACAATTATGTCCAAGATTGTCTGAGAATTTCGACGGGTTAAAAGCATGCGCGGGGCATAGGAAAAATTGTCAATTTGAAATAAGTTAAACGGCAAAATGGGGGGTGATATTCCTTGCAACAAGAAACATCAGCAGTGCATTTTCGACATGTTTGGTCCCTGTATTGAAGTTGGTTTACTGTAATAATATTATTGTGTGAATGTTGTCAATGTTATTACAGAGTAAATGGAGGAATAAGTCAGTCACATCCATGTATTTGCACTAAATGTGCTAAATAAAATGTCGACTAGGAAACTACTTTAAAACATTTTGTATGATACAAATGACGTACTTTTGGCTCAAACTTTGATATTGAGACAGGTACTGAAGAAAAAAAAAACGAACAAAAACAAAAAACACCCCCCAAAAAAACTAACATGTTAGTGGTCTGTTGAAGAAGATCGATGTATATGTGTTATTTATTCAAATTGTTCACAGTGATGACGTGGTGTCTGGTATTAAAGTAACTACACTTAATGTCTATTATGACTGGCTTACAGGTTAATCTGGGTAAAAAAGTGTACTATCGTTTTACAAAATACACCCCTAAAAGGCAAATTTAATAAATGTGACATTTGCTCATATTCACATAACAGTGACATTGTGGCATCCATTCTATTGTACCGGACATGGTGCACTGTGATATGTCAGTCATTTTAAGCAGTTTCAACGGACTACATATTTGGTGTTAGAGCTATATCATTATATTAATATACATATATATTACCTTATGTTATATCTGAATGAATGAAAAATGAGAAGTTGACAGACATTTGAGTTTATAAATGGATAATTGAGCAGTGAAAAACACTATGGTCATGCCATGAAGCGAACCCTGGCCTCCCCATCCAAGCTGACTTAGACCTAACAACAGCGTCCAACAGTACAGGTTAATGAAACCCACATTCTACCAAATGTTTTGACAGGAAAATTTAAGCAACCCGTAGGAAAATTGCGTAGATTACAAGACTGAAGATTACCTATGTTACCAGCTTCATGCAATGTAAAAATTGCAGTCACAAATCTTGATTTAGCGACCAAAAATGTATTTACTAACGTTCTACCATTATTTTAATATTAAGCTGAATCTACAGTTCTGACTTTAACGCATTTTGGTAGAACATGGAGCTACTTCAGAATATATTGTAACTGGGATTCCTACCAGCATTCTACAATTGCAGTAACACTACTGTTGCAACGCAATGCAACAGCTGTTCATCAATGTTATTTCTAAATGTAACTATTTCCGTCCGCATACAAAACCATGAAACAGTCTATTCATTCATAATCACTCCTTTTCAACAAAACATATACAAATAAACCCCCAAATTAAAATCAAACTTGTTATGTTCATAGTCGAAATTCAGAATACTTTCATTTGAAAATCCCCAGACCCATAGGCCCCGATAACTAATTTTTATGATGCACCTTGTCCAAAAACGTTCAATTTTCTTTCAAATTTCGCTCCAAAATTGCTCCTAAAAAACTCTGACAGTCTTGGCCAAAATACCTTGGGACACCCCGCGCCCCCGTTCAATGTTGGCTATGGATTGCTGTTCAAAGGGTACATTCACTTCTACAGTGCAATATTGGAAAGGGGCACAGGGTTTCACGTGATCCTCTCACCTAAAATTCAGTATTATATTTGCAACGTACGACAAAGTGTCCCAACAATTTTGTCCAAGATTGTAGACACCTCAGCAAGGGACAATTGCTGGAACTTCAAACTCCAAGCATTGATAGCACTTGATTAGTAGATGAACACTGTCAAGTTTTGGGAGGTCAAAGTTCACATTAGGTCAGTAGTGGTCATAGTTTTTTAACCTTGCAAACATGGTTTCTCAAACAGGGAAAGTTGTGTGAACATCAAAGTTGGTTTGTAGGTAGTCCATTGTGAGTAGATGATACCTATTCTTTTCCAGGTTGGTCAGATATCACCAGAGGGGGAAGTCTGAAAACTTGTTAAGAAAGATATCTGAGCAACTGAAAGTTGCTGGAACTTCAAACCATGAACATTAGTAGCACGTGATGAGTTAATAATCTCTGTCAAGTTGAAGGGATGTCAAAGGTCATGTGAGGTCAGTAGAGACCATATTTTGAAAGCTTTGAAAACATGGTATCTAAATAAGTGAAATATGGTGAAACTTCAAACTTGGTGAGAATGTTGTCCATTGTGAGTGGATTACCCTAGTGATTTTCATAGAGGTGAAGGTCATTTGAGGTCAATAGAGATTAAAGCCTGACAACCTCAAGTGAATGTTGGTAGAACTCTTAATTGCAAACTTTGATTGCTGTTGATGAGTAAATGATCTATGTCTTGTTTTAGATAGGTTAAGGGTCACATGAGATCAGCAGAAGTTACACTTTGAAAACTTTTTTGACATGGTATCTCAAGAAAAGTTTACAGCTGATTAAATTACAAAATTGGTATATTATCCTTCCTCAAAAATATTGGCATGGAATCACAAAGTCCTTTGACTTTCTCTTTCTTTTACATATCCTGTTTATGCGAAACATCCACAGCCCTCAAAATGAAAAAGAAGTAGAAACGAAAGGAAGAGTTGCAGCAAGGATAAAAAAGTCACAGAAATGAAAATCTAACTTCCAGAAACAATAAGTAGTGGGGGGAATCTATAATATCAGTTGCAGAAACAAACCTTACACTTGCAAGAACAAAGTGACAGGAACTAAAAAACATGAAAATTACACTTTCATAAATGAAAGAAAAGTTGCAGAAAGGAGAAAAGTTGGAGAAATAAAAAATAGAAAGTTGGTCTCTAAGTTGGAAAGTTGGTCTCTGTAATCTTACATCTGACAAGGAGAAATAAAGCTCTTGTGAATGTGTCAATGGTGGCTCTTTTGTGATTCACAAGAGCTCTCTTTCTAATACCTGTAGAATTTGCAATGCTCTTGCATTGGCAAAGCATAGGTTTAAACATTTGATAGGTAAAATGATGGATCAAACATTGGCCAATGTTCAAAATTTCATAAAACTCTGACCTGCATGTGTAGGCTTGGCTCGCGAAGTATAAGGAATGGTCGCACTGTCGAAATTATAAAAATGCATTGAAACGTTGTGATAAAACTAATGGCCATTGGATCACCTGCGAAAAATCTCATCGTTCAACCTCTAGCATTTGTGTTGGTTGTATGAATCAGGATGATTGCTGAAAAGATGTCAACATTTTGATAATTTGTAAAAGGGAACATTTTTCAATGAATGCACTGTCTTTGTGTGTCAGGTGATCTCAAGGTGAATTTCAGGTATTCTAATTTAATCTTATACAATGACATAAGTTTCACTTAATAGATGGAAGTGGAACTCAACAGCTCTTAACTATTTTGTAGGTCTTTTCAGCTCATGCTGCTCTACTTGGGAAGGGGTTTGCCCTTTCGCAGTCTCTGACAATACAGCAAGCTCTCAAGGGTCAACTGCCACTACAAACACAATCTAATGAAAAATTATTCCTTCAAGATTTTGTCCAGAATGTTCCAGACACCAGTGGTGGCCGGTTAGCAAGGTAAACTGTCCTAGGCAATAATTACACTTGAAACTAACAGTTGAAATAATTATTATGATAGGTAAATGATGTGTTTAGTAAATTAACGCTAATTTTACAAAATTTTGGAACATTAACTTTGTACATCGCTTGATTGTTTCATTGAAGTACATTTTACAGAAGAACATACTTTTCTGCCAGCTGAATTATTATTTATCACAAGTGGTATTGAGATGAATCTAAAGATGTAATTTCATTATTGTATTTCTTATTCTTCAGTCAGTCATTTATTAAAACTATTTTCTTTAGTTTTTTCTTTTTTCTTTTTTTTTCTTTAGTTTTTTTCATAGACTGGCCGAATGCTTTTGTGAGTATGAAGTTTAAAATATACATGAAGTAAAATACAAGGACCAGACACTGACCTTTTCAATATTACATCAATTTATTGAAAGTTGTTTTCATCTCTTTGTCCATTTCTTTAGGTGGTTTCAGCCTGACTCCTATGTTGATCCCAAACACTCCGAAGTGATCCTGCCAAAGCATGGACTTATCTGTAGCATTTCATCACAACTCACGATCCTAACCAGGGATCAGTACGGATCACTGGTCTATGTCCCAGGGCTGAAGGTATGAATCTTTTCAATTGAGAAGCATCAATTGGTCATTAAGCAAAATTTATTTTGATTTACCTCACAGTTTTTATGATAATTAAAGTACAGAAGTTTTTGTTGACCTGCAAAGCTGGAGCAAACTAGAAAGGACCACCAAATCCAAGACTGCATGTATATTTACACAAAGCATCATGTTTTTAAAGAGTTGTTGCCTACTTCATACTAAAACCCACTGTTGTATTTAAAACTGGAATAAATAAATCTCATTGCGTTTACTGTATGTTTGCATTTGGTCATTTTTTTTATGAAAATTATGGTCAGTGTTGGTGCAAGAGGCATGATGGGCAACTCATCTGCAATTGAGATGTTTATTCAGGATTTCTCCAGGATTTGATGCTTTGTAGGAATGCATCATTCAAATTGTGACAATATTCATGTAATTGAAGTCCAGCTGTGTTGTTAGCTCAACCCACAAAGTGTGGGTATGGGTGGAGCTTACATGCTAGTGTGGAGTGAAATGTCTGCTTCTCTCTCCTCAAAATGTTTCATTCCTTTCAAAGTGCATCAGGTTTGTCTGAGAGTTGTAGTGAAGGATCCGTACAAGAATGGCAACAGATTCTGTTTCTTTGCAGAGGCTTGATTGAGACAGTTTAGAAATATTGACAATATGTCATCATTTTTACAGAGATGTGCCCTTCTGTGTTGAGATATTTCTGTTATCTATACAGTGGTTACAGTGCACAGTGCATATGTCTGGTGTGAACATCTGGAGGGAGTATGTTCTATGTTTAATTGTATTGCAGTCGTATCCCATAAGTACAGCACTGGCTTCACTTAACTCCTGTTCAAATTCGAAATTCCTAATTTCCATGATGTTATCCGCCTTCTGTCGAATTCCTTAGATTTTTAACAAAATATATCAAAATTAGACGATTGAAATTTTCAACAATTTAGTCACATCACGGCTTCAAGACGTTTTTTAGCGATACTCAAAACCAACTTGCAGTTTCCATTATGGCTTGAAATTGATGAATATCGTTTCCAGTGACAGAGTTAGCTTTAGCTTCTCGTCAGCTGATTTCATCTGGCTCAAAGCAAGGCAGTACATAACTGCTGCTCAGGCTAACACCATCTTTGAAACCATGATTATGTCATCCAAAAGCTCAAAGTCTACAGTACCTGTGTTGGGAGGAAAGACATATATACTACATAGTACTCTTCAAAAAAAGTTGAGTGTATTTTTCTTGTCCTCCTCTACACATGGTTATAAAATGTTACAAAATTTGCAGGGAGAGATTGAAGGTTGTATTTTTTCCAAAAAGAAACAAGAACTCTAAGGATTTGTGAGAATTCAATATTAAGTTCAAATGGGACATTAAACGTTAAATTAAACATAGTCCTCCATATGCCAAGAAGTTTCCATTTCACAGCAAAGGGATATACAACCGCTACGGTGAACACAGCTTACAACATACTGTTACTTGGAAAAGTGGGTTGCTATGGGAAAAAACCCAAAAAGAAAAATACCCTTCTAAACAAAAATGGAGCTTGAATAGAAGCATGCAGAGCAAAAACTCTCCTGGCTGGCTGCCAAGAATATTTGCCACACAGCTGTGGTTTTTGGTTTCCATGATAATCGTAACCTTTGTAATCATGCATATGTGTGTGTATATGTATGCGTGTGTGTGTGTGTGTATGTACGTCCGTGACGCCCTACCTTGTAAACACAATATCTCAAGAAGGGAAGCTTGGACAGATCTCATATTTGGTATGTAGGTGTACCATATTGAGAAGAAGAACCGTATTGTTTTTGGTGGAGGTCAAAGGTCATTTGGGGTCAACAGGGGTCAAAATGTGAAAACTTGTAAATACGATATCTCAAGAAGGGAAGCTTGGACAGATCTCATATTTGGTATGTAGGTGTACCATATTGAGAAGAAGAACCCTATTGTTTTTGGTGGAGGTCAAAGGTCATTTGGGGTCAACGGGTCAAAATGTGAAAACCTTGTAAACACAGTATCTCAAGAAGGGAAGCTTGGACAGATCTCATATTTGGTATGTAGGTGTACCATATTGAGAAGAAGAATCCTGTTGTTTTTGGTGGAGGTCAAAGGTCATTTAGTGTTAACAGGGGTCAAAATGTGAAAACCTTGTAAACACAATATGTCAAGAAGGGAAGCTTGGACAGATCTCATATTTGGTATGTAGGTGAACCATATTGAGAAGAAGAACCCTATTGTTTTTTGTGGAGGTCAAAGGTCATTTGGGGTCAACAGAGGTCAAATTGTGAAAACCTTGAAAACACGATATCTCAAGAAAGGAAGCTTGTAGTGATCTCATATTTAGTATGTAGGTGTACCATATTGATAAGAAGAATCCTGTTGTTTATGTTAGGGGTCAAAGGTCATTTGGGGTCATCAGGGGTCAAGTTGTGAAAACCTTGAAAACACGATATCTCAAGAAAGGAAGCTTGTAGAGATCTCATGTTTTGTATGTAGTTGTACCATGTTGAGTAGAGGAACCCTATCGTTTTTTGTGAAGGTCAAAGGTCATTTGGGGTCAACAGGGGTCAAATTGTGAAAATGTGACAAATGTGACACATACTAATGCTATTGTATCAGATTCAGAAAAAAATTTCTTTAAAATAGATCATCGAAACCACAATGCATTTCTGCATTCTGGTTCAATTCTGTACACAGGGATATTTTACTCGGCTAAGTCCTACTGACCAGCCCAGTTTGTAACCAGCTGCTAAGATCATCATCAAGGTGATTTTCCTGTGATGGTCTCTTTGGAATGTAGGTTTAAGTATAACCTATTTGGAATTAACAGGAGTATAGCAGTATAATTCATTCGAGATGGCTTATTTCTACTTTCATAGATTCTTTTCATTTTCCATGAACAAATATATTTTTGCATATGTTTGTTTTTCCCCCTTGTTGAAAACTTATGGCCGTGCATTTAAAAAAGAAAATTAAACAAGTATGAACTTACATGTTATAAATTGGGCAAGTTTAGAGTGAAATTGTTTTGAAACATTCAAGCAGCAAAGGTCATTAATAATTCAGCTGCTGACTGTCTGAAATGGCAATAAGGCCTGCGCATGGGGATCATACAAACCACCAGGGGGGCTTCAGATGGTTCTGACGAACCCCCCCACCAGATCTGGAGTTCAGCTTAGACTATGGTAATAGGCCTACATTAGCAACACACATAAAGAATTATGATTTGTTGGCCATAATTGTTGGGTAAAATGTTCCGCCGAAAAATTGAACCCTGCCACTGAAAAAACTGCATACTGAACACCCTTGTTGCCCATGATGCTCCCTCATAACATTTAATGCATTATGCAAGAATCCACAAACATCCCCTGTCAGTGAAACATGCCATGTGTGTATGTCTTTCTGTTAAATGCTATATGCGCTAGTCATCCCTTTGTTTTTCCCCCTTTTTTCTTTACTATTTAACACACTTATTTCTTCATGAACATTTACACAGAAATTTCATTTACACTTTATCCCTTACCAGCACATAATCTATGGTTGGGTATATTTTACACTTCTTGAACCTTAAACATATATGCAGTACAAAGCACTTCTTACAAAGCACAACACTTGCACAAGTGTTTTTCACATTCGTTAATAATGTAAAAATATTAAACGATCTGATAACGTAACATCGGCAAAAATGTGATAACGAAGTCACGCTACCACTCTTCAAATTTCATGAGAACGAAGAAAGTTCAATGACATTTGGGATTTGAAAAGCAACCTTGCAAACTGTCTGAACCTAGTTTGTTGGAACATGGAAGTATGATGCTTCCATATTGGGACAATTTTTTTTTTTCATTCAGCTACTGGCCATCTAGGGGCGGCCACCTATGTGAAGGTATGTAGGCTGGGGCATCACATGTTAGAATACTCTTCTGGGCCATCTTGACAGTTTTCCGGGAATTTTGGTGGTAACTTTGTGAGATGAACCCACAGGCGTACCAGATATCACCAGTGAAAAGAAATATACAAAACTGAATAGCACAAATATATAAAATGCATGAATATGGAATTGATACCATATCCTGCCTTACTATACTCAATAAAATAAGAAAAAAAAAACTAGTCACCAGCTTGCCGATGGAAAAGGAGCAGTGTATACTCACTGAATTTCCTAGCCGGCCATAAGCGCATATTAGGAAGTTAGGTACTATATGCGATAATATTTCATGTTGCTTAGTGATGCTGTTGACACTAAAAGTTTACAACACTAATGCTTATTAATCGTGTGTTACAGCTTAAAGTAAGCCCTGCATTATTTGATCAATGCATCATAACCATGCCAAGCATCGTAGCCAGGCCCCAAATTGTGTCTCATGTAGTGGGTTTGTAGCAACATATGAGTTCCTGAACTTGCAATTTTCACATGGATATAAAGATCTACACTCTTAACTCAACTGAAATAAGATGCAACCCTAGATCAATAGGCAACAGTCTATGTACGTATGCCCATCCTCAACGTTCAAAGCATCTTGAAAAAAGGGACATGTGAAATATTGTCCTCACAAACATAGTGAGAGATGTATTTCATCGCTAAAATTTTGTTTGTCGTATGTCAACTGTTTATCTCAGGATTCATTGAATAAAACATTTTTTACAAAGAAAGATCAAAAAAGAAAATTGGGAAAAAATGGTTAAAAGTTTGAAGAAGAAAAAGGAATGTAAAGAAGAAAAAATCTAACCAAGAAGGAGAAAAATATCAAAAAGCTGTATATTAAAATTACTTCTCTTAATTGTGTATTAGTCAAAGTAATTTGTTTTAATATGCAGCTTTTTGGCCAAAGTAAGATAATCAAAATCATCACAAGTTTTCTAGTTTTTCAGTTTTCCTGCTTACTCAACATTCATGGCATACACATAATACAGTATGTATGGACGTTATTGTGTTTTTCTTATTACATATATGCACAGAGTGACTCTACCCAGAAAACAAAAGCCTTGGCAAAAACAGTGAAAATTCAGGAATTGGTTATTGGAAAATGCAAATGCTTGTTCAAGGAAACTAGGTCAACTACTGTAACTTCTTCACCACAAAAAAAGAGCACCTGTTGTTACACGTACGCTTGGCAACCTGCCAAGACCTGGCAACAAAAACTTGTTCATTGTGAAAAATAAAAGAAACTAAAGGGTGGGGTAGAGAAAAACCAATCACTGCTTTTGTTGCTACATCATCCATACTGGCGTGGTTATACATTCCACAAACGTTGCAGGATTTTGTAAACATTTTTACAAACTACTCTACAGGATAACTAGCACTGCCTGCAAAATTCAAAATAAAAATGTAGGCCTACACAGGACCTGGTCTAGCCATGACTGATATCTGAGGTTGCTTACCCCACTTATTTTTTCTTTGTAAACAGTGACCAATCGTATCTTTACAATCATTCCCAACGTGTATTGTAGTTCCGCCTATATGACGAAACCCTTCAAAGTTTTCTACGAGTTTATTGATCATGTTTTTCAACATAGACAGCCCAGTTTGAGAAACAGCGTAAACACAAATCTACAACATTCAATGAGCATCAAGTTATGGGTCTAGTCACAGTCATGTACAGTTTAGAGAGAGATAGAAGGCAAAAGTATTGGTGGTGGCCCGGCGCAGGACTATGATCGGACAGTACCCATCCTGTTTTCCATGATGGCCATCTTGAACAGCCTTTCAACTAGCTGTGCAGTGGCAGTCATTCTGTTTGATCCTTTGATACCATTGCTGCATTCAGTAGTGTGCCAATTAGCCCAGCTATTACTAGCTATTGATGGTTTTGACATAAGTGCTGAAGATCACCAATACTGTTTATTCAGCAACGCATGTCTAAGTTCTTGTTTGTTGCACAGATGTTTTGTGATTACACATTTGTATAGGCTGTAACTTCAACAGTTATCTTGACATTCAGTAAATTTTGTATAAATAAGCCTACATAATACTGGAGTGTGTGGAATTAATTGGATTATTGAGTTCTTCCACCAAATATCAAAGGTAAATTGTAATTTTGAAATTTACCAACATTTTCACCTGGTCTAACTTGCTAGGCTGAATGAAACCAAACATAGCTCCTCCCTTGCAAAGCCACTGTTCATAGGCCTACTTCTAGGCCTCATACGGTATTTGTACACTTTCGCTCACAAAATTGAAATATAGCCTCAGAAATAATCAACAAAACAAGGGAGGGTTTTGCGGCTACAGTTGTGCACGCTATTCACAGCTTTAAAATATTTTCCACTTTTGTGAAGAATGAAAATGGAAGATTGATGGTTGAGGTTTGTAGTCACAATAAACTCACATTGTATACTTCACAGCTGTATAATGGTATGCAAGTTTTCCCAACATCGCCAGTTTTCGGTGAATCCACTCTCCACATTTTCTCATTTGACGATATAATAAGTTAGGTCTCCACATGTGGAGATGCTGCTACAAGCAACTTAGAGGTGTTACTCATCATATTTCTGACAGCAGCAAACAAGCCATGTTTACAAACTAACACATAATGACAGTTTGGTATTTGCCCAAACTTCTGCCACAGTCGCAGACGACTGGTGAAGGCCACGCTTTTACTGCAACTTATTGATTACATTTGTGGTTTTGTTATCAATCAATTTCGTTTATAACTCATTCAGATTCATTGAAATTACGTTGACAGACTTAACCACATCAATCTGACAGTTGTCAATGAAAAATACGTTCTTCTTGGAGTTCAACTGTGAAATGACGATTTTCACTGTCGTTCAACTATTGTTAAAAGCTTTTCAAGTGGAGTTGAACCAAAATCAGTACTGTAATTTAAAAAATGCATACAATTATGTTTGTGGTGACATACATTCCTAGCAACCCTGTATTGAATAATGACCCTTTGGGAAGTGCTTACAGGAAAAGGTAATATGTTTTTGGCATTACCCTCTTCCATCTCCACAGAGGGTAAAGGTCACTTATCATGTAAATAATGTCTTTCCATGGAAGGGATTATTATCTTAGTACATAACATGTATGGAGATGTTGTCACACTAGCTGGTCACCAGTCATTGCCAGAAAATGTTAATAGCATTGTCATTTTGTGACTGATCATAACCCTATGTTTAGGGCATTTATTTCGATGTAGAGGTATGAAATTTACTAGCTACAATTTTGATTCTTTGATGGTGTTTTGATATTTTCGGCGACTTGTGGGCAAAAGATGGTAAAAGTCATTGAAAACAAGATCAGTGTACACCTTTTGCACACATTCAGGCTTGGGGTGATTACATCTGAATGTAATCGATTACGATTACAATTACAATTACTTCAGATTTTACAATTATGATTACCATTGCAGCAAAAATTTAAGTAATCGATTACGATTACAATTACATTGCAATGTAATCATAATTGCAATCATGATTACATTGTTTTGTTACATCTTATCTGTAAGTATATCTCTAGACTTCTACACACAGAAAAGACATACTACAACTCTGGGATACAGTCCAGTTATCTCAGTCTTCTTTTAATTTGTGATAGACCAACAACATGATTTTGCAGACATATGTTAAAAAGCTGCTATCCAAGTGCAGTTTTAGGGTGGCCCTGCCAACCAAATGACACTCCACCTGACAATCCCCCTACAAAACACTGCCCAATGCGCCCATCCTTCCATCCTTCGGTTTGGCCAAAAAAAGTTGACAATAGGCTGCTGACATTTCAAATAGAAAAAAAAATTGTCTCTAAGTGGCACCATTTTGCATCTCAATCATCACAACTTTCTGGTGAAGTTGAAACCTGTGTTGGGTGATTGCTTAGTGATCACTGATCATGTATGCACTCAAAGTGTGGTTGGATCTCTCTCTTGAAATTCTGTTGAAAACACTGTAAAGATTTATTTCTCATGGGTCTAATGTGAGAAATAACACACAAACAACATTGAACAGTACTATGTAAATACCAGTAAGGCAGCAAAATGTACAAAAACTGCCACCAGGTGTACTATCTCTTGTCTCAACACACGTGGAAGTTTAATATAGATCAGTGAAACTAGCATTAACTTTACTTTCTATGTTTCATTCAGGCTTTTTACTGCCCTGTAAGCCTATATACTATAGGAGGAAATACGAAGAATGAAAACACATTTTGGAATATTGACTGAATTTATCATAAAAATGTTGAAATAGCCACAATTTGCCTGAAAATCTATCAAATACTGACCAATTTACAAATTTTCCTTTCACAATTTCATCATGAATAAATTTAAAGTGATTGTGTGCGTAGGCAAAAAGTAAAAACATTGAAATTTCTTATCCAAAAGTTTGGTAAGGCTTTTAGTTACACCATTCAAACAATCTGGGAAAATAAATGAGTTTCGGTTGGTTTATTTTTGCCATATGATTTCAAATTCTTCTAACATAACGACAGAAAGTGTAGAATAAGATAATGTAGTGGTTGACAGTTTTCATTCAAATCAGCGGCGTGCTTCTCTGAGCAAGCCAGTGGGAAGTATACTAGTATTAAATATTCATTTACAACTCAGGATCACTGACACCGCCGGCAAGGTTGTGTTCAGTTCGTAGCTTATTTGTAAATACATTGTTTCCTTTCATCAAATGCTACAATTTCCGACACCTACCAAGGAGCGACGACTTGAGTAGTATGTTTTTGATACACTAGTGAGACCCGCACTGTTGCATATTCATTATGTAGGCGGTTACGTAGGCATTACTGTTTTTGATTCCTTGCCGTAGGCAGGGGAATCTATGCAGTCCTGATGTCGTGTGTGTGTATGTATGTGTGTATGTATGTGCGTATGTATGTGTGTGTGACGGTTGCTCGGAAACACTCTATCTCAAGAAGGGTGACTCTGAGTAATTTCATTTTTGGCATGTAGGTTGCCCATATTGAGTAGATGATCCCTATTGTTTTTGGTGTCCAAATCTTGCATATTAATGAGGTTATGGGGTAAAACATAAAAAATGCTAAAACTGCCATAGTTCCTTATCCGTGGGTCAGATTTGTTTTAAACTTGATAAGGTTGTCTGTTACTAACAGGTTCACGACCCTGTGAAATTTAATGCTTATCAATAGAGAGGAAGGGATAATTTTTCACTATAAAACAATAACAACAGCCTAAACACCATTATTGTGGTTATTATAAACTACTGTACAAATGCGTATGGGGCTACATTGTGCAAAATTACTATTGGTTCCCTCGCACACAGTTAACTCAATGGGGTTACTCCAGATTTAATTCTACAGTACTGCATTTGTAACTTAGTGAGTAACTTCTAGTGTGAGGGGCCTCCATAAGTTGTCCAGAGAGATAGTCTTGGTATGGGGGGTCATGGGGTCAGATAGACAAGGTGGCATGCATTGGAATGTTAATGGGTTTATAAAAAAATGAAAATAAAATACCATCTGTTCTGTCATTTATTTGGATAATATCAATATCCAGAAGGACAGCTGGTAGCAGATCAAGGTTTCTTAACAATCAAATTGGAGTGCTTTCAATCATATTTCACAATGTCGGAAAGGATGGGGCAAGCAAAAATATTGAGGAGGAATCATAACTTAGGGTCAACTTATGAGGACTTTGAGTGTGTTTAAAGCTACTTGTAACAAGGAAGAAATTATCGCAGAGTCGATAAAGGAAAATTTGCAAAAGGCAGAGTGCCAATTTGAGGCAATGGAAGAGGTTCATGCTGATCTGGCTGGGTTGTTGTCTGATGAAGCATTTGAGCAAGCAGAAAGCTGGATGTTGGAATTCCAAAAGCATTTTACTGAGGAGAGGGAGGAAGCATTGAAAAAGTTGAAGGAGGAAATTGACTAAGGCAGAAATTCCACCATACGAACATTCTGGTCCTTTATGAAGAATTTTGAGGGAAATATGGCAGACAAGCTGAGTTCAGATGAGGTAAGGTTGAGTTATTTGATTCAACTAGCAACAGGCAAGACTAGAAGCAGCATTGATTACTGTGTGTTTCTTGGAGCTCAGAGATAATGTTGACTGATGTCATACTCATACTGTACTTGATGTGTGGGTTGTATGGCCTGGGTAGGTGATCCCTATTGCTTTTGGTGGACGTCAAATGTCGCGGTAATTTTAGGTCACCAAATTAAAGGTCATTTTGGGTTAAAGGCTTGTGGTGTATCAAGAAAAATAACTGCAGTTGATCTTATACTTGTCATGTGAATAATTCATGTTTGTTGTAATGTAACCATGTAGCAAGGAATCACAAAGCCTTTTGGCTTTCTGGTTATACCAATCCCATTGCTTTTCGAAGTAGTTACTGTCATTTTCCTTCATTGTAATAGGTAGTCCGTTCATGTACAACCTCGCGCGTACATTTAAAATAAAGAAAAAGTTAAGATCAAACATAATCTTATCTTTTTGGTTTTTCAGTACACACGCAATCACTTTAATCTAAATTTCCAAATTTGTGATATACAGGGATGGACTCACCTCATATGCATTTTATGTTGTCCTTTGTTCACTTTTGTTCAAAATTAAGAATTTGATGTGCCCTGGGGGTTTTATTTTGAAAGCATGTATTTTTTTCTCTAAAAATATTGGTATCACGTATCACTGTGAAACCCATTAAATAAGAGATGTAATATACAGGGCTGATAAAAGAAATACTGACTCTATGCAACACTCTAAATCATGTGTTAAAGTTTGCATTTCATCCAAAGAACGTTTATTTATATTCTATGATTTCAACACACCTTAAAACGCCACATCTCAAAAACAGTAATAGATTTAAAACACGCTCAGGAATTCCCTCTGCAACTTCCAAATGCAGCTAGCTCTTTCCTTAATGTTTGTCACGAGGGCTTGAAGTTGGCCAGTTCCAGGTGTAGATTCAGACATTTTGAACGGGAGGGGGCTAAAAATTTTGGGGAGAATTTTAGGAAGACTACGCAGAGCACCAGCATTGGATGGTATGAAACGCACCAGGAAATTTTCAGATTAAAGTACTTCCTAGATTTCCAGCTAGTGCATTTCCACAAGTAAGCTCCTAGAAATACTTTCTTTGATGGAAAACTGTTCTTCTTAGCATTATTAAAAGTCAGTTGCAGTTTTCACTTGAAACCTTTACATCCAGGGGCATTACATGGGTTGTTTGCAGGGTTGAAGCTTCCATGTGATATGGAAATAGTATGCCTCTGTGGTTAACCCATTATGCTATTTTTTGCATATTGGTGATGTTGTTGTGGCAAAAAAGGTGAGGGGTTCTGAACCCAGAAAATTCCCACCCCCACTTGGATCCATACCTGTACTCTTAGCTTCTGATAGATTGTACAGGCATTTCCATGAGATCAACTTTTGGACACAATCATCCAACATGTCCACTGTGTGGCTTGGCAACATCAGCAGCAACTGAGCATGTGCTAATTTAATACCATGGTGCTCCAATGACACCAGTGACCATAAGGAGGAACATGTACCAAAGTGTACAGCTTGAATCCCATGCACTTATTACTCTGACTGCCCCCTCTGGAGCATCGCCAACAAAGCAGGAAACTGAACTTCAGTCACCCTTGCAGAAGTAACAAGCACTGAAAAATATTGTTTGAATAGCTTCTACTTCTTTTGCACTTCTTTTATAAATTTAACTTGAATGTAATCATAATTAAACCATGATTACGATTACTTTGCCATTGTAATTGATTACGATTACAATTACTTTTCAATTTTTGCAAAAGTAATCGATTACGATTACTGTGGAAAACGTAATCGATTGTAATCGATTACGATTACTGATTACGATTACCCCAAGCCTGCACGCATTCACCATGAATGTCATTGCTAAAGCATTTCGCACACGCCACTCTAGTTATGTTGTCATTGGAGTATGTTAGCGGCAGCTAACTAGTCAGGAAACATGCCTGGGTGGACATACAGTTGTTCCAGTGCTTCCACTTCTCCTGAAATTACTCAAGATTTGGGAAATCTGGGTGCTCTTTGAGAAAGTTTCAGGAAGAGTGGAAATTTCAATAATTCTTGAAATTCTGGAAGTTTAAAGGAAGCCATTCCTTACTTTGAAATTTGATGGAATATTTTCCCTCGCACTTTGGTGAAGGCATAGGAAGCTATGCAATGGTGATGTGGTGTGGTGTGTGTGCATGGGTGTGCAGGTATGTGTGTATGTGACACTTTGCTTGTAATCACGATATCTCAAGAAGGGTAAATTTCACTCACCTCATACTTTGCGTGTGGGTTGGTCATATAGTAGATGATCCCTAATGTTTTTAGTTTTGATGAAAGAGATACTTGTGCGATCGTGATGGCGTGTGTATGCGTGTGTGTGTAGGCGTAGGCGTATTTGTGGTGTTTCTGACACTTAGCTTGTGCACACGATATCACCAGATAGGAATGATGGATACTCTTCATACTTGGTATGTAGGTTTGTAATATTGAGAGGAAGAACCCTATCGTTTTTGGTGGAGGTCAAAAGTCATCTGGGGTCACCAGAGGTCAAATTGTAAAAACCTTATGCACGCAATATCTCCCGATATTAATGATGGATACTCTCCATACTTTGTGTGTAGGTTTGTCATATTGAGAGGAAGAACTCTATTGTTTTTGGTGGAGGTCAAAGGTCATCTGGGGTCACCAGAGGTCAAATAGTGAAAACCTTGTGCACGTGATATCTCCAGATAGGAATGATGGATACTCTTCATATGTAGTATGTAGGTTTGTCATATTAAGAGGAAGAACCCTATTGTTTTTGGTGGAGGTCAAAGGTCATCTAAGGTCACCAGAGGTCAAATAGTGAAAACCTTGTGCACGTGATATCTCCAGGTAGGAATGATGGATACTCTTCATACTTGATATGTAGATTTGTCATATTGAGAGAAAGAACCCTATTGTTTTTGGTTTAGGTCAATAGTCATGCGGGGTCACCAGAGGTCAAATAGTGAAAACCTTGTGCACGCGATATCTCCAGATAGGAATGATGGATACTCTTCATATGTAGTATGTAGGTTTGTCGTATTGAGAGGAAGAACCCTGTTGTTTTTTGGTGGAGGTCAAAGGTCATCTGGGGTCACCAGAGGTCATTTAGTGAAAAACCTTGTTCAACCAATCTGCAAAGTAGTACAAAATTCTAAAATGGAGGACATCATTAGGATGGTGTGGTAAAATAGGCTACAGAACCTGTTGGGAATGAATGAGACAAATTTGTTCACATCAAATGTGCATTTGGACTCTGAGTGCTGCATTAAAGCAGGACCCATCTGTTGTAAGCCACTTTTCAAGATAATAAACTTAATTTAAATGCCAGTGTAAAATAAGTGAAAATCAAGGTAATCCTGTAATGTCTAACAAGTTTTACAGAGATCATGTAGGAGAAGGAAGTGGTTAAGCTGTTATGAATTGTTTCCTCATCATTCTTGATTCCAGACTGAAGTTGAAGCAGTTCCATCGGCCAGGAATGAAAGCAGCTTCCATTCCTCATCGACAAAATCTGACTCATCGTCCAAGAATACTATGTTTGGTGGGCTTCCTGTACCAAAGGCAGAAACAGCTTATCAACCAACTTTGAGAAGGGAGTCCAGTTTGTACATGTCTATTACCATGATGAAAGATTACGAACAGTACTCCTTTGAAGAACTGAGATTGGCATATATGCCCTTGTCCAGGTAAATCTCAGGAAAATATAAACAAAATGTCATCGTTTCTTACGTATTGTAACTCATTTCTTCATATCCATCTTCAGTTGAAAAGATCCACCTCCAGGAGTGAAACTCCTTCAGGGAATGAACACTTAGAAATAATCAGTGGAGATCTTGTTAGATACAAAGAGCCTGTTGCTCATTGTGCTTATTTGTGTGTTTGTAAATAAATGTAAGGTATGCAAACACTGAAAGACAAACATTTAGAGACAGATATTAAAGTAATCTGTATAATATCGTCATTTGTCTTTACATTCTCTTGTGTAACAGACCAACAGAGACAGTGATTGTGCAAGACAACCAGGACGGTACTTACTCAGCCAATTGGACTCCAGGATCTATTGGAGTATATTCTCTGGTGGTCAAACTGGATGGATACCTGATTGGTATATTATACTTATCACATTTTCAGCATTTCCTTGATAGTCACTGCTCCATTAAAGGAGGAGGAGGCAGTGTCTCAGCATGAAAACCAAGACATTTAATGCAGTAGTGGTTGCATAGTATTAAAACAACTGGTTTTGATGAAAATAGTAACCTTTGTATTATCAGGATGGCATGTGTTTGTGGTGCCTTGCTTGTCAACAGATTTTACTTGGAATAGAACATTGGACTGATGTCATGCTTGTAATGTTCATGGTCCATATTCATTGAACACACCCTTTTGATTTGGTGGAGGTCAAAAGATCATCTGAGGTCATCACAAGTCAAAATATGAAAACCTCATAAACACAATACGTCAAGAATATGAACTTAAATTTACCGCATACTGTGTATATCAATCTTTTTTAGTGCAAAATTTCTGGTGGAGGTGTAATGTCAACTGAGGTCAGCAGCAGTCAAGCTGTGAAAACCTGGTAAACACAAATGTCAGGGATGCAAGCTCATTCTGATTTATCTGTCAATCTGTCCAAAATTGTACATGATTCTTCTTTTCCCACATGCTTTCATGGATTTGTTTGAAACTTTGACACAATGTTCCTTTGACAATGGGCTGTTTGGGGTGTTCAGAAATTGAAAATTCAAGGTCTATGTTGGCCCTACACCCCATTTTATGAAATTCTGCAAAATGGTTCTCCTCTTACATATTCTCCTTTATTATGGTGATAGGTTGTTGTAATGATCATTCATTAATGGTTCAATTAGGGTCCTCAGGAAGTTTTGGTTCAATGTGCCTTGTAGGTCCTATTTCCCCTGTTATAAAATTTTACATGCTTCTCCCCTACAGATTGTCTTGTACAGATGGTGATGATTCGCATAATGATATCAGGGTAGTAGGATTTTAAGGGTTTTCGAGAATTTCTGGTCAGAAGCCTCATCATCAGCTTATGACCCATTTTCGTGAAATTCTGCAAAATGGTCGTCTTTTTAATAATTTTCTTGTACAATGTTGATGGTTTGTCATAATGATACTCTGTTAGTGGTACCTTCAAGGTGTACAGAAATTTTGGGTCCAGGGCCCCACATGTGCATTAGGGATGCAGTTTGTGAAATACTGCAAAATAGTAAATCCATTATTCAGTTAATGTGAACAGAATTGATTGCCAGCATCATGGTACTTGCTGGTTAGTTCATGTTCTTAAGGAAGCTGTGTTTCAAGGTTCCATTTGGCCCCTTTGGTTCTTTTTGTGAAATTTTACAAGTTACATTTTACTGCAAATTCTCTTGAATATTGTTGATGGTTTGTCATAATGATACTCGTTTAGTAATAATACTGCAGAGAAATTTTTAAGTGTAAAGCCTGAGATGTGCCCTAGTACCCATTTCCTTAAATGGCAAAATAGTTTATCACAATGATACTCCATTAGTGGTGCCCATGATTTGTCATAATGATACTCTGTCAGTCATATCTTCAGGGTGTCTAGGTGTGAGTTTCTACTCCATTGATGCTCTAGTTTGATTACTTACAAGGATGGTATTGTTTATTGTACAGGTCACGGGTCATCTGACGTCAGTAGAAGTCAAAATGTGAAAGTTTGTGTGCCCAGTTTCCAAAAACAAAATATTGAACTGATCTCATATATGAAGCACAGTATGTTGATCACACACGATGGTACATAAACCCTTTTTTGGTGTAAGTCATTTGTTATAGTCAAACTCTGGCAACCTTGAGAACACAGCACATGGAAGCTTAGACATGAATCATATTTAGTGTATGCTTGAAGATTATCAGAAACTCATGTCATACATTTACTCAGTATATTGTGTGGTGATTAGGTGTTTGTTGCAACTCTGAAAATGTAAAAATTTTTAATTTTTGTTTATCTTTAATTAAAAATAAGCACAAAGTTGCAGATAAACATGATGCTTTGCCATGTCTCATAAGAATAAAGTTGAAAACTTACATATTGTCAGTTCCTCTTAAATAACTGAGTTTGAGGTTTCATAAAGGTATTATGATAATTTTATCTTGCTAGCTAGATATAAAAAGTGACTGCTGAACCATTTACACAAGAGCTTTCCAGCTGCCTGGAAACTTCAAATCTTAGAGTTTTGCAAAGGTACTGAATCTGCATGATTTAGTGTGTCTTTTCACTAAATTATTGGACCTATTGTTTCAATGTGGTGCATCATCTTCCTGTGGTATTTGGCCTTGTTAATACTGTATGATGTTGCTATGACTTTGAACTTCATGTTTTGAAGTGACTCACGTAGTTTTGATATTTATTCTTTGCCAGATGGACTACCACCAGTGGATGTAGTGGAACCGCCATACAGCATCACTCCATCAAATGCGGCACCTAGCAAGCAAGAAGTCAAGGCAAAGGTTAGTTTAATACTGTTACAGATTGAATTAATTTTGCCTGATAGGTTTTGTGATGAGTACGGGAATCACCCATTTTACCGTTATTTATCAATTGCAGAAGATTAATAGAGCCTCCTAAAGTAGAAAGTGGTCCCCAAGTTTTTCCATGGTTCCAACCTCCAGATGATTTTGACATATTTTGTCATTATCAACTTCAAGTCAGTAGTCATGAGGAAGACTCAAATGCAGTAGGTGTGACATAAATTTTAATTATTTGATATCAAAAAGTTGTAGCTGTAGAGAATGTGAGATGAGCCGAAAGTTTTAGTGGGTGTCTGCTTTCACTTTCAGATGAGGAAATTTGTTGCAAAGAACAGTAGTGGCCTCAGAGTCAGGACCAGTCCATCTTTGAAGAGTGAACAGATTGGCATTGTGAAGGTGGATGGTGTTGTTGCATTTACGGAAGAGGTACAAGACTTTGATTTTTGTCTGTTGTATCAGTAGAGTGGGGAGATAGGAAGGTTTTGTGGGCTGAGAGGAGGGAAATGATAAGAATCTTGAGTTTGTGGTTAGAAAAAAAAAGTATACAATACATGATATGAATATTGGATATCGGTCCTGAATTACCCATTAGGTATGTCTTGAAAACTATGGCATCTCTGTTCCCTTTGAAATGCCAGAGTTAAACATACTGCAATTTAGATCCAGGACCCTGAAACTTTTTAAATCATTCACTCTTGCCTAAGAATTTACATGGACCCATCTGCACACTTGCATTTCACTGGATTATTGATATTGTACCTGGTGGCTCTCTCATTACTAGCTTTGGTTAAAAATTGAAATACATCTGAAAAGATTTCCCCTAACCACTACCCCCTGGGGATCATGCCATTCCACCCTCCATGTTTAGGTCCCTGGACTTGAAGGGCATGAACCTGAAATTTACCAGAAGCGTACTTTGGCAGATATTGAAATTTAACTAAAGCAGAGAGTCATTTAATGAAAGATGTAGTTGTTAAAGCTGATTTATTTATCTCTGCATAATTCTACTGCTTGTTGTAAAATTCCATCTGCCTTTCTTTATGATAAGCCTATAATGAGTCATGCCATTTAGAGGTGACTAATGTATTTCATTAAACTGTGTCATGCACATGAAGTATTTAATTGTTGTAGCTCTTCCATCTTGTTAGTTGCAAAACGGTGATGGTGTGTGGGTGAGGTTGACCTATGACAGCATGAAGAAGTTCTGTCCTGAAAATGGTCACCACCAGGAAGGTTGGTGTTTGCAATACAATCAACACATCGGAAAAACTCTACTTGTACCCCTGGAGGTGAGTTAATGACCTAAAGTGTTTACTAATTCTGTTCAGACAATTCTAGACTTTAGAGATCAAATGCATGTGTTGCATGACAAAATGATGGAAGTTGAAGGGTGAAAGAGAGAAACTTTCAAAGAAACTTACCGTTAAAACAAGTCTCATCACTTAGATTCTCTAAGGCCCCATGTGTGCCCTATGGCCCCATTTTATAAAATTCTGTTCAAAATGCTGCTTTTTGCACGTGCTTTCATGGATTCCTATTTAAGATAGACAATGTTCCTTGGTTGTTATGTCATTTGGAGTGTTAAAAAACATTTGGTTCAAGGTACCATGTGGACCCTATGGCCCATTTCATGAAAGTCTCCAAACTGCTTTTCCTCCTAGAGATGCTCTTGTACAATGTTATTAGTTTGTCATAATGATACTCTGTTAGTGGTACCTTCAGGGTATTAAGGGATTTTTAATCCATCATTGTATGCAGGCCTTAGAGCCCATTGTGTGAAATTTTGCAAACTCTCCTTCCAGAGACATAGAGACATTAAAGGGGCACTTTGAGTTGTTTCATGAAATTCTGTTAGTCTTCCCAAACTTGGTCAACTTTGTGTCAAGCTTCCTTCACATATAGTAAGACTTCTAGTGAAAGATCAATAGTTGAACTAAGAGGGTGCCCCATGTGTCATGTTCAAATGAACATAAATGTGCAAATGGTTGATAAAACTGGTTTTGGACAATTTGCAACTAGATAATTTCATGCATTCAAGTGTAAGCCTATTGCCAACTAAAAACCAAGGTGAAAAATTTCAGAAAATTAACAGTTTTCATAATTTATTGGATGTGAAACTTGACTAGTGATGCTAGATATTGTCTATTAATGCTACCCATTGAAATTATCACAAATTCATTGATAAAGTTTGAACTCCAGCACTTTTGGTGCTCTAGTTTATGAAATTCTGCTAATTGTGCAGTCTGATAGGTTCTCTTGTGCAATGTTTATGATTTATAATACTCAAGTGGTTCCTACGATTTGATAATGATATGTCAATGGTACCTTTGGGTGTGAAGGTATGAGTCTCTGTGCCATTGGTGCTCTAGCTGATTCCTTGCCTGCCTTTGGCAGGCAAGGAACCTGTGCGGCCATGATGGCGTGTGTGGGTGTAGCTGCGGACGTTGCCTTGGCGGGTACCTGTAGCTGGCGAGAGAGCCTTGCACATCCGTTCTCGCTCATGCACAGCTCAAAACTGGCATAGCTACCCAAAAAAATCGAGGTTGTGGGGAGGCCTGTCTCATGATATCTTGACGGTGCCCCCTCTGCCAGCAATCACGTGCTGCATGCGATCATTTGAAAGGGAGTAATTCCAGTTTCCAGTCACTTCCTTACAGGGAACCATCTGCCGTATCCAGTAAGGCATTGAGTGTGAGTATGTGCTGTGTTGTGAAGCTTGTGTATTGAGTTGTTTCATGAAATACTGTTAGTCTTCCCAAACTTGTCAACTTTGTGTCAAGCTTCCTTCACATATAATAAGGATTCTAGTGAAAGATTAATAGTCAAACTAAGAGGGTTGTATATGTGATGCCTTTTGTTGTAAACATGAGTGATATTTCAAGAATTCAAACGTACCTTAACTTCAGAGTTGGTGTGTAGATAGTCAAATATGGATAGATAATCTCTATTACTTTCTATGGAGGTCAAAGGTCATTTGAGGACACCAGAACTTTAAGTATGATAACCTACTAAGGGAGCTATCTCAGCAACTGAATGAACTTCATACTAGTCACATTTGTAGTCATTGATGAGTTGATTCCTTGTCTCTGTCAAAGGTGATGTGAGGTCGATAGAAGTCATAGTTTGAAAACTTGTAAACATGGTATTTCAATAAGGGAAAGTTGCTGGAACTTTCAACTTCATGTGTTGGTTTTCTATTGTTAGTAGATGATCTCATGGAGGTCAAAGGTCATTTGAGGCCTACCAAAAAGGTTGGTCAGAAAACCTATTAAGAAAGATATCTCAGCAATCTAATGTTGCTGGAACTTCAGCCTTAGTGTGTTGATTGTCCATTCTATGTAGATGGTTCCTACCATTTTTAGCTCTTATCAGCATGCTGGTGTGAGCATTTGTGATCGTGCAGCGTCACTCCGTCTGTCCGTCCATCTGTCCATCTATCCGTCCACAATTTTTTCAAAATGCTGTCGCTCCCACATGTTTCATGGATTTGTTTGAAACTTACACACAATGTTCCTTGAGTGGTGGACCACTTAGAGTGTTCAGGAATTTTGGGTCCAAGGTCCCATGTGGACCCAATGGGCCCATTTTATGAAATTCTACAAAATGCGTCTCCTCCTACAGATGCACTTGTACAAAGTTGATGTTCTGTCATAATGATACTCCATTAGTGATGCCTTTAGAGTGTTTAGGTAATTTGGGTCCAAGGACCTACGTGGGCCCTTTGGCCCACTTTATGAAATTCTACAAAATTCTCCCCCTACAGATTCCCTTGTACAATGTTGATATTCTGTCATAATGATACTCAGTTAGTGGTGCCCTCAGGGTGTTCAGAAATTTTGGGTCCAAGGTCTCATGTGGACCCTATGGACCATTTTATGAAATTCTACAAAATGCTTCTCCTCCTACAGATTCCCTTGTACAATGTTGATAGTTTGTCATAATGATACTCCATTAGTGGCACCTTCTGGGTGTTCAGGAATTTCGGGTCCAAGGTCGCATGTCTGGCCTTTGGCCCATTTTATGAAATTTTGCAAAATGCTTCTCGTACAGATTTTGTTGTACACTGTTGATGGTTTGTCATAATGTTACTATGTTAGTGGTACCTTCAGGGTGTTCAGGATTGTTGGATCCAAGACCAAACATGGGCCGAATTGTCCACTTACGGACATATTGCAAAATACCAGCCACTTTTCTACAATTATGTAATGTTAGAAGAGTTGATGCTTGCTTAATGATCTGCTCATGGTATATATTCTAAGAGTTTTTTTTTTTTAGGATGACCCAGAAGGTTCACCATTTCATTAAATTTACAGTATATATGTACAGACCCTTAAAGGGGAAATAAATATGTAGTGAGATACACAAATACAATTACACAATTTTGCAATTATACAATTATAGAAATACCTAATACTGGAAAGAATAAGTAGTTACTAAGAGTTTTTTTTTTAATGGTGCCATGTGGGGGTCCCGTGTGC
The DNA here is from genome assembly GCA_021234535.1 of Stichopus chloronotus. Taxonomy (NCBI): domain Eukaryota; kingdom Metazoa; phylum Echinodermata; class Holothuroidea; order Aspidochirotida; family Stichopodidae; genus Stichopus; species Stichopus chloronotus. The sequence continues at coordinate 15,862,535 of CM037834.1, forward strand.
ACCCCTATGCATGACCACTTTTCTTCAATTAATGTTAGAAGAGTTAATGTTGGTTAGTGATCTGCTTATGGTATATATTCTGGGAGTTTTCTTCATAGGTCCAATGTGGGGTCCCTTTAGTGGTACCTTTGGGGTGTTTGGGATTTTTGGATCCAAGGCCCAACATGGACATGATATATATTCTCACAGTTTTTGCAACTGTCCCATGTAGGGGTCCCTATGCATGACCGCTTCCCTTTAATTAATTAATTTTACAAGAGCTGATGATTGGTGTAGTGATCTGTTTATGGTATATATTCTGGGAGTTTTCCTCAAAGGTGCCATGTGGAGGGTCCCCTTAGTGGTACCATCCAGGTGTTCGGGAATTTTGGATCCAAAGCTTAACATGTTGTAAGCTGCACTCCAACTGTTACTATACCTCTATTGTTGTTTGTAATTTTGCTTCATGTACATGCTATATATGCTGTAACCCTGTGCAGTAGTTTATGTAACATTTTGACCTCTGAAGAAGTCCTGCTGCATACTGTAACTTCCAGTGCTGTGGATAGTGGATAGTTGGAATGTTTATGATTTTGAACTTTTCATCTTTTATCAGTTGAAAGTTTTGTTTAACTTTTTGCATGGATTAAGTTGTTTCACAAACTTGAAGAATGGTTTTAGATTAATCTTAGATCTCTTAAAGAGTGGAAGTTTTGTGTGTGACAACCAGTTTTTTTTTTTACTATCTTACTGGAACTGTGTTTTGAACTGAGACTGTGTGTTGTAGTTGTAAACTTGTTATGAGTTTTGTTTCCTGTATTTTGGATTCTTTTCTAATGCAGGCAAGGAATCTATGCTATGGTGATGTCGTGTGTGGGTGTGTGTGTGTATGTGACGCCGTGGCTTGTGAACACTATATCTCAAGAACAGAAAGCTGCTCGAACTTCAAAGTTGGTATGTTGGTAGTCCATTGTGAGTAGATGATCCCAATTGTTTTTCTTGGAGATCAAATATCATTTGAGGTCACCAGAGCATGAAACATGAAAGCCTAGTAAGGGAGATATCTTGGCAATGGAATGTTGTTGGAACTTCAACCTCTTATCATTGGTAGCACTTGATGAGTAGATGATGTCTTGCATTGTGTACGAAGGTCAAAGGACATTTGAAGTCAGTAGAGGACATAGTTTGGAAACTTTATAAACAGGATATCTCAAGAAGGGAAAGGTGCTTGAACTTCAAAGTTGGTGTGTTGATAGTCCATTGTGAGTAGAGGATCCCTATTGTTTTTCATGGGGAAAAAGGTCATTTGACGTCACCAGGGCTTAAAGTTTGAAAATCAGTCAAAGGGATGTACAGTATCTCAGCAACGGACTGGAACTTCAAAGTGTTATTGTTGGTAGCAATTAATATGTAGGTAATACCTGTCATTTTTTATGGAGATCAAAGGTCGTGTGAGGTCAATAGAAGACAGTTTTAAACCATGTAGATGCAGTATCTCAAGGAGGGAAAAGGTACTTGAACTTAGAAGGTGTTGTGTTGGTAGTCCATTGTAATCAGATGACCTGTATCACTTTTTATGGATGCCATAGGTCATATGAGGTCACCAGAGATTAAAGTATGAAAACATATTAAGGATGATCTCTCTGCAACTGGATGTAACTAGCACTTCAAACTGTCAAAGCAGAGTTTACAATCTTAGAGATTTGTATTTTTAGCAAAAGCCAACATTTGTGGACTTACTTGTAGGTAACAATCGTGTAAAATTTTGGGGAAGTCAAGTGTTACATCTTGTCATCACTGAAATGCAATAGAATGAATCATTCCCAATCTCCCCCCCCCCCCTCTTGCTCCTTGCCAAAAAGTAGATGTTGAATGGCATATAAATGTTGGTAAATAAAATTTGGTGTTGTTTAGGTTATTATTTGGCAGTATTCAAATACTAGCAACAATATAGACTTAAGAGTCCTTTTTCTGAAATATTGCAAAATACCAACCAACCACTTTCTCCAGTTAGAAGAATTGAACTTGCAGGCAAGTACATCAAGGCCCATTGGGACTGTGAACATATATGCTGCACCCCTGATTGCAGGTTGGCCCAGTAACACGTACGGCTTAGGCTACGAGATATGTACATATAAAATGAGACTGACAAATGGTATTACAAACCAATAAACCTGACCTAGATGGTATAACGGCATGCACTAATTAAGAGCCATGCATGTATCGCTCCAAGAACGCACACGGAACACCAGCACAGTGAAAGAAAATTCACACATGCCAAGTAATTCCTGCACATAAATTAACCTACAAACTCTGTTAAAACCGAAGCAGGAGTAATGCTAGGCCTAATATACTATGCCAGCAATGGATTCTGGCGGTAAAGATACTTCTTCAAGTAGCGAAGTGAAAAGAAGGAACACAATGATAGCACTAACGTGTCGTTGGTCGTAGTATGGTGGTTATCAGTACTGTACATGACTACCAGGCAGATTGAGCATTAGCTGCATATGTCACTATCAGTGCCAGTTTGAAGCTACAATGAACAGAGTGCTACTGGGTAGATGGAAGAGACTGGAAGTAATCAATCAAATCCCCTATTTTTCCTGAGTGAAAGTCGGGAATATTTTAAACGGGTCCTCAGTGTTACATACTATGATAAAATTCAAAGGGTCTTGCAAGCAGGCTAAAATGGTGATTAGCACTTAATAAAACAATAGAAATGTCTGCGTCACTGTTCACCTTCACGTTGAATCTGCAATTTACTTGTGTGTTCAGGAACGTATAACGCAACTATTCATGGACACCAACGCAGACGAAAATCAGAAAAAAATCACACGACGAGCTGAGTAAATCCAAGAATCAAAGCTATGGGCTTCGATTAATGTTAGAGGAGTTGATGCTTGGTTAGTAATCTGTTTAAGGTATACATTCTGGAAGTTTTCTTAAATGGTTCCATGTGGGGGTTTTCTGTGGGTCCTTTGCATGACTACTTTTCTTCAGTTAATGTTAGAACAGTTGATGCTTGGTTAGTGATCTGCTTACAGTATATATTCTCACAGTGTTTTTTTTTTTCAAAGCTCCCATATGGGGTTCCTTTCATTGGTACCCTTGGGGTGTTCAGAAATTTGGGATCCAATGCCCAATATGGGTTGAAGGATCCTTTTTGTGAAGTATTGTAAAATAATCACTCTTTCAATTAATGTTAAAGGAAGGAATTGATGCTTGGTTAGTGATCTGCTTATGGTATATTTTCTGAAAGTCTTCTTCAAACGTCTTATGTGGACTGTATGGCCCATTGTATAAAAGCCAGCAATGGTGAAGTACTGTAGCACATGTGTAAACTGGGTTTTGAACATAACAGTTCTGATCCAGCAATGGTGAAGTCTTGTAGCACTCGGAAAAATGGGTTTTGAAGATGCAAATCTGATCCAGTAATGGTGAAGTATTGCAGCACCCACAGAAACTTGGTTTTGAAGATGCAAATCTGATCCAGCAATGGTGAAGTCTTGTAGCACGCGCGAAAATGAGTTTCAAGATGCAAATCTGGTCCAGTAATGGTGAAGTATTGTAGCACCTGCGTAAACTGGGTTTTGAAGATGCAAATCTGATCCAGCAGTGGTGAAGTCTTGTAGCACCCGCTAAAATTAGTTTTGACGATGCAAATCAAGTCCAGTAATGGTGAAGTATTGTAGCACCTGCGTAAACTGGGTTTTGAAGATGCAAATTTGATCCAGCAGTGGTGAAGTCTTGTAGCACCCGCTAAAATTAGTTTTGACGATGCAAATCAGGTCCAGTAATGGTGAAGTATTGTAGCACCTACATAAACTGGGTTTTGAAGATGCAGTTCTGATCCAGTAATGGTGGAGTCTTGTAGCACCCTCAAAAATGGGTTTTGAAGATGCAAATCTCATCCAGTAGTGGTGAAGTATTGTAGCACCTGCGTAAACTGGGTTTTGAAGATGCAGTTCTGATCCAGCAACGGTGAAGTATTGTAGCACCTGCATAAACCAGGTTTTGAAGGTGCAAATCTGATCCAGCAATGGTGAAGTATTGCATCACCTGCAAAAAGGGGTTTTGAAGGTGCAGTTCTGATCCAACAATGGTGAAGTATTGTAGCACCTGCAAAAAAGGTGTTTTGAAGGTGCAAATCTGATCCAGCAATGGTGAAGTATTGCATCACCTGCAAAAAGGGGTTTTGAAGGTGCAGTTCTGATCCAACAATGGTGAAGTATTGTAGCACCTGCAAAAAAGGTGTTTTGAAGGTGCAATTCTGATCCAGCAATGATATTTTGTACCACCCACATAAATTGATTCTTAAAGAAAAGAAAGCCTGCAAAGGTGTTCACTAGCTTAGCCCACATCACTTACTCTCAATTCAGTACCTGCACAAAAGACAACCATAACTGAAGAATAGGAAAGACATTACACATAGTGAACAGGGTTGAAAAGTGCATAATTAGTTGTTAATAATTGAGCAAATATATGAAGTAAATCCATGACTTGGTGAAAACGTTTCTAATAACAAATTTATCTCACTGACAATTGATCAGTAAAATAGTTTTACATGACTGTTATGTAGTTATAAGAGGCAACATTAGAATTAGTTTTCATTCCAAACATCAGGGATCGTTAGCTGTACGAAAATTACATTTTTGGTAGTACATTTAAAAGCTTATGGACAGAATATTAACAGTTGACTGTTTTCCCCTCTACTATGTTTCAAAGAATTTCATACACTTCTTCAAAAGATAAAGGTGAATACCCTTACCATGCTTATTTATTTATCCGATGGTTTATCAACAGGAAATGTATGGGACTATTATGTAGTTGGTTCTGTATTGTAAGAATGCAGTTCAATACACATACAACCAGTCCTGGGTCATGCTAACCTACTATATCAATTCAAAATTCCTAATGGAAAGGACAAAAGTAACAATTGCATCCAAATCTGTCTATGAAGGTGAAAGTGTTACCTTGGAAACAAATTTTCCTGTTCCCCAGTTGAAATTTCTTTGTCGATATGTTCTTTTTGCTACAGTGCATACAAGTTTGTCTCAAGTGCAAACATTTGACTTTGAATACTCCTTTTCTTATAATTTGTATTATACAGTTATTTATGCATGTTCTAAGACTTCACCAACACTGACACATCTGAAATTATCATAATAGTTACATCAACAAGTTCAATTGTAAGTCACACAACAAGTTTCCATAACCCAATAATGATAAACAACATGTGTCTACATCACAAGTCAGTCAACGAATGAACTCATGATGTCAGTGGCATGCACAGTGGGAGGGCCAAGCATACATGACATCCCCACGTCTCAACGTAATTGGTGGGAAAGGAATCAGCCAGCTGATAACTAGTAACCTTTATGGCCATCTGGGACCTACTTCCACCAAAAATGTTGTCATACTCCACACCAACCCATGCTGGTGTGGTATGCAGTGACAAGAGATGCTATATGGGCTTCAACACTTTACCCCTCCCCACGCCCACTCTGTCATAGTTTCTGGTTATGGCCTGTTATACAAAAGCTAATAATCTGTTACAATATACTGAATTACAATATACTGAATACTGAAATTTCAGTCCATGGTCCCCCACATGAACTGCCACCTTCCTATATTAAAAAACAATCACAAATCAGTTGCAATAACTTTGAGACACTAGATGTTTCCACGAACATGCCAAGTTAGAAAGAACACTAGTTAAAAGAATGAGCTTCAGCACCATTGGTGCTCTAGTTTGTGGAGATCAAAGATTGTTTGTTTGAGGTCACCAGAGGTTGGAAGTATGGAAATAAATTAATGAACCTATCCCAGCAACTGCATGTTCCTAATTTGTCAAGGTGTTAACATTCTAGACCTTTATGATCTGATGAGCTCTGTCATTTCTTATGGAGTTCAAAGGTCATGTGAAGTCAGTGGACATTATAGTTTGATAACTTGTAGACATGGTATCCCACAAAGGGTAAGGTGTTTGAACTTCAAAATTGGTATGCATTGTCATTTGTTTGAATAATTGGCAAGGAATCTCAAAGTCATTCGACTTCTGGTAAGCAGAATGTTGACAGCTCATACCTCAGAACTTTTCATATGTCCCATTCAGTAGCTAACTTGCATCACAGTATGAAACTTGCATCTTTCTGGCAAACTTGCATCTAAGGACAAAATATTCATGAGGCAAATAAGACTAATAGAGATCAATCAAGATGACATACAACATTCATTGATCAGCTCATTACTAGTATGTTTATTGTCCATTGCCTGCCTATGTTTGCATTGTGTCAGCCATGTGCTTTAGTTCCAGCAGTCTGGTATAGCTGAGTTAGATCTCTTTACAATGACCTTTCAAGAAAGTAATTCTCCATTACAACAGGTAGATCAATTTCTCTTTACCGTTGTCATCCTTTAGGAACCAAAACCATTGTTCAAGGATGTAGCCAACCAGGAAGAGGATGCTGCCTTGAAGACCAAAGAGTCTGTAGATTCCAAAGGTATGACATGTCAAAAATGCCCTCTGTCATAGTCAGTACTCTTTGTGATAGTTCAATGGGTATTAAGAAAATTTTATGGAGTAGGTTGCAGATTTTTGATTCCTTGTCAAAGGCAGGCAAGGAATCTATGAGATGGTGACGGTGTGTGTTTGTATATGTGTGTGTGTGGCGCCGTGGCTGGTAAACACATTATCTCAAGAAGGGAAAGTTGCTTGAACTTCAGAGTTTATGTGTAGGTAGTCCACTGAGAGTAGATGGTCCCGATTCTTTTTCAGGTAGGTCATAGGTCATTTGAGATCACCAGTGGGGATAGTCTGAAAACCTATTAAGGAGGATATCTCAGCAACTGGAAGTTGCTGACACTTCAAACTGAAACCATTGGTCGCACTTGATAAGTAGATGATCTCTGTGAAGTTTTGATGAGGTCAAAGGTCACATGAGGTCAGTAGAGGACAGGTTGAAAACCTTGTAAACACATTATCTCAGTGAGGGAAAGTTGCTTGAATGTCAAAGATGGTATGCAGGTAGTTCATTTTGAGTAGACGATCCCTATTCTTTTCCAGATAGGTCAAAGGTCATGTGGCGTCACTAGAGAAGAAACTCTGAAAACCTATTAAGTAAGCTATCTCAGCAGCTGAAAGTTGCTTGAACTTCAAACTCTTAAGCTTTGGTTGCTCTTGATGATGAGATGATCTCTGTCAGGTTTTAGGGAGGCCAAAGGTCATGCAAGGTCAGTAGAGGTCATAGTCTAAAAACCCTGTAAACACTGTATCTCCAGAAGGAAAAGTTGCTGGAATTTTAAACAATGTACAGTTTGGCCATTGTGAGTAGATGATCCTTATTGTTTTTCATGGAAGTCAAAGGTCATTTGAGGTCACCAGCGGTGGAGTTTGAAGACCTTGTAAAGAAGATACATATCAGGGACTGATTTGTTGTAGACATGGTATCTCAAGGAGGGTAAGGTGAGTGAACTTCAAAATTGGTATGTTGGTTATCCTTTCTTTACCATAAATATTGGCAAGGAATCACAAAGTCCTTTGACTTTCTGGTTCTTCAGTCGATGGCTTGTCCAAGGTTTTAGGTGAAATAATATTGTCATTGAAAGTTGTCAAAAGATTGACATTATTATGTTCATAATATATTAGGGGAAGTGGATGAAGAAACTGGTGCTACAAGGATTGATAATCTCCCCCCCCCCCTTCCCTTTCACTCTTCACATTTACATATCCTTCTGACTCCATCAGACAATCACCATATGGCAGCCTCAATTTAAAACAGAAGGACAATAAATGACCCTTAAAATGTATATTTTAGCCTGAGGAATCTACTATGTGTCAGTGTTGATGTTAGTAAAGTATGCCACAATACTCTGGACAATTAGGGATGACCAAGTTGGAAAATAGCAAATGTTGTAGCACAAAATATTGTCTTCAAAAGTTTGGTGTTGTTGTGTCATATTTGAATCTACTCCCTTATGTTGTATCTACCTACAGTAGGTGGCCCTGGATTTTACCATGTGGTCAACTGCGGTCCATCAGGACACAACATTCGATGTAAGGCCAGCCTGAAGGCATCTGCTATTGGGATGATGGTCAGTGGAAACAACCTCAAAGTTGTGGCTGATGTAAGTTTCTTTCAACTTGCAAGAATAGTCTTGACATGGTTACATCCTGTGTTTGTATTACATGTGGGAAAGAAAGAACTCACAAGTAAATGTACAACCAATATCCCTATTGTTATTTCTTTGTATGTGGGCAGTAGTATACTTTGTTGCAGCTCACTGTAATTTTTTAGTTTTAGATCTGATAGTCTACATTTCATACCCTATCATACCTCTTAATTATCTCATCCCTTTACATGTAATATATGGGATGAGATATGTAGTTGCTTAATGGTTAGAGAGTATGATGACTCTCTCAGTTGCCACAAAAAGGAATTGCAACATTATCTGCATAATTATCTTAAAGTCAAATAGATTGGAAAACCATATCTACTTCACTCCTACTTACCTGTCTAAAACTGTGACTAATGCACTAAATCTGCTCTGCACCTGGTAGAAAATAGCACCTCCCGCGAGGAGTAATAGCCCTCTTCCTTCTAAATCTTCCATCTCAAGAAGTTAAATGTGGTTTTCTTCCCTGTGCTTATCTATGTGATTTTTGTTGGAATTTTGTGGGTTTTCCCTTGGACCTTCGCTCAAGCAGGATTTTATCCTTTATCCAACGTTCCTGACGATAAGTACCAGATCTCTGTTCTTTCAGGCCCATTTTAGTATGTTTTTCATCCCACTAGCCTAGTGTCTCTGTACACTGGTTAGCACGGCTTCGCTTGGTAGCGTGGTTAGGCTCGCACAGCCCAAGGCTTACTTACGTAGTGCTTTTGTGTAGGACTTTACAGGGCTTGTCTGCCCTTCCGCGCTCTCCTCCTTAACTCCTTGGCCGTTTTTTGGTTTTTCGTTCCCCCCTGCACCTCCGGGAACTCCCCGGCTGGTTTTCGGGGTTTGTTGCATTCTTTTTGACGCTGTTCCCGGGACATCGCTTCCACTTCTCTGGGTTGTTTTTTTCCTTGGGACACCCAGCGTGTTCTCTCCCTTAGGCTTCTTGCTGTTCTTAGTGTACCGTGGCATGGTAGGGTTCTTTGCTGTGCTTTCAGCGGCTTCATAGGACTGTATGAGGCTTGACTTCTCCTGCCTGGTATTCTCTAGTTTAGGCCATAGCTTAGCTTACTTGTTCTTAGTCTCTATGTCAGACCTTGAGGTCCACCTTCATTTGTGTGGCCTAAGCTACCTTTACATTTTCTGGCCTTGACTCAACACCTTGCTCACCAAGTTAAGAAGCTTGGTTGCTTGTAGGGTTGACAGTTGTAGTTTCTCCTTGAGTTTTTCACTCCACCTTAGTCCAGGCTCTACAGTAGGCCAAGGTTGTTTTGGCCATAGGCCTAGCCTTAACTTCCTCATTAGCCTTCCTATGCAAGTTTCTTTCAGATGGTCTTTAGGAAACAACCTGCTAAGTGCTCCCAGTGCACACTTATCAGACCCTGACAGGACTAGGACAACCACAACACTTGCCCTACATGTAGGTCCTGTACCCAGCAGAAGCCTTGTGAACGCTGCATTGAGTTCTTGCTACAGCAGTGGCAAGAAATTGAAATCTGGCTCTTCAAGAACACGCCACAACACACAAAAGGCGATGAGACCAATCAGCCAGAAGTTTTCTTATCCCCCTGGAGTCTGCCAGTGGGACTGGTGTAGAGGATCAGACTCCATGTGTGGGCCAAAGTCCTTCTGCTGCTGGCACAAAGGCTAAGTCCTGCCCCCCTGGGAAAGGGACTAATTCAGGGAGAAAGACAACCAGACGCAAACCTTCCCAAAGGGAAAAGGACACTCCGAGGAGAAGTCCGAGAACCCAGTTGTCCAGGGCCCAGGACCAGTCGAGGCAAATAAGCCCCATCTCTGACCTCTCCTTAGAGTACTCAGATGCAGGTCATTGGCGCGGTAGGCCCTCGGAGAGAACAAGACCTCATCGATCTAGATCCCCTCAATCTCATGACAGACGTGCCCAGGAGAGAAGTCAGGACAGAGAGAGGCTTCTGGCCCAAATTACTTCTACCCTGGTCCCACTCCTCCATTGTCAGAATCTGCCAACACAGAGTGCTCTTCCCAGCAACCGGAACAATCAATCTCGTACCCAACAGCCAGATCCAGACATCCTTGATTGCATGGCCTCAGAGGGCGTCCCAGAGGAGGATCCTTTTGATGATGCCCAAGGGAACCCACCAAACCCCCCTGAGTTCCCTTCAGACACAAGGAGGATGTAAAGGACCCAAAGGTGCAGGCTTAAACGACTGAGGCTGTCACAAAGGCCAGTCATATCTTCAAGAAACATCTTTGGTTCAAGGACCCAACCCCAGTTTCTTCAGTTAACTGGGTATCTACCCTTACATCCACTAACTTGGACCCAGTGCAGGCCCCTCGCATGCCAGTAGACGCAGTCTGCTTCAAGTTCTTCGATGCAGTGGCCAAGAAGAAACACTGGACTGCCTTCCCAGCTTCCCAGGAACAGTCTATCAAATTGCAGGATGAAGCTCGGGGAAAGCTTTTCCAACTGCCCAAAATGTCTCAGGAGGCAAAGGAAAAGGCACAGGCTGATCAGAGTACCACGTCAGGCTTATTTCGAGACCCGGTTAGGAGGAGATTTGAGGACGAGATGTTCAAGGCAAACAGGGCATCTATGAAGTTTGCGTCAGTAGTCCTCCTGGTGGCTGAGATCCTTATGAGGTCCGACAGGACACTGGCCAGCTACTCCTCCTTCTGGGACCCCTGGCATAGCTTCTATTCTCCCAAGTGCCAGGATCGCAGTGAAAACAATGAAGTGTCTGCAGCATAATGTCTTAGCTACCATGAAGGGGCCTTCTTCAGACACTATGAACTCCCTTCTGGAGCTTCCCTCGAAGGGTCGTATTTATTTGCAGGTGCTACCAATCTTAGCTAGAGGAAGAGGTTAGGAGACATGAAGCTGTCGTCAAGTCAGCTTTGAGACTCCCATGTGATCCACCTGCCACAAAACCGACTCGGCAGCATGTCAAGCAAACCCTGTCTCGAGCAAATCCCTTTTCACAGTCCAGGGATCGCAACAGGGATAAAGAACAGTTGAGTGGTTCAGGCCATCCTACCTATCCATACCAAGCCTGGGCCCAGTCCAGGTGTGACACAAGGGCTAGTTGTCCCTACCAGCCTCAGGATCGCAACCTTGGTGGCCAGCCCCAAGATTGGCCTTCGGAGCCTGGCCTTAGGGGTGTCCACCCCACTGTCACCAAGACTCAAGCGGTGGGGGGAAACTTCAGTTCTTTTCTGCCCTTTGGTGGGAGATCAACCCAGACCCATGGGTCCTGAACGTAATGCAGTTTGGCTACAGGATCAAATTTTCATCCGTGCCACCCTTAGGCCCTACCCACAGAGTTGCACAGGTCCCAAGGCATTGGGACCAGTGCCAGGCCCTAGAGTCAGAGAATGTTAAGGGAAGGACCCCTCATTTGTTCCTCCTTCTTTCTCACCCCCAAGGAGAACGGGCAGTGGTGCCCTATAGTCAGTCTGAAGCCACTGCACAGCCTGTATGTGAGACCCAAAAGATTCCGAATGGAAACCTTGTCGATGTTCTCCTGTCCCTGTCCGAGGGTCTTTGGGCTTCAACCGTTTATCTACAGGATGCCTACCTACACATACACATTCACAAGAGGGACCAGAGATTCTTAACATTTGTCTATCAAAACCATTCATTCAAGTTAGTCGTACTCCCCTTCAGCCTTTCCACAGCTCCAATGACCTTCTCCTGAGTCACCAGTGCATTGGTGGCAGAACTGAGGAGAAGAGGGGTCATTCTCTTTGCATATTTAGATGACTGGCTTATCTTAGGAAACTCATACGACACGGTTTTTCCGCAGTACAGAGGTGGTAGTCAACCTCTTGGCCCATCTAGGCTGGCTGATAAACCAGGAGAAGTCTTCTCTCATCCTGTCCAAAACAATTCATTTTCTGGAAGCTACTCTCAACCTGGAGAGAGGGATCGCCTCCCCCACTCTAGAAACTCTTTAGTTGTGTCAGTCTAGAAGGCATTGACACCTCCTTGTTCTCCAGCTTCAGACTGGCCACAGGCATTAGACATGATTTCAAGCATGGTGGACCTAGTCCCCCTGTGCAGATTGCGGATGCGTCCTATCCAGCTTCATCTACTCTGTCACTTTCGTCCGGCTTCAAGTAACCTAGCCCGCCCAATTCCGATCTCACCCTCGGTTACACCTCACCCTCAATGGTCCTTTCAGGACCACCGTCCAGAGACGTCCATCACAACGGATGGTTTCCTTTTAGGCTGGAGAGTTTAGTGGGAGGACAGGATGACAGCAGGAACTTGGTCCAAGGAGGAAGGTGGGAAATATATCAACGAGTTGGAACTTCTGGCAGTATCTTTTCATTGGAACGCTTCCACGGTGGTGGCTTACATAAACCAGCAAGGTGGGGCACACTCTCCATCCCTCTGTCCACTGACTTGGAACCTTTGGAACTGGTGCACCAAACACAACATAGTCCTGAGTCCCTCTCTCGGGGAAGAGTGGAACACGACAAATGGGTGCACTGGATCAGTCTTGGTGCAATCTCCTGTTCGAAACATACGTCAGATCAACAATAGATCTGTTTGCTACCATTCAGAACCACAAAATTCCAACCTTTTGTTTGAGAGCATTCCACTCACTAGCCTGTGGGATCAATGCCCTCTCAATGTCTTGGGACATGTTGGATGCGTATGCCTTCCCACCCCTTAGCCTCTTACTCCGGGTTCTCTTGAAGGTTCGCTCCTCCAAGATGAGATTGCTACTGATTGCCCACTTTGGCCCAGGAGATCATGGTTTCCCATTTTTACACCTTCTGGTCGATGAACCAACTTATCTTCCCAAAGTCCTGAACCTAATATCCCAGAGCAAGGGCCACATCCACCACCCAAGACTTCAGCACCTACGTCTAACTGCTTGGAAACTATCAGGGATTCCTTCCAAGCAGAAGGCTTTTCAAGAGTCGCTGCCTCTCTGCCATTACACTCCAGAAGATCCACCACCCCTAAGACTTATGATTCAAGAGTCTCGCGGTTCATCAAGTGGTTGCGACATTGAGAAACAGATCCCACTACGGCATCTCTTGCGGAGGTTTTAGACTTCTTGACAACGCTCTTCCAAGAGGGCTTGCAGGTCTCTACAGTACGCAACATCGTTCAGCAATAGCCACAGTTCTTAAAGGGTTTTCAGATGGTGCCTCCATAGGTTCCAATTCAGCCATCTCCTTCATGGTATGGACAACAAACGACGTGCTAAGAGGAAGCTCAGCCCCTCCTGATCCATTAATGACGTTCTACATTGTCTCACAAAGGCCCCCTTCGGACCTATACAGGATCTCAGCCTGATTCCAGCCTGCCAGATTTAACCAAGAAAACCCTTTTCTCATAACCGTATCTTCAGCTTGAAGAAGAAGCTGTCTCAATGCTCTAGCTACCAAACCTGGACACATTCATTTCGAAGCACATGGTGTTCGCCTAATTCCTAATTTGGACTTTGCCCCCAAGAATCAGACTTAAGATTTTATTCCAGAAGACTTTTTCTCGCAGAGACTACTTCCTTGTCATCCGAACGGGAAGATAGGAAGTGGTGCCCCGTCCGGTATCTGAAGTGGTACCTGAAGCAAACCAAGCACCTAAGCACCTCAGAACACCTCTTCGTCTTGCCACGACAACTATATTCAAAAGGCCTCAAAGGACAGTGTGTCCAAATGGCTAGTCCAGTTGATTACTCCGATTGCTCAGGGCCATCCAGTGAGGGCCCATGATATCAGGGGCTTAGCTGCCTCCAAGGCCCTTTTTGCCAAGGTACCTCTTGCGGATATCATTAAGGCCGCAGCTTGGAAGACCCCATCATCATTTGTTTCCTGCTACCTTACTGACATGCTCAGTAGCGAAGCAGCCGTTGGTCATACGGTTTTGCGTAGCTCATTGCCCAGACCTCCATGTTGTGATCTCCCACTATCAAGCTGGTGCAACTCAGTGCATTTGTCATAATTTTAGATAGGTAAGTATGTCGCTCGTAAATTCCCAAACCACAAAATTTTGTGGATTATGTAAAGTAAACAAGACATATCATTGTAGGAAATATTCATCATGTAAATAGCCCAAAGGTCAAATCAGCAAGATGTCCACTCAACCTTAAAAACCTATAAAACCTGTTCAACATTTTAGCTCTTTTTTGATAATCTTTAAGACTTTTGATAACTTGTAATGGACTTTGGAGTAGAACTCTAAATTAAGAGTGGCATGGCTCGGGCACAAATGCCCCTACCAATGGTTTTGGGGGCACCACAAGAGTGAAAGAATTAGGGTCGGGCAGTAAACCAGTACCCACATCTCTACCAGTGTTGATGGTATCGGAACTTGCACAGCCGAAGCCTGACTGGTACTTTTGCAACATACCTGGTACTGTCGAAATTTTCCGGTACAGGTGCCATCAAAACAAATGTAAAGTATCATTATTTTCCTTGAAATGTACCCTCAATACTCTCATATCAACATCAAAAGGGACCAGAACAAATCTCAAATCAAATTCACGACATTTCATTTCAATAGTTCATGAAAAAAGAACTTTGCTGTTAATGATTGTGGTCAGTGCATACAGTGCATACATCTAGTGACTATGTTCACTGAAATGTTACAACAGACTCTGCCCACATTTAGTAGTCATTCTAGGCAACAAAATTACTAGCAAAGCAAAAGGTGCTGGGCAGATCTAAATTCAAAAGCAGGTTATTTACTGTAGGTGTATGCTCCATAATAGACATTGAAACAGTAGTGCCATTAGCTTATCAGATTTCTTTACTATAATTATCAAAAGGCAGTATTTTCTTATGAAGAAATCATTTTTAAAGCATTTTAGATGTTTCAATGTCTCTGCATCACTGAAGTACAGTTTCAATGTTATATTTACAAAGATGCAATGCAGTTCTGTTCAAGAACATACCTTCAATAATTCAATAGTAGGCTTATGTTAGGTACCTAGTGTAAGATTAGTGGGTGGAAAGTCCAGGCACCTTTGTCAGCTTTTCACAAAAACAGCTTGTAATACAAATAGAAGCAGCTTTGTCTTGTGATACATTAACATTGTGATTAAATTAGTTTCTTAGAAGTTTTTTTTCTTTGATGGTTAACTAGTTACAGTAATTTTAGGAAAGTTTTGATTCAAGATAACTTTGCAGTAGATCTACAATCTTGGACAAAATTCCTTGGGACACCCCGCGCCCCCGTTCAGTGTTGGCTATAGGATTGCTGTTCAAAGGGTACATTCACTTCTATAGCGCAACATTGGAAAGGGGCGCGGGATTTCATGTTATCCTCTCACCTAAAATTCAGTATTATATTTGCAACATACGACAAAGTGTCCCAACAATTTTGTCCAAGATTGTAGTTTGCATCATAGAAATACAGTATTGTTTTCAGACAGGCCTAAACTTACATTTTCTAATTGATATTGATCATATGATAGGTGGTGCATACAATCCTCCAGAAAAAAATTATCAACATTTTTTTCTCATAACTAAGGTTTGTCGATGTTATCGACATATCGGGTATTGAACGCCGTACCGATATTATCAATATTGATTTTTGTTCAGACTGATATATAGATAACATCGATATGTTGTTAAACAACTATGTATAGTACATAAACACAGATATTTATTTTAAGCGCCAGCTTACGAGATTGTAACAGCAGCTAAAAATAAATAATTGAGTGTTTTTGCTTGAGTATCTTTCTGCTCGCTCAGCGGCACTCCTTCATCAAAAACATCTAGCTGTGCTATTGGACACCAATGAATCGCTGTTCAAAGAAAGCCTGGACTTCAGCGTGACTTATTCTCATTTGCTCTGTTCGAAACTCTGTTCTTACCATCTACTTGCAGTACTACTGCAGTGCAGCACAATGGCAAGGTGGCTGTAGCGTTAAGTCACCATATATACAGCTTCCCGCTCATCGCAGCAAGAGGCTTTTTACTTGGCATGCGCAGTCACTGCCGGTTCTCAATGTCAATGCAATCTCTGTAAATGGTGAAGGTAGGCAGAGTTTCCATTCACATCCTGACTACTGCAGGGGCCTTGCATCAAATTATGAAAGTAAGGTCTGCCTGCCACTCGCATGCATAATACAACTTGTCAAAAATTGCAGGAAAAGGTAAGCGAATCCTATGGACTCCCATTCACTCCACGCCTGTCAGTCATTATACATTGGGATCTTGGGGGCGGGGCATAGACAGCTCATTCAGATCTAACCCGGCGAACTACAGCTAAAAATTCTCCATTGAAACAACACAGTGATTTGCTCACTTACCGACGGAAGTACTGTACAATGCATATACAATACAGCAGTTGTGTTTCAAAGGGCCCTGATTTTCCGCGTTTCGAAATGGAAAATTCCATGTTTTTCGGTTTTCAACTTTCCCATTTCCCACTTCTGTGAATTTCCGTTTATTTTTAACATTCATTGTCAAATGCCAAGTGCCTACATATGTGCATGTGTAATTAAGCATGTTCATAACAATGTGTGAAAGAGAGCAAAATATTATTGGAAACCATAGGGATGAGATGCAACTCTCTGATTTACCTACTTTTATTCTTTTTTTTTTTGTTCAGAGGAAAGGCAATGATGGAGCATTGTGGGTCCAGCTTGATAAAGACAGCATATCCCAGTACTGTGAAGGTAAACACGAGGAGGCATGGGCTCTGGCAGCCAGCAAGAGTCAGGTGTATCTCTCATTAAAGGAAGGAGGTGACACTACAGAAGGTGCTGAAACTATTGCCCATAATGTCACATCAGCCAGAAGGCGGAAGAGTAGCACAGAAACTGGTTTCAACTTCAAAAACACTCAAGGACCTCCCCAAATGGAATTTGCCTCAAATGGTATTTCAGTTATTTTTCATCTGAATATTTGGTGCCATTTTTATTCCCTGCCTAACGCAGGCAAGAAATCTATGCAACGGTGATGGCGTGTGTGTGCGTGCATGCGTGTGTGTTTGTATGTGATGCCCTGGCTTGTAAACATGCTATCTCAAGAAGGGAAAGGGGTGCTTGAACTTCAAAGTTGGTATGTTGGTAGTCCATTGTGAGTAGATGATCCCTTTAGTTTTTCATGGAGACAGAGGTCATTTGAGGTCACCAGAGCATGAAATATGAAAACCTACTAAGGGAGATATTTTAGCCATGAAATTTACTTGGAACTTCTTATCGTTGGTAGCACTTGATGAGTAGATGATGTCTGGCTTTTTCTAGTGAGGTCAAAGGTCATTTGAGGTCACTGGAGAACATAGTTTGAAAACCTTGTAAACACGACATCTTAAGAAGGGAAAGGTGCTTAAACTTCAAAGTTGGTGTGTTGATAGTCCATTGTGAGTAGATGGTCCCTATTGTTTTTCATGTGGCCAACGGTCATTTGAGGTCACCAGAGCTTAAAGTATGAAAACCAATCAAAGGGACATGGACAGGGCAACGGAATGTTGCTGGAACTTCAAAGTGTTGTCACTGGTAGCATGTTGATAATGACTGTCATTTTTTATGGAGATCAAAGGTCATGTGAGGTCAATAGAAGACATAGTTTTAGAACCATGTAAACACAGTATCTCAAGGAGTGAAAAGGTGCATGACCTTCAAAGGTGTTGTGTTGGTAGTCCACTGTAGGTAGATGACCTCTATCATTTTTCATGGAGGGTAAATGTCATTTGAGGTCACGAGAGACTAAAGTATGAAAAGATATTAAGGATGATCTCTCAGTAACTGAATGTTACTAGCACTTCAAACTGTCAAAATTGGTAGCAGTTGATGAGTAGATGATCTCTGATATTTGCATTGCCTTATGGGAGACTGAGAAAATCATGTTTTCATATTGTTAAATGTTAAAATTGCAGAGTTAATTATCTTAGAGATTTGTATTTATAGCGAAAGTCGACATTTGTCGATAGCAATCGTGTAATAATTTGATGAAGTCAAGTGTCACATCTTGTCATCACTGAAATGCAATAGAATGGATCTTCCCATTCCCCCTCTCTTGCTCCTTGCCAAAACGGTACATGTTTAATGGCAGATAAATGTTGCTAAGTAGAATTTTGTCTCATTTTCCTCTACAAGCTATTAAAAGCCAATTTTTGTTTTTGTAACCCTCTCATAATATTCATTTAACATCACTTAACATAGCTTTTAAGATTTATTAGCAACTTATTTCCAGCAACTCCCTATCAAAATTAACAAAGTACTTCATTTTCCCAAAGGAACTACCCTCAGGCAGTAAAATATTTTTATATTGCCTTCGCCAACTTATAACTACACTTTGGTATCAGACACTTTCTGGTATGTCATAATTTTTTTATGTGGTTTACATTCTTGTGTTCTGTTTTAGGTTTGATATATTCCCTTTCTCCTCCCTTAGTCTCTTCTTCCTAGAATGATTGTGTGTGTTTGGAAAAAAAATAGATATTGACAAGGAATCAGAAAGTCTGTTGACTTTCTGGTTTCTTTAAATGGAGTAGAAGCATACCTATTTAACAGTTTTGTGGTAGAAAATGATCTGCCAACGACAATTTTTGTCAGAGAGTGCCCCAGTAGTGAGAAAAAAAATGTTAATATTTGAATTTTGTCATGTTGTGGCCCACAAGATAATGTTCAAGAGTATGTCTTTTATGCCTGCCCCTAGCTTGCACATGGATTGTTGTTTGGTCAAATGTTATCAATGTTTACCTGGACTCTGCAGGTAGACATTGATGGCCTTCAACCGACACAGTTTATTGATGGCCTTCTCATATTACACAATTCGTCATGTCATCTCAAGAAGGGAAACTTGGGCAAACCTTTCATTTAGAATGTAGGTGTATCTCATTGAGTAAACAAGAATTCCATGGTCTTTGGTGAAGGTCAAAGGTTATTTGAGGTCATCAGGATCACATTATGAAATTCTCATAAAGAAAGGAGGCATGTACAGATTTCATATATGTCATAGGTACCCTTTGACACATACTATGCTATAATGTCAGAGTCAGAAGAAAATGCTTATAATCAGGTCATCAAAACCACAATGCATTTGTGCATTCTGGTGTACCACAAATCTGTTAAATAGGTATGCTTCTAATCGATTTGGAGGGAAAAAAGGAAAAAGTTACATAAGATGTATTTTACAATGCCCTATGCTCCTTGAAGGGGTAAATGTCACTCATGTTAAGAAAATAATGCACATTGTTTTTTTTCTCTTATTGAAAACCACTAAACAGAGCTCATTACATTTATCACCTTGTTGAAGCAATCAGTAAATATCGCAGTTGCCAGCAACTGCCATCAAGTTGTCTTGCACGATTTCAACAATTTGGTGTCAGGAGCTGTCTATCCACTTGTGAACTCATGGTTAAGAGTTATATGCCTTCCTTAATTCCACAATTTTCATCATGCTAAATGAATGAAGTTTATGGTTAAACCATAAATAATGTGGTTGATTTTGTTTAAAGTGATTGTGTGTGTATGGAATAATGAGATATTCTTAAGGAATCAGAAAGTCATTTGACTTTCTGGTTGGTTCATTGGGTCAGCAGAGGAACCTATACAGTCAGATTGTCATGTGTGTACGTGTGTGTGTCTGTAACACTTGCTTCGATATGCTCTAACTCGGCAGGGGAAAGTCGGATGAAAAGATAAGAAAGTTGGATAAAAAGATAAAACTTGATTGGTTTGTTTGTTTGCCATATTGAGAAGGTGTGCTCTATTGTTTTTGGTTGAGGTCAGTGGTCATCTGGGGCAGAACTTTGTCTTTCTGTGACACTTGCTTCAGCACGCTCTAACTCAACAGGGGAAGGTGGGACGGAAGCCAAACTTGGTTTGTAGGTCTGCCATATTGAGAAGGTGTCCCCATAGTTTTTGGTGGAGGTCAAAGGTCATCAGGGGCACTGGAAGCAAAACTCTGAAAACCTTTTTAACAGGATATCTCAAGTTATAAAGCTTGGACAAAGTTTATTCCTTTTATATGTGGATGCACTATGGTAGTGATACCATTGGGGTGTTCAAGATTTTGGGGTCCAAGGTTCAAGTAAGCCATATTTGCCATTGATGAAATCATGCAAAATGCCTCTTCCCCTATACATTGTATTGTCTTAAGTTGAAAGTGTGTCACATTACTACAATTGTAGAGGTCCCCTCAGGTTGTTAAGGATTATTGGTCCTGTATGGTCCCCATGGACCATTTTATGAAATCTTGCAAAATGTTTCTTTTCTGCATATTTTTGCTTTACAATGTGAAAGATTTTTCACATTAGCATTGTGGTAGTGGAACCCTTTACAGTGTTCAACATTTGTTCATCCAACTCCAGAATGGGCCATATGGACCATAAGTTATTACAATGTGCAAAGTGATAGTTTTTCTCAAAATTATAGGTTAGGATGTAGAGGGGTTTTTTGTAGTAGCACTATGGTGCCTTTTCAGTGCCTTTTCAGATCAGCATTCTTAGGAACAAGTGGGGCTGTACTGCCATCCATTTATGTTTTCATTATTTATAGCATGCTACTAAATGGATGTTATTCAATTCTTAAAATAGGTACTTATTCATCTTACTCTCACAATATAGTTAGTTTATTAATATTTGGATATATTGGTTATATTTGCAATCAGCAAGCTGTCTGTGTTCATATCAATCACCTTCCACCTCAGGTCACATAGTGCTTGACAGCGTGCTATTTGGACATAATATAGGTCAACACAGAAGGGGAAGACATGTTCCAATTCATGGTCATTAACATTCCTCCTTGGTTCCAGTTTTAGGAAAAATTTAGTATTTCAAAGAATGTTTCTGCAAATGCAAGCATTCTGTTTTCAGCAGTCTGATAAAAGACATTTTGTGCTGCCGTCTAGTTCAGATAAGCGTTATGTTAGTGGAGTATGATTGGCTTATCAGCATTCTTAAGGACAAGATGGGGTCCAAACTTTTATGGGATGAGATAAATTGTGGGTAACCCTTAGTTAAGACTAAAGGACTACAGTCATAATAATCTCCACTCAAGGAACCACAGAGCCCATCGGGGTTTCTTGGTTAGTCATATTAGTAAAGCAGTGTTGATAGTCAAGCAATTTCATCTGGTTTCCAAGGGGCAACTACTAAATGTGCAAAATGTTGTTGTTCTTTTCACATGCTGTCCTGCCAACAATTATGTCATTATGACAATCTAGTGAAGGTTTGTAGGTTTGCATACCATGAACATACGTGTATAGAGGGCTGAACATTAGTAGTTGCCCTATTGCCTGGGGCAAGTAAAAATTACGTTCGGGCAAGTTGTCTCTAACCTCAAGTTGCGTGATTTGGCAAGTGACAGATCCTAGGCTACCACACACCAAAATGACATAATACAGGGTTGTAAAAAATAGCCGGTCATTGGCAGGAATTCACGGTACAAATCAGCATTTACTGCTGCACTTTTCGTTTAACAGAAATTTCAGATTCCCACCCATGTTACACAAAATGAGAAACAAACAACAAGGAGAAAGTAAGCCTATCTTTGCATATACGAGAGCAAATCTGACACTGTTTCCATAGGTTTTGTTGGAATAACTACTAATGTGAGTTGCCAAAACAGATCTTTTTATCGTAGTTACACGCAATATTCGATTCCTGGCCCTGTATGCTAATAACAGGAAACACTTTGCACTATGGTATATGTGCACTGCATGATTTATGCTATTAAGCCAAAGATTTCACGTTATCGTTAATTGAGAGTTGTCCGTTGACACACCTCCAATGTATCATGACTGACAGCTTGGAAACGGTATCGTTTACATGGCCATAGAGAGGCATACGTCATTTCCCACACCTTTGTTAGCCAGTCACAAGTCTGCAAATGTGTGGTATCCAAGTTTTATGTCACAAGGCCTAGGCTGTTGTCAGGACCACCAAAAATAAAAACTAATTCCGCTTTAAACTATTTGATTTCAGGTTTTTCAATTCCAAGCAATGTGGTTTTCACAAAATTCCGTAACATGCTTAAGGGTCTATACAAGCAGCAAACATCTGACATATTTGGGGTTTTTCCCAACTTTTCCCAACTCATGGTCTGGTCTGTGCCCACTGATACTGTATTTCGTTCTCTGTCCCTCACTTTGCAATAGGACAGTACACTTAAGCACAAAATCCAATTCAGCAAGACATGCTCTCAAAATTATCTCAATCTGAAGGAGAACCATCTCAGTGAAAAAGGACTTGAAAGAATGTTTTTTGTTGAAATTATTTCAGTGACATTTTTTCTAACGTGTAATTTTCAGACTCCCAAAAGTGAGGGATTTCAGTCTCAAAAAAACGTGGTGCGATCTCTCAACTGGTATTGCTATCTGCACATGCTGTTTATGCTGTAGAAAGTCTTCAGGGTAGCACCTTCAACATCAGTCCTCAGTAATGAAAATTGTGCAGTCCGTCAAGAATGCCAAAAACATATTTCTGACCTGTGTAAAAGACCCTAAGCTAGCAATCTGCAATATATTCACAAACTCAAATTAGAAGGTTCTATCCTTGGTGTTTAACTTTGTATGTGGTGTTTTACTCCTTACGTGTTTTACTCCATAGTTGTGGCTTGGCTCTTTTCTTGCTGACTAACATGCAAATGTATACAAACTATAAGAGCCTAATCTATGAATGTACATCTGATGACCTAAATGTAGTCATCCTTGCGCTTTTGCCGCGACTAAGATTTTCAAATATATTTTTATCCAAAGTGTTTATAAACACCTTACTCGATGTAAATTATATTGCTAAGCTTTAGATGGGTCATTATCAGCATAGGGTGGCATGTTTCATGTCAAAACTTCAAATATAAAATTCAGATATGTAAAACATTTTTTCACCATCTATAACAGTGTTACGTGAAACCAGTGCAAGCTCACCACTCCACTCCAAACTCACCACTACTTTTTGGTTCCTTGGGTCAGCAAAGGAACCCATGCAGTCAGGTTGGCATGTGTGTGTGTGTGCATCTGTGACATTTGCTTAGGTACACTCTAACTGAATAGGGGAAAGTCAGATGAAAGTCAAACTTGGTATGTAGGTTTGCCATGTTGAGAATGTGTGCCCTATTGTTTTTGGTGGAGGTCGAAGGTCATCTGAGGGACCTGGTAGCAAAAGTCTGTTTTGCTTGGGTACACTCTTACTCAGTAGGGGAAAGTCAGATAATAGTTAAACTTGGTATGTAGGTTTGCCATATTGAAAATGTGTGCCCTAATGTTTTTGGTGGAGGTCAAAGGTCATCTGGGGGACCTGGTAGCAAAAGTCTGTTCTGCTTGGGGTATGCTCTTACTCAATAGGGAAAAGTCAGATGAAAGTCAAACTTGGTATATAGGTTTGCCATATTGAGAAGTTGTGCCCTATTGTTTTTGGTAGAGGTCAAAGGTTATCTGGGGAACTGGGTGCAAAAGTCTGAAAACCTTTTTATGCCATGGATGCTTATATGTTCCATCAGTCCCCCTCCAGCGAATCATTGAAGTACTGCTTGAGTTAACAGTTTCATGATCAAATGAAGTGGCTGCAGTGCTGTTGGAAGCACTGTAGGTGGTCACACCAGACAAGTTTTGGCTGGATCAGTTTACATCATTATGCTCCAGTGCTGATGTGTGCATTCATGTAAACGTCTTTCAATTGGTGAGGTGGGCAGGAAGCAATGAAAGAAAATAAGTCAGTCAGTTGGAGTTCTTACCAGTGGAAACCACACACCAGGAGTTCCTTCCAGGGCATATACTGTCAGAGTTGGGTGGACTTTAAAGGGCCATAGATGTGATGAGCCTTGTTGCAATTTGCAGAATCCATTCTTTAGGGCTTTAAATGAAAGATTCATAGCTGTTTGTGCTTTGTAAAAGGAATGGGATATATATTGCTGTATATTGCAGGAATCAACATTTTCAATTCTTTGCATTAATTGAAATGGCTTTTTCGATGTTTATGAACTCAGGCATATCATTTTACAGTGTGAATATTTCAAGTTCAAGGAGCCATAGTGCCCTTGGGCTCTTGTGAAATTATGCAAAATACTTCTTTTCTTACAGATTGTATGTAACACTGTTGATGGTTGGTCACATAAGTGCTATGGAAGTGGTTCCATGTGGGTGCATGTTTGTCATGTTTGGGGCCCAATGTCTGAATTGGACCATTTTATAAAAGCATGAAAAATGTTTCTTTCTCTACAGATTTTATGTAATACAAAAGTGACAGTTCATGGCCAAAACTAAAAATGGGCCATATGGGCGATCATACAAAATAGTGCAATATGCTCCCTTTTACTTCATAATTTACATTATATACTCTCCATCTGTGCAAGGAACCACAGTGCCCTTGGGCTCTTGTTCAGTAATTCAATGGCATTTCATTCAGAAAATTGTGCTGTTGTTGATTGGTCACCTACACATGAAGCACCAGCTGCTTACCACATTTTGTGGTCACTTAGCCCGCTAAATAACTGCCCAAAATCCTCCTTGGCATATAAAATCCTTCACATTTCCAGGGCAAGTGAAAATATTATCAGGGCAAGTGAATTCTGGATACAACTTGCCCAACTGGTCAAGTTGCTTTAAACCTTGATGTTCCCCCCTGGTATTGTGCCAAAGTTAAGCGTGAAGTTGTTTTATGCAGTAACTGATTTGGTCATCTGAGGTGCAGCCTTGTCTACAAACTTTGCTTGTTCTGGAGAATTTTAGACCATCGGACTACCTGTAAATTTCATTATTGGCATTGTCATATTTATGCAATGGAATAGAAATGCGGTCATAGTCAGTAGTGCCATAATATGTCCTAGTTGGCTTCTCTATTGTTCTTCTTGGTAGTATCCGTTCAGATTGACTGGCTGGCTCACTTCCCTTTGATGGCAGATAAACCCTGCTTACTGCCCTTCCTTCATAATCACTATTGGATTAACAGACACCTGCCACTGGCTTTCCAGCCCACAACACCCTATAACTACTGTTGAACTAACCACACCTTGTCAACTACACTTTCATGTTTGTTATACATCACTGAAAGTGTAGTGGACCAACCAGCCTGTTTTGTGTGATTGTCGTTGCAAAAGACATTTTACAGTGGAGCGAACTTACCGTTTACTCTGTAGTTAACATTGAACTCACTGCAGGCTGGCTAGTCCACTAACTTTAGTTCAGATTTAGAGTCCCCACTTAGTCTTAGATTTTGTGTCATGGAAGTTGTTGATTTATGCAATATAGTAAAATGTCAAGTGTCTGATATCTTTTTGTTCATATCTCCTGTTGATTTGTACCTTCTTATACTTAGGAGAAGTGCCTTTCTTTGGAGATGGTAAAGATCCACTCTTTCTTGAACAAGACAAAAGCAACAGAGCCTCTTTACAGACCTTGCCTAAAGGATCACATTCTGAGGGTATGGCAAACGCTTCCACCTCAGATGACAGCTCTCCAAGTAGAAGTGAAACAAGGCACACAAGTCCTCAGAAATTTGTCAGTAAAAGCCAGTTCACTATTGGTAGTGGAGAAGGCTCACCAAAATCTGGTATGTCACCAAAATTATCTCGCAGACCTCGATCAGGGGGCAGGAGAAGTCGTTCATCTTCTCCTGCCGGTAAGGAACAGTCTCCATCTCACGTTAGGGTAACACCATCCCGACAGGAGAACAGGGAGAACTTCAAACCTGCTTTGGCAACCTCGGTTTGTGAGTGTGCAAGGGCTGTCTTTGCTGCATTTCTGTGGCACGAAGGACTAGTTCATGATGCCATGGCATGTGCATCATTCCTCAAGTTTAACACAAACATTACAAAAGCTGCGGCATGTGATTCAGTTGAGGAAATACCAGAGGGAGGTAAACGGGAGTTGAAGCTCAAAAACAGACATTCTATGGACTTGTCAAAAGCCATGAGAGACAAAGATTTTCCAATAGACATGGTAGCGTTGAACATCAACGAAAATGGAGCAATGTTGAGAAAGAGATTTGGGAAAGAAGATGAGCATGGAGAGGAGAGTGAAGATGGGACAGACAGATCATCAAACACTGGATTAAGGGAAACAGACCAAGGCTTTGTGAAATCCCTACCTGCGCATCCTCCTCCTGTGACTGTACCCATCACATTAAAGAATCTCTTATCATTATGGGAAGACATCTCCGATGCCACCATCAATATTGCTTCCCAATCCTTAGTCTTACCGAGTCCAGCACCTATCATTAAAACGTCCAGCTTAAAGTCAGTTCAAGTCAAGGAAGTTCCAAGACCACGAGAACCCAAGGGTAAAAAGAGGAGAGACAGACCCTCCAAAGGAGGCAGGGGAAATTTATTCGGAGATGCTGCAGGTGCTCCTATTGGGGTAGAAAAGAATGAATCTGTTTGCGAATTATGTCTCGGGGTTTTCCCCCGTCCTGTGACTTATCACATGAAGAATGCTCACCCAGGTTGTGGTAGGATAGCCCATGGTTATGGCTACAACAGCAGTGGCACTTACTGCGGTGGTTGGGCAGGTAACTGCGGTGATGGTGGTATGGCCGGCAGCAGCTGGTACTTAATGTGTCGGAATTGCAAGACAAAGTACATACAAGACAGACAGGATAAAGCTAAAGACAAGGTGAGCCTGCCTGTGTGTTAATTGCACACAAAGCTGTTTAATTTTAAAGAAAGTCTTCAATGCTCTCTTAATCAGTGTGCTTGTACCTCTTAGGGGAAATGTTAACACTGACCATTCATACCCACTGTATCATGTATTGGGTACCCAAACCACTACCCTCTCTCAACCTCTGTGTAATGCGCACCATGTCTACTGCTTTGCGACGCATTGCTGGGTTATTTTATTGAAATCAAACAATTTCTTCCCAAATTTCATATTAGGATAAAGTGAAGAAATTGAAGAAGAAGCTTCCCCCTCTGAAAACTCCAAAGGTCATCCCACCGCTTGAAGCCCATCATGTGATGAAGGCCAATGCACTGTTCCTGTTGGATCTTGCCAGTGCTTGCAGCCAGAGCTTTTCACGTAAATGCACATCGATGAAAATGAGACGGTTTGATATGCCTGCCGTCCACGAGACAGATTCCACGGCCATGGTGAATCCCTTCCCTCTGGTTCAATTCCAGTATTTAAAGAATTCGCCGCTGTCACCTGAAGAGATAGACATGGAAGGGATGGTCCACCAATCAGACTTTGGTAAGTCCACAGTAGTAGAATCAGCTCTAGCTGAATGTTAGGAATTGCAGTGCTTGTGATCAGCAAGAGGTGTTAGTGTGTAAGGATGTCCATTTTATCTGTTTGGTTTTATGTAGAGATTGTGGTGCATGCTGCAGGAAGTCAAATCCACATATCTTCCCATTGCAGGACAGTATTGTTTTTGTTATGACAGCCAAGAAATGCTATCTAAAGTGTGGAGTTGCAGTTTTAAAATAAGTCAGCACTTATATGTTAGTGCATTTTTTTTCAAGAAATGAGTTACTCTGACTTGACCTCTGATTAATTTTCAAGTAAATGCAATGTCATGTCAGCATTTACTTGCAATTATCACAACAAAATTTTGACTTCAAGGTAACTGACAAGATATTAGTACTGGACACCTGAGATAAGTCAATAGGTACCATTGGGCTTTAGACTTCCCATCATTTCAAGTTAGTGTAAGTCAGTTTCTTGGAAGGAATCAAGTTTATTGAGATACAATGTCGAGACATATGAGAATCTTGACAGAATCAAAACCTTTGTCAAGTCAGTCTTTCTGCATCTGGAATGTCCACTCATAGCTACACAAATACTTATTTTATTATTGCATTGTCACACTTCTCTGTATATTGGAAAGTTTGAACTAGTCAGGAAAGAAACCCTCTGCAGCTGTTTGCATAACTGCTAACAAATGGCACACTGTTAACTTTTCATTTGAATTACTTCTTTCACTTTAGGGCCATTTCACAGCAAGTGGTCTGGGCGAAAAATTTAAAATGCATTATTGGGCAGCTGACCTATTTCAGTGTTGTAGCATGATTTTGAGCTTCAAGGATCAACTTACTGCACTTTGATATTTTCAAAGTTCATTCACTTATCACAGTTTCAGTATTACCAAAATTAGTGTGTCTTAAAGCACTGATTTACAGACTTATTTTTAGAGACTTGTAAACCATATGACATTTAGTCCAAGTAATCTGATACAGAACTATAACTAAGATAAGTCAATCTGGAGCATAATTCTAAGGTTCAGTTCGTAACAGCTTCTTGTATTTTTCATGAATATGATCTACAAATTCCAAAACAAGCGCGTAACTTACTTGAGAAAATATTTGCAGAAGTTTTTTACTAGCCATATGTAAGACAGAAAAGAGAGGCAATTCTGATGTGAAGCTACTTTAGTATGTTGAACTTCATGATCAGTATAAATGATCATTTCTAAAGTTTGTTGGTAAGCAAAGGACGCATAAACTCTGTAACTAACGTGATATCACTTAAGTTACAAGGGTGTGCTGTTGCAAGACTTCTAACTGTTGAAGCATACTTTTAACTGTACATTGTATCTGAAGTGTTGGGTTTTTACTCAAATGTGATTAGCACTTTTTCATCAAGTTATTGTACACTAGCATAATGTATTATTAAATGATGTGCACTGAAAGTGCATATTCTTGTAACAGTCATTTATTTAACAGCACTGTATGGTAGTTTTAATATTATGCAGAGGATGCTCAAATAATGTGAAGGATATGTTGGGTTGTAGTTATTATGAAAAAATTCACTCTACAGTATAACAGAGTTAAGAAATATGCCTTTACAATTAATTGTCATGAGATTTGACACTTGAATGTCACATAAGTTACAAAGATGATGAAATACTTGATAATTGAAACAATGAATTAAAGTGATGCTAACAAATTTGACAATCATGGGAAACTTTGGAATAATCATATTGTTAGTATGTTATGAAAACATTCAAATCTCTATAACCAGAAATTAGTGACAACAAAAGGATATTAAAAAAATATTACCACAAGAGTATCAACAATTAATTGCAATTTAGTTTATTATGAGGGAGTCTTCATTGATCATTGTTCAAATTGTCTAACACTCTGCACTATACTGTATGTGATATAGTGATTTTACAGATTGTTTCCTTTGAGAGTCTTCAAAAGTGAACAGCAGTCTTCCCTGACCAGCACATTGAGCCTTTAGACCAGTGATCTTCTCTACAGTATTCTTTGGTGGATAAAATATTTTATCTAGTTTCAGGGGCCATGCTGACATAGTCTTGGTGGCTGCAATGGGGCTATAACACTTATGTCTGATGTCATTACAAATACCTGTGTTATGCAAAATTTCACCAGGGTACAGAATGTCATATTTGACAACGAAAAAGCTTTTTACATTGGAAGTGACCAGAATGATATCTCAAACTTGGGCAACACTGACAAAAATGATCCAGTCATGAATGTTTTTTTATATCCATAGAAGGACCATTAGAACATACTACAAGTTATTCCCTCAGAGAAGATGTTTCTCAAAGCTACATGACAAAAGCACTGTCATTGCTATTGTCAGTACTGTCAGTAAAAACTGAATGACAGAGCTGCAATAACCATCGGGACCATTTAGTATACATGGCAGCCGTGAAGACATCCACACTTTTTTATGACCATAGTGCAAACTATTTCAATTTGGTACACACAACTATTTGTGCAGGGTACCTACGTACATGAATAGTACCTGACTGATGATGTCAGGACTCAATTTTGAAAACAAAAAACTGCTGCCTGGATCCAAAGTTTCACTAACATACATCACAAATGTGACAAAATTCAGCATGTGTGAAACCAAAAACACTGCATGGTCATGCCCACATGTAAAATACATGGTAGCAGGCAAAATGTTCAACTATGAGTTTATGACCTCCTGACCTAACCTCTCTTTATTTAGCTTACACTTTGGCAAAGACTGAAAATATTAGAAGAAAGAAGAGCATCATGGTGCAAGTTTGTTTTTTAACGCCCTATATATTTGCACAGTGAAAACTGTCACTGCCTTGGATTATTACACAAAACATTTGATTAAACTGATACATTTGTAAATTTCAAGTCAGAGTTACTTTCTTTGCTGAAGTTTTTATAGTTAAATGTATTTTTGGCAAATCCAAAACAATTTAGTAAAGGCCACAGGTTCTCTACTCCTTCTTTAAAACCTGCAAACCCCACTGACATTATATGTTGATCAAATCTATGTCTAATGTTTACCTTACTGGATATGTGTGGCAGTTTTTTCATGTGAACCACCTTTTTATAGAACATTTAGAAATAAATATTTTTTAGTATGCATGTATTCCAAAATTCATGTGTAGAGAAGTAATGGTATGTCAAATCTGTCCATCTCCCATGAAAAGGGACCGTCTGATGCTCTTAAAAAGCTTTAATTCCTGATTAATTGAGTCATTAGCTCAACCAATTGAGCTATTGTCATGGCAGTGTGTGTGTCTGTCTGTCTGTTTGTCTGTCTGGTTCTCTCCATCAACATTGGTCAATGGGCTGTTGTGTGTACATTCTTTGTTAAAGCTGGAGATTATAACATACAGCAAAGGCTTCATAATAATGGTAACTGGAAGAAGGTCAAAAGTCATTTAGGGTCATGAGGGTTTAAAAAGTGAATTACAAAACAGCTTTCAGCAACTTATTGTTTTTGGTGAAGGTCAAAAGTCATTTGTAGTAACCAGATGTCGTATGGTCAAAGCCTTATCAATGCTATCTAAAGAAGTGTAGCTGTGAGGGATTTCATACTGAGCTTGTGAATTGCTCATGATGAGTATATGGTTTGTTTTTGGTGGAGGTCAAAAGATCAAAACTTGGTTAATTCCACATCTCAAAAAGGATAACTGTGAGGGATATCATGCTTAGCATGTGGATTCCTTATATTCAGTAGATGATCCCTCTTGTTTTTGGGATGGTCCAAGGTGATTTGGTATCACAAGAGGTCAAAAGGTGAAAACGGTTGTAATCATTTTATCTAAAGAAGGGTAACTATGAGGGATCTTATACTCAATTTGTGATTATCCATATTGAGTAGTTAGTCCTGACTGCTTCCCCACTGTTAATGTTTTAAAAAGCAATCAAATAAAATGATTTGACTCGTTCAAAGTTGGAGAACTTCAAAGATGAAAACCATTTAATTGGTTTGTATTGACTGTACCATCGGGTCATTCAACATTGTTTCTTGTTAGGCATCTTTACACTTTCCAGCATTAACACACATTAAATTAGGAGTAGTTAATGTCTTTACTGAGTTTTTCAGAATGTTTGTTTTACCTCAAGGCATTCCAGTTTCATCGCGTTCAGTCCCGGCCCTGAATCTCTCTGTCACCAACAGTGATGAGGTCTTAAAGTCCAGCAATCAACGAAAGAGTAACTATTTGAGGTCAGTGTCAATGCTTGCTCAGGATGGTTACAAGGACATGAAGATGAGGAGGAGAAACCATAGTGGTAGTGCTGGTGAGTGCGAACACATCTTCTTGGTTTTTGTATTATCTGCATTTATCATTTTCAAAGAGAGCAAATTGCTACACCATTTTTTATTCTTTGCTGAAGGCAGCACAAGAATCTATGCCATGGTGATAGCGTGTGGGTGTGGGCATGTGTGTGTGTCTGATGTCTTGGCTTGTGAACACATTATCTCGTAAGAGGAAAGTTGCTTGAACTTCAAAGTTGATGTGTAGGTAGTCATTGTTTGTAGATGATTCCTATTATTTTTCAAGAAGGTCAAAGGTCATTTGAGCCCACCATAGGGGAAAGTCTGAAAACGTATTAATGAACCTAAAGTTGCTATAACTTCAAACTTTAACCACTGTTAGTACTTGCTAAAGTAGATGATTTCTGTCAAGTTTTGGGGAGTTCATAGTTCACATGAGGTTAGTAGAGGAAAAAGTTTGACAACCTTGTAAACATGGTGTCTTAGCATGGTTAAGTTGTGTGAACTCTAAAGTTAGTGTGTAGGTAGTCCATTGTGAGTAGCTATCCCTATCTTTTTCAGGTAGGTCAAAGGTCATTTTAGGTCACCAGACGGGGAAGTCTGAATAGCAGACTGGTTAAGACTCAAAATTTGTGCAAATCCTCCAAGTTATGACAAGTTTACAAAACTTGGTGTGGTGATTCATTAGGGTGACAGAGATATGTAATGTAGGAGTTGTCCAAAATCTTAGCAGGTGAAAGCTGCCAGTTTGGATTTCAAGAGGTTCCCCCCCCCAAAAAAAGAGCTTTTTTTTCATGTATTTTAGCTAGTATAGGAAACTGACATGCCAAAATCGCCAAATCCAAATAAGTCTGCAAACCAAGAGGGCTATCTTGATATCACAATGTAAGGTTATGTCAGCTTGTGTGTGTTTGGCTGTGGGGGCTGGGGATAATGGCTAGGTCAGTTATAGGGCAGAGGCTTAAGGTAAGGTTAGGGCTTTCACCCATAGATAACAGAAAATGTTGGTCTCCCAAAGAGCGCAAGGAAGAATATGTATGTATATGAGTAGACTAGCTGGGGGCTGACCATGAATATTTTACTTACTGTCACATATCTTTGAAGATATATAAAACTCACTGTTAATGTTATTATTACTCGAGTTCAGTATTGCTATAAAGTACATTTCACTTCGACATCAAGATATGACTCCTGGTCGTTAAAAGGAAATGGGGCATTTAGAATACACCAACATGGCATACAAGGAAATTGCTGTAATCAGTGTTAAACCATTCAGTCTTATCAACAAACATCTGCTAAAGCTTCCTTTCCTCAAAATATTATGTGTGTGATAAGTAATGAAAGATGCATCATTTGAATTTTAGAAAGTTTGGGTGAACAAATTATTGTTGAGCAACAAATAACTGATTTTCTGTCTGTGGGAAACTTATCACTTCATAAGAAGGCTGCTGACCTACCTTCGTCTGAATGAACTATCATTCTATATCCACAAACACTGATTTTAAAAATATGATTTTTTCTGCAACACAAACGACTTTTTTCCCTTTAGTCATGCTCAGTGAGTTTTATATATCTTCAAAGATATGAAACAGGAAGTGCAACATTTGTGCAGGCATTTTGATATCCTATATGTCCCCTTCCCAGGGGGTCCTCTAGTGTACTTTTGATCGTCAAAGGAAACATATCACATATATATTCTTCCCTATGCTCCTAGCCATCAGGAGACCAACATTTTCTGTTATCTATAGGTGAAAGCAATAAACTCAATTTAAGCCTCTGCCCTTTACCTGAACCACTATTCATCTCTATCCCTAGCTGCCACACCCAAACACACAAATGCTGGCTTAAGCCTGCATTGTGACATCGAGATAGCCCTCTTGGTTTGCAGAATATTTGAATTTCCTCTTTGGCCTGTGAGTTTCATATATTACTTACTCCTAATGAGTCACCATGTTTCATTAACTTGTCACAATTTGAAGGATTGCATCTCATACCCAGCCTTCTAGAAAACTTAATAAGGAAGATATCTCAGCAACTGAAGGTCTCTGGATCTTCAAACTCTAACCATTGGCAGCTCTCAATAAGGAGATGATCTGTGTTAAGTTTTTAGAGACCTTTTTTTAGGGTCAAAGGTCAGCAGAGGTCATTAATTTGAAACCTTGTAGACACAGTACCTCAGTGAGAGAACGTTGAGTGAACTTCAAAGCTGGTATGTAGGTAGTCCATGGTGATTAAACGAGTTCTACTTTTTTCCTGATAGGTCAAAGGTCATTTTAGGTCACCAGAGAGGAAACTCTGAAAACCATCAGAAATTTCAAAGTGTAAACATTGGTGGCTCTTGATGAGTACATGGTCTCTGCCAAGTTTAGTTGAAGTCAAAGGTAACATGAGATCAACAGAGGTCATAGTTAGAAAATATTGTAAATGTGGTATCTCAATAAGGGAAAGATGGTGAAACTTCAAACTTGATTGAATGTTGTCCATTGTGAGTAGATGATTCTGAGTGATTCTCATGGAGGTCTAGGGTCATTTAAGGTAACCACAGATGAAACCTGACAACCTCAACTGAATGTTGGTGGAACTTCAAATAAACATTGGTCGCTCTCAATGAGAAGATGACCTCTGTCATGTTTGAGTTATGTCAAAGGTGACAAGAGGTCAGCAAAAGTCATAGTTTTGAAACCTTTAGACATGGTATCTTAAGGAATGGTTTACAGGTGATTGAACTTCAAAATTGAGTTGTTGGTTATCTTTTATTCTTTGTGAATATTGGCAATATTGTTTTATCTCTCAAGCTTTCATGTGAATCTTTGGAATGAATCATGTTTTACAATAGCTGCTAAAAACTGATCAGTGCAATTTGCAATAGTAGACATTCTTTGTTGTAAAAATATCAAAGTTGATGCTTCTGCAATTTGTCAGGTGTGACTTTATGGAAAGAAGTCAATCTGAAATTTGTCTTTGAAAAGAAACATATCAAACGACGTTTGGTAAGATTTTCCCAAAGTGATATGTTTGCTGAGGCCCCATCTGTTAGTGTTTTGTGATACTATGAGATGTGCCTGTTATGAAAATTTAATATTTCTTCTAGATTTTACAAAATCTTCATCAACCACTTGTTGTGGTTTAATTGCAGATGACGGTAGTTCCCTTTTGCGGCGCCCATCACCTCGCCTTGCCACCCTGATGGAGGATGGTACCACGGCTGCCCTGGCCCTGAGCAGACCCTCTATGAGGTTCATGGTCCGTCATCACGATCTGGAAGGACTCAAGTTGGCAATGAAGCAGTCACTTTGCAAAGCTGCTTGCAAAATTCATGCTCTGAGAGTGAGTGGGACTCAAATAAGCATACTTCATTACAGCATGTTTCTCCCAAAACAAGATGCAAATCATAATTGATACCTATTTGGTTTTGGTTATAATTTTAGACATTTGTGTTTTAGACATTTCTGTTCATAATGGTGTGTGGGAGGGAAGGTGATGCCTTTCTTGTGAACCCCTGTAAACAATATCTCAAGAAAGGAAGCAGTAAGTGTGCCTCATGATATCTCAAGAGATACATGATGAAAATTCTGCTTACGTGATGTGTGGGTGGGCAATATGTAGTGAATTAATACTATTGTTTTCAATGGAGGTCAAAAACTTAAATCCTGTGCACCCAATACCTCAAGTTAGGACTGGTGTGTGCTTTTCATACCTTGTATGTGGATTAGACATATTGAGAAGATCCTGTGCCATTGGGTGGTAATCAAAGATCATCTTGGGTCAACAGACAGACGTCAAACACTGAAACCTTGTGCACACAGTATATCAAGATAGGATTGATGGATACACTTCATACTTGATGTATGTGTGAATCATATCAAGAAGAAGCCAATTGCTTTTGGTGGAGGTCATAGGTAATCTGATGTCACTAGATGTCAAATGCTGAAAATCTTGTATTCACAATATTTTAAGGTGGAAAATTTTGACGCTTTTCATTTTGGTGTATATTGATGGTTGGCCATAGTAATGTAGATGAATCCCCTTACTTTAGGTGGAGGTCATGTGTCATCTTAGGAGTTCGAAGACTGAAAATTGTCTGAACACCATATCTCAAGATAATGAGCATGTATATGTTTCATACTTAGTGTGCTGCTTTTCCTGTTGAATTGATGAAGGCAGTTGACTTTTGTTTGAGGTGAGAGACTATCTGGAGTCACTGGGGGGTTAAGCTCTGAAGACTCTACTGCCATAGTAGAATGACCTCTCTTTTCCCCCACACAGTGATGTGAAACATTATGCATATAAGAACCATTTTCGTTAAACACTCAGCCTAAATATTTTGTAATGAATTCATCAAAATTTCAATGCATTTTTGTATTCTGGTTTAGTATGCAAGTGTGCAGATGCCCATTGGTCATCATCTTAGGTCAACAGATGTCACTGTGTATAGAGTGGTTGTTACCCACCATTAGTGACTTGTTCAATTACTGTATCATGGTTTTGTACATCCCCTTCCTGTGAAATATATCAGATGTGTAAAATATATATATCATTAAATTATTATAACCACAATGCTTTTGTTCATTAACTCATCATTCATTTTTAATGTAACACACATCTATGCTTCATTCCTTTCTTGGTTCCTTGCATCAGCAAAGGAACTGATGCAGTCACTGTGGTGTATGTATGTATGTGTGCGTGTATGTAATGAATAAGAAAGCAAGGAACGTTACTCAATAACTCAGTAAATGAGTGGTGAATGTTTTTCAAAATTAGTGTGTACAAGTATGATATTGAGTAGATGTACCCTATTGTTATTGGTGGAGGTCAAAGGTCATTTGGGATCACCATAGGCAACAAAGTGAACGTCTTTGATTTTCTGTATCTTCGTGTCTATTGTTCAAATATTGACATCATTTTATGAAAAGACATTGGTAGGAGGAGAAAATATAGTAACATTTATCTCATTAGTATGAAAGGATCAAAAGGTCAGAACGTGATGTTTTATTGATATCTCTCCATCAAACATTTTAAGGGGATAGTGTAATGGAAACTTTTGTTCATCTATGTGAAGTGCATATGATGACCTCATTAGACTCCACTTGACCTCATGTGAACTTTCTGACCTTTCTGTGATGTGTGGATAGGCCTTGTTAAACCAAACCAAAAATCCAATTAAACTGCCCTCATATGATGCTCCTACGTCAAGTTATTGACATTTTTGTGAAAACTTGATGCATGAAAGTAAGTGCAGCAGCATAGGTTGTGCTGAATGCTGACTCAGTGTATATATGCACAGGTATGCAAGTTGTTGCATCATTGCTTCTCCATAGAAGGTACAAACACAAAACGACTTTAGTGTACTTTGAGTAAATGGGAATGGAATCATTCTTCCATCCACATCATCAGGACCTGGTTGATCTCAGTTAAGCAGTGCCCCCTCCAATAAAAAAACGAAAGAAAAAACTATGGTATCAGCAGACTTTGAAATATGATAGGGAGGCTGCTGAATGATGTTGGTTTTTACCACTGCCTGCAATTTCAGACCTTATCTGTTGCTGGGTGTAAAGTTAAAGCATCTTCATGCAAGGAATTAAGGTGCCCTTGGGCTCTTGTTTTGTTTCTCAGGTATTTTATTAATGAAAATATGTCAACAGGTAATAGATGTCATTTGTTTGCACAATGTTTGATGATATCACAGGCTCTAAATTGGCTGTTGAGGAGTGTGACCCAGCCTGTATGCATACATGACCTCCTGTGGCATTTTGTTGGGGCCCTCTCACCAATAGCAGTAGAAAAGGAAGTAGAGGAGGAAGAGAAAGGGAAAGATGACAGAAAGGAGCCCAAGGAAGAAGCACCCCCTGAACCAGAAAAGGTAAGTGTAAGCCTGAACAATGCAAAATGAGAATTGGCACATGGATAGAGGTGAGAAAAATGTATCTGAGAATTGGGCGATGGATGTCAGTGACGAAAATGTATCCATATTCAGGGATGGTGGAGGTGAGAAAAGTGTATCTGGGAGTTGGGGATGGATGTGAGGAAAATTTATCTGATATCCATGGATTGATAGGGGTGAGAAAAGTTTATCTGAGAGTTTGGGGATGGATGTAAGTGAGAAAAATGTATCTGATGGTTGTGGGATTGATAGAGGTGAGAATATTTTCTGAAAATCAGGGGATAGATAGAGCTAAAACACATGTGATTTTCACATTGCTCGTTGATGTTTGTAAGTATTTCTCCCATAATTTAGGACCAAGAGGGCTTGATTCTCGAACACCCACTGGAAGACATCTTGGTTTCAGAGGATGCTGCCAGTCTCCTCCCGATTGCTTTTCATGACTTCCTACAAACAGTCTCCAACTTGATGATGGTCCTGCCCCATGGCAGTGCTCTGCAGAGGATGGCCCTCCAGTGCTGGAGCATGAAGTTTCGCACAACAGATCACATGTTCCTCCATCAGTCTCACGTATTCAGCAACATCAACAGGATATTGTCAAAGTCTGATGAGGTGGAAGCCAACCAGGATCACAAGGTGTTCAAGAGACGTCATGAGGTAATTTGATTGTTCTCCACCAAGTAAGGCCCTCACTTCTATCAGAAAGTTAGTGGTTTGATCATAAAGACAGAATCGTGATTTTTTTTATTGCTGGATTTACAGTGACATGCATTGAGTACTTTGAGGATGCAGATTGTAAGTATAGCTGACAGTTACCTCCCATTGAGGACTTTTTATATGATGCATAAGCAGATTTGGCAGATATGTTTTTGATCTCTTGCCATATGTCAAAGATTTGCACAATGTTGATAGCTTGTGTGAGCATGCTTGAGTGTTTGCCTGTGTGCGTGTGTGTATGTGATGCCTTGGCTTGTAACACGATATCTCAAGAAGGGAATGGTGCTCAAACTGTTAAGGTGGTGTGTTGGCAGTCCATTGTGAGTACACAGTCCCTATTGTGTTTTTCATGGAGGTCAAAGGTCATGGAAGGAAAGTATGAAAACCTATCAAGGGAGATAGCTCAACAATTGACTGTTGCTAGAACTTCAAACTTCTATCATTGGTAGCAACTGATGAGAAGATGATCTGCCATTTTTATGGAGGTCAAAGGTCACATGTTTCCTATAGAGGACATAATTTGAAAACCTTGTAAACACAATATTTTAAGAAGCAAAGGGTGCTCAAACTTAGTGTGTTGGTAGTCCATTGTGAGTAGGTGATCCTTATTGTTTTTCATGCAGGTCAAAGGTCATGTGAGATCACCTAAGCTTGAAGTATGAAAAAATATTAAGGGAGAAATCTCAGCCACTGAATGTTGCTGCAACTTCAAACTGTTATCATTGGTAGCACCTAATGAGATGATGTCTGTCATTTTTGTGGAGGTCTAAGGTCATTTGACATCACCAGAGCTTACAGTATGAAAACCTATTTAAGGAGATAGCTCAGCAACTAAATTCAGCTAGAACTTCAAAGTGTCAACATCAGCTAGAACTTCAAAGTGTCAACATTGTTAGCACTTGATGAGTAGATGATGTGTGTCATTTGAATTGACTTGCCTTATGGGAGATTTGCCATCACTGTAATGTGACATGAAATGAATATAATATAATAAGTTCTATCATTCCAAAGGTCTGTCCTGGATTCCCAAACCCAGCATGTGATACTTAAAAAAAGAGTTTTACTTGTTCTGAATGTGAACATATGAAGAGGTAAATGTCACTAACATTAAGAAAATAATGCATATTTCTTTCGTATTGAAAACTTGCAAAAATGTAGATCTATGCTTACAGCAGATATTGTTGCTAGATAGAATTGAGTCTCATTTTCTTTCTATTTGTGGAACATTAAAAGTCCATTTTCTACACCCTCTCCAAGCAACCACATAACATAGCTCTTATCACCTTTTCTAAGCATTCAGAGAATATCCCAGTTGCCAGTAACTCCCTGTGAAGATTTACAAAGTACTTAGTCATTTTAGTTACAATAAACACTCCCTTGGGAGGGAAGATGTATTCCAGGTTGCCTTTGTTGATTTGCACAATTTCAGATCTTTGACCACAGTTTGGTGTCAGGAACTTTCTATCCACTTGTGAGTTACCTTGGTTAGGGGATACATGCCATCCTTCATGACTACAATTTTCATCAGTGCTGAGTGACTGACATCACTCACATACTCAGCATTTGGTAACATCAAACCCATAAGTGATACAGAATGTGGTTGTCATTCTTGCATTTTTTTCTTCATTTTGATATGGTCCCTTCTCTTCTCCACTGGTTGCTTTTGAGTCACAAAGTCATTTGACTTTCTGGTTTCATAGAGGTCATCAGAGGTTAAAAGTCTGCAAACTATTTTAGAAAGATATTCCAAAAAGTAAATGTTGCTAGGACTTTCAACTGAAACCATTGGTGGCTCTTAATGAGTTACTAGTATGTAGGTGAACCACATTATTTACAAGAATGCTATTGATTTTGGGGAAGGTGAAAGATCATTTGGGGTCAACAGGGGTCAAATTGTGAAACATGTGTATTGTGTCTCACATTGTGTTTCAATAGTTTCTTTGATATTGAATTTTAAGTTATTTAACAAACAATGTAGTGCCAGTACATCAGATTACTTTGTCAAACACAAATAGATAGCATTTTTATATACAGAAGTAATTATTGTGACATTTTGAGATGCCATGATTTCTCTACATCAATGTCAAACTTTGCAATAATTTTCAAAATAAGGATCATCATGGTTCACATGCTGTTGTGTTAGCACCTAACTACATGTAACAGACCGGGTGCTTCTATGATTACTTGAGGACAGGATACATAATTTGGTCAGCTTTTCAAAAAATATCTTGCCTAAGGTTGCCAAGGCTATTGCACATGCCTCATAGGCACAGGGAAGTTGTTAGTTGCTGGGCAGTGCCAGTTAGAAAAGCCAACTTTCTCCAACCATTATCTGTACTATTTCTGTATCTGTTGGTAT
Source organism: Stichopus chloronotus (assembly GCA_021234535.1). Taxonomy (NCBI): domain Eukaryota; kingdom Metazoa; phylum Echinodermata; class Holothuroidea; order Aspidochirotida; family Stichopodidae; genus Stichopus; species Stichopus chloronotus. The sequence continues at coordinate 15,902,971 of CM037834.1, forward strand.
CTTTTGTGCAGACATGTGCTCAGTTAGAACACCTTGTAGATATCACAAACAGTATTGAGTGTGAAGTATCGAGCAGGACAGTGATGCTGGGCTGTTTGACAGACGGATCGACGGAGACGTTCTGGGAGTCTGGAGATGAGGACCGAAACAAACCTAAAGTTATCACCATCAGAGTTAAAGATTCATCCACTCCTGCCATGCTCGCCATACACATCGATAATAGCAGAGACTTGCGGGTGAGTAGTAGGCGTGGACTGGTTACTCAACTCCACTTCAGAAGTAACAACTCCTGCCTAGGAGTTGGGATCAATTCTACTTTCCATGTAGTCATGGCTCCTGTGAAATTTTTAAAAGTGTCAAACAATATTCATGAAGATCATTTTTTGTGTGGTTAACAGTTTGAATTGTTTTGAAAGTTAAAAAACTTATAACATTACAAATAAACCTGGTTTGTCTGTACTTTTAAAGTTGCTAGTTTTTACTAGTACTACATCAAAAGTTTTTGTCTAAGAAATAAGATTATTAGTGCAAAGCCCAATTTTACTCACCAACACTGTTTAGGTCCCCTACATGGCCTTTATAATAATTCCTTTTCAAATTATAACATATATGTGTAAATGGCAGTCATGTGATCATTGAAACCAGTACCAAGTAGGAGTCACAAGTGTTCAGAGTGACAACTGTTTTAGCTGCAACTATTTGACTGCAAAAATGTTGAAGTCACCCAAACCTAGTGAGAAGTATCACCAAATACAGTGAGTCAGCAAACATTTATTGGTTACATCTGCTCAAGAATGAAATGCTTGTGCAGTTGGAAACCAAAGAAATGGAAAGAGCAACGATAATGACATCATGTGACTTATACCGAAGAACGGAGTCACTTTCACATTAAGCTGTTGGTATGACAAGTGTGTGATGGCAATTAATATGTACATGAGGTCACCGTTTATGCTCAGAATGTTAGCATTCTACACCAAGTGTTTTGTAAGAAACCTGGAGATATGAAGTTTAGTATTTGGGTGACAAGAATCTAAGAATTTAGTACAACACCACACTTTTAAAGCTTGTTTTAACAGTAAGAACTGGGAAACATGGTCATTTTTGTAAGAAGTTTTCAATAGACTGCAGGCCAAATTTACATTTGTGCATGTTATAATATTGGTCCACTAAGCCTGAGAAATAACATTGGTTGATTTATTGATTCTATCCTGGTATGGTGTGTATGATTCCATTTTGATTCCCTTAATTCTTAAGCATCACAAAATCAGAAATGGGAAAAATGAGATGATGATCATCTTTTGGTAATAACTCCAGAGAAAATATTGTGAAACTTATTTGTGAAGTTATTGTGGAATAAAGTACTTTCTTCATTATTAATCCTTGTGGGTTTGTAAAATTAAAGGCTGCATACAACAGAGGAGACTAGATTTTGAAAGTCGATGTTAAGAGAACTGACATCAAAACCCCTACAGAATGAAATGAATGTTTCTTGAAGCATTGCCAAAAAATTATTTGGATAGGATGATGGAGATCAATAATTACATGTATAATTACCTTGCTGTTGGGTGTGGTTATTCAACTAAGAAAAATTCAAAATTATTTCTGTTCACAAAAGCTTGAAAGCTCATCATTAATTACATAGTGATAATGTTAACATAGAGTCAAATGCTGCCTTTGGTTACTTGAGTGCTTCGTATATGGACAAAATTGTAATTGTCAAGTTGTAAAAGGGGTGCATCAGAGTGTCCATATAAAGAAGTTTCAGAGACAGCAGTAAAATCAAAGTTTTATTTTGAAGAATAAAGCATTAAAGATCATTGCAGTTTTGTTGAGGCTTCTACGATCAATTCAAAAGACTAGATGATTTATGGATACCTACATATTTTTTAAAGGTTTTGTAAAGGTCTTTTGTGTTTTTCAAATGGCATGTACTTGTCAATATTAAGTTGGATGTTGTTTTCTGGATGCAAATTATTGAGTGGATTAATTAGATTATTTTTATGTAGACAGGAAAAACCAAGAAAGGATGCCTAGACTGGTCTCTTATATAATATATATTAAGAGTTACCACATCAAGCACAAGGAGCCTTTTGTCTTTGGAGGAGCTTGAAGCTCATTTGGGATCAACAGGGGTCAAATAGTGAAACCATTGTACTCATCTTATCTCAAGAATGGATGCTTGGACATTTTGTGTGCAGTATGTCAGTGTACCACATTGAGTATAAGATCCTTGTTTGTTTTTAGTAGAGATCAAAGACAATTTGGGATCGACAGGGTTGAATTGTGAAAACTTTGTACACTGACATGGAATCTTGCACTCATAGCATATTTGGTATGTAGGTGTAATATACCATATTGGTTACAGAAACCTATTATGGTTAGAAGAGGCAATTTGGTCAAGTAGGGTACATTTATGAACACCATGTGCACATGAAATCTCAAGACAGAAGTATCTCTTACTTAGTTTGTAGGTTTGTTTGTTCAGTCATGATGCCTACCAGTCATCTTAGTTCAGCAGATGTTGTGTATAAAACAGTTGCTACATCTTGATTGGTGACACTATAAATTTCACTAATATTACAAAAACCAAGCATGTTAAATATCTTCCCCATATGCAGTATTTGAGATTTATAAGAAAGAAATACTTATGAGGAAATCATATAAGCCACAATGCATTGGTGCATTCTGGTTATCTGTCCTGTATTTCTGTTTCTGTCTTTTAGAACAAAGTAAATTTGGTTACTTTGAGTGCTGGAGCTTACTCTTCTAGTCTACAGAAGATGAAACAGGTCACCTTGGACATGCGGTTTGGTGGTTGGGTGGCCTTTGACCTTGAAGAGTTACCAAATAGTAAAAAGGTGATGACTATTGATGTTAAGGGACCAGACAGCCATCTGAGGGTCCGACAGATCAAAGTTCTAGGGGTCAGAGATGGAGAACTGTTTCCTGGTATGCAAATTAGTAAAAATCTCTATTCTTTGATGATGTTGTGATATTTTCCCAAATTTGTGAGCAAAAAGATGGTGAAAAACGTTTGCCACCCTAGTTTTGTTGTTGTTGTTGTGGAATATTGTTAGAAACACTGTATGTTTTCCATGTTGAGAAGGTATGCCCTATTTTCCTTTGGTAGAGGTCAAAGGTCATTTGGGGGAACTGGGGGGAAAGAACTCTGAAAACCTTTTTAACAGGATATCTCAAGTTATAAATCTTGGAAACAGTTAATACTTGGTATATCGATGCATTGTGGTAGTGGTGCCTTCGGAGTGTTCTGGATTTTGGGTTCCAAGATCCAAATGGTCCATACCGACCATTTTATGAAATTATGCTAAAAGCCTCTTCCTCTACAGATTTTATGGTTAATAAGTTGAAATTGTGTCCCATTACTACTATGGTAGAGGTTCCTTTAGGTTCTTTAGGTTTATTGGTTCTTACATGGGCCATTGTATGAAATCATGGAAAATGTTTCTTTTTTGTACATATTTCGCTTTATAATGTGTAAGGTTTAACAAAAATTAGCATTGTGGTAGTGGAACACTTTGCAATGTTCAAGATTGTGGGGTCCAAGGTCCAAATGGGCTGTATGGGCCCTTTTATGAAATCATGAAAAATGCTTCTCCTACAGATTGTACTATATTCAGTTGAAATTGTAACACATTACTACTATGGTAGTGGCTCCTTCACATTGTCCAGGATTATTGGTAACATATGGGGCCACATGGACCATTTTATGAAATCATGCTTTTCTGCATATTTTGCTTTACAATGTGTAAGGTTAGTCAAATTAACAATGTGCTGTAGTGGGACAAGGGGTGTTCAAGACTTTTGGATCAAAGGTCCAAGTCCAAGTGGGCAATATTGGCCTTTTTATGAAATCCATGCAAAATACCTCTTCTCCTATAGATTGTATGGTATTCAGTTGAAATTGTGACACATTACTACTATGGTAGTGGCTCCTTCAGATGGTCCAGGATTATTAGTTCCATACACGGCCATGTGGACCATTTTATGAAATCATGCTTTTCTGCATATTTTGCTGCACAATGTGAAATGTTTGTCAAATAAGCATTGCGGTGAAGTGGAACCCAGGGTGTTCAAGACTTTTGGGTTTAAGGTCGTGGGCCATATGGGCCCTTGTATGAAATCATGCAAAGTGCCTCTTTTACTGCATTTTGTATTGCATTCATTTGAAAATGTGTGACATTACCACTATGATATTAGTTCCTTCATGTTGTTCAGGATTATTGGTCCCATATGGGCCATGCCATATGGACCATTTCATGAAATCATGCAAAAGTCTCTTTTGCATATTTTGCTTTACAATGTGAAAGGTTTGTCAAATTTGCATTGTGTTTGTGGAACTCTTTGCAGTGTTCAAAATTTGTGGGTCGTATGGGCCATAAATTATTACATTGTGCAAAGCGAGAGTTTAGCTACAAATTTTTATGTTACAATTTTGAGGGTTTTTGATTCCTTGCCGAAGGCTCAAGGAATCTGTGCGATGGTGATGTCGCGTGTGTGTGTGTGTGTATGTAACACTTCTTGTAAACACGATATCTCAAGAAGGGTAACCATGACTGATCTCATGCTTGTTGTGTGGGTTGGTCGTATTAAGTAGATGATCCCTATTGTTTTTGGTGGAGTTCAAAGGTCATTTGAGGTCACCAGATGTCAAACTGGAAAAAACTTGTAAACACAATATCTCCAGAAGGGTAACTGCGACTGATGTCATACGTACTGTGTGGGTTGGTCATATTGAGTGGATGATCCATTTTGCTTTTGGTCAAGGTCAAAGGTCATTGAGGTCACCAGAGGTCAAACTGTTAATACTTTGTAAACACAATACCTTCAGAAGGGTAACTGTGACTGATATCATACTTGGTGTGTGGATTGGTCATATTGAGTAGATGATTCCTATCGTTTTTGGTGGAGGTCAAATGTCATTTGAGGTCACCAGAGGTCAAAATGTGAAAACCTTGTAGACACAATGTCTCAAGAACAGTAACTGTGACTGATGTCATACTTGGTGTGTGGGTCGGTCATATTGAGTAGATGATCCCTATTGTTTTTGGTAGAGGTCAAGGTCATTTTAGGTCACCGGAGGTTACAATATCAAAACCTTGTAAACACAATATCTCCAGAAGGGTAAGTGTAACTGATGTCATACGTAGTGTGTGGGTTGGTCATATTGAGTAGATGATCAGTATTGTTTTTGGTTGAGTTCAAAGATCATTTGAGGTCATCAGAGGTCAAAATGTGAAAACCTTGTAAACACAATATCTCAAGAACGGTAACTGTGACTGATGTCATAGTTGGTGTGTGGGTTGTTTATATTCAGTAGATGATCCCTATTGCTTTTGATGGAGGATAAAGGTCATTTGAGGTCATCCTAGGTCAAACTGTAAACACATTGTAAACACAATATCTCCAGAAGGGTAAGTGTGACTGATGTCATACTTGGTATGTGGGTTAGCCATATTGAGTAGATGACTCCTATTGTTTTTTGTGGAGGTCAAAGGTCGTTTGAGGTCACTCGAGGTGAAACCTCGCTAACACATTATCTCCAGAAGGGTAATGTTGACTGATGTCGTACTTGATGTGTGGGTTCAAATACTGGGTAGGTGATCCCTATTGCTTTTAGTGGACGTCAAATGTCATTTGAGGTCACCAAAATAAAGGTGATTTGGGTTAAAGGCATATTAATGTGGTGTTTTGAGACCAGTAACTGCAGTTGATATCATACTTGTCATGTGGATAATTCATGCTTGTTATAATATAACCATGTAGCAAGCAATCACAAAGCCTTTTGGCTTTCTGGTTTTTTTCATATTGGTAAGTTCTATGGTAATCAGTGCCTTTGGTTGATCAGCATTCTTATGTTCAAATGGGGACTATACTGCCATTCATTTATGTTTTCATTATGTATAGCATGCTGCTGAATGGGTATTATTCGTTTCTTAAAATAGACTCACAAGATAGTTTATCAATATTTGACCATGTTTGTTATATTTGCAGTAAGCATGTCACATGTGCTGGTATCAATTACCTTCCCCTCTGGGATCAGTCAGGTTAGGGAGTGCTGACCAGCTTGCTATTTAGACATTAACTCCCTGTTTGAAAATATAGGTCAACAGAACAGAGGGGGAAGACAGGTTCCAATTGATGGCCATTAATATTCCTCTTTGGTTTCACTTTTTGTGTTAAAAAAAACTGAGAAAAAAATGAGTATTTCAGAGATTGATTTTGCTTTAGCCAGCATTCCTTTCAGCAGTTTAATAAAGGACATTGCATGCTGCATACTAATTCAGATAAATACCATGGAAGTGAAGTAAGTTTTTGGATGTGGTAAATTGTAGATTACCCTTGGTTAAGACTAAAGGACTACAGTTAAAATAAACTCCTTGCAAGGAACCACAGAGCCCATCGAGGTCTTGTTTGACAAATTTTGCCAGCACTTGGACACAATAATCCTTGGATGCAAGGCAAAATTTTTACATCAGGAAAGTAAGGTCAAAAGATCATTTATGGGTCTGTATGGGCCAATTTATGAAAAAAGTTAAATTGTATCTACTCCTAGGAAGAACCTGGCCTGATTTTGAAAGTTGGTCACAATGTCCCTTAGGTAACTATTCTTTCAGTTTTACACACGGACTGGGATCCAAGATCTTTTATCATCTCTAGAGCTAAAGAGAGCTCTCAAATGCTCATTTTCGATCAATTTTGCAGAAACTTAGATGCAATGATCATTGGCCATAAGACTTTTTATATCAGAATATCAAGGTCAAAGGTCATGTAGGGGTCATTATATGCAAATATCTGAGAAACTTAAAAATGTATGTCTTTCCAAGGGAGAATCTTACATGATGTTGAAAGTTGGTTACATGTTCCTTGGGTAACGTTTCTTTTGTGGTGAACAAGGAATTGATGTTTAATGTCATATGTGTGTGAAGAAAACTTGAAAGGTTTGGAAAAATTAGCTGAAACTCAACAAACAACTCAAAATACCCCGTTTAAATTGTTCATGAAAACTTCCCAGTGTCTCCATGGTATAACACAGCAACCTCAAATATTTCTGTGTGCATTAATGATAATTGAATGATACGGCAATGGTTCAAGATTTGAAGTAAGTGTATTTACATCTAGAGACACATCAGAGATGCACATTCATGAAAGAGTTGTTTCATGAAATTTAGTAAGTTTTCCCAAACCTGTCACATTTCCTCCATATACCCTACTAGTGACAAATGGTCAAACTAAGAGAATCCCCAGTATCACATACAAGTGAACATTAATGAGTGTTTTAAAAACTTCAGTTGGTATTAAAGACCTTGTGACCAGCCACTTTTCCTTATTAGTACTAATTTTTAATGTCCACAGCCAGTGCAAAGTAGAGAGAGAAAAAAAAAGGTTTCATAATTATAGGATGTGAAATTTGACCAGTGGTGCTAACTGTAAGCACTGCTATGTGCTAGTACCTTTCAAAAGTATCATAAATTTATCAATAGAGTATGGACTTCTGCGCAGTTGGTGCTCTCATATATTTCACTTTACGAAAACTGATGTGTTTCAGCGGAACCTTTGGAGAGTGATCCATCCTTACAACAGATGGACTGCATCTCAGAGTCACTGAGAATATTCCGCCTTCTGACGTCTCAGGTATTCGGAAAGCTGTTGGCAGGAGAATCTCCAGGCCTCGATGGCAATGTTACCTCAGAAGGAAAGCCTGCATCAGAGGATGGGGTGAGAGCATCCTAGCACAATAATCAGTTTTCTTCTCAGTGGTGTTACTATCTGATATCACCCAATGTCAACTGAGACCTTTCTTACATGTAGCAGCAGCCTGCTATAATTAGATCCACCACTGCTGATCAATATCAAGTTCATACAGTTGCAGAAGTAGGAAAGTGGAGGATTTCTTGTCACACTTCATTCAAGTGGAGACTACTGTAAACAGTCTTTTGATACAAAGGTTGTGCTTCTGCACCATCTATTTTTAATGCACTGCTGTATTGTTCTAATAACATTGATATAATCCTCATTGTTGGTTATAATACAGCCACCTGTGGGTTGTTGCATATATAGTCCTGGGAGCAGTTGTGATGGATAGGGGAACACAGACAGAACAAACCCTAGTTTTCTGTATAACATTTTGTTTCTTGATATGTTGTCATGCAAGGTTCAACAGTTCAGTATAAAAGAAAAATTAACGCTTATCTGTATTGGTATCATTCTGTAAAATGAGAATGAAAATGCTGAGAAATAATGAATTGTAGATAGTGCTTGATTAGTCATTGCTACTTATAATTTGAAAATGAAGGATCAATACTTGCATGATAGTATTGAAGGCTTTTGGTGTTGGTGCATGCATGTGTGTGTGTTTGTAACACTTAGCTTGTGCACAGGATATCTCCAGATAGGTAGGATGGATACCCTTCATGGTTGGTATGCAGGTCTGTCATATTCAGAGGAAGAACCTTATGTGGAGGTCAAAGGTCATCTGGGGTCACCAGAGGTCAAATACTGAAAACATGGTGCACACAATATCTTCAGGTAGGAATGATGGATGGTATGTTGGTTTGTCATATTGAGAGTAAGAACCCTATTGTTTTTGGTGGAGGTAAAGGTCATCTGGGGTCACCAGAGGTCAAATATTGAAAACTTTGTGCAATACCTCCAGAGAGGAATGATGGATATTCTTCATACATGATATGTAGGTTTGTTGTATGGAAAGAAAGAACCATGTTGTTTTTTGGTGGAGGTCAAAGTTCATCCAGGGTCACCAGAAATCAAATGCAAAAATGTTGTGCATGCAATATCTCTTGATAGGAATGATGGGTGGTTTGTAAACTTAGTATGTGGCTTTATTATATTGAAAAGAAGAAACCTATTGCTTTTGGTGGAGGACAAAGGTCATTGGGGTCACCAGAGATCAAATGTTTAATACCTTGTGCATGCAATATCTCCAGATAGGAATGATGGATACTCTTCGTACTGGGTATGTGGACTTGCAATATTGAAAGGAAGAACTGTATCACTTTTGGTTGAGGTCAAAGATCATCTGGGGTCACCAGAGGTCAAATACTGAAAATCTTGTGCATGCAATATCTCTAGACAGAAATGATAGATACTCTTCATACTTCTTATCTAGATTTCTTATATGCAGAGTGTGAACCCTATTGTTTCTTGTAAAGGTCAAGGGTCATCTGGGGTCATCAGAGGTCAAATGCTGAAAACCTTGTGCATGCACACAATGGCTCAATTAAGGATGATGAATACTTTCATACATATTCTGTGGGTTTATCATAGTGAGAGGGGCCCTATCATTTTTATGGAGGTCAGAGGTCATTTGGTGTCAGCAGGTGTCAAATTGTGTTAACCTTGCAAACAATATCTCAAGAAGGGAATATTGGTGTACCATATTGAGTACATGAACCCTATTGCTTTTTTGTGGAGGTCAAATGTCATTTGATATACCTGCCAATGAACATATTCATCATGAAATCATTGAGATCACAATGCATTTGTGCATTCTGCTTAAAAATATTTGTTATGACCCTGTCATATTCCGTTCATTTCTCTTTTTACCCTATTGCATAGGATGCTGGAGACCCTGACCTCAGGGAACACATGGTTGGTATCCTCTTCAGTCGAAGTCGTCTGACCAACCTCCAGAAACAGGTATGCTGTTTGCGTGATTTGTTTCAAGCATTTCAAGGTGACAAGTCATGTTGCTAGTACTTGAAGGGACTAATTGTATTAGAGCTCAAAACAATATCATTTACCCGAGATAAAGCTGCAGTACCTATCTTTCTTATGTACAGCACTTTTCATAATAGCTTGGTGTAACCTCTGATATATATATTCCAGATTGTCGTAGGCCTATATCCGCAAAAATGCCAAAAACTTGCTGCAGCCATACTTATGTGAAGTGCATTTAAAAACCATGTGACGTGCTTCTAGAAAAGAGCTACAATCTTGTCCAAAATACCTTGGGACACCAAAATTTTAAAAAAATTTACCGGCACTCCTAAATGCTCTACTTAAAATGTCCTAATATCTTCCATCCTGTTCCTCATCCCCCCAAATGTTTGGCACTTAATTTTTTCAAATTAATGGTCGCATATTGTCACTCAGTGTATCTGGATTCCTCACTATATTGTTAAAAAGAAAACAAATGCATTCTTTTTCAGGGTTGTTACAGAATGTATCAGGTCTTAATTGATGGCAGAGTTAAAGTGATAAAGTGGATATTTTCCTGCCATTTGATGATGGTGACATGTAAGAATAATCATTATTAAAAATGCTGTGGTAAAACCACTTTAGCGGAGGTAAATCCATTTCATTTCAGTATTTTTATTGCTGCAGCAATTTTTCTTACTCAAGAGGGCTGTGTGTGGTTAGCCACTTAACATAGACATTGTGTGTACAGGGAACATGTCTGTGCTACAACCAGATGGTATGTGTAATTAATGTAGTAAGCAGTGATTTGATGAAATTTCAAGTTACTGCTGCTACGGGTGTACCAAGTATACAGTTCTATAGGAAGCAAGGAACATTGCAGTGAGTAGAGTCAGGGATGAACGTTAATGTAATGCTTACTCAAAGGCAGAGTACACACATGAAACTGAACACATTTTTTTCAAAAAGATCTTTGAGAAACTGACACTGTTTACACAGACATATGCGTGCTCTGTACATTCCTACATGACAACATTGTGGTACGTACAAGTAACACAGTAAACAGTGATTCCACGATAATCTCCGGTTTACCAGGTATGGAGCAGCCATCTGTACCGATGCATGTGTTTGCTCCTACCGACACAGCTGACTTGTAAACACTATATTGCAAAAAAAGAAGCTTGGACAAATCTCACATTTGATATAAAGCGTACATAGCTCAATGTGACACATGTTAATGCTATTATATCAGATTCCGAAATAAACTCTCTTAATCGGATCATCGAAACCACAATGCATTTCTGCATTCTGGTTGTTGTTGGAGCTATATCTTTATATGAATATGTATATTACCTTATGTTATATATGGATGAATAAAAAATGAGAAGTTGACAGACGTTTCAGTCTATAAATGGATAATTGAGCAGTGAAAAACACTCTGGTCATGCCGTGAATCGAACCCCGGCCTTCCCATCCAAGCTGACTTAGACCTAACAACAGCGTCTGACAGTATAGGTTAATGACACCACGTTCTACCAAATGTTTTCACAGGAAAATTTAAGCAACCCGTGGGAAAATTGGGTAGATTACAAGAATGAAGATTACATATATTACTAGCTTCATGCAATGTAAAAATTGAAGTCACAAATCTTGATTTAGCAGCCAAAAATGTAAAAAACAAGCCTTTACTAAAGTTCTACCATTATTTTAATTTTAAGCTGAATCAACAGTTCTGACTTTTACCCATTTTGGTAGAAGGTAGAGCTACTTCAGAATATCTTATAAGTGGGATTCCTACCAGAATTCTACAATTGCAGTAACACTCCTCTTGCAAGGCAACGCAACAGTTGCTCATCAATGTTATTTCTAAACGCAACCATTTTTTCCGCATTCAAAACCATGAAAAAATCTATTCATTCATGATCACTAGTTTTCAACAAAACATGTACAAATAAACCCCCAAATTAAAATTAAACTGGTTACGTTCATTGTCAAAATTCAGAATATTCAGAAAATTCAGAAATTCATTTGTTTTAATTTCAAAATCCTCAGACCCATAGGCCTTGATAACTAATTTTTGTGATGCACCTTGTCCAAAATGTTCAATTTTGTTTCAACGTTTTGCTCCAAAATTGCTCCCAAAAAACTCAGACAATCTTGGACAAAATACCTTGGGACACCCCGCTCCCCCATTCAATGTTGGCTATAGGATTGCTGTTCAAATGGTACATTCACTTCTATAGCGCAACATTGGAAAGGGGTGTGGGGTTTCATGTTATCCTCTCACCTAAAAGTCAGTATGACATTTGCAACGTACCACCAAATGTCCCAACAATTTTGTCCAAGATTGTAGCTCCATTCAGAAGTTGCACAGTTGAAACCCTTGATGAAAATTAATTTGAAATTGTGTCCCTATCTTTGACTGTTTTTGAGATATAGCTTTTCAAAGTTAGATGAAAATTCAAAATAATGATGTGTAGTATTAGATATTGTATTTCTTTTGTTAGGCCTACTTATATTGTCTGGTAATTTCTTGCTATCTGGCTTACACATTGGTATTAAAGTGATATCAATATTTTTAAAGAAGGCAATATATGCTTCCAAAGTAAAATGTGTGTGACATAAAATTCTCAGTTATTGTTGAAGTAAAGGTTATGTACACAAAGGATAACAAAGGGCATATTAGTGGCTCCCTCGCTTAACATTTGCATATTTGGCCTATGTATATTCATGATGCAGTTGAAAAACAGAAGTTTGTAGAAAAACCAGAAGTTTGTAAAATAGTCAATATCTAATGGATTTTGATGGAAATTGTGACTACTTTCAACATTTAAACTATAAACTCAGTCAATTTTCTAAAATGCATTTTGTGTGTGTGTGTGTCATATGTACTGAAACTTTTCAGTGTCAGTCACAGAACATCTGCAATATGCCTATGTTTTGATATTTTATGTAACCCTCAATGCTATGAATCTATGTATCTTCCAAGTTCATTAACCTTCTGGAGTGTCTCAACCAAGTCTTGTTTTTTTTTTCCTACTTTCTTCAAGGTTTGCTCTCACATTGTTTTAGCTATTCACAAAGAAACCTCCAGAATGAAAGACTATTGGGAGAGTAGCCTCATAGCTGATGGAACAGATCAACTTCAGAGGGCGGCAGAGGGTGGCTTGTCATCAGCCACCCACACCTCTGATGCCTACTGCTTTGAATTACTCTCAATGGTGTTGGCTCTCAGCTATTCCGGTGTTGGCAGGGCCTATGTAGCTCAGCAAAGCGCGCTGCTTCAAGATCTAATTTCCCTTCTTCACACAAGTACCCCTCGGGTACAAAGGCAGGTTAGTCAATGAAACTTGATAGATGTATCTGCTTTAGTGTGCCTTATTTTTAACAGCTTTGTAATTCATTGTTATAAAATGTTTTCTTTTCACTGAAATTATGTGGAGGGAATTTAGAAGATACATTCACCAACGAAACAGTTTTGTAATATGACAATCTCGGTGACATTATTTTATTTATCTTTTGGGGGGGTTATCTGAATGGTTTAAATCCAACTTCGCAACCTTTCTAGACTGAGATTATATGAAAGTTTGTGGTCTGTCATTTGCAAAGAAAAGTAACAATTCTGTCACAAAAACAGTCAAGACATAATAAAGTACAGTAGCAGGTCAACCACCCATTTGGTTGACCCCCCATTGAACTCTCACAACCGTAGTGCACACTACATATTGTGATTGACTTTGCCATGTATTGGAGTTAATCCCTTTGAAGTTGACTTCTGAGAAAACTTTGACACACACACATGATTTCTATTCACACATGAAAGAATTTGTCCTTTTTGACAATGACAGTAGATCAACTTGCTGAAGTTTGAATATTCATCACTTCCATCCACAACAATCTGGTAGTACAAGAAACACACCTGGAAGTGATGGGTTCATTTAATACCCATATACCTATCAACTATCTACCTGTCTATCTATTTGCTTATCTATCTGTCCATCTTTTTGTCTGTCTGTCTGTCTGTCTGTCTGTCTGTCTGTCTGTCTGTCTGTCTGTCTATTGCTCTATCTGTCTGTCTATCTGTCCATACTTTTAGCAGCTGGAATTCAAGGTGAAAGGTCATTTAAGGGTCACAGTATGAAAAAAATAAAAATGTATCTCCTCCTAGGAAGATTCTTGCATGATGTTGAAAGTTGGTCACAAGTGTCCTTCTTTCACACTGTGCAAGGATTTAGGATCCACGGTCATTTACATTCCTTAGCAGTCAGAAGGTCAAATAACTGAATCTCTCACTCTTTCTTCGACATACTATGCTGAAAATTGAACATAATGATCATTGGATGTTAATCTAAGTTTTTGGTTTCGATGATAATCATAACCTCTGTAGTCATGCATATGTGTGCGGGTGTGTGCATGCGTTTGTGTTGGCATGTGTAATTGTGTTTGTATGTACGTGATGCCTTACCTTGTAAACATGATATCTAAAGAAGGGACGTTTGGACAGATCTCATATTTAGTATGTAGGTGTACCACATTGAGTAGAAAGACCCCATTGTTTTTTGTAGAGGTCAAAGGTCATTTGGTTGTAACATGGATCAAATTGTGAAAACATTGTCATCGCAGTTTCTCAAGGAGGGAAGCTTGGACAGATTTCATACTTGAGGTGTAGGTTACACACATTGAAGCCTGTAGTTTTTGGTGGAGATCAAAGGTCATCAGGGGTCAGATTTTGAAAACCTTGTAAACATAATATCTCCAGAAAAGAAGCTCGCACATTGCTCATATTTTGTTTGTTTGTTTGTTTGTATCCTAATTATAAAATGTAGCCCCCCATCAAGATTTTAAATATTTCCTAACCGTGGTACATATTAGATGGTCAATATATTGGTATGGACATCCACCAAGATGATAATGCATACCATGGAAGTATCGTCATATTCTCACTAGCACTCTGCTGCAGTTAAACGCACTAATTGTTATGCTACCCTTTTCTTTTAGTGGAGTGGTGGAGATCAACGTCATTAGAAGTCAATATATCTTCACCTTATGCAATATGGTTTACATTAGGATATCAAGATCAAAGGTCATGTAGTGGTCACCATACGCAAATATGTGAAAATCTTTAAAATGTATTTTCTCCCGGGGGAAACCTACTTGTGTGTATTCTCAACTTCAAAATAATAATGATGTCAACAATATCTTGAAAGGAGTACAAAACAAGAATTGTCTAATGCCAGTTGTGTGTTTAATTATATGCTAATACTTTAAGAACCATCAAATCGAGTCATGATAAGCTGTTGGACGACTCAAAGGTATCTCTTTAATTTTATTAGGCGATTCCCGTTCACCTAGCAACATCATTAAATCAACTAATCCTTACACAATTAGCTCATTTAAAATAATGCATTGATTTCATGTGTTTAGCAGCTCACATTGTCAGGAAAGGTGAGCCAAAACTGTTGCCAACAACTGTTTAATTGACATAAATGTACATTTACTTTGTTAAATTGTTAACAATGCAAATGAACAAAGTGGCAGAAGTCTAACATTTTGTCAACACCAGGTACATCAACCATCTTCAAACTTCTTTGATCGTCGTCGTTAATCTCTTCAATCTTTATTTAATTGTTACTAAAATATTTAGGACATCCTTACAAGGAACATTAAATAACCAGAAGTATTGAGATTCAGCGGCTTTGCTGCGCTAGTTCAAAGTGTCTAGAAGTTCATGTCCACTGAATATTGCTTCTAGCCATTCCATTTCACATTTGTGAGCAGACATACGCTCTTACTATGGTTACAAGTTTTGGTGATGTTTAATGTTAATGCTCCCAGATAGCATTCCTGATGGTTGTACTTCAGAAAAAGAAAAAAAAACAGAGAACATTATGAGATACAAATGGTGATTTACCACACAGGTGATGTCAATTCTCAGAAAAGTTCTGCCAGAGATTTCTCCTGCTTACTTTGCAAGTGTTGTTGGTGCTGGATCTTTGCCCTTGACAGAGGTACTACTTGTACCTCATGAGGGACAGTCATCACCCCTGGCCACTCCCCAGAGGGGTATCTTGGATGTTTTCTTGGCTTGTATTGCTAAAGCTTTGACTGTTCAGGTCAAAACTAAAGGAGTAGGAGGCAGCAAAGCACCACTAATGACTTCAGTGCAAGGAACTTTTTCTTCACCAATGTAAGTCCTTACACACATGGTTTTGCTTGCTTGTTTTAATTTTTTTTTTCTTTGTAACATTTTAGTCCACTTTAAAACAATTCACCAATTAAGCAGAAATAGCACTTCTACCAAAGGTACCAACTGGGTGATTTGGCACAAATTAGTTAGTGGTTTGAGTGGCCTGGTAAGAGACCTTTCTTGACGTTCAAAACAAAGCCTTGATAAGAAATGAAGGATGCAGAGCACAGAAGTTTCTAGCATTTGGCCCTATTGAAGATATTTCAAAATGATGTCTTTTGGAGAGTTTGTTGTTGTAAAAAATCGTTGCCTTTGAATTGGATATTCATTTACATGTAATTACCACTTGTCATCTGTTAACAACATGTTGATGAGGAAATGTCATCTGGTTTATAAGCAAGACTTTATGATAAGATGTACGGAAAAAGAGAAATTTCAGGGTACAATTGAAAGCTTGAAGATTTTTTAATTTTTTTCAGGTAGGCCAAAGGTCATTTGAGGTCACTAGAATTTAAAGTGTGAAAACATATTAAGGGGGATATCTCAGCAACTAAATGTTGCTGCAACTTCAAAGTCTCATTATTGGTAGCACCTAATAAGTAGCTGATGTATGCCTTTTTTATGGAGGTCAAAGGTCCTGTGAGGTCAATAGAGGACAATAGGGTTTTAAAACCTTGTATCTTAAGGAGGGAAAGGTGCTTGAACTTCAAAGTTGGTAGTCCATTGTGAATAGGTGATTCCTATTTTTTTAAAGGTCACTTGAGGTCTGTACAAAGGGACTTATGATATTTATTATAGTTTATGGGTTGACATGAATGATTCCAAAGCCCTACGGGGGATACTTTGGAAGGCTTACATAACCTAAATGTGAACATGTAAAGAGGTCAATGTCACCCATATTAAGAAAATAATGCAGATTTTTTTTTCACTTTAAAAATCACTAAACATTGCTCTTAATATTTATCACCTTCTCTAAGCAATCAGTGAACATCCCAGCAACTCCTTGTCAAGATTTACAAAGTATTTTGTTTTAGCCACCATAAAGACCAGAGGTCAAATAGTGAAAACCTTGTGCACACGATATCTCCAGATAGGAATGATGGATAAAGATCCTAAAGGGAGAAAACACTTTTCGATGATGTTCCCAGGTTGTCTTTGTTTTTCACAATTTCAGACCTTTAACCACAATGTGGTGTCAGGAACTTTCTATCTTCCTGTGAACAACCTTAGATAAGAGATGTATGCCATCCTTCATTACCACAATTTTCATCATGCTGAATCAATGAAGTTTATTCCTAACCCATAAATAATATACTTGATTTTGTTTAAAGTGATTAGTGTGTGTATGGAATAATGAGATATTGGCAAGGAATCACAAAGTCATTTGACTTTCTGACTTAGGGTGATAAGTGTCTTAATTTGTTACATGCTTGGTGAATAGCTCCTTTGTTAATATTTCATCCTAGCAAAATAGTTTAAAATTGATAGTTTGATGACATTGGCGTGATACAGTATGTGCTGTGACTCTTAAGCTACTTGATTAGGTATGATTGTTTGCTTGAAAGTTTGCTCTCTGTTGACAGTTTCAGTACATCTTATTTTTCCTCTTCTGAAACTCTTTCATGTTCTTGTAGGGAGAAAGAAAATACAAGTAAAGGAGAATGTAAGGAGGTTAATACTGTGGCTTTCAAGGACCACTGGTACCTACGAGGATCCATGCCCCCCAATCTAGCAGAGCAGATGATTAACCTCATTAAAGACATGTCAAAGGTCAGTGAAGCTAGAATATTGTGGAATTGTTTTAGATTTTAAGCTATTGGAGAACTGTCTTCAACAAGGTTGCAAATGGCAGTGAACTGTGCCATTAAGTTTTATCTTAATACATTACATACATAGAGATATTGTCAAACTAGCTGGACATTCTGGTATTTTTGGTTTCGATGAAAAGAGAAACCTATTCGGTCATGATGGCGTGCTTGTGCGTGCGCGTGTATGTGTGTGTTTGTGACACTTAGCTTGTGCACGCAATATCTCCAGATGGTAATGATGGATACTCTTCATACTTGGTATGTAGGTTTGTCATATTGAGAGGAAGAACCCTATTGTTTTTGGTCCAGGTCAAAGGTCATCTGGGGTCACCAGAGGTCAAATAGTGAAAACTTTGTGCACATGATACCTCCAGATAGGAACGATGGATACTCTTCATACTTGATATGTAGATTTGTCATATTGAGAGGAAGAACCTATTGTTTTTGGTTTAGGTCAAAGGTCATGCGTTGTCACAAGATGTCACATAGTGAAAACCCCTGCACACAATATCTCAAGGTTTGAATGATGGATACTTTCATTCTTAGTCTGTATCTTTATCATTCTGAAAGGAAGAAACCTTGTGTTTCAAAACTTATTGTCATTTTAAGATCTTGGAGAAATTGACACTTTTTACACAGACATTTGCGTGCACTGTACATTCCTAGATTGTAGGTGCATCTCACTGAGTATCCAAAATTTCATTGTCTTTGGTGAAGGTCAAAGTTTATTTGCGGTCAACAGGGTCACAGTATGAAATTCTTGTAAACATCTTATCTCAAGAAGGGAAGCTACGGCAGAAGTCATATTCAATATGCAGTTGTATCTCATTGAGCACAAGAACCAATTGGTCTTTAAATGGAGGTAAAAGGTCATTCAATGTCAGCAAGGGTCAAATTTGTGCACTTGTAGATAATTATGATCTTAAGGAAGGAAGCTTGTACAGATTTCATATTTCATATAATGCATATGTAGCTTAATGTATATATAACGCATACGTGACACATACCAATGCTTGTTATGATGTTGTGAAAAAAAAAATTCTCTTAAGCAGATCATCAAAACCACAATGCATTTCTGCATTCTGGTTTTGAAATGGTGTCAGAGTCTCAATCCGTGGGCAGTGTGTATCAGTCTTCCCCATCATGCATTTTTGTGTGTAAGCAAAAACACTGTTACTAGTTTAGGTGTGAAGAAAATATGTATAATAAGTCTTTTTACAAATAATTGACCAAAAAAGTGCCTGAAACCTGGAAAAGGTAGATCTTCTCCCATCATTTTCCACTCGGTAGCTGCATAAATTACAGATGTTTCAATCCTTTGTTTGGATTGGTGGACCCTTGGCAGTAGTTTTTGGTTCCTTGCATCAGCAAAGGAACCTATGCAGTCAGGTTGGCATGTGTGGGTGTGTATGCATGTGTGTATGTCTGTGGCACTTGTTTGGGTACGCTCAAGTCAATAGGGGAAAGTCTGATGACAGTCAAACTTGGTATGTAGGTTTGCCATATTATTATTATGTACCCTATTGTTTTTGGTGGACGTCAAAGGTCGCCTGGGGGCACTGGGGCAAAATTCTGAAAACTTTTTCAACATGATATCTCAAGTTATAAAGTTTGGACAAAGTTTGTAATTAGTACATGGATTCATTATGGTAATGGTGCCTTCAGATTGCTTGACATTTTGGGGTCCAAAGGGACCATATGGACCATTTTAAGATATCATGCAAAATTCCTCTCTCCTACAGATTGTATGGCATTAAGTTGAAATTGTGTCATGTTACTATTACATTAGTGGTTCTTTCTGGGTGTTCAGAATAATTGGTCCCATGTGGGCCACAGGAACCATCTTATGAAATAATGGAAAATGTTTCTTTTCTGTTTATATTTGCATTACATTGTGGAAGGATTGTCAAATTAGCATTGTGGTAGTGGAACCTTTTGCAAAGTTCATTATTTGTGGGACCAACTTCTGGCTGGGACATATGGACATAAATTATTACATTGTAATTTATTATTACATTACTATTGCTGTAATGTAATAATTTAAAAATTATTACATTACAGCAATAGTTCTTTAACAGATTATTTGTTACAGTGTTGAGGGTTTTTCAGATTAGTACTGTGGTAGTTGAGTACCTTTGGCTAATCAGCATTCTTCTGGACAAAATGGGCCCAAACTTTTTTTGGATGTGATAAATTGTGAATCAACCTTGGTTGAAACTTAATGACAACAGTTGAGTTAAAATAATCTTCAGGCAAGGAACCACAGTGCCTTTTGGGATCTTGTTTAGCTCATCCTTCAATTTGCTGGGATTGAAGTGTGTAATAACAGGACAGAGTGGCAGGGTGTTGCAGTTTCCAACTCAATTGTGTGTATTGTATTCTCAACTTCAACATAAAGAACAAGAGAAGAATGTTGGAACACCAGGTGTGTGTTTAATTCAATTACTGCTTATACTTTAAGATCTACCACATTGAGTGAAGATAAACTGCTTAATTAGCTCAAAAGTATTTCGTTCCTTTGTTAGGCAATTCCAGTTCAATATCATTCAACTAGCAACACCATTCAAGTCCACTAATCTTTACACAATTAGCTTGCTCAGAATCATGCTTTGATCCCAGGTGTTTAGCCTGAACACATTTACCATTACCTTGTTCAAGAGACATGGCATGAAGAGGCAGAAGTCTAGTATTTTGTCATCCAGATTTATCAACTAGATACATGAACCAGCTTCACACTTCATTTGTTGTTCTTAATGTCTTCTCTCACAACTGAACTGTTTCTACCATATTGAGAACATCATTTAAGGGAATGTTAAAGAACCAGAAGTATTGAGATTCAGCAGCATTTGCTGTTCTAGTATAATCTGAACAGTTATTCGCAGTGCGCTGATATAAGTGACACAGTGGTATCAAAAACTCCCCATCCCTTGCTTAGGAGACTCTTCTATTGGTAAACATAAGTTATCATGGTTGCTGTGGTATCTTTCATGTTGTCCATCACTTTTTCTCATTTCAATTCTATGTTGCATTATTTCAATTCTCCTCCAATAATTTTTTTTACAGGGAGAGCTTTCCAGCACTTGGACAGATGTGACCAAGGCAGCCATTGCAGAGGTTGTCTTGTCTTTGACAAGAATACCGGAAAGTGTAAGAAGTCCAGTTACATGTCTGCAAGAGTCAATGGTAGGTGTAAACAAAACAAAACTAGGTTGTTAAATTCTTTGACAAAACCCATGTAGAAAGCATTTTTTGTGTTCATTTGTTGTGGCAGCAGTGTAAACAAGTTGTGCATCATAATTTGACTCCTTTTCATAAATTAGAAATTAGAATTGATTCTTTTTTTCCTCATCATCAGCTCTGGCTAAGTCTTGCTTCTCTCTGTGTGCTAGAGCCAGAACATGTGGACAGACTTTCAACAAGTCACAGAACACAGAATGTGGAAAAGACACCAACTAAAGAAAAGGTTAGATTGTACTGCTAATAATTACTTGTTACTTTTTTTCTTCTGTTTTTGTGCAGTTTTATCTCTGCTAGTCATTAGCCATCTCTGTTATGCATTCTTGTATGTGTGGTAACTTCTCAAAGTAGTGTGATGTTAGAAAATAAAAGGATGCTAAGCATCATTTTACTTTAGGGAAAATATCACCAAGTGTAAGGATACGTGGTGAGCTCATGAAATATGTTGGTCAAAATTTAAGAAATTGTGATCCAGGTCTTCATTGCTGTACCAGACTTGTCAGTAGATATTCAAAATCTGGTAAAATGCATCAAGATCATGCCAAGGAGCTATGTGAAACATTCTAGTCACCATTCTAGAAATGTTGTTGGACCATTAGTCCTCCCTCAAAGTAACACATCTTAGATGTGGTTTTGTCAAAGAATCTAATTTGCCATCTACTGTAGGTTTTGAATTTGATGTGGTTTTATTTTAGCCATCCTGTGAGAACCACGATGATGGATTGACCGTAGCTATTATTGAGTGTGGTGCCTGTGGGACGTTATGTGCAGAGTGCGACAGGATCCTTCATCTTCCAAAATTAAAGCGACACCATCAAAGGAAGGTCAGTAGTATCATTGCTGAATGGTTATATCAAAGTATCACTTTGACAGAGCAGCTGGTAGTCTTTCTGTGTCTGTGCTGTTGCTGGGTAGCACTGCAGAGGTTAGAGGTTCAGGGTTTGATACCAGGCCAGGCCACAGTAAGATGGGTTTTTGGTCCCTTACGTGAGTAAAGAACCTATGAATTCAAGCTGGCATGCATGCATGCATGTGTATGTATGTGTGTCTTTAACACTTGCTTGGGTATGCTCTAACTCAATAAGGGAAATGCAGATGAACGTCAAACTTGGTATGTAGACCTGCCACATTGAGAAGATGTGCCCAATCATTTTTGATGGAGGTCAAAAGTCATCCAGGGGGCACAAGGGGAAAACTCTGGACATTTTAACATGATATTCAATTTATGTAGTTTGGACAATGTTCATACTTAGTATATGGATGCATTATGGTAGTAGTGCCTTCAGGGTGTTCAAGATATTAATTTCCAAGTGGGCCATATGGACCATTTGATGAAATCATGCAAAATGCCTCTTCTCCTTCGTATTGTATCATATTAAGTTGAAATTGTGACACATTACTACCATGGTAGTGGTTCCTTTGTTCAGGATTATCGGTCTCATATGGGTCATATGGACCAGTTTATAAAATCATATGAAATATTTCTTTTCTGCATATTGTGCTGTACAATGTGAAAGGTTTGTTTAATTACCATATGATTATGGTAGTGGAACCCTTTGCAGTGTTCAACATTGATGGTTCCAATGGGCCGTATGAGTCATAAATTATTACATTGTTCAAAGCGATCGTTTTTTTTAACAGATTATATGTTACAATATTGAAAATTTTTCATATTGGTACTATAGTAGTTGAGTCTTTTGGCTGATCAGCATTCTGAGGGAAAATTGATCCAAACTTTTTTGGATGTGATAAATTGTGGATTAAGATTGGTTAAGATTAAATGACAATTTACATTTAAAATAATCTTCACACAAGGAACCATAGTACCCTTGGGCTTTTTTTTTGGCTAGGAGTTAAAGGTTTTCACCATTTGTTCCAGATTTCTTAAGTTAGTAGTCACCTGACATTGTGGTAATATATAGGTTGTAATATATAGGTCACAGGCTTCCTCCATACTTGTGTGGTAGCTTAGCATTGTAGATTAACTACCCCTTCAAATGCAGAATTATTATTATTTGGTATTATCTATGAATTCTCATCCATGTAATATGTAATGTAAGCAACATCTGTATCTTCTTAGTAATTTATCAATCAGTTAGTCAATCTATCAGTACACCAATATTACGTGATGAACATTTTTTGTTCTTTGGTTGAAGTTATCTGGATTGGCAACACAATGGTCAGATCAGAAGAAATAATACATAATACAAAAGAAAGCAAAAGTGTGATTTTTGACAACAAAGGAAATGTGTTAACGTAGATTGGTGATCTCTGCACATTGGCAGTCAGTTGCCTAGATCATTTAGCTTTGAAACATGTAATGTTATATAACATGGAAATATGTAATGTTATATTGATATATCTTCCAAAGGTCTTTAAGGAAGAAGAAGACTCTATCAAGGTAGATCTCCATGAGGGTTGTGGAAGGAGTAAACTCTACTGGATTACAGCACTGGCTGACTCCAAAACATTGAAAGCCATGGTAGAGTTTAAACAAACTTCAGCAGGTATTACAGAAATATTACAGAAAATGTTAGAAAATGAGTCATGCATGTGACCTTTGTATAGTAAGATGTAGCATGCATATATAGGTATAAAATGAATGAAAAATGTGAATGACTTCAGAAATATCATTATGCTATAGTTTGGAGTGCTCACCACTCCATCTTCAGGCAATACAAGTACAAAATACCATTTATACAGGGAAAAAGCCAAATACAAGCACAAATTTAAGGAAACCTCAAGAATTTTTTTCATACAAACACTATACAAAGCATGAAGACTTGGAATTCTACGTGGACACAGAATAAGTATAAGCAAATGAACAAAAAGTAAAGAAGCTGAACAAGTCAGAATGAAGGAGATTAAACTAGTTGTAAGATGAAGGAGATTACAATAACTCACAAGTTGTAAATTGTGACTTTGCTATTCAAATCTGTAAGTCTTTAAGAAGTGTTTTTAATTATTGACCAGTGATTCTATTCTGGTACAACATTGTAAATGCATAAGTTTGTGGATTAAGTTGTTTACTTGAAAGGAGGAAAACCTGTGATCTTGTAGAGCAAATTTCCAACTATTGATGACATTACTTTTTGAAAATGTTTAAGATTACTTTCTCATTAGATCCTTAGCAGACTATCTCATCTTTGGTATGTATATTCCATAAATTAACTTGTTTTCATTGTTGCACATAACATCTTTCTTTATACTGACCTCCTGATGCTTTCTGATATTTCATTCTTATTGTTATTTGTGTGTTCTTTATTTTATTCATAGAAAACATTGGTGTCACTGGTAGTCATGGAGTTTGTCGATTTTGTGGAAATGCTGCATCTGTTGGCTTTGGTAGGGCTGGGAACATTTGCTCAGATCCAGAGTGCAAGGTATTCCAACACACACTGAGTTGTGTAGTTTGTAACAATTCATTCATATATCTCTTCAACTAGATTGCTTTTTGCCTACTTGGTTCTTTGTGAGAGTACATCTGCTTTTAGAGAGATATGTGATAAGTAATCTGATGGAGTTTTTCTTAAGATATCTCAAGAAGTGAATGTTGCCAGAACTTCACACTGGAAACTTTGGTAGCTCTTTATGAGTAGATTATCTCTCTTGTTTTTTGTTTTTTTTTAGAAGTCAGTAGAGGTTGTAGTTTGGAAATGTAAACAGGTTTTCTCAAGAAGGTAATGTTGCTGAGATGCAGAATCTGCTGTGTATGTTGTCCTCTGTGAGTAGATGCCTATTGTTTCTCATGGAGGTCACCTTCACTCAAGAAATTACTGTTACTGAAAATGAAAAATTACACTTAAAACATATGAGTATCTCTAGATAATTTCTGTGTTGTTTATGGATTTCAAATGTTACTTGAGGTCAACAGAATTTGTGGTTGGAAAAGTTGCAAATATGGTATCTCAACAAGGAGAATGTACTGACTTTCAGAATTAGTGTGTAGGTTGTCCATTGTGAGTAGATGATCGTATTGTTTTTTTCAGGGAGGTCAAATGTCATTTGAGGTCACCTGAGGTTAAAGTCTGAAAATCTTTCAAGGAAGATATCTCAAGATGTGATAGTTGCTTGAACTTCACACTCAAAACACTACTTAGTGTGTGACGAGTAAATTATGTTTGTCTTTTTTAAGGACGTTAAAGGTTGTTTGAGCTCACCAGAGGTCAGAATCTCAGAAAAATAAAAGCACAATATCCTTAACTTGTTTGTACTTGCTTTGAACATTTCTGTGGTATGTAGGTAGGCCTTTGTGAGTAGAATATCCATGTCCATTTGTTTGGGGTCAATTTCAGGTTACAGTTCAAATCTGACTTATCTCTGTGGAAAGATGGTCCAGATACTTGTAAGGTTGGTAGTTCAGCAATGCAGCATGCTGCAAATTTTGCAAAAAAAACTATCTTTTTGGACACTGGCATAGCCAGGGAGAGGGGCATTCCCCTGTTTATCACTTATAAAGCAAAAAATAAGTGAAAGCAAAAATATATGTGTAGAAAGCAGTACCAGTGCTTCATGATTGTCAGAAGAAATTGTGCCAGGTACCGGATCTGAAAGCCTGGACTCAAAGGTGTATCAGGCCAGCCTGTTAATTCTTTTTGTAGAATGTCAGTGGAAGGTATATGTGTTATTCATGTCAAAGGTGACCTGGGCTAGACTTGACTGACCCTATTGTGAAGTGCCATGTCTACATCCTGCCTGCTTGTACCGTGCGATGGGCGGACAAACAGACTGTCGACAGTGCACACTTAGTGTACACAGTGTACACTGTACACTATTTGTAGTACGTTCATGAACAAAGGGAAAATTGGGGACATTAAAATTTAACATAACCAAACAAATTTCATCCTTGAAAGTCTGTTATGTTGAAAATGATCCTGGAAGTTCGATTTCCTGCAATATTCCAAGTATATTTGTCTAACGTTTTCTCATATCCTGTTCACCAACCAATGGTGGTGCACCGTTTAGATAGTGTCAAGTCTGTCATTTTTGCCCCTAAAAGAATCACCTTGAATAAAATTTGCTACATTGAAAATAGACATGTGAAGTGTCATATCCTGCAATCTGTCATGTTTGTCAAAAACTTTCTGTACTCTACTTACCAGCTGATGGTGGCGCTCTGCTTTAACAGTGTCAAAGGTATCAGTTTACATAACGAATCTGCCCCCTTCTTGAATAACACTTTTGGAGAAAAGTTGTTAGGTTGTAAAGGGTTGAGCCAAGTGCCATTTCCTGCAATGTGGCAAGTACTTTTGTCAAAAGTTTTCTTGTATGATATGTGCCAACCGATAGTGTCAAAGCTATTACCTTAAGTAATTTTTGCCCCCTATAAAATCTTCTTGAATGAAAGTTGTTATGTTCCTGCAAACATCACATCTCCTAACCCTTCATTATGTATGTTCCTACGACTAGTTGATCTTTAATTTGTCCCCCCCCCCTCCACCCCTGTTGAATAATCCTGGTTAAGCCAGTGGTCATAAATATTGTCAAAGAATCACTAAGTTCTTTTTCATTCTGGTTGTTTATAACAGAAACACAGTGGTAACATCTGCTCCAAGAGTCTCCCATGTGGACACCTCTGTGGGGGGATCAGAGATGAGAGCCCCTGCCTGCCATGTCTCCATGGATGCAGCAAAGATCTCACTCTGAAACAAGATGCAGAGGACATGTGTATGATATGCTTCACAGAGGCCCTGTCTTGTGCACCAGCAATACAGGTTAGTTATGGTCAGTGATTGCAGATATCACAACTGGAAAGGATGATGTTAAAACCATAAAATGGTTACTGCCAGTGGTTTAGTTGTGTAGATACAAGTCCAAGATCCGCAATGGTAAATGGAGTAGATAAAGTCCAATGCATATGTGAGTCAATGTCAGGACTTGGATTTATTATAGGCATATACATCATGTCTCTGATAAGATAATTTGACCACTTGTCATAAAACTAGATGTACATTAGACCTCTGTATTCATTCTGTCTGTCCCTTCTGACTTGAGTTCACATATTTTCTGCATTTACTTTAGAACTAATCCTTAACACTTAGTTGAAGTCAAAGAGACTTCTGTGATGAGACGCTGTGATGAAAAGTATTATTGAGTGTATCATTGCTCATACATGGAGTAAATTTTGCACTGGAAATGTTTCTAGCTAGGTTACTTATCTGTTTTTTCTAGCTGGATTGTGGTCATGTCTTTCACCAACACTGCTGTACTGCTGTCCTTGAAAAGAGATGGGTAGGACCTAGGATTACCTTTGGATTCACCCTTTGTCCCATTTGCAAGGTAAGTCGATACTTTTCCTGTCAGTCTTACATTTTGGCAGTCAACCAGTGATATTGTTATGGCTTCCGAGGATGTGCACATTGAGAAGGTTCATATTTGTTGTCAAACCTCATTGTCAAAGATACCGGTGTTTCTTGAACCAGAATGCACAAATGCATTGTGGTTTTGATGGTGTAAGTATGTGTTTAAAATACATAAGGTAAGAATGCATGACTGATGCTTTATGGTCTGTGCAATTGATCACCCATTGCTATACACACATTAATGACATCAGCTGACCAGATGATGACTAGTAGCATCATGTGCTCCACATGCACACTTCCATAGTAAATAAAATCCAAGTTTCCTATCATGAGATTCCATGTGCACATGTTTTTTTTTTTTCTGTTTGTCTCAAATTGTCCCTTGTTTACCAAATAAGACATGCGTTTGCACAGTCTTCATATTTGGAAAACTAATCTCCCAAAATGACAAGATCCACCAAAATCAACAGGGATCTTGCTTGCAATGTGGTTCACCGTACCCACTAATTACCATAAGTTATTAAAGCTTCTTTCCTTGAGATAATGTGCTTTGGACCCTATGCATTTTGAGCCCTGCTGTACCCAAAGGAAGTTAAGCCTTCACAGAAAATAAGAAGGTCCTTGTGCTGAAGTACACCTACATACCTTCACATTGGGTTTTCTTCTTGAAATATTGTTTTTCAAAGATTTTATTACATGACTGTTACTGACTTTTGCCCTCCACCAAAACAATATAGCTGTTGCACTCAGTTTGATACACCAACATACAAAACATAAGACCTGTCACCTACAAATGGGTTTTTCTACATGATGTACCTAGCCTACTACACTGATTTAAAGCAACGTCACAATACCTGCGCTATTCATCAACCAGCTTCACAACAGTTTCATAAATTCAGAGAACACACACATAACAAAGTTGGAACACAGCCTTCTGCCAACGGTGGTAATTGACTACTTGTTTAAGGTGACAGAATTGTAGACGCAACTTTTTGATATCCCTTCAAAGCTGATATATTGTAATGAATGCAGCAAAAACTTGCCCTATGTCATATCAAGCTATACAGTTTATCACACTTAGAAATTCTCAACTCTTCTGCAAAAGGAAGATCAGAGTGTCTTTTTGGTGTTATAAGGCCGTACTCATACTGCCACAGCAACACAAGTCACTGTGTTGCGTACATAGGACTAATGTACATAGACTTAGTCGTTAGAAAAGTTGGGAGTAGTCAAATGGTCAAGCTCTCTGCTGGATTGAAATATTGTGCTTTTTTTATGGTAGTGTATGGCATAATATCAACCACTAGTCTGCTTAGTTTGACTAATGGTCGCTTAATAATTTGATGTTTGTTAGAACCTTGATAGTTAGTGATGCTAAACTTCAGGGTCAAGTTATAGTCTTCTTTCCTTAATTTTTGTTGAATTTTGCCATCCACAGTGTCTTGACTCCACTATTTTAAGACGGTAGCCCAAACAGCTTCACTGTAAAGTTTATTTGCACAAATGTCAACAGCAACATGTTAGTGCTTTATGCAATCTTACTACTGTAGGGCCAGCTAGGCAATATCTTGCATCAGTGTCTTTTTCAGTTTTGAGATTCATCAAAAACTTATTAAGCCCTAAAACCTTTTATCTGTAGACACTACAGCTAAATGTCTCAAAATTTGCCGGTTCCGCCGTATGCTAAACTGAACACGATAGTTCTAACATATGGCTTTTCAATACTACAAGAAACAAAAATCTGTTTTCATTCAGGCTAGGCCTACAAGCAGCGTATGATATCTGCTAAGATCAGAAGCATTCCCAGCCTTAAGTACCTTGTGCAGCCTAGTCCTATGTTACATTAAAAAGAAAATCTGCTTGACACGTTGAATCATGACCGCCTATGGCCAGCCTACCCTAATTATCCTCGGCTCACAGAAGGCTACTTTACATAGCATGTCCTGCCATCTGGCTTTACCATCTAAACGGCCTAACCTACCATAGAACAGAAACACGTAAACAAAATGATGTTTATTTCAACTTGGAACCCCAACATTTGTGCATTGTTGCTTTTGCCTAATGTACCTACAATCCACACAAAGGGGGAAACCTAATATTGTGATTGATGTCTGCTTTGCATAAGCTTAAACAAATACTTTGTGGCAGCTAGCATCATATCTTCTACTTTCAATCAAGTTTATGTAGCACTTCGAAGATACAAGCAAGATTTAAAAATCAAGTGCAATGATTCTCAAAATACATTTACTGTACTCTGTATCTAGATTTGCTTTTTGCTCATCAGCCTGCTGCGCTAGTACTCGTATATAGGCCTAAGACTAGACCGGGCTAAAACTAATCCAAGCCTTCCCATCACACTCACCATTGCACAATAGCTGTTTGCCCCTTTGTGTCATAAGCAGCACTTATCAATCAGCTACATGGTATCTGTGTGAATGAGCCAGTGAGCGCAGTGGGGGCGTGCCCACATTGTCATGTCTAGTTCACACTCACAAGATTAAGCCACGTGGTTGCTTTTCATGGTCCATTAATTAAAGTCAGTACTGTAATGCATTCACATGCTCAGCATAAAATGTTTTCATGATTTGTATTTTAATATATTAATATTTTAATATACTTTACTTTTGTTTTATCAAAGTTTTCACTAATTGAACACTGGCAATTTCAGATGACCTTTGACCTCCAATGAAATCACAAGGGTCTTTTTTACCTGATATAACATATTCACATGCTAAGTATCAAAAGTTTCAATGAATACTATCTTGAGATATCATATAGACAAGGTTTGCAGGGTTTGATCACTGGTGATCCAAAATGACCTTTGACCTCCACCAAAGTGAATAGGGTTATTCTCTTACCATGATGCATCTACATACTAAGAATGGAATTTATAAAAGCTTCCTATCTTCAGATAATGTGTTAACAAGGTCTTTTATGTTTAACCCATGTTGACCTGAGATGACCTTTGACCTCCACCAAAAACAATAGTGTTCTTCCTCTCATCACAACACATCTACATATTATGTGTGAACTTTATCAAGCTTCCTTGAGATATTGTGTTTACAAGGTTTTCAAAGTTTGACCCCCACTGACCCCAGATGATCTGTGACCCCCATCAAAGTGATAAGATTCTTCCTCTCATCACAAGGCATCTACATACCAAGTATGACATTTATCAAAGCTTCCTATATTGAGGTATCATGTTAACAAGGCTGAAGTTGTTTGACCCCTTTTGACACCAGATGACCTTTGACCTTCACCAAAATATGGGGCATTTATGTACCAAGTTTGAGAACTGTCAGAGTTTCCCTCCTTGAAATATGTAAATTAGCAAAGTGTCACAAATACACACATATGCGCATTTACACACATGCCATCATGAATGCATGGGTGTCTTTTATCATTGAAACCAAAAAGAGGCTTTTGCTGAGTTTCTTCTGATTTGGTATGGTACATATGTGGATGAATTGGATGTTGCAAAATGTTGCAACTCAAACATCTTTTACCTAATTTATTTCTGCAAAGGGATATTTACCTAGATTTAGTAATGCCTGGGAAAGTGATATCTTGTTCCTGATTGGCCTTGTGATGGTTGTCTGGTTCTTTGTAAGTTCTTTGAATCTCATCCTCTAGGACTTACAAACGTTGCATTAGTCATTTTGCTTTTCTTTTATTTGCGAGGCTTCTATCAATCACAAATCTCTGAAAGAAGATCTAGCACCCATACAAACATTAGAGTCAGATGTACGACGAAAGGCCTTGATGAGGTTAGAGTATGAAGGTTTGGATAAGTGTGAGGCAGTAACCACTCCAGGAGCAAGATACTACAACAATCCTGCTGGATTTGCAATGAACAGATACGCTTACTACGTCTGCTTCAAGTGCTCTAAGGTGAGTGAGATGCAATGATATGCCATCTTGTCATTGCATCATTTAGCAAAGACAGTTCCTCTTGTTTGATTTAATGTTTTCAAAGAAAAAAGCATGTTTTTGTTGTACGTCAGTTACGTGGATGTGTTTGTGATGCTGATCTTAAGGAGGCAAGCATGGACAGATCTCATATTTAGTATGTAGTTGTACCACATTAAGTACAAAAAAACATTGTTATTGGTAGAGGTCAAAGTTGTGAAATGCCAAAACAGACAAAAATGAAGTACAAGATTTTTTGGTCCTAAGTCATTACGAAGATAGAAGAGAGGAAGCTTGGACATATTATATTTAGTATGCAGGTGTGCATGTTGAGTGTATGGTGCCTGTTACTCGTAATCTTAGGTCAGCAGATGTCCTTAAGTATAGAGTCGTTATTAAATCTGAATTGGACGCAGTAAATTACTGTAATGTTACAAAGGCTAAGTATAATACAACTTCCTTACCTTATGCAATGCCATATTTAAATGAAAAAAATTCTCATGATTACAGTATCAAAACCACAGTGCATTTGTGCTTTCTGGCTCTTTGATTTTTAGAGAAGTTGGTACCCTCAGTTATTTGGGAGCCATGGCTAGTAATCTTTTAAAAGTTAATTCATCATTTGAATCACCAAATTTGTACTTAAAATGACCAAGGTAATTTAATGGAAAGTTTTATTTGGTTAAATGATTGAGTGAATTAGATGATTGATTGTGGAAATTGTTGATTGATTGACAGACAGATCTATGGACTGTTAAATTAAATATATCAATTGATCTGTCACTGGATTGATGGACACTAGTTTATTGATTGACGGAGAAGTTTATTGATTGTGGAATGAAGGATGAATTGATCTATTGATTAATATACAATTTTCCGCTTTGTTTATTATAAGGCCTATTATGGAGGAGAGGCGAGATGTGACCAAGATGCTGCAGCAGCTGGTTTTGGTGAATTCAATCCAGAAGAGCTGATTTGTGGAGGTTGTTCAGATGTTGCTAGAGCACAGGTATGAAGCAAATCATGAAGTGAACAAAAAGTTAAATTTGGAAATGAGTTGGAAAAAGGATTGTACAGGGTAGGACAGGGCTAGATTAGGAGTGTGAATGGAACCATGTAGACTGGAGAGCTTTGATAAAGTATTGCTTGTTCAGGTAAACTTTTAAAAGTTGTTTATTTTACATAACAAAGTTTACTATCATCCTGAATCAATGTTTGATCAGTTAAATGCATAGGACAAATATATCCATTCTATCCTAACTACATGCTGCTGTGTGAGATGGATATATTTGTCCTGTAATATGTGTGCAAAACTGTCACAGTGTAGTTGTAAAACCAAAGAAATGAGCACGTACAAACAAGAAAGTCCTTGAGAGGTATTTTGAAATACCAACGTTTTCAAATATATCACTTCAGGTGAGGCAATATACAAAAGTTTGTCTCATACAAAATATGCAATATATACAAAGAAAAAAAGAAAAGCAACTCGACTTTAGGCTGTAGTATTCAGTAGTAGACAGTTACAAATAGAGTCAGAAAAAAGATTAATTATATTGTGAGCCATGCTGTAGTAATTGTGTGTAAAGTGTAGGTCTGTACTCCTTGATTAACAATGCTTCTTTGATCTTAATAAGTTGCCAGATGCTAAAATGGTGAACAAAGCACTAGTGCAGCCTCTTTATTCCTTATAGCTGAGAATGTGGTCATGGATGGGTGATGTTCTGTTCAAGTGTTCCTTAATCCTAGCAGACAAATGTCTTTTGGTTTTACCAATATTAGAGACATTCTTATCACAAAAACCTTTGAAGAGTAAATGACATTTGCCTTCAGACTAAAAGGAGTATGGTCTTTCAATAAAAAGTAGTTGCCTACTTTCAATGTTTTGAACACAAGACAGCATTTTATGTTAAGTTAGTAGATAGAGACTTTCTTAGAATTAAGGATGAATGACCAACAAAAGAAATACTTATAACATATTCAGAGATGGTATCCTTATCTCTATCTTATTGTTTTTCTCTGACATTTGTCTGTAAGGATTAAGAAGCACTTGAACAGTACATCACCCATCCATGACCACAGTCTCAGCTGTAAGGAGTGTAGAGGTTGCACTAGTGATTTGTCCACCATTTAAGCATCTGACAACTTCAAAATTAAGATCAAAGAAGCATAGAGATTTGAGTAAGACAGTATGTAGAAAATGAGGAAGAGGGTTTTAAAGTGGTACTTGTGATATAGAAAGTGTCCCTACAAATAAGATAAAGACATTGTCTTTGGCACATATTTACTTCAAAAAAAGAAAAAATTTGAAGGTGATAATTTTTTCGTGTTAAATATTTGCAGTGTATCATTTTCCAGTGTTAAGTTAAAATTGCAAAGAAAGACATTTTTGTGAAAATTAGTTCTGCAGTGGGTTGAAAGTTACAATATTTTAATTGGGCAGTTAACTGGTTAAGGCAAAAGACATCTTTATGTTGAAAATCTCTAAAACAGTTGCCTTTTATTTAGATTATTTGCAAAGCTGCTGTCAGTTTATAGTCTTATGGATGTAGCTCCCTCATAATTCCTTTTTATTGATCCTACTTAATTAAATACAGAAGGAGCTTGCTCTGATGTTCTTGTCACTATATCTCATGCAAAAATTGGAAGCAAGTTCTCTCTGCTTGGGTTTCATATCCATATGGTTTTTTGCTACATTTTGAAGTATTTGACCTCTTAAAGACTATAGTATAACATCTGCAAGTAGCCTTATTGGTTCTTTGATTCATTTCTGTTAAATGCGAGTCCACCTTTACAAGTCTGGTTTTTAGCTCATACCAGCTACAATCTTGGACAAAATACCTTGGGACACCCCGCGCCCCCGTTCAATGTTGGCTATAGTATTGCTGTTCAAAGGGTACATTCACTTCTATAGCGCAACATTGGGAAGGGGCACGGGGTTTCATGTTATCCTCTCACCTAAAATTCAGTATTATATTTGCAACATACGACAAAGTGTCCCAACAATTTTGTCCAAGATTGTCTGAGAATTTCGAGGGGTTAGAAGTATGCGCGGTTCACAGGAAAAATCGTCAATTTGAAACAAGTTAAACGGCAAAATGGGTGGTGATATTCCTTGCAACAAGAAACGTCAGCAGTGCATGTTCGGCATGTTGGGGCCTATATTGAAGTTGGTTTACTGCAATGACATTATTGTGTGAATGTTGTCAATGTTATTACGGAGTAAGGGGAGGAATAAGTCAGTCAAATTGATGTATTTGCACTAAATGTGCTAAATAAAATGCAGTCATTGGGGAGGTAACATTATAACTCCAAAGCATCTTGTCGACCATGAAACTACTTTAAAACATTTTGTATGATACAAATGACGTACTTTCGGCTCAAACTCTGATATTGAGACAGGTAACGAAGAAAAAAACAAACAAAAACAAAAAAATACCCCCCCAAAAAAAAAATAACATGTGAGTGGTCCGTTGAAGAAGATCGATGTATATGTCTTATTTATTCAAATTGTTCACAGTGATGACTTGGTGTCTGGTATTAAAGTAACTACACTTAATGTCTATTAGGACTGACTTGCAGGTTAATCTGGGTAAAAAAGTGTACTATCACTATACAAAATAAACCTTTAAAATGCAAATGTAATAAATGTGACGTTTGCTCATATTCACATAACAGTGACATTGTGGTACCCATTCTATTGTACCGTACATGGTGCACTGTAATATGTCAGTCATTTTAAGCAGTTTCAACATACTTCAGAGTACATATTTGTTGTTAGAGCTATATCATTATATTAATATACATATACATATTACCTTATGCGGTATATGAATAAATGAAAAATGAGAAGTTGACAGACATTTGAGTTTATAAATGGGTAATTGAGCAGTGAAAAACGCTATGGTCATGCCGTGCATCGTACCCCGGCCTCCCCATCCAAGCTGACTTAGACCTAACAACAGCGTCCGACAGTATAGGTTAATGAAAAACACGTTCTACCAAACGTTTTGACAGGAAAATTTAAGCAACCCGTGGAAAAATTGCGTAGATTACAAGACTGAAGATTACATATGTTACCAGCTTCATGCAATGTAAAAATTGCAGTCACAAATCTTGATTTAGCGGCCGAAAAGGTAAAAAACCAGCCTTTACTAACGTTCTACCATTTATTTTAATATTAAGCTGAATCTACAGTTCTGACTTTAACGCATTTTGGTAGAACGTGGAGCTACTTCAGAATATATTATAACTGGGATTCCTACCAGCATTCTACAGTTGCAGTAACACTCCTGTTGCAATGCAATGCAACAGCTGCCCATCAATGTTATTTCTAAACGCAACTATTTCTGTCCGCATACAAAACCATGAAACGATCTATTCATTCATGATCACTCCTTTCCAACAAAACATATACAAATAAACCCCCAAAATTAAAATTAAACTTGTTATGTTCATAGTCGGTTTCAGAATACTTTCATTTGAAAATCCCCAGACCCATAGGCCCCGAAAACTAATTTTTATGATGCACCTGGTCCAAAAATGTTCAATTTTCTTTCGAAATTTCGCTCCAAAATTGCTCCCAAAAAACTCAGACAATCTTGGACAAAATACCTTGGGACACCCCGCGCCCCCGTTCAATGTTGGCTATAGTATTGCTGTTCAAAGGGTACATTCACTTCTATAGCGCAACATTGGGAAGGGACGCGGGGTTTCATGTTATCCTCTCACCTAAAATTCAGTATTATATTTGCAACATACGACAAAGTGTCCCAACAATTTTGTCCAAGATTGTAGCTGGTGTGAGCTATTGTAATGGTGCGGCATCACTCTATCTGCTCACAATTGTTCAAAATGCTTCTCCTCCGTCATGATTTCATGGATTTGTCTGAAACTTGGACACAATGTTCCATAGATGGTGGACCATTTAGGGTGTTCAGGAATTTTTGGTTCAAGGTCCCATGTGGGCCCTTTGGCCTATTTTATGAAATTCTACAAAATGCTTCTCCTCCTACAGATTACATTGTACAATGCTGATGGTTTGGTCACAATGATGCTCAGATATTGGTCCCTTCAGGGTGTTCAGGAATTGGTAATCCAAGACCCCATGTGGGCCCAGTGGCCCATTATGTGAAATTCTGTTTGAAATGTTGCTTCTCACACATGCGTCCATGGATTTACATTTAACTTCGATGCAATAATCCTTGGGTGGTAGTTCATGTGGGGTATACAAAACAGTTTCAGTCTAAGGTCCCATGTGGACCCTATGGTCCATTTTAGGAAATTCTACAAAGTTGTTCTTCTCGTACATATTCTCTTGTGCAGTGTTAATGGTTTGTCATAATGATACTCTGCTAGTGATTATCTTAGGTTGTTCATGAATTTGAAGTCTATGGTTCCATGAGGACCATATGGCCCATTTTATGGAATTCTGCAAATTGCTTCTCCTTCTCCCATGAAAGTGCCCCTTTAAACTGTCCTACACCTCTCAAATATCCCTATCGTGCAGGAATGATAATTGAGTAATTGGGCAGTGTCAGTTGGTATGCTAACTGAAACTCTGTATTGCCCTCAGGTATGTTGACCAGTATATGGACTTAAAGGGGGACTTTGAGTTGTTTCAAGAACTTCATTTTGTGTCAAGTTTCTAGTGACTGATCAGTGTTCAACTAAGAGGGCCCCCATTATGAGTCACATGTAAATGACCACTAATGAGTGAGTAGCTAATGATTTAAATCGGTTTTGGAAAACTCGTGACCATTCACTTTTCCACATTAGTACCAATTCGTATACCCACAGCCAGTACAAACCAATAAGAAAAATTAGTAAAAACTGACAGTTTTCATAATTATTGGATGTGAATAGTGATTCTGATTATAAGCATTGTTATTTGGTAGCACCCATTAAAATTTTTACAACTTTAGTTGATTGACAAAGATCAAACTTCTGCAATGTTGGAACACCAGTGTATGAAATTCTGAAAATATTGCAGTCCTACAGATTCTCTTGTAGAATGTTGATGATTTGGTACAATGATACTTAGTGGTACCTATGATTTGACATAATGTTACATAAATGGTACCTTCAGGATGTTGAGGTATGAGCCGCTGCACCAATGGTGCTCTAGTTCAGTGCTTGCACTGAATGATTATTGACAACAACGATCAGGCGGTAGGCCATGGTAAAAAGTTGTTGATGTTGGAGATGTTAATTCACTAAAGGAACACCTTAGTTGTGACTGACTGGCTTAGATCACTGATTCAATTACAGCTCTGCCCCAAACATGGCACAGATTACTTGGAGTACAAGTGCCGTTACTGCTGTTCTGTCGCAGTGTACTTCTGCTTTGGTTCAACTCACTTTTGTAATCCTTGCCATGATAACTTCCAGTGGATAACCAGCATGTCAAAGACTGAATTGCCTCATTGCCCAGCTGGTGAGTATTACTTGACCTACTGACCCATGTTATGTATCAGAAAAAACCAAGTATGGCTCATTGAGGGGTGAATAAAACTTGCTGCAAGGTAAGCAATTTACCTTCATGAAACAGTTTGTCCACTCTTGACAGAGGGTTCAACCTTAAATCAGGTGCAACATTTGCAATGTAACAGAAGCCTAGAGTTCACAATAATGGTAGGACTTGTATTCCCACCCTGTCTGCACCTTGTGGAATGTCATATGGTAGACATTCATTTTGATAGTAATAAGGAACTCTGAATTGTTAGTGAGCATAACAATTGTTAGTACTACAAGAATCAAGTTATCCTTCATATGTGGCAAAAATACATCATTCAACCCAGTGAGGCATTAGCCCACAACTTTTAGATCTTTTCCTATGAACAGTGAGTAACATCTTTTAAGATTGATCTCTTTGTTTAATGTTCTGACAGGCCCCGGAGCCATTCAGTTGGAGGGAGAAGAGTGCCCTCTACATGTAGATCATCCTGCTACAGGGGAGGAGTATGCCCTTGGATGTGGCATATGTCGCAACACTCATACCTTTTAAAGAGGATTAATGTCAGGGATCAAGATGCTGGTCCATCAGGATGGAAAGAAAGGAATGATTCAGCTAGCATCTGCCATGTCACAATTTTTCTTTAACATATTCAAGTAACCATGATTCATCTTTTGTAATGCCAAGCAAGTCTGATATGCTGCCATCAAGACCAGCATGTTTTTTTCCTTCATGATACAATTCAAAGAAAATTGCATACATTTTGAATGCTTGAATTGTACATACGTGTTTGAAGTTTATGCACATTTGCATACAAGTATGGTCATTGATGTATTATGTTAGTGTTCCTGATGCATGATTCCTTCTCACTTCATTTTGTGCTTTAGGTTTCCGATAAAGCAGAGATTCTGAATGTTCTACTGTTACAGCTGTGTGTGTAAATGTTGTTAAAATGGTTTGTAAATATTGACCAAGAATGATCTTTCAATGTCAAAGATGAGAGTTATATGGTGTGCCTCATTTATGAACTTGTTACCAATGTAAAGCTTTAAGATATCATCAACATGCACTTACTTTCATTAGATCTGATGCATTCATGTCATAATGCCTTCTTTGCCCAGCACATAAGATATGAATCTGTAAACTCATATTGTTCATTTCATGAGCAGAGTTGTGTCCTTGGTATATTCTGTGACACTTAGCATGGTGATGGTTGAAACCAAACCAGGGAGAGTTTGTTCTAAATTGTATTTCTGCATACATTTGTTCATTAATACACTGAACCAAAGCTAGCCACAGATGTAAGTTCTTTGACTTTGCAGAGTACACTCCCCCTCCCTCCCTCACACTCCCCTCCCTCCCATCACTAATTTGTGTAAAATATCAGGCAAAGTCAACTCAGCAATGCAGATACAGAGAGGCATATCTACTCTGCCCCTGAAGCAATTGACAATATTTCAAACCTTTTTATTAGAAGTTAACAGAAGCATCATCAGAGAACCTTTCCACACCAATTACATTGTACATACTTTACTGTATGATCAAACTTCCATGGTTACAGTTACCTTTGTTTTGTAGAATTCTATTATTTTTTTTTTTTCTTCATCTTTCATGGATATATATATTCCTTACTATGCTTTTTCCAAGTTTCCACTTTGATACTAGTTATGATTTTCCTATTTGTTGAAATTAAATTCATTTCATGTATGGCCTTTCTCCTTGATGCCAATCTCACTGAAAACGGCTTGCCTTGGCTTATGATATTAGTTTTACTTATTGTTCAACTTAAAGGGAAATGAGGCGTTTGTTTTACAGGAACAAGCATATTTGTCAAAGCAACATTTGTGGACATAGGATGATCGATCATTCAAAGTAAGGAAGGACAGTAGCCTTCTTGCCAAGAAGGCTTCTTTCTACATTTCTTGCAGAAAGAAATGCAATTCTTTTTTGCTCAACAATAATTTGTTCACCCAAAGTTTCCAAAATTCAAATGATGCCGCTATTCGTCACATATGTAATGCTTTGAGAAGATGAAGGTTTCGAAGATGTTTAGTGAATGGTTTAACAATCATTAAAAGTCTTTTCTTTGTGTGCCATTTTGGTGTATTCGCAATGCCCTGTTTGCTTTTAAAAGAAATGTTTCCAGAAGAGAAAAAAAAAGCTTTCCAGAAAGATGGGGAGTGTAATGCTGATTATCTGCAGATGGTTTGGTTTTTCTTTGATTTCACTTGGTAGGAAAAAGTCATTAATTTGGTATATGTCAATGAGGTGCAATTTATTACTATTTCTTTTCTTGCTTCAGTACTTAAATACTACACCCTTCAATTTTAAAGCATGTCATAAGTAGGAAAATCTACAGCAGCAGTGGATATCCAAGAGCCTTTGTGTCACATTAATGTGTGTAAATGCAGAAGGCCCGAAGGACATCAAATTATCACCATTCTTTTTCTAGTCACTTAAAAGAGTTGTCATACCTATTTAATGTCTGTAATTTAATGACTTGTTTATGTCTGTATTCTAACAGATGGATAGAAACATGATGGAAATCAACAGAATAATGTATATAAAGAAAAGAAGCTTGAAGGATGTTGAAAGTGCAATGATATTAGTTTACCATGAAATTTGGCATAATATATTAATACAAGTTACTGAACAGTTATGAGAGTTGTGTGCGATTTGAGAAAAAAATTATCATAGCAGTATGGATTTGTAGATGCTTAAAAATTTTGTCTTTAAGGGAGAAATTGCAGATTTGTGGAATGATAGTGAAAGACATCTGCTTTTGTTCCAGAGGACAGATGATATATAATGTTATAAAGAAACAAATTGCCCAAGAAAGAGGGCAAAATTTGTTCTTCAAAGTTATGGACTTTACAAGGCAAAAGCAGTTTAGTTAAAAGACAATGAAATATTTCATTACTTTGTTTAAATGTAATTAAGTACAAAATTAGATAGTATTCCCTCAAGTAGTGACAATGAAGGATTATCTGAGATCTTTTTGTAAGGTTTCTTACAGAACAAATATTTACTTGTTTGACATTTACTCAGAAAAAAATAAAGTGAATCCAATAAGACCAGTTTCTTAACATTTATATTTTCTCTCTTACTCGCAATTTAAAAGGAAATATGAATTCCGTTTGAATGGTCGACTTAAATTGTTTATGAAACCAACAAGTGATGTTTAACAAGTAACATATAAATAGGTGATATTCCAAGAGGAATACTTACCAAATTTAAAAATACAAACAATGACCTCAGCAAAAGCAAGCAGGCTTTTCAATTTTTGCATGCCACACTCACTGTAACAAGGAAAAAAAATCATGGTTTATCAAATCATTACCACTGAAAATAATGAATTTCAACATGCCACATAGATACATAAAAATTGATTGCATAACAACATTGATGTTACCCAAATAGGACAAGTACAATAATGATATAGAAAGTGACATCTGTAACTGGCATTCCCATTTAGGGTTCAAGTCTCTGTTTTAATCATAAGCGCTTTCTGAGAGATTGGCACCATCACATCATGTGAGGCTTTAAAACCACATAACGGAAGCCATCTAACAGATACCAACATTATGCAAATGTTTACATTTTATTGTTTCTTTTCTCAAGTTATATCTCTTCTCTATCGGCTAACAGCTTGTGACAACACATTGGAAAATGCAACAAAAAAAAGTAACATTGGTAAGGTACTTGTATATAGACAATCAATCTCCACATCTGCATTAGAATATGGTAATCCATACCAGTATGAAGAGCACAAAAAAATGTATTCATTTCCTACGAAACAAAGTACTTAAATCACCAGCCATACAACAGTTGAATATCCTAGTGTTTCGTGCAGCTTTAAAACATCCTCAAATGAAAGTCCTTGAGAGTGGGCAAAACTCATCAACTGTTTTCTCCAAAAATTCTCAAGAGTCATTTTCCAGGTGCAGTACTTCGATCATAGCACAAATGAAGGCTACTCTGGCAAGGTTCAGCTGAATTTATCTTCTGCTTTAGCATTGCATCTAGAATTGCAGTAAAAGGAAGGACAAGGCTATCTTGTCAGACGTAACGTGGCCGACGCTTCTGGAGGATAGTGGATGCAACTTCAGATCGAGGTACTTTGACCTGTTAAAACATTAAATGAGGAATATAGTAAGAGAAACTCAAACTTAAGCTTACTAGTTTTGTTTCATCCAAGAGGTGTTACTAATCAGAGAGTTTACTCAGCCAGTAAACGCTAATGTATCTCTTTTTGTATATTTTGTCAGGAAGACATATCAAACAACTAGAGCACCAATGGTGCAGTAGCTCAAACCAAACTAAAAAATAGATGCACTGAAGATTCATTGATCTCATTAGTATGAAATCGTAGCTTATTTGGACCTATTTAAACTAATTGATGAACATTTTATGATTGCATGGTGTCAGCTGGGTATTGCGGGGGGTGGACATCCCCTCCTGGATTGTCCATCATAGAAACATACAGCATGCTAATAGCAAAAGGTAAGGGTATTTCTGGGACATACAGCATGTGGCTTAAGTTTAGGGTTGGCTCTCCTTCCCTCAACACATATGAGTATGCCCATGAATGGTAGGACTGCAGACTACGAGATACAATAGAAACATTTTGTTGGCCTGAGAAAAGACCCACCCACCAAAAAAATAGTAGAGGTGGTGTAGACTTTTGGAAACTATTTTACAATGGACACTGTGTAGAACAGTTGTGAAATGACCACCTGTTGAGATGTTGACTTGTATCTTTGTAACTCCTTTACTGTGGGTGATACTCCCCTTGGGTGTGGGTGATACTAGCCACCACCTGGTGAGATGTAAACTTGTATCTTTAAAATCCTTTTAGTGTGGGTGTGTTCCCAGACACAGCATGAGAGTCACTACTTAACAATAACAGTGATGAGGTTTCAAGAAAATCTAACATTTGCAGGAGGAGGAATTTGGGATGTATTTTAAAAGAACAGCCCCCTCCCAAAAAGTGCAAATGGGTTTTAAATCCTATACACCCATGCACATCACCAACACTAAAAGATTCCTATATCAAATTTTGCATTGTCATATCCCCCTCAATGTCCCCTGCACTTACATATAGGCCTATCAAGTGCTTTGTGCAAAGCTGAGGGTATTTGGGGACATGTCCACCCCCAGGCAAACTTTGGGGTCGGTTCTTCTCCCGCAAAATCCTGTGTACACCACTGCATGCTGTGATCACAGGTAACACGCATAAAACAAACACATGTTTTTCCCAACATTAAGATGCAAATAAAACATCAAGACCGTACTCCCCTCACCCCCTCATTCTCAAGAACAAGGTAAGGAAATGCCTCCTTTGTCCCCAGTAAAAATAATAGAACTAAGCTACTTTAAGTTCATATCACTGCCATACTATAATGCATGTAAAATTATGCTGGTCAATATCACAGTGAGCTACAGTAATCAAGACACTAATTAACAGAACAGTTTTAACATAAAGCAATATTGATGTACTTACATTTGCATTACCACAGGTCCAAAGATTCACATTTAAAGTTTGACAATATTTTGGCAGGGGCTAAAATCCCCTAGTCCTACTTGATAAGCTGCAGAGGACAAACCCTCTTTTGTATCAACTTTTTCAGTTTTGATTACAGTCTGACTTAAGCAGTGCAATCCTATACTTTCAACCAGGGAGTTCCACTGTTTCAACTGCTAGATTTCCTTGAATAACAACTTACTGCCCATCTAATTGTCCAGTAGCTTCTGGTATTTACACACAGTTGCAGTTAGTAGACAATCTGGTATTAGCTCTCTACTGCCACAAGGAACTTAGAATAAACATTTGTCAGGAGACCAGGTAACTTTGCAAGGAAGAGAAATTGTTAATTACCAATCATGCACGATGATGAATTATACCACCTACAGAATCACTCCCTCAAGCAATTTACACTTGAATCAGAAGTAACTAACATCTAAAGCATTAAGTACCTCCCTTTAAACTAACCTAAACAACCTCACAGGACTGACCTCTTGTACACAGACAATTTTAAAGGGAGTGCAGTGTAAAGAAAACAGGGAGTCAAACTGATTTTGTGAAACTGGTTAAAATATTGGGTGGCACAAAATTTGCTGGAAAGGTATCAAAAGTATCCTTTATCCCAAACTGGAGTAGTACTTGGTAATCTGTGCATGCCAGTCGTCCTAAGTAATTTTGAAGATAAATTTATGATGCATCTAGGAGAAAATAGCATTTCAAAATATTTACAACTATGGCCTCAATTGAACATTGGATGACCTTTGACCTTCATTTTTACACCCTGCTGGAAGCCCTTCAAAAGTCGATTCACTAAACCATGTTTGGTAAATATCAGATTCACAGGCTCAAAGCAATCCCTTATCAAAGATGTATCACAGATATTTCCAAGTTTTGACCTCTGACAACCTCTTATGACCTTG
This sequence comes from Stichopus chloronotus, assembly GCA_021234535.1. Taxonomy (NCBI): domain Eukaryota; kingdom Metazoa; phylum Echinodermata; class Holothuroidea; order Aspidochirotida; family Stichopodidae; genus Stichopus; species Stichopus chloronotus. Next base: position 15,946,984 of record CM037834.1, read on the forward strand.
GATCAAAAATCTGTGTACAACCCTAAAGAATCACTACGTAAGAAATATTAACACCAATACAGCGCTATTTGTGGGAGTGGATGCTTTTTGAAGATATTCACATAATGGCCTTTAATGACCCCTAAATGACCTTTGACCTTAACTTCTTGAACACGACATGTAGCCTAATCTTCATCGACCAATGTGTCTGAGTTTAGTTAAAATCCGTCCACGAATGTGCGTCTGAGAGCAATAAAGGCAGTGTGGACGGACATGATGGATGGACGGATGGACGGATGGACGGATTAGACGGATTAGACGGATTAGACGGATTAGACAGATTAGACAGATAGACAGAGTGACGGTGGCAGATCACAATAGCTCAAACAGCTCTTTGAGCTGGTTTGAGCTAAAAATTGGGCAACTGTACAACAATGCTTCCATTACAGGACTTAAAAGTGATACCAGCAACATCAAATTTTGTAAATTTACAGGACGGAGATACCATACTGCCACACTAAATTGCAGCTCAGTGAAGAAGTGAAGAACTGTCAATAGTGGATGACTTGGTGATGTATGTAGATAAGTCCATTTCATTACTCAAAGACAGATACCTTGGTCACGTATCGAGATTAGTTCCACTCACTTCACTTAATGGTAGATACCTTGTTAATGTACATAGATTAGTCCTACTCACTTCACTCAATGGTAGATACCTTGGTAATGTACATAGATTAGTCGTAGTCACTTCAGTCAATCGTAGATACCTTGGTAATGTACATAGATAAGTCCTAGTCACTTCAGTCAATCGTAGATACCTTGGTAGTGTGTGTCGATTAGTTCCACTCACTTCACTCAATGGTAGATGCCTTGGTAATGTACATAGATTAGTCCTAGTCACTTCACTCAATGGTAGAGTGTCCAACTCACTTTAGTCATTGGCAGATAACTTGATGGTATAAGTAAGTCCTGCTTACTTAAGTCAGTAGTACATACGTTGCTGGTGTACATAGATTTGTCCCACTCACTTCACTCAACAGTAGACAGGTTAGTGGTGTATGAAGATTGGTCCCATTCACTTCAATGGTAGATACATTGATGGTGTATGCAAGTTAGTCCCACTTATTCAAGTCAGTGGTAGATACCTTACGAATGTACATACATTTGTCCCACTTGCTCCACTCATTGGTAGATACAATGGTGGTGTACATAGATTAATTAGACTCACTAAATTCTTACACATTTATATCTACTTTCACTTTTCCTTAATACAACTTGCATCTATAGTATCAAAGAAGCCCAATGTACCATTTAACCAGAAAGCCAAAAGGTTTTGTGATTCCTCGTGACATGGTTACATTATAACAAACATGAATTATATATGTTTGCAAGGTTTTCACAGTTTGACCTTGGGTTACATCGAACAACCTTTGACTTCCACCAAGGCAAAAGGAGTCTTCTACTCAGTTTATACAATCCACACATCAAATATGAAATAAGTCAAGGTTAGATTTCTGGAAATACTGTGTTTACACATTTTTACAGTTTGACCTCTAGTGACATCAAATGACCTTTAACTTCGACAAAAAAAAATTGGGATCTTCTGCTTATTACTGCCAACCCACACACCAAGTATTACATCAGTCATGGTTACCCTTCTGGAGATATTGTGTTTACAAGTTTTTTACAGTTTGACCTCTGGTGACCTCAAATGAGCTTTGACCTCGACCAAAAACAATAGGGAAGAATCTATTCAATATGAAAAACCTACACACCAAGTATGACATCAGTAACAGTTACCCTTCTGGAGATATTGTGTTTACAAGGTTTTTACAGTTTGACTTCTGGTGACATCAAATGACCTTTGACTCGACCAAAACCAATAGGAATCATCTACTCAATATGAGCAATACACACACGAAGTATGACATCACAGTTACCCTTCTGGAGATATTGTGTTTGCAAGGTTTTTAGTTTGACCTCGGTGACCTCAAATGACCTTTGACCTCGACCAAAAACAATATGGTTCTTTTGCTCATTATTACCAACCCACATACCAAGTAGTACATCAGCAATGTTTGCCCTTCTGGAGATATTGTGTTTACAAGGTTTTTACATTTTGACCTCTGGTGACCTCAAATCACTTTTGACCTGGACCAAAAACAATAGGGACCATCTACTCGGTGTGGCCAACCCACATACCAAGTTTAAGTTCCCTTGAAATTGCCCTTCTTGAAATATCGTGTTTACAAGCAAAGCATTACATACACACACACACCTACACGCGCACACATGACATCACCATCGCACAGATTCCTTGAGCCTTCGGCAAGGAATCAAAACCAGAAAGCCAAAAGGCTTTGTGATTCCTTGCCACATGGTTATATTATAACAAGCATGAATTATTCACATGACAAGTATGAGATCAACTGCAGTTACTGGTCTTGAAACACCACATTAATAAGCCTTTAACCCAAATGACCTTTATTTTGGTGACCTCAAATGACATTTGACGTCCACTAAAAGCAATAGGGATCACCCTACCCAGTATGGGGAACCTACATATCAAGTATGACATCAGTCAACGTTACTCTTCTGGAGATAATGTGCTAGAAAATTTTCACCTCGGGGGACCTCAAACGACCTTTGACCTCCACAAAAGCAATAGGAGTCATCTACTCAATATGACTAACCCACACACCAAGTATGACATCAGTCACACTTACCCTTCTAGAGATACTGTGTTTACAATGTGTTTACAGTTTGACTCAGGGTGACCTAAAGTGACCTTTATCTCCAGCAAAAACAATAGGGATCACCTACTCAATATGACCAACAAACACACCAAGTATGGCATCAGTCACAGTTACCGTTCTTGAGATATCATGTTTACAAGGTTTTCACATTTTGACCTCTGGTGACCTCAAATGACCTTTGACCTCCACCAAAAGCAATAGGGATCATCTACTTAATATGACCAACCCACACAGTAAGTATGACATCAGTCACAGTTACTCTTCTGCAGATACTGTGTTTACAAGGTTTTTCCAGTTTGACCTCCATTGACCTCAAATGACCTTTGACCGCCACCAAAAACGATAGGGATCATCTACTCAATATGTCTAACCCACACACCAGGTATAATATCAGACACAGTTACCGTTCTTGAGACATCGTGTTTACAAGGTTTTCACATTTTGACCTCTGGTGACCTCAAATGACCTTTGACCTCCACCAAAAGCAATAGGGATCATCTACTTAATATGATCAACCCACACAGTAAGTACGACATCAGTCACAGTTACCCTTCTGGAGATATTGTGTTTACAAGGTTTTTCCAGTTTGACCTCCGTCGACCTCAAATGACCTTTTACCGCCACCAAAAACAATAGGGATCATCTACTCAATATGACTAACCCACACACCAGGTATGACATCAGACACAGTTACCGTTCTAGAAATATCCTGTTTGCAAGGTTTTCACATTTTGACCTCTGGTGACCTCAAATGACCTTTGACCTCCACCAAAAACAATACAGATCATCTACTCAATATGACCAACTCACACACTAAGTATGACATCAGTCACAGTGACCGTTCTTGAGATATCGTGTTTTCAAGGTTTTCACATTTTGACCTCTGGTGACCTCAAATGACCATTGACCTCCACCAAAAGCGATAGGGATCATCTACTTAATATGACCAACCCACACAGTAAGTATGACATCAGTCACAGTTACCCTTCTGGAGATATTATGTTTACAAGGTTTTTCCAGTTTGACCTCCGTTGACCTCAAATGACCTTTGACCTCCACTAAAAACAATAGGGATCATCTACTCAATATGACCAACTCACACACCATGTATGACATCAGTCACAGTTACCGTTCTTGAGATATCATGTTTACAAGGTTTTCACATTTTGACCTCTGGTGACCTCAAATGACCTTTGACCTCCACCAAAAGCAATAGGGATCATCTACTTCATATGAACAACCCACACAGTAAGTATGACATCAGTCACAGTTACCATTCTGGAGATATTATGTTTACAAGGTTTTTCCAGTTTGACCTCCGGTGACCTCAAATGACCTTTGACCGCCACTAAAAACAATAGGGATCATCTACTCAATATGACTAACCCACACACTAGGTATGAAATCAGACACAGTTACCGTTCTTGAGATATCGTGTTTACAAGGTTTTCACATTTTGACCTCTGGTGACCTCAAATGACCTTTGACCTCCACCAAAAGCAATAGGGATCATCTACTTCATATGACCAACCCACACACCAAGTACGACATCAGTCATGGTTACCCTTCTTGAGATATTGTGTTTACAAGAAGTGTCACATACACACATACACACACGCACACGCGCGCACACACACACGACATCACCATCGCATAGATTCCTTCTGCCTTCGGCAAGGAATCAAAAAAGGGTGGAGTTTCACATGGTGCATGAAGCAAGAATATTAACAGCAGATATCTCCTGATTAGACAACAATCTATAGTATTCACTTCAAAATGCCAATAGCCACCTTCTTCACTTTTACTTTACTGAGATTGGCTTTCATGTGGTTATCAACATTTAAAGTAATTACGTGCGTAGGCAAAACGTAACAACATTGAAATTTCGTCTCCAAAAGTTTGGTGAGGCTTTTAATTACACCATTCAGAAAATCTGGGAAAATAAAATAGGTTTCAGTTGGTTAATTTTACCATATGATTTCAAATTCTTCTCACATAACGACAGAAAGTGTAGAATACCATAATGTAGTGGTTGACAGTTTTCATTCAAATCAACGGTGTGCTTCTTTGAGCAAGCCAATGGGAAGTATGCTAGTATTGAATATTCAGTTAACAACTCAGGATCACTGACTCCGCAGGCAAGGTTGTGTTCAGTTCGTAGGTTATTTGTAGATTGAGTGTTTCCTTTCACCAAATACTACAATTCCCGATACCTACCAAGGAGCGACGACTTGAGTAGTCGTTTTTGATACACTAGTGAGACCTGTACTGTTGCATATTCATTATGTAGACGGTTATAGTAAGAACCCTTAATTTTCAAATATGATTTCTGTTTTTAACTGTTTTTATGCCAATCCCGTTGCTTTTGAAAGTAGTTACTCTCATTTTCCTTCATTGACAGACTTAGTCCATTCATGTACAACCTCGAGTGTACATTCAAAAATAAAGAAAAAGTTAAGATCAACCATAATCTTATCTCTTTGGTTTTTCAGTACACACACAATCACTTTAACATCAGACACTGTTTATAGATATCACACATGCTCCACAGCCCCCCCCCACCCCTCCTCCAGCCTCACCTGGAGATGATTGTTTATCAATCATTTGGTAACTGAGGCTTCTATTACAATCAACAGAACTCTAGAGGACCAAACACCTCCACCCACAGAGTTACTCAGAAACATCTAAATTTGCTTTACAACAGCAAGGTGCTTAACAATTTCTAGAGCCTCTCTAATGTTACAAGTGGCATATAATATGATTTGCTCACCTCCTCTCTAGACTTTGTATCTCTCAAGGTAATGACGCCATCCTTAAGCTCCTGTTCACCAATCACAGCTATGAATGGGATAGCAGATTTTTCAGCATGCTGGAGCTGATTCAGCATTTTTGGATTAACTTTATAAAACACCTCTGCCTGTTGGAAGTGAAAAATGTAGTTACTCTGAAACAATGATCTTGATAATGACTAGAAACTGATAAATTTCAACCAACGACAGATTGAACAGAAAACGCTGCAAAAAATTTTTTAGAGAAATTTTTCCCAAACCTTCAGTTGCTAACTTAGTTTCTTTTCATTGTGGTTGCATATTTGCTAATGGCTCCGGTACAAGTCCTTAAAACCAGGATTGGCCACTGCTGCACAATTGTGTTAGATTTAGCACAATGTTTCATATAGCTTATACAAACCGTTCTCCAGACTCCAATCTGACATTTCTTATTCTTTGTGATTTCACAGCATGTGCCTAGGTGCCTTGGCCATAAGTATGCCAATGCAGTGGCTATCTATGTGTTGTTACTTGCAAACTAAGGTATGAACAGAGTTCAACATGACTTGTACACAGACTCATCCCTACCTAAATACAATCGCACCACTTGCAATACTTACATCTTGCAAGTTTTAAAGTAACTTTTTGTAGTTAGTTATGAACTGTATCAGGAATAAGTGCGAAACTTATAAGGTCAATTTCATGCTGTACAGCCCATGTATAAATCAAAGTAAGAGTTGTTGCATGGTTCACTCATGATTCAACAGAATCCTGGAGAAATGCATCATTTTATATGCAAAGCTCCAATTAAACATAATATTAATGTTACCAATAGCGATGTAACAGCACTGAGGTACTATGTCCTTACAGTGAGATACTATGTCCTTATAGAAGAGAACTGCAACTAGAACTCATTAATGACTGTTACACAAAATGTAACTTATTACAGTAATGGCATTACTTGTTACGTCTCAACCCTGCTTTAAATGCATGATTCATATGAACATTACGTTTTTGAAATAGCAGTATCTCATTCTCTCATGAAAGTTGTGCTATACCAGCTCTTGACAACCATGCTCTAGTTTCACTGACTAAAGAATGAGCCACATTTCACAAATTCATACATCTATACATGAAGCCAGCTGTGACTCACAGAAGGAATTGCTCTCTCCAAATGTGCTTACTTGCAGCTGCTCAAGCACAGAGGAAGCATTGTGGGCTTAGAATGTAGACTTGCAGGTCATTCTTTACCCACATCAGGTCAAGAAAAAAAAAAAAAGTAAACTTTCCACACTATATCCCCTTAAAATGTTTAATTTGTTACAGTTTCTTAACTTTGTCACATAAAAAGGTAAATTAGAGAAAATAGGAAGGTTCAGTCAGTGAGGTAGGAAAATTTGGGCACCACAATACTATAATACTTCAATGATGTGAGACAAATGACAAAGCTGGGTATTGCATGAGGTACCACGTCTACATATGAAACATTTAACTTCACAACATGTTTTAACTACTTTTAGAATTTTACCTTGATACCAGCATCCCACAAATCCTTGCAGAGCTTGAGCCTTTCTTCTAACATATTGGACTGGGCAGATGCTACGAGGACTTCCGTCTCTACAGTTCGCACCTCTTCGTCACTTCCCTCCATCTTGGCTTCCATGATTGAAAAGATCCGCTCAATGCCAATGCTTACACCAACACATGGAACCTGGATGACAACAAACCATAAAATATACCATTTTATGCTCTCACACAATATTTCCTAGGCAAATCGTCCTTTCAGCCATTACCATGAAAACTGCAAGGCCTTCAAATCTGTCAACCCTACAATGGCATAAAATTTTAATATATTCAACAAAAAAGGGACCCCCAAATCTGCAGGTTGTTTTAAAGCAGCAGAAGGAAAATCTTTTCCAGTAGCAGGTCCCTACATGGAGTACTAACCATGTAGCCCATCTTCACCTCCTTCAAATTTCCATTTCCTACTATTATAGCATTCTCTTGTGTTTCCCAGTTTCAGCATCCCATTTCAAACTGACAAAAGACATTTTTCAAACAAAATTTTGAGATTGCAGAGTGAGATGAAACTAAAATTATCAGCTATCTGTGATGTAACCAAACATCTATGTCTTCAGAGAAAGGTACCTCAGGTGAGGGAAGAACAGTTCTATTATAGAGCACATAATTCAAGACAACCTGATGTCTGGCTGAGTGTTTGGTGCTGGCTAATGAGTAAGAAAATATTTTTCTCTTTCCTGGCTGACTGGAAGCATAGACACTACAACTTTCATATTGAATCATTTTACAAGTTGCAACTACATAGTCAAACTTCCAAGCAAATCACAAACTATTACCCAAAGCTATAAAAGGCTATAAAAAATAGCCTGTAAAAATTTTGTTTACACACAAGGTATTGCTTATTTTTCTGAAAGATACATCAAGGATGAAAGGAACTGAAGGCTTATATCACAACCATACTCATTGTTTGATAAAAATTTTGTTTTATTTTAAATTATGCATGAGCTTAACTTTCCAGGTGCATGACTGAAAAGATGTGATTGTAGAACCGATATTACTACTGTAGGAATCTTTCACATCACCTGAATTTACCTTTTTCCCCTTAGCTGCGAACATTCCGACCAAGCCATCGTATCTTCCGCCTCCAGCCACGGATCCTACTCCAATCTGTTCTTTGGTCTTATTGGTGGACTTAACTAATTCCGCACCTGAAAAGGAAACAACAGGGCTAAATCATTCCTTAGTAATCCACAAATTGACTAACCATCAATCAAGTTCTTCTAACTGTAGTATACGAGATTCTAACAGTAGAGAAACTAATATTTATGTACTTTTGTTGAGAGCAAATTTGATAGCTAGAATGTCTATCATATCTGTGATTATAAACCAATAGAAAATTTGTTACCTTCTAACACAGCTTCATATATTACACCGGTGTAGTAGTCTAGACCACGAGCTAAGCTCATGTCAAATCTAACCTAAATGGTATTGTGAAAAGAGAAAACACATGGGATACAAATTAAATTTGACATTATCAAATATCAATATTTCAAAGATGTACCAATATCAATATTTCTAAGACATAATGTCAAGTAAGTTCAGACTATGTCCATTTCTTGCAATAACATGACCCCCTGGGGATCACAGTCAACATGTAGGTTTATTAACCTTTAGGCCTCTTTTACAAATCAAGATTTGTTTTGTAAATATCAAGACTGGGAGATATAAACAACATTTGAGGCCTGATAACTGAACATTACCCATAGTAGTATTTTCTAAAACCAAAAAGAGAAACTGTTAATTAGCTATCTCCATATCACCTGATAATCCTTTGCTTTTAAAGGAGAATACCATACAGCTTTTGTATAACTGGACATCTATTTGTACCAGAAAAAAGCATGTATATATATTTATAAGCAAGTATTATCTCAAAGACATCAAAAGGCTGCATGTAAATCACATATACACTGCATATAATCCCTAGATCTGTTTACACTTGATATTTGCGGTTAGATTTGTTCATTATTGATTATAACAATTCCTTAGCTTTGCAGATTTTCTACAGTTGTTTTGAGAAGACTGCAAAGTATCAGACTTGAGAAAAATGTCAAGAAGAGTTTGTAGTAGGAGTGAGTAAGAGTAAGCCAATAGATTCACAAACATGTGAACACAGGAATGTGTGTACTAATTAGTACTATATAGGCCTAGGACGTAGGAGGGTCCATCACAGTGAAATTGGCACATGTGTGAGTGTCAATGAGCACTTTTCACCACACATCTTGCTAAGTTTTAAGTCACCCTATGGTGACTTCAAATGACATTTGATCAACCTGAAAAAGAATACCCATCTTCTTCTCTCTATGGTCTACCTCCACACCAACTTTCCCTTTTGAGATATTGTGTTTACCAGCCAAGGCATCACACGCACATGCACACATGCACAACATCATAATCACATAGATTCCTTGCCTGTCTTCAGCAAAGAATCAGTTAGCAGTTTTCTCTCTCTAGTGGATAAGTCTCTGAGACAATTTGTCATTCGCAGATCATTTTGTACCATAAATCTGTTAACAAGATACGCTTATACTCTACTTGGCGGAAAGAATTCCAAAAAGGTTTTCAAGATGTATATTACAACTACCTATCCTCCTTTAACATCCCCACACCAATCTCTAACATCCATCAAAAAGAATGAAGTCATTAACGCTACAGATATCGACAGTACAAGATACATTACCAAAAGAAAGAATCACAAAGGGTAGTGGAAGGTAGTAAACACTGAATGACATTTACCAACTAGCATTGGCACAGTAAAAATTTTCTTATCTGCAGTACTTACTTTATCTGTAACACCAAATATGTCACAATAGTGCAAAAGTAACTTCATTTGATTAAGCCCTTCTTTTGCCACTGAGCTCTGCACCAGTTGCTCATCATTCAGCAACTTTTCCACCAATTCTGTAGAACCTACAGTGGAAGCAAAAACATTTCTAATCGCAAGTAATAAATCCAGTGAAGAACCAGAAAGCCAAAAGGCTTTGTGATTCCTTGCTACATGGTTATATTATGTCAAACATGAATTATCCACATGACAAGTATAAGATCAACTGCAGTTATTTTTCTTGATACACCACAAGCCTTTAAAACAAAATGACCTTTATTTTGGTGACCTGAAATGACTGTGACATTTGACGTCCACCAAAAGCAATAGGGATCACCTACCCAGTATGGCCAACCCACACATCAAGTATGACATCAGTCAACATTACCCTTCTGGAGTTAATGTGTTGGCAAGGTTTGACCTCGGGTGACCTCAAACGACCTTTGACCTCCACCACAATCTGTAATCTACACATCAAGTAAGACATCAGTCAAGGTTAGACTCCTGGAGATATTGTGTTTACACATTTTTACAGTTTGACCTCTGGTGACCTCAAATGACCCTTGACCTCAATCAAAACAACAGAGATCTTCTGCTCATTATTACCAACCCACACACCAAGTATAACATCAGTCATGGTTACTCTTCTGGAGATATTGTGTTTTCAAGTTTTTACAGTTTGATCTCTGGTGACCTCAAATGACCTTTGCCCCTCACCAAAGATGATAGGGATCATCTAATCAGTATGACCAAGCAACACACTAAGTATGACATCAGTCACAGTTACCCTCTCGGAGATAATGTGTTTACAAGGTTTTCACAGTTTGACCTTGGGGACCTCACATGACCTTTGACTTCCACCAAAATCAAAAGGAGTATGCTACTAACTATATACAATCCACACATGAAGTATGACATCAGTCACAGTTACCCTTCTGGAGATACTGTGTTTAAAAGGTTTTCACAATTTGACCTCTGATGACCTCAAATGACCTCTGATCTAGACCAAATACAAAAGGAATCATCTACGAAATATGAACAACCCACACACTAAATATGACATCAGTCACAGTTACTCTTCTAGAGATATTGTGTTTAAAAGGTTTTTACAGTTTGACCTCTGGTGACCTCAAATGACATTTGACCTCCACCAAAAACAATAGGTATCATCTGTTAAATATGAACAACCCATACACATAGTTTGACATAAGTCACAGTTACTCTTCTGGAGATATTGTGTTTACAAGATTTTCACAGTTTGACCTCTGGTGACCTCAAATGACCTTTGACCTCCACCAAAAACAATAGCGGTCTTCTGCTTACTATGACCAACCCACACAGCAAGTATGAGATCAGTCATGGTTACCCTTCTTGAGATACAGTGTTTACAAGAAGCGTCACACGCACACACGCATACACACATACGACATCAGGACTGCATAGATTCCTTTTGCCTGCGGCAAGGAATCAGAAACAATGCAGAAGGTAAACTTCAAAGCAACAGCACTGATAAACACAGACAAGCAAAAGAATCCAAAAAATTACACCAAACAGACAATTACTAGAACAGGGAAAGCAATAAAATGGTAATGACAAAATGAACAGACATATAACAATAGAACAGACATATATAACATACACACATATGACCAATCATGATATTAACAATCCTTTCCCACCAATGCACCTTCTACTGACATTCATTTAAGTAAAGTATTGACTGAGCTTCAAAACTAAATATGCTGTCACTGTGTGTAACATAACAATGGGTAACACAACATAATTGGAGATATCGCTCTTTACAAACTCAAAATTGCTGCAAGTTAGGCAATGCACTACTACAGATGTTATTCAAATTTACCAACTGATACCATTCTAAATGTCAAGTGCATCACTGACATATTCAACTCTTGTTACATCATTCCTGGACATTACCATGAAGTTGCACATATTCCCCAATCTTGTCTGCTGAGATGGGATCCAAACCTTTGTCGTCGATCATTTCTCCGCGAACATCTTCCCAAAAGGTCTACACGGAGAAGAAAAGGTAAGCAAGGGTTATGTTTGTACTGCTTATGTGTTTCCTTGAAATACAGTTGTCATGCTTTCTTTTCAAATCAGAAACAAGCCAATGCTTATCTTGTCTGGTAACTTATGCAACAACAAATGACTCACATCCACCATGCCCAGAGCACTGGTAACCTGTACCACTGCTACTAGTGCCATCTGGTCTAAAATTGTGCAAGTGCCTCCTTCCCATGAAGCCAAGCTTAACCTGATGTGCTAGGGATGATATGGAGTTGGGAGGGACCTCTGTTGCCACACCCCCTAACTCCTAAGGAGTAAGGACAAAGATTCTAAGCTGCCACAAAAGAATGTACCTTTTTTTAACTTTTGACCTTCAACAAAAAACAAGCTCCTTGTACTCAGAAATGTACATCTATATGCCACATATGAGATCTGTCCAAGCTTTCCTTCTTGCAATACCATGTTTACAAGGTTTCAGTACCAGTACCAGTATTTTGGGAACCGGTGCTACACAGTGTCAATTTAAATGATCAATTACTACTACTGGCACAACCAGGCACCTTTACCAATCCATCTGATACCAACTTACCGGGATCGGTACCATTTAAAAAAAAGAAAACATTTATTTTCTTTGAAATGTGCTATTAATTCTCATATTCTAATCACAAAATTGTCTAAACATATGAAACTGTCAACAAGCAGTAAAACATTCTAAAAGATATATCGCTGTTTTGTTGATATGCATCTAACAAATTTTTTTGGCCCAAACAGTCTAGAATTAATTTTGTTAACAGTAGGTGAACAAAATTCAGAGAAATAGCATATGTTCTCGCAAACTATGATACTTTAACATCATATATGTAAACAAGAAGCTAGCTATTCACACACAGAAGAACATTAACTCACCAACACAGGCAGCGTTTGCAAAAGGAACACATAAGCAAAAAAATCCATGCTTAGAGCTTAGATGCACCTCAAAGTAAAATAAGGTCCTTTGATACACTGATATTAATGATATATCCGGTATAGAACACCACACCTATGTTATCGATATTGATTTTCCTTCATACCAATATATAGATAACATCGATATATAGTTAAAAAAACAAATATATACTACCTACACAACATTAATTATTTTAACACCAGCTCACGAGATTGTAACAGCAGCAAAAATAACTGAGTCTTTTTGCTTGCGTATCTTTCTGCGCGGTCAGCTCCTAAGTCGAAAACATCTAGCTGTGCTGTTGGACACCAATGAATCGCTGTTCAAAGAAAGCCTGGACATATTCTTTTCTTACTTCAGCGTGACTTATTCTCTGTTGCTATGTACCTAACTCTGTTCCAGCCATCTACTTGCAGTACTACTGTAGTACTGCACAATGGCAAGGTGGCTGTAGTGTTAAGTCACCATATCCAGCTTCCCCTCATTGCAGCAAGAGGCTTTTTACTTGGCATGCACAGTCACTGCAGGTTCTCAAATGTCAATGCAATCTCTGTAAATGATGAAGGTAGGCAGAGTTCCAATTTACATCCTGACTATAGCGCGCCTTGCATCGAATTATGAAAGTAAGGTTTTCCTGCCACTCGGATGCATTATAAACTTGTCAAAAATCGCAGGAATAGGTAAACGAATCCTATGGACTCCCATTCACTCCACGCCTGTCAGTCATTCTACATTGGGATCTTGGGGGCGGGGCATAGACAGCTCGTTCAGATCTAACCCTGCGAACTACAGCTGAAAATTCCATTGAAACAGCACAGTGATTTGCTTGCTTCAAGTACTGTACGATGCATATACAATACAGCAGTTTTGTTGAATGGTCCCCCATATAGTGCCCCCGATTTCAAAAATGGAAAATTCTGTGTTTTTCCCTTTTAAACTTTCCCATTTCCGTGAATTTCCGTTTCCAACATAAATGGCAATTGCAAGTTACTTGTGTGAGAATTGCTCCGCATGTGTACAAAAGCGCGCAGAGATATAGAATCCACACACACAGTGTAGCGTTAGGATGAAACCTCCATCAGCATAACGAAGGCTTGAACAAAAGAAATCATTCCATATTGCTTCAAAATTTAAATGCTCCACAAAATATTGCATACTTCATGTAAGCCAAACTTGATGACATGCATTTTTAAAGTTTAAATGCACAGAAAGGTCTCTTTGAAAAAATACAAAAGATTGCCCAAAGCCTTCCGAAAAGTTACAGTGACTGTATCCTAACGTAGTTTCATGTATTGGGAATAGCCTAACTACCTCGGAGATTACGTGCACCATTTCATCACCCATGAAAGAACAGCCAACTATTTGCAAGTTAAAGAATTCATGTTATTTAATAAACAGTCAAATGTATTCTACAGTTTTTCAGTCCCAGAGGCTGAAAATATTGAGATTCAAGATTGAATTTGTCGACAGACAGTTTTGTTGAGACAACAATAGCGTTAATGAGAGGGCCAGGCATATTGTAGTCAGTGCTAGAGTGCATGGGGAATGCTAGGTGTTTTCGTCAGCTGCAGCTGGTCTGCTTGGGTCGACTTTCGTATTATGCTAGCAAAGTGTTAGTTAGTTTCCTTAATATATCAATAGTAAAGTTAATGCAAGAAACTTACGACTGTAAACCATGCACATTTCATTAATTTTACCTTTTTTCGGCCAAAATATCTACATTGTAGAAAGTTTCTCTAAAATTGGTAAATTCTGTGAATTTCCTTCCTTCAAAAGTTCAATTTCCTGTTTTCCCGGAAAGACCTATAGACCAAATATTATCGATATTTTCAAATCGATATATCGATATCGAATTTTTTAAATACCAACAGACCTTAAAGTCAAAATAATGTTTCCATCAAATACTTAGATCACAAGGTGCACCAATTGAGGCCTAAGCTACATGAGCATCTGCCACTTTTCATTCTTTTTTAAAGCTTATAAAAATCTTTTATCCTTCTGTCATGATGAATCCGAGATTAGCACGTATGCTATATAAAAAAAAATACAACTGCTAACCCCAAATTATGAGGGGCTAGATTGCACTGATTCTTTAAAATTTGAATGTACTTAATTAAGAAGGTAATATAAAATGCTGCTTGTCACCTCGATACTCTTTCAACTTCCATGAACCGCTCTAGGAAATCCCATACCCTCTACCATGGCCAAAGAGTCTTATCTTGTGTGAGAAAAAACAAATACCTGCAGTAGTTCAAGAAAAATACCACCAAAGTTTCCAGCTGTATTTGCAAACATTTAAATCTTCTTTGACAACTTTCTGTCTCTTTTTCTTATGTAAGATATGAGCTTAGCCAAGTCCTCTTTTTTTTTTCCAGCACTACCCTTTCATTTTCTTTAGAAGTGTTGACAGCAGAACATTTACCAATGCACTGCTTTCCTTACCCCATCTTGCTTGCCTCCATCCCTTTCTGTTTAAGCCACCATACCAATAACTGGTTGCACCCGCCTGTCCCAGTTCTGTTGTTTTTGTCTTTTCAATAGCAGAGTCTTTGTGACTCCTTTTTTTGTTCCTTTAAATATCACAGGCAAGGCTTTATTGAAACACCTGGTTGACCTAAGAGCAAAGGTACTTTGAAACAAGTGTTCAAGTCAACATGCAGCTTCAAACATGGCACAGGGTACGTAAAGTATTTTTATGGGTAACTTCAAACAGAATTCATCGCTAGGAATAAAGAAGTACCTTGCTTTCAATGGACGCTTCCTTTTGTAAGGGAACATTGCAAAGTATATGGACTCAAATGACATATTTTCCAAGGAAGCACAGGGTTGATATTGAACTATCCAAAAAAATCCCCTCAATACTTATAAATTGTTTAAATGATGTCCACGATAATCCCTTTCTGGTTGGTATAAAAATTTTGTACCACAACTTGACAAGTTTTAAGCAACCTACTCTTACTAGTTTATTCATGCAAGATCTTTGTTTTACTAGTAATGATAATATACAGGAAAGACTGACAGAAAAGAGTACGATTAATGTAGTCTGTAGCAGTTGAATGCTTTAAGTCTGTACATTGTTAACTACTGGATACATTGGCAACTAACACACAAGGGTAGTACAAGCGTTGGGTTTACGACAATCTTTTCATTATGCAGAAACTTGCAATCGATATAATCCTCTCATCAACTTACCCTCTGGGTTAGGATTACTGGAGTTGGTTTTACGATCTAGTAAATTAAATCTAATTCTAGAAATGCAAGCTACTTATGCGATCAAAAGTCACTTTGCAGAGAGTTTGTATTTACAGGCCTAGGCTGATATTTTTCCAATTGATATTGAATATAGGGTTGGGCAGTACCCGGAAAGTCACTACAGGTATTCGCAGCACGTCAGTACAGGTATTTGTCGAGGTAACGGTACTGATCCTGTGTTCGAAGTGAGAAAAACATGAGGCTCTGTGCGCTATATTATGTGGTAGTAATGCAGTAACTTGTATCTTCAAGTAAATGCATTGACAGAAAAAAAAGAACCACAAAACGGAGGGCAAAAAGTTTCATTTGTGCAGTTTCAGAAGGGTTTGAGAGTAGTACTATACATAGCAACTAAATCGGCAACCATATTTTTGCCGATTCGATCACGTGTCCTAGAAATTCAATAACAAGTCGCCACTCAGCAATAAGTTCTGATAGTAAGTCAAGTGATCTGATTAATGCACATTGCTTAAAAATTATTTTGTTACATAAAATCCTTAAAAACTTGTTTTGCTGAGACTTCCTCCAGAAATACAACGTCGCTGTCTATGCCGCATATATACACAACGTAACTTTCATGATACAAGGTCTTTGGGTCATTTAACACAAATTACTGTATGTGCATTGATTGTACTTTCGCCGCTTGAAGCGAGTCACTGTGCTATTTCAATGGGAAAATTTTACCTGTTGTTTGCCACCTCAGTTTCAAGCCGAGCAAGCTGTCTATGCCCCACCCCAAAGACTCCAATGTAGTATAACTGACAGCGCAAAGTGAATGACATTGTGTATGAGTTCATAGATCAATTTGTTAACCTCACTTACCCCGAATTTCAATAGACAATCATGAGTTTATAACAGAAGTGGTAGGCTGGACTTACAATCATAATTAGATGTAAGGCCAGGAACTTTGCAATGATCATGCATCATGGAAATTCCAAATCCAACTTACGCATTTATGTAAATGAAATTTTCATTATTAGTGGGGTCAATTCAGTGATGCTAAAGTGTTCCCGTTTGTCGCAATCAATATCTGGATTAGCGCAGGAAATCTTTTCTTCCAATGAGCGTGCCTGCCGTTATATTGAGCTGGTATAGTCAAGGTTGCCAGTTTGACATTTGAAACACCAAAATTGCCAAATTTGGGGTTTTTTTTTTATCTTTGTGGGCCAGTAAAAATTAAAAGTGCACACCATACAACATTTTTGGGGACCCAATGTGAATGACTATAAACACCCGCTTCATCACTAAATTTCGAGACAAACCCTTTTTTCCCCACTTTAATAGTCACCGGAGTGGGATGTTACAGGTTTACAATTTACCCCTCCACTTGTAGCAATAATAGATTGAGTATGTAACGATGTATATCGTATTACCAAGTATTGAAAATGCTGAGAAGTGCTATACTGTACAAAAGTACAAGGTCAAGTTTCCTCAAGTAGTAGCTAGTTTTGTTTTGGCATTTTTTTTCCAGGTGATATGGCGTGCAATTTGTCCGGTATCTCCACAAACAAACTGGCAAACCCTGATTGTAGCCATTATAAGCTCTTTGATTGGGTAATGAATGAAAGTAAATATGGGACAGTTATAGCAGCACAAAAAGCTAGCCAGAAAGCCAAAAGGCTTTGTGATTCCTTCCAACAGTTATATTATAACAAACATGAATTATCCACATGACAAGTTTGAGATCAGCTGCAGTTATTCTTCTTGAAACACCACATTAATAAGACTTTCATCCAAAATGACCTTTATTTTGGTGACCTCAAATGACATTTAACATCCACCAAAAGCAATAGGGATCACCTGCCCAGTATGGCCAACCCACACATCAAGTACAACATCAGTCAACATTACCCTTCTGGAGATAACGTGTTAGCAAGGTTTGACCTCAAGTGACCTCAAACAACATTTGACCTCCACCAAAACCAAAAGGAGTCTTCTACTTAGTATATACAATCCACACATCAAGTATGACATCAGTCAAGGTTAGACTCCTGGAGATATTGTGTTTACACATTTTTAAAGTTTGACCTCAGGTGACGTCAAATGACTTTTGACCTCGACCAAAATTACAGTTATCTTCTGCTCATTAGTATCAACCCACACACCAAGTATAACATCAGTCATGGTTACCCTTCTGGAGATATCGTTTGACAAGGTTTTTACAGTTTGAAGTCTGGTGACCTCAAATGACCTTTGACTTCCACCAACATCAAAAGAAGTATTCTACTCACTATATAAAATCAACACACCAAGTATAACATCAGTCACATTTACCCTTCTGGAGATACTGTGTTTACAAGGTTTTAACAGATTGACCTCTGGTGACCTCAAATGACCTTTGACCTCCACCAAAAAAGATAGGAATGATCTACTCAATAAGACCAACCCACACACTAAGTATGACATCAGTCACAGTTACCCTTCTGGAGATATTGTGTTTACAAGGTTTTTACAGTTTGACCTCTCATGACCTCAAATGACCTTTGATCTTCACCCAAAAACAGTAAGGATCATCTCTACTCAATATTACCAAGCCACACACCAAGTATGACATCAGTCACATTTACCCTTCTCGAGATATTGTGTTTACAAGGTTTTTACAGTTTGACCTCTGGTGACCTCAAATGACCTTTGACCTCCACCCAAAAACAATAGGGAACATCTACTCAATATAACCAATCCACACCAAGTATGACATCAGTCACAGTTACCCTTCTGGAGATATTGTGTTTACAAGGTTTTTACAGTTTGACCTCTCGTGACCTCAAATGACCTTTGATCTCCACCCAAAAACAGTAAGGATCATCTACTCAATATGACCAACTCACACACCAAGTATGACATCAGTCACATTTACCCTTCTCGAGATATTGTGTTTACAAGGTTTTACAGGTTGACCTCTGGTGACCTCAAATGACCTTTGACCTCCACCCAAAAACAATAGGGAACATCTACTCAATATAACCAATCCACACCAAGTATGACATCAGTCAGTTACCCTTCTGGAGATATTGTGTTTACAAGGTTTTTACAGTTTGACCTCTGGTGACCTTGAATGACCTTTGACCTCCACCAAAAACGCTAGGGATCATCTACCTACTATGACCAACCCACACACCAAGTATTAGATCAGTCATGGGTACCCTTCTTGAGATATCGTGTTTACAAGCAGGGCGTCACACACACACGTGCAAACCCACACACACATGCATCACCATCACATAGATTCCTTCTGCATTTGGCAAGGAATAAAAAAACATACCTGCACATCCAAGTGTACACACACAATTGTGACCACAAAGGTCTATAATCATCACAAGTTTTATACTCAACTTTCAGCAACTAGACAAATGACTATCCTGGAAAAGAGAGTACTTACTTTGTCTAATTTGTCTACTGACGAACATATTGTCCTGAATTTATCCTTAGGTACACCACAGACTTCAAAGAGGCCATCCAATATCAATCTATGGTTTACCTGTGCCAATGAAAAGAGATAATTAAAAGTTACTTCAATTACATATATGCTGTATTCTTGTGTTGATCAAAGAACCAGATTTGAACAATTCTGGTAGTGAGGATGTAACATGAGCAGACTTTTACATTAAATATGACACACCACAGAGTAAGGATGTTCATGCATACTTGATCTCAAATTTAAAAGTGAATATATTCACGAACAATAGCCTTTTAATTATGAGACATGAACGTCTTTTCATTAGTTTTGTAACCCACTTCAGGGAATTACCTAACTTTACCATGGGCCAGTTACTTAAGTATTAGTATAAACAAAGCATGACAATCGTGTGTGCAGCAGTTGCATATTTTAGAGACGAATGGCAAAAAGAACCTTTTTTGAAACACACAACACACTTAGCCCCAGCAGAGTGCTAGTGAGGATACGACACTACTTCCATGGTGTGCATTATTGTCTTGGTGAATGTCCATACCAACATGTTGACCATCTTATATGTACCACCGTTAGGGAATTATGTACCACCATTAGGAAATATACAAAATCTTGATTTGGGGGCTATATTTTATAATCAAGATACAAACAAATTATGAGAAATGCGCAACCTTTTCTGGAGATACAGTATCATCATGTTTACCGGGTTTTCACAATTTAACCTCTGAAGACCTCACATGACCTTTGACCTGTATCAATAACATTATGGTCCTTCTACTCAAAGTGCTATACCTACATACCAAATATGAGATCTGTTCAAGCTTCCTGTCTTGAAATATTCTGTTTAAAAGGCTTTCACAATTTGACCCCTGGTGACCCCAAATGACCTTTGACATCTAACAAAAACAATGGGGTCCTTCTACTGAATGTGCTACAGCTACATACCAAATATGAGATCTGTCCAGTTTCCCTTCTTGAAATATTGTGTTTACAAGTTTTTCACAATTTGAACCCTGTTGACCTCAAATGACCTTTTACCTCCATAAAAAACAAGAGGGTCCTTCTACTCAATGTGGTTCACCTAATCACTAAATATGAAATCTGTCCAAGTTTCCCTTCTTCAGATATTGTGTTTACAAGGTTTTCACAATTTGACCCCAGTTGACCTTAAACGACCTTTGACCGCAACCAATAACAACAGGATTCTCCTACTCAACGTGGTACACCTACATATCAAATATCAGATCTGTCAGTGTCCCTTCTTGAGATATTGTGTGTACAAGGTAAGGCATCATGTACATACATACACACACACACACACACCCACATCCATGACTGCAAAGGTTACTATTATCCTCAAAACCAAAAATGATGTATTTCGGCCAATGAAATTCACTGTCTCAGAGTATTCCATAGGTGGCACTTTATTCAGCCAATTAGAGAGCGTGTCCTGTAAAACTGGATGTAAACATTGTTTTGTCAACAATGAAATGAGAGGTTCTGAAGGAATAAGAAGTGTTTTGCCCATATTACCATGATTTTATGGTGACATTAGACCATTCAAACAGGGTTCATGGTTGAAATATCTGCATTCAGTTCATGTGTAAAAAAATTTATGTAGTGGTTAGGCAGAAGAAAGTGCCAGAACTTTTTATAACCTTTAGGAAGTCCTATCTGAAAGTGGAGTGACCAGAAGGAGTAAATACCAAATTTACGGTGATTTTGAGCTAATCACTACCTACATCGTACCACACATGAACCCAAAGATATATTTAAAAGAATGTGTATCCTGTTGAAATGGCTTAATATTGCCAGAAATCCTAGTAACATGGACTAAACACTTCACTTTTCTTTAGGACCTTTTTTTTTTTCATAAGAAAATATGAATACCATCCAAGCCACCTGGATGATTATAACATTTTCTGCATTTGAAGTCTGGTAACCTCAGATGACCTTTCACTTACAGTAAAAACAATTGGGCTTTTCTGTTCAATATGACCAACCCACACATCAAGTTTGAAAAGTATCCACCATTCTTGTGGTGCAACTATTGTGAGCACAAAGTTTTTAGTGCTAACCCCAAATGACCTTTTACCTCCAAAAATTGTTGGCTTCTTTCTCTCAATATGGCAAACCCACATATCAAGAATCCATCATTCCTAACTTGCAGTAATGTGTGCACAAGCTTTTCAGTGTTGACCACACATGACCTTGACCTGCACCAAAAAATAGGGTTCTTCCTTTTAATATGGCCAATTAACATGTCAAGTATGAAATATCCATCATTCCTAACTTGAGATATTGTGTCTCTAATCTGAGATATTGTGTGTACAAAGTTTTAAGAGTTGACCTGTGGTGACCCTAGATGACCTTTCACTTCCACTAAAAACAATAACGTCCTTCCTCTCAATATTGCCAACCCATATATCCATATATAAAGTGTGAAAAGTATCCATCATTCCTAACTTGAGATTAAAGCCTTTTCGACTGCCTGCCCAATAGACTATTTGTTAATCTTACAGTGATTGCAGATTGTTTTGTGCCCAATTTATTAATTCAAGAGCATACTAAACATGAAATCACACCAAGCTTCCACTTTGTGGCACACAATTTCACCGACAGCTGACCTAAAAATAACTTTTGACTTAATACCTGAAACAGTAGCAATCTAAAACTTGATATGGTACATGTAAATACTAAACAGAAGTTTCCATTTTTTGCTACTATGCTAACACGCTAGGCAATACCGTCACACACGCACACTCACGTCAATGTGATTGCAAAGTTCATCAAAAATAAATCAGACACACTCAAAAAACATTTTAGATAAGCATGGTTCCTATCTACAGT
Organism: Stichopus chloronotus; assembly: GCA_021234535.1. NCBI lineage: Eukaryota > Metazoa > Echinodermata > Holothuroidea > Aspidochirotida > Stichopodidae > Stichopus > Stichopus chloronotus. Next base: position 15,969,374 of record CM037834.1, read on the forward strand.
AGAATGAATCACATCACTATAGATATCTGTTTGAAAATATATGATTATGCATTATAATTTGAACAGATTTTTATCCAGCAAAGGAGATTCATACTAAAATCAGCCTTTTATTAATTTGTAAGTGCACAAAATCATAATTAAAGTTATGCCTTCAAAGTAAATGATATTATGATATTAACACATTTTCAATTCACAGCACACCTCCTGATATGGCAGAGAGTCACAGAGCATTACATTCCTCATGCCATGGCCTTAAATCCTCATTTTCCAAGCTGAGACATAGCTCCGGACAAAAAAATGTATTTCCCATTGCTAACTCTGGTAACTCTAATGTGATCTATGTAACAATGTGGCAATAGGGAGTTGCTACAGATGGATTAAAATGAAATGTAATTCTTGCATATGGCCACTATTATCAACTTTTACTTTCTTTGTATTCCTTTGTAAATTCATTCAATGTGACATCTGGTTGGGTACATGACAGTTGTGTCTGTGCACATCAAGGCTTCAAATCAGAGTTGTGATAAATATTCATCAGCAAGACTTGCTCACAACAACTAGATTTTTCCTCAGCAAGGTCAAAGTTCCCATTGTCCAAAATGTTGTCTAGATGGAAATGTGAAAGTCAGTTACATAGCTGGCACCTCTTGTTATCCAAATCCATCCAAATCAAAGCATCCAAATCACCATGTACATGCACTGATTTGTTTTCATCAAGTTCATACTGTTAAGGGCAGTTGCTAATTTGCTATGCTGTACAGAGTTGGCTTATTATACTCCTCCTACAGTGAACAAAATAAACAAGAAATGTGTCTTTGCATGTCTGTGTTGCTACATCACACACAAGACAAGATGTAGACAAAGCAAACAATGCCATTGTTACTCCATCTGTATTAACTCCCTGGAGGCACTATGCAATTCAATGGATTATCATTAGTTCAAAGTCCAGCCAATCCTTTACGAAATTCAAACTTATTTTTACAGCTATAAATACCTCATCACAAAAATATTTTAACAGTAGTCCAGTTGAACTAAGGCAACATGCATTAGCTGTAAACTGCTCTATTTAGACAGACTTCCATGAAAACTGTGTTTTTTTTTTAAGTTTGTGGGGTGCATTGAGATATTTATGTATTTTGTGATGCATGATGTAATAACACAGTATAACTGTAATTACTCTTCAACAATCACTGTCCTTTCCCTGTGATTTTACCAAATGGCAAAGATTACCATGCGTATTTTCACAAAACTTTCATGGCCCCATTTCTGCTATGCTCTTTGCAAGAAAAATGTCCTTCTGAGTGGACAGTTGCTGTTCAATTTTATAATCAGAAAGTCAAATGACTTTATACATATCTCCTTTCCTTTATCTCCATTTTCCATTCAGTACAATCACTTTAGAGGGAAATAGGGCATTTAGAATACACCAACATGAGATACAAAATAAAATAGCAGTAATCATTGTTAAAACATTCAGTGTCATCAATAAACATCTACCAAAGCTTCATCTCCTCAAAACGTTATGCATGTGATGAGAAACGGAAGGTGCATCATTTGAATTTTGAAAAGTTTGGGTGCGCAAATTAGTGTTGAGTAAGAAATAACTGAATTTCTATCTGTGAGAAGCTTATTTCTTGAAAAGAAGTCTACAGTCCTTCCTTATTTTGAATAGTCTATCATTCTAAGTCCACAACCATTGGTTTCGAAATATTTTCTCTAAAACAAACCCCTATTTCCCTTTAAACAAAAGCAACCACTGCACCAAGGAAGGGCCCATATCAAAATGACAAGCCCTAGAAGGGCACTGTGGTTCCTTGCTTGAAAATTATTTTAACTGTAGTCAATTAGGTTAAACCAAGGTTAATCCACGATTTACCACATGCCCAAGAAGTTTTGGCCTCTCTTTATCCCTAAGAATGCTGATCAGCCAAAGGCAATCAACTACCATAGTACTAACCTGAAAAAAAAACATTGTAACATACAATCTGTAGAAAAAGTATCACTTTGCACAATGTAATACTTTATGGTCATATGTCTCATTCTAAAGTTAAATCCACAAATGTTGAACACTGCAAATGGTTTCACTACCACAATGCTCATTTGACAAATCTACTACATTGTCAAATAAAATATGCAGAAAAAAAACGTTTTGCATGTTTTCAAAAAAGTCAATGTGGTCCCATATGGGACCAATAATCCTGAACAATCTGAAGGAACCACTACCACAGCAGTATTATATTTCACCTTAATACCATACGATCTGTAGGGGGAGAAACATTTTGAATGATTTCATAAAATGGAACATATAGCTTGTTTGGATCTTGGACACAAAGATCTTGAACACCCTGAAGGCACCACTACCATAGTAGTAATTTGGCATAACCTCAATTTACTACTAAGCAATCTGTAGAAGAACCACTTAGCATACTTGCAATAAGTGGGCCCTTTAGACCACTTTATAGTCCACATGTGACCTGTGATGCACAAATTGTCTACACTTACTGATGCCTCAACAATTGTAAACTCTGTACACTCTCACAACACTATACTATATGGCAGTTTCTATAGGCAGTGCACAGTAGTCCAGTGTTGCCATAACATTACTGTTTAAGGCTACAGTAAGACCCTTACAGTTTGCCTCTCTGGCTTGACCTCCAACAAAACAAAAATTTATCTTCAGTCCATAATGCATACATATACCAAACTTAACTTTTGCAGAAATTTTTGAATTGAGATTTTTTGTTAAAAAGGTTTTCAATGTTTTGCTCCCACTTCTTTCAGGTGATCTTTAACCTCCACCAAAAACAATAGGGCACACCTCAATATGGCAAATCTCCACACCAAGTTGACTTTCATCTGACATTCCCATATTGAGTAAGAGCGTACCCAAGAGTAACAGACACACACATGCCAGCCTGACTGCATAGGTTCCTTTGTTGACACACGGAACCAAAAAACAGAGCACAAAGATGAAAACCACCTGGTCTTGGTGTTACCAAATCATGCTGATATGAATGAATAACTGCATTGACTCAGTCCCAATGAAAATTGTGGTAACAAAGGACGACATATCTCTTAGCCAAGACAGTTCACAAGTGGATAGAAAGTTCCTAACACCAAAATGTAGTTAAATGTTTGAAAGTGTGTAAGACAACAAAGGCAACCTAAAAAATATCTTCATGCAAAAGTGCACTTCCCTAGGGAGTCCTAAAAATGACTAAAACAAAGTATTTTGTCAAACTTGATGGGGAGTTGCTTGCCAGTGGAATATTCACTGATTGCTTAAAAGAAGTGACATCTCTAAAAAGTTATTTTAAGTGATTGATTGGAGAGGGTGCACAAGAATGGGCTTTAAATACTGTCATAAGTTGAAAGGAAATGAGACCAAATTCTATGTAACAACAATATCTGCTATTAAACAACTACTTTTTGGTAAGGAGAGGAGGGGGGAATGTCCATCTTTTTCCATTTTTTCTTTATACAATTCTTATCAACAGGTAGGTCCACAAATGTCAAATTTGCTGTAAATACAAATCTCTAAGATCGTGAACTCTACCATTTTAACATTTGATTAAGTATAAAAACAGTAACAGATGATTTTCTCAGTCCTCCATGGGGCAATTCAAAGGAAAGATATCATCTATTCATTTGGTGCCACCAATGTTGAGAGTTGCAAGTTCTCAATACAGTTACTGAGATATCTTCCTTAGTAGGTTTTCATACTTCTGGTGACCTCAGATGACCTTTAACATGAAAATGGATGGATGGGATCACCTACTCACAATGGAATACCAACACACCAACTTCAACAACTTTAACAAGTTCAGCTACAACACCTTCAAGAAGTTGAAGCACCTTTCCCTCCTTTAGATACTATGTTTACATGATTTTCAAACTATGTCCTCCATCAATCTCACATGAGCTTTGATCTCCATAAAAAATGACAGACATCATCTACTCATTGAATGCTACCAGTGACAACAGTTTTAAGTTCTAGCAACGTTTGGTTGCTGAGATATCTCCATTGATGTTTTCATACTTTAAGCTCTGATGTCCTCAAATGGCAGTGACCTCCTTGAAAACAATAGGGATCATCTACTCACAACAGACTACCAACATACCAACTTACAAGCCAACACAAATACACCATCACCATCACATAGATTCCTTGCCTGCCTTTGGCAAGGAATCAAAAATAATCTTTCTGCTTGATATTTTTAAGTTGTGCCCTTTTTATATAACCATGCAAGTGGCTAGGTCTATGCCATGACTTTCTGAAATACAGTTTTAAGAATACCTGAACTTTCTTAAAACCAAGATGCTGTTACAAATTAAGTTACAGCCATTTCACATTTGCCACTGACAAAACACATATGGAACCTTTTCCAACACTGCACTTTGACACTTCTTTCCATCCACATTCCATAGCACTGACTGGTCAAACAATTACTATTAAAGCACAGTCAAAACACTTTACCTTTATGACAAATTTTCCAAGTTTGAGATTGTCCAGTATCTCATGGACAATCTTGATGCATTCCGCATCTGGTATCATCAGGTCATACTGACCAGCAATGTCGAAATCCTGAAAAAGATAAGGGCAGTTGGAAGAAAGCAAAACATAAGGGTAAATAAAACCCAGAACACACAACTGTATTGCGGTTTTGGTGATTTCATTATGAAAACTTTTTTTTCCTTAATTTGACATGTTGGAAAAAGCGAGTCAGAGTAATAAGCTAGGTTAAATTGTAATATTACAGCAATATATCGTATCACCAAATGAGATGCACATTGATCTGATGACCTAAGATGATGACTGATGCTGTATATAGGTATACATCTGAACATGCACAACTGCATACTACAGAGATACATCCAAGATCTTCCCTACATAACAAATATCAAATCTGTGCAAGCTTCCCTTGTTCACTTGACCCCTGTTGACCTAAAATGACCTTCAACCTCCATCAAAAGCAATAGGATATTTGTACTCGATGAGGTACTTCTGCATACCACAAATGAGGTCTGTACAGGCTTCCTTTCTGGAGATGTTGTTAACACGGTTTTCACTATTTGACCCCTGTTGACCGCAAAATAACCTTTGATCTCCACTAAAAACATTAGGCTTTCTCTGCTCCATAAGGTTCGCACACTTACCAAATATGACACATGTGCAAGTTTCACCTCCTGAGATATTGTGTTTGCAAGGTTTTCACTATTCGACCCCAATTGACTAAAAATGACCTTTGACTTGATAGGCTTCTTGTACTCAGTTTGGTTCACCCACATCTTAAATATGACATCCGTACAAGTTTCCTTTCTGAGATATTGCATTTACAAACTTTTCCCTACTTGACCCCTGTTCCCTCCAAATGATCTTTAACCTCCACCAAAACAATACTCTCCTTGCACTTAATAGGATACACCCACACACGAAATAGGAGATCTTTATCTCTGCCCTTGTTGGCATATCATGTTTATAAAGAGGGGTCACAAACATACATATACATGCACACATCATACACTCACACCCAATGCCTTAAGAGGTAGTGATGACAGTTCCCTGTGAGGAAGTCAGGGGAACTCCCTTTTAGCCAACAAGTGCATACAGCATGTGAATGCCTAAAGAGAAGGCAGGCTTCGGGTATCAGGTGACAGACCTTGTTGCAGTGTCAGAATTTTCGGGCAGCTATGTTAGTTGCAAGCTCTACATGAGGAAAGACGTGCAAGGCTCGCACCCACATGAGCGGCCAGTCTTTAACCGCCACCAAAAACAATAGGATTCATGTACTCAATACGCCACACATACGTACCAATATGAGATTTGTCCAAGCTACCTTTCTCAAAATGTCATGTTTACAAGGTTCTAACAACTGGACCCATCATAATCTCAAATGACCTTGATCTCCACTAAAAACAATATGGTTCATGTATTCAATGTGGTACACCTACATACCAAATATGAGATTTGTCCGCGTTTCCCTTTGTGAGATATCGTGTCTACAAGGTAGGCGTGACCAGGGAGCTGTTACTAGGAGAGATTATAGAAAATTAACTTGATGCTAATACTTTAAGACCCCCCATTTGAGCAAAGACAAGCTGTGCAATTCGCTCAAAGGTATTTCTTTTATTCGTTCTTTCTAATTCAATATAATTCACCTTTCAACATGATTTAAGTCAACTAATCCTTTAACAAGGAGCTCACTCTGAACAATGCTTTGATGTGTAGGTTTATACTGCCAACACTTATGGAGCAGATGGTATACAACTCGAAACGACTGTTTAATTGAAATGAATGATTACCTTTAGCCCATCCTTCTAGAAGTTAGCGCATGCACATGAGCTACTGAGGCAGAAGTCTATGTTTTTGACAGATGGCTGAGAAGCTTCCTCAAGTTTCCAGAAATTGAGAGATGTAGGTTCTTTTTCATGGTTTGATAAACAACCCACATATTACATTGTCATATGCGTCACCAAGCGCCGAAAGGCCGAAAACGTTATTTATTTCCATAATGACTGGCAATGCTGTAGCAGTTGGGAAAGTCAAAGTGAAGTTCTGTTGCTGTAGCAGACGACTAACGCGTTATTGTGTTTATTTCCTAATCCAGTATATGTACTTAGAAATGTCAAGTACTATACAAAGAACAGATTACAGTGTGACTTTGGCGGGACAAACCGCTCTTTAAGGCGATCTCTCTCAATCTAAATAACAGCTCCCTGACGTGACAAACATACATACACACACATACACCCACATGCCTGCATGATTGCAAAAGTTATGATTATCATAAAAACCAAAAATACACAGAGAATTTCAAACTAGAGTTTGGAAAGGAAGTATTTAGTTGACCTGATGTTAATAAAGTAATCTTATTCAGTCTTTGAAATTTAATATTTAAGGAACAATAGAATATGACAACTAGGGCACTTCCAAGGAGCATAAGCATAATGGTGACAGGGTGGAGGGCTGGATAGAGCAACATCCCTTCCCTTCTCAAACCCCCTACTAAGCTGAGTGATTTTCAAATGTTCTTAGTGCCAAACAATCTGGAGCAGTTGGCTTGCCAGGTATTTACATATAGTGCCATTGATGCAATAAATGTCAGTTGCCACTTCATGTCTTCATTCCTTGCAGGGATCCAGCCCTAGCAGTCTTTTAGATATTCTATTAAGACTCATGCTATTGACTATCCTGTATTGTTCATCACTGCCTTTAAATCTATACTATTAAAATTGATCTCTTGGCTCTTCCAGGACACCCTATGTGTATGATTTACCACAAAATATGCACAGATAAATTCATGAAATACACAACAATATTTCAATTTTTTTTAATGATGAAGGCAGAGATCCCATTGAGAAGGTAAAGGGGTGCTTAAAGATCTCCAGATGTAACGAAGGAACTGACAGCAAACTCACACATTGATAGAATTCTCTGTATCTTCCTCTGGTCATGGCTGGATTGTCACGGCGATACACCTTGGCAATGTGGTAACGCTTGATCTTAGCGATCTTGTTCATTGCAACATAGCGAGCAAATGGCACCTATCAGTGACAATGTTAAGGAAGATACAAAAAAAGAGTACACTTCTATACAGTAGTTAACCACACATTTCACATTGAGGTGTGAGTTTGTGTAAATCATGCTTTTGTCTTACCAGCATGCTGGTATGAGCTCAAAATGTAACTAAAAATGCTGATAGCAGTAGTACAAAGAAATTAACATTTTGTCTGTGTTTCATAAGAGGGTCAAAACAAATTCTCATGATCTCATTGGACAAGGCTGCCAGCTGAACTTTGTTGCTTAACATTTTTTCCAATATTAACCAACAAAAAAATTTAACAATGATATTCCATTGTATACATGCAGTGAGTTCTTGTCTTTGTAGGCTGCACTATGTTTATACAAGAAATCCATAACACTAAACTGACTTATTTGCTTATTTAATTGATACTTGAGATTTCCATAACACTATGCTGAATTGTTTACTTATTTAATTAATACTTTAGATATCATGTTTACAAGGTTTTTACATTTTGATGACTGTTGACCCCAAAGAACATTTGACATCCAACAAAAACAACATGGTACTTCTACTCAATGTGCAACACCTACATACCAAATATGAGATCTGTCCAAGCTTCACTTCTTGATATATCTTATTTATTTATACGATTTCACACGTTGAACCCTTTGACACCAAATAAGTTGCGACCTCCACCAAAAACAAAAGGGTTCTTCTTCTCAATGAGGTACCCTTAGACTCAAAACACCAGATCTGTCCAACTTCACTTCTTGAGATATTGTGTTTATTAAGATATCACAATTTGACCCCTGTTAACCCCAAATGACCTTTGATATCCACCAAAAACAATTTGGTTCTTCTAATCAACATGGGACATCTAACTACCAAATATGAGATCTGTTCTAGTTCTCTGCCTTGACATATTATTTACAGGGTTTTCAGTGTTTGACCCATGTTGACCTACATGAACTTTGACCTCCACCAAAAAACAATAGTTCTTCTACTCAATGTGGTACACCTACATTCAAAACACAAGATTTGTACAAGCTTCCCTCCTTGAGATATTGTGTTTGCAATGCTTTCAAAATTTTGACCCCAAATAACCTTCGACCTCCACCAAAAACAATAGCATAAAAACTAAATATGAGATCTGTCCAAACTTTGATTCTCAATGCATTCTGTTTACAAGGTTTTCAGAATTTGAACCCTGTTAACCCAACTGATCTTTGACCTCAACCAAATACGATCGAGCTCTTCTACTCAATGTATTACACCTGAATACCAAATATGAGATCTGTCCATGCTCCCCACCATAAGATATTTTGATTACAAGGTTTTCACAATTTGATCCATGTTAACCCCAAATGACTTTTAACCTCCACTAAAAGCAATACACTTCTTCTACTCAATGTGGTACAGCTACATACCACATGTGAGATTTGTCCAAGCTTCCCTTCTTGAGATATTATGTTTACAAGGAATTCACAGTTTGACCCCTTGGACCCTAAATGACCTTTGACTGCCACATAAAATAAAAATAATTCTTCTTCTGAATGTGGTACACCTACAATCCAAATATGAGATCTGTCCAAGCTTCATTTCTTGAGATATCAACAACGTTTTCACATTTTGACTCATGTTGACCCAAAATGACATTTGACCTCCACAAAAAACAATTCCATTCTTCTACTCAATGTGGTGCATCTAAACACCAAATATGAGATATGTGCAAGCTCACCTCCTTCAGATATCTTGTTTACAAGAATTTCACAATTTGACCCCTTTGACCCCTAAATGACCTTCACCAAGCTTCTCAAGCTATCCTGTTTACGAGATTTTCACAATTTGACCCACTGACCCCATATGAACTTTGATTTCCACCAAAAACGATAGGTTCCTTCATCTCAATGTGGTACAACTACGTACCAGATATGAGATCTGTCCAATCTTCCCTTCTTGAGATATCGTGTTCACAAGGTAGGTCACCACAGACCTACACTCGCAGACATACACACGAATGCATGATAACAAAGTTTATGATTATGAATGAGGGAAGATGTCTGAACATATGTAGGTAGTTACCAAGTGGCACAAGGCTTTTCTTTAATTTGTTTATGCTTCTGTGTTGTAACCAGAACACAGAAATGCATTGTGGTTTCGATGATCCAATTAAGAGAATTTTTTTCGGAATCTGATATAATAGCATTAGTATGTGTCACATTGAGCTACTTATGCTTTACGTGAAATATGAGATCTGTACAAGCTTCCTTTCTTGAGATCATATCTACATGTTCACAATTTGATGCTTGTTGATATGGAATGACCTTCTACCTCCATTAAAGACTAACAATCTTGTGCTAAATGAGATAAAACTACTGTACACATTGAATATGACATCTGTCCAAGCTTCCCTTCTTGAGATAATATGTTTACGAGAATTCCACACTGTGACCCTGTTAACCACAAATGACCTTTGACCTTCACTAAAGAAAATTAAATTTTTGTAAATTCAATGAGATAAACCTACAATCTAATTGGGCAATCTGCTCAAGTTTTCCTTCTTGAAATATTGTGCTTACAATATTTTCACAATTTAACCCCTCTTGACCCCAAATGACCTTTGACCTCCACCAAAAACGATAGGGTTCTCCTACTTGATGTGGTACACCTACATACTAAACATGAGATCTGTCCAAGCTTCCCTTCTTGAGATATTGTGTTTACAACATTTTCACAATTTGACCTCTGTTGACCCCAAATGACCTTTGACCTCCACCAAAAACAATAGGGTTCTTCTACTCAATGTGGTACACCAAGTATGAGATTTGTCCAAGTTTTGCTTCTTGAGATATCTTGTTTACATGTTTTTCACAATTTGACCCCTGATGACCCCAACTGACCTTTGATCTCCACCAAAAATGATAGGGTTCTTCTACTTGAAGTGGTACACCTACATACTAAACATGAGATCTGTCCAAGCTTCCCTTCTTGAGATATTGTGTTGACAAGGTTTCCACAATTTGACCCCTATTGACCTCAAATGACCTTTGACCTCCACCAAAAACAATAGGGTTCTTCTACTCAATGTGGTACACCTACATACCAAGTATGAGATTTGTCCAAGCTTTGCTTCTTGGGATATCATGTTTACAAGGTTTTCACAATTTGACCCCTGTTGACCCCAAATGACCTTTGACCTCCACCAAAAACGATAGGGTTCTTCTACTCCATGTGGTACACCTACATACTAAGTATGAGATTTGTCCAAGCTTTGCTTCTTGAGATATCATGTTTACAAGGTTTTCACAATTTGACCCCTGTTGACCCCAAATGACCTTTGACCTCCACCAAAAACAATAAGATTCTTCTACTCTATGTGGTACACCTACATAGTAATGATGAGATCTGTCCAAGCTTCCCTTCTTGAGATATTGTGTTTACAAGGTAGGGCGTCACGGACATACACACACATGCACACATACATACACCCATGCATGATTACAAAGGTTACAATTATCATCGAAACCAAAAATGGCTTTAAAATTTTCAAAATAATATAGGGCAGTTAGGTATGTGAACACTCATTCTCCAATAGGAAAGCAGGGAGTGACAAATTGGAGTCTTATGGATCAGTTGAGTGGTATGATGAGGCTTGAGACAAGGAGAGAAGTGTTAGCAGTAGTATCATTGACACACAGAAGCAAGCTTCCATTCATGGTGAAAGGTACCTCAAGCATGGGGAACAGTTTTACACAGCTTCGAATGAAGCACCAGAGAGCAGCTTTGATCGGTCTAGCATGGGGAGCAGTTTTACACAGCTTGGAATGAGGCACCGGGAGCGAAGCTTTGATTTTGGACATCATTCTCAAAAAAAATGTGAGAGGGATAAGGCCTCTTCTTGATTTTCGACATTCAAAAAAAATTGAGGAGGGAATTCCATCTCAGTTTTAATTCCTTAGTGCAAATGTCTTAATCACATTTAATCTGGCACCCCGCTGATTTGTCCAATTTCTAAGCATCGGCTGACTGCTGTTTACCCTTACAGTCACATTGAAAAGGGGCCCAAACACAGTCTTTAAGGGGCTCAGGTATTGCCTGGTCAGTGATCACCAATTTTCTGGACGTGTGCCCAATTTCATAGACAGTTCTTGGCCAATCTCCATACGGTACTTGTCTGACACTTGACCAACTCTCATTTGATGCCACTAGAGTATTTGACCAATTCTTAAAGACCAGACGGTGTCTGGATGGGTATCGGTCACACGCCTGATGGCTGTGGGGTGAACAAGAAATGTAATCTGGTATGCATGGGTAAGTTTGTCCATGTGAGACATAATTATATGTAGGAACTGCTCTGCACAACTCCGTTTGCTTCCATAACAAACCTATGAGAAGCCCAGACAATTGCACTGAATACTATTGGATCTTGCTCACAACAAGTACTTCATAACAGTTATCATTACTGCATTGGTCAGAGCAGTTGAGAGACAGGCGCAAAGGAAGACCCAAACCCAGAAGGAGGTGGCGGATGCATACCTGGTTGATGAGGCGATCCTTAAGAAGGGTTGGGGCTGAGGCAGAAGCCTAACGGAAAGCGATGTCGTGCATACTTCAAACAAGTTCAACGGTGATGATGACAGCGTTCAACCATGACAGCCGCTAGCAATTCCATAGAAGACTGTCATTGCATTTTATAATTGTACATATCAAATGAAAAATTTTAGGATGAGTGGAAAGTTGTTGGCAAGAACTGTGCTCTTCTTAGGTTTATTTGAATGAGTTAATATAGACTGTGCATTTGGTGTACATAACACCAATCTGCATTATTTAATAGCTGTCAGAAGCTTGGGATGTATCTTGAAACCAGAACACACACAAGCACTGTGGTTTGGATGAATTCATCATCAGGATTTTTTCATAAATCTGACATATTGCATAAGGCAAGTAAGTGTAATATGCTTGATTATTGTAGTAATACAGTAATCTACCATATCACCAATTGAGATGCACAACGCCTTCTGCTGACCTAAGGTGATGACTGATACTGTAGGTATCCATTAGAACATGCATTATGGCACACTACAAAGATATCAAAGAGCTTCACTACATACTAAATATCAAATCTGTTCACACTTCCTTTCTTGAGATATTGTGTCTAAAAGGTTGTCTTGACTTGACCCCTTGACGTTTGGCTATTTGAACTCATTAAGGTAAGTCTAAAAAACAAGATCTGTTTGGGCTTTCCTTCTTGAGATATTGTCTACAAAGTTTTTACTTTTTGACCCTTGTTGACCCCAAGACCTTTGACCTCCACCAAAATAAAAAAGGGTTCTTGCACTCAGTAAGATCCACCCACTTACCAAATATGACGTGCAAACTTTATGTGCAAACTTTCCCTCCTGAGATATTGTGTTTATAAAGTTTTCAATATTTGTCCCCTACTGACCCCAAATGACCATTGACCTCCACCAAAACAAAAACAGTAGGCTTCTTGTACTCAATAAGACTCACCCACATACCAAATATGACATCTGTTCAAGGTTCCCATCTTGAGATATATTGTTTATACAATGTTTTCAGGGTTCACAGCATTTAATGGATTCAAAATTCAAGACCTTGTCAAGGACATTTCAAGACATCAAACATTTAGGCACAACTAAAATGGACTTCCACCAGGAAACTTCTTTCAGATCATCAAATACTTACGCATATAAAATCATACGTAATCAAGTGTCTGTGTATTAATCCGCTATAATGTTCAAAAAAGAGCCCAAGGGCACTGTGGTTCCTTGCACAGATGGAGAGTATAATGTAAATTATGAAGTAAAAGGAGCATATTGCATTATTTTGCAAAATAGCCCATATGGCCCATTTCTGACCATGAACCCTCACTGTAACATAAAATCTGTAGAGACAGAAACATATTTCATGCTTCTATAAAATGGCCCATTTCAGACATTGGACCCCAAATATGACAAACATGACAAACATGCACCAACATGGAACCACTTTCATAGCACTAACGTGACCAACCATCAACAGTGTTACGTACAAACTGTGAGAGAAGTATTTTGCATGATTTCACAACAGCCTATGGGCACTACGGTTCCTTGTACTTGAAATATACATACTGCAAAATGATATGCCTGAGTTCATCAATATCAAAAAAGCCATTTCAATTAATGCAATGAATTGAAGATGTTGATTTCTGCAATATACAGCAATATCCCATTCATTTTACAAAACAGAAACAGCTGTGAATCTCTCATTTCAAGAAGGGGCTCTGCAAATTACAATAAGGCTTATCACATCTATGCCCCTTTAAAGTCCACCAAACTGATAGCATGCCCTGGAGGGAACTCTGGGGTCTGGTTTAAACTGGTAAGAACAGCAACTGACTTGTTTTCTTTCATTGGTCCCTACCCACCTCACTAATTGAAAAGACACTTACATGAATGCACACATTAGCATTCAGGCATGAGGAGGTAAACTGATCCAGCCAAAAATTGTCTGGTATGACCACCTACAGTACTGCAAACAGCACTGCTGCTTTTTCACTTGATCAAGAAACTGCTGACTCAAGCAGTACTTCCATGATGCACTGGAGAGGGACATAGACAAATGAAACCTGCAACTTCAACAAAAATGAAACTTAACATGGACAGAATGTGTTTTTGCTTTCCTTATTCAATTTCCACTTTCTTTTCTTTTTACTGATTACTTTATGTTCACTTCTCTTTTCCACTTTCCCCTCTTTCCCTTCACAATGTAGCACAGCTTCAGCATTATTGCTTAGAATCACTAGACATTACCTGTGAAGCAGATGTGAGCAGTTGTATCTGACCCAAGTGTGACACCACCTTTTACAAGAGGGTGCAGCCAATTACAATCGATTTGTGACCCGTCACCAGGCACTGGGCTAGTGGCCGTGCAAGACCTGGACATCACATCGAGCCTGACCGGCCCTCAGCAGATATGTAGGCCTATTATGTCTGGCAGCATTGTCCAGACATCAGCGGATTGGTAGGCGATGACTTTCCACTACCCGACGTCAGGATTGAATTTAATTCCAAATTAAAATGAACATGGGGCCTGTTCGATTCATGAAAATGACCCGATATCCTGCAGGAGATCTGCAGGTACCTGGCCAATAATGCCTTAAAATACATTGGAAACAGTCATAAATCCATCGGGATATAATTGTCATTGGGGTATGACACTGCTTTACCAAAGAATGACTCAATAAAGCAAAGACAGAATTTGCAAACAAGTCAGGATAACAAAAGTTGTTTTCTATTTGTTGTTTTAACATCTCAAACAATCATGTGAGTGAGAAGCATTTGACAAGGATACAGTAAGATCATATCTCAGTGACAGAAGCTCTCCACCTTGATCCTGCAAATCATAAATCAGTTTAGAATCTTCACCATATTTGCCAGTCAGCGTTTCCTTCAGCTCGAAAACCGGAGTGTCAATTGTCTCTGCTCCATGGCGTTTGAAACAATCAATGATGACTTGAAAGACACCTTCCCTGATGGCCATCTGCTTGGGAGAGTAATCTCTTGTCCCCTAGTGAATGACAAATATTAAGTGTGGTACCAGTTGATATACAATCACTTACTGCACGATTGTTTTTAATGAGTTAAATTGTTAAATTTAAAAGTGGGTCTATACAGTCTGAAATTTATTTTGAACACCAATGTATGTATTCCTAAACAATTAGGTTAGCATTTGACTACTTCCAAGATCAAATGACTTTGAACTTGTAAAACAACTGATGAAGAAGTGACAATGATTTCCTTCTTCTGCCATATCAATATCTGCACATACTGAAATATAAGAATACTGTACCTGTTTGGAAGCAGTAGGTGTTTGCATGATCCTTTTGCATTTACTATGGTACAACCTGACCTAAATATATTACCATCACAAACCTGGCTTTTACCAAAGTTCTACTATTTTATCTCCTACTTAACTCCATCTTATCAGGAGATGTGACCTGAAGGTCAGTCATTAGCAGTGACCTTAAGACCACACAGAAATCTCTGGGAGGAACATGTATCAAGTAGTAAAGACTTGTGGACCACAATGAAAAGGTTTTATTCAGATAAACTTGATCTCTATGAACTAAAGCAGCAATGCTACTAAATCTCAATACTTCTGGTTGTTTCATGTTCCTTTAAAAGATGTTTCAAATACGTTATAAACAGTTCAGTTGTGATTAAAGACATAAGCAATGAAAAAAAAAGTATGAATCTGGTTGATAAATCTGGTTAACAAAATGTAAACTTCTGCCTCTTCAGTTCATTTTCATGCCATCCCTTTTAAATAGTGTAAATGTATTCATTTATGTCAATTAAACAGTTGCTTTGAGTTTTGCAAAACATTAGTACATGTCAAAGGCTACCTATGCTATATATGAAATATGAGCACTGTAAAAGCTTCCTTTTATTGAGATCTGTCTACAAGGTTTTCACAAGATGACCCTTCATGACCTCGAATGACTTTTGACTTTCACTAAAGACAATTAAATTCTTGTATACTCAATGAGATACACCTTGATTCTTAATGGGAGATCTGCCAGAGTTTTCCTTCTTGAGATATTGTGTTTATAATATTTTCACAATTTGACGCCTTTTGACCTAAAATGATCTTTGACCTCTACCAACATCAAACGCGGTCTTGTAATCAATGTGGTGCACTTACGTACAGTACCACATATGGTATTTGTCGCAGATATTGTCTTTACAAGAATTTCACAGTTTGACTCTTCTTAACCTCAAATGAACTTTGACTTCCATGAAAATCAGTGGGGATCTTTTACTCAATGTGGTGCACCAACATACCAAATATGACATTTATCCAAGCTTCCCTTCTTGAGATATCATGTTTACAAAGTTTTCACAATTTGACCTTTGCTGACCCCAAATGACCTTTGAACTCTGAAAAAAACCATAAGATTCTTCTAATCAATGAGGTACATCTACATACCAAATATAAGATTTGTCCAAGCTTCCCTTATTGAGATACTATGTTTACAATGTTTTCACGATTTGATCCCTTTTGACACCAAATGACCTTTGACATCCACCAAAACCAATAGGGTTCTTCTATTCAATGTAGCACACCTACATATCAAATATGAGATTTGTCCAAGCTTGATTCCTAGAGATATCCTGTTTTTTTTTGATAACCTGTTAACAAGATTTTCACAATTTGACCCCTGGTTGACCCCAAATGACATTTGACTTACACCAAAAATGATAGGTTTTTTTCTACTCAATGTGGTACACCTTCATACCAAATATGAGACTTGTCCAAGCTTCCCTTCTTGAGATATCGTGTTTATTACTTTTTTAACAAATTGACCCCTGTTGGCCTCAAATGACTTTTGACCTCCACCAAAAACAATATGGTTCTTCTACTAAATGTGGTACACCTACATACCAAATATGAGATCTATCCAAGCTTCCATTCTTGAGATATTGTGTTAACAAGGGCATCACACACATGGACACACACACATGCATCATTATTATTATACTGATTATAAGTGAGCATCATGGTTGTAGTTAACATTATCATTGGAACCGAAATTGTATTTTACGGTTACAGTGGTGTTATGTCAAGGTTGACATTATCGCCAGGTTATAGTCGAGTACACCAAATTATCGCTGGATTGCCGAGCAGCGCTTTTATGGAAGAGACAAGTGATAAAATTATCGCCAAGCATTGACAGTATAGTCGGCTGTAACGTCAAATAATCCGCACTTATTGTCGGCAATAAAAAAGGCTTTAGTTGGGACAAACAATAGACTGTGGTTTTTGACTCAGTGTGTGATTGCATCTGGGGAGAAAGGCCAGTAACAATAGCTTAGTTGTTCAGTGAAAGGCTGAAGGAATTTTCTGCAATGTTATTGTTAGGCCTAGCTTTTGTTACTTGTTCATGGAACTTGTGTGAGTTTATACTGTGAATAGGCCTACACTGTTTCACATATATGCTGCACGTACCTCAAAAGAAGGTTGGGCTATAGAGTATTGGGTGCCATCATGCGTTTAGCATCAATCAGCCATCATTTCACCCTAATGTGCAGAATTTATGTACGCTTAGGCTTACTTTCCTGCAGAATTCAGTGTAGACCTTACCACACAGACGTGACGATGTTTAAATGCGATCTGGCAGACCTGGTGTACGGAGGGGGGATGGTAAAATCTCTTCAGGAACCAAAATTGCATTTAAAGCAATGGCAGTCCCCTAGCTCCCACTCCTTGACTACAGTACGTTTGCTGAGCTCGTTCATTCACTCGACTCAATTGCGTTAATGCGTGTACAGTGAGGACCGGGATAAATATGTCACCCCAACCGCGGTTGAACAGCGCAGTGTGGTACACTTCTATTCTTTGAACCGGAGTGTGACCACCTTTCAGTCTGGTTTTAATATTTTTAACGGCGGTAAAGCACGTAATAATCCTCTCAAAAGCTGCCACCCAAGCTGTAACAATGGTCACCTAACCAGAGCGTCCTTTTGACAGTGAAAAAAAGAATAAAAAACAAATAAGTCAGCTATTATTATGTAGGTAAAATCTGGATACACACAGAGAAGTTTCGTATAATAAAGGCCTACGTTAGAATTCACTGTTAGAGCAAACTTTGTAGGGACTGCACAGTTGGACTTAGTTGTCCGACTCTCAAAACCGGCACCTGCAAGTAACTTTGATCGGATATTATACATGTACCGTAGGTCTTACAGTAAAAGCAATGAAAAGAAAAAGTAACGAAACCTACACAAGAAACATGTTTGACATTCGGCCATGAGAATCACTTACGTGACGTACAAGCTTATCCAAAAAGCATAAAACTCAAACGGCCCTGGCGGTGATTGCTACATCCCCACATATTTAAATGATGTGAAAAATAAACAAACAAACATGATTTAGTCACCCATAAATCACAAATAGACTAACATATGTTTGATAGGCCCCCAACTTTGGGAACCGTTAGATCCCTGTTCAAACATTTTCAACTCCGAAAGTCTACGTGTAGGTCAGTGTTATGCATTATGCATTATGTTATTTACCATGTCTGCTTCTCAAGTTGTTATAGTACAAGACTTTTATACAAATGAAACAATGATTATTTTAGACATTCAAACAATTTCAAAAATATTGAGGAGATTAGTTTCGATGATTTAATATCAAACCTGTGTTTCCTTGGAAAAATGTGTTATTTGAGCCCAAATACTTTGCAACATTCTACTACAAAAAGAAGTGTCCATTTTAAGTACTACTTTTTTTTATTCCTAGCAATGAGGGCCACTTGAAGAAAATACTTTTACCTACAACCGGCTCGACATTCAAAGATGCATATTGACTTTTAAACACCTGTTTTGAAGTATCTTTGCTCTGAGCTCAACAGGTGTTTCACCAAAGACTTCACTGAGATATTTAAAGGAAAAAGTAAAAAAAAAAATATCACAAGGGCTGTGCTATAGAAAAGGCAAAAACAAGGGAAGTGGGACAAGCAAGCCGCGACCTGTTGTTGCTATAGCGACGTAAACATGAAGGGGGTAGGGAGGAGGAACAAGGGGTAAGAAAGCAAGTGCGTTGGTAAGAGTTTAGACCTACTTCTCCAACATGTTTTAAAGATAAAGCAAAACATAGCTCTGAAGAAAACAAAGAACAAATAACTAGGCTTTCATATTTCACAAAAAAAAATTGGCAAGTTATAAGTGCGGGGTATCGGTCATAGCAAGGTCGGAACATTCCTTTTTTTTACGCATTTTTCACAGCTATGACATCTATGACAATACATGATAATTATTACATAAACCCACAACTGAAAAAAAAATCATGATTCTCACTGGGAAGTCCGATTTTGGGGGCATTCTGTTGCCCTCCACCCCCTCCCATCATAAATCTAAAATCCTGGTAACACCACTCCCAGCAGAACACTCAAGGATATGTCCCTATAATTACACAGTAGGCCTACATGTAGGTTTACGATAGTTCAGGCTGTGGTATGGTTAGGATATCTTTAACACTGTACTGTGTCAGGCCGAACATACGTGTTAACGTTAATCGTTAGTGTTGTACTATCGATAACTTCGGCAAACTCGTTAATGAAATATTTTAGTATCTTCGCCTGATTTCCTTCTGAATCTTTCCACAAACTAACTGAATAGATACATTTCAACCACGCATCTCGTTAGAATTGGTCTAATATCACCATGAATTCCCCACAACTCACTGGTATGGGTATTCACGAGTGACTATACTTACCCCTTGCCACACTACTGCATCAGTTTGACCTATGCTCTACTAACCTCGAAGTCAATTCTGACACCGCGCCCTCTAAGGCCTAGCTCGCCCTCGTAGGACTGAGCAAGGTGCTCAACGTAAGCGGAAGCCACCAAGGCGTCGCCCGAGTGCCGACGTGCGGGGGGACCATCCCCCCGCTGCGCCTCCCGCGGCGACTGCGCTCGGGACCCCCCTGAGCCTCCAGCTCACCGTTTCCCAGATGAAACAAAAAAAAAGGAAGATTTTTCCTTGTCTCTTTTTTTTTGGATTTACAAAAGGAGATATATACACTATGTACAAGAGGGAAAAACCCTCGCTCCTCCGAAGGGAATCAGAACCATGAAAAACAATAGCGGTTCCCCATGCCTCCGCGGGGTGGGAGGCGGGAGGCAGCAAGGGGTAAGTATAGTCACTTGTGAATACCCACACCAGTGAGTTGTGGGGAATTCACATCGTAGACATATACTTACCCCTTGCCACACTACTGCATCAGAGTGACACCGAAGGAAACCGGTGGGAGGTCACCAGGAGGAGAGAACGGCACGGCCAAACGCCGCTTCGGCGCTGAGAGTGTCCGTGAGGTAGCAAGCGACGAACGTCGTCGGGGTCCTCCAGGCCGCCGCCTTGAGGATGTCCTCAATGGGGATGCCCTGGAACAGCGCCTTGGACGTCGCTTGCCCCCGGACCTCATGAGCCCTGACTTGTCCCAGGGCATGTGGCGCAATGGCCTCGGTCAGCCAGCGCGAAATGGTATCTCTCGAGGCCGCGGAGTGCGGCCTGCGGGGGAGGACAAAGAGGCGATCAGACGAGCGGATGTCCTTCGTCGGATGCAGATACCACTTCAGCGCCATGACCGGACACCACTTTCTGTCCTCAGAGACCGAGGATATCTCAGGAATGAAGATGTCCCCGGGCACGAAAGTGAGCGTCTGGGTCTTGGCCACGAAGGAGGGGTCGGGAACCATGCGAACCCCATGGTTCTCGAACCTCAAGTGGCCCAGCTTGACAGAGAGAGCCTGAAGGCAGCTCCTCCATCTCACCGACGCCACAGCGATGAGGAACAGAGTCTTGTGAGTCGAATACTCCAGGGGTCAGGAGTGCATCGGCTCGAACGGGGCCTGGGCGAGAGCCTGCAGGACCCCGTTGATAGACTAGGACGGCGCTAGCCGCCGTACTACTGGTCTACTGTTAGCCATCCCCCGGAGCAGCTGGGTAAGGACCCCGCTCGAACCCAACGAAGACCCATCCGCAAACCCACGATGGATCGCCGCGATGGCCGAGCGGTAGTTCTTGATGGTGTTAACCTGTTTGCCCTCGTCAAACAGGGCCATCAAGAACGAGGAGACTTGGACCACGGATGCCTCAGACGGAGTAGTCTCGTGGTCTGCGCACCACCCCCGGAATTTGGCAAGTCTAGAATTGTAAGTGCGGAGGGTGGTGGGTCTCCTCGCTGACGCGACCATGGAGGCAACGTTCTCAGGAATTCCCTGTGTTCTGAGGGAATTCCGGACAGCCTCCAGGCAGTCAGATGTAGGTCCTGGACACTCGGGTGCAACACCCTGCCCCTCTCCTGGGAGAACAGACGGGGGGCCAGTGGGAGCACTACCGGAAGGTCCACCAGCAGGTGGAGGAGTGGGAACCACGGCTGGCGGGGACAAAGCGGGGCCACCAGCAGCACGCGGGTTCTGGAAGCTCGAATTTTGAGCAGAACCCGGTGGATTATCGCGAACGGGGGAAGGCGTAAGCGTCCAGGCCGTCCCAGGACAGGGACAGCGCATCTATTGCCCAGGCCCTCGGGTGGAAGGTCCTGGAGCAAAAGACGGGAAGCTTCGCGTTCTCCCCCGTCGCAAACAGGTCCAGGTTCAGGCGTCCTAACTGCAGAAACAGCCAGTCCGCCCAACCCGGATCCAGAGCCCACTCCCCCTGACTCGCTCGGCCCCTGGACAACGCGTCAGCCAGCGTGTTGTCCTTCCCCGCTACGTTGTCCTTCCCCGCTTCCCCGCTACGTGGGGACAACGGTACCGGGACCCGAAGGTCCCTGGACGCCGGTCTCCAGAAGGACAGCAGATGAAGCTGCAGCGGTCTCATGCACAGCCGGCACAGGGGCACAACGTCTACTAGGCTGGCTAGTAAGCCTAGGACCCGAAGCCAACTCCCAGAGGTACTCGACGGAGCCTCCAGGAGTTGCGAAACAGCTTCTCTGAGGGCTGCACGCCTCTCCCCCAAGGGGAAGGAGCGGCCCACGTTGAGGTCGAGTTGCGCCCCTAGATAGACCAGTGCCTGTGAAGGGGTGGGATGCGACTTGTCCCAATTGATCACCCAACCCGAGTTCTCGAGAAGGGAGATCGTTGCTCCGACGTTGGCTTCTGTTTGGGCCAGAGAGTCCCCGAGGATCAGCCAGTCGTCCAGGTACGCAAAGAGCAGTACGCCCCGACGCCGCAGCTCGGCGACGACTGCTCCCGCGACCCAGGTGAAGACCCTCGGGGAGGTCGAGAGACCGAAGGGGAGGGCCACGAACTTGAACCTCTCCCCTTGGTACTCGAACGCTAGAAAGCGCTGGGACGGCGGAGCTATTGGGACATGCAAGTACGCATCCTTCAGGTCGAGAGACGCTGCCCACATCCCTCTCCGTAGAGTAGGGATGATAAAGGCCAAGGTTTAAATGCGGAACCTCCTTGGCCTCACGTAGGCAGCGTTCAGCGGCCTGAGATTGAGGATGGGTCTCCAGGAGCCGTTTTTCTTTGGTGCCATGAAAAAGGGTGACCAGAAGAGGGGTTCGTCCTCTTCGGTCGCCCTCACGACGGCCTCCTTTTGGAGGTCGTCGTCGAGCTCCTTCTCCAGAATTTGCTGGTGGAGCGGGTCGGGTGGGTGTTGACCCCCCGCCCCCGAAGGGGAGCGGCGCGGCCGTAAACTCGATTTGGTAACCATTTTTGATGACGTTTAGCACCCACCGATCTTGGCAAAGACTCCCAGGCCCCTGTAAATTTCCTCAATCTCCCCCCTACCGCTGGGAGCGCAGTAGGGTGGGCACCCCTAGGGCCGGGCAGGGAACTGAGCCGGGGTCTGTTGACCGTATTTGGGACGGTCTCCAGCCCCGCCCATGCCTCTGCCGCAGCCCCGAGCTGGTTGGGAACCACCGCCCCTACCTCCTCTGCCTCTTCCAGAAGTTGAAGGACCTCCGGAAGAAGCTCCACGACCCGCACCCTTTGTGGCGACGGGACCGCGACTTCCCGCGGGAAGCCACGGCGGCGGTGCGTGGGGAGGGCTGGGCGGCTGCCGGGGTGGCAGGAGGACGGAACGACGCCGCAGCCGTCGCCTCGTGCCTCTTGACCTCTTCGACAAGTTTATCCAGAAACTGGCCGTTGAAGAGATCAGGCCCCACAACCGGCAGGTTCTCCAACCTGCTCCTGGCCTCGGTGGATGGCCACGCAAACGCGTCGAGGACATTGCCTCAGCGCACCTGCACGGACTTGAGCGCCACTCGGGCAAACTGATCGAACACGAGCCAAGACAAGAGGCCCAGCAGGTAGATCAGTTTGCCCACGTCAGCTCTGGAGAACTGAATTTCGTCCTCCGGGAGGTGCGTGTGGGCCCGTCTCAGGGCTTCCGCCACGAGAAGGAAGACCGAGGAGAATTTCAGGCCAGCTCTGGCAGCCAGGTCGACCTGGTACCAATCCTCCTCGGCTCTCTTCCGCAGGGACTCCCTGAACATCCCCGAGGCCAGACCCTGTTCCGACCTCACCTTATTTCGGGTTTCGTCTGAAATAGACGGTGGGCAGAATAGGGTCTCCCAGTGGCCCTCACGTACCCTTACTGCCCTCTCCTGCGTCGCAGGGAAGGCAGCCCAGGGTGACCTGCCCGCGAGAGATTCCAGTCGCTTGAGACAATGCTCGTCGACCGGAAACTCCGGCGGCCCCGAAACCACCTCCTCGTTCGTAGCCGACAGGGGAGACCCCGAGGGTCCCGCCTCGCTACGCACGGGAGCTTCGTAGCCCAGTTTGGAGGAAAGGATCTCCACAACTGATGCTAGAATGGAGGAAGATCCGTGCCCCTAGGGGTACTATCTTCCTCCCCGGCTTCGGGCTGCGGCACGGTCTCCTCCGCCTGCTCCTCCATCTCCTCGAGCTCGTCGTCAAACTCGTCTGAGGCGAGGAGTTCAAGCGAGTCGGGAGGTGGGGGCTCGGCGGCCGTGCCTTGGGCCACTGGGGTTTCGGCTAGGAGGGGAGGCGGAGCCGGGGGTTGCTGCTCGCTGGACGAAGGACGGAGGTGCGCCGTTTGCTTGGCGACCTCTCCAGCAATCAGCGGACCCAAAAGACTCGCGAACTGGGCCATCCAGTTCGGGTCAGTTGGGTCCGGAAACCCCCAGGACTAAACGATCGGGACTGGGTAGTCCGACCGTATCCCCAGTCCGAGTCGACAGAATCCGAGCTCGGACGCGTGGAGCCCGAACGAATAGGACTTCTGGACCGGTCGGTCCGCGAAGTCCTACTTCGTTCCCGGCTCCGGGCACGACCGCGATCCACGAAGGATCGCGAGCCGCTACCCTGGGAGTAATGAGCGGCCTCACCGACCCCGGCGGGCACCGAGGTGCCCAGACCCGGAGCCAGAGACGCCCGCTCTCCGCCACCCTGGGATCCCACAGAATCCAGGCTCCGAGGAGCCGAATCCTGGGGAGCCGGCTCCTGTAACCGGCTCCCGGATCCCCCGGCATCTCGGGAGCCCAGTGGGAGTACGTTCCGAGGAACGTCCTCAACCACGGGCTCCCGCGGAAGGTCGGAACCCGGGCGAGCCAGATCGACTTCCCGAGGGACGGAGTACGAGGAGGCTAACGAAACGTTATACGTGAAGAATAATACGACAGGTAACGTAAGAGGGGGATTGCGCAATGCCCTTAAGGGGAGTGCGAAATATACGAAAGTATAGGCTTAAGGGATAAACTGTGCAGCGGCACGATAGGATATTGGTCCAAGGCACGCTGCACAAACTGAAATATTAACACCTAAATTTCTCGGAGAAGCGAGAGCTAATTTAGGGGCAAAATATAACAGACAGAACGACAAGGCTAAGAATGGAACGAAAAAACAAGAATACTCAGGTTTTAGTCCCGAAACAGCCGCCTTTGCGCGAGGCAAACAGCAAGGCAAAAACACACGTTGGTGAGGCACTCGAGCGAAAGGCAAACGAGGGCGAGCTAGGCCTTAGAGGGCGCTGTGTCAGAATTGACTTCAAGGTTAGTAGAGCATAGGTCAAACTGATGCAGTAGTGTGGCAAGGGGTAAGTATATGTC
Organism: Stichopus chloronotus; assembly: GCA_021234535.1. Classification (NCBI taxonomy): domain Eukaryota; kingdom Metazoa; phylum Echinodermata; class Holothuroidea; order Aspidochirotida; family Stichopodidae; genus Stichopus; species Stichopus chloronotus. Next base: position 15,994,484 of record CM037834.1, read on the forward strand.
TACGATGTGAATCCCACAAATATGGGCAAAACACTTCATCTTCCTCCAGGAGCTCTGCTTTTTATGTTGACAAATCAATGTTTACATCCTGTATTACAGTACGTGCTTTTTGATTTGTTGAAGAAAAGTGCAACCTACTGAAATGCTATGAGACAAAGAATCTGATTGGTTAAAATACGCAAGTTTTTCAGTTAACAAGAAAGCCAAGAGGCTAAGTGATTCCTTGCCACTAATACATGTAATATACTGTAGTAACCACAGGTGACCAGATAAAGCCATTAATACTGTACATCATTTTCCAATACCTACTGCACACATGTAATGTAAGATAACACTGGAGGCCAAGAATTCTCTAGCATGCACAGTGGTACCCTAGGTACAGTACAAATTTTCCAGGAACAAGAGATATACTCATATGACACTTGAAATGATTGCTAATGATATAAACTACATAAATTCCACCATGTACCCCATCACATGACCAAATAATATCTCTATTGTACAATAAGACTTTTCCCTCAAAGAAATCTTTGATGTAAAACTATCTCCACTTCAGAAAACAAATCTATTCCACATTGTTTGATGACACAAGCAGAGCTGTATTTCAGATAGTGATTCCTCTGGGAAAGCAGGTCAACCTTTTCTCCCCATTTTCAACAGAGGTCATTGGACAATCACCATTTTCAGACAAAAAAAATGACTCAGATGGAATTAGAAGCCAATAATGGCTTTGGGAACTATATAAGTGAGCACTTTTAACTGTCAAAACAAGAACAATAAATAAAAGAAGCATGATACCAAATAATGTACTGCTGATTCGTGGACTAAATACTGTAGAAACTTAAGGGTGCATGTTACCTGCTGAACTTAATCAACCAAATTGGGCTTTCAGATACTTTACAGATGTTTTCAGACATATTTTATCAGAAACCAGCGTAATGCCAGCTGAAGATGCATAGATAAAGTTTTATCATTATAAGTCAAAGACTTGTAGAATTAGTACAGCAACTACTGTACACTTTTTAACCTGACTGACAAATTGGAACTTCCTAAATGTGCAAGCATTGCCAGCCTTTGCTTGGAAGGGAGCTCAAATACCTTCTACCCATAGGAAAAGACAGAAAAGTGAAACAACACCAGCAAAGGTCCTAACATTTTGTACTCAGATGACCTCAGATGACCTTTGGCCCACATCAAAACCAAAACCAGTAATGATATTTATATACGCCATCTAAAAAGAACTTTAAAGTGTGAAATTGTCTCCCCTTTGTAAATAGTGAAATTATCTCCCCTTTGTAAATAGTGTGTTTACACGTTTTTTTGCATGTTATGACCTCTGATAGCCTTCGACCCCCACAGAAAACGATTCCGTTTTTCCTTTTCCTTTGACCCAACTGCATCTACACACCAAGTATGACATGCATCAAAGTTTCCCATCTCAAGATATTGTGTTAACAATGTTTTTGGGGTCTGACCTCCAGTGACCTCAAATGACCTTTGACCCCCACCAAAAACGATAGGGTTCTTCCTCTGACAATAACACATCTACATACCCACTGTGACATTCATCCAAGTTTCCTATCTCAAGATATCGTGTTAACGAAGTTTTCAGGGTCTCACCCCTGTTGACCTCAAATGACCTTTGACCCCCACCAAAAACAATAGGGTTCTTCCTCTGAAGATAACGCATCTACACATACAGTATGACATTAATCCAAGTTTCCTATCTCAAGATATTGTGTTAACAAGGTTTTCAGAGTTTGAGCCCTGGTGACCCCAAATGACCTTTGATCCCCACCAAAAATAATAGGGTTCTTCCTATCACTATGGGGCATCCATGTACCAAGTTTGAAAACATTCAGACCTTCCCTTCTTCAGATATCGTGTTAACAAGCTAAGTGTCACACACACACACACATCCACACACACGCACATACACGCGCACATACATACACGCCATCGTGAATGCATAGGTTTCTCTTTCATCAAAACCAAAAATCGAAAGTTTGAAGCTTTTCCTCAGAAATTCATGCACAAACAAATAAGATGGGGTTTCCTTGGTCTGTGCAGGTTCAAATACTGTAAGATCTGAAGAAAAAAAAAAAAAGACAAAGATAAAAGGGGTTAGCTCTTCAACCTGTGGTACGAGCATTGGGTGGAAATCAACAGTTACATGGATTATAACCACGTTGCTGCTTTGTTACACGCCGTGCACCCGGTTAACTTTTGAGTGCTCATGAATAGGCTGTATACATTGTTCACTGCTCTGTGCTGTGATTGTTCGCTATTCATACTCAACCCGCGGTAAAGTTGCTGTCGCGTTGCAAAGCATTACCACGCTTGGACTCAGTGTGGGTGACACATTGGACGGCACTGTAATCTTGCTACACAGGTTTGTTTACTGATCAGGTAGGTACAATCAGGGTAAGTGTATATTAAACAGAAAAGATGTCTCAAAATTGAAACCGTGTAACTGGTTCTAAACAGTCCCCTTTACCCCTCCCCTCCTTAAAATGAATAGTTCGACAACACTGTCAATAAACTATCAAGGGCTTTCTCAAGTTAATGTTATCTTATTCAACACACAAGGAGAACAATATGCCTGTTCACTTCAGTGATTATGGGGAATTTGATCATTGAAGGTCTACACAATACCCTGTCCTATAGGATTCAAAATTGTTCCTACACCTTCATGAAGACTTCTTCAGAAAGGAACCTTATAGATACAATGTTCAGAGTTTGAGGTATCATTTTGCTGATCACCGCTGAACATTTGTGTCAGAGTCCCCAAAACTAATTGGTTTGGGAATTCGCTAGCAACGTACTCACCTCATATGACCTATGCATTACCGTATTGACCATGGTCTAGCATCTGGCAATTTTGTGTGTGTGTGTGTGTGCGTGTGTGTATCTGGTCACCGCCCTTCCGTAATTGCCAGCCTTTTGGTCTGCGTTTGTTCAGAATTTGAGGTATCATTTTGCTGATCACCGCTGAACATTTGTGTCAGAACAGGGAGTTGGACAGAGGTTGTCATTTTAATGTGAAAGTCATGAACTTCGTTGCAAGCCTTGTCCGTCGCAAAACTCAGTAATTGTCGTAACCATCAGTCAACGTCCCACCTCAAATCAGAATCTCTGTACTCCAGATGAACAAGCCACTCCTTATTAATCATCAGAGCCTATCGTTAAAGAATGCGTATCATTTAAGTAAAATACAGCTTTTGTATCTTTGTGAGATGTTACACTAGAAGAAACAGATAATAGAAATTAAATATTGGTCTAACGTCTTACTTCCATCAGTTGCAACCATGACTGAGTTTTGAATCCATTTACCTCTCTTTCAAAGTTTCCATACTTTGTCTTTGTAAACTTTAAGCCATGTTAACCTCATAATGAAAGGGGAAATTCATAAACATTTAGTTTCATCTGACAAACTTAGAAGTTACAGAACATAAGAACTAGAAGAAAATTTTGCCACCACAAATCTAGCCTGTTTTATTGTTTCCCACGTAATCGCAACCAACATTTTTCAGAAAACGACTATATACCACGAATACTTGAAGTACGTAGGGTTTAGGGTTTTGTCGGTTTTTTATTTTTTCTCGACTCAGGGTCCTAGATGGGACTGAGTATTTCCATGCAGCAGCTTAGCTATGTCACATCCTACCGGTGTGCTACCTACACATAACAAGAGCCCAAGGGCACTGTGGTTCCTTGCACAGATGGAGAGTATAATGTAAATTATGAAGTAAAAGGGAGCATATTGCATTACTTTGTACGATAGCCCATATGGTCCACTTCTGACCATGAACTCTCACTTTTGTAACATAAAATCTGTAGAGAGAAAAACATATTTCATGCTTTATAAAATGGCCCATTTCAGACACTGGACCCCAAACATGACAAACATGCACCCACATGGAACCACTTCCATAGCACTAATGTGACCATCAACAGTGTAATACATGCAATCTGTACGAGAAGGAGTATTTTGCATGATTTCACAACAGACTATGGGCACTATGGTTCCTTGTACTTGAAATACACATACTGTAAAATGATATGCCTGAATTCATAAATATCAAAAAAGCCATTTCAATCAATGCAATGAATTGAAGATGTTGATTTAGAACTGCAATATACAGCAATATCCCATTCATTTTACAAAACACAAACAGCTGTAGATCTCTGCAAATTGCAATAAGGCTTACCACATCTATGCCCCTTTAAAGTCCATCAATCTGACAACATGCCCTGGAGGGACTCCTGGGGTCTAGTTTAAACTGGCAAGAACACCAACTGACATATTTTCTTTCATTGTGTTCTGCCCTCTTCACTAATTGAAAAGACACATGAATGAACACATTAGCACTCACGCACGAGGAGGTAAACTGATCCAGCCAAAACTTGTCTGGTGTGACCACCTACAGTACTGCAAACAGCACATTGCTGCTTGTTCATTTGATCAAGAAACTGCTAACTCAAGCAGTACTTCCATGATGCACTGGAGGGGGACTGATGGAACATATGAGCATCCATAGCATAACAAGTTTTTCAGACTTATGCCCCCAGTTCCCCAGATGACCTTTGGCCTCCACCAAAAACTGTAGGGCACTCCTTCTCAATATAGCAAACCTACATACTACGTTTGACTTCCATCTGACTTTCCCCTATTGAGTTACAGCGTACCCAAGCAAAACAGACTTTTGCCCCCAGTTCCCCCAGATGACCTTTGACCTCCACCAAAAACAATAGGGCACACCTTCTCAATATGGCAAACCTACATACCAAGTTGACTTTCATCTGACTTTTCCTTATTGAGTTACAGCATACCCAAGCAAAACAGACTTTTGCCTCCAGTTCCCCCAGATGACCTTTGACCTCCACCAAAAACGATAGGGTACACCTTCTCAATATGGCGAACCCTACATACCAAGTTTGACTTTTATCTGACTTTCCCTTACTGAGTTAGAGCGAACCTTAGCAAGTGTCACAGATGCACACACACACATACACACACACGCCAACCTGACTGCATAGGTTCCTTTGCTGACGCAAGAAACCAAAAATAGGGTGTGCACATGTGTTCGTATCATCATAGCCAAATCTGATAACTTATGCCTATGTACATACAGTACGTGCAGAACCACTGGTGATAATGCCAAAGATTTCGAACTCAAATTTTACCCATAAGAATTAGTATCATTATTTTCTGATTCCATTCAACTTTGTAGATGCAGTTTCACAGAACATTGGGCCAAGCTATTCAGTGCAGCCTTTTCGTTTGCGCTAACATCCTGCTTCATCGCCAAGTTTACCCGCATATCGGCAATAATTTAACAATGGCAATCGATGTAATCCTCTCATGAATAGGAGGTCAGTATCGTCAAATTATCACTGAGGCAAAGCTAGCTAAAATCTGCTGTTTATTGTCGAGGAGAAATTTATCGCCAGATCGTCAGTCTTGAATTTTATTATCGGTTATCGACAATGTAACCGAGAAGTGTCAACTTTGACGTAACACCACTGTACAAAACACATTGTCTGACAGGTAGTTTGCTAACCATCAGATTTCCCATGTGTTTTTTCAACTTTGAATGAAGTCTGTAGGATATGGTTGTACCAATGGCACTGAACCTGTGAAGAACAAGTGAATTTATTCCAAATTGGTTATGCATCTTTACATGATTTTTCAAGATGCAGCAGTGAAGTTTTGCTTACTAAGTTGCTGTTACAGTACCTTTGGTGTTTTCAAGACATTCTTGGGAGTTGGCTCATCTCCAAGTTGTGCTTTCAAGTCCAAAAGCTTCGCTACCTCTGCTTCAATCTATTAAACAACAACAATCTTCCATAAGTATGGTACCACATCTCAAGAACTTAACATGACATGTACTAAACAAATGTATCGACAAATTTCATGAAGATGAAAAAGATATTTCCATGAGAAGGTGTGATATTCTTTCAGGAAAAGTCAAATGCACATCTGTTTCAGATTTCCTTTATCAGATTCAGAAGTTGCTTCATTCTGCTGTAAATGGTAAGATGAATTTTACCTAAAAAAACTTCATTTTTGTGAACACAGTAAATTAATAGGTTGCTATCACGGTAACTTCCATGTGCAATGATGCATACATTATCTTGTTTATGTTAACTTACAGTGCATTCACTAAAGAAAAAACTTTGAGTAAATATTAGTATGCAAACCAATGTCATCTGATGCAAATAAACACATTTTTATCTTTTATTAAAAACCCATAAAAAATTACTTGGACAACTTTTATGGCTATTTTTACAGTTGGGGTTATGTTAATTTTGAAATAACACAAAGTAAATGACTTATTATACAAGAATAAACACAATCACATAAAGAAATCATGAACTTTTTGTTAAGTTTGCTAATGGACTGGCAAGTTTGGCGAGTGGTCTGTCTGTTGATCAATGTGTGTTTAATAGTAACAGACAAAGTAGGAAAACAGGCATCACATTCATTTAAACTTCTTTCATACTTACCTGTTCCATAGTCATTGGATGCAAGGTTTCATGGCAGCCACGTAAAGTGACCAAACATGCATTCCACAAGTATTTGTGATGAGAAAATAGATGACACAGTTTTGCACAAGTTGTTGACAGAGCCATCAAGAACAGTTGGTCAATTTTTGAAAGAAGAGATGAAGAAAATCCAATCAGCACTGCCGGCAAAGGAGTGAATCATATATGGCACTAGTAATACCGCTGAATCAGGCACTTTTAAGACTGACTTTATCATTAGAAAATATACATGAACGATAAGCAGTAAGTGTTGCAACACCACACTACAGTACACATTACAACTCATAGTAACAAATGTAAAGCACTCACTTATATCATAATTTCACTGCAAATCCATTAATATTCAAATTTGCTAATTGCAGTAATCTCTCTTTGATATGTATGCAATAGTACTGACATCAAATACAGAGCTCTGTCTTGCCTCTAGTTGCACACCAGAAAAGGTTTTGATGTAACGTTACCAATCTCGACTTAGTAACATTTAACTACAGTAAGAACTGCTCACTGTGCTAAATATCACACCTGATGCTTATCTCCAAAAGTAACAATATGAAAATTCATTCAGTAAGAAGATCCCAGTGGGCAAATTGAGCATTAGTTTCTTGCAAAATATAATGAAAGTGAACAAAGAGCACACAATCAAAATGAAAAGTGTCCCTGTAGCTTTGGTAACCACTAGGTCTATATGACCTTCAAACTTGTTGGCAGTGGACTCCATCTACAGTACTTCAACAACGTTATTTATTGCAGCTTGCATCAACAGGAAGTTGTCTTTGGAATAAACATTGGTAAAGCATTCATGCCGACCATGTACGTAGTTACATATGCAGTAGCATACTGTACTTGCAACGAATCTATGCAACGTTAACATATTGAACAGCCAGGCAGGATGTGCAAGTTTGCCGTCACAGGAGACGATCATATTGCGCACTCCGTATGTATCAGTGGATGGGCTCAAAACTGTAGCTGAAAGCCTGAGCATTCATAATACTCAAATTCAGCCACCTGCTGCGACTACAGAACGACATTTGCACCGAACTCTTTTATCCCTGATAAATGTGACTATTAACAGGCAGTAGAAATTTGCAGCAAAAAAGAGTTAAAAATAAAAGTCATCTCCCCCATATTTCAAAATGGTTTAATCGAGGCAAATTTTTTACTGCATTATGTTTTCCAGAAAGGTGTTGGAGCTACCATTGCAACTGGGTGTAAAGACTGTAAACGTAAAGAAGGTAAGAAGGTCAAGCCATTTGGCATGGGTCAGTCTGGTCGCTCTGCTTTGTACTGTATGTATGCTGTGTACATATGTACCTACGAAAGCACAGAGAATTTGTTGTGCTGAGTTCGGAAAAAAAAAACTAAAGCCGATGGAGATGAAATTGCGCACTAGCTCTGTGCAAATCATCAGTGGGCACTGGGGTACATAGGGTATGTAGGGCGGCTGAAGTGTGCATAAAAATAAACAGGCGATAATTTCTGGTAACTTGCATGGTCATTGTTGATATACTGGACATCGTGGTTAGGCATAGAGGTATCCTGCGCTATTTGCCTATGTGACTTGTGAGTATCGTTAGCAACAACTATCAACAGAGCTTCTTTTCAATATATTTTTGACAACATTTTCACTGTTATCCCTCATTTCTTTTGTTTCCATGAAGATTTCCCGGTTTTTCCCCATTTTTTTTATTTAAAAAATGTGTCCCGACATGCAGGATTACCCACGAGTGTCACAGATTTCCCGCAAACCAGGTTCGGAAGGTTCGCAAGATTTTCCAACCCTGGCATAAGTTGGATTGGGAATTTCTGCGATGCTTGCTCATAAGCTACAATACATTCGGGGCCTTGCATCTACTTATGAACATAAGTCCTGTCTGACACTCACACATTTTAAACTCATGATTCCTGTCGAAAATTGGCGGGAAGTAAGGTCAACAAATGGATCTACCAACTTGCACACTATGTCATTCACTTCAAGGCTGTCAGTCATTCTACATTGGGGTCTTTAGAATTGACATCTTTCTCAGCTTGGAACTAAGGTGGTGAACAAACAGGTGCAATTTTCTTGTTGAAATAGTACAGTGACTTCCTCGCTGCAAGCGACGAAAGTACTATATGATGCACATACAATAGTGTGCTTGTATCATGAAAATTACATTGTTTGTGTATATGCAATGATAGCGAATTTGCTTGTATGTCTGGAGAAAGTTTCAATGAAACAAGACAAGTTTTCAACGATTTTATGTGATGAAATAATTTGTAAGTAATGTACAGTAATCAGATCACCTGACTTAAGAATTTCTATCCCACAAATGGCAAGTGGGTATGTTGACACATGATTGCATCAACAAAAATTTGGTTGCCGAATTACTTGCTGTATACAGTGCTGATCTCAGACCCTCCTAAAGCTGCACAAAGGAAGCTTGTTTTCCCAGCTGTTTGTTTTTTGTCAATGAACTGACGTTAAGACATGAATACAAGTTACGGAATCCTCACATCGATCCGTTCAGATCGTCTCCAGGCGCCTGCCTGACCGACGTGGTCTTTATGCATCATGTATATTCCTCACACTGGTGTGCACACAATCTGGAACCAGAAAGCCAAAAGGCTTTGTGATTCCTTGCGACATTGTTATACTATAACAAACATGAATTATCTACATGGCAAGTATGAGATCAACTACAGTTATTGTTCTTGAAACACCATGTTAATTAGTCTCAATCCAAAATGACCTTTTTTGGTGACCTCAAATGACATTTGACGTCCACCAAAAGCAATAAGGATTGCCTACCCAGTATGGCCAACCCACACATCAAGTATGACATCAGTCAAGATCACCCTTCTGGAGGTAATGTGTTTACAAGTTTTCATAGATTGACCTCTGGTGACCTCAAATGACCTTTGACTGCTATCAAAATCAAAAGGAGTATTCTACTTACTATATACAATCCACACACTCAAGTATGACATCAGTCACAGTTACCCTTCTGGAGATATTGTGTTTACAAGTTTTTTACAGTTTGACCTCTGGTGACCTCAAATGACCTTTGACCTCAACTGAAAACAATTGGGATCATCTACTCAATATGACCAACCCACACACCAAGTATGACATCAGTCACAGTTACCTTTCTGAAGATGATGTGTTTACAAGGTTTTTACAGTTTGACCTCTGGTGACCTCAAACGACCTTTGAACTCCAACAAAAACAATAGGGATCATCATATCTGCTAAATATGACCAACCCACACATCAAATATGACATCAGTCACAGTTACCCTTCTGGAGATATTGTGTTTACAAGGTTTTTACAGTTTGACCTCTGGTGATCTCAAGTGACCATTGACCTCCACCAAAAACAATAGGGATTATCTACTCAATATGACCAATCCACACACAAAGTATGATATCAGTCAGTTACCCTTCTTGAGATATTGTGTTTACAAGGTTTTCACCTTTTGGCCTCTGGTGACCTCACATGACCTTTGACCTACACAAAAAACAATAGGGATCACCTACTCAATATGACAAACCCACGCACCAAGTATGAGATCAGTCATGGTTACCATTCTTGAGATATCGTGTTTACAAGCAAGGCGTCACATACACGCACATACGCACACACACAACATCACCATCGCATAGATTCCTTGCCTGCCTTCGGCAAGGAATCAAAAGGCCGAAAATTAATTACAGTAACGACTAGTGCTGCTGGAGAGTTGTCATTGTTTGCAAACAATACTTGCAGAGTGCACAGTGGCCGCTCAAGGAGTGCAGATGTATCTACAAAATAGACACGAAGCTGGAGGGCCTAAGCAACTGATTTGGAAGAGGGGTGCTTAAACCCATCCCTAACTTTCTCCAGCAGGCTCTTTTTGACCATGGCTACCATGATGAGCATGAAAATATATGTTGGACAGTAAACTCAACCTTGTCCTCTTTTCATTTTGTGTGCTACACGTCTTCTACATTAGCTTTTTTCATGGACAGGTTTATTAGTGAACGATAAAAATTTCTACTCGTGGAACCTGAAATACAAAAGGAAAAAATTTGCTTTTTCCATTCATGTGTTCAACTGCTTAATGGTGTTCACTTTTTCACTGTCTTTGAATGTAGTCTATATTTTTTCTACTTAGAGGTGGAATATCGGAGCAAATATCATGTATTGTTTGTGTACAGTACATGTAGACCTAATGCCATATGTTATTTGTACTAATGGCCTATAAAAATTAGTTGTCAAACAAGTGGCACATACAACCGTGACTTAAAATGTGATATGAATCAAGTCACATAACATACAACCAGGGTTGGAAAACCTTGCTGAATTTCCTGCGAACACGATAGAAAATCCACCAATTTCCCACTGACATTTGTGTAGGGGTGGAACCCCTTGTGGGGGTTCAGGAGGCAAAGCCCCTGGAAGATTGGGGTTCCTACAGTAGCACATCAAAGGAGTAAAATTGTGCAGCTGAGCACAAAAAAGAGAACTTAATACTCGTACAACACTGGAAAAATCAATCACGAAAGCTTAACCTTAGGCTATTCGCGTTGTGTCAATATACGGTACCTTTTTAAATGTGAAGAAGTGCCAGTTAAAAAATGCCAGAAACAAGTGAAACTTGAGCCCAATATTACGCTATATAAATATGCAATAGGCCTAGAATAAATGTCTGGATCATAGACCACTATGCACTGTCAACTACTGTACTACAAGCTGTGCTACTTACAAACAGCTCTGCGAGTTTGCCGTAAAAAATCCTGGCATGTTTCCAAGAAAAGTTTTTAACTGCAAAAATGTCAACACCTGTCCCAAAATGGACATTTATCGCATTCATAATACTCAAATTCAGCCACCTGTTGCAGCTATGACATTTGTACCGAATTTTTTTTCATCCCTCATACATGTGACCATTAACGGGCAGTAGAAATTTGCAGCAAAAAAAAGTTAAAAAGTTAAAAATAAAAGTCGTCCCCCCATATTTCACAGTGTTTAATCGAGTCATTTGTTTTACTGTGTGTAATGTTACGTTTTCCAGAAAGGCGTTTGGGGCTACCATTGCATCTGGGGCTACGACTGCAAATGTGAAGAAGGTACAATGGTCAAGCCATGCCGTGTGGGTCTGTTTGCGCCGCTACTGTATGTGCTGTGTGCTGAAAGCACTCAGTATCTCATTCATTGCACGCAGAATCTTGTGATGAATTCAGAAAAAGTAAAAACAATAAAACTGACGAAGATGAAATTGTGCACGAGCTCTGCACGAATCATCCTTGGGCACTGGGATTCACAGGGTATGCAGGGCAGCTGAAGTGTGCCTAAAAGCAAACTGGAGATAATTTCTGGTTACTTGCAAGGTCGTTGGGGATATACTGGACATCTTGGTTTATAGGCATAGAGGTAACATGCGCTATTTGCCTATGTGAGTATCAAAGCAATAGAGATCAGCAGAGCTTTACTTTAAATATTCATTTAACAGCATTTTCCATGTTCTCCCTCATTTATTTTGTTTATCTAAAGTTTTCCCGGTTTTCCCCCATTTTTTTTTTTTAATAAAAAAAAATGTGTCCCGACATGCAGGATTTCCCGCGAGCTTGCCGATTTCCCGCGAACCAGGTTCAGGAGCTTCGCAAGGTTTTCCAACCCTGCATACAACTAGGCCTATTGCATTTAAAATTAACTCTCAGTGCACATTTAATTCTTACTTGTTGTTTGTCTGTCATTTATGACTGCAAACTAATTACTGGAAAGAGAACATGAAATATCGTCGTGTGTTGTTGTTTTGGCTACAGTATCTGTGTATATAGTATTAAGTAGACAACATGGCTAGGCTACATGCAAATTAAATGCAGGGATGAAATTTAGCGGTCGTCCGGTCGTCCGGTCGTCCGAGACAACCAAAATTTCTGTAGGACTACCAAAGTTACTACCTCAGGTTGTCCTTTGGACCACCAAATTTTACCCCTGGTCATTTATATTGTGACGCAATGCTTACAACTCAACACTGAGATGCATCTCAAATATTTAACATGCATGAACTCCATGCCAAAACATCTGTTTTCTTTCACAAAAACCGCCAAAACAACCCGCAATCCACGGTACGTAAAACGCCAAACAAACAGCCTCAGTGTACGCTGATGTTTCAACTGATTTTACTGTACCAGACATGCACATACTGTACACAGCAAGTACCAGATACATGACTCGCAGTCAAAGAATTCGGCCATATGTGCCAGGTGCAAGGAGAGCTGGTACATTATATTCATGGAGTTTTTAAACCCCCATAATATGGGCTAGTCCAAGTAGTACGTAATTCATCCAATCACAGTGAAGAATTTTCCTGCTGGCCTACAGTGTATTTGAGATTAACAAAATGGATTGTTCCAACATAGGGGTGAAAAATATTTTAGAACTGTTTGATTCCCCGGGATTATGTTCTCATGCAGGCGTGAAAAAAAAAAATCCTTGGAAAGGAGAGGAATGAGTTGACAGTTGAAGCAAATTCAGATAAGCCACTCAGATGGTGTGTTTTCAATGGACACTTCATGCGTACTGTCAGATTTTGATTCAAAAGGAATGAATTTTCTAAATAGTGATAGTACCGTTCAAGATTAGTAATGTATCATATTTTGATTTGAAAGAAACATTATATTATACAGAGATTTTCTTCTATATGATATATACTTTACAGCATCAGTGATTCTAGATAATGACATTTTTTTTTATTATTGAAGTGAAAAGGTGGAATTTTACCAGCCTCCTTCTGGAAATCACCCCCCCCCCCCTTCCCTTTGGAGAAACCCTGAGCATTACTTTTAAGTTACAAGTCAGTAGTATAATTTAGCTGTGGAAAGTTTCAACCTGTATAGGAAAGACAAATAAAAACATGGTCTTGACTCTGCAAAATACACATTTAGACATTTCTTGTTTTTATATGTCCATTGTGGAGGACGACCAAATTTTTGGCAGGACAACCAAATTTTTGCAGCTGGTTGTCCTTCGGACAACCATTTTCAGTTGCTTAAGGATCATCCCTGAAATGCATGTTAGTGTTACATCCCAAACAATATTCCATCCACAGGTTTATCACAACATTTTACAAGAACAGTAGTATGTATATGATAACAGAACTCTGACATTGGATATTGAAGTTAGTCCTTCCGGAATGTGCTGGGTTGCCATATCTGAATATCACGGTCAATGAACATAGTATAAACTGACTTCCATTTATGGAAAATGGATTAGGGGCTTGTTACTGCATGATCCCACTCACATAATGACTCTATAAATCACAAGCAAGAATACGGCCTATAAGGCCAGTTAAAAGAAAACTCTCTTTTTCTCGTCCACACTTTTCAAAAAAATTGGGCTTGCAGGCCTTTTTTTTTTTAAACCAGAAAGCCAAAAGGCTTTGTGATTCTTGTGACATACCAAGTATGACATCAGTCATAGTTACCCTTCTGGAGATATTGTGTTTACAAGGTTTTTACAGTTTGACCTCTGGTGACCTCAAATGACCTTTGACCTCGACAAAAACAACAGGGATCCTCTGCTCATTATTACCAACCCACCCACCAAGTATTACATCAGTCATGGGTACTCTTTTGGAGATACTGTGTATACGAGGATTTTACAGTTTGACCTCTGGTGACCTCAAACGACCTTTGACCTCCACCACAAACAATAGAGATCATCTACTCAATATGACCTACCCACACACCAAGTATGACGTCAGTCACAGTTACCCTTCTGGAGATCCCGTGTTTACAACGTTTTAACATTTTGATCTCTGTTAACCTCAAATGATCTTTGACCTTGACCAAAACCAAAACAATAGGGATCATCTACTCAGGTATGACCAACCCACACACCAAGTATTAAATCAGTCATGGTTACACTTCTTGAGATATCATGTGTACAAGCAAAGTATCACATACACACGCACATACGCATACGCACACGCACACACGACATCACCATTGCATAGATTCCTTGCCTGCCTTCGGAAAGGAATCAAAAAGCAAGAACACATAAGGTACGTTCTCAGCACTTCACTGACTTTTTTTTACATGCTTCACCACTGTATCAATGAGTGGTATGTTGCAAAGACATCGCTAAAGATCTGGAGAGATAAATTCCGTGGTCGGGACATGACATTTTCATTAACCAGAAAGCCAAAAGGCTTTGTGATTCCTTGTGACATGGTTATATTATAACAAACATGAATTACTGTATCCACATGACAAGTTTGAGATCAACTGCAGTTACACTTCTTGAAACACCACATTAATAAGGCTTTAACCCAAATGAACTTTATTTTGGTGACCTCAAACGACATTTGACATGCACTAAAAGCAATAGGGATCACCTACCCAGTATGGCCAACCCACACATAAAGTGCAACATCAGTCTCTGTTACCCTTCTGGAGAAAATGTGTTTACAAGGTTTTTACAATTTGACATCGCTGACCTCAAATGACCTTTGACCTCCACAAAAAACAATAGGGATCATCTAGTCAATATGACCAACACAAACACCAAATATGACATCAGTTACAGTTACCCTTCTGGAGATATTGTGTTTACAAGGTTTTTACAGTTTGACCTTCGGTGACCTCAAATGACCTTTAACCTCCACCAAAAACAAAAGGGACAATCTACTCAATATAACCAACACACACACTAAGTATGACATCAGTCTCAGTTACCCTTCTGGAGATATTGTGTTTACAAGGTTTTTGCAGTTTGACCTCCAGTGACCTCAAATGACCTTTGACCTTGACCACAAACTTATGGGACAATCTGCTCAATATAACCACCACACACATCAAGTATGACATCAATCACAGTTACCTTTCTGGAGATATTGTGTTTACAAGGTTTTTACAGTTTGACCTCTGATGACCTCAAATGACCTTTGACCTCCACCAAAAACAATAGGAATCATCTACTCAATATGACCAGCCAACACACCAAGTATGACATCAGTCTCAGTTACCTTTCTGGAGATATTGTGTTTACAAGGTTTTTACGTTTTGACCTCTGGTGACCTCAAATGACCTTTGACTTCCACCAAAGTCAGAAGGGATCATCCACTCAATATGACCAACCCACACACTAAGTATGACATCAGACACAGTTACCCTTCTTGAGATATCGTGTTTACAATGTTTTCACCCTTTGACCTCTGGTGACCTCAAATAACCTTTGACCTCCACAAAAAACAATAGGGATCATCTACTCAATATGACCAACCCACACACCAAATATAATCAGACACAGTTACTGTTCTAGAGATATTGTGTTTACAAGGTTTTCACATTTTGACCTCTGGTGACCTTGAATGACCTTTGACTTCCACCAAAAACAGTAGGGATCATCTACTCACTATGACCAACCCACACACCAAGTATGAGATCAGTCATGGTTACCCTTCTTGAGATATTGTGTTTACAAGCAGGGCGTCACACACATACACACGCACGCACACACCCACACGCACGCACACACACGACATCACCATCGCACAGATTCCTTCTGAATTTGGCAAGGAATCAAAAATCCTACTTTTCATAGAAAAACAAATTGTGAAGGAGAAAAAAATCGTGCATGCAAAAATGTTACTGAATACAAGGAGAGCAAAGGTGACAAGAAAAGATCACCGTAATGACAGCATAAATATATTAAGAAGTATAAGAAGTAGGGCCTACATTTAAACAGAGTTTACAATAACTTTATTTTGAGCTAGAAGCATTGATTTTTCCATTTGAAGTATACTGCAGAGATAGTCCAGCAAAACATAAATGGGTGTTTCCCTAAATAGGGGTACCAACTTGTGACATTACCCCCAAAATTTCAAAATGACTTAAGCTAATGATTATGTTCATATAATAACTACTAACTAAATGTGTTAAGTGGTGAAAAAAAAATTCATCATCACAGCTTAACCTGTCTTGGTGACACAAACGTTTAAAAACAACTGAAGGCACAAAATTCCTGACATAAACAGGACACCAAATCCAAACTTTGTTTCAAGCCCAGCTTTTAAGCAAGTTGTGAGTGTTAAAGAATTTTTCTTTAAATAACTTCTTTTAGGCTAAGGTTTCCCATGAAAAAAACAATAAAAGTGTAGGTTACATCCTTCAGTCTCTTTTCACCAATTTTTTAAATGAAAAATATGTACTTTTATGAGTTTTTAAGCTAACATTTGTTTTATGCTAGTTCTCTTTCTTTTTGTATTCTTTTCTTTATAATGAGGACCCCAGGAGGATCCCTTTACACAAGTCAAAGCAAAGAAAGGATTGAATTAGGCAAGCAGAAAAAATATGATGTGTGAAGGATTTGGTTCCCTATGTAAACGGACACCAAACCTTGGTGTGGCACTTTACACTGGGATTTAAAATGACCTATTGTCCTGTTGGCTTAACTAAAATACCACAACTACCAACATACACTCAACAGACAGTGGGGATAACACAGATGACTCAAGTAGCATATAGGTGACCAACTGAAATAGCATAGGCCCCTCCCATCCCCCCTCCCCCTTGCAGTATTCAAATCAACTTGTTGTGTGTGTCATGCCCATTTGAAAGACTTTTTATGGTTGTCAGACAACCAAGGTCCCATTTTTGGTTCTCCAGCTATTGCAAACTACAGTGCATGCATTGCACTGCTGCCATGACCCAGAAGTATTTTATTCCATTACAAACTGTTTTTGTGAGACATACTGTACCAAAACACTGACGACTGTCAGCCCTGTACCACTGACAAACGTTTACTGTGAAGTGCATGATGGCAGGAATCAGGCACTGACTTTCCAAGTCCTGCTACTAAAGAAACTAGAGACTCATTGTGGCTGCAGCAATTGACAGCATTAAGAAAAATAATATTCTGAATTTAAATGTCAAGTAATTAAAAACAAAAGTTACATGCCGATTTATGTGATGTATACACATATATAGGAGATGGTCTTGTCTCAGGAAATTACCGTAGGAATGTGTCAGTATCTGCTTCTGTAATATTTAAGTCACTTTGGCATATATAGAAGGAATAATATCAATGCTGGTATGTCCAGACAGAGCTCATGGAAGGTAAGTTCTCTTTAAAAGTCTTGTTACCCCAAGAAGCAAATTAACCAAGTCTGCGATTCTCTCATCCTAGCTACCAAGATGTACAGACCTCTGTATAATTGAAAATACGGTTTTTGATGTGCAGTACAGTTGAGTGTATGATTAAAAATAATGATGAATTTCATTTGCTTTATAGTGTTAAAAGTAACATGTTACATATTGACTTTTCCAGGATTTCCCTCTTCCGACATTGTGTTAACAAACTAAAATTTTTGGGGTTTGACCTCCGGTGAGTGGTGACTTCAGATAACTTTTGAACCCCACAAAAAAACAATTGGGTTGTCCCTCCCTTTTGAAAAATGTTTGACTTTTCAATGGTTATAGATGCAAAATGGTGTACCATCTCCATTTTCTGAAATCCAAAGATGTATGACGTTTTGTGGAATAACTTTAAAAATTTTATTTCTTGGGAGGGGGGCACATTGTCTTCCTGTTCCCCCCCTGTGGCTACAGTATGTGTCTGCACACAAGCAATCATGACCACATCATCTTTCAATTGTAATATATTTTTTGCATAAATGAATCAGCAAAAGAAAAAGCAGAGAATGAAATGTATCAATACAAGAGTGCCAAAATTAAAAATAAGAGGTTGCCACCCTTGGCAGGTGACCAAGGGGCCCTTTCGGGTACTAAGGGGGAAACACCCCCGAAAGGTTTGCATTTAGCAGCCGAAGCCAGGTCCAACTTGAAGTGACAGTGTGCAACCATAATAATTGGATGGGCAGTTCAGTGAACAAAGGGAGAGGGGAAGGGTGGCTTGATGGGGATGGATTGAAGAAAATTTAAAATAGAACTTTATTAAGAGTGCCCTTTGAATTCTTTCACCCATCTATAATGGTTGTAACAAATATCTGATAGAGATTTGCTTCAACTGCATTGCCCTGACATCATGAGTTTGCAATTGGTTTCAAGTTACACTGTTATATATGGTGAAATACTTTTAAATTATTCCTTCAGAAGTGTATGAACATTTGACATAAAATACGCCGTCCTGTCCAAAATTACCTGGTGTAAACTTAACAATATATTAGAATATTAGACAACATTTAAAATGTTAATAAACACTTTTGATAAAAAATTGTTTGAAAATCATTAAGTCTATCACTCTATAGTCTATCACTCTATAGTAAGGCACTTGGTTAGAAACAAGTGTGCTGGTTAGGCTACAATCTTTGTTGGCCTATATACTTTTACATGTTAGGCAACGGCAAACGACCCAAGTCGATGTAAAGAAAAATACTTCATAGGAAAAAACCTTCGAATTAAATTTGTGAAAACATTGAGGATTATTAATTTAAGGTCTTGTGCACATGTCATGTTAATGGTTTTCACATTTTTCACCGATTGGGGTATTTTAGATACTTTTGACGATCGATCTCTTCCTGAACAGGAGATAGTATCTTCAGTAGGCTATAATCGTTGTAGGCCTATATATTTTAATAGGTTAGGCAACGGAAAACGACCAAAGTCAATGTAAAGAACTAGAACGTCAATGACGCAAACTTCGACTTAAGACGGCATACAAGTTAGTAATGCTAGATTAAAAGTTGAAAGGGAAATGTCCATAATGGTATAGGAGTTGTGAATGGGGGGGTTACTATTCTTCTGTTTGCTGGTCATTTTATTGTTTTTCGTTTTTCATCCTTATCCAGTTTTTCTCATTGAAATGTTTAATTTTCTTAGGTTTAAGGAGGGGGATGCCTGTTGTGGGGGATGCCTGTTGTGGGGGCCGCCAAATGCAGTTTGGAACTGGTAAATAAGCAGCTTGTTCTTAACGCTATTTTGGCAAATCAAAATCAGAATCTTGCAATCGTCGTTTTGTTCTCATATTTCTTTTTGTTGTTTTGCAACAGTTTCTAAAAGTTAGCTGATTTTCTGAAGGCAGTCATCATCGAGACATAATACAAGATCACAGTACGAATAAATAATGGCAATATCTTATAGTGTTAATTTGAAACATTTCGAAGCCATACTTTTTTATTCTTGTGAAAGTGAGTACAAAATACCCCTTCAAGTTTAGCAGTCAACAACAGCTTTTTGCATATTCATATTTGCTATTAGTTTATACCAAATGGTGATAAAGGGTGTATCATATTTTTCATGGAAAATTGACAATACCATCACGACCAAAATACATAACCATGTATAATACTGGAAAAATTTAATTCATGTAAAATTTAAAACTAACTCTTTAAACAGGCTGGTTTCGTTAGTATCAATGAAAATACTCCTTCCTCAACCATTATCCTTCATGGTTTCCACTGACCTAGGCATGACAAACAAGTAGACTGCATGCTCTGAATCAAAGACACCCGGCTTGCGTATTAGACATTGACTACCGTGAGAAAAGTATGGCACACAAAGCTACATCACAGCCACCAAGCAGGACTAATCCACTCTGCCATACCAAACCATGCTTGGCGAGGAGATTGAAAATAATAGAAACTTAATTTTGGACACAAACAGGCAAATTTCATTTCGCATTTTCTCCACAATTCTCACCAAATTCACAGATGGCCTTTGCAACAAGTGTAAAATCTAAATGAGATTAGTTAATTTTCGAATTTCTACCTTATTCGAGAGAAATTGGGCATTTTCCGAAAGGGTCCACTTCGGACGCCCAACCAGTCCAGAAAAACGCTATTTTACCGAATTTCGCTTAAAAAAGTACAACTTTTGTGCACGAAAGACCCTTCTAACAATGTGCAAACTTTCAAGAGGTAACTCCGAAATCCCTAGGAGGAGTAGGCTTTTTGGTGAAAAAAATGGAGAATGATCACTAGCGAGAAAACTAAATCGCTGATCCCCACCAAATTTTACAGACGATCCCCGTCGTACACGGTCCACCCTTCCACCAAATTTCAGCTCCGTAGCTTCCGTAACAGCCCAGAAATCGCCGTCGAAAGGACCCCGAACGCACTAATCGGTACGCATGACTGCACAAACTGCTCTGGGGATTACATTACTTCGACTGAACTTCGTTCGATCAATCATCGAGCATACACCCTGCCTTTTTTCAATATTTTCCTAACTCAGGATCATCAAATGCTATCACCTTTCTGCAGATTGTGCCGAGAAAATTTAGCAACCACTACAATCGTGATCCAAAGAAATTCTTACTGTAAACTTTTTACAACTTTCATTACGTGCGGGAATTTTTTGGTTTCAGTAATGGTACAGTCAAATCTTGGGGGATGCAAATCTTACTACTTCTAATGCGTGTACTATTCACATCAAAAGGGCAAAATAAAAACGATGTTGTATTTTTTTCTTTGTATACCACTACGAAACACTTCTACATGTACATAAATGTCAAAAAATAGTTTCCGTCGCCCTTCCATAATTTGGTGAAAAAACCCGACTCCCACAAAAAAGGGTGGTCAGTACCAAAAAAAGTTCACAATGAATGCTACGTCATCACAGTATAGCTACACTGAAATGCTGAAAGATGATGAAATTTATTACGTCTAAGTTGTTCACTTGCTTAATCTTTTCTAATATGGTATTTGCTACTTTTTACACTTAAGTTGTTGTAATTAAATTAATCCCATTGCTAAGGAGGAAAATAAAATGAAATTGACGATAAAACACTGCAGATAACTACACCGACCTATACATATCAGCCCTTGCAAAATGGTATGACCCAGATGGTATGTAGCTCAAATGTGGAACATGTAGTAAACAATCCTTTTCCCTTTTTTTAAAGCCTCGCATTAAAAAGTACCCCTAAAATGAGGTTTCCGAGACAAAAACAACCTTTAGACCTTTAGAACGGCAAGGAGGCTAATCAAACGATCTAGTTGCACAGTATTGCGATCGCAATAGAGTTTTGAAAATATGTAAAAAGGACTCATAGTACGTTGTGTCCTGTCCAACCTAAGCTTATTAGTGCAGCCAAAGCATCCGGGATACTTTGTACAGAGTCAATATTTTTCAAATGGAAAATGAATTTCTTTCCATGAAAAACCCATTTGGGGAGCAATAATATGTCTCCATACAAAAGTCGTCTCAAAATAGTAATTATGTGACATCACCACATAAAAATATTTTTCCACACAAAAGATGGATACCAAAAGATTTTAATGATGTAGATTGGCAACATCAAGAGAAATGCGGAAGTCCAGGGGCTTTCAGTAAAGTTGACACACAGTAGAATATAGTGTGTTATATGCGTTATGATAGCACATGTGTATGTGTCAGAAGCAATGGGAGAAGACTCCGACGTAAAAAAATGCAGGACGCTAAATGTTTTGTGATTTGTTACTAAAGCCTGACATACCATGACAGAATGGTGTTTTTATGCATATCAACTTCTCTTCCGTTCAGATTTGGGGGTATTTGAGAAATGTGGAGTATCAGGGGCCACTTTTTGTAGGTTCAAAAATTATGACGGTGATGAGCTGAGATGATTCACGATGTAAACTCGTGGGACACGAAAATTTACATAGTGAAACCTGTTGTAATAATCATGTAACTTGTGAAGCACACAATGCTACTGCATATAAGTGCCTGTGCTGGAAATGTTTAAGCTTCCTTTAATTCTGCTTGAGCTTACAATGGATTATGTAAGAAAGAAGGCAAGTAAAAACAGGATAAGAAATCACAATTTTTCATGGCATGCAATTTCAGGCAAAAATCATGGGACACGATGAGTTTGAAACTCTATATTTTGATACTCAAAATTTAACTTAAGCTGGGATCTCTTGATATGAGAGATACATTTCTGGTCTTTGTAATTAAAAGTAATTCATTCTGAAATACTTTGAAATTTGATGAAAAGAAACATATAATGGTAAAAACATACAGTACAGTTAGGTCAAGTGGGGCCCATATTTATGGAAACACCCAAATACCATATTTGATGTTTGAAAAAAAAGTTTTCTGCAGAGGTGGTGTTGTGACGTAAGTTACGTAGTAACGTAAGTGAAATGTTCAAATTTTTCTATTTTTTTTTATTTGTAAAAAGGTAAAACGTAAATCATAAATTAAATATTTATTCAATGATATTCTGTAATACGAACGTGTGAACAATGCAAAAAAAGTGCCGTCATTTAAGTCAGTTAAAACCCCGTAGCGTAAGTTTGAGGTCAGTAGCTTTTTTTAAATTGTAAAAGAAATGTAAATCATGCATTTAGTAATTTTTACTATACTGTTGTTGGTAAATTAGGGAAGTACAATTTTATGGGAAGTGAATAAATAGTCCTATGTGAAATGTACATACTGAGTCTCTCATTTTTACTGTATGTAGTTCAATGTCCAGTTCAATATTTCATTTTTTTTTTGGAAGTTGCTTGCAAGGAAAGCTTCAAGAAAAGTAATAGCTACTGTAACTACTGTAGATACCCTCGATCACATTGTACACTAAAGTACATGAATCACAAAATTTTGGGGGCAAAAAGGAAATTTCAGTAAACTTCATCACTAATGTATGAACTGCCTTCCCCAGGTTGCGCACCAATCGAAATACCTGGTTTGCAGTCATGGGAATCCAGTGTGGCTGAACAATTTTTACTTAACTTAAAAAAAAAAATGGAGAAACTTGAAAGCAAAAATAAGTAAAAGAGAACAACAAAAATATGAGGATATTCACTCACTGACATAAGCAGAATTGTGCAAAATTTTTCCGTCCTTTAAGCAGGATGTGCTGTTTGAAGGGAACAAACAAACAACCTATATCGTTTATTCTCCATCATTCTCTTCCATTTGCTACCAATCTGGAAATACCATTTCCAATTTGTTTCTTTCAGGAGAAATTTCATTCATTAGATTTTTAATTATGGCAGAAAGAAGAGTGATTCATTTTTTTCAGCTAGAGGAACCAGGCCCTGTGGTAAATGTGTGGTTCTTCCATGCCAAGACCCCACAACGAAAACACATGGCTTCAGGGAATTAGGCTTTATTTGTATATATAGACCATGGTACGGTAGTTTGTACGGCTTTTTACAACTATACGAAATATTGCCAGCCTTCTCAGGCACTTTTGACATTGCAGGAATAACAGCACATCCTGCTTTAAAGTCCAATCACAGATTCCTTACACCCACAGCAACACCTCAGTGTCAGGCGGTTTTTTTTGGTTTTTTTTTTAGCTAGTTTCCACAGAAAGTATCCTGGTTTTGACTTTGAGCGCTTCCGAAATTCTTGGCATTTTTTACGCTACCCCCTTTCAGATGTATTGCAAAGCTATAGTAGTGTAACTGCAACTCAAGGTTTTGTCAAAAAAATTTACTCTCTTCTTTAAAAATTTATTCTCTTCTATACTTTTTCATTACCTTGGTCTTTTATTTTACGAACATAGACTTACTTCTTTTCCATGAGCTTTTAAAAACACCTGTATAGCCTACGAGATGACCTTTGCACTGCACCAACTTTACGGCATTTACGCTTACACAAAGATATAGTGGTAAAGCCGACCATCTTTACTTTTGCTATTTGTGACAGATATAGACCTCACCATTCGGGACAGGGTGTTGACCTTTTCTGCTAAACTTTACTTGGAAAGTTGCCAGGATTTTCCAGACCAATGCACAGCAGAGATATGCCTCAGCTTAGAGCTTGTATTACAATATGATTTGTACACAGTGTGGCCCAGTAAGGTACGGCGCAGCATGCACTAAGTGTTCCTTTGCCACGCTACTGGTGAGCAGCTTTTTAATGCCCACAGCGATATTAATCATATAACCGTGTGGGTCTGGGTGTCTGATATTGTTGACTTGAATAATGGACTCAAAGTTAAGTTCATTTCTGACATTTTGTATGTGACTCTTTTCTCTTAACATGTCAAAAAATTTAGAGACTTTAAACTTGCCAGGCTTGAATAACAGTTTGGCCTAAATAATTTTCAAATGTTTTTGTAATGAATGCAAATACAGTCTTCTCTCTTAAACATATGCAATGCTTTGTCTGGAGCTTCAACTATATTTCACCATTTTGATATGCGACTTCCCGGGGACTTACCCCTTCCCCCATCCCCCTTCCTCACAGGGGCCAGGTTCCCACCAGCAACCCATATCTCATAACCACCGTGGCGAAATAGCAGCAGAATATATCTTAGGATTTTATAGCTTTAACCAAAACATACATTGTATGGAAAACTTTTGTGATTTTTTCCTCTGTTGCTCTTTAAATTCTTAAATACATTTGCCACTTGCGTTGTGGGCTAAGTAACAGAAATAAGACTACACTCAGTACACAAAACCAGTCAGAAAAACTTTTTTTTAAATGGTTATATGTTACACACTTATTGATTCTTAAGCTCAAAACTTAACAAAGGGATTCGGACAGACTCTTTTGAGTGGACTTTGTGAAGGGACTCGGCAAGACGTGCGACCAAGCGTACTTCATTATCAACCTGTTAAGTTCATTACAAAGGGTAGCAACAATCAACCAAGGATGATCAAAATGAGTCAATGTGAGGATTCCCTTACTGCATTAACACCACAGTATATAGGGCACAGAATCTCTTGTTTTTATCATGTTGAAATGTTGAACAAGGCACAGAACCTCTTGTTTTTATCACCCTGAACACATGGTCAGTACCATTACTTCAAGTAATACCAATACTGATGTGCTGCGAATACCAGTACTGATTTTCATCGTACCACCCAACCCGATCCCGTACAATGTGTGTGTGCTTTACATTGTAACCCCTGTAACAAAAGTCGGCAACTGTTTCTGCACAGTCATAGTGCATGTATACATACACCTGCTTAGCGACTACTTTTATGGCTGCTTTTGTCGTGGAGGTCAGAGACAAAGAGTTTCCTTGTAACATGAGACAGAGGATCAATCTGTCTCATTAGTCAATACTTTGTCACTGATGTTGACTATCGATATTTACAGTTGACCCAGTATTCTACTATGTTAGTATGCAGTATAATATTGATATTTTAGACATTTCTTCTATGTATCGATTTATGTGTTGATGTTTATGACTGAATCTCCGGAAGAGTCAATCAGATGTTAGTATTTTAACAGGTTCAAATTCCTTTTGTCCTCATGCACATTGCAGATTGATGTCTATCAACACGTTATATTCAAACAACATATTTTACTGGGGCTGTATAACATTTAATGGTTATACATTTTGGGCCCATGTATAACCATTAAATTAACAAACAACTAAACATGCTATGATATAATGAATGAAACAGTTCCCCATTTTTTCAAATTTAAGGATAATGCCAATTCCATTGGTACACACATTGACTATACTGGCTAAAATACTGCAGTTGTGTATCAATTACTAAACTAACAACTCACTAGACCGTGTTCAGACACAGTGACTGACACTGTTCCCTAACCCATTGGAATCTGTATAGATAATGCAAATTCAACCATTACATACATTAGCTGATGGTCTTCTTAGCTCTACCACAGCACTAAAACAGAGCAACAATTTTTCAATGACCAAAATCCTATCAACTGTGTCACTAAAACCATAAAATTTTTCCCCTCTATCAATAAGCATTAAATTTCACAGGGATGTGAATCTGTCAATAGCAGACAACCATATCAAGTTTAAGACAAATCTGACCCACAATTATGGAAATATGGAAGTTTTAAGAGTTTTATGTTTGACAACATAACCTCATTACGATGGAAGATATGGACACCAAAAACAATAGGGCACTTATACCCACTAGGACAGACCTGTTCACCAACCTATGAGAACCTACAAAGATAATGCAAATTCAAACATGACATACATT
This sequence comes from Stichopus chloronotus, assembly GCA_021234535.1. Taxonomy (NCBI): domain Eukaryota; kingdom Metazoa; phylum Echinodermata; class Holothuroidea; order Aspidochirotida; family Stichopodidae; genus Stichopus; species Stichopus chloronotus. The sequence continues at coordinate 16,020,865 of CM037834.1, forward strand.
CACCAATGGTCCTCCTAGGCTACCATGTAGCCTTAAAACAACGCAAAAATTTTCCAATGACCAAAATCCCATTGAGTAAACTGTGTCACTAAAGCCACAATCTGAAAATGGGAATTTTACACACTGTAGCCCATAAGCTTTTCAATTAATTTGTATGGTAGCTTATAAAAACCACAATATTGGTGTTAAGGCTAATATTATTATTTAAGAGTGAAAAATTTACCCTTCCCCACTATTAATAAGCATTAAATTTCACAGGGTAGTTAGCCTGTCAATAACAGACAACCTCATCAAGTTTACTACAAATCTGAACCACGGTTATGGAAATATGGCAGTTTTAAGATTTTTATGTTTGACCCCATAACCTCATCAATATGCAAGATATGGACACCAAAAACAATAGGGCATTTCTACGCACTATGACGGACCTGCACACCAAGTTTAAGTTTTATGCAACTTGCCCATAATGAGTTAGAGCGTACCCAAGGTGTGTCACAGACAAACACACATACACCCACACCCACACGCCAAGGAACCAAAAATGCATGCATGAAATGATGGTGGATTGGTGTTGGGAAAGGGGGTAGCCTACCCCATTAGCTGTGAGTCACGGTGCCTCCAATCTATTCCTGCCATTTCTCCTGTCATACTTTGAGGCCTTCTTTGACTGCCGATGGTGCCTAAGGCCTATAAGCCCATGTTACAACTTATACAAGTCTAACAAAACGAGAACTAGCATTAGTCCTACACTGTATCTAGAACTATCAGCCTTACGTTATATTCTTCAAATTTTAGCCAAGTCTAACTTTACTTTAGTTTCGTAGGTCTCGCTCGTTGATAAATAACAGTACTGTAACCCCTTTCTCAACGATACACGCACCCACTCAGCTGCACATATGAATTACATGTAACTTTATGCAGTACTAGCTGCAGTAGTGGAGAAATTGTGAAAAATATTTAACCTATTGCGAAGCACCAAGCATCAGTATGAACAATTCCTTTCCCGCCTAGGCTTCCCATACCTTACTGTAGGTCATGTCTACATACACCATATATGAATTAAAACTGCTACAGTACTGTAGACAGCTAGGTGTGTCACACCAATGTGTAGCATGCAAGGTGCAGCAGTAATTTATATGTTTCATTGATGACGAATATTTACTATATCATTAATTACCGATTTCAGAAAACATAACCATATTGGTTGTTACAAAAATTGCAACTCCACAAATGACTGTGATTTATCCTTTCGATGGGTTGAATCAGGAAGGATCAGGATCCCTGCTTGGAGTAAAAGGTTAAAAGAAATGACGCATAATCCAGTTTATCGACGGCATCAGAAGTCAACACAAACTCTAGGCCACAACATTGTACAGTATATGAGTTCTGTACGGTGCATGCAACTGTTGGAGCAACATTATAACATGGCTAATTGACCGTTTGCAGTTATGAAAAGATACGGGTATTGCCCTTCAGGTGATATAGAGTTACATAACCAAAGATTTTTTATCTACAGACGGTCTTGGATGAACTTTTATGAGAAAGACCTGTTTCAAACTTAATTTAAAAGTCATGGGGTCCTAAGTTTCTAGGACCTTGGTCATATGAACCAACAAGTTGCTGTGAAAATTTTAAAAAAATCTAAAAAAAAGTACTTTCTTTGACCTTGTCTGCTTCGGTGAGTTTATCTCTATTCCTTCATTTGTTGTATTACGACTAAAAGCAGTTCCTTCCTCCCGCGTGGATGTTGCTTTTTTTCTCTCCTTTTTATCAAAAGTAGTGGACAAAAATGTCTTTTCCGGAACGCAGAAATCACCTCTGCAAATCTGTATCAATGCGTTTGCACAATAGCTCCACACACAATATACCGCGATATGCTTGAATGAGCACTGGTTGTACTGCCAACAATAGAGTATGCATACTATAGGGTTAGGGTACAGTATGTGTATGGCTAGGTAGGGGATCAGGTATGTGTTGTGTAAATAAATCTTCGAACACCCATCAGCCATATTCGATCTCGTAGAGTAGTGGGTTAGGGGTAGGACTGTCATGCGACTGATACGCTACCAGCATTAGTTTGAATCCTCTTCTAACCTCTTTCCTCTCTGCAGGTTTCACCTCTGTCGTATCTCTCCAAAGGTTTTCACAGGATGTCTACAACTTTATGAGAGTCAGATAAGAAGGAAAAAAAGGATACCCGAAAAAAATCAAAAGACTACTTCAGGGTTGGAAAATCTTGCTAAATTTTCCACAAGCACAACAGAAAATCTACCAATTTCAGGCTGACATCTGTGTAGAGGTGGAACCCTTTGTGGGGGTTCAGGGAGCAAGCCCCCGGAGGATTGGGGTTCCTAACACATCGAAGAGGTAAAGTTGTGCAGCTGAGAAAAAAAATATAACTGAAAACTCGTAAAATATTTGAAAAATCAATCACAAAAGCTTAATGTTAGGTTATTTGAGTTGTTGCAATATACAGTACAGTACCTTTTTAAATGTGAGAAGAGGTGTCACCTACAAAATGTCAGAAACGAGTGAAACTTGAGCCCAATATTACACTACATAGATATGCAATAGGCCTAGAATAAATGTCTCGATCATGACATTCTTCACTGAAAAGCTATACATCAGTCTCGTGGCAAATAATAGAATGAAACTTTTGCGTGGTAACGTTGCACAGAATCAAAGACCACTATACACTGTCAACTACAAGCTGTACTACTTACCAGAAATATGCAGCAAAAAAAGAGCTAAAGATAAAAGTCATCTCCCCCATCCTTCAAAATGGTTTAACCAAGGCAATTTTTTTTTTTACGGTGTGTCAAGCCATTCGGTGTGGGTCTGTTTGCGCCCCTATGTACTGTATGTATGCTGAGTACATACGTACCTATGAATGCACTCCGTTCTCATTAATCGCAGAGAGAATCTGTTGTGCTGAGTTCAGAAAAGAAAACCCCAAAACGCAAAAACCGATGGAGATTAAACTGTGCACAAGCTTTGCGCGAATCATCCATGGTCACTGGGGTTCACAGGGTATGTAGGGCAGCTGAAGTGTGCATAAAAGTAAACTTTTGCATGGTCGTTGTGGATATACTGGACGGCTAGAAGCTGGGCCTAACGTTGAACAAGGTACGCCTCATATCTCCCAAGTGACCCACATTTTGCGGGTGTGACTCGCATTTGAACACCCAAACCCGCTGACCTGCCCAGCCCTATGAAAAACCCGCATTTCAAATCTTTTCAGTCTTGGGAGTGCCACGCACAAATATCAAGTACTGTAAACTTACCGGAAACTTCCAACTCTACACACAAACTCAACTATTTCATAGTTGTTCTACATTCCCTGATCGCGCTGCAGTGCATCCTTCAACTGCTATGTTTATTGTCGCAACACCCTAACCTTCTTTGCTAAAGAAGTGCCACCAGATTGCGTTTTGGTTTAGACACTTCTAAAATTCAAACATTTTCTAAAATTCAAAAATTTCCGCCCACGCCGTCGGCCCACCGACGGACGGGTAAGAGGTGGACCCGCATCTGGCCTCTCGGAACTTGGGAACTATGAGGCCTACAGGCTAGGCTAACAGTAACAGTAAGTCCCAGACTAAGTTACTGTACACATCACTTAGGCCCTAGCCTAGGCCTAACTACAGCAGAATAGCTTAGGCTTAACTCACTCACCTCTGCCTTTGATGCTTTCTCTGCCTTTAGTTTTCGAATTTTATCACCTTGATCTCGAATACCTTGTTGAATGGCTTGACGATTATCCATTGTGAAGCAAGGTTACATCGAATTCAGTTTCTAAGATAAGAAGGGTATCGAACGACAAGCTACTGACAAACTTATAACACTATACTAGTCCTACTGTAAGGGTGAAGTTGCATATTGCAGCTAGCTCACGAAACTGAATTTACCCAGCAAAAAGTTTCCAGTTATGCGTTGATTGCATGTGCGTTAACGTATGATGCAATATTTCCTATGGAACGCCATTGACATTCCGTGGAAGCCTGTAATTTGTGCTAGAAATAACACTTGCTGATAAAGTCAATCATGCGCAGCACTGATAAACGCAAATCGTTACCCACCACAGAAATTATATATATCGTATTATCGATGAATATTTATATTATCGTATTTATTTCTGTGTTACCCCCCCCCCCCTCTGCGAACCACTACTGGCGGCCTCTGAGGTGCCATTTGACTATCATCCTAAATTATATTAATATAATATAGCATATACTATCTTTTCGAAATTCATATGCGAAACAACTGATTTTGCAAAACTATTTTCTGTGGTATTATAAGAACGAAACAAATTATATGACATGTAATTCATTAATGACATATAATTCATTATAGGTCATATACGGTATATAAACCAAAAGCACATTACATGTTATAAAAATGAACAAATTATATGACATATAATTCGTGATGATATGTAATTACACACATAGTGAAGAGTTTGATAATATGCTAAAGGTCATGGGTCTGTCGGACGTAGAGGTTGTTGAAGCTGTGAGACTTAAAAAAGGGAGGTGAATAGAACTAAGCCACTTAGAATTGCTTTGAAGACAGGATGTATGAGGAAGAAAGTATTACATAATGCGAAGTTTTTGAGTAGGGGTGTAAGCCGTTTTAAAACAGCTTACATATCCCGGACCAAACACCTAGACAACAGGAAGAGGACAAGTTACTTAGAACTGAGCTCAAAGAAAGAAGAAGCAAAGGGGAAGAACTTATTTATAGTAAAGGGGCAATGATAACAAGGAATCGTACTATCAGCGAGTTCCCTCAGGAAGTCAGTACATAGAAGCTGAGAGTATACCTGTAAATAGTGTAAATACTGTAAATAGTGAAAGTAAGGGAGCTAGAAATCATGGTCAAATTGAGACAGATATTGTAGGACACATTTAGAGTTGCAGTTGGCAATGCTAAGACTTAGAATGTTCTCCGTGTGTAAACAGTTATTGTACTACGAATGGTATTGTATTTGATGCTAGTTGCACTTACTGTTGAACGTCACTGAACTTCTGTACAATGACCACTCTGCTACGTCAGGACATAATCGACTACGTCACGACAAGATTGACTTCCTATTGGCTATGTACCTGAGCTATATTTAGCTCTGTGCATAGATACAAGCACTGCTTGCGGGCCGTGTGCAAACACTGCGTGAACTCATATCCAGTTATAGCCAATCACAGAGCAACACTAGAGTCTGTGCGGATGCCCTTACTGCATGGTCCAATCAGTGTCTGCGGCGCACTTGCGCGGGCTCTGGTGATTTGGGTATTCTCTGCGCATGAAGCATGTTTTGAACTCAGTTTAGCTGGGACCGCACTCGTATTAGGACGTACTGACCATAGGAATAGGCCTACGAATATTTATCTTTTTAGATTGTTTTTCACCCATATTTAGATTGTGTTATCATTTTGAAGAGTTAATAAAACACTGTGAACATTCAAGAAACTTCTCTCTCGATCTTTACGAGCTCCTGCTTCCTGAATTACCCGTTTTCGGCTCTCTATAGACTTCGCACGCTAAGACGCTTCAACTGAACCAGGCCGAACCTAAAATCGGCCTTACAATATGTTTGTCGTATGTAAGCTAAAAGGAATTTCTGTTAATGCTCAGAGTTTAATTAAGAAGATGTCCTATTTAGAGGTTCAGGTGAGTGTACTTGAACCACATTTCAGTGGTATTACTGAAATGTGGGCGAGAGAGGATAAGCATCCAGACAGTGAACTCATGATAAGTGGCTATACAATGTACAGAAATGACAGAAAGCATAGTACAAAAGTGAGAGGTGGTGGGTGTATTCTTTATGTTAGAAATTGTTTTAACTGTGTTCTAAGAGATGATTTATCAAACCAGGATGGAGTTGACTCTGTTTGGGGTAATTTGTATACATCACAAGGGAATAAATTGTTGATAGGACTGTGTTATAGAAGTCCTTCAAATATTGAGAATGAGAATCAGGCATTGAACAATGTTATTAGAATTGCTTTCCCTGAGCAAGTCCTTATTACGGGAGACTTTAATCATTCTAGCATAGACTGGGATAATTTGCGTGCTAACACAGCTGACTGTATTTTTTTTTAATCTTGTACAGGATTGCTTTCTGACACAGCATATAAGTGAACCTACACATAAGTTAGGCAATATCTTGGACTTAGTCCTTACTTCTGAGTCTGATATGATGGAGAATATGGCGGTTGGCGATTGCCTAGCCACAAGTGATCATATGTGATTCTAAGTTTTGGTTTGGTTGTTAATGTTGACATGAAAAAGAACAGGAACATCTGGAAGAACAGGAAAGGTGATTATAATGCAATGAGGGACTATTTGAATGAAATTGATTGGAATGAAGTATTCCATAATAAGTCTACTCAAGAGATGTGAGATTCCTTTAAAATTGTGATGGAGAATGGTGTCAAAAAATGTATTCCAAAGGGGTAAAAAAATTACACTAGTAAACCTAAATGGATGACTAAAGCTGCCCAGAGGGCTTCTTAGAGGAAGTATTGTTTATGGAAGCAGTACAGAACTTGCAGAACATATGCTTATTATTGCAAGTACAAGCAAAGTTTAAATGAGTATACAAAAAAGGTTAAAGAGGCAAAACGACACTTTGAAATGAAGTTAGCAGAAAATATTAAAGATGATGCCAAATCTTTTTTTGCATACACTCGATCCTAATTGAAAACTATAAAGACAAAGTTGGCCCACTTTTGGACTCAAATGGTGTCACAATTACAGATAATGCTACTGCTGCTGATGTTCTGAATGAATATTTTGCTTCTGTTTTTACGAGTGAGTCAGGAGATTTCCTGCCTAAACCTAGGCAAATTTTTGAGACAAGTCGGAATGAGGAATTACGGAATGTAGTTTTTGAGCAGGAAGTTATTTGTAACAAGTTAGAAAATCTTATACCTGAGAAAGCACCAGGTGTAGACTCCATATATCCTAGAGTTTTAAAGAAGACAGCTAAGGAACTGATTTTGCCTTTGTTTAAGATTTTTAAGAGTAGCATCGAGAATTCGTCTGTACCTGATGATTGGAGAAACGCCAATGTTGTACCTATTTTTAGGAAGTGAGCAAAAAGTAATCCTGGCAACTACAGGCCTTTGAGTCTTGCTTTTCATGTGTGCAAAGCAATGGAATCCATTATTAGAGATGAATTGGTTAATCACCTCAGTGTCCATAAGCTTATTGGTTTTTCCCTGCATGGCTTTATGAGTGGCAAATCCTCCTTGTCGAACTTGCTCGTTTTTTGTGGATGAGGTAACCAAGTATGTTGATCAGGGCTTGCTGTAGATGTTGTATATTTAGACTTCCAAACGGCTTTTGACAAAGTTCATCGTTTTCGTCTGATTGACAAACTTCAAGCACATGGTGTTTCTGGACATGTGAGTGATTGGATTAAAGCTTGGTTGTCTGGTAGAAAGCAGAGGGTGCAACTTGGTAGTGCCTTTTCTGATTGGTCAACCGTTTGTAGTGGTGTACCTCAAGGGTCAGTGTTAGGACCAGTTTTACTGTTTTTATTAATGACATTGATGATGACGTTGCAGGAAGAATTATTAAGTTTACTGACGATACTAAATTGTTTTCTAAGGTCCGTTGTGAAGGTGATGTTGCTTGTTGCAGAAAGATTTGGATATGGTGTATAAATGGTCGGAGGACTGGCAAATGTTATTCAATGTTGGTAAATGTAAAGTGCTTCAATTGGTGGGAGTAATCCCAATTCTTCATATTTTACGGGAGGAAAGCTGTTACAGACCATCGATGAAGAGAAGGATCTAGTGTTATTGTTCATAAGTCTTTGAAACCAAGAAAACATGTTGCAGAGATAGTTAAGAAAGCCAATGAAACGCTTGGTATCTTGAGCAGAACTTTGATTTTTAAAGAGAGGGAAATTCTCTTGCCACTCTATAAATCGTTAGTCCGCCCTGTCTTGGAATGCTGTAGTCCGGTATGGAATCCTCAGTTGAGGAAAGATGTTAATTTGATCGAAAAGGTTCAGAGGAGGTTTTCACGTATGATTCCAGATGTATGTCATTTATCTTACGAGTGTAGGCTTGATGATCTCGGGCTTATGTCTTTATGAGAAGGTTTAGGGCAGATCTTATTGAGGTTTACCGGATTATTAGAGGCTTCGGGGATATAGAATATAAAATTCTTTTTGAAAGGAGGCATGGATTTACCAGAGGTCTTAGCCACATGATTCATAAGGCTTACTGTAGACTGAATACCAGAAAGAATTTTTTCACTCAAAGAGTTATCAACGCCTGGAACCAGTCACCACCTGAAGCTGTGTAATGTAAATCCATAAACACATTCAAGTCCTTCCTTACCAAAGACCGGGGGATGGGGGATTATATGAGTCTTTGACTACCTTCAACGTCAGCCACCTGCTTAGTCAGGTGGCACACAGGTGACACATTGTATGTGATATAAGAGACGAAACAATTTATAATTCATTACATATCATGTAATTTAACCAGAAAAATTATACGTGATATAATAGAGACGAAGCAAATTATATGACATACATTTCCCGTATATGTGATATAACTGAACAAAAGCACATTATACGTGATATCATAGAAACGAAACAAATCATATGACATATAATTCATTATGTGTGTCATATAATCCATTATATGTCAAATAATAAACGAATAGCACGTTATATGTGACAAAACATTCAACCACATAAAAACGAAACAAATGATACGAAATATCATTTATTATATGGCATATAGCTTAACAAAATACAATAGATGTGACATAATAAAACCGAAACAAATGGCATGATTTATAATGAACAATGACAACAACCATCCAGTGATTCTCCACATTTATTTTCGGTGTAAGTCAATCAAACTTCAAGCGTAAGCCTTAGGCTTGTGGCCAGGATTTTGCCATTTGGTGTGTTTCACAGGTCAGTTATATAGGGAAGGGGTCTAAAAATGAATATTTAATCCCTAAGATGTGAAATGTGCAAAAATATATGCATATATGCATACACTAACACCACAAAACGATGCAATCTATGCTTACAAGAAAATTCTTTCTTATTTATAGAACACAAGATTCATCACTGAACAAGCACTCCGAATTGATGTCCACCAGTAGACATTCAAACTTAACGACCTGTACCTCCTTCAGTCGAAGTATTCACGAGTGATGTTAAGTCACGAAACAATTTATGCTTAATGCCTACATATATATATATAAGTAATTTCTGAAGATCACGTCTCTCGATACCAATTTTTTGGTATCGAGAGACGTGATCTTCAGAATTTACTTATATATATATATATATATATATATATATATATATATATATATATAACGCACCTTATAGGAAACTAAACATTTCGTTGTCACTCCGAGTTTCGAAGGCGATCATCAGACAACTGGATTTCTTTTCGGACTAGGTACGATTGGTTGTTTCTCCTTGGTACGGTTCGGTGGCCTGTTTTCATATGGCGACACTTGGAGATAATCTCTGTCTTCTTGTTGAGTGAGTGTGGTGATAGCCACTAGCGTACACGGGGGGGGGGGGGCATTGGGCCATCCCCCTCACATTCCCATTTTTTTTTTTAAATACTGCATATCTTGCTGAAAATATCAGAAATAAGCGGGAATTGACATGATTAGTATCAATATAGGCCTACTATATGTATATAGGTAAACTTGAGGGAATACAGGCACGTAGCCAGGGGGCTCGGAGCGTTCGAACGACCCATCCCAAGTTGAGGGAGGTCCATTTTTTCCAGCCATGTGTTTGATGGGTCAGCTATGAAATATTTTTTTATCTTGAAATGTCGTTCACTTTTAGTAGGAAGATAAAACCTCTCCGCTTATGTCATAAAATGTATACAGGCCCAAACTGACCACGATATATCTTCACTAGATGCATATACTATGTGGGGTGATGAGATAATAAGCTAAAAAACGCGCATTCATGGTTATGTCATTGTGAGTGTGGATATCATTGAACTAGATACAATAAAAAGCCCGGGACACACTGCCACGACAAGCTGCGACACGACGGCGACCACCCACCGCGTTTGCTGTAATCGTGGCGGTGTGATCGGTTCCACGACTAGAGTTCAGTTGTGTCGTAAGCCGTCGCCGGGCCCGATTAAATATGTTCAATTGTAGTCGGGTGCAGTCGGTGCATTTTAAGCCCTGTTCAAATCGCCACGACTACCAAAGTGATTACTCAGGCGCGTAGTCGAGGAGGGGCGATGGAGGCGATCGCCCCCCCCCCCCCCCGGGCCATATTGTGGGTTTTTTTTTTAGGACTTCGCCAGAAATACCCAGGAGCATAGGCATAGCCAGGGAAAGTAGGGCGAACAAGGGCGACCCTGCTTGATCTCATTTTCGCATTTTTTCCCCCGCGATATCGCTAAATAGTAATTCCCTCAGTTTATGCGGCAGGCCTACCAAGGCAGGGGTGGAATGCAGGGTTGGGAGCATGTATGTCTGCATGATAAACACCCAGGAAGGGCAGTTTTCATCGATCTGAGTGGTTTGTAGAGCCAAACGTTTCTTTGAATGCTCATCTCGGCATTGCTTTATTTTTCACAGACTAATTATTTTCTCAGTAATTGAGAAATTGTAGACATGAGATCTATATTTCAAGGCTGGGTTCATGCAGCTGAAAAAACTTGGGAAGGGCTATTTCCGGCCATCTGGGGGGTTTGTAAAACCCAAAATTTTCTTTTACGCTCCGCGCCAACCGATGGTGGCCCTCCGCTTAGATAGTCTTCACGAGTTTGCACCCCCTCCCCTTGGAAGGTCTTTTAAGGTCTTCTTAAGTGCTCCAGATTGCAGGAGATCTGCAGATTTCACAATTTTCCGGGAAAAGCATCCCTCCCCCGGATCCCCCTAGCAAAAAATTCCTTGTACGCTCCGTGCCAACCGATCGTGGCGCTACGCTCGGATCTTTCAATTGCAATAATTCCGCCAGAGGCTACGGTCTCCCCCTCCACAAATTCCTGGGTACGCCACTGGTGATAGCACGTCCTAGCATGTCGTAAATTTCTTTCAAGGAACCACAATGAGAGCGTTGTCGGTTCTGTTTCATCTCTTATTGATTTTGTTTTGAAAAATAATGTTTTTGAGTTTAACTATAAATTATTTATTCAAAACAAAGGTACCGCCATGGGAACAAAAATGGCTCCCTCTTACGCCAATCTTTTCATTGCTGACCTTTGAACTATTTCATGGCGCTCTAACTGTGTAGTCTCGTTTAACATCGGCTCTCCAAAAGCTCAGAATTTTAATAGTATCTGAGTGATTGTGACCTATCAATCTCAACAAGTGGATTCATCCCATGCTTGTCATTGGATTGGTATGACTTTGCCATAAAATGGGAGAGAAAAAAGTTTCGAAAGAAGCACCAAGAAAATCTCCTCAAGTCTCGAAGGAAAGGCTACTTCTTCCTATACCCCGACAACATTACGGCATCGTGTCAGTGCAGATTCACTTAGTGCTAGCAGTCACGATAGTGCACAGAACGAGTTACGTAGCTCCATGGAATTAGCTTTTCAGCGATTAAATGACAAAGTGGACTCAATGCTACTTAACCAGGAACAAATGCTGGGAAGAATAGTTGTTTTGGCAAAATGAAACCCCTGCTACATTGATGTTCACAACATCCTTCGTAATCACCTTAAATTAGAAATACGCACATTGAGTTGGTCAACGACGCTCTAGAAGACCCTCTCTTATATTTCTCTCTTACGGCTCTCATCAAATTATTTACTTTTCATATAATTGTTTTGTATTCGTATCTTTTGTTTATCTTTTGTTGTGAATAAAATATATGCATGTATTTATTATATAATAGTTTGTTTGTATGGATTTATCGTGATTTAGTTTTCACTTTGTGTATCACTTGTTGTCTTGTGTAATTCTCATTTATGTCGTGATCAAGCAACCGGCTGTATGATGTATCCAGGTTAAACAATACCTATGTTAATGATTTCTTTGATACCTCCACTAGTCAGGATATAAATTTTCAATTATGATGGTAGTTCTGAACACTGTATTTTAATGTGGATACCCTTTCTGACTCCTTAGGTAAGGACGTGCCGTCATAATCAGTATTGCATATAAATGCTCGTAGCGTTCGGAAAAAACATCGATGAAGTATCTCAATTAATTAGTAACTCCCTTCATTCTAGTTTTTCCGTTGTTGGTATTACCGAAACTTGAATTACTAGTAACACATCCGCATTTCTGGATATTATGTTCTCAAATTCTTTTGCTCCCCTTATTACTAAGCCCACTAGAATTACCGAGTCCACCTCTTCTTTGATTGACAACATTTTCTGCGATGACTTTTCTTTATTCACCAGGTCAGGGATTCTAGAGTTTGATATCAGTGATCATTTACCCATTATTAGCCTTTTAACTTTTATTATTAGACAGTGTAAAAAATCTTATTATACAAAACTGCTTGATGATAACAACCACAATATATATGGAACTTGGAAAGTTTTGAATGATATTATTGGTAAGAGAAAAGTTTCTAGTATTGAACAATTAAAAATTTTACAAGATGGTGTTTACATTACTAATGACGAACAAGTTGCTGATTGCTTTAATGATTATTTTTCTAGTGTTGGTAGCAAAGTAGAAAATAACATTCCACTCGTTGACGTGCCTTTGTCTAAGTTTCTTAGTAGCCCTATTCTGAACGCAATACATATTTTCCCCGCCTCTTGCGACGAAGTAGCTTGTATTGTAGGTGATCTCAAGCAAAGTTCCTCTGCAGAAACGGATGTTATTTCTTTTCAAGTATTTAAATCAGCCTGTCCCAATCTTGTCTTAGCACTCACATTTATTTGCAATCTTTCTTTGTTCACCGGCATAGTACCCATGTGATTGAAAGAAGCTAGAGTTATTCCTGTATTCAAAACTGGAGATTAATCGCTTCTCTCCAACTATAGACCTATTTCAGTTTTACCTGCTATCTCTCAGGTCCTAGAACGTGTAATGTATGAAAGACTTTAATTTTTTGGACAAGCATGATATTATTCATTCTAATCAAGCTGGTTTTCATAAAAATGTTTCAACGTAAATGGCGACTGCCGACATTGTTAAGTACCGTATATCACTGATGGGTTTAACAATAAAGAGGTAAGCATTGGTGTTTTCCTAGATTTATGCAAAGCTTTCGATACTGTAAATCACTATATTTTATTACGTAAATTAGATCACTATGGTGTTCGTGGAATTGCTTTGGACTGGTTCCACGTTTACCTGTCCGACAGAAAACAAATTGTCCGCATAAATGAAAAGTCTTCAGTATCAGTAATATTACTTGTGGCGTGCCCCAAGGTTCCATTATAGGGCCTCTGTTATTTCTTATTTATGTAATTGATTTATGTAACTGGTCTTCCTAACTTCATCTTATCTTATTTGCCGACGACGCTAGTATTCTCTATAAACATAAAGATCTCATTGTTGGGGTCCGCGTAATAAATAGCGAACTGGAACTGATTTCCTAACCAACAAATTACCTCTGAACATTCCCAAAAACAATCTCATGATTTTTCTTCCTCCTCTGCGCCAAATATAGTCAATATTGACATATTTCTTGATAGTACTAAAGTTGCCCTAGTTAATAAAGTAAATTTCAGGGCATTCATGTTGATCCAAACATTACCTGGAGACATAATATTGATGCACTTTGTTCTAAAATTTCTAGAGTAATTGGAATCATTTTTGAAGTCAGTTCCTTTGTTCCTCCTCACATCTATATGATTTACTCATCCTCTCCCATTTATCATATTGCAATCCTATTTGGGGAAATACTTATCCATCTTACTTAAATCACTTATACTTGCTTCAGAAAAAGGGAGTTCCAATAATTACCAACTCTGATTACTATTCTCACTCAAAATCCTTGTTCTTCACGCAAAGAATTCTGAGCGTTTTTGACTCTCACAAATACCAATTTTCTGTCTTTATGTTGAAGTATATAAAAGGGCTTTTACCCTCTAATTTCAACACTTATTTCTCTTACAATCGTGAGTATATCATTCATACGATACTGGGTCTTCTCATTGCCTCCGTATCAATTTTCATCAAATGCAATATCCCACCGGCTATTCACAAACAGTGGTGTTACTCTTTGGAATAGTTTAGATGAGAACAGTAAAAATATTAACAATATTTCCTCTTTAGAACAAGATTAAAAATCAACTTAATAACTACCTCGTGCAATCTGCATTGGATTATCATATTTACTGGGTTACCTGTTTGATGTATTTTGTTGTTTTGTCTCATTTCATTCTATGTTTACTGTATTTTGTTAATGTTGGGACTGCTCGTATAAGCCTTTGCTATTTCAGTCCTCCTAAACCTTCATGTTCAAGTTACTATTTCATCCTGTAAAATTATGTGGAAATAAACTAAAGCGCAACTCAAATTCAGATGAACGTTTCCTCGCTGGCACAAGCCTCCAAACCCACTTGTATTTACGTTTTGTTGATGATATATTTTTGATTTGGAATCAAGGGGCACATAATTTGAATATTTTTGTTAATTATCTAAATGAATTTCACTCATCTATCAAAGTCACGTTTGAAAGATCTACCTCTCTTGACACTTCTGTTAAATTAGTTGATGGCAAAATACAAACGTCAGTGTATTCCAAACCCACAGACCGTCACACTTACCTAGATTTCAACAGTTATACCACTCCTTCATGTAATAAGAAATCGATTCTATTCAGTCAATTCTTACGCTACAAACGCATATGTACGAAAGCAATTGATTTCATTGCTTTCACGATCAAGCCATTTCTTTGTTTAACCATTTTTGAACTGTAATTACCCTTTCAAATTTATCAAGGACATATTCGAAAAAGTTTCATCTATTCCCAGAGACCGTCTTCTCCAATACAGTAATACCCACACTCCAAAACGTATTCCCTTTGTACTCACTTATAATGAACAGATCGACCCATTCTTTAAACTCATCAGAAAAGAATGGCCAATTTTGTCAATTTACAAAGAAATCAAAGAAATTTTTGCTACGCCCCCCCCCCCCCTATTATTGCTAGAAGACAAGCTAGAAGACAAACCCTTAATCTCCACCAACTTCCGGGTTAAAAGCAAATTAAAAACCACTCACCCCCAGTCCCAGGGTAACTTTAAATGTGGCAAAACACAGGAAGAGTCTGCGATCACGTGATCACTGATCACACCATTCTCCTTAGCCCTTCTGGCGTTGTACTCAGGCCAGGCTTTTTCAATTGTGATACCTGTCATGTAGTATATCTTATTGTCTGCACCCTCTATCCCAATGTACAAATACATCGGCCAGACTTCCACTTCTTTTCGCACACGGTCCAATAACCACAAAAGTAGCATTAGATTCCACAAAGCGGGATTTCCCCTCGCACAGCATTTCAATAGGACTAATCACAATCTTAACTGTCTCAAGTTTCCAATCCTTCATGGCAACATAACACACCACAACAAAAGAATTCTGACCGAAACTGAACTAATACCCAAGGCTTCTTCACATCTTCACGGGTTGAACCAACTTTCACAAAAGTGAGTAACAGTCGTTGTATTTCTATCCTAGCACCTGAAGAAGGATCAGGGGTCCGAAAATTTGTGTAATTTGTTGTATATATTATACTATGTTGGAACCAAAGGCATTACCAAAGACAAACAATAGACAAGCACTAGTCTTGGAAAATAAAAGCGCCAAATCAGAAACATACATCGGAATTTGTGCAACAGATTTTAAAGCGCGCTATAACAATCATAAAAGTTCTTTCCCCAACAAACACAAAAAGAACGATACCGAGCTCAGTAAGTATGTTTGATCGCTAAAGAAAAAGGACATTGAATTCCAAATCAAAAGGCAAATTCTCAAGCGAACACAACCTTACAGGAACAAAACGAAGAAATGCTATCTCTGTCTTGTTGAAAAGTATTTCCTTATATTCAAACCGCAACAGTGCACCGTAAACAAAAAAAACAAAAAAAACGAATTCATATCCACATGCCGACATACCAGCAAATTCCTACTCAACAAATACAAGTAACTCAAACGCCGACTAGTCCCTGCACAACACTACGTATGAGTAACTTAAGTACTTAGTCCAAAAAGTTGGAAATGGAAAATGTTTAGAGTAAAAAAGGAGGGCAGTATACAAGGAAAGCACAGTATTCCTAAAACACAGACGCGGTTGCCAGCTAAATGACCTGTTTGTTGTGCAAGGTCATTCTGCACGATGTTCAAGTGTATTTCTTTAGTCAAAGAGAATCACTGGGAAGTAGTATCTACTTTTAGACATTAATCCATCCTAATTACAAATTTCTAATTGGAAATGGGGGAGAGATCCCGGTCACTGAACTCCCAGATCTTTAATTCTCATGACAGAATGGCGGGCATACACGAAATTCGACAGATAATTTCGTTTTATCAAATGCCTCTTACTAGTCTGTTGTCCAAGGTTCGGCCCGAACAATGCCTTTTCAGGTGACGTTTACTTTAATTACTATTATATATGTATGAAACTGAAAATAGCGATGAGTTTGATATTCATGATGAATAAAATATACTATGCAAATATTTCGTGAGAATACAACTTACATCATCAAGTAAGGTGAAAAGCAAACTGAGTGAAACTACAAGTCAATGCATTTCAACAACAGCTGTTACAGCAGTGAGTCAGTAATACCAGATAAGAATAACTAAAGATTAAAACTCTGGACAAACTTAATTTCTTTTCTTTTTTCAATAATCAGCAAATTTCACTCTCTTGACTATAAAAGTGATATACCTTGAATATTACTTTTACTGGTAAGTACTTGCAATTAAATGCTTAAATACTTCTCAAGATATACTGGAAATATTAATTTGGGGCAAAATTGCCTTTCTTCCTCAAAATCAGCAATTTTGACTCAATTTACCATACAACCAATACATCTTGGACATTTTGGCATCATGCACAACCTAAGCTTACCGAGATGTAAGTGATTGCATGTGTACTGAAAAACCAAAAAGACGAGATTGTTTGATCTTAACTTTTTCTTCATTTTTAAATGTACACGCGAGGTTGTACATAAACGGACTATGTTTTTCAATGAAGGAAAATGACGGTAACTACTTCGAAAAGCAACTGGATTGGCATAAAAACAGTAAAAAACAGAAATCATATTTGAAAATTAACGGTTCTTACTATATGCACCTACATAATGAATATGCAACAGTACAGGTCTCACTAGTGTATCAAAAACATACTACTCCTTGGTAGGTATCGGGAATTGTAGTATGTGGTAAAAGGAAGCACTGTATTTACAAATAATGGACGAACTGAACACAGCATTGCATCGTCAGTGATCCTGCGCTGTAACTGAATATTCAATACTGGTATACTTCCCATTGGCTTGCTTCTATAATTTGAATGAAAACTTCAACCACTGCATTATCGTATTCTACACATTTTGTCGTTATGTTAGAATAATTTGAGAAAATTTGAGATCCTATGGCAGAATTAGCCAACTGAAACCTATTTATTTTCCCCGATTGTCTGAATGGTGTAATAAATAGCCTTATCAAACTTTTGGAGATGAAATTTCAAGGATTTTACTTTTTGCCTACGCACGCATTCAATTTAACTTAATCGCTCACATACTTCTCAAGGTACTCTGGAAAAGCCATAATTTGGACAGGTGCAGACACACACACTTACGCACATACACACGCATCGGCACGGACACGTTTTCATTTATACGACACGAAAGGACCCGGCTGTACCCATGGTCACTCTACCATGGCGTACCCTGGGGTTTTGCTATCACTGAGGTAAACATATATATCTAGAGACAATATCGCCGTACTGCACTGTGATAGAAAAGTGGAGCAATTTCGGTTTTCAAAATGGCTGCCGACTAATTTTAAAATTATCGCGAAAGTGGTCACTAATGATAATAGGTGCGGAGTTTCGAAAAACGACACAAAATCTTTGATGAAAGGTTTAATACAAAACTTTATTTTACAGAAATTAATGGTTTCATCGATTGAAATGGTATATAACACATTTCAGTTATACCTAAAATGCATTTGTTGATGTTTGTGACGATTAAAATACTGTTTACACCTGAATTATCGCCGAGTACTTTTTGCACTATGCAATCGCTGTAGTGTTACACATGTATTGTAAATGATCGATGAAGTCAACATTTCACCAGTTGTCGTCAATTAAACTGAAGACGTGCATGTTTTCTGCCTTCACGAATGCATTTTTTCTATTTGTTGAGGGGGGGGGGGGTTGATGATGGATCCAGGGATATGGGAGTTTGAGGTAAAACACTGTGAAAGTGAGATAGTACTATGGTTGCAATGCCTGGATAACTACAAATCAGAAATACAAGATACCTGTGTTTAACAATTTATTGTTTATTGTTAAGAGGAGGCTATGAAGATCCAACCATACACAAACTGCTCACCATTAGCAAGTATAACATGGTCAACTTATTGAAACTGCTATAGTACTATCAAAACAATCATTTCCATCAATTTTTCCTTAATTAGCAACTTAAATCCCATGACTATACTGGTGCTGGAAAGTTTCATAGACCTGCATGCCTGTTACAAAATATTGAACTGAAGTATTACTGTGTATGAGTGTTTTCATCGACTTCTAAAACTAGGAATCGGGTAACTTTTCTCGAACCCGTTGGGTACCGGACCAAAATTGTGGTTGTATTGTTTACATTGGTATCTCCACAGCCTGTACATGACATTTGTGTGGTGGAATCTTACTAGTTCACAACATACATTTGCCTACACCTTCCCATGAATAGGACCACCTTTTTTCCTTGAGAAAAAGAAGAAAATTCCATTTTGAGCCTTTTGCTGTGTATGGTAGCTTGTAGGTGAACGTTGGCAATCTGATACAGTGTGTTGACACAGCAGTTATGTCTTTTTTTTTTGAAGGAATCGGTTACTTATATTGGATCCAGGTAATAAATGCCATTCAGGTACTCTGGTGCTGTTAAAAAACAATACTGTCTATGCCATGCATCCAAATTCCAAAGGAGTGAAAGGTACACTAGCTGCTGCTGATTATGCACCAGTATAAGTGCAACTCTGACAGTGAGTCTGGCCAAAAGTCACCATAGTAGTATTATTCCAGGGTTTGCCAAATCTTCAACTGAAAAAGGTACCTAGTATCGTTACAAGGTAATCCTTTACAACTTTTTTAAATGTCAAGCAATGAATTGATGAAAGGTGAAATTATTTCCCAGATGCTTCTGAATGCCAGGAATGCAGATGAATATACATTTAGGGCGACAGCTGCTAGTGATCTGCAAATCTTGCTTCAAGTTCACTCCAAGTCCATGTTAGTGTCTGCGGTAATGATTGAAACTGGCAACACATGCATCATTTCAGAAATCATGTAAGATACGAATTACACTCCATGATGTCAAAAAGAATGTAAGCATCACCAGTTGAGCTGTAATCTCACAAAGTAGTGCAGATCAACTTTCATAGGTCCCTCTATAATGCTTCGTTTAACCACTTGTGACCTAGGTTAATATTGGAGGCTATTGTTCCTAACAAGACAACGATCATGATAACTTAATTAATACTGATTCACAGCACTAGAGTTGGGAACAAAACAAAAAAAACTAGAGCACCATTGGTGCAGAAGCTCATAACTCAACACCCTTAAGGTACCTTTTATGTATCATTATGTTAAATCATAGGAACTACTGAATATCATTATACCAAACATCAACATAGTGCAAGAGAATTTGTGTTACTGTACAATGTTCAGCATTTCATAAAGTAGAGCAGCAAAAGTGAAGAAGTTTGATCTTTGTCAATAAATGTAATTTGTGAAAATTTTGAAAGTTTAATTCAAGAAGATCGAATTGTCCATTGATCCAAGCTACAAAACAATGTCCTATAATATCCTTCTGTTGACACAAATACTAAAACCCCACCAGTCCTGTTGGGGGAGATAGAGAAGTGAACACAAATGTAAAACATAACTCATGTACAAGTAACATACTCCCCCTTGTTTCTAAAGTTCAAGCATGATGTGGGGAGTGGAATGAAAACAGAATTGAAGAGTTCAACAGGGTCCAATGGTAGGTAGGCAAGATTTTTGTCCCGGAGGGATTAGTGTTTGTTTTCTTCAGTGCTGTTCCTCTTCAATTCTTCAGTGGTAAAGCTATCAATCAAATAATCACAGTCAACTCCTCTTTTAGTGAGACAGTCAGCTAACTGAACCTTGTTAGGTATTAATTCAATAGCCTGTACATCCCCAGATGACAACATTCTCTGCATTTCAGCAATATTAATCCGTCATCTCTTCTCATGCACCTGCTTTGTAGAGTAAATGTTCTGATGAAGTGATTTGTTGTCCGTGTACACACTTATAGGTAGTCGGTTCCCTTTGTAACTGTTGAAATAGATTTCTGTTATGAGACTGCCCAAGTATATAGCTTCATCCAAGGCATCATACGTTGAGAGTGTCTCTGCTGCCAATGTACTTGACACTTTCCTTTTAATTTTATTGGATGTCCATGAAAGTGGACAACACTTATTTTCTTGTCCAGCTAAAAATATTACATGACCTTGGGCAATTGATACTCCATCTGGTAAGTTTCCCCAGGAGGTATCACAAACGACTTTCATCTTTAGCTGGCTGAACGAACCCAACCTGGGGGAAAAGGTATCCATCTGGAGTCTTTTTACTTGACCAACAGCTTTATTGACTCTAACCAACTGCCCCACTGTAGGATGATGTTTTGACATATTCAATTCGAGGGCATCATAACTCAAATCAAGGCTCGTCTGTGTAGCCATCCAATTCAACTGACCAGCCATGGCTCTCAGACTTTGAATTTCTCCCTTGTTCAGAGGAGATGTCTTGTTGCTTTCTCTGCTAGAGGTAACTGGAATTTCTTGGATCTCAGCTCCGTAATCATTTTGGTTCACTCTTATCCCATTGCCATCTTGACAAACACGCCAACCAACATAACGGAAATTGTAACTTGCCTCTTACCAACTTTGTGCTCGTTAACAATTGGGTCGATGACACTTGTAACAAAAGCTTCGGTCCCGGCAAAAAGGAAGTCATCAACATGCATCACAAAAAAATACCTTCTAGATTTCCTCTCCAGTACTGTATCATCTGAAGAGAGCTTTATCTAACTCAGACTGTTTGCAATTCAACTTGTTTAACTCTTCTTTTACACTCAGGTACCAATTTCTGGATGCATCATCAAGTCCATAGGCTGCTTTGTTGAGCTTCCATGTAATACCATCTTCCTGTGCTTCTTCAGGTGGTATGACATAGATATATCCCTCAATTTTCCTTCCTTGTAAGAAAGCTGCCTTTATATCAATTGTTTCACATTGCCATCCCTCACTGGCTATTACTGCCATGACTATTCTCATAGTTGACTTGGTAGCAGTTGGTGAGTCAGACTGAACTTTTTTGTCTTCTTCAAAACCTCTCACTACAAGCCTAGCCTTCACAACCTTTTGCCCTTGAGGTAATGACTTTTCAGTTACGACCCAACGAGTACTCAATGCATTTTGACCGCGGTCTTCAACTTCAGTGTAGGCTTGAAAACTACACCAGTTTTTTTAACTCCTGTTTCGCTTTAGTAACTTCTTGTGTTCTATGCCTACTTTAAAGGAAGAAATACAGCATTTACTTCCTCCTCCTCACATTAGTAACATCAACATCTTCACAGGCATCATCTTTAATCATCTGGTACTCAAGTCCTATCGAGATGAATTCCCAACTTTTGTTTGTTGCTTTCATTAATCACATTCACATAATACTTGTTTTTACCAGTAGCCTTTCCACATCTACCTTCGACTTTTGCATGAATCCACTCATCACTTTGTGGCACGCAGTACTTTATTCTAGAATAAAGTTTGGGGATCTCTTTTTCCAATTCCACAGGATCATGTTGCCTATGTACTGGTAACTCAGATGACCCTGGCTTTTCACTTTCAATCATTGTTTCTGACTGATTATGTGGCAAGGATGTATTATCATCATCATCAAGGTGAACACTGTTGCTATGGTTTGTCTCAGTGTTTTCAATTCCCAGTTCATCTTCTGTTTCACCATTGTTGTCTTCAACACAAATATCATAGTCCTTGCTTTCATCATCATCTGTCATTTCACAGCTTCTATGACTTGTTGTTCTATTGACTATATTTTTGCCTTTCTTGTTGTTGCCACCCTTCTTCTCAGACACACCTTGGTTCTTAACAGGCACGCTTTCATGTTATGTCTTTATGGCTCTGCATGTTGCTACTCGTACCAATTGACTTCCATGTCTGATGAACACAATCTTGCCATCCTGCCCAATTACTCTACCAGGTCCACGCCACCTATTGCTGTCATCTCGTTTGTAGAAAACACTATCTCCATGTGCAAAGGTAGTCTCAGTAACCCTGACATTGTGTCTCAAGGCTTTACGTGTTATTTCTGATGATTTTGCCTTGGTAAATGCTCTCCTGGCAGCATGAAGTTAATTCAGGTTTCCGATAACAGGATCACTTACTTCAGCATTTTCAAACGCTGGTGGTTGATTGGATAGCACTGAAGGCAGGTTTGAATGGTTACCAACGACTAGCTGTATTGGACTGAATCCGCAATGCATACAATTTTTCGCATTGACTGCCCATGCCAGGGAAACCTCTGGTTCCATTTTGGAATCTTCTTCAAGCATCTTTTGTACATAAACAACGATTGCATAGTGATTTTTTTCACAGATAGCATTCGACCAAGGTGAATATGCTGAAGTGGTACATACTTCTACATTGAACTGTTCTGCCAATTCTATGTATTCTGCATTGTCAAACTCCCCTCCATTGTCCAGCTGCTATCTACTCTGTTGTAACACTATCTGCAATCAATTTGGGTGTCTTCCTTCTGATGACGTGCTTTTACTAAATCTTATGAAGAGGTCAATAAAATGCAGATCCATAGCTAGTTTTTCTTTTCCTTGTCTTCATAAGTCTGCTGTTCTACCACAATATGCACATTCTCTATCTTGACCCCGCATTCTTTCAGAGGAATGTAGTAGTGTCCTGAAGAGGTTATATCAAGCGCTATCTTCTTTCCATTAACTTCCAAGCTGTCATCTTTCATGTTCAACTTGAACACCATTCTTTACATATCAGGTTTACTTAAGAGAAGTTGGATATCTGTATCAACAACATCAGTTTTAACAGTTGTCCTCAGTCCACCTACGACTCAAGGAATCTCCATCCGACCTTCTGACTGGATCTCGTTTCCTGCTCCAAACTTGAATTAAGCTCCACCAGGACAAAACTTCTTGTTTTTCTCACTGTCAGACAGGGATGCCCGGTACACTTCTTTCCATGCCCGGCCTGCGACTGTTCTACTGCACGCACTGTCCAAAACAGCAGAATTGGCAGTTTCAAGAATTAGGACTTCAACATCTGCACCTGAATAATCATTCACTTTGTATACTTCAGCATCAGGTGTAGCTGTGGTTTCAAATGTACTCACTTCGAGATTGTTTCTAGCATTTCTGACAGTCTCTCTTAAAGTGCATGATTGACTCACATATTAAGCACTTGAGATAGTTCCCATCGGCATCACAGGGATTTTTCTTATTACTGTTTGTGCCTGTATTTCCTGTATATGATCCTCTTCCCCTACTTGTCTGAACAAAGGTTTGTGCTCCTCCAAAATTTTGTCTTTCAGACCTGGATGCCTGTTCAGTATTGGCACCACGACCAAAACCACCTCTACCTTTTCCAGGTCCTCACCAGAAACCTCGACGACCACGCCTTGCAACAATGTTACCACGACTGCTTCCGGTGAAATACGCCTGATCTGTTTCTGAGACATACAAGGAGTCTTATTTGACTGAGGTTCCAGCTTCAAGTGGTTTTTGCCTGTATGCCATGGCTTGTTCACCAAAAAACCTCCCTCAAAGCACTTTTCATTTGGTCATACACCTTGTAATCAATTGCTGTCAGAGCAATCTGTCTTTCTTGTCCAGTCCAGCACTATCAATGAGCTGCATAACCATCACTTCTTCTGGGAGGGTAACTACTTCCTTTTTTAAAGCCTTTCCCTTTCTTTTCATACTCGTTGAGAAATTGGATCTGTAGTTTCATTGTCTTTCTTGTTCAAAGTTTTGAACACCATGCTTCACACACATTACTAAGGTCATTCTTCTTGAACCATTTATCAAGAATGGTCAATATTTGATTGACAGAATCTTCTTCACTTATCTTAATTTCTTCATTTTGCATAGCTCTTTTTCTTTTGACAGAACAGTATTACAGGCAAATCCTTGTCTGGCCTTTGGTACTTTTGTGAACTGTGTTCATAACTTCACATCAGACTTCCAATCCTCATAGGATGTGGCTTCAGTGTCTCATACTGGTGGGGTTGTATAATTCTCTTTTTTCTCTGCCATTTTAACTTCTCGTAACCTCATTCTGCTACCATGAAAGGTTAATTCAAGAAGATCGAATTGTACATTGATCCAAGCTACAAAACAATGTCCTATAACATCTTTCTGTTGACACAAATACTAAAACCCCACCAGACCTGTTGGGGGAAATAGAGAAGTGAGCACAAATGTAAAACATAACTCATGTACAAGTAATAAATTTTTATGGGTACTACCAAATAACAATGCTTATAATTAGCATCACTACTCACATCCAATAATTATGAAAACTGTCATTTTTTATTATTTTTTCTTAATGGTTTGTACTGGCTGTGATTATATGAATTAGTACTAATCATTAACTACACATGCGTTAGTGGTCATTTGTATGTACTCATAATGTGGACCCTCATAGTTGACCATCGATCTGTAACTAGAAACTTGACACAAAATTGACAGGTTTGTGAAGACTAAGTGAAATTCATGAAACAACTCAAAGTGCCCTTTAACGGGGCAGTAGGAGAAGCAATTTGCAGGACTTCATAAAATGGGACATATGGTCCACCATAGACTACAAATTCATAAACACCCTAAGATAACCACTAGCACAGTATCATTATGACAAACCACCAACATTTTACAAGAGAACATGTTGAAGAAGAACTTGCAGAATTTTCTAAAATGGATCATAGGGTCTACATGGGACCTTCGGCTGAAAGTTTTTATGTACACCCCACATGAACTACAACCCAAGGAACATTGTGTCTAAGATAAAATATAAATACATGGAAGCATGTGCGAAAAGCAGCATTTCAAACAGAATATCACATAATGGGCCATTGGGCCCACATGGAGTCTTGGACTCAAAATCCCTGAACACCCTGAAGGGACCATCAACAGAGCATCATTGTGACAAACCATCAACATGGTACAAGAGAATTTGTAGAAGGAGAAGCATTTTTCAGAATTTCATAAAATGGGTCAATGGGCACACATGGGACCTTGGACCCAAGATTCCTGAACACCCTAAAGGTACCACTAATGGAGTATCATCATGACAAACTATCAAAATTGTAAAAGGGAATCTGTAGGAGGAAAAACATGGCATCACTACTGGAGTATCATTATGACAAACCAACAATCAACATTGTACAAAAGAATCTGTAGGGGTATTTTTTATTTTCATAAAATTATGTAAAGTTCCTGAAGACCGTGAGGGCATCACTAATGGAGGATCGTTAGGACATACCATCAACATTGTACGAAAGAATCTGTAGGAGGAGAAGCATTTTGCAGAACTTCATAAAATGGGCCAAAGGGCCCACATGGGACCTTGAACCCCAAATTCCTGAACACTCTGAAGGCATTACTATTGGAGCATCATTATGACAAACAATCAACATTGTACAACAGAATCTGTGGGAGGGGAAGGATTTTGCAGAATTTCATAAAATGGGTCAAAGGGCCAGCATGGAACTTGCACTCAAAATTCCCTGAACACACCTGAGGGAATCACTAATGGAGTTTAATCATTACAAACCATTAACATTGTACAAGAGAATCTGTAGAAAAGAGAAGCATTTTGCAGAATTTCATAAAATGGGTCAAAGGGTCCACCTGGGACCTTGAGCCCAAACTTCCTGAACAGCCCAAATGGCCCACCACCCAAGGAATATTGTGTGTAAGTTTCAAAAAAAAGTCCATGAAAGCATGTAGGAGGAGAAGCAGTTTGAACAATTGTGGACAGAGACAGGCAGACTGACAGATGCCATATGATCTCATAAGCTCCCACCAGCTTGCTGGTATGAGCTAAAAATAAATTTAAAAAAAAAATAGATTAGGCTATATATCTACTGTAGACTTTGCCGGCACAACCTAGGCCCAATTGCCAAACTCATTGAGTGTAAAGTGTAACACCTAACAAATGTAATGACTCTGGGATCAGCCTTATTGCTGGCTGCAAATTACGTGTATGTAAATTACGTGTATAGAAATGTACGCTCTAGAACCTAAACTGAAATGGAATTTTTATGAATATGCGCCTAAAAGTAAAAACTGGGCTGGACAGGACTAGCCTAATTTCAAAGTATGGCCTCCTGAATTAACTAGGCCTACTAAATTACAAACAAGCATAACTAGTTAACTCATCATGGGCCCCAGATCGTCTCAGTGTATGTACTCATGGCTCGACTTAACTGTATTAACTAGACCTCCCTCATGCCTGTGAGTTGACAACATCAGGCGTAGGCCTAGGAATGTCTAATGCACATTAATTCAGGTGTGCGTCGTAATTCGTATGTTGTTATAAAAACTAATAATGTACAGGTTACAGCATACAGGAGGCTAGGCCAGGCCTAACTACTCTAAAGGTCGCTTCGCCTCAATTTTGTAAGGCATTGCTTAGGCTTCTCTTTTCCTCTGAATCCAGAAAGCTGCAATCTTTAAAATCACAAACACTAGAGACGTTTGTAGCTGGACATTCGTCGGTGAATTTGAGTAATTTTACGTCGCGTAAGTTTGCAGTGTCAACGATGTATCTAACAATATGTCGAGAGAGGAGTAATGAAGGGAAGTCGCTCTGAGTGCTGTGGCTCCGTTTAGTTGCACTGAAGTTACCTCTACCCTATATTATACTACCTCTGTGGTCGCCACTCATCCGCTCCAAGCGTTTCCATGGCAACCATTCTCCAATGGGTGTACAGTACAATATAAAGCTCCAAAAGCCAAGTGACCACAATCAAGGGGGTTGCAAATTTCATCATCGCTTTACATGGTCATTCGATATCCGTCATTACATGCATTTCTAAACTGGGCCGACCTGCTTCAGTATTATCTTCACAATGCATAAACATTTCGAGTTCGCTGTAAGATATACTGAGTGAAGGTACCAACGCATGGAATATAACATGCTACCAGACAAAGTCACTCAGTCAGAAACATGGTTGGATTAAAGCCATCTATTTACAGAATTTGACCAACTGGCAATTTGTGATGTCATATTTAAACCATGTACGCCATTTTAGTTCCATTTTAGATGGAACGCAAAATCGTGTGTAATCGTGTGTATAGAGCGTGCAGTGAGCGCACGTACGTAAAGCATACTATAGCTATACGACTGTTAAGCTTAGACATGCAATGTACAATACTATTTTCGTGCGGTAGTTTGGAGACGGTCGATTTAAAAAAAAAAAAAATTAAAATCATAGACTTAGTGTACTAATTACCTTGCTACCGGGCAAGAGGGCATAGGGCATAGGAAACAAAAGTGCCATATACATTAATTTGTTCCATTAAGTCCAGTTTAATTATGAGATCTGCTGCTACCACGTGGCTTGTAGGTCCCAAACCACTCGTTACTGTATACGTACATAACGTTACTGCCAACAGGGTACTTTGTAGCCTACGTTATGTGTCAGCAGGTCAATGCTTGCCAACATTTTGACGTCGGTGCTGACGGTGGCTTGGGGTCTGGAAAAAGAGTCGGGCCGACGTCCCCCTAAGTTTCCGTTTGCAAAGTGACTCGAAGTCTAAACGACCTCTATGTCGACGTTTCATTGATGTCGATCCGACGTTACCCCGACTCTTTAAAAAGGTCAAACGATGTTTAATAAAAGCCTTTCCAACTTAAGAAATGACGTCTTTGCGATGTTTATCTGGCTGGTACCTAAGACGTCCGGACTACGTTTATTGGACTTCTCTCCAACGTCGAATCATGGCGTCTTTCAGATGTTTATTCGATTCCAAGTTCTACCGTTAACACGACGTGTATTGGACACTTTCTAACGTTTTCGACGTTGATGTGCCTCTGAGGCATACCGTCAAAACGATGTTAATTGGACGTATTTCCAACTTAAGAAAATGACGTCTTTTCGACGTTTATCTGACTGTACGATTGACCGTCGAAACGAAATTTAGAGGAAATTATTGAAAATTTAGAATTTGACGTTTTTCCGACGTTTACTCGACTTTTGGTGATACCGTCGAAACGACGTTTTTCCGACGTCTTTCTAACTTAAGAATTTTACGTCCTTCCGGCGTTTATTTTACTCTTAGATAAACCGTCGACAAGACGTTTATTGGTCGTCTTTCCAACTTAAGAATTCGGCGTTCATCCGATTTTTATACAGACCGAAGAAACGACCTTTACTGTGCATCTTTCTCCTGTAAGTTGACGTCCTATCGAAGTCTCAATTTACACAATCTTCCGGTCTGTCTGACGTCGGATGGCGTCCATTTTCACTTCAGATCAACGCTCGGAACTGGTAGGGGAGGTTAGTTTGGATGACAGCTGTTTGCAAAGTGTTGTGAAAATGTGTCCACAATCACCGAAAAATGGTCTTTGTGAAGTGTACAGAAGATTCGTATATTTCACAGAAATACTGTTTCAAATTAGTTACCATTTGTTTTTAACGTTTATGAAATATTATACTGCTTTAAAACAATTTCGATGAAGAATCCATCAGCAATCCAAGCAATGAATCCAAGCAATGCCTGAAACATCGAAATGATGTAGCTTAAACATTTTAATGAAACTTAAGCCACGATCGATTAAAATAGCAATACAAATTGAGAGAAATGTTCCCACAAATTTGAAGAAATAAAAATGGAAAAAGTTTAATCACCAATTTGGAAAACATTCCTGCACTATTTCTTAGATCTTTGTAGCAAATTTCGTCAAACCTCTCATCAGCATTTGAAAAGCTCTTCAGCCTTATTTTTGAAAACAATGTAGACAGTAGACACGTTGCAAGCTTGCAGCAACACTTCCAAAACACACTACCATTTACAAAAAAAAAAAGAGTAATTTGCTGCAAATTATTTTAGTAACATTTCGGACTTGTCCAGAAATATTTTCAAGTTGTGAATGGAAAATTTAGAGAACTGTTTGAAAACAGCAAAGGTTTCTAGTTTCTACGAAATGATTTGCTAGTTTCTTGAAACATATTTCGCTATTCTTTAAGAGTGAAAATGTTACAAATTGTGATTAATGTTTGAAGTGCTGTTAAAATGTGAGAATGTTAGAATTTATGCAAATTTTAAATATCATTTTCTCGACAAAGAATTAAAGGACAGAATTTTTATCATTTATCTTATTCACCACATTGGATTGTCAGTTAAGTACATGTCAAGCTATTGAGTGCCATCATAGGTAAAGGGAAATCTTTCTTGTCTTCTTCGTTAATGTTCACCAGCTGGCGGTGAATAACAGATAACAGAAAGAAAAAAAAATAAAACACAAGAATGATGATTTGTAAGGAATGGCGAAAAGGTGGGTGTGCGGGCCTATTCATCAACCCGCAAAGCCCGTTGGCAGCAGAGCAAACTATTGCATTTTACGTGCCCTATAACTGTATCAGTGAGTGTTATGTTGCAAAGACACCGCTAAAGACTTGGAGAGATGATTTCCGCGGTCGTGACAAGACATTTTTGGTTAAAAATTCTACTTTTTACGGTAACAAAGAAAAAAATCGTGTGGGAAGGGGCGGGGTGTGCGGGGATGAGAAACTATTTTTTTTTTTACTTGGCCTTACAATGCAACTCTCTTCCTCTATTTCCTATAAATACATACACATAAGCCGCAAAGGCACCTGTACTGTCAGACAAAGTGACAACCATTTTACATTTTTACAAACATTTTGATGTTAAACATATATCAAGGCTAGGCGCCTATCGCCAGGTTGCTTATCTCTTCTTGAGGTTAAAAATTTTTGCTCGTACTTCTTTAGTCTATTTTTGTACATGTAATGTACGGGATGAGATATTGTATAGTTGCTTTGATACGTTAAAATGTATTATGGCTTTCTCAGTTGCCATAGCAACTATTCCCATGGTAACATTATTCGCGGTTGATTTGAGATATGGGGTCTAACCTGATATGGTACTTAAGGTGACCTGGAACCCCCATTATGGTAGGGGTCAAAGTGTGTGAAGATGTGCGTGAGCGTGTGAGAAAAAATTTCAATTTCAAAAGTTTGTGTCTGCAACTCCTCCTAGACCGCAAAGCCGATGAGGATCAAAGTTGGTAGGTAGATGACCCATGGTCTGAAGTTGTGTCTCCCGTCAAAATTTATGGTCAGAGGTGAGAGGTCAAATTAGTGAAAATCTTATTTTTGCTGTATTTCTTAATCCAAAATGGCTAGTTTGTATGGGACCTTCACATATATGACCGGTACACAATTTTTTTTCTAAAAATTATATTTTCATGTGTTTTTAAGTCAAAGGTCAAGTTCAGGGGTCAAATATCAAATTTGAATCTTTTGCGTCCGCAACTCCCACTAGACTGCAAAGCCAATGAGGGTCAAAGTTATAGATGACCCATTGTCTGAAGTTTCATCTCCCTTTAAGGTCAGAGGTCAAAGGTCAGAGGTCAAAGTTCGAATAAGTGAAAATCTTTTTCATGCTTTGAAAAATTGTGTTGCGACTTCCCTATAGACAGCAAGTCTAATGACGTTGTAACTTAGTCGTTAGGTACCTGATTATCATATGTACTGTTCACTCGATCGATAGGTCAATTGATAGGACACTGGGCACATAATACAATAGGTTAAGTTCTGCAAGTACAAGGTGCAATATAACTTATGATATTTCTGCTATTCATATGTTTGTTCTAAGCGAAAATATCTAATAAATTGTCATTTTACATTCTATTGGTAATACCCATACTCAGTAGGCCTTTGTTTTTACTGTTACACGTCGTGCAAACACTAGCCAAGAAATTCAGTGTTTTACAGTACGTTTTGGCAGGGAAAGAAATTGAGTAATTCAAATGATTGTGGCGTGTTTCTTAGAACTGTTACAAAACGCGCAGTGTAGTGACTCGGTGATCTGAGAAACAAAGGAAATCCAAGGATTACTCTGACGCACACACGATCTGAATGGGAATATGTAGTTTGACGAGCACGCATTACACCTACATTTACACAACACTTGCGCGTTATCTTCGCATACATGGCCGAGTGTGCTGCGCCTAGCTACGTGTACCTATATGTACGCGCATAATGTAAGGCGCTGGGTGTTCAATCAAACTCTCGATCTACTGTAATACATATGTGTAAAAGAGTGACGAAAGTTATGACATGCAACTCCGTGGATTGCCCTCTTGTTTTGTTTGTCACCTGTCAATTGTGCTCCGTGGACGTACAATAGTAAACTAAAAATAGCAACACGTTGGTCTTGTTTGCCACGTCACTCGCGCGTCTTTTGTTTACAACATGTACATAAGCTGAATTGAACATGAACATGTATATCGATAAAGCTGTATAGCCAGATTGAAAACGCGAAAAACGCCGCAAACTTTCGGACTTACAAATGTTTCATATTTGGATGAATTTACCCCTACCAATTCATTCCACGTTTTCGAATTTCTTACACAGCCAAAACGAGAAAACGCATATATATATATATATATATATATATATATATATATATATATATATATATATATATATATATATATATATATATATATATATATATATATATATATATATATATATATATATATATATATATATAATTCCGCGTTTTCCGCGTTTTCGAATTTCCTGCGTAGCCAGATCGAATTCGCGGAAAACCTTCTGACTTGCAAAGTTTTCATATCTATATGCATTTACCCTTTCCAAATAATTTCGAGTTTTCCGCGTTTTCGGATTTCCTATACAGCCAGGTCGAAAACGCGGAACCCGTAAAGTTTCTGACTTAGAAGTTTTCCAT
Source organism: Stichopus chloronotus (assembly GCA_021234535.1). NCBI lineage: Eukaryota > Metazoa > Echinodermata > Holothuroidea > Aspidochirotida > Stichopodidae > Stichopus > Stichopus chloronotus. Next base: position 16,053,036 of record CM037834.1, read on the forward strand.
ATCTGGATGCATTTACCCCTTCCAAATAATTCCACGTTTTCGAATTTCTATATAGCCAAATCGAAAACTTCGAAATTTTTGACAATGGAATATATATGTGTACTTTACATCACATCAGTAAACATGAGGGGAAGATTAAAGGGAATCGACTATGGTAAAGAGTGTTGAAAGGGTGTTGTTGGCAAACGTTTCCCGGCATTCCCATCCCTATAGATTGATAAAGAGCGGCCCCATCGCTTTCGTCGTCTGAAATAGTAACGCGAACGTAACGTCGACAACACGAAATCACGGAAAACTTTCTGACTTAAAATTTTTAATACGTCCGAAACCTTTCCGCGTTTTCGACCCGGCCCAGCTTTTTGCTTATCTCCACCGACAGAAAGTTGACACATCTTCTTTTTTTTTTTCAAGAAACCGACAGCTGTCAAGAGGACGCAAAATACTGAACTCATGAATGGGAGGGCCGTACAATTTTCTGTCACAGACTTACTGCAAGTAGATGAGTCGGTGATTTCGAAGGGGATACAATCCTTTGTGGTGGTGATCTAAATTTTGCTTTTAATTTGGGACTTGACAAAATAGGCAGTAATCCTAGAACGAATTTTAAGGCCAGAGCTGCTTGTTTAGGACTCATGGCTATACATGGCCTTGTTGATATCTGGAGAGAAAAATATAGTGAATATAGTTCTAATGTGACCATAGGTATCCATTGCAGATTGGATTACTTTCCTGTTTCGAGACACATTGTTCATGGAATAAATGAAGTAGTATTTTCAATAGGAATCCAGTCAGAACATTCCTTCATTTTACTTTCTTTTCCAACCTTTCTAGCTGAGAGAGGTCCAGGCTTTTGGAAGCTAAACAATGCTCTGTTATTTGACCCAAATTATGTTGATCTTATTAATAAGGTTGTACTATCAGTAATATGACTCCAGCAATCCGTCAGATCGCGTAAAGCCACTACGAAGTATGCCAAAGACAAGAAAGGGAAAGAGAAGTAAAGAAAGTGAATTTGTTGACAACATTTCTCACCTTGAGCAGCAGTTGTATTTTAGGGAACCACTTGAGGTAAGAATGCAGTTTAAAAGATGTTTAAAATGAGCTCCTCTCCTATTATAATAACAAGGTACTATTATTAGATCTCATGGTGGATCGAAGAGGGAGAGAAAAACACGAAATATTTCTTGAATCTCGAAAAGAGAAATTAAACTACTAATGTTATTCATAACTTTAAACTGGATAATGGTGACATTCGTCACGTAACGATACTACTCTTTCTGAAATTAAGTTTTTCTTTCACCCATTATATATACACGTTAAAGGGTTGTGACCCTGAACCATTCTTCACAGGATTACTTGAACAAGATCCACATGTAAATATTGACTCTTGTGATGAACTTACACCTGACTAATGTCTTCAGGCCCCCCTGTCCATGAAAAATGATAAATCTCCTGGTTGTGACAGTCTGTCTATCAATTTCTATAAAACTTTTTGGCAGACACTAGGCCCTTTGGTTGTAGACTCTTTGAATTTTGGTTAAAGGTCTTGTGACATGAAAATGACATTTTGAGGTATTAGGTGCATTAGGCATTCAAAATGTTGAAAATAGCCACAAATTGCGTCAAAATCCGTCAAAAATTGACAAATTTACAGGCAAATTAGTGTCTCACAGCTGTGTCATCAATAAACATTGGCTAAATATGCAACTTTGTGATGTCAGGAGAGGGACTCCCAGTGTATGTCTTATGTTAATCCTTTGTTTATGTAACGTTTATTTCAAGGTCATTTGAGAATTTTATATGCCCAGAGGGTTTTTTTTTTTTTTTTTTTTGAAGCATGTATTTTCTCCTTCAAAAATATCGATATCACTAACAAATGTGAAACTCAGTAATTAAGTAACTAAGAGGCAAAATGTATAGGGTTAACAAAAGAAAAACTGACACTGTGCAACACTCCACGTCATCTGTTTTGCATTTTCTTCAAACTTTGAAAAGTCATATCTCAAAAACGGTAATAGATACAAACACAATTCCAACGGATTTTCACTCAGGGTTTTACTTTGTAAGGTTTGCAAAAAGGGAGCTCTTTTCTGGAAGCATGACACACAACCTTTAACGGAGGGGTTTGTTATCTCCGGAACAAAATCTAGGCATTGTCACCTTAATTTTGAAATCTGCTAAAGACCCTTCGTTATTAAAAAAATATAGACCAATCACACTTTTAAATGTAGATTAGAAAATTGCTGCAAAAGCAATCGCCTCAGTAGCAGGGGCGTAGATTTCTTTTCAACATGGGGGGGGGGGGGGGATGATGTGTGCACGTGAAGTGTGCACGGCGAGCGCGAAACCCCTAAAGGGTGGGGTCCAGGGGGCGAGGCCCCCTGAAGCTCCTGGGTTTTAACGCCTCAGAGGCCCCAGGAAGACTGTTTTAAGGGGTAAAATACAGAGGTAATGTTGTAGGGTATTGACATGATTATACGCTTAGGAAAGGCTCTTTTGGGCACAAAACTCTTTATCAAGTTGCACTGGAGGACTGAAATTGAACAATTCTAGAGCAACGATGTACCGTTAAGTTTTAAAAGGCAGGTATCAACTCGGGGTTATCCCCGGTAACAAAAATTTGAGTTCGAAGACCATTACATGACTTGCAAGTTGGCTGCAGATAACCAGAAAATTTTCAACTTTATTCATGAAAGTAATGCAAAGGACATACATATGAATGCATAAAACTTAAGCTGGAATTTTTGTGCAACCTAACAGAATGAGATGATATAGTTCCCAAATTATCAACCATTCCCCGCCAAAAAATCATCAAATATCTGTAAATAAATTGAGTTTGTAAAAAGGATTGTGACGGATTGAATAGTAAAACGTTAGAACAGTGTTGTAATATGGCTTTATCATATATTATTCTCACAACCTCAAACAACTTGAAATCGATTTAAAATACTTGCAACCATAGAAAAAAGCATAGAGATTAAACGGAGACTGAAGATTTCCTTACGAAAATTACCCCATCGATATTCGCGAAAGTAACTTACTTGGTGCCATTCACGACAGAATTTGCCCGACGTACCCTTTGTGGTAAAAAAAATCAGTATGGATATTTTATGTGTAGGCCTACGTGTGGGGACAGCATGCTCGATGGGCAGTGGTATGAAACATAAAATTTACCTTTCACTACAGGTTCTTGGAAAAAATGGAGCTCTGTCCAACTGAAAAACTTAACAGTGTGTAAGTGATCTTCTCAAAATTGATGAAGCTATCATTTTGTACAGCAAAGCGTTACAGCCAAACGGTCGCATCTCTTGGTAACCTTGGGCGCAGGTGTGACGATTGCAGCTAAAACAACTAGCCTGCACAGTGTAATTCTTCTCCGTCGGGCAGGCACATCTCCGGTAGAAGCCCGCCAAGGTTAAACGAATTATATGGGACCGGTCTGGAGTATTTCAGCGAAGATGGGAGACTAGTGACTACCCAGCTTAAATGACAGAAACTTAAAGTATGTGACTTTCATGGCTCGAAACGTTTTGAAAATGATGTAAAAAGTTTGGAAACCTTCTGATGTAACGTAGCCTACATAGACAGCATTATACTACACACGTAGGTGAACAACGTGAGTCATGTTAATCATGAGGGGAGAATAAATGTAGCTTACTTGTCAGTAAAAAACACGTATCTGTAGACTGAACGTTGGGGGGATGATTACATTGACCATCCCCCCTAGTCAAATATTGGGGGGATATATCCCCCATCCCCCGGAATCTACGCCTATGCTCAGTAGTAGAGTGACTGCATGGGCGGCCCCCCAAGGGGGACTCCCGCCCCGATTTTCTGAACACACTCACCGTCCCGATTTTTCTGTGTCTCCTACCCCGATTTTTTTTTTCTGGACATACTTTCAGCCCCGATTTTTTACTCCCTCTGAATATATTTTGTTGAATTGCGCAATGGTTGCTTGAATCAACAGGTTTTAACACGTTTGAATGGCATTTTTTTTCTTTTTTTTTTGTCATTATTTACTTTTAGGTATAAGCGAACGGATTGCGTGTGCACTGAAAAACCAAAAAGATAAGATTATGTTTGATCTTAACTTTTTCTTTATTTTTAAATGTACACGCGATGTTGTACATGAACGGATTATGTCTTTCAATGAAGGAAAAGGACAGTAACTACTTCGAAAAGCAGCGGGATTGGCATAAAAACAGTAAAAAACAGAAATCATATTTGAAAATTAACGGTTCTTACTATAACCGCCTACATAATGAATATGCAACAGTACAGGTCTCACTAGTGTATCAAAAACATACTACTGAAGTCGTCACTCCTTAGTAGGTATCAGGAATTGTAGCATTTGGTGAAAGGAAACACTGTATTTACAAATAACCTACGAACTGAACACAACCTTGCCCTCGGTGTCAGTGATCCTGAGTTGTAACTGAATATTTAGTACTAGCATACTTCCCATTGGCTTGCTCAAAGAAGCACACCGTTGATTTGAATGCAAACTGTCAACCACTACCTTATCTTATTCTACACTTTCTGTCTTTATGTTAGAAGAATTTGAAATCATATGACAAAATTAACCAACTGAAACCTATTTATTTTCCCAGATTTTCCGAATGGTGTAATTAAAAGCCTTACCAAACTTTTGGAGACGAAATTTCAATGTTGTTACTTTTTCCCTACGCACGCAATCACTTGTTGTAATATCGTTATCGTTTTGTACAGGACTATATCAAAAAAGGTTTGATCGGCATTATAGTCGGCGTTATACTAGTATATAGTCACGATGGGTGAAATAAAATCGCGGGAGAACTTGGAAGAATTTTTTTAAATGATGAATTAATTCCTCATCCGCCTCCTTACATACAAACCCTTTACCTTGTGGGAAATGAAATTGATGAAGAGTTTGAGAAAGAGTTAAACGAGGTGATGAAAGATGTTGGTCAATGGGACAAAGAAACCCTCAAAGCTACATTGGACGCAATTTTTGAAGACGGAATAATCAATTGGGGAAGAATCGTGATGGTCTACCTATTTGTCAGAAAATGCGCACAACGATGTCGCGAACAAGGAAAGGATAAACCTACCGTTGAAAAACTTGCACGATATGTTTGGGAATACGTTGAAGACCGTTGCACACAGTGGATCGAACACCGAGGAGGTTGCGTAAGTACAAGCCAAAATAAACATCTGTTTATATAAAGAGGAATAACCGATCCTTAACTTATATATCTCTTGTTTGGTCTTAACAGCTAGGATGACTTTTCTGAAACCTTTTCCAAAAATTCACACAACGTAGTAACCCTGACCAATTTGATGGTGATCTTTGCAGTTACTACTATTCTTCTTTACAAATGGGTGCGTTTGCCGTAAGACGGACACGCATATATAGGTGAGAATTTATAGTATTAAGCATGTCCAGTAAAAATATATAATCTATGACTTACCTCCCATGAGATGTAGAAAAATGTAAAAAAGGAACATCGATCCTAGTTCGACAAAGAAAACCACTAGTTCCACCGACAAGGATACACACAAACACACAAATAATCAGGAGAAATATACACTAAATAACATACCAGCTGGAAACAAAGCTGCATCGAAAAAAGAACTTTAAAAGAACACGTTTCCAAAGATTTACAGAGTTGACTACGTCATCTTACCTAGCGACACCCCATGAACTAACACGTAAAATGTATCATAATAAAGTCGTGGAATCTAGATTGTCGTACGAATTGCACATAATGCATCTTTGAAAGGATAATTGATCAGGAGCAAAAACATGTCCGTGTCATTAGCGACAGCCGCAGCCACGACTGGGAAGACGTGGGGTTCATACAAATCGTATAGTGCAGTTCAGAACAGTGCGCATGTCTCATCACGCAACTGGGGCTGGAGACCAGCGTTGGCCGACCCCATCAGCCATATCTGACATCGAAAATTAGTTGTCAAAACTGACGACTGCCTAAAGGCGGTAGTCGAGCGCCGCTAAACCCGAGCTTGGGCAGAAAGAATACTCTGTCGGTTGTCTCCTACGGTGAGGGGCCTGCCCGGGAGTAGACTTTACAAAGTCTTTCTCGGCGAATGATTTCTCCACCTTTGATGCATTCCTCACAATTTGAGCTGCAACCGACTTATACCCAACCGAGGATATACCCAACCGAGGATATTTACTCATCTAGTAATCGCTTTTCCCTGTGATCGCCGTCCGTCGAAATAGGATACTTCTTAAACAGTTGAAGAAGAGTAGAAAATTACCATGATGTTTACGAAACTAATCAGTCTTAGGTCCTTTCCCCCATTAGACTTTGCAAAGTCTTTTCTCGGCGAAAGAATTCCCCTCCTTTGATACATTCCTCACAATTAGAGCTGCTGCCCACTTATACCCAACAGAAGATATCCATTCAGTAATCGCGTTTCCCTGGGATCGCCGTCCTCCGGAAAGACTTTGGACACTCGATATAATTATACAAATGAATAGTCACGTTTGACGTTACGGTTAATACATGTTAAAATACTACTACGCGTTGGTCTCATGAAATGAGCCAATAGCAGCGATCGAACAATGAGAGAAAATAATGGTACCTAGGCTAATTTTCACCCTATCACCAGATTTACCTACGACAGAAATAGGAAATCGCTAAGAGAGACCTAAACCAGTTGAAGGAGAGTAGAATATAACCATGATTTACGTAGCTAATAAGTCGAAGGTCCTTTCCCCATCATCACTCCCATCATTTCTCACTATGGCCGTGATTGGCTTCCACCGAATTTGGGAGCGAAAACAATGGTTTTAGTTAAAAGTTGTTTGCACAATTAAAACGAGTGTCCAGAGTCTGCGAGGGCAGCGATCAAAGAGGGGAGTAAACACTCTTCCGGAAGAGCAGTGCAGTAAATTTATGGAGGTTCCTTCAGAGGTGGCGGAACCAAGATTAGGAACAGAAACTTTCCAGCCCAAGCAGACTCTGTAGAGTCTATTTCCCCATCATCACTCCCATTAATTCTAACGATGGCCGTGATTGGCTTCTACCGAATTTGGGAGCGAAAAACAATGGTTTTTGCTAAAAGTTGTGTGCATAATTAAAACGAGTGTCCAGAGTATGCTAGGGCAGCGATCAATGAGGGGAGTAACAGGCTTCCGGAAGAGCAGTACAGTAAATATATGGATGTTCCTTCAGAGGTGGCGGAACCAAGATTAGGAACAGAAACTTTCCAGCTCAAGCAGACTCTGCAGAGTCTAGCCTGGGAGAGGCTCTACCTTCAGCTATGAGTTTTGGTGGCTCTGTGTACACAAATTAATTGTAAGCGTACGCAAGCAACTTTGTCAACAAGGCACGTCAAGTAGTAATTAGCATAAATGTGACGTCAAGCCGACATCTTAGTTACCAGAACATTTGTATATTCCTTTTGTATTTATTTATTTATTTTTCTTTTGCAAATTAACATTTTACAATTTGCGTTTTTAACAGTGTTTACATTTAAAGACAAAAACTCATCACCCCAGACAGTTTCAATTCTCCCAACCACCTACCTCTAGTCCCTCCCTCAGCCTGTCTTAAATTCTTCCACATGTGTAATCAAAACGATGGATCCCTGTGTACGCTGTGTAATACGAGCTGCTCTGCATCTTTCGAATTTGCTGTCAATCTAAGAGTACTGTAACTACCCTAAGCTATATTTTTACCTCCAGGAAAGCAAAATTCTCAACTGGTTGTAAGTAAGTTACAGCACTCTTAGATTGACAGCAAATTCGAAAGATGCAGAGCAGCTCGTATTACACAGCGATCCATCGTTTTGATTACACATGTGGAGGAATTTAAGACAGGCTGAGGGAGGGACTAGAGGTGGGTGGTTGGGAGAATTGGAACTGTCTGGGGTGATGCCTTACAGCCTTTAAGTTCATCTTATTATGTCTTTCGTACACCCAGTAATATATGAGTTCATACTTGTGGACAGTATTTTGTTTATTTCTGTTATCTAATTTAAAGAAACTATGTAAATTCAGCTTTCATAAAATGATAATGTAAAGATGCTGTTAATGTATCCTGTATATATTGTAACCGTTATTCGCTGAAAATAGAAGAGTATGGTATCCAATAAACGGAGGAAAATATTTATTTATCTACTTATCGATTGATTGATTTATTTCCATGATTCTTGCTGAAATTAAGAAGTTTTACCTCAACTTATATTGGTTCCATTCTTCTACATCCGTTCCATTTTCCAATGGCCTCCCTATCCGTGATAACATTGATCTTAATTTAGATGTTTGTGAAGGTGAACTCACACTAGATGAGTGCTATAATGCTATTTTTTTCTTCGCCTGATGACAAATTCCCCCTATCTGTTTGCTTAATTGATATTGTAAGATTACAGCTAAGGTTTAGCTAACCGTTTGAATTCAGTGATTTCTTCACTCATTGGACTTACACTGGTTTCGTCAAAAACAGTTTCATCGGAGAGAACGTAAAATGCATTATGGATTTAATTGATTACACTACTGAATATAATATTCCAGGCTTTATTGTTTTTTATCGATTTTGAAAAAGCGTTTGACACAATTGAGTGGGATTTTATTCATAAATGTTGAAGGTATTTTCAATTTGGCACTGATTTTAGAAATGGGTTTCTGTTAATTAGCCTATGGGTAGTCCATAGGCTTTTTTTCAAGTCCATCAGACAGGGCTGTCCCAGTAAGTCCTTACTGATTTCTCTCATGCGTTGAGGTGCTGGCTCTTAAAATTTTGCTCAGTCGGGATATTAAGGGTCTTTAAGTAAAAGGTACGAATTTTAAATTTTACAGTGTGCAGATGAGAAGATTTATGATATTCTTAATGACTCGGAAGCAGCATCTGGTTTGTCTTGTAATGTCGGTGATTCGGTTCTTTTTCCTCTCGACCCCCTCGTGCGTAATTGTCCCTTTTTTTTATCGTACAACGGTATTTCTGTTAGTTATGGACCCATCAGTTACTTGGGAGTTGTTTTTTTTTTTCACTAATAAGAGGAAGGATCTCGTTGAATTCAATTTTCCCCCTGAATTGTGCAGATTAAAAATCTCTCTTCGTTCCTGGTCAAAGAGAGAGAGACTCCCATTGGCCGCAGTATCATTACAAAATCTTTTGGCCTCTCTCTCAGCTTGTGTTCCTGTTTCTTGTCCTACCAAAACCACCTCCCACTTTTATCAAAGAAGGTGACAAGACCATTCTGTAATTTTATTATATAGTTTTATTTGTGTGGCCGCACTGAAAAAGTTCTACCATGATTAATAACATTGTGATGGTGGTCTCAAGGTGATCCATGTAGATACTTTTAATTAAGTCTTTAAAATGTTCTGGGTGCAGAGATATCTTAAAGATTGTGTAAGTCCTTGGAATTTTTTCCAACAAGACCCTAAAACCTTTTGGTTCCGATCTACTTTTTCGTTGTAATTTTCACAAAAATGAAATTCGTTAACCTAAAGGTAATTTTATTTTCCAAGTGATTGAAACCTGGTATGGAGCCTCTTAAACACTTCCTGATAAAAATTTTGCGAACCAGCTTATTTGGAACAATTCGCACATCAAGGTTAAAATGGAAAAATTTTTTTTAAGAAAACTTATATGAGCAAGGTATCGTTAAAATGAGGAACCTTTTTGATAATAATAACAAACCACTCAACTTCTTCAACTTTATTCAAAATTATTCTCTTTTTAATTTTCATTCATTTAATATTGGGAAATAATGAAAGCTATCCCCAGACGTTGAAAACTTCCTTTAAACGTTGCAGAAACCCTCGATGACAATCCTGTTGTGTTACAAAAGGTACCTCTGTTTCCGATTTTGTATCCCATTCTGTTAAAGAATGTTTCTGTTGTTGGACTGCTTTAAAGAAGTGGTACAAAGATTACTCCGTTGATGGGACAGGTGATATAACATTTTTAATATGCTGTTTAGAATATCACTGACCCAAAGCTTTGGTATTTCCATTTTCCCAGCTTTTGCATAGGATCGTGTATAAGAATAAGTTTCTGCACTTTGTAAATAGTGTAGACGCTTCTTCCTGTTCTTTGTGTAGTGCATATGATGAATCAATTGATCATCTATCATGTGAATTTAGCTACGTTTCCATTTTCATTTTGGATGTAGAAAAAGGATTTTAAATGAGAAAAAAAAATATCTTCTTTGACTTCCATGGTAAACACTGTAGTCCATATAATGTTTTTGATTTTGCATCTTAAAGCACATGTGACACGAGAGTATTGAATTTATCATTACAAATGTAAAAAATAGGCACAATGTTCATAAAATCCATCAAACATTGACCATGTAACAAAAACAATTCTCTTTTACAATTGGATCATGGATAAACATAAGCCAAATATGCAAATTTGTGACGTCAGGGAGGGACTCAGCTGCATGATATGCCTTATGTTATCCTTTATTTACTCAACTTTTATTTCAAAGACAACTGAGAATTTTACATGCCTTGGTGGTTTCATTTTGGAAGTATGTATTGCCTTCATTAGAATATTGACATCATTTGCAATAATTAATTAGTTAAGAGACAAAATGTAAAGGTCTTAAAAAAGAAATATTGACACTGTGCAAAACCCTACATCATCTGTTTTGCATTTCGTCAAATTTTTAAAAACCATATCTCAAAACGGTAGTAGGTAGAAACACAATTCCGGAATATAACTCAGGATTTCAACTCTACAACTTCTGAATGAAGCTATATCTTTTCTAGATGCATATTACTTGGTCTTTTAGTACTTCAAGGAGACGAGTTGCTTTTGAAGTTGGAAACTTTTATCACAAATTTAATTTCGCTTTGACAGTACCGTGAGCCACAAAAAGAATAGTAAAATTTACAATGATGCCATTGCAAGTAATAATGAAGACTGGATAAATGATTTCTGTTAGTTAAAATGAGTTATGTAAATATTGTATACATACCGTATTAAAAATGGAAATAAAGACAATAAACAGGACAAAAAAAAATTATTTATTTGTTTATTTATTTATAGTCTATTAAACTCGAAACTCATCTCTATAGTAGCTAATTTTTCTTTCTGTTTTGGCATGGCGCACAGACACGTGAGAATCCATACAGACTTCCACATGAATTTACAAATGCAAAAAAGTTACTAAGCAAATTCTCTGTCATTCGTTCCGGATTTAGAAACTATCTATACAGGGTTATTATTTGGGTTATTATTTTTTTTTCTGTTAGTCTTCTTTTTTTTTTTGTATTTGTATTTTTTTTTAGAGGTTGTCTGTTTATTGCATTACAAATCAGTTAAGTTAGAAAATAAAGAATAGAAGAAAACAAATAGAAAATAATCGGAAAAGAAACTTTTTTTTTGTGAAGGAAAAACTTTATTTCCGTCCTCATGTTAAATACAAAAGCGTACATTTACTTAACTAAGAGTGTAAAATAAATATAGTATTTACAAGTATTTACAGTTTTTTTAATTTAACATAACATTACCTTTCCATCGTTGGAATTTTCTGCTGCTTACGTTACAAAATCTTTTAAAGTGGAAGGAAGCACTCTTTGTTTTACCTATTTGCATGTATGAACATACAAGACATGAAAAAGAGAAGAACTTACAAACACTAATGACAGTAACTTTCATTTAGCTTACTCTACGGTACGGAAAATTCTTTGTCCTACCCTTTCGGGCTGTGGAAATTAAACGAAAGGTCTCCGTTGTTTAGGCTAACAAACGAATTCCCAGCTGTCCAAATTCTCTGGAATTGTTTACTGCTGTACCTCTCCTTATCGGCTTTGACTCGAATTTCGAGGTATTTACTTATCGAAGAGATTAAAGAGTTGGTTGGTTGCAAAGTAGACTCGACAATATGCATGCATCTAGATTTCCAAATAGTGTACTTTGTCACCATTACGACGAAACAAGACGATCAAAAACGGCTTTAGCTATCTTAGGAACATTTACACCGTATAAGAAAAATCTTACATTCATATGAAACTGCTTATTATCAACAAAATTAAGTACTTGATGAAATACTTGATGAATCGGAAAAGAAACTTACAGAAAAACATCGCTATCCACAAATTTCAGCGAAAAAAAAAGGTGAGGTCCCACCGAGATTTGAACTCGGATCGCGAGATTCAGAGTCTCGAGTGCTAACCGTTACACCATGGGACCTGATACAATTCGTCTCGGAAATAAAATATATAGAAAAATAAAAATGTAAGGTAACTTCGTAGGATGTAGTCGCGTTGCAAAATACCAAGGTTTTTCTTAAAGTAATGAACGGTGGGTAAATATTGGCGGATTCGTAAGGAAAGGTGGATTTCACTTGTACGAGGTGTTCGGGGTGCGTGCGGTAACGTGTTAATATTCTTGTGCAGGCCGTATGTGATACACGATCCGATGAATGCTACGCATGCTGTACATGATTAGCCTCTGAGTACGTACATATATTGGGCCTTGGCTAACTCCAACTGACCTTCTATCCTTTCTAGACTTAGGTGATCGTTTCTATGAATTTGTCGTTTCCGTAGCTTTTGGAAGAGTTCGGGAAGTTGTTATCTACCACTGCTTCCTTGAAGAAGTATTATCACTTATCTAAATGGTTGGAACGGATTTTCAGTTTACAAAAAAAAAAAAAAACAGTACAATTTAAACAGAGTTCGTAGTTCAGAAAAGTTGGGAACACTTGTGTACTGTTATGGGGTGTGTCCTAACCCTTGTTGACAGCTGACTCAGTTATGACTTAGAGTGACAACGTAAAACGTTACTGAGGACAAGGACTGAGTTAGAGTAAGTTACATATGTAGTCAGGGAATGTGGTTTATCATACGACCGGGCGAGGACAAGGACCTTTCTGAATTCTATTGCAGAAGTGTGTGTTTGTTGTGCAAAGTTGACTCAGGAGCTTGTGTCACTTCACTCATCGGGGAGGAAAACTCTCTGGATTTTTTCTATTTATACGGTGAGACAACGCGAGGATCGCATATTTTAATTATCACACTGTCCTGCAAAGTTTTAACTTTTTTGTTCCCTCTATGTCTAAGTATAACTATAGGCTATTGCCAAGAGCTTATTAAACCGACAACAATTGGGAAAGGCGATAGGCCTATCACTTCTTGTGAGTTAATTGGAATAATTTCTAACTTACTTTTCGTGCCTTCAGCCTAGACTAACACGTTGTTTGGTATCACATTGTTCACATTAGTCACGATACTTGATCATGTCGTGCGTTATTCCACGTACACCTGAGGTTATTAACTTCGTACTAGGTTTGGTTGTACGCGGTATACGCCACGGTCTTTGTAAACATTAGAAAAATGACATATTTTTGGGATATTCGCTGGTCAAGTTACCTCTACCTGTTTAGGCCTGCTGCATAACTGCTAACTTCGTTGTCACCCTGGGTTTTAGTAAAATTGGTATCAATCATGAATATCATTTCTCAGTGGCCATCGTTTGCTATGCATTGTTATCAAAGTGTTCATGATGATTCTGATTGTGGCTGCATAGATCCATGAGATTGAAATATCCATAGACAAGGTACACCACAGTTTTGTTGACCAAACTTATATGAGAGAAATACTATAGGTGTCAGAATGCTGTTGTTGGCAATGGGTGTGTCCTAGCCCTTGCAACAGGGCTGTGCATTACGTTACATGGCCCAAGCTCATTACACTCCACATCGCAGCCTTATACATGCTGCTAAAACAATTTTAACCCATTAACCGACCCATTCCAGGGTCGTAAGCTCTCACATTCACAAACAGCTATGTTTTCTTGACAAACTTTACACAAATGATCTCACTGCATAATTCACCTTTCTGCATTAGCTTTTTACCAAGATATAATGAGCAAATGGATGAATTTTAACCCCGAAAAATGTACATATAACACTCAGTCAGTATGCCGCTGTTTGCCGTATTTGCAAGCCTTGAAAGTTGCTGTGCGCGATTGATGCTGAATTTTCCTGTTTTGTGCTTCACAAAAACAGTTTTATGAGTAATCCTGTAGATAAGATGTACTTCCGTATCATTAAAGGCTGTATTGCATCACCCTAAGCTTTATTTTTACCTCCCTGAAAGGAAAATTCTCAACTGGTTCTAAGTTACAGTACTCTTGCCAGCAAATTCGAAAGATGCAGAGCAGCTCGTATTACACAGAGTACACATGCAGGGATCCATTGCTTTGATTACACATGTGGAGGAATGTAAGACAGGCTGAGGGAGGGACTAGAGGTAGGTGGTTGGGAGAATTGAAACTGTCTGGGGTGATGCATTACAGCCTTTAAGTTTATCAAAATTTGTGTTAGCTGCGCAAGGGCTGTGGTGTGGTGTTTAATATGCCCTTGCGCTGCTAAAACAAATTTAAAACCCATTAAAGCTTTGCTACATATTGCTCCAAAATCAGCAATATGTTCATACAGTACTTTCATTACAACTAAATAATACGTAAGCTTGTACATGTTAACTATAAGATTACTCATAATTGCTTTTAGTGACCATTTGAAGCACAAAAGGAAAATTCAGCAACTTTCAGTATGGCGTACAGCTGTGCACTTACTTTAAGTGTTATTTTCAGTTTTTCGAGTCAAAATTCTGAAAATTCTGAGAGTTTACGACCCTGCAGGGGAGGGTCGGCTTTTGGGTTAAAATTTTATGTTAATTTGCATGGGCTATGATGTGGGGTGAAATAGCTTAATTAGGCCATGTAATATACGCATACAGCCCTCTTCAAGGACTAGGTGTTCCCTCCACTTTGAAAAGTTTTTGATAAGCTTGCATGCATAATGCTATGTATAATGGGATGACTGTCAAACAAGCTAGGAGTCAATCATTCCAAGTTTGTGACAGTTCCACCTGCAAAAGTCGGAACTTGTTTTATTATGAATTGCCTTAAATGAAGATATTAATTCAAAGAAAGATTGTGTCACCAAAAGGTGAAATTATTCCACCTTCTTTACAAAAACAAAATCAGCTATCCCCAAGGTGCATGTTGATTGCGTGCCTGCTGTTGGCGATCGTGTGGAAATGGCAAGAAATGGTGCCATGCTGAAGCCACCATTTCAATATGTCAAACCTATAGCTACGCTTTCAAAAGTTGTGATTTGTCAATGTAGCTGGCTAGGTGCCCTGGATGGGCCCACATAGTCAATGGCTAATTTTCTTGCAGTTTTTATGCAAAATGTTTGTGTATTGGTGAAGTCTGGTTGGTTATTATGCAGATTATAGTAACATTTCACCCAAGTCTATGGAGTAGGCTAGTTTTTGTAGAAATTCTGGAGTGAAGTCAGTTAACTATGGTTTCGTGACCATGCAGTGTGACCGTGCACTGACCAAACTGTACCCTTAATATGACCATAATACAATTGGAGATGCATGTGTATCCGTAGTCCTACAGTATATTTTGCCAATTTCAGAATGCAATGTACTGTTCAGGTATTGTTCAAGTATTTGCACAAGTATTTTTAACAGGGAGGAGGGAAACAGTTTAAGAGCTTTCAGATATACTGTACGTACTGCATGTCTGCAGTTGTTTTTATTGATGAATTTTGCCAAATAGTCAGAAAACCTTCCCAGGTTGTCTGTCACTTGATGGGCATGACAACTATACATCCTACCACACTTACGCTGTATTAAACATGCTCAAGGAAACCTAAAAGGCTGCATTTGATGTCTAATTAAGTTGACTGTGTTGTTGTTAATTGCTGCCTGAGAGTGATCCAGACACTGTAGAATCATGCTCAAGTGATAAAAATGATCGACCTACGTAGCTAGGGCAATGAGGTACGTTGGTAACAAGGTTTCTTTTGCACTGTATGAAATGCAGAATTTCTAGCAGCTTCCGTTGAGCTGCATGTTCATAGATTTAGAAAACATTACCCTACATGTGTCATGAGTAAAGACAATTAAACCAGTGTTTTCTTGCATAGTGTAAATATCACTTAAGAATATTGTAAATTCAGAATTTAGACATGAACACGTTGCTGCAAATCATGTACCGTATATGAAATTACCTTACATTGAAAGATATCTAGGTGACCCCATGTATGCTTATAATTAGAAATTGTTGGTCAGATTTGCAAGCCAGTACTTGTTATGAATTTTTCCACTGTTTATGGTGGAGTTCCTTTTCAGTTAATTGGGATAAAAAGCAAATGCTGTACTGCACAATTTTTCAAGAAGGTAAGTTTGGACCGTGTTTGGTTTGGAAAACCCTATTGGAGGTCACAACAGCTTGAAGTATGAAAACAAGTCAAAGGGAGATATCTCAGCAACCGAATGTTACTGGAACTTCAAAGTATTGTCATTGGTAGCACTTAATTAGTAGATAATGTCTGTCATTTTTCTAAGTGGTCAAAGGTCATGTGAGGTCAATAGAAGACAAAACCATAAACACAGTGTGCCAAGGAAGGAAAGGTACTTGAACTTCAATGGCATTGTGTTGGTAGCTCCCTGTAGGTAGATGACCTCTGTCGATTTTCATGGAGGTTAAAGGTCATCTGATGTCTTCACAGGTTGCAGTATGAAAGCATATTGAGGATAATGTCTCAGCAACTGAATGTAACTAGCACTTCAGACTGTCAAAATTGGTAGCACTTGATTAGTAGATGATCTCTGCTATTTGCATTACCCCATGGCACAGTGAAGAAATTATCTTTTCATTCTTAGTCAAATGTTAAAATCACAGGGTTAATTACCTTAGATGTATTTATAGCAAATGCCGACAGTTGTGGACCTACTTGTTTAACAGTTGTGTAATATGTTGGGGAAGTCAAGTACGTGTCACATTTTATTGTGACTGTAATGTAATAGGACGGATCATTGGTATCTGCCCCCCCTCCTAAGAAGTAGATGGTTCATGGCAGATAAATGTTGCTAAATACGATTTTGGTCTCATCTTTTGGTTTCGATGATAATCGTAACCTTTGTAATCATGCATGGGTGTGTGTGTATAAGTGTATGTGTGTGTGTATGTTTGTGACGCCCTACCTTGTAAACACGATATCTCAAGAAGGGAAGCTTGGAGAAATCTCATATTTAGTATGTAGGTGTACCACATTGAGTAGAAGAACCCTATCGTTTTTGGTGGAGATCAAAGGTCATTTGGGGTCAACAGGGGTCAAATTGTGAAAATCTTGTAAACACGATATCTTAAGATGGGAGGCTTGAACAGATCTCATATTTGGTATGTAGGTGTACCACCTTAAGTAGAAGAACCCTATTGTTTTTGGTGGAGGTCAAAGGTTGTTTGGGGTCACCAGGGGTCAAATTGTGAAAATCTTGTAAGCACGATATCTCAAGAAGGGAGGCTTGGACAGATCTCATATTTGGTATGTAGGTATGTCACATTGAGTAGAAAAACTGTATTGTTTTTGGTGGAGGTCAAAGGTCATTTGCGGTCAACAGGGGTCAAATTGTGAAAACCTTGTAAACGCGATATCTCAAGAAGGGAGGCTTGACCAGATCTCATATTTGATATGTAGGTGTGCCACCTTGAGTAGAAGAACCCTATTGTTTTTGGTGGTGGTCAAAGGTCATTTGGGGTCAACAGGGGTCAAATTGTGAAAACTTTGTAAACATGATATCTCAAGAAGAGAAGCTTGAACAGATCTCATATGAAGTGTGTGGGTGTATTTTATTGAGTACAAGAACGCTATTGTTTTAATGGAGGTCAACGGTCACTTGAGGTCAACAAGGGTCAAACTGTGAAAACATTGTAAATACACTGCGTCAATATACCTGGCATACATAGCATGGCATTGACACCTACACTGATGGTATCAAACTTAAGAGCTAACATGTATACCAAACATACCAGGTACACTTAGAAAGGTAGATAATACTTAGCTAAAAGTAAAGCCGTGTGAAGGAAGCAATTGATACCTGCTCACTCACTCAGGTAGTCGATCAGAGATAAGGCAACTGAACTGCAAACATAATGGCTTGTGCTTCATTGCCCAATGGATGGTTGCAATATACATGCTATAGTTAGAGGTATGAAATTGGAATAGTCAGTGATTAGGGGTTACAGTAAATTCCAAGACACGCACTTCAAGTTGTGTACACAAAAGCTGCACACCTTGCAGGGCACATCAAACACAAATTAGCATTTTAGTAGAAAGATAAAAAACTTGGCGAGAATGGAACATCAAAATAAGTAACAATGTTTGTAAGACATAAAAACAATCGAAAAAAAGTCTCTTAAGCAGATCATCGAAACCACAATGCATTTCTGCATTCTGGTTGATTCCTTGCCGCAGGCAAAAGGAATCTATGCAGTCCTGATGTCGTGTGTGTGTATGTGAGTGTGTGACGCTTCTTGTAAACACTGTACAGTATCTCAAGAAGGGTAACCATGACTGATCTCATACTTGCTGTGTGGATTGGTCATATTGAGTAGATGATCCCTGTTGTTTTTGGTCGAGGTCAAAGGTCATTTGAGGTCACCAGAGGTCAAAATGTGAAAACCTCGTAAACACATTATCTCCAGAAGGGTAACTGTGACTGATGTCATACTTGGTGTGTGGGTTGGTCATAGCAAGTAGATGATCTCTATCTTTTTGGTGGAGGTCAAAGGTCATTTGAGGTCACCACAGGTCAAACTGTGAAAATCTTGTAAACACAATATCTCCAGAAGGGTAACTGTGACTTATGTCAAACTAAGTGTATAAGTTGTTCATATTAAACAGATATACGCATTGTTTTTGGTGGAGATCAAATGTCATTTGAGGTCGCCAGAGGTCAAACTGTAAAAACTTGAAAACACAATATCTCCAGAAGAGTACCCATGACTGATGTAATACTTGTTGTGTGGGTTGGTAATAATGAGCAGAAGATCTCTATTGTTTTGATTGAGGTCAAGGGTCATTTGAGGTCACCAGAGGTCAAACTGTAAAAATGTGTGAACACAACATCTCCAGGAGTCTAACCTTGACTGATGTCTTACTTGATGTGTAGATTGTATATACTAAGTAGAAGACTCCTTTTGTTTGTGGTGGAGGTCAAAGGTCGTTTGAGGTAACCCGAGATCAAACCTTGCTAACACATTAACTCCAGAAGGGTAATGTTGACTGATGTCATACTTGATGTGTGGGTTGGCCATACTGGGTAGGTGATCCCTATTGCTTTTGGTGGACGTCAGATATCACGGTCATTTCAGGTCACTAAAATAAAGGTCATTTTGAGTTAAAGGCTTGTGGTGTATCAAGAAAAACAACTGCAGTTGATCTTATACTTGTCAAGTGGATAATTCATGTTTGTTATAATATAAC
Source organism: Stichopus chloronotus (assembly GCA_021234535.1). Lineage (NCBI taxonomy): Eukaryota > Metazoa > Echinodermata > Holothuroidea > Aspidochirotida > Stichopodidae > Stichopus > Stichopus chloronotus. Next base: position 16,072,293 of record CM037834.1, read on the forward strand.
CTTGTAGCAAGGCATCACAAAGCCTTTTGGCTTTCTGGTTTCAACAAGCTATTAAAAGCCTGTGGCTTTGCTTTTTTTTTTTTTTTTTTGGCAACCCTCTCAAATCAATAATTTAACATCACTTAACATAGCTTTTTAGATTTATCAGCTAGGTATTTGCCAGTAACTCCCTGTCAAGATTAACAAAGTACTTTGTTTTAGTCACCTTTTCCCTAGGGAACTACCCTTAAGCAGGGAATTTTTTTTTCAGATTGCCTTTTTCACTCTTTTAACCACATTTTCATGTCAGGTACTTTCTATCCACTTTACTACCTTGGTTAGTAACAGATATAGCGTTACCACAATTTTCATATGTGGTTTACATTCGTGTTTTACATTCTTGTGTTGTGTTTTTCATTTGATATGGTCCCTTTCCTTCTCTCGTAGTCGCTTTTGATTAAAGTGATTGCATACATGTATTTGGGAAAAAAAACATATTGGCAACGAAATGCAAATCACAAAGTTCTTTGACTTTCTGTTTTTTACTTTTCATTTTTTGGGACATAGGGAGAAGAACTTAAGTGTATGATCCTTAAGTTATACAGTATAAACTTTCTTGAATTTGAGCAGTACCATCAAATGATGACATGTATAATGTAATAAAATTCCCCTGTGCAGCATTGTTGTATAAATCTACCCATGCAGTTACAATAGTGCATCTCTGTAGTTATAAATTCAAGGACTGTATAGCCAAATTGCCATGTCATGGCTGGATGGTTTTTGTTTCAGTTAAAAGGAATAACAAAGTTTTCATGGAAACAATCGTGCCTAAATTCTAAACACTTGAATGTCCATCAAGTTTAATTGCAGGAAAGAGTGTTTATGTGGTGAACTTTCAGTTTCCGATGAAGGGATGGAGCAGGAAAAGGCATGTTCAGTTAACAGTTGTAAAAACAACTGGACTATGTGCTGCATGTGAACCTAAAATATTTAAATCCAATGCAATCAAAGTCATGTGAGGTCCTGCAATGTAAATTCAAGCACTTAAGTTTTTCACTGAGAAGGTGCTGATCGAGAACTGTATTTGTTCATAGCTTGGATGCATGTAGTTTACAAACTATGCCCTTCAATGTTCATGTACCTAAACTGTTTAGTGCTAGAAGTACAGTATTTAGCACTCAAATGATGTTTTCATGCAGTGGGTAGTTAATGCAGTGGTATTTGTCCAGATGCAGACTGAGATGTTGCAGTGATGCAACTAAGTTCAACACTTGATATTGCTTGCTGAAGTTGTAATAGTCGAATAATACTCAAGTCTGGAAGCTGAGAGCTAAATAAGATATTGTACTAATGAAATAGAGATCAGGAAGTATAGGTGGGAATGGGACCGCACAACACAGTTAAATTGCTAGAGTTAGGTAGACTGTGCTTTTTACCATGGTTCTTATCCAGTTCTCAGTTTCTTCTACAGCACTAGACACGTTTCCAAATGCAGCACCTACTAGCTGCATAGCACCTAAGCTTATTTTGTGATATCCAGAAGGAAAGAGCAAGTGATGAAAGCATGTCTTGTAATTTGTTTTGCGGTCGTGTTCGGTGCAAATGATATGGCTTTCATGTATTTAAACAGCAATTGTCAGGGAAGCACCTATGATGACATTACATGGTTTGGGATTCCATGGTCACATTGGCACCAAAGTAAGAAATGTCTCCAGAGGCTGCACTGAAGAAATTCTGGACAAGTCTGACCACTAAACTTTGAGCATTAGGTAGTGTTTTAATAACCTCCTAAAAATCAGAATCAGGTATTTTTCCCCCTACTGTACCTGTCGGCCACCCAAATCCTGGGCTGTGGTTAACATCAGTGGCATTTCCGCAATGTTACTCTACATCACATTTGTTTGGAAAGATCTTATTGTGTACCTCATGAATACTCCTGTCTTCACTTACAGTACTCATTAATATAAGGTCTACCACCATTCTCTCTGAGAAAAAGAAGAAAATTCCATTTTGAACTGTGTTGGCATAATTCAGCAACCTGACACAATGTGTTACTGTGCTTTTTCACACAGTGGTTTTCTGTTGTTTTTCACTTTATGAAGGAACCAGGTACTGTATAGTAATTTGGATCTAGTTAGTAAAATGCCATGTGGGTACCCATGTTACCCGTGAAAACACTGTCATCAGGACATTTGAAAGGGGCTGCCCTTTTGTTCTGTTTTCAGACTTTGCATTGTATAGTGTAGCTTATATTTGGTGTGTTTAAGTAGCCGACCTTTCGCATTGAATGACTGTGTAGCAGTCACTAAATGAGCAATATGAAATGTGACAATTAATTGAAACATTTAAGGTCATTATTTTGTTGGACAGTTAGATAACTAAAGTGCATTTTGAAGAAAATTTTAGTTATAATACACCTCTGGGATATTGCTTTGTAAGTACAGATTTAAAAGTGATTTATTCTTTGTAACAGTGATTACTGTACTTAAGCATACAGACTATCCTGAATATTACTAACAGTGTAATGGAGGCTGTATCTGATTGTTGATTCTTTGTTGCTACAATATGGTTGCATTTGAAAGTTTTTCAAGGAAACCAACATGTGAGTTAGTAAAAAAGGCCCTTTTATGTTCCCTCTCACTCTACAAGGATTTGAAGCTGAATTCAGTTTAATGTATACTACAGTACATACATGAACTCACAAGGGATGAGACTAACTACTGCATGCAGTTTTGTGGTGGAAGATAGGTAAAACCAAGGAGGAGGGAGTACAGTAAAGTAAGAAAATGTCAAGTTTCCATGTTTTAATTGTGTTCAGAATGGAAGTACAGCTCTAATAATTTCACTGCAGAGCAGTGGACATGATGTTAGCTTGGAAGCTGGGCATAAATCAACCTCCCATCCTACCATGGTGGAAGGTAAGGCATTTTGGACTGTGTTAGATTGTTGATTGTACTTAATGTGGTTGACAATAATCATACTAAAGTGCCCACATTGTGAATTCTTATTTAAAGAGCATTTCTTAAACTTTGCCTCATTTATTTCATGTATTGGTTTAATATTAGTTTTTACCCCTTGATTAACAGTTCTTGCATTTTACCATTTGAATGAATCAACAAACATTTTAGCAAGCTCCCAGGGTATCATTTCCAGCTGTCAAAATTTTCATTGTAATCCATAAGTACAAGGTTAGGGCAATATTTAAGCAGTGTTTGCATTGGGTACCCAGGTACCCAACAGATGATGTCAGGGCCTGGTTCTGAAGTTGTAGCCTGGATCCAAAGTTTTTCAAATGTACATTTATGTGTGCCAAAATTCAGTAACTATGCATCTAAGAATTTGGATTATTTAATGTAATTGAATGTTTGTAAGTTTCTTGACATAAGCATTGGTGCTGTAGACAGTGCTGCCCCTCTATTAAACAGGAAGAAAATTAAGAACTGCCAGAAATTCAAAATAAACCATATCCCGGGAGCCTGCGAAAAGGTTTATTGACTCCTTCAAATCGTAGAATGGCAGGAGGAGCTGGCTGGGAGTGTTTGGCCATACAGGACAGTGGTGTGTCTAGGATGATGGCTGATTGTTGGCTTGGGGAAGGGATCAAAGGGGGACAGGAAAATTTTAGAAAAGTTTTGCTAATGTAGGATAGGCTGGATGCAAAATGGTGCTAATTTGATGCTAGATTTGGATTGAATATTGTCTTCAGGAATTCTTACTTTTTGGTTTCGATGATTATCGTAACCTTTGTAATCATGCAAATGTGTGTGTGTGTGTGTATGTTCGTGACGCCCTACCTTGTAAACATGATATCTCAAGAAGGGAAGCTTGGACAGATCCCATATTTGGTATGTATGTGTACCACATTGAGTAGAATTACCCTATTGTTTTTGAGGAGGTCAAAGGTCATTTTGGGTCAATAGGGGTCAAATTGTGAAAACATTGTAACCACGATATCTCAAGAAGGGAAGCTTGAACATACTGTATCTCATACGTAGTATTTAGGTGTACCACATTGAGTGAAAGATCCCTATTGTTTTTGGTGGAGGTCAAAGGTCATTACAGTTAACAGGGGTCAAATTGTGAAAACCTTGTAAACATGATATCTCAAAAAGCAAAGCTTGGACAAATCTCATACTTGGTATGTAGGTGTACCACATTTAGTAGAAGAACCCTATTGTTTTTTTTGGAGGTCAAAGGTCATTTGGGGTCACCAGGGGTCAAATTGTAGAAACCTTGTAAATGCAATATTTCAAGAAGGGAAGCTCAGACATATGTCATATTTTGTGCGTTGGTGTACCACATTGAGTACAACATCCTTATTGATTCTGGTGGAGGTTAATGTCATTTGAGGTCAATAAGGGTCAAGTTGTGAAAACTTTGTAAACACAATATCTCAAGAAGGGGGGCTTGGACCGATGTCATATAAAGTATGTAGGTGTATCTTATTGAGTACAAGAACGCTATTTTTTTTTAATGGTGGTTAACGGTCACTTGAGGTCAGCAAGGGTCAAAGTTGTGAAAACCTTGTAAATAAACTGTGTGGATTTACCTGGTATACATGGGCATGGCATTGACACCTACACCTACAGTATCAAAATTAACAGCTAACAAGTATATATACCAAACACACCAGGTGTACCGGGAAAAATGGATAATACTTCGTAAAAAGTTAAGCCGTGTGAGGAAACCAATTGATACCCCCTCGCTTCTCAAGTTAGTTGATCATAGAGTAGGAAACTGAATGGTACGTAATTGGAATAGTCCGTGATTGGGGGTTACGGAAAATTTCAAGGCACATTCTTCAAGTTGTGTACGCAAAAGCTGTGCACCTTGCAGGGCACATCAAACACAAATTAGCATTTTAGTAAAAAGAAAAACAATTGGTGACAATGGAACATCAAAATAAGTAACAGTGTTTGTAAGACATAAAAACAAAAGCAAAGTGCGAGACCAAGGAGTATTCCGAAATACGGTACACCTACCTAGAAAAACAGTTGAAAGGCCGATATGGCCGTACTTGCCACCATATTAGATACGTGAGAATAACAAAAAGAGGAGTGAATTGCATGCATGTTTCCAATTACAACAAATTGGAAAACATGCGTGGGGATGAAACATGGAGTAACATTTTCCCCATAACTCCCACCAAAAAGAAACCTCAGTCGTGTAAGCGGGGGAAAAAAAATAGCTAAATAAGGTTTTCATTTTTCACCTACAATTTTGAGCCCATCTCCCTATACCATCTCCCTTTACCATCTCCCTATAATGCGTCTGCGCAGTTGTACAACTGTCTGTCTAGTCTGTTTCGTTAACATTGCAAAGAATGATAGATTCGTCTCAAGTACATACTGCCCATGTAGCTGTGACACACGTACAGTACATCGTGTATGTAAAGCAGTACAGCCGGAACAGGGAGTTGCTATTGTCAAATAGCAACTCCCTGGTCAAAACGAATGCCTACCCAACATTTATTCCAAAGACAGCTTTCTGTTGATGCAAGCTGCAAGTGTTGTTAAGGTTTAAGACTCTCTAGAGTAAGACTTTTCACTCACAAATCCATCGTGGGATCTCACACGCTGTTTTGTTGTCTGTGTACACTTGGTACTGTAGTTACTCTCACATGTCAGGATAACAAGATCAAATTTCGAAAGTATAAAAAAATATCTCAATCGGTCAAAATTGCCTAAACACATTTCCATGGCATGTGCAAAAGACCCCAAACTAGCAATCCGCATCATTTTCGCAAACTTTAATACGAAGGTTTCCTTAGAACTACGAGATATTTTCGTTCAGAGTGACTTGGGACTGTTGCTGTAGCCTAACATATATGCGTAATACTGAGATAGAGTCTAGCCAACATATGTATTACTGGTGCCCTACACTTATTGTACAGGAACAGACTAGACTAAGATTTTCAAGTAAATTTTGACCCAAACTGTTTGAAAATGTGCTTTATGTTGCCTGATATATTGCTAAGCGTATATTGGGTCATCAGGAACAGGATGGCATATTTTACACTAAAACTTTGCACATTCAACTTAAAAAAAGAGTGGAGAAAAGTTCACCAGAAATAACAGTGTTACAACAAACCAACACAATTTCATCACTCCAACTCAATGCATTTGAGACCAAGCTCAATCATATTGGCTTTTAGCCACAGGGGATGGGTAAAGAATTTACCGCCACTTCTAAATGTTCACCTTAAAACTTCCTAACATCTTCCATCCTCATACCTCATCCTCCCCCCCCCCCCTCCCGATGTGTTTTGCACTTAATTTCTTCAAGTTAATGGTTGCATATTGTCACTCAGCGTATCTTGATTCCTCACTGTTTTGTTGAAAAGAAAACAATGCATACTTTATCATGGTTGTTACAGAATTTATCAGGTCTTAATTGATGGCAGAGTTAAAGTGATAAAGCGGATGTTTTACTGCCATTGGATGATGGCGACATGTAAAAAGTAATCATTATTAAAGATGCTGTGGTAAAACTTACTTTAGCAGAGGTAAAGCCATTTCACTTCAGCATTTTTATTGCTGCAGCAATTTTTCTTAATACTCAAGAGGGCTGTGTGTGGTTAGCAACTTAACATAGACATTGCGTGTGCAGGGAACATGTCTGTGTCAACAACCAGATGGTATTTGTAATTAATAAGCAGTGATTTCATGAAATTTCAAGTTACTGCTGCTAAGGGTGAACCAAGTATGCTATAGGAAGTAAGGAACATTGCAGTGAGTAGAGTCGGAATGAACATTAATGTAACGCTTACTCAAAGGCAGAGTACACACATGAAACTGAACACATTTTTTTCAAAACTTATTCACATTTAATTGGAGAAATTGACACTGTTTACACAGACATATGCATGCTCTGTACATTGCTACATGACAACATTGTAAACAGTGATTCCAGGAAAATGTATGGTTTTCTATGTATGGAGCAGCCATGTATACTGATATATGTGTAGTGCTCCTACCGACACAGCTTACTTTTAAACACTATATCGCAAGAAGCTTGGACAAATCTCACATTTGGTATGTGAGTGTGTCACAGTGATTACAAGATTCCTGTTGATTCTCGTGGAGGTCACAGATCATTTGAGGTCAACGGGGTCAAATTGTGAAAATATTGTAAGCACAACATTTCAAGAAAGAAAATTTGGGCAGATCTCCCAATTAGATTGTAGGAATATCTCATTGAATTTACAAAAAAATTTTCATTTTCTTCAGTGAAGGTCAAAGGTCATTTGCGGTCAACAGGGTCACAGTGTGGAATTCTTGTGAACATATTATCTCAAGAAGGGAAGCTTCGACAGATATCATATTCAATGTGTAGTTGTATCTCATTTAGCACAAGAACGTTAGTCAACATGGGTCAAATTTGTGAACATGTAGATATGATCTCAAGAAAGGAAGCTTGTGCAGATATCATATTTCATATAAAGCATATGTAGCTCAATGTGACACATACTAATGCTATTATATCAGATTCCACAAAAAATTCTCTTAATCGGATCACCGAAACTGCAATGCATTTCTGCATTCTGGTTAAGTAATGCTTTCATTTTTTTCACCATTCTGGGTGAATTATTCATTCGGAAACATTTTCAGGGTAATTAAGAGTTTTTCCCACCTGTCACAGCCCTTGTGCCTCAGCCTGGCCAGGTCATAGTGATTTACACAAAAGACTGATCTGGGGGGGGGGGGGCAAATGAGAGTGGTCCCCTTCCCCTTTGGGAAAGTTTTGGTAAGGCAGGGTGGTGGGCTGCATGCAAAATGGTGCTACATTTGATTCTGAATTTGGATTGAATGTATCTTCAGAAATTCTCTAAGTAATAATAAGGAACCTATGCCGTCAGGTTGGCATGGGTGTGTGTGTGTATGTGCGGGTGCGCGTATGTATGTGTGTGTGTCTGTCACACTTGCTTAGTTATGCTCTAACTCAATAGGGGAAAGTCAGATGAAAGTCAAATTTTTTTGTAGGTTTGCCATATTGAGAAGGTGTGCCCTGTTGTTTTTGGTGGAAGTCAAAGGTCGTCTGGGGTCACTGGTTGAAAAACTCTTTTGTTTCTGTGACACTTGCTTAGGTGCAGTAACTCAACAGGGGAAAGTCAGATGAAAGTCAAATTTAACTAAGTAAGTATGGAAGTAAATTTTATTGCTCCTCCATAAAAGGAAGTTCATTTACTCGCACAAACAATAGTTAGCAAAGTAACAAGAACAACAAAAGGGGGAAGAACAAAATAAGTAAAAATAATAGAAGTATATACAGATAGTAAAATGTAAAAGTAACGAATCAGCGGTTTAGCTTATCATTAAAAAGCATTATTGCACGTGGGATAAAGGAATTGCTGTGTCTGTTTGTTTTAAGACACAGGAGTCAAAGCCTACCAATGCTACGCTTAATTTGCTTTTCATAAAACACATTAAACAGGGTGGCTGGAATCATTCCACATAGAATCTAGTTTGGAATGTAAGAGACACTGGTAGATGGATTTGACTGATGGCAGCCCCGCCCCAATCATTGTATCCGCTTTTTTGATAATAGTACGGCCACACCCCACTTAAAGTAGCATTATAAAAAATGCTTAGAATTTCAGATCTCACATTAGTATTCCACAATTTACACAGACAATAGAATTTAACTTTTTAACCAAAACATCCACATGATCTCCCCAGGTTAACCTGTTGTTCAAAACAACACCAAGATATTTATACGTATGAACACGTTTAACTGCAAGCCCTTTAATAATAACAGGAGGTGGAGGGATTTTGTCACATCAAAAATCAATAGACAATTCTTTAGTCTTTGAAACATTTAGCACGAGAAAATTTGTATTGCAATAATTAACAAAAGATTGAATCAGACTGAGATATGCCTTGTCATTCCCATCCCTAATTAATCCCACCAAGGCAGTGTCAACTGAAAATTTAATAAGGGAGCACCCTTCTTCAGATGACTTTGCATCAAAAGTATATGAAGTAAAAGGAAAAGGTGCTAAGACCGTACCCTGTGGTTCTCCTACATTTGAAAAAGCCACATCAGAAAGGCAAGAAGGGCCCAGTTTAACAAATTGAGTTCTATTCGTAAGGTAATTCAACTTGGTATGTAGGTTTGCCATATTGAGAAGGTATGCCCTTTTGTTTTTGGTGGAGGTCAAAGGTCATCTGTTTGCACTGGGGGCAAAACTCTGAAGTGCTTTTTAACAAGATATCTCAAGTAATACATGTAAACCTTGGACAAAGGTTATACGTGATACATGGAGGCCAATGTAGCATTGGCTGGATGCAAAATGATGCTAAATTTTATGGTCAAATCAAATTGAATATTTCTTTGAGAATTCCTTTTTGGTTCCTTGGTTCCTCGTGTCAGCAAAGGAACCTATGCAGTCAGGTTGGTGTGTGTGTGTGTGTGCATATGTGACACTTGCTTAGGTATGCTCTAACTCAATAGGGGAAAGTCAGATGGAAGTCAAACTTGGTATGTAGGTTTGCCATATTGCCAAGGTGTGCCCTATTGTTTTTGGTGGAGGTCAAAGGTCATCGGGAGAACTGGGGGCAAAAGTCTGTTTTGCTTGGGTACGCTGTAACTCAATAGGGGAATGTCAGATATGCAAGTCAAACTTGGTATGTAGGTTTGCCATATTGAGAAGGGAGGAGGTCAAAAGTCATCTGGGGGAACTGGGGACAAAAGTCTGAAAAGCTTGTTATGCTATGGATGCTCATATGTTCCATCAGTCCTCCTCCAGTGCATCATGGAAGCACTGCTTGAGTTAGCAGTTTCTTGATCAAATGTAAAAGCAGCAGTGCTGTTTGAAGTACTGTAGGTCGTCACACCAGACAAGTTTTGGCTGGATTAGTTTTCCTCCTCGTGCCTGAGTACTAATGTGTGCATTCATGTAAGTGTCTTTTCAAGTAGTGAGGTGGGTAGGTAACAATGAAAGAAAATAAGTCAGTTGGTGTTCTTACCAGTTGAAACTATACCCCAGGAGTTCCCTCCAGGGCATGCTATCAGTTTGGTGGAATTTAAAGGGGCATAGATGTGATAAGCCTTATTGCAATTTGCAGAACCCCTTCTTGAAATGAGAGATTCACAGCTGTTTGTGTTTTGTAAAATGAATGGGAGATTGCTGTATATTGCAGAAATCAACATCTTCAATTCATTGCATTAATTGAAATGGCCTTTTTTGATATTTAGGAACTCAGGCATATCATTTTACAGTATGTATATTTCAAGTACAAGGAACCATAGTGCCCATAGGCTGTTGTGAAATCATGCAAAAAACTTCTTCTCTTACAGATTGTATGTAACACTGTTGATGGTTGGTCACGTTAGTGCTATGAAAGTGGTTCCGTGTTGGTGCATGTTTGTCATGTTTGGGGTCCAATGTCTGAAATGGGCCATTTTATAAAAGCATGAAATATGTTTCTGTCTCTACAGATTTTATGTTACAGTGAGGGTACATGGTCAGAAATGGGCCAGATGGGCTATTGTACAAAATAATGCAATAGGCTCCCTTTTATTTCATAATTTACATTATACTCTCCATCTGTGCATGGAACCACAGTGCCCTTGGGCTCTTGTTTGATACCTTGCCGAAGGAAGGCAAGGGATCTGTGTGATGGTGATGTCGTGTGTGTGCGCGTATATGCGTGTCTATTTGACATCTTGCTTGTGAACACAATATCTCAAGAAGGGTAACCATGACTGATCTCATATGTAGTGTGTGGGTTTGTTATAGTAAGTAGATGACCCTAATGTTTTTGGTGGAGGTCAAAGGTCATTTGAGGTCACCAGAGGTCAAAATAAAAACCTTGTAAACACAATATCTCTAGAAGGGTAGCTGTGATTGATGTCATACTTGATGCATGGGTTGGTCATATTGAGTAGATGATCCCTATCGTTTTTGGTCAAGGTCAAATGTCATTTGAGGTCACTTGAGGTGGTACTGTAAAAACCGTGTAAACATATTATCTCCAGAAGGGTAACTGTGACTGCTGTTGTATGTGGTGTTTGGGTTGGTCATATTGAGTAGATGATCCCAATTGTTTTTGGTTAGGTCAAAGGTCATTTGAGGTCACCAGAGGTCAAACTGTAAAAACCTTGAGTAGAAGAACCCTATTGATTTAGGTGGAGGTCATAGGTCATTTGGGGTCAACATGAGTCAAATTTTGAAAACATTGTAAACATGATATGTCGAGAAGGAAAGCTTGGACAAATCTCATATTTGTTATGTAAGTGTACCACATTGAGTGCAAGAACTCTCTTGTTTTTGGTTGAGGTCAAAGGTCATTTGGAGTCTCAAAAGTCGAAGCTTCGACAAATGTCATAATGGGTATTTTGATGAACCACATTGAGTGAAAGATCCCTACTGATTTTCATGGAAGTCAAAGGTCATTTGAGGTCTAGTAAGTCAAACTGTGAAAACCTTGTAAACACAATATCTCAAGAAGGGAACCTTGGACAAATTTCATGTGTGGTACATAAGTGTAGCATATTGTTTTCAAGGTCACTTTTGAAAATATTGTAAACACAATATCTCAATGAGGAAAACTTGGGCAGATCTCCCATTAAGAATCAAGGTGTATCTCATTGAGTACACAAGAATTCTATTGTCGTTGGTATAGGTCAAAGGTCATTTGAGGTCAGCAGGTTCACATGAAATTCTTGTAAATGCCATATTTCAAAAAAGGAAGCTTTGACAGATGTCATATTCAGTGTCTAATTGTATCTCATTGAGTACAAGAACCATTTGGTCTCTACTGGAGGTCAAAGATCATTCGATATCAGCAAGTGTCAAATTGTGGAAACCTTGTTGACATGGCCTCAAGAAAGGAAGCTTGTACAGCTCTCATATTTCATGTAAAGCATAGGCAGCCTTTGACATGTACTAATTCAGAAAAAAGAAAATGCTCTTAATCGGATCATCGAAACCACAATGCATTTGTGCATTCCAGTTTCATCAGGTCACCCAAAATTGCCACCCAGATCAATTGCATGACCTCAAGTAAGACACTAACAGTGCAGAGAGTCATAGCAAAAAACCTGAAATTGTGGAAAATTATAGTTGGAAGTCTCTTGAAAGTGGAAAGCAATTTCCTGTTAGCCTGGTTACCCTGGCAATACTTGTAGACTGAAGTTAGCAATCCAGTTCTAAATAGTGTTTGTGAGTAATCATAGAGGATAATACTCCTGGTAATGTCCAGAATTGGTTTTTAGGTGTAGAAAAATTTTGTGACTTTTACGAAACAACTCAATGAGCCTTTTTAACATATTACATAAGATAGATATCAGATGGAAGTAGAACCAGAAATAGATTTAAACTTTCCTAGTCTGAAAAACACAAAGAAAACAAAGAATAAAAGAAACAGAGTAGCAATTCATGCAGAAGGATAGAGTAAAAAGAGAACATTATGCTTGTTTACCATAGAGAGGGAAATTTTAATCTGTATTTGGATGTGTTTACTGTTTAGTGAAGGGGAACTTATGATGTCAGGGCTAAGAGAAGAGTTTGGACAAGTTTGTTCTTAAGTAAGAATGGGGTTGTGAATTCTTTAAACACCAGTGTTGTAAGTGTGATAGCTTGTGTTGTAAGTGTGAAAGTCATTGAAGGCTGAAGAAGTGAATGGTGAAGTTTGTAAAGAAAGTCCCAGCTGATACTTATACAATTCATGCAATGTGAGCATTTTTAAGGTGTGCAAATAAAGGAGCCTGTTGTGTGATCTATCATTTACACGAATTACAGTATATTGTGGACAACACGTTTCTTAAGCTTAAATAAAATATTGAGTAAACAGGAATGTGTTTTAACCCAATCAAAAACCCAACCTGTGGTTAAAATGAGGAAGCAAAAGTACATCATAAAAAGTTCCTTGAGTCTATTGTTAACACCATTTGAAGTATAAACTGTAATATACTACATTTGCACAATTTTGGAGCACATGCAGAGACATAAAACTTTTGAACTGTAGGTTTTTTCTTGTTGCTTTTTAAGTAGTTTCTAGTATGGTTGTTAATAATTGTAATTAGTGTGCAGTACTGTGTGAGGTGCAAACCCTGTTCAAGTCAGAGGCACATCGAGTTGTTCCATGAAATTCACATACTAATGACAAATGGTCAAACTAAGGGGATCCCCATGTGTCACATAGAAAGGGAAATTAATGAGTGAGTACTTAATGATTCAATTTGGTTTTAAAAAAGTTTGTGACTAGACACTTTTCATAGTAGTGCTAATTCTTATGCATGCTAGTACAGGTCAGAGTAGAAACTTAAAAGCAAAGTGACAGTTTTATCAATTGGATGTGAAACTTGACTAATTACACTAAAAGAGCATTGTCATGTGTGTTATACCCTGTTAATGCCCTCATGCTGTATTATTCATAGTAGAGGACAACTGCATTGAGCTATCTTTTCACACGTATACTACTAAATTGTGACATGATAAATTGAGTTATTACAGAGTAATGTCTATAAAGCAAAGTCCAAGATATAATTCACAAAAGCAATTAAAGACTGAAGGCAGGGGGGAGGGGGAATCTAAAATTTAAAATGGTGAACACCCAAAATGTGCCGTTCATAATGACCCTGAGTCTGAAATTTTGTTGATTTCCAGAGCTCGGCAGTTGCTCTTGCTTGTTAGGTAGCATATAGGCTACTTTGATTGTTGTTCAAATTCTGATCAAGATGTATGCAGATGGTTTATTTCAAGACTCAGCATTGAAACAGGGGGTGCAATGTAGGAGCAGATACATCTAGTTACTTCCTTGGAACCTACCTAGTTGCTGCTGAAGACATCTTCTTTGTTCACCCCTTACAGATTCAATGGGCTTAAAGGGTATTAGGAACTTAACATGAAAGGGTTCATATCGTCTGCTACTTTGTCAATTACATTGGAAAAGTTTTGTCCATAGCCGTAGTATTACAAGTCGCTATTCTTCAAAATTAGGTTTCACCATTTTGGCATGTTCTATGTTTATCATAGTCCAGTTCCCGAATGTGTACCTTGATGAATAGTCGTATACCAAATACAAAATGTGAAAGTTTGCAGAAATTGATAAAAGTGCTACAGTAAATTATAGTCTTATGCCCATTTTAATCATTTGGGTATGGCAAAAGCCCTCTAAATAATTCGTATATGCCAGTCTATCTTGATTTGGAAGAAATAACCAGTTGTTTTCCCTTGTGAGCCCCTAGGCTTGTCTTGAATGTTGCCAACAACCTTGGCATCAAAGCAATGCACTAAGTAATTCTTTTTTGATGGGGTGTAAGCTGGTGTTAGTTACTTGTTTACCAAGCAGAAATTGGATACATGTCACAAAAGTTACAGGGTACTTGAGCCATACTCATCCTTTATGAATTTGGAACTCTTATTTCACTGCAGAAAGTCATACAAGATCAGCATATATTTAACTTTCAGTCATAACTCCTTCTAAATTGCACCCTCCCAGGTTGATAATTCTTTTCCTCTGGTGCAAATTTTGTGTTGCTTGATTTTTTTTTTTGTTTTTTTTGTTTGGTTGATGCACTGAGGCAGTGGCACTTCCTACATCTGCTTTTCCACTTCTTGTTTCTGGTGTTGTGGGCAGTGGCACACACTTTTGCTACTTTAGAGACAAGTGTAAATAAACTGCATTTGAACCCTGCTCAATCATGCTTTTGTGTGTTTGAAGTGCAATTACAACCAAGCACCTCTCTACATCCACATACTGAACAAGTGAATTGACAGCAAATACATCAGAATATGATCAAACATAAGGCTCATAAGGTCGTAAATTGAGGGAGGATTAAGATGGAAAAGGGGGGGGGGGGGGCAGAGAAGAGTTAGGCGCAGTTATAATGCTGCTAGCCACCATGTTGATGCCATAAATTTGAGCAACGTATCAGGTAGAAATTTGAAATTTCCATCACATTTATTACCCCTTTGACATTCAATCTTGACTGCCTAATATTTTTTCCACATGATTGCTTTCCTGCAGGTGGACATCATTGATAGTTTTGTAATTAATGCATAGTTATATAGACTTGCTTCTGCATCACCACAACTTGGCACATTGTTGTACTTCCTCTATTGAAAAAGAAAGTGCCATATTTCCTCTACTTATGTGCCTCCCTGCTTATATCCTTCTGTCCCTATCCCCTCCCAAAAAGGAAGTAAAATGAGATAAAGAAAAAAAAGTAAAGGTATGAGATAAGGTACTTAATAAGAGATAAAGTGAATTAAACATATTCCAGATCCAACTTGTCCCTAGCATGAAGGGTCATACTTGCAATAATGTTCAGTGTACACAGAACTACCAACACCAAGGTCTTGTGACTCTGCCCTAGTTTTCTCCTCTTTGATTCCTTTCAACTGCAGAAGGAATCTATGCGATGGTGACGTCGTGTGTGTGTATGTGACACTTTTTGTAAGCCCGATATCTCAAGAAGGGTAACCATGACTGATCTCATGTGTGTGGGTTGGTCATACAGAGTAGATGATTCCTATTATTTTTGGTTGGGGCAAAGTTCATTTGAGGTCACCAGAGGTCAAACTGTAAAACCCTTGTAAACACAATATCTCCAGAAGGGTAACTGTGACTGATGTCATACTTGGTTTGTTGCTTACTCATATTGAGTAGATGACACCCATTATTTTTGGGCAGGGGAAAAGGTCAGGTTGAAGTCACCAGAGGTCAAACTGTAAAACTTGTAAACACAATATCTTCAGAAAGGTATTCCATAACTGATGTAATACTTGGTGTATGGATTGGTGTGTAGCTTGGTGTATCGGTTGGTAACAATGAGCAGAAGATCCAATAACTGTAGTTGATCTCATACTTGCTATGTGGATAATTCATGTTTGTCATAATATAACCATGTTGCAAGGAATCACAAAGCCTTTTGGCTTTCTGGTTTAGATTTTTCCCCTTTTCATTTGTTTCCTTCCTCATACTGAAGTCATGCACACAGGCTTGTGCTATGATTCAACTGACATTAAGGGCATTACTGACAATGGAAGAGATTCTAATAAATGAAAGGAAATGAAAGGGAAAGGGAATAATTTTCCACTGCAGGCATTTCAAACCCCATGCTAATAGATATTGCTGTTTGAAGAAAGACTTCCCTGGTCAAGAGGTATTTGAGTTGTTCAAGTGCTGTGAACAGTAACAGTGCAGTAATTATTGCAAGAAGTCTTTGTTTTTCTTTGAAATTGAAGCCCTTATTTTACCTTGAAATTTGACACTAGTGGAAATGCAGATAGTATATTTTATTTCCCTCAATGTTTTGTGAAAATAAAGGTCACATCTCTCACACTATTGTAGTGTTTCTTCATTCAGTCAAGATAATAAAGAAATACAAAGAATATTCATGCATAGTTGTGTCTTGGTGACATCACAAGTTCTCGATTATGCTGTGTGTCACTTGGAAATCAAGCCTCTCATCTAAACTTTTTTTGTCACTTACCCGTGAATTACCCACAAACCTTTTTTGATTCCTTGCCAAAGGCAGACAACTTGAAGGAATCTATTCGATGGTGATGTCGTGTGGATGTATGTGTGTGTGTGTATGTGTGTGTGTGACGCCTGCTTGTAAACACGATATCTCAAGAAGCGTAACTCTGAGTGATCTCATACTTGACATGTAGATTGCCCTTATTAAGTAGATGATCCCTATTGTTTTTGGTGGAGGTCAAAGGTCATTTGGGGTCACTAGAGGTCAAAAGGTAAATACCTTGAAAATTGCTTGTAAACACGGTATCTCCAGAAGTGTAACTCTGAGTGATTTCATACGTGGCATGCAGGTTGCCCTTATTGAGTAGATGATCTCTATTGTTTTTGGTGGAGGTCAAAGGTCATTTGGGGTCAACAGGGGTCAAATTGTGAAAACCTTGTAAACACGATATCTCAAGAAAGGTGTAGAAATCTCATGTTTAGTATGCAGTTGCACCATGTTGAGTAGAGGAACCCTATCGTTTTCAGTGGAGGTCAAAGGTCATTTGGGGTCAACGGGGTCAAATTGTGAAAACCATGTAAACACGATATCTCAAGAAGAGAAGCTTGAGCAGATGTCATACGAAGTGGGTAGGTGTATCTTATTGAGTACAAGGGTCACCAGAGGTCAAAAGGTAAATACCTTGAAAATTGCTTGTAAACACGATATCTCCAGAACGATAAATGTGAGAGATCTCATAGTTAGTGTGTGGATTGCCCATATCGAGTAGATGATCCCTATTTTTTTTGGCAGAGGTGAAAGGTCATTTGGGGTCATGGGAGGTCAAAATGTGAAAAACTTGAATCTACAATATTTAAAGAAAGGTCCTTCTAGTGAATTTTATACTTGTAATGTAGAATCCTCTTGTTGATTTGAGAACTTCTTTTAGGACATACCAACATAGTCTCTTCGATAACCATAAAGAAAAGATAAAGACAACATTAAATTTGGTATCAAAGATTATTATTTGGCAAACCTTATGCCACTGTCCTCATAAGGACATGTGAGCAGGCATGAATTGTAAATTGGAATTGATTAAATATACCATGGGTTATTAGCTTTATAAAAAGAACTAAATTACTGATCATTTGGATCAAATACCCTTGAGCATGCATGAACTGTGATTGCTTAATTGAATGAATCAAATTGTAACTGACCCACCTCTGTTCAAATTGGTCACTGTTGTCTGACATAATTTATCACAGTTGACTGCCAGTAGAAACCACAATGTCCAGAATAAATCATACAGTCTGTTGAGCCAGGTGCTCAATGGACTTAACCATTTACTGTATAAACAGTGTCTCTGTTTAGCCCTTAAAGGGAAATAGGGCGTTTGTTTAACAGAAAACAACCATATTTTTAAAACCATTATTTGTGGACATAGAATGATAGATTATTCAAAATAACGAATTACAGTAGCCTTATTTTCAAGGAATAAGATTCTCACAGATCAGAAATTTAGTTATTTGTTGCTCAACAATAATTTGTTCACCCAAACTTTTTAAAATTGAAATGATGCATCCGTTACTCATCACATGCATAATGTTTTGAGGAGATGAAGCTTTGACAGATATTTATTGATGAGACTGAATGGTTTAACAGTGGTTAAAGCGAATTTCTTTGTACGCCATGTTGGTGTATTCTAAACGCCCTATTTCACTTTACAGTAGTTCAGTTAAGCTTTAAACAAATGACTACTGTGTATCAAACCAGGGAAACTTGTACTGTGTGTTGTGTCTTTAAGGAGACTAAAGGCAAAATTGCAAGTCATGCTAGATTCTGGTTTAATAGGGTTATCAGTTTTTGCTAATTTTCAAGGACCTCATAGCCATTGGGAAGGGCATCACGCCAAAAAATCAAATACGAAAGAGCTGCCACCAGTAGCTGTAACTCGACAAAATAAAGTACTATAAGTTTGATTAAATAAACATGTTTACCTTTTTATCAAGTTATTAGACACGACAAAATATAATTTGTTCCCCTGCAGCATCATATCCGTTTGGGAGTTTTCTCATGTTTGTGTAAGTCAAAGGTTATTTGGGGTGACAAAAGGTCAAAACCTTGTATACACGATATTTTAAGGGTGATAAATGTGAGGGATCTTATACTTAGTTTGTGAATTGTTCATATTTAGCATGTTGATGGCCATATAGGGTAGGTGATCCCTATTGTTTTAAGTGGAGGTGAAAGGTCATTTTGGGTCACGAGATTTCAAAAGGTTTTGACCTTACTAAGATGGTGTCTCAAGTAGGATAACTGTGTGGGATCTCATGCTTGTCATGTGGGCGATTCATGTTGTTACAATATATATCATGAGGCAAGGAATCACTAGGCCTTTTGGCTTTCTAGTTACTCATATAAAGCCACTTACCCAAAGTATTGATGTTATAAATAACAAAATTACTGTACAGTATACTGTACCTTTATCATTGCCTCATGGGGCAAGATTTCGCATGATTTTATCACTGACTGCATTTTTAAGAATGATTACTTTTTCATGTACACTGTCATCTCTCAAGGAAAATAGCCACTTGTATAAACTAACTCTATTATTGATTAAGAACTGATACAGCAATGACCCTTAAAAAGTGTGCATTTTTTC
This sequence comes from Stichopus chloronotus, assembly GCA_021234535.1. NCBI lineage: Eukaryota > Metazoa > Echinodermata > Holothuroidea > Aspidochirotida > Stichopodidae > Stichopus > Stichopus chloronotus. The sequence goes on from CM037834.1 coordinate 16,091,344, forward strand.
TTTTTAACAAAATAGTGAAGAGTAGGGATCCAAGTGACAATATACTGTATCCAAACCTTCAGAAGTTGAACAAGGTGGTTAGCGGACAAAGAAGGGGGTTGATGGTGATGGAAGACAGCAGGACATTCACAAAAGAACATTTTAGGAGTCTCTTTTATCCATCCCCCTGTGGCTATGCTCAAACATATGAATGAGATTGATCTCAAGTGCATTGGGTTAGAGTCATGAGTTTCTATTGGTTTCTCATAACACTGCTACATATATAGTGAAATATTCTCCAAAGGTTTCTCACTGTGCATTGAATGTACAAAATGTTAGCATAAAGAAGTGCCACCCTGTTCCTGATGACCCAGCCAAGATAAGCTTAGCAGTGTGTTCGACAACATATCCAACATTTTCAAGTAGTATGAATCAACATTTATTTGAAACCGATCAACCCTCCCAGTTTTACCTGGAGACCCGATCTTGGTGTTTGTTCATATCTCCTGTCCTCCTAGTTTCATATTCTAATCTCCTGTTTTTTTTCAAGTCCATAAGCGACATTTCTGAAAATAGCCAAAACAATTAGCATAAGACTTATTTGAGTAATTGGCCATAATTAAATGTATAGTGCATTGGAAATCACATTGTTGATTACAAAAATTCTCAACTGTCATTTGGTAGATTAATGCTAATAACACCAACAGCAGATTGCTTTGTAAATAAGCTACAATGTACGTGAAAAAGGCCTACATGGGCAACTTGTGCTGTGTATGTGCAGCCCTTGTGAGTAAGAAAAGTTGCTACAGCAATAAAAATCCTTAAGTAAAATGACTTTACTTCAGCAAAAGATAATTTTACCACGGCATTTTTAAGAGTAATTGTTTTTTTCATACACTGTCACTGAATGTCAGGAAAATATCCTCCTTATACTCTGTCATCGATTAAGATCTGATATATTCTCTTACAATACTGAAAAAGTATGCATTTGTGTTTTTCTTTTTAACAAAATAGTATGTGAGGAGTCCAGATCCACAACATGCAACCATTTAGTTCAACTGATGAAGTGGTCAGTGCCGGACAAATGAGGGGCGCAGTGAGAGTGGAAGATACAGTATTAGGACATTTAAAATAGAACTTTTAGGAGTGCCTGTGAATTCTTATACCCATCCCCCTGTGGCTATGAGCAAATATTTTATTGAGAATGATCTCAACTGCATTGGGTTAGAGTTATGAAATTGTGTTGGTTTGTCGTAACACTGTTATACATGGTGAAATATTCCCCAAACATTTTTTTAAGTGAATGTACAAACTTTTAGCAAAAAATATGCCATTCTTGACTGACTGAGGTATTTTTCGATACATTCGCCAATCAATATTGCTTTGCTGAACAGGTGATATCTACAGTACAAAGTGTGCACACAGAGCATATATCACTTGTGAGAGCAAACAATGTTTTTGGGACTGAAATCTCTTACTTTGGGGGAATCTTAAAACTTTGCAACATTATTGCAGTTTGCATATATCGATATACTGCGATTATATATCATATTGTGTATCACTAAAACAATTTAAATACTTCAAATTATTTTCCATGTCATTTTAATTTTTAAATTGATATGGCTAGCATTTCCATCAAGATAGAGTGAAAGCATTGTATAGTTGTTGCCACACTGCATAATGAGAATTTTTGATGATCAGCATATGTATTTGTATGTTATAAGTATGTATAGTGGGTACTGTGTAAAAAGAATTTCAAGTGGGTGATCAGCATTTTATAATAAAACAATATTGTGCAGACTGAACAGCTTACAGGTACGGTTAGAACATCTTTGCAAGCAAGCATGATCGTGTTTGTATTCATTATCGGCAACCAGTCTTATTTTGAAATATAGCCTATGCCTAATGTGGTACTTGTGCCGCACATTCTGATGATCACTGTTTTTGAGAACTTTGTCAGAGGTTATAGATCATGCAAAATGAAGGAAATGACAGATTTGTGTTCTAGTTTTTTGTATTTATGTTTGATCAGTCATTCATCATCACAATAACACTTACCCATTAACTTACCTGCATTTGAAATTGTACTTACACACGCAAAATCCACTCACTGGCGGTAAGTGGGTAAGCGTTGAATGTGAGCCTTGTTTTTAATAAATATTTCTTAAAAATTCGTAACTTCCGAAGTGATCTTGAGGTATGGTTTCTACCAAGAAAGAATTACCTTCATTGGCCAATTGCTTTAATGTATGCCATATACATCTATGATTTAAATATTTTTAACATGATTATTTGTGACATTACTCAGTTTTCTTGTTCCTATTGAGACAGTTCAGTTTCATTTTCATTACTCCTTCAGATAAAACTGATCAGGGATCAACATGCCTTCATGTACGATATACTTGAAAAGTGAAAGCAGACATAACTAAACAATTAAGCTATTAAGTGTAATAATTATCTACTTCCTTGTACATGCCTGATAACCACACATGCATATATTGCAACTTGTTTTGAGAAGCAAATTTATATACGCTGATGAAGGAGAAGAACCCAAATTAAGTTGCAATTTAGCCTTCTTGGACGGAAGTCTCTCACTATGTACTGTATAGTACAACCATTAGATTGTATTGCAATGTTAGCATAGCAATTCAGCTTGCAATTTCTCCTGAAGGCCTGATTAGTAACATGACTCATCAGACCAACACTAGGAAAGAGAGCTGACTCACACAGTCTTGATTCCATGTGACATCACAGAACAAGGCTGAAGATTTCTTGCTGTACTGTTGCCTTACTGTGAGTGTCTCATCAGTCCACCTATGGACTGTTTCTTCAGGTGATGTGAAATATTCACTAGACAGTGTATATGCATTTAGGTAGTTTACCTTGGTTTTTGTGGAGTGAATCAATCACAGCCTATACTGTGGAAGTGTAGATTCAACATAGATACATGTGCAATTATATCTCCACACAGTTCATAATACACACAGTATCCATGCGATAAATGTTTCATCATCACTGTTCACAAGGCCTACAGTAACAAGGCAAGGTATTGCAAGTTCTGAAAGTGTCTCAGCTGACTCATGATGGTTGTTACGTGAATATTGTTTGAGAAAACGTCCATTATTTCTTAGTAGTAAGTATTCTTTGGATTAATATGGAGAGACTTGACAATGTTCATTGACTACTTAAAGTAAGCAAGTTGTTGAGATGACAGGTGACTTCAATCTGCTTTGGGGTGGATGATGATTTTGCATGCTATTTCATCACCACATACAGATAGGGTCTATATCTCTTTTACTTTGTGATCTTCCTGCAGACCACATTTTTCATTCCTTCCTGAAGGCAGGCAAGGAATCTATGCAATGGTGATGGTTTGTGGGTGTGGGTGAATGTGCATGTGAGTGTATGTGATGCCCTGGCTTGCAAACACAACACCTCAAGAATGGAAAGGTGCTCGAACTTCAAAATTAGTGTGATGGTAGTCCATTGTGAGAGGAAGATCCCTATTTTCGGTTCCTTATGTCACCAAAGGAACCTATGCAGTCAGTCAGGTTTGTGTGTGTGTATGTGTGAGGGTATGTGTGTCTGCATCTGACACTTCCTTAGGTAGGCTCTAACTCAATAGGGGAAGTCAGATAAAAGTCAAACTTGGTATGTAAGTTTGCCATATTGGGAAGGTGTATCCTATTATTTTTGGTGGAGGTCAAAGGTCATCTGGGGACACTGGGGGCAAAACTCTCTGTTTCTGTGACACTTGCTTGGGTACGCTTTAACTCAATAGGGTAAAGTCAGATGAAAGTCAAACTTGGTATGTAGGTTCGCCATATTGAGAAGGTGTGCCCTATTGTTCTTGATGGAGATCATCCGGGGGGACTGGGGGCAAAAGTCTGAAAACCTTGTTATGCTATGGATGCTTATATGTTCTATCAGTCCCCCTCCAGTGAATCATGGAAGTACTGCTTGAGGTAGCAGTTTCATGCTCAAATGAAGAAGCAGCAATGCTGTTGGAAATACTGTAGGTGGGTCACACCAGATAAGTTTTGGCTGGATCCAGTTTATTTCCTCCTGCTTCAGTGCTGATGTGTGCATTGATATAAATGGCTTTTAATTAGTGAGGTGGGCAAGTCAATTGGTGTTCTTACCAGTGGAAACTTGACTCCCGGAGATCCCTCCAGGGCATATGCTGTCAGTGTTGGGTGGACTTTAAAGGGGAGTAGACGTGTTAAGCCTCATTGCAATTTGCAGAACCCCTTCTTTGGGCTTTAAAGGAAAGATTCACAGCTGTCTGTGCTTTTTAAAATGAATGGAATATTGTTGTACATTGTAGGAATCACATCTGTAATTCATTGCATTAATTGAAATGACTTTTGCGATATTTTTTACGGCATGTGTATTTAAAGTACAAGGAACCATAGTGCCCTTGGGCTGTTGTGAAATCACGCAAAATGCTTCTTCTCTTACAGATTGTATGTAACACTGTTGATGGTTGGTCACATATAGTGCTATGGAAGTGGTTCCATGTGGGTGCATGCTTGCCATGTTTGGGGTCCAATGTCTGAAATGGGCCATTTTATGAAAGCATGAAATATGTTTCCTTCTCTACAGATTGTATGTTACAAAAGTGAGGGTTCATGGTCAGAAATGGGCCATATGGGCTATTGTACAAAATAGTGCAAAATGCTCCTTTTATTTCATAATTTACATCATATACTGTACATCTATGCAAGGTACCACAGTGCCCTTGAACTCTTGTTTTCCGTTTCATGGAGGTCAAAGGTCATTTGAGGTCACCAGAACTAAAAATATGAAAATGTAATAAGGGAGATATCTCAGCAACCAAATATTGCTGGAACTTCAAACACTCATCATTGATAACACTTGATAAGGAGATGATGTCTGGCATTTTGTATAGTGTTCAAAGGCCATGTGAGGTCAGTAGAAGATATAGTTTGAAAATGTTGTAAACACAATATCTCAAGAAGAGAAAGGTGCTTGGACTTCAGAGCTGGTGTGTTGATAGTCCATTGAAAGTAAATGATCTGTGTCTCATGGAGGTCAAAGGACATTAAAGGCCTTTAGAGTTTTGAAATTGAAGACCTGTCAAGAGAGATATCTCGGCAACCAAATGTTGCTGGAACTTCAAACGCTTATCATTGGTAGCACTCTATGAGTAGGTGATATCTGGTATGTTTTAAGGAGGTCAAACGTGAGGTCTCATGAGGTGAGGTGTCGTGTGAGGTCAATAGAGGGTGTAGTAAAAAAAAAACAAAGTAAACACAATATCTCCAGAAGGGAAAGGTGCATGAAGGGAAAGGTGCATGAAGGGAAAGGTGAATGAACAGTTGGTGTGTTGATAGTTCATTGTGAGTAGATGTTCCTTATTAATTTGATGGAAGTTAGAGGTCATTTGAGGTCACCAGAAGTTAAAGTATAAAAGCCTTTTAAGGAATGTATCTCACCCACTGAATGTAACTAGCACTTCAGACTGCCTAAATTGGTAGCAGTTATTGAGTAGATGATATCTGCTGATTGAATTGCTCCATAGGAGACTGAGAAATTCATCTGTTACCGTTCACTGTTTGTCAAATGTAGTGTTGGCCCATATCCCGGTACCCAAGCCAGTACCAGTATTTGTAGTACCGGTACTTGCAGTCCCGGAGGAAATTTTTTTTTAGAGTACTGGTACTTTTGAATACTTCGCAGTACCCGGGGGAAATTCTTGGTACTGGTACCGTCTCTAACAAATACACAGGAATTTTTTTTGGAATGTAGTGTTAATACTTACATATCAACATCAAAACGGACCAAAAGTAAATTCCATATCCAATTTGAAACTTTTCATTTCAATATCTCACAAAAAACAAAGCTCACGGCCTCTGAAAGTAAATGTATTCTTCGCCATAAATGATCATGGTTAACCTGGTACACAGTGGCGGTTACTGTCTTATGGCCAAATAAGCAGCTATTTTCCATTTATATACTTTGGTAAAATCATACCAACCATGCAGGCCCACACATACAGTATGGCTAATGTTGCTAAAACTAACTTACTGTAAATGAAGAGAAAAGCATCCCTGTGTCATACTAAACAAAAGTGAACTAAAGAAGAGCAACTACACTATGTAGAATTGGAAACAAATAGTTATGTTTAGGTATAATTCCAGCAGTGTTTTTTTTTTGCATGCCCCCCTTGGGGGTTATCTTTGTTCTTTATCCCAATGTAATCGTCTATATTTGAAGTGGCTCATTGTCTATTCCAGCAGGTCTGTGATGTTGATGTCACAGGTTTGATCCCTACTCAGCAATGCTTTCGCCATTTTTGGTTCCTTACATCAGCAAAGAAACCTATGCAGTCAGGTTGGCGTGTGTGTGCGTGTGTATGTGTGTGTATGTGCCGTTGTTTTCGTTTGGTATCGAGGACTGAAACAATAGATTTTCGGTCCTCTGTAGAAAATTCCATAGATTTCTCTGGTCCTCTCAAGATTAGCAATAGAGGTTAGGGTTGAGGAAGAAAAAACAAAAGAAAGCACAATGAGGACCTCGGAGTGAATGGAAAACAAAGCTCTGCATCTGTGACACTTGCTTAGGTACGCTGTAGCTCAATAGGGGAAAGTCAGATGAAAGTCAAACTTGGTATGTAGGATTGCCATATTGGGAAGGTGTGCCCTATTGTTTTTGGTGGAGGTCAAATGTCATCTGGGGGAACTGGGGGAAAAAGTCTGAAAACCTTGTTATGCTATGGATGCTCATATGTTCCGTAAGTCCCCCTCCAGTGAATCTTGGAAGTACTGCTTGAGTTAGCAGTTTCTTGATCAAATGAAAAAGCATCAGTGCTGTTTGTACTACTGTAGGCAGTCACACCAGACAAGTTTTGGCTGGATCAGTTTACCTCCTTGTGCTTGCTAATGTGTGCATTCATGTAAGTGTCTTTTCAATTAGAGGTGAGCAGGACACAATGAAAGAAAATAAGTCAGTTGGTGTTCTTACCAGTTACGCCAGGAGTTCCCTCCAGGGCATGCTGTCTGTTTGGTGGACTTTAAAGGGGCATAGATGTGGTAAGCCTTATTGCAATTTTCAGAGCCCCTTCTTTAAATTCAGAGATGAGGGATTCAGAGCTGTTTGTGTTGTGTAAAATGAATGGGATATTGCTGTATATTGGAGAAACCAACATGTTCAATTCATTGCATTTATTGAAATGGCTTTTTTGATATTTATGAACTTAGGCATATCATATTACAGTATGCATGTTTCAAGTACAAAGAACCATAGTGCCCATAGGCTGTTGTGAAATCATGCAAAACACTTCTGTTACAGATTTATGTAACACTGTCGGTGGTTGGTCACGTTAGTGCTATGGAAGTGGTTCCATGTGGGTGCATGTTTGTCATGTTTGGGGTCCAATGTCTGAAATGGGGCATTTTATAAAAGCATGAAATATGTTTCTCTCTCTACAGATTGTATGTTACAAAAGTGAGAGTTCATGGTCAGAAATGGACCATATGGGCTATGGTACAAAATAATGCAATATGCTCCCTTTTATTTCATAATTTACATTATATGCTCTCTGTCTGTGCAAGGAAGCACAGTGCTCTTGGGCTCTTTTTTCTTTGTTTTTTTTTCTCTATTGTTGAACATATTGGTTTGAAAACCTTTGCCCCATCTCTATTTACTGATTTTAACTGAGTCTGTATCAATTAATAATGATAATGGAGCAATTAAGCCAAAAAAAAAACCTACAAAAAACAAAGATAAACTGGTCTTTTCCTGCAGCCAACCTTCGTCTTATTGAAGACATGATGAACCGTGACTACGAGTTGCCATTGGGGATACATATAATGACATTAGTATCGTATGTAAGCTATAGATGCTCAAACATGCTATGTAGGCCGAACTTTACAGAAATCGGGTTGCTTGGAAATTATAAAGAAAAACAGAAACAAAAAGTTTGATATGCTTGATAGTTGCTGTTTACTTCACTCCTCACTTACCTGTCTCAACACAACAACTGCAGTCCCATCTGCCATGCCAAGAGTGCTGGTAACCTTTAACATCGCCCTTGACACACTCCAGTCTAATATCGAACTAGCGCCTCCTTCCCATTCTGCCATCCTATGTGCTGAAAGTGTGGAAATCTTGTTGGTTTTCTATCCATGAAATATTGTTTGATTGTGACTTCATCTGGTCTTCCTTGCCTTGCTTTTGGCTGTTAACCATCTTTTCAGCAAGTTCCTCAGCGTTTTGCTAAGTTTCCTTTACTTTTTCAGTAAAAAATCCCATGTGTTTTGTTAGGCCTGATTATGTGTTTTTTGCACCCTTTTTGTGTATAGGGTGCAGTTACGCGATTCCATTAACTGATACAGCTTTTTCTCCATTCCTAATTTTCAACACTCATACCTGGAAGCTTCCATGCAGCTTTAGGCCTTAATTATTGTTCTGTTCCACATTCCAATCAATTTTGTGAAGGATTTTCAAGCCTTCTCACTCATACTGGGAGGCTTCGTTCATTGTTTACAAGCTTTGTACATCGTTACTGTATTCTGTATACTGTATTCGTGTACCTTCACATGCTGTTACATAATGTATATGCTTTTTTTTTTTTTTTTGCTGCGTAGTTTGTACTTCGTGTCTGCCTATCAGAGCTTTTTTAATCTTGCTAGTGTTACAGGCAGAAACTTTGGCAGAATTTGTGGGCACATCGGTTAATTCGGGTTCCTTAACGTATTCCACAGCATGGCTTCTAGGGTGATTCCTCGACGTTTGTCTTGCTTGATGGTTAGACCTGGAAGACACTGAGATGATCACCAACAGATCCCAAAGTGTAGTTCCTGCTCCAGAAAGGATCCTTGTGCCATCTGCATTACTTTCACCCCGTCTCAGTAGGCGGAACTGGAAACTTGTTTAGCAGGACAGGGAAGTAAACTCCAAGCCCAACTGGATCAACTTACCGCACTGGATCCGCAGGCCCTAAAGGGACCTGTCCACTGGATCCGAGGTAAGAGAAGTAGAGAGTGCAGTAGAGGAGAGCCTTCCACCGGAGCCAGAGCGCCCAGATCGAGTAGCAATACCCCAGTCATTTCCGGCGTTGCCTGGACCCAAGCCGTCAAAAGGGAAAAAGAGGAAAAGCCTTCCTTTGTTTAAAGGAAAGTCAATAGCCAAGAAGAGGTGTGGGCTCGGCTCCATGGAGTCCAGTCTGCCTCAAGTACTGGACCTGAGATCCGGACCCAAGACATCCTCTCGGACTGACCCCATCCCTGCCAACAGCAATCGTCTGGTCTGAGACAGAGAGGCATCCTGGCATGAGGGAGACTTTTTGGACTGCCAGTCATGCTGGCACTCTCAGGCCTAGATAATAGAGAGGACCATTTAGAAGAGGAAGACGCCCGCCATGACAGGAACTCCATCCTTGAGTCCTCCACAGCAGAGGGCCCAAGCTTTGGCACAGCTATCTCACCAGATCTTGCTGTCAAGGTAGCGGACATCTTCCGGGAACACCTAGGGTTCGAGGCACCAGAAGACAGCTCCCAGCCTAATGCAAGGGGCGCGTCCAAGCTTACAGCAACTGGTGAACCCATAGCACATCCACCTCCATCCATACTTGTCAACTCAACCTGCTTTGACCGATTCGATGTGCTAGCAGCAGCCAGGAAATCGTCAGCTCTCACATTCAAACAGGACCGGTCCTTGAAGATCTCCGACCAAAATGTGAGGGACCTCTTCTGCATCCCCACCATCCCTCAGGAGGCAAGAGAAAGGCTCTAAGTGGAACAAGGAACAACTTCCAGCACGTTCAAGGATGCCATCCAAAGGAAACTTGAGGAAGTCGTGTGGGACTGGAACACTCTGCCAGAGTAGGCATGAGGTATGCCTCGATTTTTATGTTGATGTCTGAACTCTTCATACGTCATCACCAGCAACTACCTGAGGATGAGCACTAGGTCCCTAGGTAATATTTCAGCCAGCTCTTCGGCTTTGGGCCCCTAGCAAGAATCACCTACGACCAGTTCATCAGGGTCAAGGAGTGTCCATTGCCTCAAGGAAGGAAAACGTCACATCCACCACGTGGCCCTCTCTGGAATTAAGGAACAGGATGCTGTCACTCCCATTTAGAGGACCTGACTTCCTCGCCGGCCAATTTCAGTCTGGACTACAGGAAGAAGTCTCATGGTGTGAAACCTTTATCAAGTCAGACTTCTGACTGCCAAACCCAAACTGATGCTGTGGTAGAGGCAGAGGAGGCAGAGCTCCCCAATCCGGAAGAGGAGGACAGAGAAGCCAGTCGAGAGGGGGAAACAGAGGTTGAGGCAGAGGACAAGACTCCGCCCATGGCAAGGCTCATCCATCAGAGGGCATGTTTCCCTCAACTAGGACTGACGACGCCAACCAACCAACGGATCAGTGCCCAACACTCAGCCTGAGGGGTGCTCACCTCATCTCAGGTGGCAGTGGGGGGGGGAGGCTAATGACCTATGCCCAGCAATGGGCAACTATTGCGGGGAACGCCTCAGTAGTGCGGACTGTGACAGATGTCTTTCAAATCGAGTTCACTGCGCGCCCGCCTGCTGGGAGCGTAGGGAAGTTGATGGCTGATTAGTGTGTTTGGAAAAAAAGAAGAGATGTTGGCAAGCAACCGCAAAGTCATTTGACTTTGCGGGTGGAGTATATTTGTACAGGAGTAATATGCAGGTGAAACATGACCAGAATGCAGACCTGTAATTTGTGCAGTGTTTCTTTCTTAATGTCTTCCAGCCAATGAGACTTTACTGTTTAGTGTATTCCCTGGTTTTAAACAATACTCATAGCAACAGACTTTGATCTGTTGTGCTGTGAAAGATCATTCACTTTGGTTTGTTTTAGTCATGTGATCAACTTGTTTCAATGGAAGTTGTGATGTCATATACTGTAGAAGAGTTTGGAAGTGTAGCCTAGGATGATCACAGGATATAGCCTACCCAGACATGAAGAGTGACTGATTCTAGCTCAACAGCAGTTGGTCCAGTTACAAAAAAGTAGTCAAAATACAAATTGTAACAGTACTGACACATAGTTGACACATAGTGTACTAGTGTTGTGTCTAACTTCTGTTAACAAGCAAATTACCCTGAAAACTTTGTGTATACAAGCTCTCCTGTAATCTCTGTTTCAGAGTACTTTTGTCAGTTTATGCTGATGACACATCACTACTAAGTTCATGGGACACTGCAACATCATGCAGTATTCCTGATACAGTTAATTTCAGAAATTAAAATCACAATACATTAAAGATTATGACTATATATAACTGTTCCCTTAAATAAATATTAACAATTATTAATTGTGTATTTGCAATTGCTGAGTTGAGACTGGTAAGTGAGGAGTGGAATAAATGTAAAATTATTATAACTAAAAAATATTAACAATTTTTCAATTGCCTCGCAATTCAAGACTGAAACCTCTTTCTTTTGAGCCAGAAATCTTCTCTTTGAGTTTAAGTGTATCTTTTACCAAAATTCCTGTTGGAACTTGACTGAATTTTTTTTAAAGCGAAAGAGGCATTTGTCTTACAGAAGAAAGTCATATTTTTAAAACCACTATTTGTGGACCCAGAATGAGAGACTATTCAAAATCAGGAAGGACTTAAGCCTTTTTAAGTTCTTTTCCTGAGATCAAATGTTCATAGTTAGATTGAAATTTAGTTATTTGTTACTCAAGACTAACTTCAAGGGAAATAGAGTGTTCAGATTATACCAACATGGCATACAAACATGGCATACAATGAAAATAGCTTTAATCATTGTTAAACCATTCAATCTCATCAATAAATGTCTGCAAAAGCTTTATCCCCTTGAAACATTATGCAAGTGAATGGTAATGGAAGATGCATCATTTGAATTTTGAAAAGTTTGGATGAACAAATTTTTGCTAGCAACAAATAACTGAATTTCTGTGAGAAACTTATTGCTTGAAGAGAAGGCTACTGTTCATGGTTGTTCTCTTTGAAACAAATGCCTTATTTCCCCTTTAATTTCTTCACCCAAACTTTCAAAGATTCAACTGATGCATCTTCTGTAACTCATCTTATGCATAATACGAAATGCACATGGTATACAGCTTAAGTTTCCTTATAAATTTTGCAATTGTTATGAAAGCCACAAACTTTTACTTATAACACTACAGTATGTAGTACCCAAGTTGACCCCAGCAGACCAGCTGCAGCTGGCCAAAACACCTGTTTGAATCAACCGAGCATTCCCCATAAGCACTGACTATGGTATGTCTAGCCCGGGAAAAAGAGGAGGTAACTTAGAAAACAAACATATTTGCTACTGTAGCACCACAATATATCACAGCTCATCAAAGTTCTCTTTTTCTACCAATGCAAGATTGAATCTCAATATTGGAAACAGTAAAATACATTTATACAGTACGTTTCTTTAAATAACATAAACTCATCTGTAACTAGTTGGCTGTTCATTCACAGGGAATGAAATTTGGGAGGTGGATAGGCTTTTCGCAACATACTTATCCATGTTAGGATATAATCAGCGTAAATTTATAGAAGGCTTTGCACAATCTTTTATACATTTATGTATAAATAAACAAGGCTAATCAACACCAAACCTGTGCATTCCTTACTGAGGACAATGTGCGATCGGGGCTTTATGCTATTGCAACCTGTGGGGGTCCCTACATGACTCATAAATGGGCTTCTATTGTGACTTTGTTAAACGTTTTGTCTTGACACTGCTCTTGCGGATAAGAGCCTCCCAACCCAAAAATTGAGACTTTGAGTTTGTATCATTGCCTGAAACTACAAGGCCATAATAGATAATTTAAAATATCAATTTCACCACTTAATTTAGACAAAATATTTCTCATACTGTTCGATACCTCAAGTATTGTCACACAGGTTTCAACCAGGTACAACTATTGTTAGAAATATAAAGTTCAAATTGCGTAATACTCAAAGGTCATCTCTGTTGACAAAAAAAACATTTTCAAAAACTCAAGGCTTGAGTAGAAGGAAAAAGAAAACATTTTGTTGTGTGGAGTGTGTGCAATGTCGAGGAGAATTTTGGTGAGATTTGCTTCTTGTTGATTGTTCGTTTTATTGACTCTGAGCCGTGAGGCAACTGTCCATTCATTTTCATTCTTTTCCAAGGAAGCAGGGATGAGTGAAGTATTGCGTGATTGCTTTCTACCATCCCATTATTTAAGTATTTGTGCCCATGTGCTTCTCATGGCAAAAATAAGTTTCACAAATGGAATGTGGAGGGAGTGGTTTATGAAGGAAAATGATTCCAAATGTTGGGTCAATGCAAACACTGCATGTGTACAGATGAACATGTAGAGCTGGAAATATCAAAGATTGCAGATCTAAGGGCCATGTGTTTACTGTTATAAGGAAATGCATGACTCTGTTCATGTCACATTGTCTTTGCTGCCCCTAAAAACTGCTGCATCACAAATTACTGTAACAATAACCAAGTTCTTACATCATTTGCAGAGGGTTGTAGTTAGATAGTTTGTGAGTATCAGTGCAGCCATTATTGGCCGCAACTTGAAGAAATTGTTTTGACTGAGGTGATGAAGAATAGGTGCCACTGTACGTTTTGCATGTTTAGGTCTACTTGAAACAAATATGACATAGTACACTTAATAGTAATTTCTTAGAAATTTCTTCACATGTGTAATCAAAACAATGGATCCCTGTGTGCGCTGTGTAATACGAGCTGCTCTGCATCTTTCGAATTTGCTGTCAATCTAAGAGTACTGTAACTTAGAACCAGTTGAGAATTTTGCTTTCCGGGACGTAAAAATATAGCTTAGGGTGATGCAATACAGCCTTAAATGGCTAGCATTCCTTACCCCTTGCTGCTGCCTGCCCTCCTCCCACACTGTGGCTGGGCAGCAACTTTTGTTTTTCCTGTACATAGCTTGTAAATAGTTCCTGCCTCAGGGCATTTGAGAAAGCAGGGACATCCCAGGGGTGGGATTCTTTCATACACTTTCACCAAACAGGGGGGTAGAGAACTCAAGGTCAAGGGGGTCTCCCACTCAGGGTCAGCCTTTCCTTTTATGCTAGGTAAGTGTTCAAGGTTTGTTGCATTCTCCTGCACTGGCCTTCACTCCAGCATTACAAGGAAGAGCTAAGGCGTACAGGGCGTGTTGTGAGAACAATTATTCGGAAGAGTGTTTATGCGTGTCTAATAATGCATTAGAAAGAGCAAGGGGTAATAGTCACTGGTGAATACCCACACCAGTGAGTTGTGAGGAATCCAGAGCTTTGTTTACATTTGAGTGAGTGCAGTAGATCAACATGCTATATGAAAACAGTGTGCAAGTATGAAAAGTTCATCAGTGTTTACAAGGTCTCTTTCCATTTTGTCATGCACTGTATATATGGTATCACACAAACACTGAAAAGTGAAAATTAATGAGGTCTGCGGTCACTTGAGCTATCGATTATGTTCACATCACAAGCTTTGATCCAGCACTGTGGATCTTGATCTTGAGTGAGTGTTGTTGATCTGTGATCACATTGGAGTTTGATCTATTATGGTAGGTCATGATCCACCATGCTTGCTCAAATGGAAACCCAACCAATATTGTTGATTGCAATTTACTTTAGTCATCATCTCCCTGCCTCTAAAATTACATCTCACTGTACCATGATGATAGTGACTGGAAACCATTGACTTTGACACCCCCTTTAAGGAGGGAAGCTTGGACAGATCTCATATCTGGTAGGTAGATTTACCACATTAACTAGAAGAACGGTTTTGTTTTTGGCAGAGGTCAAAGGTCATTGGAATCAAGGGTCAAATTGGGAATACATTAAACAAGGATATTTAAGGAGGGAAGCTTTGACAGATCGCATATCTGCAGTATGTAGGTGCTACATGTTGAGTAGAAGAATCCTATTGTTTTTGGTGGAGGTCAAATTCATTTGGGATCAATAGGGGTCAAACTGTGAAAAACTTGTAAACATGATATTTCAAGAAGGAAAGCTTGGACAGATCTCATATTTAATAAATAGTTGTACCACGTTGAGTAGAAGAATCCTATTGTTTGTGGTAGAGATTAAAGGTCATTTGGGGTCAATAGGGATCAAATTGTGGAAGCCTTTTAAATATGATATCTCAAAAAAAGGAAGCTTAGACAGATCTCATATTTGGTTAGAAGGTGTACCACATTGAGTAGAAGAAGCCCATTTTCAATCGTCATATGAGAGCAAATGAAAACCTTGTAAACAGGATATCTCAAGGAGGGAAGCTTTGACAAATCTCATATGTTACGTGTATACATGTGTATCACAAACCCCAGTGTTGTTGTTGGAGGTCAAAAGTTATTTTTGGTCAATAGGGATCAAATTGTGACGGTGTTGTAAATGAGATCTCAAGCTGTGAAACTTGGACAATCTGATATTATGGGAAGGTGTTGCATCATTGTAATTGTAATATTCAGTTGTGTATATAAAGGCATGGTACATATCAGTCATCATACATTAGATTCATAAAATCATAATGAAATCATCAAAACCACAATGCATTAGTGCATTCTGGTTCATGGTTTTGCATGTTTAATAATCTTTGCATTTGGATAAATTTCACACTCATATTCTGGTTGTTAAAAAAAAAGAAAAAAGACACACACACACTTTGCCTTGGATCGAGCAAAAATTTGATTACAAGCTATTTGCCTATCTTCTCCAAGTATAGACATATAACTCAGTATCAGGGAAAGTAGACACAAGAACCACATGACATGGCCACAAATATGAAGTTATGTAAAAGGGGAAAGAAAACCATATATATTTCATTGTACTTGCTCATCTGGGGCAAACAGTACATAAAAAAATATTTCGTTCTGCACAACAGTTTTTATGGCCCAGAGTAATGAGTATATGGTATTGCTGCAGATATTCTTTCTGCACCCCACAGCCACACTGCTTGGTGGTACAATACATGAAAAGCATTTACTGTACAATATAAAATGTCTTGATAAAGTTCTTTCATGGTTTAATGCACTGAAAACTATTGTTATGGGGACTCTGGGATAAAAGGAGATTCATGTTCACATTTGAAGATAAAGAGCAGAGCTGATTTCAGGTTTTGACACCTCTTCTTTGAGTGGCCAACAGTAATTAGTTACTGACTGAAAACTAAGTTGGCAACATGCAGTAGATGATGGTGACAGTGGAAGGACAGGTGAACTAAACAGAACAGACACATAGCTGTAGATAGGAGTTAATGACCCTGGAGGGTCAGACAATTTGGTTGCCATATCTTTTTATCAATTTAAGAGGCCTATTTCTGTAATTCCAGGAATTGACACTTGTGTACACACCATATGGGATAGAGCTCACTTGCCCACAGTCAGTAGTGTGCAAAGAAATGCCTACTGTATCTTCAACTAACACACTCACAAAAAGAAGTGCCTGGGGAATTTCAAGAAGTTTGAAGCATGCATACATACATGCATTGGTCTGTTTAACTCCAGTGCATTCCACACTGTCTACCATTATTCCTGTTTTCCTTGTAATGCCAGTAATATCTTGTTGCTTTGCAGCAGTGCATTGCTATGTGATGTGACTCCATGGTGACTTCCGTTCCATACCTCCAACTTGACCGCACATCCTTCCTCCAATTGTACCTTTTTCCTGGTATTTCTTCCTGTGGAGAGTGAAGAAGTAAACTGGGTATATCCAATCAGGATATCTACTCAGGAAATACGGTGTAAAGATCTTTAAAATTGGGTGTGATGACTCTGGAAATGTTGAAATGGACTGCCCTTGTCCCCCCCTTTATTGTAGGCTATATTTCTTTTACAGTATGTATCAGATAGACTGTGCCAACCTTTAAATATAAAAATCATGCTTCATTTTGTGAAGTGTCTGTTTACAGTATATCTGTTTATGACTCACCAAATAGCAGCTTGAACTTGAGATAATTTGAAAAGAATCATGTGGTTGAACTTAGAGTTGTCTCTAAATGATATCCAAGAGTTGTCAACTTAAATATGTGTCTGTAGCTTGTCAACTCATGGAACGCGATGTTATGTGCGTTTTTAAGCCTGTACAGTTAGTTCCTTCTAATGCACTCGAAACTTCCTGTACCCCCTTCCCTTTGTATATATGTTCCCAAGTTATAGTGATGTACGTTGTTGGATGAAATGTAGTTCTCTTAAATTCACGTAGAGGATGACTCCTTTTAACTACATTCAAAACTTCTTATTCCCCATGTATTTAGTTGTAACTTCATAGATACATCATTACCCTTAGCTTTAGTAATGCATTCATTTAGCGTTGCTCTAAATGATATTGAAATTCGTTTTAAGGGCTTAAAACGTATTCAGATCTTTACGGAAAGGGTTCATGTCTTCTGCTACGTCGTCAGTTACGTTGGAAAAAAATTTTATCACCATGCTGTCTAAGGCCTAACTGGCATTGTTTGACTTTTGCTCAAGTTGATAACATGATAACATGTGTTAAAATGTGCTCACTGTTTTAGCATCTTGCAATGGCACTCGGGACGCAAAACCTTGAGTATTGTCGTGTTTTGCTAGTTTTCATTATTAGCTCATATCAGGGAGGTGTGATTTAGAAGGAGATACATCTAATTCCTTCCTTTGAACCTACCTAGTTGCTGCCAAAGACATCTGCTTTGTACACTCCTTACAGATTCAATGGGCTTAAAAAGTATTAAGATCTTAACGGAAAGGGTTCATGCCATCTGCTACGTCGTCAGTTATCTTGGAAAATTTTGTCCATAGTTATGACATTGCCAGTCGCTATTCTTGAAAATAGTTTTCACCTTTTTGGCGCCTTCTGGCGTTTATCATAGTAGACCAGTTTCAGGATGTGTAATTTGTTGAACATGGGTACACCTACTGCAAATTGCGAAAGTTTACAGAAATTGACAAAAATTCAATAGTAAATTACAGTCTTATGTCCATTTTAATCATTTGCATATGGCAAAAGCCCTACACCTTATTCTTATCCGTCGGTCCATGTTGATTCAGAAGAGATAACCAGTCGTTTTGATTGGTGAGCTTTAAGCCCTGTCTTGACTGTCGGCAACAACCTTGGCCATCAAAGCATTGTTTTAAGTAATCCTTTTCATAGGATATAAGCAGGTGTGAATAAACTTACTTGGATACCATCTAGAAATTGGATATATCACACAAAAGCAAGAGGGTGCTGTAAGCCGTACTCATCCCTTATGAATTTGGACTCTTATCACACCGGAGAAAATTGAACAGGATTATCATAAATTTAACTTTCAGTTGTAGCTCCTTCTAAATTGCACCTCCCTGCTCATACCAGCATGTATGTGTGTATGCATGTGTGTCTGTATATGTGTGATAACAAAATATCTCAAGATAGGAATGTTGAAACTTCTCATACTTATGATGTGGGTTGGTCATGTCATGGGGAAGTACCTTATTGTTTTGGTGGAGGTCAAAGGTCATCTGAGGTCACCAGAGGTCAAACACTGAACATCTAACTAACACAATATCTCAAGAACAGGATGATGGATACTTCTCATGCATAATATTTGGGTTGATCATATCAAGAGGAAAAACTCTTTTGCTCTTGGTGGAGTTCAAAGGTCATCTGAGGTCACCAGATGTTAAACACTGAAAATCTTGTTAACATAATATCTCAAGGTAGGAGCCGTGAATACTTCTCATACTTACTATGTGGGTTGGTCATGTCATGAGAAAGTATCTTATTGTTTTTGGTGGAGGTCAATGGTCATCTGAAGTCACCAGAGGTCAAACACTGAACATCTTGTTTACACAGTATCTTTAGATACAAATGATGGAAACTTCTCATATGTAATATATTATTTGATCAGATTAAAAGAACTGTTGTTTGTGAAGGTCAAAAGTCATATGAGGTCACCAGAGATTAAACACTGAAATGGCCTCATATTGTGAAAAAAATTTTAACACGATTTCTCCAGATAGGAATTATGGAAACCATTGATACATAGTATGTGAATGAGTTAGCAAAGTTCTAACCCTATTGTTTTCAGTGAAAATGAAAGGATATTTGGGGTTAGCAGTTTCATGTTTTGAAAACCTCGTACATTTGATATTTGAAGAAAGAAAGCTTGGGCAAATTTTGATATGTGGTATGTAGGTGTAACATACTGACTGCAAAACAGCTTAATGATTTTTGTGTTGGTCAAATGTCATTTGGGATCAGTAGGTTTCAAATTGTGTAAAAACGGCAGAAGGGAAGCCTGGAAGATATTCTATTTGATGTGTAGGTGTGCTCTATTGATTTCCAAAAGCCTGTCGTTTTGGTAGAGGTCAAAGGTCACTCAGGGTCAAGTTGTGAGAATGTTATGAGCAGGAAACCTCAAGAAGAGAAGCATGAACAGATACAAATATGGGGTATGTAGTTGTACCTTACAGAGCAAAAGTAGCCTACTGCTTTCTGCAAAGGCCAATACTTATGTGGGGTCAGCTGGGATCAACTTGTGAAAGCCTTGTAAACACTAAGAGAAGCTTGGACAAATCTCATATTCAATTTTCAGATGCACCTTGTTGAGTGGAAGAAGTCTATTTATTGATTTTGTTAGAGAAAAAAATCATTTAGGGTCAACATGTCCTCACCTTATGCAATATTCCAAATTCAAAATCTCATAATTGAATCATCGAAAGCACAGTGGCTTTTGACTTTCTGGGTTTTTTTTCTTTTTTGGCCATGGTTTAGGGAAGGAGTAGAAAATCTGCCAGTTACTTCTTGAAGAAAAAGTGTGCCATTTTCTTTTGTCAGAAAACTTGTTTTCTGCTACCATGTTTCTGATGGAGCTCAAGAATAACAAATAGGCATGTGTAGCATTCGGCCGGGTCTCTAGCCATTCCAAAGCCTTTTCGAGGTGAAACGTTTCTTCAAAATTAGAGATCAATGGCTGGACTACTGTACTGGTATTGTCTTCATCCTTCTCATTTCTACACATCACTTCCTCACTGCTACATCCAGGGAGAAAATATGTCAGCCAGCAGTTACCTTGTTGGCCCCTTTATGGAGAAGTTCCAGAAATTTTCCAGAAGAGGAGGAAAAGCTTACTACAGATCAGATAAACAACACTGACGAAACAGGGCTTTACTGGCGGTTTTACCAAATTGGACTCTGGCATGTGGAGGTGAGACTTCTGTGTCAGGAGTCAAGAAGGACAAGGAGTGGGTGACTCTTCTTTGGGTGGCCAATGCCTCAGGCACTCACAAGTTACCACTGACTTTCATCTATAAAGCTGCAAAGCTGAGATGTTTCAAAAATGTAAACATGAATAACCTTCCTGTGAGATACTTCACTCAGAAAAATGCCTGGATGGACAGCACAACGTTCAACACATGGTTTCGATCTTGTTTTCTTTTTGGCTGTCAAGAACCTCCCACCCCCAGTACGACTTGTCTGATCCAACTAATTGACCAGGGAATGTTGGAAGCATTGAGGAGGAGTCCTTGGAAGTTTTCTGACCCTTCGGATCCAATCTGAATGACCCAGTTCACGAGTCTGTTGGGTCTGTTAATTGCTGGGTAAGTAGCCAATGGAATAGCTCAACTAAGACCCTCAAGCAGAGTGCGGTTGCTGAGCCAGCATGTCCCTATTCACTCAAACTTCTTGCCAGCGACGAGTTCAGTTACGAATGGAGGAGCAGGCAGAGGAGACCTCTACCCAAATGAGGTAGGACTGTACTCCTCGGGGTACTGACCTGTCTCCCTCTCTTCTAGCCTCAGTTGTGGAGATACCCTAACTAGGTTGCGAAGCTCCCATTTATAGCAAGGTGTTTCCTTTGGGCTCCCACTTGTCTGCCACGAATGAGGACATGGTTTTGGGTCCTTCAGAGTTTTTGGTCGACGAGCATAGTCGCCAACGACTGGAAGCCCTAGCATTCAGGTCACCTCAGGAAACTTTTTCTGCTTGGTAAGGCTCTCAAGAGAGCACTTTGCAACTTTTTGGAAGCTCGTTGGAGCCCCTCCAGAATTTGGCTCGGAGTCTGAGGTCTGCTAGCCAGCTTAGTAGACATTGTGTTTCTGTGCCATCTGCACATGAGATTGCTGTAATTTTCATCTGCTGTTCTTGTGGCAACTAGTGACCAGGGACCTTTAGGTCCTGGTGCTGATGTCACAAGGTGTCCATCAACGTCTGTGGTAGCTGGAGGACTCCAATGTCATACAGGGGTTGTCCTGTTCTGGGATGGCCACTTTGCTTTCCACCAGTTCATGAGAATCCACTGAGTCCTGCTCAAAATCCAGGACTTGTGTGGCCCCACAATTGGCGTGGCAACGGTGTCTCCCCTTACCCTTCCATCCGCTGGTGGATCTTTTTTTGGAATTGCCTCTCCTCCCAGACCTGGTCTCATAGGACAAGGGCAGGGTGCGGCATTCAAGGATCCATCACCTTCACCTGACTGCCATTTTAGCTGAAAAAGTGTTTGTGCTATAGTTTATTATACATGACATGGAACATTTTATAAAGCATTTAGGTTTGGAAGCACTATGTTTTCCTGACCAAATTTTTGTCCCACTGAAAAGGTTTTCATTGTTACACTGCACTTTTCTACAGGAACATTTCACAACCGCAAGTTGAAAAAAAAAAAATTTGATTTGTAACACTTAGAAAGATTCTCAGCACATGCTACAGAATTTTAAGGAAACTGGGTTCCCTTGAAAATGAAAAAAAAAATGCAGGAGTCAGAAAGGTTTAAAATGGAATGGATGGATGTGTGGATGAAACTTTCATATTGTCTTGGCTTTCATTAACCGGAGGAAACCCTCCAGTTCAATCCAAGAGGAGCTGCTAAACTAATGGCTTAGGGAGAGCAATAACCCTGCCGTCTCCAAGCCATTACTGTTGTGATAGGTGCAACTCCCTCACCTCTGCTAAGATGTGGGTTGCCTTCTTTGGCCAAACCCTGAAGGCTTGTGACCAGGATTGGGAGGACCTCTTCTGCACACCCACCATTCCTCAGGAAACAAGAAAAAGGCTTAGACTTGAGTAGGGAATCACATCCAGCACCTTCAGGGACCAGAACCAGAGAAAACTGGAGGATGTGCTGTGGAACCTTGAACAAGTGGCCAGAGTACTCCTCCATCTCCATGGTGATCGCTGAAGTAATGATGTGGCAACAGCAGCTCCTGGAGGGTGATCAGTAGGTCCCAGCAGGAACATAATAGTCAGCTGCTCCTGGGTTGCTACCAGGCTAATGATCAATCAGTTTGCCAGTGTCGCAGTCAATTCGGTGATAGCTAGGTGGGAGAGCATGGTCTCCACAATAAGATCACCTTCCATAGAGTTGAAGTTGAGGATGTCACTCCCCTTCAGAGGACGTGACCTGTTCATGGGTCAATTCCAAGATGGGCATCAGGAAGAAGTTTTCAGGTGGGAGACGATTACTAAGGCAGACTTCCAGCCTCAGAAACCATCCATGTCCTGAGGAAAGGTCTGAAGTAACAGATCCTCCAGAGGCAGCAAAGGCAATAACAGAGGTCAACAGAAAGGTGGATTTAAATGCCGAGAATGCTGCAGAAGCTACAATAACAATAGCAAAAACTAGTGGCAAGGCTCCTCTGAACACGGCAGTGACAGTTTGACAACAACCAAGATGGATGACAACCAACCCACGATGGCTGGATCAGTGCTCTCTGCCTGACCCTAGTTGTGCCAACCTCATCCTGGAGGCTGCAGTGGTAGAGGAGGACTCAAGAATTTTGCTCTCCTATAGGCAAAGATAATGGTGAACCCTTGGGTCATCAATACCATCACAAATTACTACCAAGTATAATTTACTTGGTGCCATCTGCTGCAGATGGAGACAAATGCATGACAGGCCCTAAGGACAGCCATCAAAGAGAGCATTTGGAAGTGAAGATGTCTGCCTAGCTGGCCAAGCGGGCCATTGTTCTGGCTTTCTGAGAGGAGGGATCCCTCTTCTGGTCATCCTTTTTCTTAACTCCAAAAAGGTTGGGTCATTGAGATGCATCCTATATCTTAAGTCTGTAAACCAAAGTTTCTTCTGCCCCAAACACTTTAGGATGGAGACAAGGGCCATTACTCATTCAGCTCTAAAGGAAGGGCCCTAGGCAGCTAGCATCAATCTGAAAGACACATACTTGCAATACACCAGTCTCACATGTTGCTTTGTCCCTTCAACTACATGGGAACGAACAATGTCCGCAGAGGTGCTACTGTTCTGCCTCCCAACCTCTCCAAGGGTATTTACCAGGGTAGCAGCTTTGTTAGGATGCAAGGGATAACAATCTTTGTGTACCTGGATGATTGGCTAATTGTGGATCAGTCCAAGTCATTAGACAGACAGAGAAATTTAGTTCTCCTTAAATAGCTTAGATTGACTTGACTGGATTGTCAACCTAGCAAAGTCAGATTTCACCCCACCTCAGTATGTACCATTCCTTGGGGTAATTCTAGATTTCAATCCTTTCTGTCTCTGACTAGAGGGGAATGGATTAGGGATTAATGCTGGTGACATGTTAAGGAGGGACTCCTTAAATGGTGTTTGTGTGGCTCAAGGTCCTGTAGCTCCTTTCAAGCTTGATGGAGTTAGTAAAGCTGTGAAGACCTAGAATGCAACAATTACAAATTTGTCTTCTCAGGTTCTACAAACCAGAGACTGGGGACATGAGAACCCTTATTCCCTGCACGAGAGCTAATGGTGCAGCTCAGATGGTGGTACCAGACTGACAGCTGAACAAAGGGCAGAGGCTAAAGTCCATGTTGCCCATCAGAGTCGATGGCCAGGGATGCGTGCATGATGGGGTGAGGAGCTCTCTGGCAGGAACTGATGGTCACCGGGGAATGAATGGTTCACAGCCGAGAGGCTGCTACACATCAACCAACCAGAGGTCAAAGCAGATGAAAGAGGCCTGAAGACCTTCAAGTACCACCCAGGATTCACAGTCACAATCTTCTTGGACAACTCAATGACAGAGACTTGCATCAACAGACAAGGGCAACTCACTCACCCTTGCTCAACAGTGCAGTGACAGAACTCCTCCTGTAGGTAGCCTCCAAGGATATTCAATTCAGAGTGACTCATGAGGTTGGGAGAACACACGTCCTCCCAGATGCATTGTCAAGAGGGATATCCAATCTCAACGAATAGTTCCTATCTCAGCAGACACGAAACTCTCTCTTTCCAACTGTAGGTAGACCCCACCTGTTTGCAAAGAAATAGAATGTGCAACTGCCCTCATTTTGCATGAGAACATTCCATGTGGAAACAGGTGTGACAGTTCCTTTTTCCTTTATTTGGGATGACCTAGATACTTATGCCTGTTCCCCTCTCTGCCCTATTCACAAAGGTCTTCTGAAGATTGATCATTCTGGTGGATATCCAACATTCTGGTGGATATCCAAGTAATCCTTCCTAACAAGACCACAAGGAAGGGTGGGGCAAGCCCCCATGCTATCAAAGGCCTTCAGCTTCTTGCCTGGAGATTATTAAAAATATCTTAGCAAGGAGTGATTTGCGAAGGAAGTTGCTGCACTTGCCGCATAGTCTAAACGAGAATCAATGATTCACAGGTGTGATTCAAAACTGCAATCCTTTGCTGAATGGAAGCTCCCAACTGGGTTTCTCTTGCACCTACCTCTGACCGAGATCTTCCTTCAAACTTTGTAAAATGTCTTGACAATCAAGTCTCGACAATTCCTAACTTTAGGTCTGTGATTGCATCAGTCTACAAAGGGTTTCATGACAGCTCAACATTAGGCTCACATGATCAACTTCTCAGGGTCATGCTCAATGCCCGTCTGATTGTTGATTCCTTGCTGAAGGCAGGCAAGGAATCTATGCGATGGTAATGTCGTGTGTGTATGTGTGTGAGTATGTGCATGTGTATGTGATGCTTTGCTTGTAAACACGATATCTCAAGAAGGGTAACTCTGAGGGATTTTGTACTTGGCATGTGGACTGCCCATATGAAATAGAAGGTCCCAAAGGTCATTTGAGGTCACCAGAGGTCAGAATGTGAAAACCTTGTAAACACGATATCTCCGGAAGGGTAACTGTGACTGATGTCATACTTGGTGTGTTGGTTGGTCGGTCATTTGAGTAGATGGTCCCTATTGTTTTTGGTGAAGGTTAAAGGTCATTTGAGGTCACCAGGGGTCAAACTGTAAAAACTTTGTAAACACCCCATATTTCCAGAAGGGTAACTGTGACTGATGTCATACTTGATGTGTGAGTTGGTCATATTGAGTGGATGGTCCCTATTGTTTTTGGTGAAGGTCAAAGGTCATTTGAGGTCACCAGAGGTCAAACTGTAAAAACCTTGTAAACACAATACTGTATCTCCAGAAGGCTAACTGTGACTGATGTAGCACTTGGTGTGTATATTGGTCATATTAAGTAGGTGATCCCTATTGTTTGTGGTCAACGTCAAAGGTCATTTCCGTTCACCAGCAGTCAACCTGTAAAAACCTTGTAAACACAATATCTTAAAGGGTTGTTAATGTGGTTTTTCAAGAACAATAACCGTAGTTGATCTCATACGTGTCATGTGGATAATTCATGTTTGTTATAATATAACCATGTCACAAGGAATCATAAAAACTTTTGGCTTTCTGGTTAAATGCCTTGCACCTTGCTGGAGGTTATCCGAGGCTATCCTGTCCTTAGTATAACCATGAGCCTTTCCACGCAACCTCTCTGTGCAGCTTCTCTACTGAATCTGACAAAGAAGATGCTGTTCCTGATCGCAGCAACTTTTATTCATCGCTGGAGTTGCATTCATGCATTGTAAATCGACATGTCACTGTGTAGGTTCAAGACTCACAGGGTCATCTCATCCCTGACCTGGTCATTTGTTCCTAGAAATTAGACTTTGGTCTTTGTCTCTGGGATTTTTCATTTGTGAACTTAAGACCATCTCAGTGGTTATATCGAAGATAAATTCTAGTGTATATGCTTGTGATATTTTGATTTCTGTACATTTGATGCTGTTGTACGCTTGCTGTAATGTCAGGCACCTTTGCACACACCTAGGTTTTAAGGTAATAATGTTTTTGGTTCTGACTGCAGTCAGGAAGTTTTGTTCTTACCTTTTAAGGACTCGATTAGACGATGGGGAGTGTGGTGATGCTGCTCACCCCTCAACTCCATATTGCTTTGCTGGCACATCGTGTTAATGATGGCTTCATGGGAAGGAGGCACTAATTCACAGCGCATACTCCCTCACCTCATATAACCTATGCCTGGCAATTACGGAAGGGTGGTGGCCAGATACACACACATACACAAAATTGACAGATGCTAGACGATGGTCAATACGGTAATGCATGGATTATATGAGGTGAGTATGTCACTAGCGAATTCCCAAACCAGTAAGCCTGTACGGCATCAATACTGGTGTTAAAGTTTACCAGTACCCTAGGCATGGTAGATAGAAGTGCATTTGTTACGCTGAGATGTATAAGTAAGTGCAAGTAATGAAACCAGGAAAGTTTTGGGATGGCTCAAGGTAGCATGGGGTAACCCCTATTAATGGCTCCATTGACCTACACACTAGATGGGAAAGTAATGTGGTCTCTATAGCCTTGTAGAAGTTTTTAACAGGTAGAAGTATCACTCTTTGGAAAGTTGACACATTAAACGTTTGTGGCACTTTCAGTTTTCTCTCCCTTAGATGGTTATGTTTCAAAAATGTTCATTGAGTTTCTTCTTTTTTTTTATTTTGTAACAAATTTGAAGGAAACCATTACATGACAAAACTCCTTATTAGTCTCAGTAGTCATGCACTTATTCCTATGTTTACTGAAAATGTGAGAAATTGTAGTTTCATGAACAGGGCTGCCTATGCTTAGGCTAGAACCTTATGGTAAAAGTGTCTGATCACAGATTTGCAAGGGTGATTTTGATTGTTACCTGATCATTCTTGCTTCAGTTGTTTGTCAGATCTTCAGAATTTCTCAGTTGGACCATATATCAACAGTTTACAAGTATCACTCAACTGGTGTGACAAAATGTCACCTCGTGTAAAATTATAAGCCATCAAACTTTACATACCTTGTCCGGTGCGGCTAGTCAAACTTTGGCTCAAAAATATTGCTCTGACAACTAAAAGTCTTTTAAAATATCCAAATTCAATTCATGTGGCTTAAATATGGGTACATCACAGTGTTATGAGTGACTACTTTTAAAATAAAAGAAAATTAAGCTGTGAGTAACATTAATGTTAGTCAGGAAGTGCTAGTAAACCTTTAGCAGAATTGATTTCTGTGTATTGCCGACCATTCATTTCAGTGCTTGAGCATAACAACACTAGCCAGACCATTAGTCGAGCATATCTGAACTGGCTTATTCATATTACATTTCAAGTTGTGCTTCAGTTTTGTTTTAAGGTTGAGTTTTCATGAATAAATGCAATGGTTTGTTTTGAACTTGAGTTTTCATGAATAAATACATGTAAGAAGGACATAATATAAGGCTGTAAGTTGTTTTAAATATTTGTAGTACGTATCATATACGTTGTTCAGTTGAAAAATTAATGAACTTTATTGTCAGGCTGATATTTTTTCAGCTGTAAGAGATAGCAGTTACATGACTGAAAATCCTCTTACAAAGTGGTTTAGTTGATCAGTTCAGATTGCTGCCCATGCAGTCTCCATCAAAGGACCAAAATTGTCCGCAGAGACACAGGTACAGTACTGCTTGTTGCCAAATGTTGTCACAGGTTTTTGAATTGGATTCAATGCGTATGTTGGAATGGTTGGTCTCAACTGGAGTTTTATCAACTGAGTTCTGGTAAATTTAGAGCACACATGTACAGGCCACTACAGGACCCTAGAATTTAGCCCATTGTCATGAAAACTTACCCCATTTAAACTTCGTTAATTTTCGGCTGTAAAACGTTTGTTCCTTAAACATTTGTTCTGTAATGATGAAAATATCAGTGACGTTACACTGTGTGGTGTGTTATTATGTAGGGCAATCCTCATCTGTGCCTTACTTACACTACACCCTTCTCTTCCTCCCCGTTCTCTCTCTCTTGTCCTGGACTGGAATTAATCCTCCAGTCAGAGATTCAATTTGACGTGTACCTGTATACTTCAAAAGTCAGCTGTATCCACGTAATGCAATTGCACCATAGCTGTTGTGGTATTATCAAGAAAAGGGTCTCAAGGGGTACCAGAAATCGGGTATTTTTGGTGAGGTTCATAGGTCAGTAGAGGTGAAAAATATGAGAGCCTTGTAAGTACAATATCTTAATTATTCAAGTTTAGACTCCATACTTTATCTGTTGTACATTTCTTGATCACATTGAGTTCAAAATTCCTTGTTTTCAGCTCAAGTTAAAGGTCATTTGAGGTCACTAGATGTGAAGCAAAAATTCTACGTAATGCATTATCTTAATAATGCAAGAATACATTGATCTCATGTATTATATGTATATAAATCACATTGAAAACAACATCCCTATTGGTTGTGGTATGGGTGAAAGGTCAACTGTTGTCAGCAGAGGTCAAGTTGTAAACTTTGTAAACACAAAATCTCAAGAAGTAAGCTTGGGGTGATCTCATATATGCCACGCTGAGAAACCATGTTGAGTACAAAAACCATGTTTTTGTAAAGGCTATAGGTCAACAGAGGTCAAACTGTGAACACACTTACTGAGATCTCATATATGTTTTTTTTTCTTTCTTTTAAGTAATGTTTCTTGTTCAAGTAAAAGCTCATTTGTAGACAACAGAGATGACACTGTGAAACACTGAAAAGTTTGTAAACACATTATTGCAGCAAAACAAGTTTGAGGTCACAGTCTGGCAACCACATATCTTTGGAATGGAAGTTTGATTATGGAAGCTTGGACATAATGTGTCATATTTGGTGTATGCTAGAAGAATATTATCAGAAACTGTTGTCAGCAATCATGAATCAATCCAGATGCATTGACTCATATCACATACTGTGTTGTAATGAGGGGTATTTTGTTGAGAGAACAAAAAACTGATTCTAAGTAAACATTATCCCTTATGAAGGGAGCATGGATAGATCTCATATTTGTTTTGTAATGTCAGTGTGCTGCTTAGAAGAGCCCATTTTTGATTCCTTGCCGAAGGCAGAAGGAATCTATGCGATGGTGATGTCGTGTGTGTGTGTGTGTATGTGACACTTCTTGTAAACACGATATCTCAAGAAGGGTAACCATGACTGATGTCATACTTGGTTTGTGGGTTGGTCATATTGAGTAGATGATCCCTATTGTTTTTGGTGGAGGTCAAAGGTCATTTGGGGTCACTAGAGGTCAAAATGTGAAAACCTTGTAAACACGATATCTCAAGAACGGTAACTGTGACTGATGTCATACTTAGTGTGTGGGTTGTTCATATTGAGTAGATGATCCCTATTGTTTTTAGTGGAGGTCAAAGGTCATTTGAGGTCACCAGAGGTCAAAAAGTGAAAACCTTGTAAACACGATATCTCAAGAACGGTAACTGTGTCTGATGTCATACCTGGTGTGTGGGTTGGTCATATTTAGTAGATGATCTCTATTGTTTTTGGTGGCGGTCAAAGGTCATTGGAGGTCAACGGAGGTCAAACTGGAAAAGCCTTGTAAACATAATATCTCCAGAAGGGTAACTGTGACTGATGTCATACTTACTGTGTGGGTTGGTCATATGAAGTAGATGATCCCTATTGCTTTTGGTGGAGGTCAAAGGTCATCTGAGGTCACCAGAGGTCAAAATGTGAAAAGCTTTGTAAACATAGTATCTCCAGAAGGGTAACTGTGACTGATGTCATACTTACTGTGTGGGTTGGTCATATGAAGTGGATGATCCCTATTGCTTTTGGTGGAGGTCAAAGGTCATTTGAGGTCACCAGAGGTCAAAATGTGAAAACCTTGTAAACACGATATCTCAAGAACGGTAACTGTGACTGATGTCATACGTGGTGTGTGGGTTAGACATATTGAGTAGATGATCCCTATTGTTTTTGGTGGCAGTCAAAGGTCATTTGAGGTCAATGGAGGTCAAACTGGAAAAACCTTGTAAATGCAGTATCTGCAGAAGAGTAACTGTGACTGATGTCATACTTGGTGTGTGAGTTGGTCATATTGAGTAGATGATCCCTATTGTTTTTAGTGGAGGTCAAAGGTCATTTGAGGTCACCAGAGGTCAAAATGTGAAAACCTTGTAAACATGATATCTCAAGAACGGTAACTGCGACTGATGCCATACTTGGTGTGTTTGTTGGTCATATTGAGTAGATGATCCCTATTGTTTTTGGTGGAGGTAAAGGTCACTTGAGGTCACCCTGAGTCAAACTGTAAACACATTGTAAACACAGTATCTCTAGAAGGGTAAGTGTGACTGATGTCATACTTGGTGTGTGGGTTAGTCATATTAAGTAGATGACTCCTATTGTTTTTGTGGAGGTCAAAGGTCGTTTGAGGTCCCCTGAGGTGAAAATTTCCTAGCACATTATCTCCAGAAGAGTAATGTTGACTGATGTCATACTTGATGTGTAGGTTCCCCATACTGGGTAGGTGATCCCTATTGCTTTTAGTGGACGTCAAATGTCATTTGAGGTCACCAAAATAAGGTTATTTGGGTTAAAGGCTTATTAATGTGGTGTTTCAAGACCAGTAACTGCAGTTGATCTCATACTTGTCATGTGAATAATTCATGCTTGTTATAATATAACCATGTGTCAAGGAATCACAAAGCCTTTTGGTTTTCTGGTCTATAAATGTATTAATTACTGTGAATAGCTATAGGCTCCTATGTCTTATGTCACCAAAATGATGACCGACAATGCATTTTTGGTTTCGATGATAATCGTAACCTTTGTAATCATGCATACGTGTGTATGTGTGTGTGTATGTGTGTGTGTATGCATGTGTGTGTGTATGTCTGTGACGCCCTACCTTGTAAACACGATATCTCAAGAAGGGAAGCTTGACAGATCTCATATTTGGTATGTAGGTGTACCATATTTAGAAGAAGAACCCTATTCTTTTTGGTGGAGGTCAAAGGTCATTTGGGGTCAACAGGGGTCAAATTGTGAAAACCTTGTAAACACGATATCTCAAGAAGGAAAGCTTGGAGAGATCTCATATTTAGTATGTAGGTGTACCATATTAAGAAGCAGATCGCTATCATTTTTGGTGGAGGTCAAAGGTCATTTGGGGTCAACAGGGGTCAAATTGTGAAAACCTTGTAAACACGATATCTCAAGAAGCAAAGCTTGGACAAATCTCATATTTGGTACGTAGGTGTACCACATTGAGTAGAAGAATCCTATTGTTTTTGGTGGAGGTTAAAGGTCATCTGGGGTCAACAGGGGTCAAATTGTGAAGACTGTGTAAACACAATATTTCAAGAAGGGAAGCTTGGACAAATGTCATATTTAGTGCATTGGTGTACCACATTGAGTACAACATCCTTATTGATTCTGGTGGAGGTTAAAGGTCATTTGAGGTCAACAGGGGTCAGGTTGTGAAAACCTTGTAAACACACTATCTCAAGAAGGGAAGCTTGGACAGATGTCACAAGAAGTATGTAGGTGTATCTTGTAGAGTACAAGAACGCTATGTTTTTAATGGCGGTCAAGGGTCATTTGAGGTCAACAAGGGTCAAAGTGTGAAAACCTTGTAAATAAACAGGGACGATTTACTGGTATACGTGGGCATGGCATTGACACCTACACTTACAATAACAAAATTAACAGCTAACAATTGTACCAAACATAGCAGGTGTACCCGGAAAAATTGATAATTCATCGTAAAAGTAAAGCCGTGTGAAGAAACCAATTGATACCCCCCTCGCTTCTCAAGTTAGTCGATCAGAGAGTATGTAGCTGAACTGTACGTAATTGGAATAGTCCGTGATTGGGGGTTACGGAAAATTCCAAGACACCCTCTTCAAGTTGTGTACGCAAAAGCTGTGCACCTTGCACGGCACATGAACACAAATTAGCATTTTAGTAAAAAGAAAAAAACTTGGTGACAATGGAACATCAAAATAAGTAGCAATGTTTGTCAGACATAAAAACAAAAGCAAAGTACGAGACCGAGGAGTATCCGAAGTACCGTACACCTACCTAGAAAAACAGTTGAAAGGCCGATATGGCTACTTCCCACCATATTAGATACGTCAGAATAACAAAAAGAGGAGTGGACTGCATGCATGTTTCCATTTCGTTACTACAAATTGGAAAACATTCGTGTTGATGAAACACGGAGTAACATTTTCCCCGCAATTCGCGCCAAAACGAAAGCTCAGTTTTGTAAGTGGGGGGAAAAAATAGCTAAGTAATGTTTTCACCTACAGTTTTGAGCCCATCTCCGTATACCATCTCCCTACACTGCAGTCAGTTGCACACCTGTCTGTTTCGTTAACGTTGCATTGATTAGAATGATAGATTCGTCCCAAGTACATACTGCCCATCTAAGTAGCCAACACACGTACACATACAGTACATTGCATACGTACACATACAGTACATCGCGTACGCAAGGCGCAGTACGGCTGGAACAGGGAGTTGCTATTCCCTGGTCGGAATGAACGCTTACCCAACGTATATTTCAAAGACAACTTTCTGTTGATGCAAACTGCGAGTGTTATTAAGGTTTTAGACTCCCTAAAGTAAGAGATTTCAGTCACAAAAACTACCGTTGGATCACACACGCTGTTCGGTTGTCTGTGTACACTTTGTACTGTAGTTACTATCACAATCCTTAGGAAAACATCGTTTGTCGAACGTATCAAAAAAAATATCTCAATCGGTCAAAACTGCCAAAAACATTTGCATGGCATGTGCATAACACCCCAAACCAGCAATCCGCATCATTTTCACAAATTTGAATTCGAAGGTTTCCTTCTACGAGGTATTTTCGTTCAGGGTGACTTGGGACTTTTGCTGTAGCCTTACATATATACGTAATACTGAGATAGATCCTAGCCAACACATGTATCACTGGTGCCCTACACTTACTGTACAGGAACAGACTAGACTAAGATTTTCAAGTAAATTTTGACGCAAAACTGTTTGAAAATGTGCTTTGTGTTGCCTGGTATATTGCTAAGCTTATTTTGGGTCATCAGGAACAGGATGGCATATTTTACACCAAAACTTTGCACATTAAACTTAAAAAAGAGTGGAGAAAATTTCACCATATATTGAACAGTGTTACGACAAACCAACACATTTTCATAACTCCAACCAAATTTGAGACCAAGCTCTGCTCAATCATATTGGCTTATAGCCACAGGGGATGGGTAAATAATTTACCAGCACTTCTAAATGTAAACTTCCTAATATCTTCCATCCTCATCCCTCACCCACCGCCCCCCCCCCCCCCAATGTGTTTGGCACTTAATTTCTTCGAGTTAATGGTTGCATATTGTCACTCAGTGTATCTCGATTCCTCACAATTTTGAAAACAAATGCATACTTTTTCAGGCTTGTTACAGAATGTATCAGGTCTTAATTGATTGCAAAGTTAAAGTGATGAAGCGGATATTTTCTGCCATTTAGGTATGGAGCAGCCATGTATACTGATATATGCGTAGTGCTCCTACCGGCACAGCTTACTTGAAAACAGTTTGTTGCAAGAAGCTTGGACAAACTTCACATTTGGTTTGTGAGTGTGTCACATTGATTACCAGATTCCTGTTGATTTTGGTGGAGGTCACAGGTCATTTGCGGTCAACAGGGGGCAAATTGTGAGAATATTGGAAGCTTAATATTTCAAGAAGGAAAACTTATGGGCAGATCTCCTAATTAGACTGTAGGTTTATCTCATTGAATTTACAAAAATT
Source organism: Stichopus chloronotus (assembly GCA_021234535.1). NCBI lineage: Eukaryota > Metazoa > Echinodermata > Holothuroidea > Aspidochirotida > Stichopodidae > Stichopus > Stichopus chloronotus. Next base: position 16,125,104 of record CM037834.1, read on the forward strand.
TTCATTTTCTCTAGTGAAGGTCAAAGGTCATTTGCGGTCAACAGGGTCACAGTGTGGAATTCTTGTAAACATATTATCTCATGAAGGGAAACTTGTACAGATGTAGTATTCAATGTGTAGTTGTATCTCATTTAGCACAAGAACATTAGTCTTTAATAGAGATAGAAGGTTATATTCCATGTCAGCAAGCATCAAATTGTGAACATGGAGGTATGATCTCAAGAAAGGAAGCTTGTGCAGATCTCATATACTTCATATAAAGCATACGTAGCTCAATGTGACACATGCTAATGCTATTATATCAGATTCCGCAAAAATATTCTTAATCGGATCGTCGAAACTGCAATGCATTTCTGCATTCTGGTTGCAGATCTAGTTTTAATTTTTTAGTAATTTTCTTGTATGACATAAGCAAAGTCTGTAGACCAGTTGGAGGAATAAAAGTAACTTACATGAAGAACAGGTATAGATTGTTGACACCTTCAAGTTTGTGACTGATAGGATATGAAAATGCATATGGTTTGAAAGTGAAATGTAAGTATCTAGTGGAATACAATGTAGACCTATGAACACGTTTGACAAATCCCTGGTGTGGGAAATCAATACAGACATTGCAAAAGTACCATTATGACATGTGACACCCATGTGCAGGGTTAAACTTGATACTGTCATGAATTGTAATGAAATTTAACCATATAGGAGCACTACATTAGCTGTTACCCAGCTTGAGTTTGGTCAATTTATCCATTGTGATTTCAGTTCATGTAACGTGTACCATTGAGGTTTTAAATATAAAGGCCTATACCCAGCTGACAGGAGTTCTTGTGCTCAGTAGGGAAGTTAGATATTTTGTATTCCAGATTTCCAAAGTTATAAGCATGTTTAAAGTACTTATGCCAATGCTATACAGTATTACATAATTTTGTCCCTTGGATAATGAAAAACTGAACATTTTGTTTTGAATGTCTCATTTGTACCTCATACCCAGTGGCAGTACCAGGATCTTAGATTTGGGAGGACTGGAGGGCAAAAGAAACTGTTGGGAGGGCATAAATTCTGAGTGAAGCGTGAGCTTAGCGAGTGGGGTCCAGGTGTTTATCTTAGGACCCCTGGTGGTGTCCAGGCACAAAGCCCCAGTGGGGGTCCAGAGGACAAAGCCCCCGGAAGCTCTGAGGTTTTAGCATATCGCTGGGTAAAAAGTTAAAACTCAGGATAGGTATGTTTTTCTCCCAAGTGCATCATTATACGCAAAGATTCAAAAAAATTTGATTTGGCTATTTGTCTCCTCTAAGTTGACAAGATGAGAACTTAGGACTCCCTCATGAGATCATGGGCAAAGTTCTGGTGAAGATCTGTCAGGTTTTAGCATATATTTTTTTTTTCTGAGGAGGGAACATGTTTCAGGATAGTAAACTTCAAATATGAAAACTTGTAACCCCTTGTGGAGTTTAATGCAAAGTCTGTCTTTGGTCTAAGGGGCGAAGCCCCTGGAAACTCTGAGCTTTTGGGATATCTCTGGGTGAGAAATTAAGTCTCACGAACTTCCTAGAACAGAGAGATATATGGAAAATTATGAATAAACAGGTAATAGACACAGACATGCATGCATGTGTCAGGTCACTTAAGCTGAGTGGGGGGTGCAACTGGGAGACACATGTTCCTACTGTGCTGCCCCATTCCCCTTCATTGGTGCCACCACTGCTCATACCCACTGCTCTTCACACTTCATGCACTTCAACCCCAGCTTGTATAATAAATCTGAAATGTGCAATCTACATATTACCTCAGACCTGGGGAAGGTTTGCTATTGCTTTTGTTTCTTTTTTTTTCAGATCTCAATGTTGTTTTTTTTCTTTGAAGTCAAATTTGCAAGGCTCAGTGTCTATACTATACTTTGTTACTAGCCATAGTGTATGGATGCATAGACAGTAGTTGTACAAGGATGGTGTCCATATTTCTGAGCAAGTTACTGTTTAGATACGCATCCCCGGTTTTCTTGAATTGAAAGGTGACCTTCCTTTACCACAAAAGAGGGTTGTATGAACACACCAGATCATTTGGTTTTTTCACTGACGGAGCACAAAATGGGGATATAGGCCCTATGTGTATATATCAATTTCCACCACAACACAGCTTTCTATCGGAATGATGGCAGAAATTTTGTTTGTTCAGTGATAGAGGTGCGTGAGTAGAATACAGTAATATCGGATTTCACTTTCAAGAATGTGTTTTGTGGATGTATATTGCTGATCACTTTTAAAGGCTATCCAGAGTGTCAGTTTTAAATACTGCCCAGATGTTCCTGCAAAGGCCTACATGGAGGTGTACTGTTTTATGTTGCTTGTGTGTATAGTTTGCTGAACAGTGGTATTGTCCTGCAAATTGGTGTAGACTGTCATAACTTTGCAAAACAATTTCAGAACATGTGTACTCACCCATACTGATTATGTTTATTGCAATCATGATCAGCACATCTTAGACTGATTTTGCTGTTATTTTCATGTTTAATCAGAATTTTAAAAATTTGTTACTTCTGGGTATACATCTTCTTAAAGGGGAAAACAATCTTAAAGGTGTAATGGATGACTGACTGGACATGTCACGTTGAACTAATTTGTACAACAAAAAAAATTGTATAGCAGTCGTAGCCACTTATATTCCCAACAGAGGTGAGTAAATATCCAATGACTTTTTTTTGTGCAAGGACCTAGAGTAATATCTATATAGTGGTGAGTGTTATTCCTCTCACGGTACAGTATGACAAAAGTCTTAATTAAGCATACATCAATTTTAACCTTGTATGAAACTGTCAAATGTTTTTCATGATCATCTTCAAAATATCTGTGAATCGTGATTGATTTAAGGTTGACCCCAGATAAAAGTGTAGGTGTATGTGTTTGCTTTGACAGTGGTCTAGCTCTAAACCCATACAACCAAAGCAAGATTGGAGAAATTCACCCTCAGTGTGATAATCCAAATCCTGAACACTACAGATTCACTTCAAGGACAGTCCATCCAGAGCGGACTTGGCCTTAGAGGGCATGGTGCTGGAATTTGTTTTCAAGGACATTTAGAGCAAGGCTAAATGTTTGCATTAGTGAAGTAAGGGGTTAGTATTGTAGTCACTCGTGAATATTCATACCAGGGAGTTGTGGGGATTACTCTAAAAAATGTTCAAGGGGATTGGGGGGTTGGCATGAAGTATTGATGTAAAGATTTGATGTTAGGCTATTCAGATAGGCTGGCTATCCCAGTGAATATCCATCCTTACATAATTAAAAGTGCCACCCCTGACCTGCCAATTAGGGCACAAAGAAATGTAGGTCTAAGAGCATAATTGACTTGACAGCAACAAAAACTTTGTCCAAACATTTGTTTGGAACATGGTATGGAACTTGATGAAATCATGTCAATGGTTAATGAGTATTTCATTTCAGTTCATGCAATTTAATGAAAAAATAAATGGGGACATTTATTAGAGGGGTCGTTGTCTAATAGCATGACTGAGTTGACATCGACAGAAGCTTAAGCTTTGCCAGACTTTGCCCCGTGTGGGGTCCAGGGGGCAGTACATATAACCTACACATTACGTACTATGATCTGACAATTGTGTGTGTTCATATCTGGTTGCCGTCCTTCCGTAATTGCCAGCACAAATCTCATCGATCTCTTTATCTCTCTTAAATCAAGTACAAAATCGCCCAAAACTTATCCCCATTTGGAGTCTTTAGACTGCCATAACATTGCCCTTTGTGGAGTGATTTCTTTTGTCCCCATGTCATTTGCAAGAGTTTTTTTTTTTGGACATTTGTAAATTTTAATCTTCATTTATTTGAGTAAATTGGATTAAACATACTGGAAATAAACTAGAAATAACTTTCACAAACTTCGCAGGAACGGTCTTGGAAATGGTGCTGCAGTACTTTTTTTTATGGAAAAATGTTCTTGGTAACATTGGAAGTCATTTGCAGTTTTCTCTAAAAGCTTTCAAATCCAGTAACATCACATGGGTTGTTTGCATGGGGGTGTAGATACTCAATGTGCATCCAGATATATGGCTAGAATTGTACTGGTAGGGGCCTGGTGCATGAATGGGGCTCTTCAGTTAGAGCATATAATTTAAATGGCATATAATTTAAAAGACAGTTTCAATGTGATATGGAAATGCAGTATGCCTACACGCACTACAGTAGGGCACTCGGAATTCTGGACAAGTGAGGGTGAGGTTGGAATTTGCTGAGATTTGTAGAAAGTCAATCTTTATAGTGAAGTGACACCATTGTTGGCTTGGAGGATGCCAAAAATATTTGGACAAAAAAACCCTTAGGTTACCAAAAATCATCTTCACAGGCTCAGCAACGTATGTCCAGGGTATGATTCTGTCTGGTACTTACTTGGATGGAAATCCTCCTGATTTACTTCACTCCTCACTTACCTGTTTCAGCACAGCAAAGGATGTCAGAATGGGAAGGAGGGCACCAGGGTTGGAAAATCTTGCAAACTTTGCGAACCTGGTTTGCAGAAAATCCGCAACGCTCAGGGGAAATCCTGCATATCGGGACACATTTTTTATAACGAAAAAAAAAAACGGGGAAAAAACCGGGAAATCTTCAGAGAAACAGAATAAATGAGGCCGAACAGGGAAAATGTTGTTAAACAAATATTTAAAAGAAGCTCTGTTGATCGTTATTGCTTATGATACTCACATAGGCAAATAGCGCAGGTTACCTCTATGCCTAACCACCATCTCCAGTATATCCACAACGACCATACAAGTTACCAGGAATTATGCTTACTTTTAGGGACACTTCAGCCGCCCTACATACCTTATGAACCCCATTGCCCACTGATGATTCGCGCATAGCTCGTGCACAATTTCATCTCTGTCGGTTTTAGCGTTTTTTTGGGGGGGCGTTGTTTCTGAACTAAGGGCAATGGATTCAGTGTGCAATTAATGAGAACGGAGTGCTTTGATAGGTACATACACAGCATACATACAGTGCATAGCGGCGCAAACAGACCCACGTGGCATGGCTTGACCTTTGTACCTTCTTTACGTTTACAGTCTTACACCCAGATGCAATGGTAGCGCCAAAGACCTTTCTGGAAAACATAACGTCACATGCAGTAAAAAAATTACCTCAATTAAACCATTTTGAAATATGGGGGAGTTTTATTTTTAACTTTTTTTTGGTGCAAATTTCTACTGCCTGTTAATGGTCACATTTATCACGGATAAAAAAGTTCGGTACAAATGTCGTAGCTGCAACAGGTGGCTAAATTTGAGAATTATGAATGCAATAAATGTCACAGGTGTTTTGTGTGAGTTTAGACTGGGTTTAACGTCCAGACACCAAACTACAAGCCATCAAGTAAATGAAAATTGTCTGCACTGAAAGGGTAAAAGCATAAACAGAAATGAATGTTTCGAAAAGTGAAGGGAGCCAACCAAAAAGCGACTGAAGGGGAAGGGAATATCCGCGGCGCTATATTTGTGAATGCAAAGAAATTGCAGCCTATAAATTTAATGTTTGAATAAACTGTGAGATGAGCTATTTTATGTAAGATACAGACATTACCATTTTGGGACAGGTGTTGACATTTGTGCAGTTAAAAACTTTTCGTGGAAACATGCCAGGATTTTCCTAAGTCAAACACGCAGATCTGTTTGTAAGTAGGATGCAGCTTGTAGTTGATGACAGTACAGTGGTGTATGATTCTGTGCAACGTTACCACAAGAAAGTTTCATTTTATTATTTGCCACGGGACTGATGTATAGCTTTTTAGTGAAGAATGCCACAATGGAGACATTTATTCTAGGCCAATTGCATATCTATATAGCGTAATATCGGGCTCAAGTTTCACTCATTGCTAACATTTTGTAAGTGACAGTACTTCACATTTTAAAGGGTACCGTATATTGCAACATCGCAAACAGCCTAACGTTTAGCTTTCGTGATTGATTTTTCAAAGATTTTACGAGTTTCCAGTCACATCTTTTGTTCTCAGCTGCACAATTGTACCTCTTCAATGTGCTAGGAACCCTAATCTTGCGGGGGCTTTGCCCCCTGAACTTCCACAAGGGATTCCATCCCTACACAAATGTCAGCGGGAAATCGGTAGATTTTCTATCGTGTTCGCGGGAAATTTAGCAAGGTTTCCCAACTTAGAGGGCGCTAGTCTCGAATGTGTCCGGACTGTGAAAGATTTCAGTCACAAAAACCATCGTTGGATCTCACAAGTTGTGATGTTGTCTGTGTACACTTTGTATTGTACTATAGTTACTATCACCTGTTCAGGAAAGTATAGGATCGAACATCGAAAGTATCAAATTCCTCAATAGGTCAAAACTGGCAAAAACATTTACATGTCATGTGGAAAAGACCCCAAACTAGCTATCCGCATTATTTTAGCAAACTTTAATTCGAAGGTTTTCTCTTATGAGATATTTTCATCCAGATTGACTTTGGACTTTCTCTGTAGCCTATAACATACACACTGTGATAGAGCCTCCAGAGCCAATATGTGTACCTGATGTCTAACTGTGCCTTACACTTACAGTAGAGGAGCAGACTAGACTAAGATTTTGGAGTAAATTTTGATGCAAACTGTTTGAAAACGTGCTTCATGTTGTCTTATATATTGCTAAGCTTATATTGTGTCATCAGGAACAGAATGGCATATTTTACACGAAAACCTTGTACATTCAACTTAAAAATGGTGTGGAGAGTATTTCACCACATATGACAGTGTTACAACAAACCAACAACTCATGCATTTGAGACCAAGCTCAATCCTATTGGCTCATAGTCACAGGGGATGGGTAAAAGAATCACGGCATTCCAAAATGTTCTACTTTAAACGTCCTTATATCTTCCATCCTCACCACCCTCCCCCATCCCTTTCATGTGTTTGGTACTGACCACCTAATTTGCTCAAGTTAATGGTTGCATATTGTCACTTGGATCTGGATCCCTCACTATTTTGGTTAAAAAAAAAACAACAACTAATGCATTCTTTTTCAGGGTTGTTTACAGAGTGTTTCAGATCTTACAGTAATTGATGACAATAGTTATCAGTGGATATTTTCTTGCCATTGATGGTGGCATGTAAGAATAATCATTAGTAAAGATGAAGTGGTAAAATTTACTTCAGTCAATGTAAAACTATTTAACTTATGCATTTTTATTGCTGTAGCTATTTTTCTTAGTCCAGAGGGCTGCGTGTGGTTAACAACATTTAACATAGACATCTGTGTACAGGGAACATATCTGTGCGACAACCAGATGGAATGCGTAATTAATGCAGTAAGCAGTGATTTCATGAAATTTCAAGTTACTGCTGCTGTGGGTATATACCAAGTAGTGCTACAGGAAGTTAGGAACATTGCAGTGAGTAGGATATCGGGGATGAATGTTAATGTAACGTTTACGCCTACTCAGAGACAGAGTACACACATGAAGCTACAACACATTCGTAGACATTTTTTGTAAATTTATTCTCATTTAAAGATCTTGGAGAAATTAACACTATTTACTCCGATATTTGCATGCACTGTACATAATTCCTAGATTGTAGGTGTATCTCATTGAGTATTCAAAGTTCCATTGTCTTTGGTGAAGGTCAAAGTTAATTTACAGTCAACAGGGTTACAGTATGGAATTCTTGTGAACATGCTATTCCAAGAAGGGAAGCTACGACAGATGTCATATTCAATAATTAGTTGTACCTCATTGAGCACAAGAACTAATTGGTCTTTAACGGAGGTAAAAGGTCATTCAATGTCAACAAGGTTCAAATTGTGAACGTGTACTGTAGATATAATCTCAAGAAAGGAGGCTTGTGCCGATCTCATATTTCATGTAAAGCATATGTAGCGTAATGTAACACATACTAATGCTATTGTATCAGATTCAGAAAAAAATTCTCGTAAACAGATCATCGAAACCACAATGTATTTCTGCATTCTGGTTTAATGAGTGTGATGGTGGAGAGAATGTATTTGTGAAAGCCACATGTCCACACCCCACAACTCCACTCATATTTCGTATGAGGTCAGCAGTGGTAAACTGTGAAAACATTGTAATTATGGTACTCAAAGAATTTAAGGTTGTTTGAACCTTAAACTTGGCTCTTATATTTATTTAGCCCTTTCTAATTAGAGTATCCCTGTCCACATCTTTGAGGCCAATTACATTTTACAGTCCAAATGTTTTTCAGACTGTGAAAGTTGGTCTAGGTCTTTCCTGTTCTGTCAGCTCAGCAATGCAGTATGCTGGAAATTCAACCAACGCAGCGAACTCAAGAACACTTCCGGGTTCTTCTGAGATGATCAATGTACAATTTGGAGATGATTATACCTGTCCTGTGGCAAATAGTGAACAGATAATAGAGCTAGAATGTTCACTGTGCACAGTGAATGATCATTCGAAGCTGTATTGTTGATTAACTAGGGGTCATGTGACACAGAGTTGTGCATATACAGGACATTTGTATGTATCTGTCTTACGCAGTAGCATGTAGTTAATACAGGTCTGATACGTCGTACACAATATACTGTAAAAGTGCAAAATGATAAGAAAAGAGAAACAGTTTGCTGGTTAGTTGTAGATGCTACTAAAATGACATTTACTGTAGATCTACGGATAATTTGTTATACATATACAAAGAAGAACTTACTGCATGGTTGGGTATGAGAATGCATTTGTGTAGTTTATTACTTGTACCCCTGTTCATTACATCTAGATTGTAACATCAATGTAGCCTGAGTAACACTGGCACACAAGTTGTTATGGTGTATGTTATGCAGTATATGCTCAGCTATTGGTTCCCCTGCAATTGCCCCCTAGACAAGTTCCAACTGACAACTCCCACCCAGGCAACTTGCCTTGGACAATTTCCACCTGCTCCTTGACTGTTTTCATGAAGGATTTGTCAGGGGAGAGTTGTCCAAGGGAGAATTCTCCAGGTTGGGACTGGTCTGGGTTGAAATTGTCAGGGGTTTTCCAGGTTGTCCGAGGTGGAATTTTCTGGGGAAATTGGGTGGGAATTGTCCAAGGAGAAGTTGTCTGGTCAAAGGGATAAATAGTGGTAAACAATGGCTGAAGTTAACATCAGTCCAGCCATGCTTGGAAAAAGTGTAAATTTCCCGGGAGTCTAATTACAGTATAGTTGGATTTCCAAGCAAACCTAACATGGCGCTGTATGCGTCATTGCATCGCAAAGCGATTGCCATGCCAGCATGGGGTCTAGGGGCCTACTATAGGGCCCCTTGTGGGTCCAGGCATGATCCTGATGGGGGTCCAGGGGGCAAAGCCCACAGAAACTCTGCAATTTTAGCATTTTTGGACGTGTCCGAACCATTTGAAATCTATGCTAAATTTCAACTAAGTTGAAAAATGTATATTGTATCTGGTGAAAACACAACAGTTGGATTGAAAAAAATGTATTGATATTGCTTCAAAATAAAAATGTTCTATAGAATGTTGCACATGTCATGTAGAGTAAACTGTATTACATACATCTTTGAAGTTGAAATGTCCCTAAAAGTCTCGTGAAAAGAATCAGGTAAGATCTTGTACAGCTTTCCAAAAATTTTAAGTAATGGTATCCTAACGTAGTGGGTGTCTATTGAGTAGCCAACCTTTGCAATTCATATTTCCGTATTACAGGGAACAAACAACTTTTTAGCTCACACACCAAGTGTGTGAGGTATTAGAATGAGGCTGATGTCGTCGCTGATGTTTTCAAAAGCCTTCTCTTTCTTCATTTTTTGAGATATTTGTCAGAAATTTGTTCAGTGTGTTTTTTGGGATAGAAGTATTTTTTTCCACCTAATTACATTTCGACTGGCGTAATTTATAGGAGAGTTGCAATATAATTTTTGGAGGAAAATCAGGTTTTTGGTTGCTCTTTTGCACACAGCACTCTAACTGAATGGGTTTAGCTGTAGAGCTATTCTGTGGTCACTCTAGTAAACAATAACCAAATTTTAAGGTTGGTCTGGCCAGCCTATCTGCTCTGTGGGTCATCAAGTCCAACTGAACTATCACCTATCACAAATTAGTTAGTAAAGCATGTGGCTGAGTGATCATTGTAAACTCTAAAGACAGGTTGGTAAACAGAGTTGATTTGTTGCATTATCAACACTGCAGTGTTTTTTTTTACAAACCATGTACATTCTTATTTTACAACCATTGCAAAAATCTAGTCCAGCACATATTTCAGTTCAGATCTAGCCAAAGTCAGCTCTGACAGGATCTGAACATTATTCATTGCATCCTTGCATATCACACAGTGGAAAGGAGTTTTCACCTTCTCTACAGACCATAGTTGGTACACCTAATGCCACTTTTCAACATCACATGTCAAACTTAATATACTACACTGGCATATGACAATGTCATAGGCTTGATAGTGTGTCAACTAGATACTTTTTGTATGTAACATTTTGTCACCTTCCAAGAACTGTACTTTCATTTTGCAATGCTGCAAACAAAGATTACCTCCACTTAGTTTAGTGACTGCCATAAGTTTCAACAACCCTATGTTGCAACACAATATATTTTGACATGTGCACTTAAATTCCAACAGCAGCGGCTGATCAATGCGTCATTACTGTTCAGAGCATCATAGCTTGGACCCAAAATGGTGCCTGATGTAATGAATGTGTTGTAACATATGAGTGTCAGAACATGGGGTGTGGGAACAAAAGTGTGTCAGAACATTGGGCTGTAACCCTCAGTTCAATTGTGTGAGCTACAGCTGCATTGCTGCGCTAGTTGTAAGTTGCAGGCTTCAGAGTTTTTCAAGGAACATGTTTATGTTCCATGTTCCATATAATACCATAAAAACAAAAACAAAGCGAGAGAATTAGGAACATTCCATAACACCATATACCTATCTGGATAAACAGTTGCAAGACCGATGTGGCTAATGATGCATGTACTTTCCATCACGTAAGGTAAATGAAAACAACCAAATGACAAGTGGATTACATGTACTTTTTCGTCACTTTTTCAATTGGAAACATGCTTGTTGGTAGAAAAATAAAGTTACACCTTTCCCATAATTCCCACAAAAGAAACCTCATTGATAAAAGGGGGGGGGGGGGGGAATGAGGCTTTTACCGACAGTTTTTAGCCCATTTGCTTATAGTTTTTGATTCTGCCCCGTGCTGCTTCCAATTCATCCTTCACATATGTCATGTTAACGTTGCAAAGTTCTGTTGCAAGTACATACAGTACAGGCTCTTTGCCTGTGTATGGAAGTATGCACAAGACTAATCAGGGATCTGTTACTTTAAATAACAGTTCTCTGGATTGATTTGCGTAGCGTTCTGAGTTTTGAATGATTGTTGAATGAAGAAAAACATCGGGTAAAAACATTTTCAGAAGCTGCAAAAGGGATTTTTCTATTTCTTGGTCCTTTGCAGGATTTTCACGGGGTGGAAGAAGAAGGTCTTTTTTTTTTTCTTTTTTGTTATGATTGTATTTTTTCGCTGTTGCGCGGATTTCCCGACTCAAAATTTGCCAGGACGGAGCCTCCCAGCTTCCTGACTTTTTCCAGCCCTGAGTCGAGCATCATTGGAGGCCAGGGTCTTATGTTGTACTCATGTTTGGCGGGGATTGGGAAGGGATCGATGAGGGGCTCTGACTGACAAACGTTATCAACACCAGGGCAGTCATGTGAGATAATCATGTATAATGCATATTGAAATCTATTCATCTATGAAGGAAATAATCGCTGTATAAACAATTAATTGCAGGATTCTTCTGCATGGCTAAACTTTTAAGTATTATGCACAGTGTGTTTGTACCAGTGATAGGGTGGACTTACTAAATTTGTAACAGTTTACAGTAATCCTTGTATAACTACTCTGTTTTGGGGGTACTGTGCATAGAATGGCCATACACCTAGCATTACTATTGCACAAATCTTTTCTATGCTCTTGAAGAAAGAAAAAGGAGACAAAAAGAAATGGGGAGGGCCATGCACAACTGTTGGCCAACTTAAAGAAGGATAACTTACACCTTTAATGTCTACCCCTAACTGTAAAGAGAGGAAACACCCTCCTTGGATTAATAGAACTTATTACTTTCACATTGCCTTTTACAGTACATACTCCCTGACTTTATATGAAAGTGAAACTTAAATGGTTCATCATCCTTATGTGGTGTAGAGAGGGTAATATGAATAGTATAGTGTAACTCTAGGAACACACGCAGCCAAAGCAGGCTATATGGGTTCAGGCACATAAAGAAAAAAATGGACAGGAATATGTCAGATTTTCAAGAACCAGCAGGAATATTTCTAGATTCAGGTATTATCACTGTTGCTGATTACTGTAGCTTCACTGCTTTTATTTTGACGCTTTAGTGGGTAAATTGTTACATACACTGGCGGATTACAAGTGTATGTTGTTTGTTAGTATGTTGTTTGTTACCACAACAACAGGTTTGGTGAGTATTTACACTATACTCCAACAGAGACTTAACTGTATCTATCATTGGCAATTAACTGTGTATAAATATGATGTACTAGTTTCACTGTACAGTAGCTACCTGTATGCATCATATAGCCAACTAACTCTGGTAGCTTCATTTCAAATTAGGCTTTCCTGAAACTGTCTAATTTTCTAGAATTATAAACAGGAATTTTCTAATTGAGGTAAAAGGTCATGGGAATGTGGCAGCTCTATCTCAAGAGTTAGTTGTCGTGCAAAAACTGTGTTAAAGCGCTGCACACCATAAGTGTGGGTTCCGTCATAGAATTGTAAAAGTATTTCAGTGATGAAGTGTTTACTAAAATAGTTTCTTCTTTTGGACTGTGATGGATGGTTTGCATTATGAATTGTAAGTTTTTCCCAAAGTGATTGTTTGTATTTTTGTAGGAATCGTTAAAGGACTTATGTACTATATTATTGGAGGTGTTTCACAGTTTAAAGATCATTATTAATGCATTCACCCCCTTGCAGAACTAAACTTTAGTAAGAATATGTCCACACTTAAAGAGAAATCCCACACTTAAAGAGAAATAGGGCGTTAAGAGTACACCAACATGACATACAAAAGAAAATAGTGGTATTATTGTTAAATCATTCAGTGTCATCAATAAACATCTACCAAAGCTTCATCTCCTTGTAACATTATGCATGTGATGAGTAATGGAAGGTGCATCATTTGAATTTTGAAAAGTTTGGGTGAACAAATTAGTGTTGAGTAAGGAACAACTGAATTTCTATCTGTAAGAAGCTTATTTCTTGGAAAGAAGGCTACTGTCCTTCCTTATTTGAAAAATATATCATTCTATGTCCACAAACATTGGTTTCAAAAATATGGATGTTTTCTTAAAAACAAACGCCCTATTTCCCTTTAAAAGTTTTCAAAGGTGACATGAAATGTAGTCTAGGCTTAGAAGTGTTATGTTACAAAAAGTTATGAGAAACTTTTTGAATGTGGGGCCCAGTTTGAATGGAATCATTTCAAATTCACAGCATGTACTCCCTCACCTCATATAACCTATGCATATCCGTATGGACTATGGTCTAGCATCTGGTAATTTTATGTGTGTGTATCTGGCCACCGCCCTCCCGTAATTGCCAGCCTTTCGGTCTGACAGCGAAGTTCTCAGCTGTGATTTGCATCTGTGGCTATCTACCCTTTTGTCATCGAATTATCAAGTTATCTGTCGATATGTGTGTGATCCTCATCCCTTTCCATCTTCTGGACCCTTTTTGGATGAGCATCCTTTTTATTGGTTCTTTGCGTCAGCAAAGGAACCTATGCAGTCAGGTTGGCGTGTGTGTGTGCATGTGTGTGTGTGCATCTGTGACACTTGCTTAGGTACGCTCTAACACAACAGGGGAAGTCAGATGAAAGTCAAACTTGGTATGTAGGTTTGCCATATTAAGGTGTGCCCTATTGTTTTTGCTGGAGGTCAAAGGTCATCTGGGGGAAGTGGGGGCAAAAGTCTGTTTTGCTTGGGTACGCTGTAGCTCAGTAGGGGAATGTCAGATGAAAGTCAAACTTGGTATGTAGGTTTGCCATATTGAGAAGGTGTGCCCTATTGTTTTTGGTGGAAGTCAAAGGTCATCTGGGGGAACTGGGGGCAAAAGTCTGAAAATCTTGATATGCTATGGATGCTCATATGTTCCATCAGTCCCCTTCCAGTGCATCATGGAAGTACTGCTTGAGTTAGCAGTTTCTTGATCAAATGTAAAAGCAGCAGTGCTTTTTGCAGTACTGTAGGTGGTCACACCAGACAAGTTTTGGCTGGATCAGTTTACCTTCTCGTGCCTGAGTGCTAATGTGGGCATTCATGTGTCTTTTCCATTAGTGAGGTGGGCAGGTAACAATCAAAGAAAATAAGTCAGTTGGTGTTCTCACCAGTTTAAACTAGACTCCAGGAGTTCCCTCCAGGGCATGCTATCAGTTTGATGGACTTAAAAGGGGCATAGATGTGATAAGCCTTATTGTAATTCGCAGAGCCCCTTCTTGAAATGAGAGATTCACAGCTGTTTGTGTTTTGTAAAATGAATGGGATATTGCTGTATATTTCAGAAATCAACATCTTCAATTCATTGCACTAATTGAAATGGCCTTTTTTGATTCCTTGCCGTAGGCAGGGGAATCTATGCAGTCCTGATGTCGTGTGTGTGTATGTATGTGTGTGTGTATGTGTGTGTGACGGTTGCTCGCAAACACTCTATCTCAAGAAGGGTAACTCTGAGTAATTTCATTTTTGGCATGTAGGTTGCCCATGTTGAGTAGATGATCCCTATTGTTTTTGGTGTCCAATCTTGCATATTAATGAGGTTATGGGGTAAAACATAAAAAATGTTAAAACTGCCATAGTTCCTTATCTGTGGGTCAGATTTGTTTTAAACTTGATAAGGTTGTCTGTTATTAACAGGTTCACGACCCTGTGAAATTTAATGCTTATCAATATAGAGGAAGGGATAATTTTTCACTATAAAACAATAATAGCCTAAACACCATTATTGTGGTTATTATAAACTACCGTACAAATTCATATGGGTCTTCATTGTGCAATTTCAGTTTTGGTTCTGTCGCACACAGTTAACTCAATGGGATTGCTCCCTACAGTACTGCATTTGTAACTTAGTGAGTAACTTCTAGTGTGAAGGGCCTGGATAAGTTGTCCAGAGAGATAGTCTTGGTATGGGGGGGGGGGGGTCATGGGGTCACATAGATGGAATGTTAATGGGTTTATAAAAAAAAATGAGGAAAATAAAATACCACCTGTTCTGTCATTTATTTGGATAATATCAATATCCAGAGGAACAGCTGGTAGCAGAACAAGGTTTCTTAACAATCAAATTGGAGTGCTTTCAATCCTATTTCACAATGTCAGAAAGGATGGGGGAAGCAAAAATATTGAGGAGGAATCATAACTTACGAGGACTTTGAGTGTGTTAAAAGCTGCTTGTAACAAGGAAGAAATTATCGCAGAGTCGATAAAGGAAAATTTGCAAAAGGCAATGGAAGAGGTTTATGCTGATCTGGCTGGGTTGTTGTCTGATGAAGCATTTGAGCAAGCAGAAAGCTGGATGTTGGAATGCCAAAAGCATTAAACTGAGGAGAGGGAGGAAGCATTGAAAAAGTTGAAGGAGGAAATTGAGTTTCAAATTAGCGTTGGAATTACCTAAGGCAGAAATTCCACCATACGATGGAGACCCAAGAACATTCTGGTCCTTTATGAAGAATTTTGAGGTAAATATGGCAGACAAGCTGAGTTCAGATGAGGTAAGGTTGAGTTATTTGATTTAACTAACAACAGGCAAGACTAGAAGCAGCATTGATTACTGTGTGTTTCTTGGAGCTCAGAGATAATGTTGACTGATGTCATACTCATACTGTACTTGATGTGTGGATTGTATGGCCTGGGTAGGTGATCCCTATTGCTTTTGGTGGATGTCAAATGTTGCGGTAATTTTAGGTCACCAAAATAAAGGTCATTTTGGGTTAAAGGCTTGTGGTGTATCAAGAAAAATAACTGCAGTTGATCTTATACTTGTCATGTGAATAATTCATGTTTGTTGTAATATAACCATGTAGCAAGGAATCACAAAGCCTTTTGGCTTTCTGGTTGATATTTATGAACTCCGGCATATCATTTTACAGTATGTATATTTCAAGTTCAAGGAACCATAGTGCACATAGGCTGTTGTGAAATCATGCAAAATACTTCTTCTCTTACAGATTGTATGTAACACTGTTAATGGTTGGTCACGTTAGTGCTATGGAAGTGGTTCCATGTTGGTGCATGTTTGTCATGTTTGGGGTCCAATGTCTAAAATTGGCCATTTTATAAAAGCATGAAATATGTTTCCGTCTCTACAGATTTTATGTTACAGTGAGGTTTCGTGGTCAGAAATGGGCCATATGGGCTATTGTACAAAATAATGCAATAAGTTCCCTTTTACTGCATAATTTACATTATACTCTCCATCTGTGCAAGGAACCACAGTGCCCTTGGGCTCTTGTTTCGTGTCTTTTTCACTTTTTTTTCGACACGTGTGTGTCGGGTCTTGGCTAGGCCTCAGACCCTCCATTGTAGTTATGTTACGTTTGTTACGTGGTTCGTTAGTACGTATGTAACTGTGTTATGCTTCTTTTTTGCTACTTCCTGTGTATCTCATATTCTCTTCTAGTGTGGCTTTGGGGGACCATTTTTCACGGCTGTCTTTAGCCTTTTGCTGTGCCACGTAGCCTGGCGTAAGAATTTGATCCTTTGCGCAGGCTTCAGGCCTACAGGTGTGCTTGATAGGCTGCTTCGTGCAGGGTTTAGTTCCCACTTGAACTTGTCTTTTTATTGATTCCTTGCCGCAGGCAAAAGGAATCTATGCAGTCTTGATGTCGTGTGTATGCGTGTGTGTGGGTGTATGTGCGTGTGTGTGATGCTTGTTGTAAACACAATATCTCAAGAAGGGTAACCATGGCTGATCTCATACTTGCTTCGTGGGTTGGTCATAGTTAGTAGATGATATCTATTGTTTTTGGTGGAGGTCAAAGGTCATTTGAGGTCACCAGAGGTCAACTTGTGAAGACCTTTTAAACACCATATCTCAAGAACAGTAACTGTGACTGATGTCATACTTGATGTGTGGGTTGGTCATATTAAGTAGATGATCCCTATTGTTTCTGATGGAGGTCAAAGGTCATTTGAGGTCACCAGAGATCAAAATGTGAAAACCTTGTAAACACAGTATCTCCAGAACAGTAACTATGACTGATGTTATACTAGGTGTGTGGGTTGGTCATATTGAGTAGATGATCCATATCATTTTTTGTGGAGATCAAAGGTCATTTGAGGTCACCAGAGGTCAAACTGTAAAAACCTTGTAAACACAATATCTCCTGAAGAGTAACTGTGACTGATGTCATACTTAGCCTGTGGGTTGTTCATATTGCATAGATGATTCCTTTTGTTTTTGGTCGAAGTCAAAGGTCATCAGAGGTCAAATCGTGAAAACATTTTAAAAACAGTATGTCCAGAAGGGTAACTGTAACTGATGTCATACTTGGTGTGTTGCTTTGTCATACTGATTAGATGATCCCTATCATCTTTGGTGAGGGGCAAATGTCATTTAAGGTCACCAGATGTCAAACTGTAAAAACCTTGAAAACAATATCTCTAGAAGAGTAACCATGACTGATGTAACACTTGGTCTGTGGGTTGGTAATAGTGAGCAGAAGATCTCTATTGTTTTGGTTGAGGTCAAGGGTCATTTGTTGTCACCAGAGGTCAAACTAAAAATGTGTAAACAATATCTCCGGGAGTCTAACCTTGACCGATGTCTCACTTGATGTGTAGATTGTATATACTAAGTAGAAGACTCCTTTTGTTTGTAGTGGAGGTCAAAGGTCATTTGAGGTTACCCAAGGTCAAACCATGCTAACACAGTAACTCCAGAAGGGTAATGTTGACTGATGTCATACTTGATGTGTGGGTTGGCCACACTGGGTAAGTGATCCCTATTGCTTTTGGTGGATGTCAAATGTCACGGTCATTTCAGGTCAACAAAACAAAGGTCATTTTGAGTTAATGGCTTGTGGTGTGTCAAGAACAATAACTGCAGTTGATCTTATACTTGTGTGGATAATTCATGTTTGTTATAATATAACCATGTAGCAAGGAATCGCAAAGCCTTTTGGCTTTCTGGTCTTACGTGTTGTTACGTGGTATTAGTACTTTTTACATATTCGCACTTAGTTTTGGTTTTCCTTAGCCTCTCCTCCACATGTTAGGGTGGAGAGAACCCAGGATACGTGTTGTTCGTGTAAGCACTTCCGGCCCTTCATCTCTTGGGACTTTCATAACCAGCGTCCCAGGTGTCGGCCATGTGAAGAGAGTTTCCCCTGCACTGTATGTTGCACGTGGACCTCCGCAGAATGGGTCCGTAAGCGGGAGGAACAGCGTGGTAAATCCGCATCAGAAAGCCGCAAGAAGAAGCCCGCAGCCGATCCTTCACCTGCATCTGAGCCGTACCCGGGATTTCTCTGTGGATCGTCACGCCCGGGATCCGGATTCCGCCTTCCGACGAGATGCGGCGAGGGCTTTCCATGTAGAGGAGTCGGATTGGGTGAATCTGTTCTCAGCACCTCACATCCCTGCACAGGTGAGAGAACGTCTCCATGTGGCTGGTACCCTCGATGCCCGCGACAGGTTCCGGGATGAGAATTCCTGCCGCCTCGAAACATCTCTCTACGATGTTGATCCGGCGTCTAGGGCCAGGATGAAGTATGTCCGGCTCTGCTTCTGTTTGCAGAACTGCTTAGCCGCTCCTTTTCCCAGACGCAGACGGCGGGTATTTCCAGAGCGGATACCGGCGCAGTTATTGCCCCTCTAGGCTCGGTGGCACGTAGCATGTTTGATCAATTCGCTCAGATTTCCGTGAAGGCCACGACTACCTGGCACGACCAGGTGCTGGACTCCCTCAATTTGTCCTCTCGCACTGCGATTGATGCGTTTCAGACCTTCCCATCCTTGGCAACGACCTTTTTGGGGGGCAGATTGAGGCCAAGCTGCACGGGGAGGCGGAGCGCCGCAAGGCCCTTAGGGAAGCAGACGAACATATGCCCCGCTTAGGCACCCCCTCAGGTCAGCAACCCTGCCAGCAGGGCTTGGGGCGGAATCGCCGTGCGGACCAGGGGTGCTACCGACAAGGAAAATCGTCCCAGTTGCTGTACCAGCGTTATTCGCGGCAATGCGGCTCGGGTGGCCGCGGCAACCGAACCGACAATCGGCAGCAGCAATCGGGCCAGAGCAACTACCGCTATCGCAACAGGGGCTATCGCAACACATCCTCAAGACGGAGGCAGTCTTGAGAGCGATCCAACACTGGCGCGCACCCCTCGCCGGTCGCATGGTTACTGTCCGCTCAGACAACTCGACTACGGTGGAGTACATCAACCGCCACAGGGGCACCAAGTCGGCGGCCCAACTCTGGCGGGTGTGGGCCCTCCTCCTGCTTTGCGAATCACTGGGAATTATGCTTCGGGCATCTCACCTCGCGGGACAACAACGTGGTGGCAGACGCGCTCTCCGGGAGGACCTACGACTCCGGAGCGTGGACACTGACGCACCGCTGGGCTTACCACATCTTCGCCCTCTACAGTCGGCCTTTCGTGGACATGTTTGCGACTCCTGCCGACGTGCACTTACCAACATTTTTGTCACGATACGCAACGCCCACGGCCTGGAGGGTGAACGCCTCTTCCTTCCCGTTGTCATGCCTCGCAATGTACGGGTTTCCACCGTTCGCACCTACGCTGGCTCCAGCACTCCCCGGCGGACCTCCTCCTAGTAGTGCCATGCTGGCCGAACCAAACTTGGTTCCCTGCTGCTCCTACTGTACGACCCCTGAGCAATCTGCTGTTCCTCTTCCCACAGGTGCGGGACCTCCTCACTCATGAGAGCGGAGCGCTGTCCCACCTGGACCTGACGTCCCACTGGCTGGCTGGGTAGCCTCTGTCCGGTCATCATTCCAAGCGGCAGGCTTTTCATAAAAGGCTGCGGACATTGGCGTGGCAGCCGGACGTCCCGCCATGCTTAAGACTTATGATTCGCCTTTGGAGCGCTGGGCAGCGGACCATGCTCTCGATCCCGTGAAAATGTCTGCCAGGGATTTAGCTTCTTCTGTGCCCTTTTCCAGGAGGGGAAACAACTCAGCACCATCATAAATTACCGCTCGGCCTTGGCGCATAGAGGCACGAAAAACGTCCGCACCTTCAACTGGCTTTTCACTCTACCGAGGCGACTGTTCACACCGGCTTCCAAAGAAAGGCTATCACGCTGGATAGTTCCACTAATTCGGCCCCACGTCGGCCCTAATGAACGCGTGGGGACGTTCACAGGCACGCTGCGTCCACAGTCTGCTTTTGCAAAGTGCCCTTGGAGGACATTATTGCCGCGGTGGCGTGGAAAATGCTGTCTTCCTTCGTTTCATGTTATCTAACAACTACGCCGACAGCAGACGAGGCCTTCGCTCGGGCCTTCTAAAGCCACCGTCGGCATAGCAAACACGAAACCTGACCCGCCTCCGACACCCCTGTGTCAGGAATGCATAGCTTATTTGAGGTGAGGGAGCATGCCTGCTCGCTCGCAGTCCGCGTACAGGGCGCGGCACCTGGGGCGATTCTTCAAGGGACGCTGTAGTTTCTACCGACATTGACAGTCGATCGTTGTCCAGAGAGAGCTAGGTAAGCATGGGATTTTGCATGCTCCTCTCCGCCGCCCCTCGATCGACACTTCGCGGAAGGGCAGTGGCCAGATACGCACACACACACACACAAAATTGCCAGATGCTAGACCATAGTCAATACGGAAATGCATAGGTTGTATGTGGTGAGTACGTCGCTATCGAATTCCCAAAGCAGTAAGTTTTGCAGAATCTTATCAATCATGGTATGCTTTGTGATAATTTATAATGAACAGACTTTTTCTGTCTCATTTTCTTCAAAGGATCTTCAACTTATAATACAAATTTCACAAAAATATCATTGCTTCCATTCAGAATTTCTCCTTGCCTTTTATAACATATCTATGTTGCAATTTACTCAGAATCTTAAAAAGAAAAATGTTGTTTTTAACTGTTTTTATTTGTGTGAGAACAACGCACTTCGCTACACGTGTTCACCCTCCTGCCAGGGTTTACGCCCATCAACCCAAATGGGGTGCGGTTACCCCTGGACCCACACTTTCCAGCTAAGAATCAGACCCCCTCATTCTCGAAGGTGCTTGAACTCCAAAGTTGATATGATGGTAGTACATTGTGAGTAAATGGTCCCTATTGTTTTTCATGGAGATCAGAGGTCATTTGAGGTCACCAGAGCATGAAATATGAAAACCTGTTAAAGGGAGATACCTCAGCAATGGAATGTCAACCGCTTATCATCAGTAATAACTGATGAGTACATGATGTCTGGCTTGTTGTATCGAGGTCAAGGGTCATGTGAGGTCAATAGAGGATAATTTTAAAACCTTGTAAAATGATATTTCAAGAAGGGAAAGGTGCTTAAGCTTCAGAGTTAGTGTGCTGATAGTCCATTGTGAGAAGATGATCCCTGTTGTTTTTCTTGGGTGTCAAAGGTCATTCGAGGTCACCAGAGTTTGAAGTACGAAAACCAGTCAAAGGGCCGTGGACAGGGCAAGGGAATGTTGCTGGAACTTGAAAGTGTTGTTGTTGGTAGCACCTAATACGTAGATAATGTCTGTAAGTTTTAATGGAGGTCAAAGTCATGTGACGTTAATAGAAGACATACTTTTAAAATCATGTAAACACAGTATCTCAAGGAGGGTAAATGTGTTTGAACTTCAATGATGTTTTGTTGGTAGTCTGCTGTAGGTAGATGACCTCTATCACTTTTCATGGAGGTTAAAGGTCATTTGAGGTCATCATAGATTAAAGTATGAAAACATGTTAAAGAGGCTCATTGAGTTGTTTTGTGAAATTCACTCAATTTTTCTAAACCGGTCAAGTTTCCTTCACATACTAATGACAAACAGTCAAACTAAAAGGATCCCAAAGTTTTACGTACGTTGGAACATTAATGAGTGAGTAACCAATGATTAAATTTAGTTTTTGAAACTTTGTGACCAGACATTTTCACATTAGTACATTCACATGCACACAATCAGAGCAAGTAACGGTCAAAAATTCAAAAAAATTGACAGTTTTCATATAACTATTGGATGTGAAACTTGATTAATTATGCTAATTGTGAGTATTGTCGTGTGTTTGTATACTTCAAAATCACCGCATCTTTACTGATATCAACTCAATGAGCCCCTTTAAGGATGATCTCTCTGCAACTGAATGTAACTAGCACTTCAAACTGTCAAAATTGATAGCAGTTGATGAGTAGATCTATGATATTTGTTATTTGAATTGTTCCATGGGAGACTGAAAAAAATCATGTTTTCATATTTAGCCACACGTTAAAATTGCAGAGTTAATGATCATAGAGATTTGTATTTATAGCAAAAACCGACATTTGTGGACCTACTTGTAGATAACAACTGTGCAATATTTTGGGGAAGTCAAGTGTCACATCTTGTCGTCACTGAAATACAACAGAATGGATCGTTCCCATCTCCCCAGCTCCCTCCCTTGTTCCTCGCCAAAGAGTAGATGTTTAAATTGTAGATTATTAAACTTATACATGTATCGTGGTTAAAAATGAGAGATTACAGTTATAATTTTTCATGCAAGGAATGATAGTGTCCTTGGGCTTTTGTTATGGATTAAATCCACTAACCAACGCAGTAATGAGGAGATTGTACTGTTTTAACTACGACCGAACCTGTGCCCATGCATTGTGGGGGATTATTGCGAATGACAATGGTGAATGGTGGCTGGGTTGTTGAAACCACAGTTTATCCCAATGCCTTTTTGGTGATGAAAAAATCAGCAAATTTCAATGTTTTGAATAACTGGCATTGAAATAAAATAAAAAAGTCTTTGAGTACCATTTATGGCAGGAAATCCCCTTAAACAACGGAATTGGGTTCTGTTTCAATGTCCAGCTGTTCAATGGTTAAAATGGTTAAATGTGACAGCAGTAGGGCAAGCCACTCAGCCCAATATTTGTGTTTATAATATATTTCAATATATATTTTATCAATATTACATCTATCAGTTCTGTGTTAAAGTTACATCAATAAATACAAGCAAAATGGCATAGGCCTAACACAAAGAACTGTCAGTCTGTCATTTGTAATTCTTAATGCAATTCTATTGTGAACACTGACAGTTGAAAATTAATGAGTTTCATTTTCAGTCCAAATTCCTACACCCAAATGAAAAGTTGCTACTCTAAATGATTTTGGTGTGGCACTTTTTGCTACACCATAATGTTTCTCAATATTCTTGAATTCTGGTTTTACTTTGTTCTTTCAGATATATGTGTCTCTGCATCATAGGAAGACTTCTGTTAAGATGACTGCTGTGCTCGGAGAAATGTTTGATATTTCAATCATGGATAACAATCCTTTTGATCATGTGAGAAAATATTCTTTTCCAGCTTTCTCCATTGTGCTCTGCTGTGTCATCTTGTATGCTGTTTTCTACTTGGTTATACCTGCTCTGTTTATTGGCGTAGCTACAGGAGGGAGGGGTATATTTCCCCCAAGCCACCTGGAAAATGAATTGGGAAAATTTGGAAAATACGATTCTTTTCTCAAAATTTTTCTAAGGATAAGAAATTAAGAGACATTTCCAGCTGTGTTTTTGCGAAGGCAAGGGATTGTGTGAATCCCCCATTTGTCTTCTGCACAAAGAAAAATCTTAGACAGGAAAATCCAGAAACACTTTTACACAGCTAATTAGGTCACAGCAACAACTATAAATACACACAATAAGTTTTGATAGAATCTTTACCAATAGACAACTCCCTCCTTGAGTTTGAAAATCCCTCCCAATTTTTTTTTCACAGGGGGATTTCTCTCTTAGGTTCAGTTCCTTAATGCGAACGCTGATTTCAATACATTATTTGTATTTTCATGCTATATATTTCATGTGTCACTGCGACATGAAGCGTGCCTGACTCCTTTACTGCAGTGGTGTGAATGTGTATGCACAAAGTATCTTTTAATGCTATATAGATAGTCAATGAAGAGATTTTCAAACCAGTCAGATTACAGTGTTGTGATGATATATGATGCATTTTTACAGGACTACAAAGCAAGTGATTATCATTGGAAATTGTTGGTCAAAAATAACGTTGCATGGTATACCGGTACTTCGTAGGTACCAGTCCGCACCAGCACCAGTACGGGACTATACCACCAATTAAAAAGTATCCAAGTCCCGCCGACAACGGTACCAAACGGTACCTCGAAAATAGGCCTAAGGTTATGCTTAATGTTAGGCCTAACATTAGGACTAACGTTACAATTGTGATGTTGGTTGTAACTTGAAAGAGAATAAAGTTTGCAAAATGACTTTGCGTGTTGTTTTGTAACCCCGCAATCAAAGTTTTAAACAGTGATGGAATATATTGTAATCAGCATTACAACAATATTATATGAAAAATGTGTGGAAAAATAAAAGCATATATTACAGCTTTGTCAAAATGAACTTTCAACATAATGGCCCTGTAAGTGGCCTGTACAGTGTACACTGTGCAGATATTTATTAAAGTACTGGGACTTGGGAATAAGTACCCAGAGACATAACATTAGAGGTGCGATTGAATGAAATGTGTACCAGGTGAGTACAACAGGATTTATGGATTCCATGTCAAGAAAAAATAGTGCTAATGACTGAGAGAGATTTGTGAAAATTCATTGGCTTGATAACATGTACGTGAAATTATTTCTTGTGAAAAGAGAGGAACATTTATGAATTTTGGAAACATTTTGAATATTTACTTTTTTTCTTACCATCAAAATTATAGATAAGGTCAGGAATCAATGATCTTACAGTATGTCTGTTCTATGTCTATAGACTCTTCATGAAATGTTATCGATTGCCCAAGGTATTTTGCGGGGCTCTTGTTTGACAATACATGATTGTTTCTGGTTTTGCCAATACTTTAATCAGCTTCAAAATCCTATGCCAAGATAATTTTTCAGAACTGTACTCTGCAAAAAAAAAAAAGGTTCTAGTATAAGATGAAAGTAACTACATCACAATTGCCACAAACCCCATTAGCAACATTATGGTGCCCTTAAAGGATAAGAGTTGGCACTCTGTTCCATTCCTTCTACAATAGTACCACTGTTGACACATATCGGGCCAAGTCCGGGGTAACGTACGGAGGAGCCACTCTATAAATATTGCCAATAAGAGTCCAAGGAACCATTAACTGACATCCATGTACCAGTATTCCATTTTCAATAGTACAAAGTCGCGCTGAAACCAACAGTCAGGAGAATGGCAGTGACAAGTTTACCGTAAATGCTATGCATAAGTTTTCCCATCTTTTTGTTATTAGATTCTAGCCTTGACTTCTTTTTATGCATTTACGCAGAAAACAAGCTGACTTGATTCTAGAAGGGTACTTCACTGCAGTTTATTAAGAAAATTGATATTC
This sequence comes from Stichopus chloronotus, assembly GCA_021234535.1. Classification (NCBI taxonomy): domain Eukaryota; kingdom Metazoa; phylum Echinodermata; class Holothuroidea; order Aspidochirotida; family Stichopodidae; genus Stichopus; species Stichopus chloronotus. The sequence goes on from CM037834.1 coordinate 16,150,666, forward strand.
CTTATTCCATTTCCTTGAAGTTCGTAATGCATTATTTGCTGGCATTCACTGTTTCAAAACATTTCTAATTCTGTCAATGCAAAGTCTGTAGTTGCCAGGACATATGCTGTCGCTGACATGATATGGCATTTGAAACAGTACACGTTGGCCGTAATAGTTTCAGTACGATGGACGCAATCGGGTCCAAAGTCATGTCATGTGATCGATCTCATTTATATTTAATTGCTTATACTCTGTGCAATTCATTTAATGTTAAGAAGGTATGTGCTATGCAAATACCATACGTCACTGTATTGACCTTATTATCATTGGAAATCTCATAAATGAGCACATTGGATTGGCAATTCCCCGAGAGGTATGCATCAGCAACAATAAAACCTTTTCTAGCTAGCCTTGCATCTAACTATAAAAGAAAGTCCTGCCTGCCACTTACATCATAAACTTGTGATTGTCTGTCAAAAATCATGGGGAAAAAGGTCAACTAATCGATCTATGTACTTGATACATAATATCATTCAGTTCATGACTGTCAGTCATTCTAGAATCTTTGTGTGTGAATAGCTAGCTTTTAGTTTACTTATTTCTATGTGATGTTGAAGTACTGTAATTAGCGGGGATACTACATTTTTTTTTAATATCATGCACCTAACCGAATTAATCCTAGACTGTTCGGGCCAAAAACCATTTGTTGGATACATACCAGGGATCTTTCTGATACATGTTATATTACCAGGAACAGGTGTTTTGGATTTAAGAACGCCTGGAGTACATGTTATATCCTCTAGACATTTGTTGTTTTTAGCTAACGTTATTTGTGTTAGGCTAAGAGAATGGTTGTAGGCTACAACAAAACAATGGTGTCTATTAGGAAGTTTTAGTACTTGTTGGCAGCATCATATTTTTAGACAAGTTTGAGATGAGAAATGTTAGAATTAAGAGCACATTTCAAGGACAATTTTTAAGTTTTGATTCCTTGCTGAAGGCGGGCAAGGAATCTTTGCAATGGTGATTTGGTGTACAGTATGTGTGTGCATATGTGTGTGTTGGTGCGTGCATGTGTATGTATGTGTGTGAGACAAAATCTCATGCACGCTCTAGCTTTTGAAGGGAAAGTGCAAGGTGGGTCAAAGTTGGTGTGTTGATAGAACATATGAAGATCTCGGCTGGCATTACTGGTGGTGAAGGTCAAAGGTCATCTGAGGTCACCATCAGGCAGAATGTGTACAAACTATGCTTGCAGTGTCTCAGAAATGTCAACTTGCATCATATTCAAACTTGGGTGGCATGTACTGCCCTTAAGTAACTGAGATTGTGAGGGTATTTGTGTAGGTCAAAGGTCATCTGGGAAGGGAATGTGCGAGACAGTCCAAAGTCAATTTATGGGTAGGACATTTAAAGATCTTGACTGGGATTGATTTTGGTGGATCTATCTGTCTATCTGTCTGTCTTCTTATCTATCTGTCTATCTGTCTGTCTGTCCACAATTTGTTCTGAATGCTTCTATTCCAGCATGCTTCCATGCAGACTGAAACTTAGACACAATGTTTGTTGGGTGTTGGACCATTCAGGGTGTTCAGGGATTTTTGGTCCAAGGTCCCATGTGGGCCCCTTGGCCCATTTTATGAAATTCTACAAAAATGCTTCCCCTCTTACAGATTATATTGTACAATGTTGATGGTTTGTCACAATGATGCTCAGTTATTGGTCCCTTCAGGGTGTTCAGGAATTGGTAGTTCAAGACCCCATGCAGGCCCAATGGTCCATTATGTGAAATTCTGTTTGAAATGTTGCTTCTCACACATGCATCCATGGATTTATATTTAACTGAGACACAATAATCCTTGGGTGGTACTTGATGTGAGGTGTACAAAAAAGTTTCAGTCTACGGTCCCATGTGGACCCTATGGCCCATTTTAGGAAATTCTACAAAGTTGTTCTTCTCCTACATATTCTCTTGTGCAATGTTGATGGTTTGTCATAATGATACTCTGTTACTGGATATCTTAGGGTGTTCATGAATTTGTAGTCTCTGGTTCCATGAGGACCGTATGGACCGAGGACCGTAGTTCTGCAAATTGTTTCTCCTTCTACCGTTAAAGTGCCCCTTTAAAGTGTCATACACATCTCAAATATCCCTATATTGCATGAATGATAATTGAGTAATTGGACAGGGTCAGCTGGTTTGCGTACTGAAACTCTGTATTGCCCTCAGGTATGTTGACCAGTACGTGGACTAAAAGGGGCACTCTGAGTTGTTTCATGAACTTCAGTTAGTCTTTACAAACATATCACTTTTGTGTCAAGTTTCTAGTGACTGATCAATGTTCAACGAAGAGGGCCCTTCATCAGTCACATGTAAATGAGTAGCTAATGACTTGAATTGGTTTTGGAAAACTCGTGACCATTCACTTTTCCACATTAGTACCAATTCATATACCCACAGCCAGTACAAACCAATAAGAAAAATTAGGAAAAACTGAGTTTTCATAATTATTGGATGTGAATAGTGATGCTAATTACAAGCTTTGTTATTTGGTAGTACCCATTTAAATTTTCACAACTTTAATTTATTGACAAAGATCAAACTTCTGCACTGTTGGGGCTCTACTTTATGAAATTCTGAAAATTGTGCAGTCCTACAGATTCTCTTGTACAACGTTGATGATTTGGTATAATGATACTCAGTGGTATGTATGATTTGACATAATGACACATAAATGGTACCTTCAGGATGTTGAGGTATCAGCTTCTGCACCAATGGTGCTCTAGTTTTTACTGTGTCACAGGGAACTGAATGGGGGAAGTATCTTACCAATATTTTCAAAACTGTGCAACAACTTACCACAATGTCATTCTGCATTATTCAGGTATTTCACCAAGCACAAAAAAGAAATTAAAATCATTACTTCACTAGAAAGGCAGAGGACTTTGTAATTACTTGTCAATATCATCTTTTTGATTCCTTGCCGAAGGCAGAAGGAATCTATGCGATGGTGATGTCGTGTGTGTGTATGTATGTGCGTGTGTGACGCCTGCTTGTAAACACGATATCTCAAGGTAACTCTGAGTGATCTCATACTTGGCATGTAGGTTGCCCTTATTGAGTAAATGATCCCTATTGTTTTTGGTGGAGGTCAAAGGTCATTTGGGTCACTAGAGGTCAAATTGTGAAAACCTTGTAAACATGATATCTCAAGAAAGGAAGCTTGTAGAAATCTCATGTTTAGTATGTAGTTGTACCATGTTGAGTAGAGGAACCCTATCGTTTTCAGTGGAGGTCAAAGGTCATTTGGGGTCAACAGGGGTCAAATTGTGAAAACCATGTAAACACGATATCTCAAGAAGAGAAGCTTGAACTGATGTCATACGAAGTGTGTAGGTGTATCTTATTGAGTACAAGGGTCACCAGAGGTCAAAAGGTAAATACCTTAAAAATTGCTTGTAAACACGATATCCCAGAACAATAAATGTGAGAGATCTCATAGTTAGCGTGTGGATTGGCCATATCAAGTAGATGATCCCTAATTTTTATGGCAGAGTTGAAAGGTCATTTGGGGTCATGGGAGGTCAAAATGTGAAATCTTGAATCTACAATATTTAAAGAACGGTCCTTCTAGTGAATTTTATACTTGTAATGTAGAATCCTCTTGTTGATTTGATGGTTCCTACGCATTTTTGTAGATATGAAAGTTAGTTTGGGGTTATTTGACTTCAAATTGTTAAAAATGAAAGTAGGTAATATTGGCATAATTAAGGATCGCTTGGCCCACAGTTCTTATCGGTTGGCCAACAGTTTTTAATAGTGGGCCAAATAGTTTTGGCAGTAACATATTATCATTGGCTTGCAGCACTTAAGTTGGCCGCACTGTTTAGTCGAGAAATACTGTATTACCAGGGTAGGGAGTTGCCTGGTAATGACAGGGAGGTACGCTGCTTTTTTGCTTCTGGCATATATTGATGAAAATGATATGCATGTTCATGTCTCAGAATATATTGTGAAAACAACAAAAAATATACCTAGATCGTTTCCTGTTTTTTTTTTTTTTGATGCACAAGAACTTCTTTTAGGACATACCAACATAGTCTCTTCGATAACCGTAAAGAAAAGATGAAGACAACATTAAATTTGGTATCAAAGATTATTATTTGGCAAAGCCTATGCCACTGTCCTCATAAGGACATGTGAGCATGCATGAATTCTAAATTGGAATTGATTAAATGTACCACGGGTTATTAGCTTTATAAAAAGAACTAAATTACTGATCATTTGGATCAAATACCCTTGAGCATGCATGAACTGTGATTGCTTAATTGAATGAATCAAATTGTAACTGACCCACCTCTGTTCAAATTGGTCACTGTTATCTGACATAATTTATCGCAGTTGACTGCCAGTAGAAACCAAAATGTCCAGAATAAATCATACAGTCTGTTGAGCCAGGTGCTCAATGGACTTAAACCATTTACTGTATAAACAGTGTCTCTGTTTAGCCCTTAAGGGAAATAGGGCATTTGTTTTACAGAAAACAACCATATTTTTAAAACCATTATTTGTGGGCATAGAATGATATTCAAAATAACGAGTTACAGTAGCCTTATTTTCAAGGGATAAGATTCTCACAGATCAGAAATTTAGTTATTTGTTGCTCAACAATAATTTATTCACCCAAACTTTTTTAAATTCAAATGATGCATCCGTTACTCATCACATGCATAATGTTTTGAGGAGATGAAGCTTTGACAGATATTTATTGATGAGACTGAATGGTTTAACAATGGTTAAAGCGAATTTCTTTGTTGGTGTATTCTAAATGCCCTTTTTCACTTTACAGTAGTTCAAGAGCTTTAAACAAATGACTACTGTGTATCAAACCAGTGAAACTTGCACTGTGTGTTGTGTCTTTAAGTAGACTAAAGGCAAAATTGCAAGTCATGCTAGATTCTGGTTTAATAGGGTTATCAGTTTTTGTTAATTTTCAAGGACCTCATAGCCATTGGGAAGGGCATCACGCCAAAAAATCAATTACGAAAGAGCTGCCACCAACAGCTGTAACTCGACAAAATAAAGTGCTCTAATTTTGATTAAATAAACATGTTTACCTTTTTATCAAGTTATTAGACACGACAAAATATAATTTGTTCCCCTGCAGCATCATATCTGTTTGGGAGTTTTCTCATGTTTGTGTAGGTCAAAGGTTATTTGGGGTGACAAAAGGTCAAAACCTTGTATACATGATATTTTAAGGGTGATAAATGTGAGGGATCTTATACTTAGCTTGTGAATTGTTCATATTTAGCATGTTGATGGCCATATAGGGTAGGTGATCCCTACTGTTGTAAGTGGAGGTGAAAGGTCATTTTGGGTCATGAGATTTCAAAAGGTTTTGACCTTACTAAGATGGTATCTCAAGTAGGATAACTGTGTGGGATCTCATGCTTGTCATGTGGGCGATTCATGTTTGTTACAATATATATCATGAGGCAAGGAATCACTAAGCCTTTTGGCTTTCTAGTTTGATTCCTTGTTGAAGGCAGGCAAGGAATCTATGACGAAGTGATGGCTTGTGTGTGTATGCGTGCATGTGTGTGCCTCTGTATCGTAGTCTTTCCGAGGACCTGAACAAAAGTATTTCTGGTCCTTGGAGAGAATTCAATTAAATTCTCAAGTCCTCAGAAAAACAATAATAGGGAGTGCATTGTTAAGGTTAGGGGACAGGAAGGAACAACAAAGGAAAATTCAGTGGAGGACTCTCTCTGTATGTACTGTAAAGCTGTGTGTGAATGTGACACCTTGGCTTGTAAACATGATATCTCAAGAAGGGAAAGGTGTGCAAACTTCAAAGTTGGTGTGCTGGTAGTCCATCATAAGTAGATGATCCCTATTGTTTTTCATGGTGGTCAAAGGTTATTAAAGGTCACCAAAGCTTAGAGTACAAAAACCTTTCAAGGGAGATATCTCAGCAGCCAAATGTTGTTGGAACTTCAAACACTTATCATTGGTGATGAGAAGATGATGTCTGCCATTTTTTTTGTGTAGGTCAAAGGGTATGTGAGGTCAAAAGAGTGCATTGTTTGAAAACCTTGTAATTCACAGCCCAATTATGGAAGGGTGGTGGCCAGATACAAACACTCACACACACACACAAAATTGCCAGATGCTAGACCATGGTCAATAAAGTAATGCATAGGTTATATGAGGTGAGTACGTCACTAGGGAATTCCCAAACCAGGAAGTTTTGGGGAAACACCGTAGTTCAAGATGGGAAATTGCTCGCATATCAAACTTGGTGTGTTGGTAGTCCATGATGAGTAGATGATCCCTATTGTTTTTCATGGAGGTCAAAGGTCATTTTAGGTCACCAGAGCTTAAAGTAAGAAAACCTATTAAGGGAGATATCTCAGCAACTAAATGTTGCTGGACATCAAACTCGTAACATTGGTAGCAGCTATTGAGTAGATGATGTCTGTCATTTTTTGTGGAGGTCAAAGGTCATTTAACATCAATAGAAGATGTAGTGTGAAAACATTGTAAAGACAGTATCTGGGAAGGGAAAGGTACTTGAACTTCAAAGTAGGTTTGTTGGTAATTAACTGTGAGTACACCATCCCTATCGTTTTTCATGGAGTTCAAAGGTCATTGAGGTCACCAGAGCTTAAAGTATGAAAATCTATTAAGGAAGATATCTCAGCAACTGAGAACTTCAAAGTGTCAACATTGTTAGCACTTGATGAGCAGCTGATGTCTGGCATTTGAACTGCCCCATCACTGTCATCACTGTAATGTGACATGTCGTCACTGTAATGTGACATGAAATGAATGCAATGATAGGCCTCGATTAAGGGTAAAAAAGTCACTGGCCAGCAGGGCCAATAACATTTGAACTCCACTGGCCCTACCATATTTTCCCTGGTCCAGTTTCCATGAGAAATTATACTAAGTTTAAAACACTTGTGTTACTGCATTTATAGTACACTATCAGTATGTGTAGAGTTTCCTGGCTAAATAATAAGAAATTGGTATTCTATGTGTATTGTAGCAAAACTAGAGATTTCAGAGTCCGATTTTAGTGAAAAGCTGGAAATCACCACGTATTAAGTTGTTGTAGTTAATTATATGAAAAAAAGATTGTTCATTAACTTATGATTGATTAAAAACAAAGAAAATAATAAGAAATACTTGGCATAGTTAGTTAAATGAATAGTTTGCTCCATATTTTCTCCCAATAAAAGGCATGAATCGCTAGGAGTTCTAAACATAACTTATAAGGAATATCAAAGTGGTAGGCTACAGTACCCCCACGGCACCTTCCCAACTTGAATGCAACAAAAATAGGGGCCTATTGTGCACACAATTTGCTACAGCAGGTACATACTGTTGGTTTTCTAACATAATGGCACATACATTTTGCTGCCCAGTTTTGCTGAAATTTTCAAAATCAATGCAAATGCATATTAAGTACAGGGAATTAAAAATGAGAAAATATTACTTTGTGCATTGATGGCTTCAGTAATTACATACCTTCCACCTTCCTGACCCACATTTGAACACCCAAACCCGCCAACCCACCACGCTCTTTGAAAAACCCGTATTTCACATCTCCGTAGCAGGCAAAGACAAAAAGAGGAAAAAGATCAGCAGGCGTGCAGAACAGATTTTTCGGCGGTAACGTAGAGAAATTGGGTTGAATGACTTACCCAAAAAGTGCTACCATTTTGCATGTAGACACTCCTAATTTCACGACAAAAATTTCGAGGACACCTGCGCCCCTTACACCCACAGATTAGGTGTGGACCTGCATCTAGCCTATTGGAACTTGGGAGCTATGTAATTACAAAGAAAGAAAACAATGAAAATTGACCGTATCTAGTTAAGTCATAAATTTTCTTCTTCCTCATCTTCAATGCAGCCATTATTACAAAAAAGTCCTAGGCCTAGTCTATTCGACTTCGAACGTTTAACAATTACAGTATGTCCGGACCTAGCCTGAGTGTTACTGTTTCATACAGTCAGTGTTAGGCCTAGCCTCCAAATAAAGTCATGAGATACAACTGAAATCTTTTTAATTCTACATATTATTACTGGTAGTAGATTTTTCTATTCTCCTCACAATTCTAGCCCTCTCTGAGCGTAAAAATGTATTTTACGACAAAAACGTCCCTCTCTACTGCTACGGTATTTAATTAGGCTAGGCTTAGGCTAAGTTACCATTAGGATAGGCCTCGTAGTTATTGCGAAGAATTTGTAGATTTCCAACATTACTAGCATACTGGTCGTTGGCATGTAGGACACTATACACTGCACAGTATATGAAGTATAATACACACAGACATACGGTGCATAAACAACGATGCATTCACTCTATTCCGTCAGTTGAACAGAGAGACATTCATATCGCGGAACTGGGTGTTATTATGTTTGAATGCAAATCGTTGCAAAACGATCGTTATTTTAGAGAAAATGCGCTGGATTTTCGACGTTATGATTTTTGCTGATAACAATTTTAAAGGGCACAGAGTAACAGTTGTATTTTTAACATTGTGTGGGTTTGTGTACTGTGCCAAAATTTAAGTGGCCCAGAGGACTGGCTTGTCAGTAGTTTTACTATCCTGACAATGAAATCACTTGCCTCTGGCCAGCGCTTATGTTGAGCCTTGAATCAGTTCTATCATTCCAGAAGATCTGTCTTGGGTTCCAAAGCCCAACATGTGATACTTAAAGTGTTTTGCATGTCCTGGATGTGAACATATGAAGAGGTTACAGCACTTATGGTAGGAAAATAATGCATATTTATCTCCAATTGAAATTTGCTAAAATGTATGTCTGTTTCATAGCAGAGGTTGCTGCTAGATAGACTTTGGTCTCATTCTCTTTCAATACTCCATTATTGAGCCTATAGATTTTGCCTCTTAATTACTTCACATTTGTAAGTGATATCAATACTTTTTAAGAAGATAATACATGCTTCCAATTGCATACAAAATTCTCAAATGTCCTTGAAATAAAGGTTACATAAAGGATTTACATAGGACATATCATAGGAGTCCATCTCTTAACGTCACAAATTTGCATACTTAGCCAATGTTTATTCAAGATACAGCTGTGAGACACTAATTTTCCTATAGGTTGGTCAATCCCTGATGGATTTTGATTGAATTTGTGGCTGTTTTCAGTATCTTCAATATAATGCACCCAATACTCCAAAATGTCATTTTCATGTCACACAAGCTTTCATAGGTTTTCACGTTTTATGCTCTGGTGACCTCAAATGACCTTTGACGTCCATGAGTAATAATAGGGGTCATTCACTCACAATGGACTACCAACACACCAACTTTGAAGTTCGAGGACTTTTCCCTTCTTGAGATATCGTGTTTACAAGCCAAGGCATCACATACACACACACACACAAAGTATGCCATCACCATCAGATAGATTTCTTGCTTGCCTTCGGCAAGGAATCAAAAAGAGGAAGTCCTGGAGGTACACAGTTCAAATGTAGCACCAGAAGCACCATTTTGCATCAATGTAGCATCATTTTGCATCTAGCGTAAGGGACATAAGCAAAAATTTGATCACAGTGATCTGTGATTAGACATGTGCATTGTTAATATTGAGTGGATGACCATGAGCTGTACCATTTTTGTGGAGGACAAAGGTTGTTTGGTATTGCAAAATGTCAAATCCCTCTAGACATATTTGAAACACTGTAAGGATTACTGTGAAGGATCACATGCTTGGCCTATGGATTAACACTGACATTGAGGGTCTTTCATTTTAGATGCTATACAACCCAGCAATCAGCTGTGTTGAGAAAACCTGTGGCTTTTATCACACATATGCCGGTGACCAGCAACTCAACAATTTTGTACCAATTTTTTTCACTAGGTTAGTTTAGGCGGGAAAAGGTTGTAGTAGGTACAGTACTCTGTCCCAGCCAGAAAACAAACACCGTATATCCTTGTTTGCCAAATTTCATTGTTTTGAATACCACCATCTTTATCAATTCTTCCATAGCACCAATTCATATTAGCTTGCATATGACCATATGCTGTAGGGTAGTGGGTGATCCCTATTGCTTTAAGAGGAAGTGAAAGGTCACTTTATGTCAAATTGTTGAAATATCAACATGTTAATATGAAAACTTAAGTATGAGCATGTGTAAACACTTGTCATGATGGCGATATATTAGGCTGACAATTTGTCAGTGTTGTAAGAAATTGCAGTTACATAAGCCTTTTTGCTTTCTGGTGAGCTGATCTTACTCTTTGACTTTGAACATATATATATATATATACATATATATATATATTGTACCTGAAGAGTGCAGCATAGATATATCTATATATCTATATATATATATACAGTATGGAATTCTATGTAAGTAACATGCAGAAAATGTGTTTGGTTTCTTTGTCCCTACATCCAATCTTTACAGAACATACCACGCACTTCACAGTTGAGCTACTGTGTCATTGAGGCTCTTGTTTCTCATTTTCTTTTCAGTGATTGCGTGTGTAGGAAAAAAGTAAAAACATTGAAATTTCATCTCCAAAAGTTATCTCTTTTAATTACACCATTCAGACAATCTGTGAAAATAAATAGGTTTCTGCCATATGATTTCAAATTCTTCTAACATAACGACAAAAAATGTAGAATACGATAATATAGTGGTTGACAGTTTTCGGTTTCGATGATAATAGTAACCTTTGTAATCATGCATGGGTGTGTGTATGCGTGTGTGTATGCGTGTGTGTATGTGTGTGTGGGTGTATGTATGTTTGTGATGCCCTACCTTGTAAACACGATATCTCAAGAAGGGAAGCTTGGACAGATCTCATATTTGGTATGTTGGTGTACCACATTGAGTAGAAGAACCGTATTATTTTTGGTGGAGGTCAAAGGTCATTTGGGGTCAACAGGGGTCAAATTGTGAATATCTTGTAAACATGATATCTCAAGAAGTGAAGCTTGGACAGATCTCATATTTGATGTGTAGGTGTACCACATTAAGTAAAAGTAATCTCTTGTTTTTGTTGGAGGTCAAAGGTCATTTGGGGTCAACAGGGGTCAAGTTGTGAAAACCTTGTAAACACAATATCTCAAGAAGAGAAGCTTGGACAGATCTCATATGTGGTTTGTAGATGTACCACATTAAGTAGAAGAACCCTATTGTTTTTGGTGGCGGTCAAAGGTCATTTGGGGTCAAGAGGGTTCAAATTGTGAAAACCTTGTAAACACGAAAGCTCAAGAAGAGTGGACAGATTTCATATTTGGTATGTAGGTGTACCACTTTGAGTAGAAGAACCTTATTGTTTTTGGTGGAGGTCAAAGGTCATTTGGGGTTAACACGGGTCAAATTGTGAAAACCTTGTAAACATTATATCTCAAGAAGGGAAGCTTGAACAGATGTCATATGAAGTGTGTAGGTGTATCATATATCATATCGAGTACAAGAACGCTGTTATTGGTTTCGATGATAAGAGAAACCTATGCATTCATGATGGCATGTGTATGTATGTGTGTATGTGTGTGGGTGTGTTTAAAAATGATCTGAAAGAGCTGTCCTGAAACTATGGTGTTGGTTTGTATGGGTGTATGTGTGTGCGTGTGTATGCGTGTGTATGTGTTTGAGACGCTTCTCGTTAACACGGTATCTCCAGAAGGGAAAGTGTGACGTTTCTCAAACTTGGTACACAGATGCCCCTTATTAAGAGGAAGAACCCTATTGTTTTTGGTGGGGTTCAAAGGTCAACTGGGGTCACCAGGGGTCAGACACTGAAAACCTTGTTAATACAATATCTCAAGTTAGGGAAGTTGAATGAACTTCATAGGTAATATGTAGATATGTTATAGTGAGAGGAAGAACCCTATTGTTTTTGGTGGATGTCAAAGGTCATCTAAGGTCACCAGAGGTCAAACACTGAAAATCTTGTTATCATGATATCTCAAGAAGGGAAACTCTAAGTTCTGAAACTTAGTACATAGATGCCCAATATTGAGAGAAAGAACCCTATTGTTTTTGATGGAGGTCAAAGGTCATCTGAGGTCACCAGAGGTCAAACACTGAAAATCTTGTTATCATAATATTTCAAGAAAAGAAAGTCCGACAGTTCTCAAACTTGGTACATAGATGCGCCATATTGAGAGGAAGATTGCTTTTGCTTTTTATGGAGTTCAAAGGTCATCTGAGGTCACCAGAGGTCAAAACTGAAAATCTTGTTATCATGATATCTCAAGAAGGGAAACTGATAGTTCTCAGACTTGGTACATAGATGTGCCATATTGAGGGAAAGAGCCCTCTTGCTAGATGGAGTATATAAATGTTATTATTGGTTTTGGTTTTGATGTGGGCCAAAGGTAATCTGGGGTCCTTGAGTACAAAATGTTAAGACCTTTTCTGGTGTTGTTTCACTTTTCTGTCTTTTCCTATGGGTACAGTAGAAGATATTTGAGCTCCCTTCCAAGCAAAGGCTGGCAATGCTTGCACAGTTAGGAAGTTCCAATTCAAAAACTTTTACCTGTCAGTCAGGTTACAAAGTGTAGTTGCTGTACTAATTTTTAAAGTCTTTGACTTTTAATGATAAAACTTCATCTATGCATCTTCAGCTGGCATTATGCTGGTTTCTGATAAAATATGTCTGAAAGCATCTGTAAAGTATCTGAAAGCCCAATTTGGTTGATTAAGTTCAGCAGGTACCATACACATTTAAGTTTCTACAGTATTTAGTCCACGAGTCAGCAGTACAGTATTTGGTATGATGCTTCTTTTATTTATTGCTCTTGTTTTGACAGTTAAAAGTGCTCACTTCCAAGCCATAATTGGCTTTTAATTCCATCTGAGACATTTTTTTTTGTCTGAAAATGGTGATTGACCAATGACCTCTGTTGAAAATGGGGAGAAATGGTTGACCTGCTTATCTTTCCCAGAGGAATCATTATGTGAAATACAGCTCTCCTTCTGTCATCAAACAGTGTGGAATAGATTTGTTTTCTGAAGTGGAGATAGTTTTACATCAAAGATTTCTTTTAGGGAAAAGTCTTATTGTACAGTAGAGATCAATAAGTTCTTATTTGGTCATGTAATGGGGTAAATGGAGGAATTTATGTAGTTTATATCATTAGCAATCATTTCAACTGTCATATGAGTATATCTCTTGTTCCTGGAAAATTCGTACTGTACCTAGGGTACCACTGTGCAGGCTAGAGAATTCTTGGCCTCCAGTGTTATCTTAATACATGTGTACAGTTGTTATTCGAAAATGATGTACAGTATTAATGGCTTCATCTGGTAGCCTGTGATTACTACAGTATATTGCACGTATTAGTGGCAAGGAATCACTAAGCCTCTTGACTTTCTTGTTCACTGAACAAGTTGAGTATTTTAACCAATCAGATTCTCATAGCGTTTCAGTAGGTTGCTCTTTTTTGATTCCTTGCCGTAGGCAGGGGAATCTATGCAGTCCTGATGTCGTGTGTATGTATGTGGGGGTGTATGTATGTGTGTGTGTGTGTGACGGTTGCTCGTAAACACTCTATCTCAAGAAGGGTAACTCTGAGTAATTTCATTTTTGGCATGTAGGTTGCCCATATTGAGTAGATGATCCCTATTGTTTTTGGTGTCCAGATCTTGCATATTAATGAGGTTATGGGGTAAAACATAAAAAATGTTAAAACTGCCATAGTTCCTTATCCGTGGGTCAGATTTGTTTTAAACTTGATAAGGTTGTCTGTTATTAACAGGTTCACGACCCTGTGAAATTTAATGCTTATCAATAGAGAGGAAGGGATAATTTTTCACTATAAAACAATAATAATAGCCTAAACACCATTATTGTGGTTATTATAAACTACCGTACAAATGCATATGGGGCTACATTGTGCAATTTCAGTTTTTGATTCTGTCGCACACAGTTAACTCAATGGGATTGCTCCCTATAGTACTGCATTTGTAACTTAGTGAGTAACTTCTAGTGTGAGGGGCCTACGATAAGTTGTCCAGAGAGATAGTCTTGGTATGGGGGGTCATGGGGTCAGATAGACAAGGTGGCATTCATGCCTTGGAATGTTAATGGGTTTATAAAAAAAATGAAAATAAAAAAACCATCTGTTCTGTCATTTATTTGGATAATATCAATATCCAGAGGAACAGCTGGTAGCAGAACAAGGTTACTTAACAATCAAATTGGAGTGCTTTCAATCATATTTCACGATGTCAGAAAGGATGGGCGAAGCAAAAATATTGAGGAGGAATCGTAACTTAGGGTCAACTTAAGAGGACTTTGAGTGTGTTAAAAGCTACTTGTAACAAGGAAGAAATTATCACAGAGTCGATAAAGGAAAATTTGTAAAAGGCAGAGCACCAATTTGAGGCAATGGAAGAGGTTCATGCTGATCTGGCTGGGCTGTTGTCTGATGAAGCATTTGAGCAAGCAGAAAGGTGGATGTTGGAATGCCAAAAGCATTATACTGAGGAGAGGGAGGAAGCATTGAAAAAGTTAAAGGAGGAAATTGAGTTTCAAATTAGCGTTGGAATTACCTAAGGCAGAAATTCCACCATACGATGGAGACCCAAAAACATTCTGGTCGTTTATGAAGAATTTTGAGGTAAATATGGCAGACAAGCTGAGTTCAGATGAGGTAAGGTTGAGTTATTTGATTCAACTAACAACAGGCAAGACTAGAAGCAACATTGATTACTGTGTGTTTCTTGGAGCTCAGAGATAATGTTGACTGATGTCATACTCATACTGTACTTGATGTGTGGGTTGTATGGCCTGGGTAGGTGATCCCTATTGCTTTTGGTGGACTTCAAATGTCGCGGTAATTTTAGGTCACCAAAATAAAGGTCATTTTGGGTTAAAGGCTTGTGGTGTATCAAGAAAAATAACTGCAGTTGATCTTATACTTGTCATGTGAATAATTCATGTTTGTTGTAATATAACCATGTAGCAAGGAATCACAAACCCTTTTGGCTTTCTGGTTCAACCAATCAAAGAGCGCATACTGTAATACGGGATGTAAACATTGGTTTGTCAACATAAAAAGCAGAGCTCCTGGAGGAATATGAAGTGTTTTGCCCATACATTCCTGGCGATATTACAGTAGACCAATTCTAAAGAGATGCGTGGTTGAAATGTATCTATTCAGTTAATTTGTGGAAACAATCAGACGGAAATCTGGCAAAGATACGAAAATATTTCCTTAAAGAATTTGCCGAAGTTATCGATAGTACAACACTAATAACACGATTAATAACACGATTAATGTTAATACTTACGTTACGCCTGACAAAGTAACAGTGTTAAAGATGTCCTAACCATACCACAGCCCGTTGATTCCTTGCTGAAGGCAGAAGGAATATATGTGATGGTGATGTCGTGTGTGTGTGTGTGTATGTGACACTTCTTGTAAACACGATATCTCAAGATGGGAACCATGACTGATCTCATACTTGTTGTGTGGGTTGGTCATATTGAGTAGATGATCCCTATTGTTTTTGGTGGAGGTCAAATGTCATTTGAGGTCACAGGAGATCAAAATATGAAAACCTTGTAAAGAATATCTCCAGAAGGGTAAGTGTAACTGATGTCATACGTAGTGTGTGGGTTGGTCATATTGAGTAGATGATCCGTATTATTTTTGGTGGAGTTCAAAGGTCATTTGAGGTCATCAGAGGTCAAAATGTGAAAACCTTGTAAACACGATATCTCAAGAAAGGTAACTGTGACTGATGTCATAGTTGGTGTGTGGGTTGTTTATATTCAGTAGATAATCCCTATTGCTTTTGATGGAGGATAAAAGTCATTTGAGGTCACCCGAGGTGAAACCTTGCTAACACATTATCTCCAGAAGGGTAATGTTGACTGATGTCATACTTGATTTGTGGGTTCCCAATACTGGGTAGGTGATCCCTATTGCTTTTAGTGGATGTCAAATGTCATTTGAGGTCACCAAAATAAAGGTTATTTGGGTTAAAGGCATATTAATGTGGTGTTTCGAGACCAGTAACTGCAGTTGATATCATACTTGTCATGTGGATAATTCATGCTTGTTGTAATATAGCCATGTAGCAAGGAATCACAAAGCCTTTTGGCTTTCTGGTTATTCAAATCAAAGGTGTTGCTTCTTTAAACAAGCCAATGGGAAGTATACTAGCGTTGAATATTCAGTTAGTCAAAACAACTCAGGATCACTGATGTCGCAAAGTTGTGTTCAGTTCGTAGGTTATTTGTAAATACAGTTCTTCCTTTCACCAAATACTACAACTCCCAATACCTACCAAGGAGCGATGACTTGAGTAGTATTTTTTTGATACACTAGTGAGACTTATACTGTTGCATATTCATTATGTAGGTGCTTATCGTAAGAACCATTATTTTTAATTACTTGCGTCAGCAAAGGAACCTATGCAGTCAGGTTGGTGTGTGTGTGTGTGTGTGCATCTGTGACACTTGCTTAGGTACGCTCTAACTCAATAGGGGAATGTCAGATGAAAGTCAAACTTGGTATGTAGGTTTGCCATATTGAGAAGGTGTGCCCTATTGCTTTTGGTAGAGGTCAATGGTCATCTGGGGGAACTGGGGGAAAAAGTCTGATTTGCTTGGGTACGCTGTAACTCAATAGGAGAAAGTCCAATGAAAGTCAAACTTGGTATGTAGGTTTGCCATATTGAGAAGGTGTACCCTATCGTTTTTGGTGGAGGTCAAAGGTCATCTGGGGGAACTGGGGGCAAAAGTTTGTTTCGCTTGGGTATGCTCTAACTCAGTAGGGGAAATTCAGATGAAAGTCAAACTTAGTATGTAGGTTTGCCATATTGAGAAGGTGTGCGTTATTGTTTTTGGTGGAGGTCAAAGGTCATCTGGGGGAACTGGGGGCAAAAGTCTAAAAACCTTGTTATGCTATGGATGCTCATATGTACCATCAGTCCCCCTCCAGTGCATCATGGAAGTACTGCTTGAGTTAGCATTTTCTTGATCAAATGAAAAAGAAGCAGTGTTGTTTGCACTACTGTAGGTGGTCACACCAGACAAGTTTTGGCTGGATCAGTTTACCTCCTCGTGCCTGAGTGCTAATGTGTGCATTCATGTAAGTGTCTTTTCAAGTAGTGAGGTGGGCAGGTAACAATGAAAGAAAATAAGTCAGTTGGTGTTCTTACCAGTTTAAACTAGACCCCAGTGTTCCCTCCAGGGCATGCTATCAGTTTATTGGACTTTAAAGAGGCATAGATGGTATAAGCTGTATTGCAATCTGCAGAGCCCCTTCTTGAAATGAGAGATGCACAGCTGTTTGTGCTTTGTAAAATGAATGGGATATTGCTGTATATTGCAGAAATCAACATCTTCAATTCATTGCATTAATTGAAATGGCTTCTTTGATATTTATGAACTCAGGCATATCATTTTACAGTATGCATATTCCAAGTACAAGGAACCATAGTGCCCCTAGGCTGTTGTGAAATCATGCAAAACACTTCCTCTCTTACCAATTGTATGTAACACTGTTGATGGTTGGTCACATAAGTGCTATGGAAGTGGTTCCATGTGGGTGCATCTTGTCATGTTTGGGGTCCAATGTCTGAAATGAGCCATTTTATAGAAGCATGAAATATTTTCTCTCTCTACAGATTTTATGTTACAAAAGTGAGGGTTCATGGTCAGAAATGGACAATATAGGCTATTGTACAAAATAATGCAATATGCTCCCTTTTACTTCATAATTAACATTACATGCTCTCCATCTGTGCAAGGAACCAGAAAGCCCTTGGGCTCTTGTTCAAATATAATTTCCGTTTTTACTTTTTTAATGCCAATCCAGTTGCTTTTTGAAGTAGTTTCTGTCATTTTCCTTCATTGAAAGACATAGTACGTTCATGTACAACCTCGCTTGTACATTTAAAAATAAAAGAAAAAGTTAAGATGAAACATAATCTTATCTTTTTGGTTTTCCAGTACACACACAATCACTTTAACTGTTTTCAAACCAGTTAATTGCCATATATAAAGCAGGGATGTTACTGCAATCATTAGTGCACTATTAGTGGTGCGCATGCATGCTTACAGAAAAGAACTTTGTTGCAGTGTTCACTTAGTCTCTCCTGCACATTTATGTATAATCTGCACTGTATGACAACAGTGTGACATGTATATCTTAAAAAAAAATTTTCAGAACTCCAGAAGCTACAGTAAATTTGGATTATGTGTTGTGTGAACATTTTCCTTTTTGATTTGTTGAAATAATTATTGTTTGCCTCCTTGTGGTATCTCCCTAACATATGTAGTAAAATTGAAAGTTAATCTATTAAGCAGTGTCTGCCATTGTTACAAAGTTTCACTGGCAGCAATCGGATTGCTTGCACAATACTGTACAGCTAGCGAGGTCATGGTTAATATCTTAGGTCAGAGTGGTCCTATATGTATATGATACACAGCAGTGCACATGCATGCGCCACAGCAACAAAGCCTTCGATGGATGGAGAGTCATGTTTCGATACCAATTGCAACAATTCAACAACTGGTGGATAAATATATCACTCAAAAGACATACAGTACTATAGCAATGCATGATGATGAAACAACTATAGCTTGTGGGTAGATGACTTTTAAGAAGTTATGTAAGTCCCAAAATGGCGTTATCAAATGAGTTATGCGATGTTATGGTAGCCTATTAACTACTCATTTAACTCATCAAACTTGTTAATACATCGCAAATGTTACACAAATCGACCAACCATTATCGACCTTTTTCAGGCATCACTCGATTTCGACGATATAAATCAATGAATGAAATAATTTGAGTTTACTGTGGCATGAGTCATAATGTCATATGTGTGGAACTTTTGTGACACCTGTCCTAAGCAATAAGGAATTTGCACCTGCTGATTAAACTGATAAAAAGCCTGGGATTTGGTCCTTGCAGAGATATTACTTTTCAACCTTTTTTTTTTATTACCACAATGTAGTACCAAGGCGGGAAAAACAATGCTAGGGACAGTTTCAAAACTTTAGAAACAAATGGGACCACAGATAGAGGTTAGCCCTTGCATCCTAAATTGAAGGTATATTCATTTGCTATAAGATGAACCCACTCATAAACAGAACCCAAATAAAAAAAAGATATATAATATATAATAAAAAAGTAGTTCCGCTTGATGACGTGGTCCATGTGTTAGCAGTTTTTAGTGTGTTTTTAATACTTTTCTCACAAATTGTTTTAACCTAGGTTCTTTTTTATCTGGGCTTATCCTTGAAATGTTTATGAAGAATCTTGTCCTACATATTGTTTTCCTTGTAGCACACTGTGTAGGTCAGAAATTTGAACTTTGTGGAGAACAAAAATTTTTGATACAAAATTGCATGCACCCTTTTTTAATTTTGCGCCATGCTGTACCTACTGAAACAGAAAACTTGGAAAAGGAAAAACTGCAAATTTTCTTGCCCAATTTTGTTTCTTTCATATTTATGACTGCTTTTATTTAGTAGTAATTTACATGCTAACCTTACTTATCACATTGTTCATTTTGTGCAACAATTTTGCATCCTGACATTTATCTCTATCTATGAACATGTTTATGTATTTTAATTAATAATAAAGGTAGGTATAAGTTATTTGAGATAATAAATGAAGCCTGCACTACACACACATGAAGTGATGGTAGAAGATGTCACCACAGTAACAGCAAAGGTATGTATGTAAGATACAAAAGTAAGATTTTCTTGTAGATTACCAGTGACACCTCTGGTGGTTTCTCACCCACATTCATCAGCTGCATGCTTCCAGGCAAGGGAACATCTTTATATCCAGAATAATTATAATAATCAACATATCCATGTTTGCTCTGATCAGGGAGGTGCAATTTAGGCGGAGATACAACAGAAAGGTGAAGTGATGCTTATCCTATTAGATTTTCTCCACTGTGATAACTTTCAATTCATAAAGGGATGAGAACAGAGTGCGGTTTTACTTTCGTGTTATGTATCTTACTTCTAGGGACATCCAAGTTATTTTTATTCACACCAGCTTATAATCTTTTAAAAGAATTGTGTGGCAAAAAGCTTTGATGCAAGGTTTATTACCGACAGTCAACTCAAAACCGCAGTCTCAAAAATCAAAACAACTGACCTCTTTGCAATCAAGACAGACTTGTATAAGACAGACCTTTGCCATATGCAAATTTATCGATTTTTACTGACTTTTGCAAGTTTGTACAGGGTGTATCCATGTTCAGTAAGTCACACAACATCAAATTTTCCTTCTGCAATCAGATAGTATTGGAAGGTTTAAACTGATTTTCAAGAATAACAACTGGCAATGCTATATGGCTATGGACAAAATTTTTCAATAGGTATAAGTTACAACGGAGTAGACAACATGGACTTAGTTAAGTTCCTAATACCCTTCAATCCCATTGAATCTGTAAGAGGTGGACAAAAGAGGTGATTTTGGCAGAAATTAGGCTACTTTCAAAGGGAGGAACTTCTATTGTATCGCTTTCTCAATTGCACCTCTCTGCTCTGATGCACATGCGAGCAGCTGTGCTTCCTTTTATCATTTGCTTCTACCAGCCATTCAAGGCTGAATGGGTTGGGGTAGGAGGCTCACTACCTTCACTGTGAGTTTAAACACTGAACTGATGAGAAGATGTCCGTTATTTTTGATTCCTTGCCCAAGGCAGGCAAGGAATCTATGCGATGGTGATGTCGTGTGTGTGTGTGCGTATGTGCGTGTGTATGTGACGCCTTTGCTTGTAAACACGATATCTCCAGAAGGGTAACTCTGAGGGATTTCATACTTGGCATGTGGCATGCCCATATGTTATAGGAGGTCCCTATTGTTTTTGGTCGGAGTCAAAGGTCATTTGAGATCACCAGGGGTCAAACTGTAAAAACCTTGTAAACACGATATCTCCAGAAGGATAATTGTGACTGATATCATACTTCGTGTGTGGGTTGGTCATATTGAGTAGATGATCTCTATTGTTTTTGGTCAAGGTCAAAGGTCATTTGAGGTCACCAGGGGTCATACTGTAAAAACCTTGTAAACAAAATATCTCCAGAAGGGTAACCATGACTGATGTAATTCTTGGTGTGTGGGTTGGTAATAATGAGCAGAAGATCCCTATTGTTTTTGGTCGAGGTCAAAGGTAATTTGAGGTCACCAGAGGTCAAACTGTAAAAACCTTGTAAACACGATATCTCCAGAAGGGTAACTGTGACTGATGTCATACTTGGTGTGTGGATTGGTCACATTGAGTAGGTTATCCCTATTGCTTTTGGTGGAAGTCAAATGTCATTTAAGGTAAAAAAAAAAGGTCATTTATGGTTAAAGGCTTATTAATGTGGTGTTTCAAGAAACAGAACTGTAGTTGATCTCATACTTGTCATGTGGATAATTCATGTTTGTTATAATATAACCATGTAGCAAGGAATCACAAAGCCTTTTGGCTTTCTGGTTTGTGTAGGTCAAAGGTCATGTGAGGTCAATAGAAGACATTGTTTGAAAACCTTGTTAAAGTTATTGCATGTTTACTGAAAAACCATCAGGACAAGATAATGTTTGATCTTAACTTTTTCTTTATGCTAAAATGTACACGCAAGGTGTACATGGAGGGACTATGTCTTTCAATGAAGGAAAATGACAGTAATTTCTTTGAAAAGCAACGGGGCTGGCATGAAAACAGAAAAAAACAGAAATCATATTTGAAAATTAATGGTTCTTACTATAACCGCCTACATAATGAATATGCAACAGTACAGGTTTTATTGGTGTATCAAAAGCATACAGTGCTACTCAAGTTGTCGCTCTTTTGTCGGTGTCGGGAATTGTAGCATTTGGTGAAAGGAAGCACTGTATTTACAAATAACCTACAAACTGATCACAACATTGCCACTCAGTGATCGTGAGTTGTTTTGACTACCTGAATATTCATATCTAGTATACTTCCCATTGGCTTGTTCAAAGAAGCGCACTGTTGATTTGAATGAAAACTGTCAGCCACTACATTATGGTATGTTACACTTTATGTTGTTATGTTAGATGAATTTGAAATAATATGGCAGAATTAACCAACTGAAACCTATTTATTTTTCCAGATTGTCTGAATGGTGCAATTAAAAGCCTTACCAAAGTTTTGGAGATGAAATTTCAATGTTTTTACTTTTTGCCTACGCACATAATCACTTTAACACCGTATCTCAAGAAGGGAAAGGTGCTTGAATATCAAACTTAGTGTGTTGGTAGTTCATAGTGAGTGGACAATCCCAATTGTTTTTCATGGAGGTCAAAGGTCATTTGAGATCATCAGAGCTTAAAGTAAGAAAACCAATTAAGGGAGATATTTCAGCAAATGAATGTTGCTGGAACTTCAAACTCTTACTTCAGCAAATGAATGTTGCTGCAACTTCAAATTCTTACCATTGGTATCACCAAGGGAGTAGGTGATGTCTGTCATTTTCTTTATGGAGGTCATGTGATGTCAATAGAAGACATAGTGTGACAATCTTGTAAACACAGTATCTCAAAATTCCTTGTAAGAAATTTCCTGCCAATTAGATTTACAAAGTACTTTGTTGTTTTAGTGACAGTGAACACTCCCTCAGGAGGCAAGACTGTTCCAGATTGCCTATGTTGACTTGCATAATGTCAGGTCTGCATACCACAATTTGGTATCAGGAACTTGTGAGTTACCTCCTTCATGACCGCAATTGTCATCAATGCTGAGTGAATGATGTAACTCATATTAGCACTTGGTACTAAGGTGGGTTGGTATTCCAAAATAAAAATATCGATATACTGACTTCAAAATAGGGATAATATCGGTAATATTGCTATTAGCATGGAACAGGTACACACAGAATTAACCAACTGAAACCTATTTTTTTTTCCAGATTGTCTGAATGGTGCAATTAAAAGCCTTACAAAGATTTGGAGATGAAATTTCAATGTTTTTGCTTTTTGCCTACGCACATAATCACTTTAACACCGTATCTCAAGAAGGGAAAGGTGCTTGAATATCAAACTTAGTGTGTTGGTAGTTCATAGTGAGTAGATGATCCCAATTGTTTTTCATGGAGGTCAAAGGTCATTTGAGATCATCAGAGCTTAAAGTAAGAAAACCAATTAAGGGACGTATTTCAGCAAATGAATGTTGCTGGAACTTCAAACTCTTACCATTGGTATCACCTAATGAGTAGGTGATGTCTGTCATTTTTTTGGTTTCGATGATAATCGTAACCTATGTAATCATGAATATGTGCGGGTGTATGTACGTGTGTATGTGTGTATATATGTTTGGGACACCCTACCTTGTAAACACGATATCTGAAGAAGGGAAGCTTAGACAGATCTCATAATTGATATGCAGGTGTACCACATTGAGTAGAAGAATCCTAGTGTTTTTGGTGGAGGTCAAAGGTCATTTGAGGTCAATAGGGGTCAAATTATGAAAACCTTGTAAACACTATATCTGAAGAAGGGAAGCTTGGACAAATCTCATATTTGGTATGTAGATGTACCACATTAAGTAGAAGAAACCTATTGTTTCTGGTGGAGGTCAAAGGTCATTTGAGGTCAACAGGGGTCAAATTGTGAAAACCTTGTAAACATGATATGTGAAGAAGGAAGCTTGGAGAGAGCTAATATTTGGTATGTGAGTGTATAACATTGAATAATAGAATCCTATTGTTTTTGGTGGAGGTCAAAGGTCATTTGCGGTCAACAGGGGTCAAATTGTGAAACCTTGAAAACACAATATCTGAAGAAGGGAAGCTTGGACAGATCTCATATTTAGTATGTATATGTACCACATTGAGAAGAAAAACACTATTGTTTTTGGTGGAGGTCAAAGGTTATTTGGGGTCAACAGGGGTCAAATTGTGAAAACCTTGTAAACACAATATCTCAAGAAGAGAAGCTTGAACAGATGTCATTTGAAGTGTGTATCTTATTGAGTACAAGAACGCTATTATTTTAATGGAGGTCAACGGTCACTTGTGGTCAACAAGGGTCAAACTGTTAAAACATTGGAAACAAACTGCATCAATATACCTGGCATACATAGCATGGCATTGACACCTACACCGATGGCATCAAACTTACAGCTAACTTGCATCTAACATGTATACCAAACATACCAGGTACACTTAGAAAGGTGGATAATTCTTAGCAAAAAGTAAAGCAGTGTGAAGGAAGCAATTGATACCTGCTCGCTCACTCAGGTAGTCGATCAAAGAAAACTCAACTGAACTGGAAACATATTCTTACCTTCACACAATGGCTTGTGCTTCATTGCCTAATGGATGGGTGCAATATACATGCTATAGTTAGAAGTATGAAATTGGAATAGTCCGTGATTAGGAGTTACAGAAAATTCCAAGACATTCGCTTCAAATTGTGTACACAAAAGCTGTGCACTTTGCAGGGCACATCAAACACAAATTAGCATTTTAGTAGAAAGATAAAAAACTTGGTGACAATGGAACATCAAAATAAGTAACAGTGTTTGTAAGACATAAAAACAATTGAAAAAAGTTCTCTTGAGCAGATCATCAAAACCACAATGCATTTCTGCATTCTGGTTTTTATGGAGGTTATGTGATATCAATAGAAGACATAGTGTGAAAATTTGTAAACACAGTATCTCAAAATTCCTTGTAAGAAACTTCCTGCCAATTAGATTTACAAAATACTTTGTTGTTGTAGTGACAGTGAACACTCCCTCAGGAGGCAAGACTGTTCCAGATTGCCTATGTTGACTTGCATAATGTCAGGTCTGCATACCACAATTTGGTGTCAGGAACTTGTGAGTTACCTCCTTCATGATCGCAAAGAAGAACGGGACGTGGAGGCCCATCCTGAACCTAAAGCCTCTCAACAAACAATTCGTGCGCCCACAAGGGTTCAGGATGGAAACCCTCGCGACCATACTTCCCCTTCTCGTAAAGGGTATGTGGGCGACATCCATCGACTTGAAAGACGAGTACCTCCATGTCCCCATTCACGAAGCGTCGAGGCGCTTCCTGGCTTTCAGGTACCGCAAAGTTGATTATCATTTTGTGGTCTTGCCCTTCAGGCTGTCAAGCACGCCGCGCGTGTTCACGTAGGTAACCTGCGTGGTTCTGGCGTTCCTCTGGCTAGCCGGGATAACAGTATTCGCGTATCTAGACGATTGGCAAGTGTTGGGGTCTTCGGAGAGAGACACACGCGACAACACTGGGCACGTGCTTCGCACCTTACATGACCTTGGTTGGATCATGAACGAAGCGAAATCGACGCTCACACCCTCTCGATCGATCACGCAGCTTGGGGCGCAACTAGACCTCTGCGCGGGAATGGCTCTCCCCACGGAAGAGAGAATGTCAGACCTTGTCGCGGATGCGAGAAAGATTCTCGCCACACCACAAGCGACGGCCCTTCTGTGGCAGCAACTCTTAGGAAGGATGGCGAGCTTAGTAGACCTCCTCGGGCTTTGTCGGCTCTACTTCGCCCCCTCCAGCGCCACTTTTTTTCATATGCTCACGTGCCGGACACGCACACTGGCCAGCTCATACCGCTGCCAACGGAGCTGCGTCCCTTTCTGCAGTCGGGTTGTGGCGCGACATGGAACGGGCAGGTGGCCACAGGGGTGTGGTCCCAGACGGAAGCGGCCTAGCATATCAATGTGCTTGAAACAGAGGCAGTACTGCAAGCAATTCACCGCTAGCGCACTTCCTTAGCAGGTCACGTAGTGACGGTGTGCTCAGACAATTCCACCACGATAGCCTACATCAACCGCCACGGGGGCACAAAATCGGCTGCCCAACTCTGACGGGTATGGGACCTTCTGATGCTGTGTCAGTCCCTAGGCATCACGCTCTGTGCAGCGCACCTCGCAAGTCAGCAGAACATGCTGACAGACGCGCTCTCGAGGGGCACATACGATTCGGGAGCCTGGACTCTCGCGCGGCGCTGGGCGACTCACATCTTCGCCCTCTACTGTCGGCCCTTGGTAGACATGTTTGCGTTGGCGGCCGTCGCCCAACTACCAACCTTTGTGTCTCGCTACGCGACACCCACGGCCTGGAGGGTGGATGCCCTCTCCTTCCCTATGGCGTAATCCTGCCTGTCGCCAACGACCCTGTGTCAGGAATGCATAGGTTATACTGTATGAGGTGAGGGAGTACGCGCTGTGAATTCCCCAGAACTAATTGGTTTGGGAATTCGCTAGCAATGTACTCACCTCATATAACAACCCGCCTGTCTCCCCACGTCAGGATTCGCACCTTAGGGCGACAGGTCCGCCGCAGCGGCGTTTTACACTCGCCCCCGCCTATGCCTTCCTCGTATTCGGCGCGGCACCTGCGGGCAATCTTCATGGGACTCCATTACCACTGACGCCGACGGTCCATCTTCGCCCACGTTAGCTAGGTAAGCACTGGGTTAGGGGTATTTCCACCCACTTCATCCACACCGTCTCTAGATCGACACTTCGCCGTCCATCTAGGCTTTTTCAGCCTGGGAATTACGGAAGGGCGGTGACCAGATACACACACACACATACACAAAATTGCCAGATGCTAGACCATGGTCAATACAGTAATGCATAGGTTATATTAGGTGAGTACGTCGCTAGGGAATTCCCAAACCAGTTAGTTTTGAGGATTTTACCGAACTCATTGTTTTCCTCAGTAAAGCTGAACTCTTCTGTCAGTATTCATCAACAAGCTTTAGCCTGCCCCAAAAATATCCCTATATATCTAAAATACTGACCGATATTTTATCGATACGAACAAGTTCCCTATGCTGTAAAAGAAAATCTTCAACGGAAAAAAAAATGACAATTTTTCTCCACACCCGTTTTTAAAATGCAGTGATCCAGCCCTTTTACATTGTTTTATCTAAATTGTACATCATGATTTAGTTGTTACAGAAACTGAAACTTTCCATTGAGATGACAAATTGTGATCGTTGTCCCGTGCAAATGGCCTCATGGCAACGTGTGTCGCTAACATTCGTACTCCACACTGTCTGCAACTTGCTGCTTTGAACTCTGTACACCGGTTGTGTACTTGACACTGTAACCCCTGTACCAAACATCAACAACTGCTTCTGCATGGTGAAAGTGCATGTATACATGTGTGCAGCAATCGAAGTGCATATTTACATGCGTGTAGCGACTGCTATTAGGGCCGCTTTTGTTATGAAGGTCAGAGACACGAGGTGAATGTAAGTGTCCTTGTAACATGAGACGGATGGTTATCAATCTGTGTCATTTAGTCAGTACTTAGTCAGTAGTCACTGCTACTGACTGTTGATATCAACAGTTGCCCCAGCCGGTATGCTACTATGTTACTATGTAGTATAATATTGATATTTTAGATACTTTCTATACATTGACTTTACGTCGATATTGTTGAAAACATATATCGACGGTATGAGTATTGTGGGAATAGTGACTAAATACCGGTAGTGTCGAGATACCGCCACTGCCTACTTGGTAACATCAAACCCGTAAGTGATACAGAATGTGGTTGTCATTCTTGCATTTTGTTTTTCATTTTTATATGGTCCCTTCCCCACGAGGTTGCCTTTGTAAGTGATTGTTTATGTATGAAAAAATGAAAAATTCTAAATAGAATGGTTTGTGTGTGTTAGGTCTGGGCTAGGCCCCATGCCTGTTGTTGTTGTTACATAACGTTGTTAGTTGTTATACATTTAACTGTGTTAGGCTCCATTTTAGCCACCTTGTGTGTATCTCGCAATTTGTTTTCCTTTAACGTTGGGGGACATCCCCCCGTTGTTTTTACGCTTATGGTTCGTGCCAATTGGTTCAGCGTGGAGGTCTTTTCCTCCGCACGATCTCTGGGCCAACAGTAGTTTTTGCAATGGTTAGTTTCGGCCGGGTGTGGTTCCCCGCCCGAGCTCACCTACGTTACGTTACGTTATATGTTTAGCCTAGTAGATTAGGTCCAACATGATGCGTTGGGATTGTATTCCTTAACCTCTCCTCTAGGTACTATGGAGAGAACACAAGACGTTTGTTCCTCTTCTAAATGGCCAGAACCTCTTGGTCCTGGCCATTTGGCTCGTGGGACCTGCACGAAAAGTGCCCTAGGTGCCGTCCCTGCGAGGAAGACTTACCTTGCACCGTCTGCCGCGCGTGAAAGCTGAACGCAGAGTCGTCAGCACCACGTGCATCCATTCGATTCGACACGGAATGCGGACAGAGGTTCCAATCGCTAGCTTCAGCTCGTCAATGGACCGTGTTTCAGAGGGATGCTGCACGATGCTGCACGTGTCACATTGACAAATCAGACTGGCTGAACCTTTTTTCAGCACCGCACATCCCGGCGTGAGTTAGGTATCAGCTGCGCGCGACCGGCAATTACGGAAGGGCGTTGACCAGTTACACACATGCACACACACACAAAATTGCCAGATGCTAAACCATGGTCAATACGGTAATGCATAGGTTATATGAGGTGAGTACATCACTAGCAAATTCCCAAACCAGGGAGTTTTGGGGAATACCTCCTATCCCTGTGCAGCTAGAAGGTGTCAGCTCTGTATTCGTCTGCAGACGTTTTCACACATCACCAGTACCAGCATTGGATAGAATTTGGCTTCCGTAATAATGACACTAACTGTAATGCTATGTGCAATTTATGCAATCATTTGTCCTGTCTGCAAATATCAATACGTGGGACAACTGACGAATTAACGTCTTGGCATGGTAACCACTGTGGTGGCCTAAGAAAATTTCTCAGTTTTATACGTTCTTTTCAGCTCTTTACTCATTCCCTTAGAAGACAGCTGTGTTTGTCGAAATTTTGAACAGAGTACTTTGCTTCACGTATGCTAGATTTTCACGTATGCTAGATCATTTGTATATATATATATATACAAAACAATATTGTAAGTCGTGCAAAAAACTCACGATAGTGTGCTCAATGGTAGACCAGAGCTTACAATATAATATACTTAATGAAATCAGAAGTTTTGACTCATACTGTTTATTACTACTAATTAGCTCAGAGTAAATTTCAAGACTGAATGACAGGATTGATACAAGCATTACTTGCATCAATCCTGCCTTTCACGGTACATTGCCTCTGAATACCAGAGTGCACAAACTCAAAAGATTGTGCTATGCGTAATGCGGCAGTATTATGTCTCAGCTAAAATAGCTGAGACTACACAAGCAATGCACCATCTTGAAATCCAGAGTGCTCAACTTAACATGGTCATACCGTAGCACTACCATGCTAAGGAGCGTAAATAAACTCAATCTGCAGACACTACTGTTTCGTCCTTTTAAAAGAGTTCATTAGTGCAAGATCCCTATTGATTTTAGTGGAGGTCAAAGGTCATTTGAGGTCAACAGGTGTCAATTGTGAAAACCTTTAAACCGGGACATCTTTAGAAGAGACGCTTTGACATTTGTCATGTGTGGTATGTGAGTATACCACATCAAGTGGAAGAATACTATTGATTTTGGTAGAGGTCAAAGGTCACTTGAGGTCAAGGGGTCAAATTGGAGAAAGCTTGAAAACAATATTACAAGAAGGAGAAGCTTGGACAGAGCTTATAGTTAGTACATTGGTGTACAACATTCAGTTTCGAGTATCCTATTGCTTTTGGTAGAGTTCAAAGGTCATTTGAGGTCAACAGGGGTCAAATTGTAGATTTTACGTACAAGGTTCCCGTTGATTTTGGTGGAGGTCCAATGTCATTTGAGGTCAAGGGGGATCAAATTGTGAACACCTTGTAAACACAATAACCCCAGTAGAGAAGCTTGAACAAATGTCATAATTGGCTTGTTGGTGAACAACATCAAATTCACAGCGCGTACTCCCTCACCTCATATAACCTATGCATTACCGTATTGACCATGGTCTAGCATACGCAGTGTAAGAACTTCACTGG
Organism: Stichopus chloronotus; assembly: GCA_021234535.1. Lineage (NCBI taxonomy): Eukaryota > Metazoa > Echinodermata > Holothuroidea > Aspidochirotida > Stichopodidae > Stichopus > Stichopus chloronotus. The sequence continues at coordinate 16,180,565 of CM037834.1, forward strand.
CAGACTAAAAGGCTGGCAATTACGGAAGGGCGGTGACCAGATACACACACACACACACAAATTGCCAGATGCTAGACCATGGTCAATACGGTAATGCATAGGTTATATGAGGTGAGTACGTCGCTAGCGAATTCCCAAACCAGTAAGTTTTGGGGAGTACAAGATCCTTATTGATTTTGTTTGGAGGTTAAGGTCATCTTCAATCAACAAGGGTAAAATTGTGAAAAACAATATCTCAAGAAGGAAAGCTTGAACAAATGTCATGGTTGGTGTACCATATCCAGTACCACATCCCTATTGAAAAATCTTGTAATCATGACACCTCAAGAAGGGAAGCTAGGACAGATCTCATATTTAGTACATTGGTGTACCACATTAAGTTACAAGAACCCTATTGATTTTAGTGGAGTTCAAAGGTCATTCGAGGTCAACAGGGTTCAAATTTTGAAAATCTTGTAAACGTGGTATTTCAAGAAAAAAAGCTTGGACAAACATCATATTAAGTATGCAGGTGTTTCTTACAGAGTTCACAAACTCTATTGTTATTAATGGAGGTCAAAAGTCAACTAGGGTCAACCTAGGAAAACCTTGTAAACACCTATGTCTCAAGAAGGGAAGCTTGTACAGATATCATATTTCATATAAAGCATAGGTAGCTTGTGACACATACTAATGCTGTAATGTCAGATTCAGAGAGGAAAGTGCTCAAAATTTATCATCGAAGCTGCAATGCATTTGTGCATTCAGGTTGAAATGATGCCATATCCTTTGTCTCTACTTCATTTTTGTATTTGCTTTTTCAATATTTTTTTTAGAATGGTCCTGCTGTAATTGTCCAGTCAGCTTACGATGGACCATTGACACCCACAGAGCTTACCAGTCCTACAGCATTCTCTCTTCTACCAGAAGATGCGGATATCACCGAAGTGCCTTGTAAAGATCTCCTTCCATCTTTTATAAAAATACAAGAATGTAAGTGCCCAGTAAATTCTTGTCACAATAAAGTACACTTAAAATTGCTTTCAATCACTTTCAATAGAACACAGTGAATGTAACAGTTTGTGTCACTCTTTTTAACTTCCTTTCCTCTTCTCACGTAGTTTGCACAGTCTTTTACTGTAAGAGAAGAATGACATTAGACTTTGATTAGTCTGCAGTTATCATTCTTTGGACACTGTAGAGCTGCTGTAAATAATGGTTACTAGAACTTAAAGGAGTCTCTAATTTATGCCCAATTTGGCACGTAGCATGAAATGCAACTGCTCACACTGAATTTCTGTCCAAACCAGATCAACTTTTGGCTTCACAATTAATATCACATTTCACTGACATACATCTGTACCTCATAGTATTGACATACACATTAATATTTGCAACAACATTTCAGGTCTTACACTTTTAGTTTGAAACTAGTATGAAATGAACGGAGTAAACAGGATGTTATAATTCGACATGTATTATGCCACTCTTTATGTCTCTTTTTATATCCACTGTTATGTTGTATTTTCCTTTTACAATGCCTAAATGCTGTAAATAAAATTCTTTACATTTGCTTTGATCTCTGTTGACCCACATTATGCTAATTTGCTCCTCTTTCAGTCTGATTCCCCAGCAGTATGATATGTCGCCCCACAGTACCTGCTGTACAGTGTTTGGTAATTGAATTTGTGCTTCCAAACTTCAAATTTGTCTAACTAGGCCATTGGTTGTAATGGCCACCAATTTGGTACTTGTTTAGCTGGTATATATTAGAATTTTTTCTCCCTATAATTGATTCCTTGCCGAAGGCAGAAGGAATCTATGTGATGGTGATGTCGTGTGTGTGTGTGGGTTTGTAATGGGCGCCGATTGGGGACAGACACAAGAAATTAGGCTTGCAACCAGGGATATGCTAAAAAACGGGGATGTCACCGTTTCTGGATGTTTTAACGTAATGCAAATTGGGGTTTCAGATATGCGCCCTCAAGTTTATAGCTCAGTCTGACGTTTTCCCCTATTACCTGTTATATGGATTTATTCCTGTGTAGAGGGGTGTATGTGTGTAAAAAATTATACACACAATTCCGTTTTGGGCATGAATCGGGGATACATACAAGTCTTATATCAGTATAGTGGGGACATCATGTGCAAAGTGGGGATATCACCGTTTACGTGAGGAAAAGTCCATGTCGCCAATAGGCGCCCTTAACAGGTGTGTCTGTATGTGTATGTATGTCCATGTGTGACGCCTGCTTGTAAACACGATATCTAAAGAAGCGTAACTCTGAGTGATCTCATATTTGGCATGTAGATTACCCATATTAAGTAGATGATCCCTATTGTTTTTGATTTGTTGCCGAAGGCAGAAGGAATCTATGCGATGGTGATGTCGTGTGTGTGTGTGGGTGCGTGTGTGATGCCTGCTTGTAAACACGATATCTCAAGAAGCGTAACTCTGAGTGATCTCATACTTGGCATGTAGATTGCCCTTATTAAGTAGATGATGCCTATTGTTTTTGGTGGAGGTCAAAGGTCGTTTGGGGTCACTAGAGGTCAAAAAGTCAATACCTTGAAAATTGCTTGTAAACACGATATTTCAAGAAGCGTAATTCTGAGTGATCTCATACTTGGCATGAAGGTTGCCCTTATTGAGTAGATGACCCCTATTGATTTTGGTGGAGGTCAAAGGTCATTTGGGGTCAACAGGGGTCAAATTGTGAAAACCTTGTAAACATGGTATCTCAAAAAAGAAAGCTTGTAGAAATCTCATGTGTAGTATGTAGTTGTACCATGTTGAGTAGAGGAACCCTATCGTTTTCAGTGGAGGTCAAAGGTCATTTGGGGTCAACAGGGGTCAAATTGTGAAAACCATGTAAACACGGTATCTCAATTAGAGAAGCTTGAACTGATGTCATATGAAGTGTGTAGGTGTATCTTATTGAGTACAAGAGTCACCAGAGGTCAAAAGGTAATACCTTGAAAATTGCTTGTAAACACGATATCTCCAGAATGATAAATGTGAGAGATCTCATAGTTAGCGTGTGGATTGCCCATATCGAGTAGATGATCCCTATTTTTTTTGGCAGAGGTGAAAGGTCATTTGGGATCATGGGAGGTCAAAATGTGAAAAACTTGAATCTACAATATTTAAAGAACAGTCCTTCTAGTGAATTTTATACTTGTAATGTAGAATCCTCTTGTTGATTTGATGGTTCCTACGCATTTTTGTAGATATGAAAGTTAGTTTGGGGTTATTTGACATCAAATTGTTAAAAACGAAAGTAGGTAATATTGGCATAATTAAGGATCGCTTGGCCCACAGTTCTTATCGGTTGGCCTACAGTTTTTAATAGTGGGCCAAATAGTTTTGGCAGTAACATATTATCATTGGCTTGCAGCACTTAAGTTGGCCGCACTGTTTTGTCGAGAAATACTGTAATACCAGGGTAGGGAGTTGCCTGGTAATAACAGGGAGGTGCGCTGCTTTTTTGCTTCTGACATGTATTTATGAAAATGAAATGCATGTTCACGTTTCAGAATATATTGTGAAAACAACAAAATATATACCTAGTATCGTTTCCTGGTTTTTGATGCACAAGAACTTCTTTTAGGACATACCAACATAGTCTCTTCAATAACCATAAAGAAAAGATGAAGACAACATTAAATTTGGTATCAAAGATTATTATTTGGCAAAGCTTGTGCCACTGTCCTCATAAGGACATGTGAGCATGCATGAATTGTAAATTGGAATTGATTAAATATACCACGGTTTATTAGTTTTATAAAAAGAACTAAATTACTGATCATTTGGATCAAATACCCTTGAGCGTGCATGAACTGTGATTGCTTAATTGAATGAATCAAATTGTAACTGACCCACCTCTGTTCAAATTGGTCACTGTTATCTGACATAATTTATCACAGTTGACTGCCAGTAGAAACCACAATGTCCAGAATAAATCATTCAGTCTGTTGAGCCAGGTGCTCAATGGACTTAACCATTTACTCTATAAACAGTGTCTCTGTTTAGCCCTTAAAGGGAAGCAGGGCGTTTGTTTTACAAAAAACAACCATATTTTTAAAACCATTATTTGTGGGCATAGAATGATAGATTATTCAAAATAATGAATTACAGTAGCTTTATTTTCAAGGAATAAGATTCTCACAGATCAGAAATTTAGTTATTTGTTGCTCAACAATAATTTATTCACCCAAACTTTTTTAAATTCAAATGATGCATCCGTTACTCATCACATGCATAATGTTTTGAGGAGATGAAGCTTTGACAGATATTTATTGATGAGACTGAATGGTTTAACAATGGTTAAAGCGAATTTCTTTGTACGCCATGTTGGTGTATTCTAAACGCCCTATTTCACTTTACAGTAGTTCAAGAGCTTGAAACAAATGACTACTGTGTATCAAACCAGGGAAACTTGTACTGTGTGTTGTGTCTTTAAGGAGACTAAAGGCAAAATTGCAAGTCATGCTAGATTCTGGTTTAACAGGGTTATCAGTTTTTGTTAATTTTCAAGGACCTCACAGCCATTGGGAAGGACATTACGCCAAAAAATCAAATGTGAAAGAGCTGCCACCAATAGCTGTAACTCGACAAAATAAAGTGCTATAATTTTGATTAAATGAACATGTTTACCTTTTGTCAAGTTATTAGACACGACAAAATGTAATTTGTTCCCCTGCAGCATCATATCTGTTTGGGAGTTTTCTCATGTTTATGGGTCAAAGGTGACAAAAGGTCAAAACCTTTTATACATGATATTTTAAGGGTGATAAATGTGAGGGATCTTATACTTAGCTTGTGAATTGTTCTTATTTAGCATGTTGATGACCGTATAGGGTAGGTGATCCCTATTGTTTTAAGTGGAGTTGAAAGGTCATTTTGGGTCACAAGATTTCAAAAAGTTTTGACCTTACTAAGATGGTATTTCAAGTAGGATAATTGTGTGGGATCTCATGCTTGTCATGTGGGCGATTCATGTTTGTTACAATATATATCATGAGGCAAGGAATCACTAAGCCTTTTGGCTTGCTAGTTAAATAAAGGGTGGAGGTTTAGTTTGGTGGTTAGAATATCCATCTTGTAATAACTAGGTCCCTGGATCAAATCCTGGTGGAACCACTTGGAAATTTCCTGTTGACTAAAACTTAATTCTTCAGTAAAGCTACTTACAGTGGTGCTGAGGGGGTTACTTGGTGATATCAATTTGTGTTCATGTTGTCCAATTCAGGTCTGGTCTGCTTCAGGTTGGTACAGCTAATTTATGGGCTGCTGAGCTGGGCAGGCCCTCCACCCCTCCCAGTCTTTAGTAAAGTGGCTAAAACCTTGGGATACACTCTCAGCTGTCAAGAAAGATGGGGACATTAATTGGCAGTCCCGGGAGGTTTGGGTATGTAGGGATTGTTGATTCATCCCTGCCTTATTACCCTCTGAACACTAATCGAAAACACTGGGTGTTCATCCAAGATCAACATGGAAAAGGATCCCTCTATGAGTATTCACACTTTCTTATGCTCAGCTACATAACATAGAATACTACAGACATTAGATCTAGAACTAGTCCAAACGCAAGCACACACATCTGAAAAAGGCGTTGACGAAAAGATGCACCTGAAAATGGATACTCTTCCAAAAAAGACCCTAGGCAGGTGGTAAGGATAAATGCAAGGCAGGCATCTTGTAGGATCGTCAAAAGGATTAAAAACAGACAGATGCACAGTGAAAACTTCGCTGCAAGACCAAAAGGCTCGCAATTATGGAAGGGCAGTGGCCAGATACACACACACAGGTCATGGTCAGTATGGTAAAGCATAGGTTATATGAGGTGAGTACGTAACTAGGAATTCCCAAACCAAGGAGTTTTGGGGACTCTTAATTAACTAAACTAAATTTAAAGCCATTTATACTCATCAGTTGTCATTGTTAATTGATACAACTAAAGATGTAGTAACTTTACTTACTACAACAGTAGTTAGTGACAGGTCCTGTTGAAAGTTTGTCACCCATTAGTTACTTGCTAGTGTACTAAATAGTCTTCAATCTATGGAGTTGCAAGTGTTTGGTAGTTTACTGTGACAGCATACTTGTAGTATTCATTCCTGCTACATTTCTGTAACTGACATTTAGGAGACAATATGCTTTGATTAGATCTTTTCATTAAAAGCTTATCAAAAAACATTTATTGCTCCGATATTTGTGGATTCTCACATGCTTAAAATTGAAAACCATGAACCAGCAACATCTCAAGCTCTAAATTATAACCTACTTGTGCTGTGCAAAGTAGTCTTCATCCCTTTCATTTTCAAGCTGCTAATGAGTGAAAATGCTGTTACCCCAATCTGTATTAAAGTCCCCTATCCTAATTCATGGATGGCTCTTTTGCATCAAGTGACAATATTTTTGTTACTGGAATGTGAAATTTATGCAAATTATTTTGTTTGCTTTGAAGGAACCATAGTATGAAATATCCTGAAAGACACTTGTAAGGTATAAAAGAAGATCTTTGCAAGATTTAGCTGATGCTTCAGAGTAAAGTTGGGGTGACTGCATATTCCCTTTACAAAGTGACTTTTGGACACACAAGATTATGTACATACTGTGGGCGATCATGTCAACATGGGTATGCACACGTCCAAGTCTGTTTGTATGGTCCGCATATCGTACTACATCAGTGACAGCATGTAGCCATCGCAGGTCTAGGCCAAGGGCAAATGCAAATCCAGACTGGCCGTTTGGTCCACATCTGACTTCTTGGGCATAGTCAGAAATTTTGTTAAGGGGGAAGACCTGTTGAAGACTTTCTAAGCTTAAAACCAGTGAGCAGGTTACATAAAGGAAAACGTTGGCCCGAAATACCTCCCACATTGCTAAGGGAAGAAGTGTTCAGAACTGGCGTCCGCTGATCAGCGTTGAAGTCAATGCCGCTCTGAAGCAGTGAATGTTCCTATTGACAGAACAGAAGTTTTTAGAAATTCGTTATGTATTGTGCTGCATTATTCATTCAATCCAAACACGTAGAATGTTTGTTGTAGACTGTTTTTTTCTTCTATTTCTCATTTTATGCATTATAAGCCTTTCCATTTGTATATATATTTTTATTATTGTCATTGTATATTTTTTTATATTCTTTAAACTTCTACTTTTTATGTCTTTGTCTTGTAACTCCTCTTTATAAATTTTATCTTTATACTAGATTGAATAAATACAAAATACAAAATGACGTCACACACATGTCTCCGAAGTTTGCCGATGTTAAATTAGCCCAGAAGTCCTAGCACCATTGTGTGCAGTGAAAGTTTACACCATGGCATGTCTTGGCCTGAAAAGGTCACTATAAACTTGCTGCCATTCACAGGAAGTAATATTCAAACAAAGGCCTACTCAAACACTTAAAAAGGTGATTCCTATTCAGACCCAGGGATCTTACTATACCCTAAGCCAACCACAACTTGACTTCGAAGAACGTTCTTGGTTTAAATCATGTACACTAACAGTGTACATCATAGTATAAATGAAATTACACCACATATGCAATTTGTGTTGCCTCACGATTGCATGATTCTCTCTCTTTCTCTCACTGCAAAAAAATTCTCCCCCCCCCAAAAAAAAGCAAAGTAAGAGACATTCTTTGTTAGTTCTTTCGTTTCGTTCAGTTGACTTGTTTGCAGTAAAATGAGCTTCCACCTTTGTTTTTCATGTTTTATTACGATACAGTGAAAGCCAACTTCGACTGTGAAAGGTCATTTGGGTTTCAACAGGGTTCAAATTGTGAAAACCTTGTAACCACAGTATCTTGAGAAGCGAAGCTTAGACAAACCTCATAGTTGGTAAGAAGGTACCACATTGTGTAGGAGGGGACCCTATTATTTTTGGTGGAGGTCAAAGGTCAATTGCGGTCAACAGGGGTCAAATTGTTAAAACCTTGTAAACACAATATCTCAAGAAGGGAATCTTGGACAATTGTCATATTTACTGCGCTGGTGCACCACATTGAGTACAACATCCTTATTGATTATGGTGGAGGTCATTTGTCATTTGACATCAACAGGGCTCAAGTTGTGAACACCTTAATGTAAACACAATATCTCAAGAAGGGACGCTTGGACAGATGTCATATGAAGTATGTAGGTGTATCTTAGAGTACAAGAGCGCTCGTGTTTTTAATGGAGGTCAACTCATCATTTGAGGTCAACAAGGGAAAAATGTGAAAATCATCTAAATAATTAAGCTGTGTAGATCTACTTGGTATACATGGGCATGACATTGACACCTACACCGATGGTATCAAAATTAACAGCTAACAATTATACCAAACATACCAGCTGTATCCCGAAAAAAAGATAATATGTAAAGTAGAGCCGTGTGGAGAAACCAATTGATACCCACTCGCTCCTCAGGTCGTTGATCAGAGAGGATATGTAACTGAACTGCAAACATATTCCTACCTTCACAGAATGGCTTGTGCTTCATTGGCCAATCACATGTACACCACTGGTTGCAGTATATACACCCTATATCTAGAAGCATGTAATTGGAATAGTCCGTGATCGGGGGTTATGGAAAATTCCAAGACACGTACATGCAATTGAGTTGTGTACACAAAAGCTAGCTGTGCACCTTGCAAGGCACATCAAACACAAATTAGCATTTTGGTAAAAAGACAAAAACTTGGCAACAACAGCACATCAAAATAAGTAACAATGTTTGTAAGACATAAATAAAAACAAAAGCAAAGCGTGAGAACGAGGAGTATTCCGAAACACCATACACCTATCTAGAAGAGCAGTCAAAAGGACAATATTTGTATACTTGCCACTATATAAGGTACGTGAGAATAACAAAAAGAGGAGTGAATTGCATGCATGTTTTTATTTTGTTACTACAAGTTGGAAAACATGTGTTGATTTAAACATGAAGTAACCTTTGCCTCGTAATTCTCCCCAGAAAGAAACATCAGTCATGTAAGCGGGGGAAAAAAATTAGCCAAATAAGGCTTTGCCCACAGTTTAGAGCCCATCCACATATACGTCTATTGATTCTGTGCAGTGTTACGATCCCCTGATGTGAGCGCAAACTTGAACATCGTGGGTCTGTCTGTCTGTTATGTTAACGTTGCATAGATTCGTAGTACATACTGCACATGTAACTACTTTCGTATGCAGCTGCGCTCTTTGCGCAGCTGTGTTATGGTCAGAACGAATGCCGACAGCCAACGTTAATTCCAAAGACAACTTTCTGTTGATGGAAAGTGTGATAATGTTAATTGTTAAGGTTTAAACTCCCTGAAGTAAGAGATTTCAGTCACAAAAGCCTATCGTTGGATCTCAGAAGTTGTATTGTTTTCTGTGCACACTTTGTACTGTATAGTCACTATCACCTGTTCAGGAAAGCAGGATCGAATGTCCAAAGTATAAAAAAATTTCTGAATCGGTCAAAACTGCCAAAAACATTTACATGACTTGTGTAAAAGACCCCAAACTAGCAATGGGCATTATTTTCACAAACTTTAATTCGTAGGTTTCCTCTTACAAGATATTTTCGTTTGAGAGTGACTTGGGATTTTTGCTGTAGCCTAACATCGAGATAGAGCCTAGCTAACATATGTATTACTGTTGTGCCCTACACTGGCAGTAGAGAAACAGACTGTAGACTAAGATTTTCAAGTAAATTTTGATCCAAACTGCTTGAAAATGTGCTATGTGGTGTCTAGTATATTGCTATATAAGCTTATACTGGGTCATCAGGAACAGGATGGCATATTTTGACCAAAACTTTGTACATTCAAGGTAAAAGAAGTGTGGAGAATATTTCACCATACATAATAGTGTTACAACACACCAACACGATTTCATAACTCCAACTCAATGCATTTTAGACCAAGCTCAATCGTATTGGCTATAGCCACAGGGGATGGGTAAAAGAATTCACTGGCACTCCTTATTGTACTACTTCAAACATCCTATTATCTTCCATCCTCTCCCCCCCCCCCATGCGTTCGGCACTGACCACTTAATTTCTTCAAGTTATTGTCACTTGGATCGGGATTCTTCACTATTTTGTTAAAGAGAAAACAAAAGCATATTTTTTCAGGGATATCACAGAGCTGTGTATCAGTTCTTAATTGATGGCAGAGTTGAAGTGATAAAGTGGATATATTTTCCTGCCATTTGATGATGGTCATTATTAAGATGCCGTGGTAAAATTTACTTAAGCCGAGGTAAAAGCCATTTTAGCTTCAGCATTTTTATTGCTGTAGTAATTTTTCTTATTTGAGAGGGCTGTGTGTGGTTATAACTTAACACAGACATTGCTCATACAGGGAACAAGAAACAGGAACCAGATGGTATGTGTATAATTTATGCAGAAATTTCATGAAATTTCAAGTCACTGCTGCTGCACTAGCAGGTGTACCAAGTATAGTCCTATAAGTATGGAACGCCAAAAGGGCAATGAATTTTGTCGTCTCATCGTAGTTTGTCTCAACTTATTTCGTTGTCTCATTTTGTCTCCTTTTTGGTTTGTCTCATTCAATTGTGTCATCTCACATAATTTTGTCTCCTTGTAGATTGTCTGATGTACGTTTGCTTCATTTAAGGTTGTCTCATTAAAGTTTACCTCATATTAGGTCTCGTTTTAGTTTGCTTCATTAAAGTTCGTCTCCCAACAGTCCATCTCACAGCAGTTCGTCTTACTGCAGTTTGCCTCACAGCAGTCCGTCTCACTGCAGTTTGCCTCACGGCAGTCCGTCTCACTGCAGTTCGTCTCACTGCAGTTTACCTCACTGCAGTTTGCCTCACAGCAGTTCGTCTCACGGCAGTTCGTCTCACTGCAGTTGGTCTCATGGCAGTTCGTCTCACTGCAGTCCGTCTCACAACAGTTCGGCTCATGGCAGTTCATCTCACAGCAGTTCTTCTCACTGCAGTCCGCCTCAGCTGAGTTTGCCTCGTGCCAGTTTGCCTGACCGAAGTTCGTCTCATGCCAGTTTGTCTCAAATCGGAGGCACTATTCGTCAATTAAAACTAAATCTAAGATAATTGTTGACAAAATTGGTGCAAATCTTGACATTTTCCATTTGAAGTATAGTTAGTACGTGTACGTGTGTACACTGGACTCGACTAGACTTGGTTGTGACAGTATGTACGCAAGCCGGCCTAGTACTTTAACGTAAGATCTGGTGCAAAATGACGGAAGAAAGTCAACTAGCTCGGCTTGTCAGTCTCGGCTATACTAATTACACAATCATAGCTGAGGTGATGGGAGTGTCACTCAGAACAGTGAAGAACAACAAAAAAAATGTTCTTGATCAAGGCAAAATAGGATATGAGGCTACACACCTCCATAGCTTTTTCTTGGATAAACTGTATGACATTATGTGATTTGGTCTCTGTAATGATGGGGCAGAATTTTTGTGTGGAGAACCCTACCTACTGTATGTATGGGAATTTCCGGGTTGTGGATTCTTTCTCCACTTACACAGAGATTGTTTATAGGCTACATTTTATTTTGTGTTCTGCATGCTTTTCAATAAATCTTGGTAAACGTTTTAAACTTTCCTACCGTGACTTTCTGTGCAGAAATAACACAACAAATTGATAAGAGAAGCTGAACAAGGAATTTAAGTTTAAGCAAAGAAAAGAATACATGGACCGGCTTAGGTGAGTGTTGACTAGCCAAGCAATTGTGGTACAGTTCAGTAGCTGAGAGCACAGCAGATTAGGTTTCACACCATTTTACCCCTGAGGGGAGGACTTGGAGGCCAGCGAGGATGTTTATTGCCTATAATTGCCCATCATTGTCCATGAACTGGAAAGATGTTATCATAGTGAAGGTTGGTTGGAGTGGAAAACAAATCTTGCCCCATGACTACTGGGGACAGAATCATACTATGGGCAGAAGGCAAGTACAGTACCAAATATAGTGCATGCCTAAACCAACAATTCAACATAATCCTCCAGCAGATTAATCATATATGTCATAATATTTTAATGGCTATTTGTAAAAAATATCTTCATATTATGACTCTCAAACAGTGCACCATATCTTTCATAAATGTAAGATGCCACAGTACGTCCAATTAAGTCACACTAACTTGTGCTATCCGTCACACAAATCAATTGATGACTATCACATAAGGGTTCATGTCAATGAAGGACACTATAATGTATACTAATTCTGTGCTCAATTGCTATTATAACAAGTGCAGAGGGAAGTCAAATTGGAAAAAATTGAGATAGTGTCGAGGAATTGAAAATAGTTATTCTTCGTGGTACCAAAATGTCACATTAGTCATGTGCATGCTTTTTGTCCCATGTAAAGAAATGCAGTACCGTACAGCAATAATTTTCCTTCGCTAATGGTACTGTAAAATTAAGTGAATATTTCTGCATGTGCCTATTAAAATTAAGAGAATTCAAGAATGTTTTGCAGCTTTTGAATGTCATGAGCAAATTCCTTCTGAAATTCATACAAATGTCCCATAAGTCACAGTAACATTTACCATTCATAACAGAATTTTGATAAAGTTATCCCACATCTCCTCTGAAAATACTTTTCAAATAGGAATCCATTTTCAAAGCTTACTTTTGTCATAAATGTAGAATATAGCAATAAAGTTAATGAATCATGCACTATTTAGCAGCTTCAAAGTTGCTATGTCTGATGTGACCTTTGTTACTTAACTTTCATTTTAATGACAGCAGATCGAGAATATCCATTACAATAACCAATGTGAAAGTCAGTATGTAAGTAATTAAGAGCCCAACTGTAGCCACAAGAAAAGAAATTCTGACATTGTGCAACATTCCATGCCATCTATTTTGTATTATCTTCAAACTTAGAAAAGTCATATCGCAAAACCAGCGATAGCTAAATGCAATTTCAATGGATGTTCATTCAGGATTTCACATTCTGAATGAAGTACAACTTTTAATCAGCCGAACTGTTGGGAGACGGACTGCATTGAGACGGACTGCATTGAGACGAACTGCCGTGAGACGAACTGCTGTGAGACGAACTGCTGTGAGGCGAACTGCAGTGAGACGGACTGCCGTGAGACGAACTGCCGTGAGACGAACTGCAGTGAGACGAACTGCCGTGAGGCAAACTGCCGTGACATGAACTGCGGTGAGGCAAACTGCAGTGAGGCAAACTGCAGTGAGACAAACTGCAGTGAGACGGACTGCCGTGAGACGGACTGCAGTGAGAGGGACTGCATTGAGACGGACTGCCGTGAGACGGACTGCTGTGAGATGAACTGTTGGGAGACGAACTTTAATGAAGCAAACGACCAATATGAGGCAAACTTTAATGAGACAACCTTAAATGAAGCAAACATACATCAGACAATCTACAAGGAGACAAAATTCAGTGAGACAACACAATTGAATGAGGCAAACCAAAAAGGAGACAAAGTGAAATGAGACAACGAAATAAGTTGAGACAAACTACGATGAGACAACAAAATTCATTGCCCTTTTGGCGTTCCATATATAAGAAGTAAGGAACATTGCAGCGAGCAGAATCGGGGATGAACGTTAATGTAACGTTGCCTCAAAGGCAGCTAGAGTATACATGAAACTGAACACATTTTTTTGAAAACCTTTCTCATTTAAAGATCATTGAGAAATTGACACTGTTGACACAGACATGTGCATGCACTGTACATTCCTACATGACAACACTGTGGTATGTACAGTAGAAGATAACACAGTAAACAAGTGATTCCATGAAAATGTCAGGTATTACGAGGTATGGAGTAGCCATACCAAAATATACCTTTGCTCCTACCGACGCAGCTTACTTGTAAACATATCTCTCATTTGGTACATGTGAGTGTATCACATTGATTACAAGATTCCTGTTGATTTTGGTGGAGGTGTGGGGGTCAAAGGTTATTTGAGGTCAATGGGTCAAATTGTGAAAATATTGTAAGCATAATATGTCAAGATGGAAAACTTGGGCAGATCTCCCAAGATTGTGGGTGTATCTCATTGAGTATGCAAAAATTTCCATTGTCTTTACTCTTTAGTAAAGGTCAAAGCTAGTCATTTGTCGTCAACAGGGTCACAGTATCGAATTCTTGTAAACATCTTATCTCAAGAAGGGAAGCTTAGACAGATGTCATATTCAATATATTGTATCATTAAAAACATAACCTTCCTTTATGGTTTGTAGTAGTCTTCATTATACTGAATGTGAATTCAGTATAGCATGCAACAGCTTCATTCAGTTTATCATACAACAGCCTTTATTATAACATTTGTTTCATAACTCATTTGCATAATTCAGCTGTGGAGAAGGTTATTGGAAGATATAGCATTCAAAGCTTTTTTTTGAAGGTCGTGCGCTTGTTTCGTTTCGAGTTCTGACATTTTTGGCGTGCAGTCATTTAAGTAACATTTGGATGTTGATTTGAAGGCTAGGTGGATGGTATTTGAAGGCTGTATATTTAAGGTAAGGGATATCTCATTTAGCACAATAACCAGTTGGTCTTAAATGGAGGTAAAAGTCCATTCGATGTCAACAAGGGCCAAATTGTGAACATGTAGATGGATGATCTCAACAAAGGAAAATTGTGCAGATCTCATCTTTCATATAAAGCATATGTAGCTCAATGTGACACATACTAATGCTATATATTACAGCAGATTCAAAGAAAAATTCTCATCAGATCATTGGAACCGCAATGCATTTCTGCATTCTGGTTTCATAGGTTTTTTCTCATTGATTGAAAATTGCAGACACAAGATCTTTATTTCAAGGCTGCCTACACGCAGTATCGAATACTTGGGAAGTGCCCTAACCGGCCATCGGGGAGGGGTTGCAAATCAAAACTTTCTTGTATGCTTGGGGCCAGTTGATGGTGGCTCTCTGCTTAGATTGTCCTGTTGGCTTTCACTCCTCTCCCTCCTCCCATCATTTCATTCCGTCGCTCCTATGAACACACCCCTTGATTGTCCCCTTTGGTGTGTATGCTCCTCCAACTAGTGGAACCTTAATTCATGTTTGCCAGGCCCTCCACTCTCTGTGAATAATCCTGGCTACGCCAGTGTCATGCAGTTAGCGTACTTAGAGAAATATATGTTTTTGCACATATTGACATTCCTTTGCATGCATGCTTAAAGAATACTCCCATGTATTTTATGTGTGCTTTGAGTACCAGCAATGAGGAAGATATGCCTTCACAGGTGTTCAACTGGTGGCAAAATACTGCAGCACTGTTAGAAAAAAAAAAAAAAGTAGACGGGTGGAGATCTACAAGTCCCAATGGTGCATCTGCACCTTTTTAGCGGCCGCCCCTAAGGTGTTTCATAGCAAGAAGGTGACGGAAAAAACTTGTCCACTACACCGGATAAATATCTGGAGGAGACGACAATGATGGCAGCAGATATGACAGCAAATATTACTTCTGCATACTTGTAGTGCCAATCACCTCATCATGCTTTGCCTTGAACAGGAGGGTAATGAGTGCCTTGCTGACTATATGAAGAAAAACAATATTAACCCAAAAGTGATGTGGCTGGCATCATAAAAGAGATTTTTTAGCCAACCTGATGACCAATGTGAGAAAACAAAAAATGCTTGTAGTAATTTAAATTACATGCAATACGACTATATGGAGGCCGGTATATATTTTTCTATTTGTATGGCAAGAGTTAACAAATGATGGCATCATCAACTCTTTTCCCTTATTATGATAACAATTCTTTTAAGGTTTGAAGCGAGAGCACACGTTAAGGTGATAATGAAATACTCTATCAAAATTATTGAAAGCAGCATTTACAGTACAGTGGCTGCCCTAATAACATATGAAAATGATTACCATTAGGTGCTGGGTATGAGCTGGACCTGTAGTGAACACCCAACTGATGATGTCAATGGATGCAAGTCACAAAAACGAAAAACACATTTTTAGCAGTATCGCTTTGTGTGAATATCCTGGAGTGGTAAAACTACAAAATGCTCTGAAAAAGTGTGTCATGATCTCCTCCTAGATGAACTTTAAACTTGGCTTGTAGGTAGGTGCTTAGGTATAATGATGTGTCCACCTGACTGCAGCATGATGACGTCAGAGGTCACGATTACTATTGTGCATAATACCGTGTGTTAGGTGCTGGTATAGTGCATGCATGGTGTCGACATGACTTAACATTTTTATCCATGAATGTGACACTGTATTTCAATCTAAAGCATGCAACCAGTTTTGGTCTGAGTGACAAGAACTCAGAATGTATATGCACTGTGAAGATTAATATCACATGCACATGCAGCGCTCTTTTCAGGGCATTCAAAACATCAAAAATGATGGCGTGTGCAGATCTGAGGAATACTTTCACACGCAAGCATTTCTCTGAATGCTTTTGATGCACATAAGTCAACTTTTGGCACATATATATGTGTATGTGCATGCATGTATTTGTGATGTTCAATGTATACTTCAATTCTAGGTCACTAAGTAATAATCAGCATAAGCACATGAGTCTTGTTTTCAAACTAGATTGAACATTGATGAATTTCAGAAATAAACAGTTGCTTTAATAAATTTATCAAAAAACAAGTAGATCGAGGAAGTGAAAAAACGAAACTGACTGCAAAATATAAACAGTTTGGACAGTGAATATGATGCATTGTGTAGTACATACGACAGCTCTTTGTACAGTATATATACAGCTCTGGTAAACTCTAAGACTACTGTAGGCACATCGAAACACGGCATTTTGTAATTCTGGTAGTGAAAATGGATTGCTAGCCCTCTCCCAATCCCCTTGGCTGCATCATGCGGTATGACACAAAATGCATGGCAGGCACAAGATGTGCCCACAGATGTCACATGACTTGCACATTAAACATGACAGTTGGTGGGGTTAGTTCAAGTTGACAAAAAATCTCAGTGCAAAAATAGTTAAAGGGTATATTGTTGTAGCGCTGTTGACTTTCTTCATATTTCTTTATAATGCCTGAAAAAAATTGTAAGAATGACGCCTATTTCAGATTGTGTCGCATACTTCATTTAATGCATATATTTGTTAGAGTGTCATCCTTGACCTATATCAATATTGCTACATTTCAGCAATAAGGCATTTTCATTGAAAGTGATATCTGAAAAAACAGAAGGGTAAGATTATGTTTGATATTAACCTTTTTTTGTTTTCAAATGTACACGCAATGTTGTTCATGGACGCGGACAACGCCTTTCAATGAAGGAAAATGACAATAACTACTTTAATAAGCAACGCAATTGGCATAAAAACAGTAAAAAACAGAAATCATATTTGAAATTAACTGTTCTTATTATAAGTGCCTTCATAATGACTATGCAACGGTGCAGGTCTCACTGGTGTATCAAAAACATCCTAGTCAAGGCATCGCTCCTTGGTCGGCATCGGGATAGTGTTTGGTGAAAAGAAGCACTGTATTTACAAATAAACTAGAACTGATAACAACATTGCTGTCAGTGATCCTGAGTTGTTTTGACTTACTGAATATTCAATACTAGTATACTTCCCATTAGCTTGTGCAAAGAAGCACACCTTTGATTTGACTGAAACCTGTCAACCACTACATCATCATATTCTACACTATGTGTCATGTTAGAAGAAATTGAAATCATAATTAGGCGCAGAATTAACCAACTGAAACCTTTTTATTTTCCCAGATTGTCTGAATGGTGCAATTAAAAGCCTTAGTAGAATATAGTGTGATAAAAATAGGTACGTATAATCATGGTACAAAAATCTGCCATCATAGAGCTTGAACACGTACTTTAAGTTTAGAAATGATGGTACCGATGTTTGAAAATAAACTTCTTTTATCACTGGATAAGTATTAAACTGAGTGATAGATCAATCATTATTTGAAATCTCAAACAGCATTTTTTTTGTTTGGGGCTGGAGGAAAGTTGTAAGTAAATTGCAAGGTAAAATCAAATCACATGGTGGCACAGAATGCACAGCATGGTGACAGTTTGTAAACTTACATTTGTAAACTTACATTGTGACCTAACTCTTAAAATAAGTCAAAATACGTAAATTTTATTCTGTGGCCATCCCGCACTGTTTATTGCTAAAACCTTTTGCTCTGGGCTGCAGGCTCTATTTAATCCATAAAACTGTCAGGTAATAACTGGAGGACTTTTGTTGCAGTGTGGAATTTTTATTTTATCTTTGGATATGCATGTCTTGCATATATGTCTTGCATGTAAATATAGCTAGCTGATTAAGAGAAGCTATTTATTGTAGATTGGAATGATTTTTTTTTAACTTTCTTTGCTTTGTAGAGTTCAATTTCCTTTGATGCCAGCTATTTTTACCTCCTTAATCTTGAATATTCCATTATTCCACAAGTGACCACTTGGGTTTTTCTCCAGTGATTTATCCCAGCTCTGGATCATACCAGTACATTCCCTGACCGAGTCCATGGATGATAGCCCACCTACAGTATTAACTTTAAAAGAAAAATGTTCTGGACATGTCATTGTCATTTTCCGACTTAAAGCTTTCTCTTTGGTGCAATCCAGGGTTCATGTTTTGCTCTCAAATGAAATCATAGTTTTGGCATTATCAAACTATATTGAAGATAATTTCACTGCATATTATAGGCATTCAAGATGACTATTTCCTCAAATCTTTGGGGGCTTCGCCTTTGGACATCACTCTGCAGGGCCCTCTTGTTGCATGCATGCTTTACATGAGTGTTGCAGCTAACATTGTAATAAATTCCTCTCAGATCTTCACACACCATCATGATTCCCCTTTTGAAAATGCCTTGGTGAACGATGCCCATGGTGTAAATCGCTAGCCTATTTTCGTCTCTGGGATTCCTTCTGTTGTACTGATTATTGGAGGTGTTGGCAGATAATTGTGCTTACCAGCAATCCTGGCTAAGTATTATTGGATCAGGATCTTCAAGATCTTTGAAAGTCTTAATTTTTACTGTAAACACAGTTAGGAGACAGAATTGGGAAGTTCCTACTAGTAATATCTTCATGACTGTGCACAGTCTTATCACAAATAGACCTTCTGAATTAGGTCTAAGAATGATAAGGTCTAAAAATGAATATTTCGAACCATGCAAATGAAAATCGTAATTCACAAAATATGAATTCTTGGGGATATATTCAGTTCAAATCTAGCATTAAATATAGAGACCACTGTACATCACCCAAAAACTTTTCAGCTGGATCGAGGAGGCCCTCGATCCCCAGAACGGTTATCAATTTTATCACACCAGCTCATATACAGGCTCAGACCAGCTTAGGCTTCCCCAACCATATGACTTTGAAAAGTTTTGAGCAAATTTCTATATCATAGGCTTCCCCACCCCTTCCTGGGGAAAAAATCCTTTAATGCCGCTCATTTGAGATGGTTTACTTTCCAATTCACACTCCAATTAAGGGGGAGTGAGAAATTGAAAAAATCAACAAACCAGAAACGAACGGTGACTGAGGGAGGGGTAGGGGTTGTTACCATTGCATTTTTAGTGGTCTTGGGTAGACTTTCTCACTACGAAAATTGCGATATGCCCTTAGTGCACTACGATAAATATGATATTCTACCAGTAAACGTTCACTTCCGGATTCCATCGGCGACAGCATGCAGTTGCAAAACTTTTCGCGCGCAGATGTCATCTCAGTGATAGTCTTCCGCTGGGAAACAAATCAAACCCACAACGAAAAGTCAGTACTCACTGTTCAAGTACCCGTCGTGAAAAATTGACCCTTAATGTAGTAGAAACGATGCTTTTAGTCTTCGAAAATGTATCCTTTACGTATGTCAGCGTGATGCAACCGAACGCTACAAAAATATATAGATATGCAAATTACTTCCGGGTTTGAACGTGTGGATTGATTTTTTTGTTGTTAAGCAAGATCCGTTCGACAATACTGCTAAGCAGACGAGGTCTGAGATGGAGAAGAAAAAGAACCTAGATTTGCTGCTTGAAGCAGGTAAAGTAGACAGGGTGTATTACTGCAGGCCTTTGATTAAATAGTCAGCAATAGCCACTGAAAAATGAAACCGTGTTGTTCGAACTGAAAAAGC
The DNA here is from genome assembly GCA_021234535.1 of Stichopus chloronotus. Classification (NCBI taxonomy): domain Eukaryota; kingdom Metazoa; phylum Echinodermata; class Holothuroidea; order Aspidochirotida; family Stichopodidae; genus Stichopus; species Stichopus chloronotus. Next base: position 16,200,602 of record CM037834.1, read on the forward strand.
AGTGATTGAATTATTGAGGTAACTTGAAAACCAGGAAGTGTGCTCCTTCCGTACACACATAACCTCATGTTTGCTATTCCCGTCGAAGTTAACCGCCGCTACTCCGTGTCGTAACTAACTCTAGGCCTACGTGTCTGATCAAATTTATATGAAAACAGCCATTACATGAACTTTCCTTCTGGTAGTGATTGATCCATTCAATTAAGGTACGTTCGCAATACCCATTTACGAAGATTTAATGGTGTACACTTTGCCTGAAAGATAGCATTTGTAACGTTGTGTTTCGCTCCTTTGTTCCCTTGCAGTTGCACTTGGCTGCATTAGTATAGACTGTACTAACGTTAATGTGTTTACGGATGTCGAGAGTCGACCCGTGCAATCACAGTACTCGTGTGTATGACTGAGTTACTTGCGCGAATGCGGAAGTGTCTTGTGTGTACGGTATCAGTGGAAGGCAGATGTATTCCATACGTAATTGTAGTAAAACAAGATAGAACACTAGACATTTTACCTGGATTTTATATCAATTTCACATGTGCTTAGACACAGAAGTATTGATTTAGCTGGATAGTCTTGTCTTATATGTAAAGGTAAGTTAGTTAAGAATTGACTTTATTGGCTTCACGAAAGTGATTCTAGGGATATGAATTCCAGTTTTGTGTACTGTGTAGTGATTGTGTACATAATGTTGAAATTGGGAATGTTCCACCAGTGAGTTGGCAAATTACCTGGCTCTTAAATGAAAGAATAAGGAAAACTTCCATGTCTCATATCATAAAAATGTCCTATATCAAAGCAAGTTGCATTTGTTGTTCTATAAAACTGATTTAGAAAGAAAAGGCATATCTTTCAGGAAAAAATAAGGAAACATTCCATGTTGATTGTGGATGAACACCAGTGAAATTTGCCTACTCTTTCTGAACAGTGTTCAAAGGGTAACAAGGCAGGTGTGAACCAACAATCCCATACAAACCCAAACCTGCTCCCACCTGGGACCTCCATTTAAAATCCCCATCCGATGAACGAGAGTGTATCCCCCAGTCTTTAGCCAACTGCTGGGAGGGGTGGATGCCCTGCCAGCTCAGCTGCCATTAGCTGTTCTAAGCAGCCTGAAGTGGACAAGTCCTGAATTGGACTACAGGAACCCAATTAAAATCACCAAGTAACCTCTCTGCACCCCTGTAAACAACTTTACTGAACAAGTATTTTTATTTCCCCGAAAACTTCCAAGTGGTTCCACCGGGATTTGATCCGCGGACCTAGTGATTGCAAGACGGTCAATCTAACCACTGAACTAACCCTCCACCCATTGTCTAAAACGATGTTAGGTCACATGATCTGCAGCCATTGCAAATGTACTGTCTTACATAGATTACATGAGGGTTGGACAGTTGCAAGAAATTCAGTGTTAGTATTTACAGCACATAAACACCAGTATTACTCAAAGTACCGGTATTGACCACGTGTTCAATGTTGTAAAAACAGGATTCTGTGCAATTCATCGACAAAAAACCATGAAACGGCGAGGTAAAAAGTTTCATTTGTGCATCTCCAGCAGGGTTTCAGAGCAGTAATGTATACAGCAACTACGTTGGCCACCAACTTTTTGTCGATGCAATCGTGTCAACCTACCCACTCTCCATTTGCAGCTTGGAAATTATAAGTCAGGTGATCTGATTACTGTTCATTACTTACAAATTATTTCGTCACATAAAAACTTGTCTTGTTGTGTTACACTTTCTCCTGAAATACAAACAAATTCGCTGTCATTGCCGCTTATATTCACAAGCAACATAACTTTCATGATACAAGCACAGTACTGTATGTGCATGGTATAGTAATTTTGTCATTAGAAGAGAGCAACTCACTGTGCTGATTTAGTGGGAAATTTTCACCTGTCGTTTGGCACCTCAGTTCCAAGCTGCGCAAGCTGGTTATATTCCGCCCTAAGGACTCCAATGTAAAATGACTGAAAGCCTTGAAGTGGATAATATTGTGTACAAGTTCGTAGATTGATCTGTTGACTTTAAGTCCCGCAATTTTTGACAGCCAGTCATGAGTTTAAAATGCCAGTGCTTGGCAGGACTTCTGTTCATAATTAGATGCAAGGCCAGGAACATGGTTATGATCATGAATCATGGAAATTCCCGATCCAACTTAAATGCACTGATGTGAATGAAATTGTCATTGTTAATGGTGTCAGTTCAGTGATGTGAAAGTGTGTTACAATTCATAGCGAAATTAGTGCGGGAATTCTCTTCCATGGAGAGTGCCTGCCTGCCTGCCTGCCTATTGTTGTAGTCAATGTTGCCAGTTTGGCATTTTAAACACTTAAGTAGTCAAATTTGGTGTTTTTTTTTTACCTTTGTTGTCTGGTAAAAATTATAAGTGCTAGCCAAACAGCATATTGGCATTTTTTGGCCTTCTTAGAATAACTGTAAAACTTCCACTTTATCACAAAATTTCAAGGGTTTTTTTTTATGTGATATAGTAGTCACCCGACAGTGATGTAAACAGTTTTACAATTTACTCTCCACTTGTAGAGACATAAAGTATATATGATATGTATCATATTGCAGTGTGTTGAAAACGTTGACAAGTGTTACATTGTAAAAAAATACAGGGTCAAGTTTTGCTTGGCATTTTTTCAGGTGATTTGGTGGGCAATTTGGCTGGTTGCCCCACTTACAAACTGGCAACCCTGATTGTAGTCACAATAAGCCCATCAACTGAGTAGTGAATGAAACTGAATTACATTGGATAGCTGTAGCAGCAGGATAACCTAAAAATTGTGCCCACAGAACTAGGAGGCAGATAAAACGTTTTAAAACACAAAATTGCTCATAACTCAAAAACAGAAGGAGATTAGGACATTGTCCAGTAAAGGTGGGATTTGAAAAAGTACCGTCAGTATGATCTGTCCATCTGCACAATTTCTGTGGTAATTGGAGTTAATCCGACAGTTACAATGCTGTGAACCAGTGCCACAAAATTCCATTTCTATACATTTCTGATGTACAATTCGTCATTCTGTCCTGTCTATCTATCTCTCCACAATTGTTAAAATGCTTCTCCTCCTACATACTTTCATAGATTTGTTTGAAACTTACACACAATGTTACACACAATGTTCTTTGGGTGGTGGGCCATTTGGGGGTGTTCAGGTATTTTGGGCCCAAGATCCCATGTGGACACTTTGGTCCATTTAATGAAATTCTGCAAAATGCTTCTTCTCCTCCAGATTCCCTTATGCATCGTTGATGTTTTGTCATAATGATACTCCATTAGTGATGACTTCAGGGTGTTCAGGAATTTTGGTTCAAAGGTCCCATGTGGGCCTTTTGGCCCATTTTATAAAATTCTGCAAAATGCGTCTCCTTCTACAGATTTTCTTTTACAATGGAGATGGTTCATGATAATGATACTCCATTAGTGGTGCCTTTAGGGTGTCCAGGAATTTTGGGTCTGAGGTCCCATGTGGGCCCTTTGGCCCATTTTATGAAATTCTCCAAAATGCTTCTCCTTCTACAGACTCTTTTGTACCATGTTGAGGGTTTGCTATAATGATACTTCAATAGTGGTACCTTCTGGGTGTCCAGAAATTTTGGGTCCCAGGGCTCATGTGGACCCTTTGGCCCATTTTATGAAATTCTGCAAAGTCCTTCATCTCCTAGATGCTTTCATAGATTTGTATGAGGCTGAAACACAATGTTCCTTGGGTGGTGGATTGTTGGGGTGTTCAGGAATCTTGGGTCCAAGGTCCCATGTGGGCCCTTTGGCCCATTTTATGAAATTCTCCAAAATGCGTCTTCTCCTACAGATTTCCTTGTACAATGTCGATGTTCTGTCTTAATGATTCTCTATCAGTGGTGCCTTTAGGGTGGTTAGGAATGTCGTGTCCAAGGTCCCATGTGGACTATATGGCCCATTTTATGAAATTCTTTAAAATGCTCCCACAGATTCTCTTGTGCAATGTTGATTGATGGTTTGTCTTGATGATACTCCATTAGGTATGCTCTCAGGGTGTTCAGGAATTTTGGATGTGTGGTCCCATGTGGGCCCTTTGGCTCATTTTATGAAATTGCACAAAGTGCTTCTCCTGCTACAGACCGACGAGCAAGGACCGCATGAGCAAAGCCACATTGAGGTGGGGGCAATGTGGGAAGGGTCATCACCTTTTCAGTGACGAGTTTTTACACTGAAGCATATTTGCACTACCATACAGTAGTTCATTTTAGTTGATGTACTATTTTAATTAATCCCCCCCCCCCCCCGCCACCCATAAAAGGGGAAAAGTGCTAATGCAATTGTTCAGAAGAACGCAATTACTAGCTGACAAAATTTCTACTTTAGGGCTCTTTACAATGACCTACTGTACAATGCTTCATACTGAAATTGTCATGATCACTCAGAAGTTACCCACCAGTTTTCTTTTTCCATACAGTCTTTATTACCATCATTTCCACCTCCCACAGTGTAGTTTCCTCATCCAGTCTCCAAGGGCAGCATGCTGAAGGTACTACTGTATGTCGTACAGTGTAGCTAACTGGCAACCTCTGTCAACAATTCTACACTATACCATTTTGAACTCTAAAAGTTATCTGAGCCTATCAGCAGGTCCCCATGTGATCCACTAAACCTGTTTAAATGATTTTATGAAAAATGTTGAACCCATCAACCACATGGATCAAGGATAGTGTACCTTCTGCCTTATTGATCAATGTTCAAGCTTTTGTCACAAATTGACAAAAAAAATGTTTCCAAATGCCACATAAACTAAGTATTTGACAAGTGTACCATACATCAGTATCAAATTTGTAATAGTTGTGATCCATCTAGTTTTGGCAGAGATTAGTGGTTATTTTTCAGCAGCTCATGCCATTGCCTACCCTGTTATGAAATGAACATGGCAGCCATTACTGGCTCATCAGGATGGGTTAAGCATTGCCCTGTGCACAAACAAGAACTATGAAATGTGATGTACAACAATGGATTAGAATGAGGTTAAGTCTTCAAAAATGGTAAATGTAATGATAAATGTGGAAAGTTACTAAGCAGTGAAGTTCACTCATCGTTTGTTAAGCCCGGTAGGCCTGGACCACATTTAGGACAAACTCCTCAGTGTTCATTGATGATTGAAGACCAATGCTCAGCTTCCTTGTTTTTAATTCATGCCAACTTTAGCCTTCTGTAATGTAACTTAGCTTCACAATAGCATCTAGGCAGATGAAGTAGGATGGACGGCTATTGTTTGTTATACAGCATTTGTCTAGGCAGCTGCTTATTTATGCCTGCATATCCTTTGGTAAAGTTATGCCAGGTTTCATGCCCAGGCTATTCTGAGTGGTAAATAATGCCTAAGGTTAGGCCTAGCCTACTTAAGACTAAATTAGGCCCACTAGAAAAGTCACGAAAGAGCTGGGCCTGGATTGGCTAGGACTACAACCAGTTACAGAATACAGTTCATCTAACTGTGGCTAGGGTAGTGTCACTCATTTGGTGTAGCCACTCAGTAAGTTAGGCCTAGCGTATTCATGGAACAAGATCGTTTTTTGTGTAACCACTTCCTAACTGCCATTTGGACGTACGTGGGCTAGCCTTTACAACGACACATCAGTGTCTGTCTAACTTTGGCCTATGCCATACTTAACTCTTACGTTACACAAAAGCGACTTGGCAAGTCTTTGCATTACACATGCAAGCAGCTAAAACACTCTTTACTTGTTTTCAAGTTTCAAAGTTCTAGCCTAGCAATTCATTCATAAAACAGGTAGTAATGTGGTTCCTCGCACGCTGCTTTAAATCACTGCCAGTGGCACACAAACAATAAGCCTATTCATTGCCTTTCTTTTCTGTGAGTACCTTTTCTGTGAGTGCCTCTTCTGTTATGCCCAGCAGAGAAGCCTATAAGAATCTCTATGATAAGAATCTCGGCAGAGGGGTACGTTTATAATCCCCTCTAGAATTTCCACAAGGTTCTGTGTGCAACTGCGTACACAAATTTCCATGCACTATGTGCTGTGGAAGGTACACTAAAGCACAACGGTGCGTATTCGTGTACGCTCAAGTACAATCGCGTATTGGAATGTAGCCTGTACAGTTGTACGTGAGCAGTACATATCTCTCTTTCCGGGAGCATGTGTACTGTACCTGTGCTATCACTGTACAGGCTGGAGAGTTCTTGGCCTCCAATATAAATGGCATTATCTTGTAGCCAGGTACTTACCTTGTGCATTTTGTATTCCTTGCCGTAGGCAGGGGAATCTATGCAGTCCTGATGTCGTGTGTGTGTGTGTGTGTGTATGTATGTGTGGGTGTGTGTGTGTGTGTGACGGTTGCTCATAAACACTCTATCTCAAGAAGGGTAACTCTGAGTAATTTCATTTTTGGCATGTAGGTTGCCCATATTGAGTAGATGATCCCTATTGTTTTTGGTGTCCAAATCTTGCATATTAATGAGGTTATGGGGTAAAACATAAAAAATGTTAAAACTGCCATAGTTCCTTATCCGTGGGTCAGATTTGTTTTAAACTTGATAAGGTTGTGTGTTATTAACAGGTTCATGACCCTGTGAAATTTAATGCTTATCAATAGAGAGGAAGGGATAATTTTTCACTATAAAACAATAATAACAGCCTAAACACCATTATTGTGGTTATTATAAACTACCGTACAAATGCATATGGGGCTACATTGTGCCAAATTACTATTGGTTCCCTCGCACACAGTTAACTCAATTGAGTTACTCCAGATTTAATTCTACAGTACTGCATTTGTAACTTAGTGAGTAACTTCTAGTGTGAGGGGCCTCGATAAGTTGTCCAGAGAGATAGTCTTGGTATGGGGGGTCATGGGGTCAGATAGACAAGGTGGCATGCATTGGAATGTTAATGGGTTTATAAAAAAAATTAGGAAAATAAAATACCATCTGTTCTGTCATTTATTTGGATAATATCAATATCCAGAGGAACAGCTGGTAGCAGAACAAGGTTTCTTAACAATCAAATTGGAGTGCTTTCAATCATATTTCACAATGTCGGAAAGGATGGGGGAAGCAAAAATATTGAGGAGGAATCATAACTTAGGGTCAACTTACGAGGACTTTGAGTGTGTTAAAAGCTACTTGTAACAAGGAAGAAATTATCGCCGAGTTGATAAAGAAAAATTTGCAAAAGGCAGAGTGCCAATTTGAGGCAATGGAAGAGGTTCATGCTGATCTGGCTGGGTTGTTGTCTGATGAAGCATTTGAGCAAGCAGAAAGCTGGATGTTGGAATGCCAAAAGCATTATACTGAGGAGAGGTAGGAAGAATTGAAAAAGTTGAAGGAGGAAATTGAGTTTCAAATTAGCGTTGGAATTACCTATGGCAGAAATTCCACCATACGATGGAGACCCAAGAACATTCTGGTCGTTTATGAAGAATTTTGAGGTAAATATGGCAGACAAGCTGAGTTCAGATGAGGTAAGGTTGAGTTATTTGATTCAACTAACAACAGGCAAGACTAGAAGCAGCATTGATTACTGTGTGTTTCTTGGAGCTCAGAGATAATGTTGACTGATGTCATACTCATACTGTACTTGATGTGTGGGTTGTATGGCCAGGGTAGGTGATCCCTATTGCTTTTGGTGGACGTCAAATGTCACGGTAATTTTAGGTCACCAAAATAAAGGTCATTTTGGGTTAAAGGCTTGTGGTGTATCAAGAAAAATAAATGCAGTTGATCTTATACTTGTCATGTGAATAATTCATGTTTGTTGTAATATAACCATGTAGCAAGGAATCACAAAGCCTTTTGGCTTTCTGGTTGTTCTCTGTAGGAGTGTTGCACTTACATGCACATAAAATTTGAACTCTTCTTAGTCTGTCAACTGAAAGGCTCTTGCAGTGAAAATTTTGTGCTGTTTAGAAAGTCGCTACCCCTACTGTTTGCAAGATGTATGCTTAGGGTTCATTTGTGCGAAGAAGGTGCAAAAATGCTTGTTTAAAGGTGAACTTGTCTAGTAAATTGGGGGCTTCTTTTCTCATGTTTTCAGCAACAATACTCCTGTCTTGCACTTGCTTCTGTCTTTTACAGTACTTCTACTGTCATGAGTTGTATGTTCCCCTATTTCTTTGTTACATTTGCATATCTTGCTTGAAAGCTTTTGAGGGAATGTTCTCATAAAGTTTTACCTACTGTGGATTTGAGACTGGAATAACTTGATGTTCGCCACATTACACGCCCTTCAGGGAAGATATTCCATGAATTTGTTTGGAACTGGTTCATTGCTAGTAGTGCTTACTAAAGGGAAGACTTGTAAAATTCCAATCTAACTAGCCAGGAATGTTTGTGAATGTACAGGATGATGACCCCTTTAAATTTTACACATTTCCTGAGTATTCAACCTTCCAAATACATGTAGATTTCTCATGCCCAATCTGTCTGGAATTGAAATGGATTGCTTGGAAGTCTAAAAACACCCTACTGTGTATTTCCACTTAAAATAGTGGACAGTGAACAATAGACTAATGTACTTTTCATCATTCAGACTTGCAGAGGCAACCCACAGTTTGGTGAGATCGTGGGCCCATTGTCTGGTTATATTGCAGTATTTCCGCACCTTTTTCCTCTGGAAAGAGGCCAGTAGCAGTCTTTGTTGCCAGTTTTCATTGTCTAGGGACTTTGACAAAAGGTTTGTCACTCAATTATGGTTTTCATTTGTTCTTTTGTGGTGTGATAAGTGAATGCCAAGGCTAAGTTGGTTTGTTTTGCCTAACTCCACCCTACTACTGTACACAGTTCAGAATGCAGTACAGGTTTGCACTTTCAATCGCATACCCAAAACCCTGTGTGGAAAATACTGCAGATCATTGTGTACTTAGGTGAGAATCAGTAGACTTCTGGTGGTTAAAGGTCACATATAGGAAGGTGTTGATGTAGCCTACAAGCTGTATCATATGTTAACCCTCACTATTTGGAAAACGTTGAAGGGGTTGTAGTTTTACTAACTGCGTTTACCTCAAGAGGTTACTTGATTGGCGAGTTGTCAGTTGAATTACATTTTTGAGACAGTTTCTCTCCTTGCTCTGAACCATGAATGGTTACAATATACATTTGTATAATGCATACAGAATGAATATTCTGCACTGGCTGCAAACAGGTAAGTTCTTAATTGAACACCTCTGACATTTTTCAATTCACGCAGTCAATTGATTTTTAAGAATTGACTACTTTTTTTTTTTTCCAGAAAACTAAAAAGATGAATGAGTGAGTTAAAATGACATTTCATGTTGAAAGGTGATAGATTGTCAGAGATCTTACCTGATGTTGGATTGTTGCTTTAAATAGTTGTTAGGTTTGCATTTCATTACATTTTTAGCTCAGGCCAGGTAACTGGTGTGAGCTATTGTGATGGGTTGCCTATCTATCTGTCTGTCTGTACATTTATCCATCCATCCATCCATTTGTTCACAATTGTTCAAAATGCTTCTCAACTGTCATGATTCCATGGATTTGTATGAAACTTAGACACAATATTCCATACGTGATGGGTCATTTGGTGTGTTCAACAACTTTTCATCTAAGGTAACATGTGGATCCTACTGTATGGCACATTTTACGAAATTCTGCAGAATGCTTCTCCTCCCAGAGATTCTCTTGTAAAATATTGATGGTTTGTCACAATGATACTCTGTTAATAGTATCATCAGGATGTTCAGGGATTTTTAATCCAAGGCCACATGTGGGCCCTATGGCCCATTTTTGAAATATTGTTTGAAACGCTGCTTCTTACACATGCTTTCATAGCATATATGAAATATATACATAGCATATACGTGCAATATATTTAACTATTACACAATGTTTCTTGGGTGGTAGTCCATTTGTGGTTATCAAAAACTTTCAGTCCAAGGCCTCGTGTGGGCCCTATGGTTCATTTTATCAAATTCTGCTAAGGGCTTCTCCTTCATATTCTCTTGTACAATGCTGATGGTTTGTCATAATGATACTATGTTAGTGGTTATCTTAGGGTGTTTATGAATTTGTAGTATATGATTCTATGTGGGCCCTATGGCCCATTTATGAAATTCTGCAGTATGCTTCTCCTCTACTGCTAAAGTGCCCTTTTAAACAGTCATGCCACATCTCAAATATCCCTATCACACATGAACGATAATTGAGTAGTGTTGTTGCAATGTTATGATATCAGCAATCGATATCTGTAAGAGATTTTGCTCCCGATATCGTTTGAAAATTAACCTAAACGATATCGTTAAAAACATCTTGTGAACAAAATATCATTCTTTGAAACTTGATGCTTCTCAAATAAAATTCAACATCTTTCATAATTGCTCAGTGAACAGTGTACAACATGAGAAACAAATGAGGCTGATTTCTGATGAATTAGTAAACTGTTTATACAGTAGCCCGGCATCGGCATTGCCTACAACGTTCGTTGTTAGCTGTACAGTATCTATCTAGCCTATGTATACATACAATACACATCGTGCAACCCAACTCGTACGTAGAGACCAATAGTGGGACTGTGTTTGAAAAAAAAAAGTGTCAATGAACTCCATAGCTGTTGTTTGGAAACTCACGTAACTGACCTACTTGCACTTCTCTCAATCCACTGTGTGTCAAGTCAACCGCATGAAACTAGCAGCATTGTATACACTGTACATCGGGATTTGAAGAAAGTTTCAGCTTGTCTGAGTAATGCTTTTTTGATGAGTTGAATAAACAAACTTCAGTGTAAAATTTCGGTTTTGTTGCAATACTCTTCGTACATATGTTTAGTTTTGAAGGTGGATTTCATTTCCCCTGTCCTGAACATATCTTCCCCTGTGTATATACTTGAACAATCTGAGCATGCTAAATATAATAGTGCATATTGAGTTCTGTACATATAAGGGTGTAAACATGAGAAGAATGGTCGGGCTGAGGGCATATGCTCGACACCTTTTGTTTGTAGAAATTTACGTACACAATTACTTTATATAGGATACTTAATGAGTAAAATTATGTGTTGATGAAATAATTCTCCCTTTCCATATTTGGCAATTAGCTTGTGGTGAGCTTTGTCAGACCTTTCAACTCCATTTGTTATAATTTGGAGATAGAGGAACAGAAGAAAAAGTCCTGGTCAACTGACAACTATTCAAGTACTGATGTATTAAACATGCGTGACTTCTAACACCAGACTCTTCAAGTTGATTCTTGAATCAAATCCTGTTTTAAGTTTCAGAAAGAAAACATTGTCATGATCGTCCATATTGTCATAATTATCCCGCTTTCAAATAGAACTGCTTATATTTTTATGATGACATGTCCACATTGTGCAGTGTTTTTGGTAATCAGATATTTTAGCGTCTTTGAGCGGCCAAGTCAAATCCTACTGCAAGGTCGGGGAATGGTGGGAATCGCCCGAACCTGTTTCGCGGGAAGTTCATGGTACTGGCGGGAAATCCAGGATCACCAGCACGCCACGAAAAATAAAAAAAAGTGAAAAAAAATATCGGAACAAACTTTAGAAAAAGAGAAAAGAAGTTAAAAGGACTGTTAAAAAAACAAGAAATCTCTCTAAAATACCTAGACCAAATGGTTGGTTATGCACCAACGTAAGAACATCGACATCAGCAACAGTTTTCTACCTTCTGATTTCCTGCTCACTCAACATACATGCTTGACACTTGCACAAAATACCATATGTAAACTTTGTAGGCTGTCCCTGTATTTCCAAGGCTTTCCCACCCTTGGCTTTGTGCAGTAAATAAAAAGTTCATGAATGGCATTCCCCTGAGCCAATCAGATATCAGTATTTTCAAGCTAGGCAAATCACAGGTGCAGATGCCGATCGGTACAGTATGTTACACTCGCAGCGCTATGGCTTGGTGCGTGAATCATGTAACTCAGGTACAGTACTTGCGGACTTGTGGAGTGTATACAAGAACCTCCTTGGTGTATACAAGAACCTCCTTGGTGTATACATGTGTGTGTCACTAGAATAAACTGTAGTCAGTACTGCTTCCCTCATTTAATACCAATTGGACTATACAGACTACGCTCTTTTTACATTTTTTTTTCATCAACCCCTATGCAGAGAAAAACTTTGTAAAAATCCAAAAAAAAAACAATTATTTTTTCATCCTTATCAAGCAGAATGGAGAAAAATTAAACAACGTAAATGATGATACAAACATTGATCATCACCACAAACCTATAGTACAGAAAGGGTATGCTCAGAAGCTATTGGGTTAGGTAATTGTGGATATAGAAATCTGGGCTCCTGCAGTAATGCTTGAACTTCAGCGAAATAATGAACATTCTACAGGTATTTTGGTTGATAAAAAGGGTTAAAACTTAAATCACCTCCGTATTGAAACTTCAATTTCATTAATTAAATATGTTGGCGTGTAGCGAGTAGGATACACACCATGTCACAGTGAAATACCATGCCAAAATATCTAATACTGCTTAGGCTAGATTGTAGTATTACAGTACCTTGACATAATGTATATTTTGTAGCACACATATTTTCAGACTGTATCGCGATATCGTTTGGCAGTTTACGGGAAAGTGCTTGCGATATCGATACCGAAAATCTCATATCGCAACAACACTAGTAATGGGACAGTATCGGGTGTACTAACTGATACTTAGGTGTATTGACCAGTATATTGACATTGAAGGAGCACTTTGAGTTGTTTCATGAACTTCAGTTAGTCTTCGCACACTTTACAGGAGTACCTGTCACATTTTGAGTCAAGCTTCCATAACATAAACAAGGCTTCTACTGAAGATTGATGTTCAAACTAAGAGGGTCCCCACAGTGTGTCACAAACAAATGACCACTAATGAGTGAGTTCTTAATGATTTGAATTGGTCTAGAAAACTTGTGATCATTCACTTTTCTACAGTAGTACTAATTGTTATACTCACTTCCAGTACAATCCATGGAGAAAATTAAAAATCGACAGTTTTATTATCATTGGATGTGAATAGTGATGCTAATTATAGGCATTGTTATTTGGTACTGTAGTACCCATCAAAATTTTCTCAACTTATTAATAAAGTTCGTATATCGGCACTGTTGGTGCTTATGAAATTCTACAAAATGTGCAATCCTACAGATTCTCTTGTACAGTGTTGATCATTTTGGATAATGATTCTAATATTTAACTTAATAATATGTAAATGGTACCTTCAGGCTGCACAGGTGTGAGCATCTGCACCCTTGGTGCTTGCTCTACAGCAGTTGATCCCTTGCCGAAGGCAGACAAGGAATCTATGCGGTCATGGTGGGGTGTGTTGTGTGTGTGCATATTTGATGCCTTCACTTTTAAACACGATATCTCAAGAACAGAGAGGTGTCTGAACTTCAAACTCAGTGTGTAGGTAGTCCATTGGAAGTATATGATCCCTATTATTTTTCATGAAGGTCAAAGATCATTTGAGATTATCAGAGCTTAAAGTACAAAAACCTACTACAGGAGATATCTGCTAATCTCCTATCTTCTAAGTGAATGTTGCTGGAAATTCATACTGTTCACATTGGTGGCCCTTGATGAATATATAAGCTTTGTCATTTTTTTGTGAGGGTCAAAGGTCTTGTGAGGTCAATAGAGGTCATAGTTTGAAAATCTTGTAAACATGATATCCCAGAAAGGGACAGTTGCTGGAACTTCAAACTCAATGTGTTAGTGCAGGTAGTCCATTTGTAAGTAGATGCTCACTATTGTTTTCATGAAGGTCAAAAATCATTTGAAGTCACCAGAGCATAAAGTGTAAAAACCTACTAAGGGAGGTATCTCAGCAATTGACTGTTGCTGTAACTTCATGCAGGTCACATTGGTAGTTCTTGATGAGTAGATGAAATCTGTGAAACCAGTAAAGTATAGCTGAAACTTGTAAATGTCATATAAGGTTTTCAATGTATCTCCTTAGTAACCACCTGCCACCTTGTCATTCTGTTGTATACTGTATGTTCAACTACTGCGAAGTATATCAATCACAAGTTAAGGTGTACCACTTTTCCTGATCTATTGAATAACATCTTTTAGTAGGCTCTTTGTTGTTTTCCTCCTGCAGCTCTCAAATGTCAATATTTCATCCTTCTCACATGAACATTCCACCTTGTTGTCTGTTGTGTCAGCATCTCAAGGGTAATGCCAATTTCTCTAGTGGGATTTTCAGTAGACCTGGCATTTTCTGTAATAGAGGGCAGGTTTGCCTTCACTTTTTTTTTTTTTCAGCCACCTACTGGACTACTAATTCAAAATTCACAGCTCGTACTCCCTCACCTCATATAACTCATGCATTACCATACTGACCACGGTCTAGCATCTGGCAATTTTGTGTGTGTGTGTGTATAGTAGTAGTTCGTCCTAGCTGACAACTGCCGACACACCTGACAGAATCTGACCATCTTCGACACTAGAGACAATGTAAAAAATTTTCGAGAAAAACGTTGGGTGTGCACCAGATGAAGTTTGGGTCTGTTCATCAGAGGATTAATTTGATTTTAGCTGACCACAAATGCGTCGGAAGTGTCGATAATGACGACACTTTTGGAAAGAAAGTACTGGGAAAGTTTGTGAGTGAGAAAATCTCACTACAGTACAGGTTAAGACCAAATGCATTCATGAAGACTTCTGCTGTTTGTGGTATGTCCTTAAAGACAAAAATGTTGGACCCGACATTTTTTCCAACAGCTTCACAAGCCATACAGTTTTCAAGGCAGAACAGCTACTGCAAAACACTTGTCTATGAAAAAATTAGAAAAAGGTGGAGAGAGGCAAAAAAAAAAAGAGAACACTCATCACGCAAGACCTTTCAATGCACAATATATGCTCTTGAAAGCTGTCTGAGAGATGATAAAGGCTTTCTTGGTGAAGTTACAGGTACGGTATCTTGCTGGAATAAATGTTGAAAGTATCACATTTGTACTCGGTCCAAGAAAATGTTACAAGTGTCATTGTTATTGGCTATTTGTGGCGAGAGATTTTCAGTTTTGGTTGAGACATAATTGCATGGTTTAGCACTGTTAACACGCTCAGGGGAAATTTATTACCCTAGGTATATTCTGTTGGGTGAAGATTTAATATTCCAGAGTGTATTATTAGTAGAAGTTATGAACCTTACATAATGTATTGTGATGTCCACTAACAGCGATCGCGCAATATGCAACAACAGTATATACCACATCAGATCGGACAACATACACCTGTGCACGTGTAGTCCGTTTCACTTAGCATAAATATACTTCAGCAAATTGTTTACACAAAATCCCAGCGGGGATAGAGCAATTGATAGTATTTTCAAGGGAGGGTGTAGCACAATAACTTCTTACTGGGCGGTAGGGTTGGGCGGTACCAGGAAAATCAGTACCAGTATTCGCAGCACATCAGTACGGGTATTTACGCAAGTACCGGGATTGACCACGTGTTCAGCGTGCTGAAAACAAAAGGTTCTGTGTCTTGTTGAACGTAACAAAAATAACAGGTTTTGAGCTCTATATATTGTGGTGGTAATGCAGTAACTTGCATTCATGTCTTCCTGTAAATTCATTGAAAAAAAACATCAAAACGATGAGGTAAAAACTTGAGTTTGTGTAGCTTTAGCAGGGTTTGAGAGCAGCACTGAATGCAGCAACTAAATCGGCGACCACCTTTTTGCCGATGCGATCATTTGTCAACATACCCAGTCGCCATTTGCGCCTAAAAATTCTTAAGTCAGGTGATCTGATTACTGTACATTACGAATTATTTCGTCACACAAAATCGTTGAAACCTTGTCTTGTTTTGTTTTACTCTCTCCAGAAATACAAACAAATTCGCTTTCATTGCCGCTTATATACACTACGGGCGGTCCTAGAGTTAAGTATACACTATTAACTACACCTATGTAGTTAATAGTGTATACTTAACGCTAGGACCACCTGTGATATACACAAACAATGTAACTTTTATGATACAAGCAGACAACTGTATGTGCATCGTTTAGTACTGTGGTTCGAAGCGAGCGAGTCACTGTACTATTTCAACGGGAAATTTTCACCTGTTGATCACCTCCTCAGTTCCGATCCAAGCTGAGTAAGCTGTCTATGCCCCGCCCTAAAGACCTCGTTTCAAATGACTGACAGCCTTGAGTTGAAATATATTGTGTACAAGTTTGTAGATCGATTCGTAGACTTTACTTCCCGCGATTTTCGACAGCCAATCAGGAGTATAAAATGCTAGTGGCAGGCAGGACTTACGTTCATAATTAGATGCAAGGCAGGATCGGAATGTTGCTTACAGTATATTCAAGAATAGTGGAAATTCCCAATCCAGCTTATGCAGTGATGTGAATGAAATTTTCATTATTAATGGCGTCACTTCAGTGAAGTAAAAATGTCCCCGTTTGTCGCAATTCATAGCTTAATTAGTGCCGGAAATCTTCTTTTCCACCGGGTGTGCCTGCCTGCTTATTTCTGTAATTGGGGTTGCCATATGGCATTTTAAACACCAAAAGAGGCAAAGTTGGTTTATTTTTTACCTTTGTGGGCCAGTAAAAATTAGAAAGTGCATGCATTTTGGCGCTTTGTAGGTATAATTGAAATAAGTATAAAACACCCGCTTTATCGCAAAATATCAAGAATTTTTTTCCCCGAATTAGTAGTTTCCTGAGTGGGACGGTCACGGGTTTACAATTTACTCTCCACTTGTAGCAACATAGATTATGTAATGATGTATATATCATATTGCAGTGTGTTGAAAACTTCGGCAAGTGTTACACTGTACAAAAAGACAGGGTCAAGTTTCCTCAAGTAGGGGCTAGTTTTTGCTTGGAGTTTTTTTTTCATTTCAGGTAATTTGGTATCAGATAAAAAATTGGCAGGTTACTCCACAAACAAACTGGTAACCTTGATTATAGTCATTATAAGCCCATCGATTGTGTAATGAAGGAAACTGGATTACATTGGGTAGCTGTAGCAGCAGGATAACCTAAAAAAGTTATGCCAAAGACTTAGGAAGCACTTTAAATTAGTATTTTAAACTCAAAATTGCTCATAACTCGAAAACGGAAGGAGATACAGACGTTTTCCTTTCGTTGAGGAAATTTCAAAAAGTATTTTGGGTATGATCTTTCTATCTGTGCAATTTCTGTGTTAATTGGAGTTAATCCGACAGAGTTATGATGATGTGTACTAGTTCCACGAAATTACCTTAGAACACATTTCTGATGCAAAATTTTTGGCTGGGATTGTCCTAAATGGATCGTCAGAATTATTATGATAATCAATTCATCAGTATTCATGTCATCGACGTGGTGCTCAAATACCGTAAAAAACAATTTTCAAACATTTCAAACTTTTTAATTTCCAAGTAACCTGATTTCCGTAAAGTTAGTCCCACGTAGCATGTTTGAGCATCTATAGCGTACATACGATAGTAAGTATCAATGATATGTATCCCCAAAGGCAACTCACAGTCACGATCCATCTCAAAATCATAAAATATGTCTTGAATAAGACGAAGGGCAGCTGCAGAAAAACAGCATTTCTTTGTTGTTTCTTTTTTCTTTTTGTTGCTTCATCATCGCTATTAATTGATACAGACTCAGTTATTTCCAGCAAAAGATAGATGGTGTTTGCGGCGACTTAGGAACTTGAGTCAAGGTTTTCAAACCAATACGTTCGACAAGAAGAGAGAAAAAAAAAAGAAAGGGTAAATGCAATACCGAGTGGGGAGCGAACCCGTGACATTGGCATCACAAATCCGCTGGAGTAACTGCATGAGCCACTTCATACGTAGATGGTTGCAAGGGACCAAAAATATACAAAGACAGGCGTCAAGGAGGTACGCAAAAAAAAAAAAAATCACCACTGGAATTATGCCTAAACGTAACTTTTTCTCTTTCCACTTCTACATAGCTGAGATGTTCTTCAGTCCGCTTTTGTTTAGTGTAACACGCGGGTGCTTTACTCGTCGTTTACAGCAGGTTAGTGTTAACAAAATTTGCAATATGTGTAGGCCTAGTCTGCATGGTTTGCATGATTTTACCAACGTTAGGGAAGATAGCTGCTTTGTTAAACATAAGACAGGGACCGCCACTGTGTACTAGGTTAACTTCAGTCATTACTGCGATGGATACATTTACTTTCAGAAGCACTGAGGTTTGTTTTAGTGAGATATTGAAATGAAGAGTTTTGAAATGGATTTGGAATTTGTTTTTGGTCCATTTTGATGTTGATATGTAACTATTAACGCTACATTCGAAAAAACAAATTTTTGTTTATTTGTTGGAGGCGGTACCGGTACCACCGTCACCAAAAAATTTTTCCCGGTACTGCGAAGTATTCAAAAATACCGGTACTCTCGTATTCAGATTTTCTTCCGGTACTGCTAATACCAGTACTGCGAATACCGGTAATGACTTGGATACCGGGATACCGCCCAACCCTACTGGGCGGAGAGTATATGTAACTTTGTTGATAACATACCAGATTAACTGCAAAGAAGTTACGTACACCGCCTTTCCCTCTCTCACGTATGTGCGATGTGTACAGAGCAGCAAACGAACGAGAAAGCATGCAGCAGAGTGCTCACTGCAGATACGGTACACGATAAGTATGGCCAGCGAAGCTGACTAAATCTCTGAGAAACGAAGGTTTGGACTGCCTCAGTTTCCCATACATTTACAAAATGGATGAGAGTGTCTTGTACACTGCATTGCATTCCAGTAAAGCCTCCCATGTCAAGTACAGTAGAATGAAGTAATAACTATGTAGATGTAATCGCAACTAACTTTTAAAACAGAGTTGTTCCACAGTCATTTACAGTGCTGTTATTATGCATTCAGAGCCACAGCCATTCATATCAGCTAGATGGAAACTATTTCGTGACCAAATTATCATGAAGGTTATTTTAAAATGAAGGTTCATCAACACACTGTTGTTTTGTTATCATTTCGTGCACTTGTGGACAAGTGACGTTTCACTGTTTGTTGGAATGTTCTGACAATGTTGGAATATTTTTAGGACTCTTGTTTACTAATTTGAGCCAACTTTTTTTCTTCAGTGTGGTTCTCTGTCATCTGCAATGAGATTCATTAGGGGCATTCACCTTCTGTTTGTTTTTATTATGCAAGTTAAGAAATAATTTGTCTTTTGTGAGTGCTCTGAAAAAAAATGTGAAGGATTCACGTCTATTCATGAGATTATTAAGCTGCAACGTCTTCACCCACAACAATGACTTCATCAGAGGTGTCAGTTAATTCCAACCGATGCTTTATATACAAAGACTAAGTAAAAGGAATTGTTAAGCAAACAAAAGGTGCTAAGACTGCATGCAAACAGATTACCATACAGCCTCTGTTGTACAAGGCACTCAAAAAGTGTCCGTTCAATGGTTTATTCCGACAATTTGAGTTGGAAAAATATCCACACAAAGTAGAAGTGTGGTGACACTGTGCACAAAGACAGAAATAACAAAGAACACTGTCCGCCGGACTGTGTACATCAACGTTGTGGAAAAATATTCAAGATATGCACACTAATATATTTAACAAATTCATATCCCAGGTGTGTGCGAAGGGCTTTATTGGTCCTTAAGCAAGGTCCCCCGCCCGCCCGCCCGCCCGCCCCAATCCTGCTGAAAATTCTGGACACGTGCCAGATTTCCCATTTAAAGGCATCTATAGTTTTCAGTATTATGAATAAATAATAATTTAACTACATAAAAAGTAGGAACTCATGGAGATATGTTCAGTTCAAATCTGAAATCAAATATGCACGATTTAGCATCTGATCCATTATGCATTTTCAAAAGTGTGTTTCTTCCCCAGGGCAGTGATCAGTCATAGATTCCATCATATCAGCACATAGCCCTTACATGTAAGCCATCTGTTCAAGGTAGGTCTGTATTGCAGAATACAGAACGCTCCCTAATGTAGTAATGCTCACATGTTAAAAAGTGAAATATCTGGGTGCTTACCAGATTCAAATTTTTATTGTCTTTTGGGCACAGTGAAAAAGTCACTACGCCACTGGTTGTGCAGATTCGTATCCACTCCTGAAAGCATTAAAAGCTGTGCCAACTCCACCCTCCGCAACAGTTTTTAAAGTGTTGGTTCTCTCTGACTGACGTTGTGATGAAAATACTGTATTCATAGAACTGAGTGAACAATATTAGCATCTTACTATGGGTTTGCTGCAAAGGTTGTCTATAAACGGTTTATTGTACAAACTAACAGTCAAGCTAGCTGCTAAACTTACGACTTACACAAATGCATGAATCACAATATACTTTGTGGGCCTAGATGCAACATGATTTAAAGCTGCCTTACCAAATATCATATCTGTGATTGGCAGCAGTTACTTCAAAACATCTAGAAGTATTTATTTCAACAACTGGGCTAGTTTGCACCAATTTAATGCAGCTATGGTAAAAACTGTTGAGATACCCAAGTAACTTATGACTGCCACCGCACAAGCATTTTGTATATCGGGACCTTTAATATCCATTTATCCAGCACCGGGCCACCTGTGTTATTTTCCTTTATGCATTATGTATAAGGGCACCTGAGACAAACACCCTACTACTCATTGAATGTTGTGTAGATGACTTGTGTGTGGAATGTACATTTTAAAGGCACCTAGCAGACATAACAGAAAATACAACCCTCACTATTGAACTTGATTGATTCATGCTTGCGTTTGTGGGTGGCATCTCTAACGGGTAACGTGACAACAAGCACATCGTCAGAAATTCCACCTCGCACAAATTTCCGATACTTGCAAGAGTAAGAAAGTCTCCTTTTCTTGGTTGAATTACTTGTTTTTCTTTTAAAATGTCATTTCAGGGCTAATTTCTGAGCTGTTCAATAGATTTTGGTTGCCCTCCTGACTTCTGCTTATGCATAATTTTTTGGTTTTTCTCGGACAACCAGTAAATATACAGTACACATTATGCAGGTGTTTTCTACAACAGTAAAGAGAAAAAAGGCTACAGGATTAGCACCACAATTCCTACCACCAATTGTGGAAATTCCACATAAACCGCCAGGTATATAAGTGATACAAATGCACAGTCGATCAGAAAATTGTATTTGTGGAGTCATTGCCTGTTGATTTCAACAACAAAAAAAATGGATTCACTTTTAGAGTGCACGAGTACTCTGAGCATAATGTGGTAACTACATATTTTACTGCAGATGTATACAGTAGGGTGCTTTTGTGAAGCCTGTGGTTGTATAGATAATCCAAAGCTTACACCTTACATAGATCTATATGTGATCTACATTTAGACACATTTTCTCTCTTGATCACAAAAATAGTGTAGAAAAATCTATGTTTTCATCTTAATAAGTTTCAATGTAAATGCTGGCCATTATCATCAACTACATCTAAGTTTTCTTCTATGACCTATCCTTAGGTTACCGACCTTTATTTAGACATCAGAGGTATAATTTTCCCATTTTGTAAAACCTCAAGTCTATCTCGTCCTATGCTGTTTTTTTTGTTTCGATGATAATCGTAACCGTTGTAATCATGCATGTGTGTGTGTATGTATATGTGTGTGTGTGTTTATGTATATCCGTGACGCCCTACCTTGTAAACATGATATCTCAAGAAGGGAAGCCTGGACAGATCTGAAATTTGGTATGTAGGTGTACCATATTGAGAAGAAGAACCTTATTGTTTTTGGTGGTGGTCAAAGGTCATTTGGGGTCAACAGGGGTCAAATAGTGAAAACCTTGTAAACACGATATCTCCAGAAGGGAAGCTTGGACATATCTCATATTCAGTATTTAGGTGCACCACATTGAGTAGACAAACCCTATTGTTTTTGGTGGAGGTCAAAGGTCATTTGGGGTCAACAAGGGTCAAATTGTGAAAACCTTGTAAACACGATATCTCAAGAAGGGAAGCTTGGACAGATCTCATATTCAGTATGTAGGTGTACCACATTGAGTAGACATACACTAATGTTTTTGGTGGAGGTCAAAGGTCATTTAGGGTCAACAGCAGTCAAATTGTGAAAATCTTGTAAACATGATATCTCAAGAAGCAAAGCTTGGACAAATGTCATACTTGGTACGTAGGTGTACCACATGAGTAGAAGAACCCTATCGTTTTTGTTGGAGGTCAAAGGTAGTTTGGGGTCAACAGGGGTCAGATTGTGAAAACCTTGTAAACATAATATTTCAAGATGAGAAGCTCGGACAAATGTCACATGAAGTATGTAGGTGTATCTTATAGGGTACAAGAACGCTATGTTTTTAATGGCGGTCAAGGGTCATTTGAGGTCAACAAGGGTCAAAGTATGAAAACCTTGTAAATAAACTGGGACGATTTACTGGTATACGTGGGCATGGCATTGACACCTACACTTACAATAACAAAATTAAGAGCTAACAATTACACCAAACATACCAGGTGTACCCGGAAAAGTGGATAATACGTCGTAAAAGTAAAGCCGTGTGAAGAAACCAATTGATACCCCCGCGCTTCTGTCTGTAATTGGAATAGTCCGTGATTGGGGGTTACGGAAAATTCCAAGCCAACCTCTTCAAGTTGTGTACGCAAAAGCTGTGCACCTTGCAGGGCACATGAACACAAATTAGCATTTAAGTAGAAAGAAAAAAAAAACTTGGTGACAATGGAACATCAAAATAAGAAGCAATGTTTGTCAGGCATAAAAACAAATGCAAAGTGCGAGACCGAGGAGTAGCCGAAGTACCGTACACCTACCTAGAAAAACAGTTGAAAGGCCGATATGGCTACTTCCCACCATATTAGATACGTCAGAATGACAAAAAGAAGAGTGAGTTGCATGCATGTTTCCATTTCGTTACGACAAATTGGAAAACATTTGTGTTGATGAAACACGGAGTAACATTTTCCCCGTAATTCGCGCCAAAAAGAAAGCTCAGTTTTATAAGCGGGTGAAAAAAGTAGCTAAATAATGTTTTCACCTACAGTTTTGAGCCCATCTCCGTATACCATCTCCCTATACTGCAGTCAGTTGGGAATTGCACACCTGTCTGTTTCGTTAACGTTGCATAGAACGATAGATTCATCCCAAGTACATACTGCCCATGTAAGTAGCTGACACACGTACACATACAGTACATCGCGTACGCAAGGCAGTACGGCCGGAACAGGGAGTTGCTATTGGCAAATAGCAACTCCCTGGTCGGAACGAATGCTTTACCCAAAGTTTATTCCAAAGACAACTTTCTGTTGATGCAAACTGCAAGTGTTATTAAGGTTTTAGACTCCCTAAAGTAAGAGATTTCAGTCACAAAAACTACCGTTGGATCACACATGCTGTTCATTTGTCTGTGTACACTTTGTACTGTAGTTACTATCACAATGCTTAGGAAAACATCGTATGTCAAACATATAAAAAAAATATCTCAATCGGTCAAAACTACCAAAAACATTTGCATGGCATGTACATAACACCCCAAACTAGCGATCCGCATCATTTTCGCAAATTTTAATTCAGAGTTTTCCTTCTACAAGATATTTTTGTTCAGGGTGACTTGGGACTCTTGCTGTAGCCTAACATATATACGTAATACTGAGATAGATCCTAGCCAACACGTATCACTGGTGCTCTACACTTACTGTACAGGAACAGACTAGACTAAGATTTTCTAATAAGTTTTGACCCAAAACTGTTTGAAAATGTGCTTTGTGTTGCCTGATATATTGCTAAGCTTATTTTGGGTCATCAGGAACAGGATGGCATATTTTACTCTAAAACTTTGCACATTAAACTTAAAAAAGAGTGGAGAAAATTTCACCATATATTGAACAGTGTTACGACAAACCAACACATTTTCATAACTCCAACTCAACGCATTTGACACCAAGCTCTGCTCAATCATTTGGTTTATAGCCACAGGGGATGGGTAAATAATTAACCAGCACTTCTAAATGTAAACTTCCTAATATCTTCCATCTTATCCCTCACCCACCCCCCCCCCTCCCACCCAATGTGTTTGGCACTTAATTTCTTCAAGTTAATGGTTGCATATTGACACTCAGTGTATCATGATTCCTCATAATTTTGAAAACAAATGCATACTTTTTCAGGGTTGTTACAGAATGTATCAGGTCTTAATTGATTGCAGAGTTAAAGTGATGAAGCCGATATTTTCCTGCCATTTAGGTATGGAGCAGCCATGTATACTGATATATGCGTATAGTGCTCCTACCGACACAGCTTACTTGTAAACAGTTTATTGCAAGAAGCTTGGACAAACTTCACATTTGGTTTGTGAGTGTGTCACATTGATTATCAGATTCTTGTTGATTTTGATGGAGGTCACAGGTCATTTGAGGTCAACAGGGGTCAGATTGTGAGAATATTGTAAGCACAATATTTCAAGAAGGAAAACTTATGGGCAGCTAGGTCTCCCAATTAGACTATAGGTTTATCTCATTGAATTTACAAAAAATTTCATTTTCTCTAGTGAAGGTCAAAGGTCATTTGCGGTCAACAGGGTCACAGTGTGGAATTCTTGTAAACATATTATCTCATGAAGGGAAGCTTGGACAGATGTAGTATTCAATGTGTAGTTGTATCTGATTTAGCACAAGAATGTTAGTCTTTAATAGAGGTAGAAGGTTATTCCATTTCAGCAAGCATCAAATTGTGAACATGGAGGTATGATCTCAAGAAAGGAAGCTTGTGCAGATCTCATATACTTCATATAAAGCATACGTAGTTCAATGTGACACATACTAATGCTATTATATCAGATTCTGCAAAAATATTCTCAATTGGATCATCGAAACTGCAATGCATTTCTGCATTCTGGTTGGTTCCTTGCATCAGCAAAGGAACCTATGCAGCCAGGTTGGCGTGTGTGTGTGTGTGTATGCATCTGTGACACTTGCTTAGGTACGCTCTAACTCAATAGGGGAAAGTCAAATGAAAGTCAAACTTGGTATGTAGGTTCGCCATATTGAGAAGGTGTGCCCTATTGTTTTTGGTGGAGGTCAATGGTCATCTGGGGGAACTGGGGGCAAAAGTCTGTTTTGCTTGGGTACGCTCTAACTCAATAGGGGAAAGTTAGATGAAAATTTAACTTGGTATGTATAATTGCCATATTGAGAAGATGTGCCTTACTGCTTTTGGTGGAGGTCAAAGGTCGTCTGGGGGAACTGGGGGCAAAAGTTTGTTTTGCTTGGGTACGCTTTAACTCAATAGGGGAAAGTCCGATGAAAGTCAAACTTGGTATGTAGGTTCGCCATATTGAGAAGGTGTGCCCTATTGTTTTTGTTGGAGGTCAAAGGTCATCTGGGAGAACTGGGGGCAAAAGTCTGTTTTGTTTGGGTACGCTCTAACTCAATAGGGGAAAGTTAGATGAAAGTCAAACTTGGTATGTATGTTTCCCATATTGAGAAGGTGTGCTCTATTGCTTTTGGTGGAGGTCAAAGGTCATCTGGGAGAACTGGGGGCAAAAGTTTGTTTTGCTTGGGTACACTCTCCCTCAATAGGGGAAAGTCAGATGAAAGTCAAACTTGGTATGTGGGTTCGCCATATTGAGAAGGTGTGCCCTATTGTTTTTGTTGGAGGTCAAAGGTCATCTGGGAGAACTGGGGGCAAAAGTCTGTTTTGTTTGGGTACGCTCTAACTCAATAGGGGAAAGTTAGATGAAAGTCAAACTTGGTATGTATGTTTCCCATATTGAGAAGGTGTGCTCTATTGCTTTTGGTGGAGGTCAAAGGTCATCTGGGAGAACTGGGGGCAAAAGTTTGTTTTGCTTGGGTACACTCTCCCTCAATAGGGGAAAGTCAGATGAAAGTCAAACTTGGTATGTGGGTTCGCCATATTGAGAAGGTGTGCCCTATTGTTTTTGTTGGAGGTCAAAGGTCATCTGGAGGAACTGGGAGCAAAAGTCTGAAAACCTTGTTATGCTATGGATGCTCATATGTTCCATCAGTCCCCCTCCAGTGCATCATGGAAGTACTGCTTGAGTTAGCAGTTTCTTGATCAAATGAAAAAGAAGCAGTGTTGTTTGCACTACTGCAGGTGGTCACACCAGACAAGTTTTGGCTGGATCAGTTTACCTCCTCGTGGCTGAGTGCTAATGTGTGCATTCATGTAAGTGTCTTTTCAATTAGTGAGGTGAGCAGGACACAATGAAAGAAAATAAGTCAGTTGTTGTTCTTACCAGTTTAAACTAGACCCCAGTAGTTCCCTCCAGGGCATGCTATCAGTTTATTGGACTTTGAAGGGGCATAGATGAGATAAGCCATATTGCAATTTGCAGAGCCCCTTCTCTAAATGAGGTATTCACAGCTGTTTGTGTTTTGTAAAATGAATGGGATATTGCTGTATACTGCAGAAATCAACATCTGCAATTCATTGCATTAATTGAAATGGCTTTTTGGTTTCGATGATAATCGTAACCTTTGTAATCATGCATACAGTATGTGTGTGTGTATGTATGTGTGTGTATGTATGTCCGTGACGCCCTACCTTGTAAACACGATGTCTCGAGAAGGAAAGCGTGAACAGATCTCATATTTCGTGTGTAGGTGTACCATATTGAGAAGAAGAACCCTATTATTTTTGGGGTCATTTAGGTTTAACAGGGGTCAAATTGTGAAAACCTTGTAAACATGATATCTCAAGAAGCAAAGCTTGGACAGATCTCATGTTTAATATGTAGGTGTACCACATTAAGTAGAAGAATCAGGGTTCGCACGGGTGCTTGAAAATCTGGAAAGTACTTGAATTTGATGAAGCACTTTTCAAGGCCTTGAAAGTGCTTGAAGTTCAAACATCAGAGTCCATTTCATTTCATCGTCTTCAAAAATTGCAAAATATTTCTTTACAGATGAGAAAAATGTAAGAAAATACAAAATAATCATAATTGTAAAATTATCGATCACGAAAGTTCTTCCTTTCATTTGTCAAATAGATCGTCAGTGCATAAACAACACTAGCGCTGGAGGGAACAGGGCGGGCTCACAAATACTCTTGTACCCACGGTGCTGGAATACATCATTCTGCGCCGCATCTGTACAATTAGGAAACTTTGATATTCACACCTGCTGCGTGGGCAATATCCTCTGTGGCGACGTACCAAGTGCAAATGTTACATGTAAAGTACAATTGGGTACATTAACACATGTACACATATCACGCACGTACATCTGGACTAGATGTAGCCTAAGTCAAAGTGTTGTTCACGTATCATCGAGTTTCGTCACAGTTTTTCGCTGGTTACTTTCTTCTTGACTCTCGGAAGACGTAAAAGTGGTGTCAAGTACACATTTTGGATTGGATTTATTGCCACGTAATCAAATTCTCTGCACATTTGGTTGTGAACATTGGTATCTAATAGTATTAAGTTCTGCTAGCCTATAGCCTAGTGTAGGGTCTACCGTTACACACAAAGTCGTAATGCTAGGCCTCGTTTCTACCTTGACTTTGTTTGCAACATACTGTGTAGCCTATCCTAAAATTAAGCTGTTTAAACAGTAGTAGACATGAACCCACACCTGTTGCAGACATCGAGGCATTTGCAAAACTATTTACAATGCCAGGAAATTGCCAGTTTAACAGACTTTGGCTTTAAAATCCTAACTATGCCAGCTGGCTGTTATCTTCTGCTGATAAACATAAGGCAAGCTGTAAATTTTGTTTGAAAGACATTGATATTTTTACTTAAGAAGAACATTATAAAGTTCCTAAATAAGGTAGACGCAGTTAAGAATACTTCAGTTTTGTTAGTTTTGGTTTAAACAAGTACTTGGATATTGAAATTTCAGTGCTTGAAAGTCCTTGACAAGTCCTTGAGTTTTGTAACAAAAATTGTGTACGAACCCTGAAGAACCCTATTGTTTTTGGTGGAGGTCAAAGGTCATTTGGGGTCAATAGGGTCAAATTGTGAAAACCTTCTAAACACGATATCTCAAGAAGGGAAGCTTGGACATTTGTCATATTCAGTATGTAGGTGTACCACATTGAGTAGACGAACCCTATCGTTTTTGGTGGAGGTCAAAGGTCATTTGGGGTCAACAAGGGTCAAATTATGACACACTATCTTAAGAAGCAAAGCTTGGACAAATCTTATGTTTAATTTGTAGGTGTACCACATCAAGTAGAAGAACCCTATTGTTTTTGGTGGAGGTCAAAGGTCATTTGTGGTCAACAGGGGTCAAACTGTGAAAATATTATAAGACCAATATTTCAAGAAGGAAACCTTGAACAGATCTCCCAATTAGATTGTACCTTTATCTCATTGAATTTATAACAATTTTCATTTTCTTTAGTGAATGTCAAAGGTCATTTGTGGTCAACAGCGTCACAGTGTGGAATTCTTATAAACATATTATCTCAAGAAGGGAAGCTTGGACAGATGTCGTATTCAGTGTGTAGTTGTATCTCATTTAGTACAAGAACGTTAGTCTTTAATGGAAGTAGAAGGTCATTCCATGTCAGCAAGCGTCAAATTGTGAACATGTAGATACGATTTCAAGAAAGGAAGCTTTGTGCAGATCTCATATTTCATATAAAGCGAATGTAGCTCAATGTGACACATACTAATGCTATTATATCAGATTGCGCAAAAATTATCTTAATCGGATCATCGAAACCGCAATGCATTTCTGCATTCTGGTTTGATATTTATGAACTCAGGCATATCATTTTACAGTATGTATATTTTAAGTGCAAGGAACCATAGTGCTCATAGGCTGTTGTGAAAAAATGCAAAATACTTCTCTCACAGATTGCATGTAACACTGTTGATGTTTAGTCACATTAGTGTTATGGAAGTAGTTCCATGTGGGTGCATGTTTGTCATGTTTGGGGTCCAATGTCTGAAATGGACCATTTTATGAGAGCATGAAATATGTTTCTTTCTCTACAGATTTTATGTTACAAAAGTAGGAGTTCATGGTCAGAAGTGGACCATATAGGCTATCGTACAAAGTAATGCAATATCCTCCCTTTTACTTCACAATTTACATTATACGCTCTCCATCTGTGCAAGGAACCTGAGTGCCCTTGGGCTCTTGTCTTTATTATACACCAACTAGCTGAAGTTCCACCTCAAATTCACACAATAATTTTGTAATAAACTTATGTACTCTAAATATCAACCTGTAAGCTTGGAAAGTCAACAAATAACATAAACACTACTCATCATAGCTACAGTATTTCTCCAATTTTTTCTCAATCAACATTTTTATTTAATATTCACTTGTTGTTTATTTAGTTTTTCACAGAATTAAATAGGCATTGACAACTTACTTCGGGGATACCCAAATCCATTACCAGAAAGAACAATAACACCATCTGAACTAAATCAATAAGGGGGGGGGGGGGGGGAGTACTGATGGCTGTATAAAGAATGTATACAGGATCTCTTTTTTGATTCCTTGCCAGGGCAGGCAAGCAGTCTGTGCATGGTGATTTTGTTTGGTGTGTGTATGTATGTGTGTGTGTATGTGATGCTCTGCTTGTAAACACTCAAGAAGGATAACCAGTAGGGATCTCATACTTGATGTGTGGGTTGGTCATACTGAGTAGATGACCCCTATTGTTTTTGGTCGAGGTCAAAGGTCATTTGAGGTCACCAGAGGTCAAAATGCAAAAACCTTGTAGACATGATATCTCAAGAATGGTAACTGTGACTGATGTCATACTTATTGTGTGGGTTGGTAATATTCAGTAGATGATCCCTATTGCTTTTGGTGGAAGTCAAATGTCATGTGAGGTCACCAAAAAAAAAGGGTCATTTTGGATTAGAAGGCTTATTAATGTGGTGTTTCAAGAACAATATCTGTAGTTGATCTCATACTTGTCATGTGGGTAATTTATGTTTGTTTTAATATAACTATGTCACAAGGAATCACAAAGCCTTTTGGCTTTCTGGTTCTAAGCTTTCAGAGAATATCCCTGTTGCCAGCAACTCCCTGTCAAAAGTACTTGGCTGTTGTAGTCACAGTAAACACTCCCATAGGAGGCAAGATGTATTCCAGGTTGCCTTTGATGACCCAACAATCACAACCACAATTTCTTGTCAGGAACTTTCTATCAACTTGTGAAATACCTTGGTAAAGAACCATCCTGCTTGACCTCCATTGTCATCAATTATAATGCTGAGTGATTGACAGCATTCATATCACACTTGGTAACATCAAACCCATAAGTGATACAGAATGTGGTTGTCTTCTTGTATTTGGTTTTTCATTATGATATGGTGCCTTCCCTTCTCTGGGTGTTTTTCTTTGTAAGTTATTGTGTGGGTATAAAAAAAAATGAGATATTGTCAAGGAATCACAAATTTCTTCAACTTTCTGATTGGTTCAGATTGTAACATTGCTCACCACACAGTGGATCCAATGACAATATGTGTATACCAAGCACAGAAGTTTGCAGAGATTAAAAACTAGCCTATGGCTAAGCCTAAGCTACTAGGCTGAGTGGCACGTACTTTATGGCAGGCCTTAGGCCTAGGTTATTGTAATTTAATGACATGTTTGCCAAATTTGAGTGAAGGAAAATCTTTGGATTTTTGTGTTGTCATTAATGATAGATTGTACATTAGGCATGTGTTTTTTTGACAGAAAGAGCCTAACATAGGCCCAAGCTAATATAAGTAAACATAGCTCAGTGCTAGGCCTCAAGTTCATCTTATCTTAGGGTTAACATTTCGTGATGAGATAGCCCTGTATTTTTAAGTCCACTTCTCACTCTAACAAATGTTAGACATTACTTAACTTCATAAATGTCACTATTTAGTAGCGCCTCCTTTAATTTGATGGTATTTAAAATCCAGTAATATTTGTAAAAAACATTGAAAATATACAGGGGCTTCAAGCTTTGTTTGGCGGCATGCAAAATGTATTCTCTAGGCCAATTTCAAAGCTCCCTTCATTAGCTTGCCAAGGAAATTGGAAATAAAATCCAGTTTTAAAGGAAAACCATTGTACAGCCTCCCTGATAGTCCTGATACTTCAAACATAGTTTTTCAAACGATAAGACACCATTTGGTAGTACAATAAATTCACGTCCAAGAAAATATAAAGTTTTTATGAATATATATTTTATTCACTCACAAGTTGTTGCAAAATCATGTGATTCGTGACATCACACATTCACCTGTACATGTCACATAGTATTGCCGGTGCATGTGATATGTCATAGATTTCCAAAATGGCGATTCGCTGCACATCAACGGCGGGAAGTTTGAAGTTTTATTTTGAAAGAGTTACTACGAAATAAAACAATACTGTCGTGACTGTTTGTAAAAAGATGTGTACTATAGTTAGGTTGAAATTGAAACACCCACTACAGTTCTTCTTGAAGTGACAAAATACAGCTTTTCAGTTTCAGATTACAACTTAGGGACCTCAGAGTTTGGCAGGTCTGCATTAAGCAATGGTTTGTGTTTTAAAGTTATACTATGACAATGAATGATCCCAGAGTATAAAAGTGATTCACTCAAACAAGACATCACAGGTTTCCAGTGAGTGTTACTTGCATTTTCAATACAGTGATCCTTTTGGAAAAATGCAGTGATAAGGGGGCAAAACTCTTCATGACATTACAGGATGTGCCTCTTGACAAGTATGGTCTGGACTTGTATCTAGACCAAAACCAGATTCTGCTCTTGACCCCATGCCTCGTTTTGTCTCAGACAAATTTCCTTCCCTCCTTCTGACACAGCACTGACTAGTTTTGAAGTATGCTGAACTTCAGTCCTTGAGTATCTACAGTAAGCATGTCAGTCATGCTTTGCTTTTGATGTGAGTGTCTGTTTACTCAAGGTGGGACACAAATTATATATAAATCGTTATATATCAATAGAATGAAGGTGCAAAGTCTCTAGGCTAAATTACCTGTGTATTGGAGGATGCTGTTCCATCTATTTCTTTGTGAGCATGCACTTCCAAGTGTTCTAAACATGCCTTTGTTCCTGTTCATTTTATGTATTTTTTGAAGAAGTTGTTTGTTTACTTCGTCTGTGATATCTGAGATTGTAAATATAGTTTATTAGAACCCCCCGCCCTCCTAAGCATCATGCTGTTCTATCATGTGGGATTTTGTTTGAACAAGACTGCTTGATGTTTGTGATAGGTACAGTACAGTGGTTCACACTCTGTAGGCACATGCATACCAAGTATTGTCGTTGTTGGGACCTGCTACAAATGGTCAAACTTGTACTGTAAATGTCTGGTTCAGAAACAGTGCCCATCATTGCCCTACCCTGCAAAGGATTGACTGTTGTTTCTCTTTTCTCCTGGTAGTGTTTGAATTTGTTGGTGTTTTAATGTTTTAATAAACTGCGGAGGCCACATAAAAAGGCCATCTTTCATAAGTTTTTGTTTTTTATTCATTTGCCAAAGGTGGGCAACAAATCTTTGGGGTGGCAATTCAGTGTATGTGTATGGCTTGGATTGTTTTTAGTGTTGGTCTTTTGGGGTTACCAGCAGGCAGAATGTTAGAACAGTTGATGCTTGGTTAGTAATCTGCTTATGGTATATATTCTTAGAGTTTTTATTTACGGTGACCATTAGGGTTCACCATTCCAACAATTATACAGTATATATGTACAAACCCTTAAAGGGGAAATAAATATATAATTTGATACACAAATACAATTATACAATGATGCAATTACACAATTAGAGAAATACCTAGTACTGGAAACAATAAGTAGTTGCATAGAGTTTTTAGCTCACACACCAAGTGTGTGAGGTATTAGAATGAGGCTGATGTCAACTTTTTTCAAAAGCCTTCTCTTTCTTCATTTTTTGAGATATTTGTCTGAAATTTTTTCTGTGTATTTTTTGGATAGACATATTTTTTTCCACCTAATTACATTTCGACTGACTTAATTTATAGGTGAGTTGCAATGTAATTTTTGGAGGAAAATTGGGTTTTTGGTTGCTTTTTTGCATACAGCACTCTAACTGAATGGGTTTAGCTAGAGAGCTATTCTAGTGAACAATAATCAAATTTTACAGTTGGGCTGGACAGCCTATCTGCCCTGTGGGTCATCAAGTCCAACTGAATTATCACTTATCGATATCACATTCCGATACTAGTAAATTGACATGTACATTACACTGCCCATAGTAGAGTTTGAACATGTACAGAGAACAGCAACAAAAACAAAAAAAAGTACAACGCTCAAACATACAAACCATGTACATTCTAATTTTACAACCATCGCAAAAATCTAGTCGACCGCACATTTCAATTTAGATCCAGCCAAAGCCAGCTCTGACAGGGTCTAAACATTATCCATTGCATCCTTACACATCACACAGCCTAAAGGAGATTTAACCTTCCCTACAGACCATAGCTGGTACACCTATAGACTACGTAGAGTCTGCTTGAGCTGGAAAGTGTTCCTAATCTTGTTTCCGCCACCTCTGAAGAAACATCCACATCTTTACAATACTGCTCTTCCAGGAAAGTGTTTACTCCCCTCATTGATCGCTGCCCTTGCAGACTCTGGACACTCGTTTTAATTGTGCACACAACTTTTTACTAAAACCATTGTTTTTCGCTACCAAATTTGGTAAAAGCCAATCACAGTCATCGTGAGAAATGATGGGAGTGATGATGCGGAAAGGACGTACAACTGATTAGTTATGTAAATATCATGGTAATATTCTACTCTCCTTCAACTGTTTTAGGTCTCTCTTAGCGATATCCTATTTATCTCTTTGTATGCAAATCTCGTGGTTGGGTGAAAGTTAGCCTAGGTACTGTTAATTTCTCTCATTGTTCGATCTCTGCTATTGGCTCATTTCATGAGACCAGCGCGTAGTGTTTTAATATGTATTAACCATAACGTCAAACGTGACTTTTCATTTGTACATAATTATATCGAGTGTCCAAAGTCTTTCCAGTGGACAGCGATCACAGCGAAAGGCGATTACTAGATGAGTACATATTCTCGTTTGGGTATAAGTATGCTGCAGCTCAAATTATGAGGAATGTATCAAAGGAGGAGAATTCATTTGCCGAGAAAGACTTTGCAAAGTCTAGTACACTTAATGCCATTTTTCAACATCACATGTTGAAATTAACATACTACACTGACACATGATAATGTCATAGGCTTGATAGTGTGTCAACTAGATACTTTTTGCTTGTAACATTTTGTCACTTTCCAGGTACCATTTTGCAATGCTACAAACAAAGATTACCTCTACCTAGTTCAGCGACTGCCCAAAGTTTCGACACCCCTATGTTCCAACACACTTATATTTCGACATGTACACTTAAATTCCAACAGCAGTAGCTGATCAATGCGCATCACAAGGCGGCGCATCATAGCTGGGACTCAAATGGTGCCTGATGTAATGAATGTATTGTAACATATAGTGTCAGAACATGGGGTGTGGGAACAAAAGTGTGTCAGAACATAGGGCTGAAACTCTCAGGTCAATTGTGTGAGCTACAGTGGCATTGCTGCGCTAGTTTAATGGTGCCATGTGGGAGTCCCTTGTGGGCCCTACAGTAGGCATGACCACTTTTCTTCAATTAATGTTAGAAGAGTTGATGGTGTTTAGTGATCTGCTTATGGTATACATATTCTTGGAGTTTTCTTCATAGGTCTCATGTGGGGTCCGCTTAGTGGTACCTTTGGGGTGTTCGGGATTTTTGGATCCAAGGCCCAACATGGACTCAAGAGTCTCTTTGTGAAATATTGCAAAGTACCAACCACGTTTTTTTGGTTTCGATGATAATCGTAACCTTTGGAATCATGCATGGGTGTATGTGTTTGTGTGTATGTGTGTTTTTGGTCCAGGTCAAAGGTCATTTGGGGTCAACAGGGGTCAAATTGTGAAAACCTTGTAAACACGATATCTCAAGAGAGGAAGCTTGGACAGATCTCATGTTTTATAGGTAGGTGTACCACATCAAGTAGAAGAACCCAATCGTTTTTGGTGGAGGTCAAAGGTCATTTGGGATCAACAGGGGTCAAATTGTGAAAACCTTGTAAACATGATATCTCAAATTGTGAGGTCACCAGAGGCCAAACTGTAAAAACCTTGTAAACAAAATATCTCCAGAAGGGTAACTGTGACTGATGTCATACTTGGTGTGTGGGTTGGTCATACTACGGCAATAAAAATGCTGAAGTAAAATGGC
This sequence comes from Stichopus chloronotus, assembly GCA_021234535.1. Classification (NCBI taxonomy): domain Eukaryota; kingdom Metazoa; phylum Echinodermata; class Holothuroidea; order Aspidochirotida; family Stichopodidae; genus Stichopus; species Stichopus chloronotus. The sequence continues at coordinate 16,235,717 of CM037834.1, forward strand.
TTTACCTCAGCAAAAATTGATTTTGCCATGGCATTTTTGATTCCTTGCCAAAGGCAGAGGAATCTATGCAATGGTGATGTCGTGTGTGTGTGTGTATGTATGTATGTGGGTGTGTGACGCCTGCTTTTAAACACGATATCTAAAGAAGCGTAACTCTGAGTGATCTCATACTTGGCATGTAGATTGCCCTTATTGAGTAGATGATCCCTATTGTTTTTGGTGGAGGTCAAAGGTCATTTGGGGTCACTAGAGGTCAAATGATAAATATCTTGAAAATTTGCTTGTAAACATGATATCTCCAGAAGCGTAACTCTGAGTGATCTTATACGTGGCATGAAGGTTGCCCTTATTGAGTAGACGATCCCTATTGTTTTTGGTGGAGGTCAAAGGTCATTTGGGGTCAACAGGGGTCAAATTGTGAAAACCATGTAAACATGATATCTCAAGAAGAGAAGCTTGAGCAGATGTCATACGAAGTGTGTAGGTGTATCTTATTGAGTACAAGGGTCACCAGAGGTCAGAAGGTAAATACCTTTAAAATTGCTTGTAAACACGATATCTCCAGAACGATAAATGTGAGAGATCTCATAGTTAGGGTGTGGATTGCCCATATCGAGTACATGATCCCTATTTTTTTTGGCAGAGGTGAAAATGGGAGGTCAAAATGTGAAAATCTACAATATTTAAAGAACGGTCTTTCTAGTGAATTTTATATTTGTAATGTAAAATCCTCTTGTTGATTTGAGAACTTCTTTTAGTACATACCAACATTGTCTCTTTGATAACCATAAAGAAAAGATGAAGACAACATTAAATTTGGTATCAAAGATTATTATTTGGTAAACGTTATGCCACTGTCCTTATAAGGACATGTGAGCATGCATGAATTGTAAATTGGAATTGATTAAATATACCACGGGTTATTAGCTTTATAAAAAGAACTAAATTACTGATCATTTGGATCAAATACCCTTGAGCGTGCATGAACTGTGATTGCTTAATTGAATGAATCAAATTGTAACTGACCCACCTCTGTTCAAATTGGCCACTGTTATCTGACATTATTTATCACAGTTGACTGCCAGTAGAAACCACAATGTCCAGAATAAATCATACGGTCTGTTGAGCCAGGTGCACAATGGACTTAACCGTTTACTGTATAAACAGTGTCTCTGTTTAGCCCTTAAAGGGAAATAGGGCGTTTGTTTTACAGAAAACAACCATATTTTTAAAACCATTATTTGTGGAAATAAAATGATAGATTATTCAGAATAACCAATTACAGTAGCCTTATTTTCAAGAAATAAGATTCTCACAGATCAGAAATTTACTTATTTGTTGCTCAACAATAATTTGTGCACCCAAACTTTTTAAAATTCAAATGATGCATCCGTTACTCATCACATGCATAATGTTTTGAGGAGATGAAGCTTTGACAGATATTTATTGATGAGACTGAATGGTTTAACAATGGTTAAAGCGAATTTCTTTGTACCCCATGTTGGTGTATTCTAAATGCCCTATTTCACTTTACAGTAGTTCAGGTAAGCTTTAAACAAATGACTACTGTGTATCAAACCAAGGAAACTTGTACTGTGTGTTGAGACTAAAGGCAAAATTGCAAGTCATGCTAGATTCTGGTTTAATAGGGTTATCAGTTTTTGCTAATTTTCAAGGACCTCATAGCCATTGGGAAGGGCATCACGCCAAAAAATCAAATACGAAAGAGCTGCCACCAATAGCTGTAACTCCACAAAATAAAGTGCTATAATTTTGATTAAATAAACATGTTTACCTTTTTATCAAGTTATTAGACACGACAAAATATAATTTGTTCCCCTGCAGCATCATATCCGTTTGGGAGTTTTCTCATGTTTGTGTAGGTCAAAGGTTATTTGGGTGACAAAAGGTCAAAACCTTGTATACGTGATATTTTAAGGGTGATAAATGTGAGGGATCTTATACTTAGTTTGTGAATTGTTCATATTTAGCGTGTTGATGGCCGTATAGGGTAGGTGATCCCTATCGTTTTAAGTGGAGGTGAAAGGTCATTTTGGGTCATGAGAATTCAAAAAGTTTTGACCTTACTAAGATGGTATCTCAAGTAGGATATCTGTGTGGGATCTCATGCTTGTCATGTGGGCGATTCATGTTTGTTACCATATATATCATGAGGCAAGGAATCACTAAGCCTTTTGGCTTTCTAGTTGGTTGATGAAATAAACATTGTGATGATTTTCTTGCAAGTCCAAGGTGATATGGGATCATCAGAGATCATAATGTGAAAAGCTTGTGAACATTTGCTAATGCTCTAACTTTTGAAAGAAAACAGTTGCAAGACAGATCAAAGTTGGTGTGTTGTGAGGACATAACAAAGTTGTGACAGGGATTGTTTTTGGTGCAGGTCAAAGGTCATCTGAAGTCACCAGTGGGCAGAATGTAGACAAAGCAGTCTTGAAGCATCTTGGGGACCACATGTTGCATGAACTTCAAATTTGGAGGGTGTGTACCTCTTAGTAAATAAGATTGTGGAGGTCTTTAGGTCAAAGGTCATATGGGGGATATTAGTGGTCGCACAGTGAAAAGCTTGTTAAAAGGATGGTCCAGCCACAAATTTAGCTTGGATATGTTGAAGAGTAAGTTTATCCAACCATTCTGGTGAAACTACGATTCAGTTCCCATGTGTGGTTCTCAATATATTAACAGTTGAAGTTACCGCCTTTTCTACCAACTCTAAACTTGAGGTAAGCAGGAGTGACATCATCTCCTCACATGGCTTGAAAAGGCTTTTGTTTTCTTTATTATTGAATTTATTATTTTGACCTGGAAATCAATAGGTGGTCAGCTTAGTTACTGGTTATGTGAAAGTCGCAAAACTCTCATACTATTCACGTTGTGATTGCACTAGATATTGAAGTATTAAATTTGGTGTAAATTTTAAAGAAAAACATAAGATGCTTTATCAATGTGGGGAGATAACATCACTCCTGCTTGCTTCAAGTCAACGGTTGGTAACAAATGTGGTAATTTCAACTGCTCATATATCCGGAACCACGCATGGGAATTGAATGGAAGTTCCACTGTAATGGTCAGCATAACTTACTCTTCAACATATCAAAGCTATATTTGTGGCGAGACCATCCTTTTAACACTCTACTGTAGCACACTATTTTTTAAAGGGGAAGTAACCCTGCACTTTCCTAGTGGTGTTAAGGTGCAGTATATTGAGACCTTTGTTGGGTTTGGTTGTGGTGTAAATTGAAGGTTATTTGGGTCACCAGGAGGTGCAAAATGTTATCTCTCAGTTGGTACTTTTTCTTCTTGTGGGTAAACAAAATTTGGTGTACTCAGCTGCAGGCGAAGACTAGCAATACGTGAAATGTTTCATAAAATTCAGTATCTTTGGTCCTATCATTTTTATTCTTTTAATGCAGTGCACAAGAGAAACCAGTACATACCTTCATCGTCCTTTTCTTATAAATTCTTTTTTACTTTTTAGTGATCTGTTTTGAAAGATTAAGTACAAAATTCCCATAGACAAACAGTTGGCTTTTAGCTCACACACCATGTGTGTTAGGTATTAGAATGAGGCTGATGTCGTCAACTTTTTTCAAAAGCCGCCTCATTCTTCATTTTTTGAGATATTTGTCTGAAATTTTTTCAGTGTGTTTTTTGAGATAGACGTATTTTTTTCCACCTAATTACATTTTGACTGGCTTAATTTATAGGTGAGTTGCAATGTAATTTTTGGAGGAAAATTGGATTTTTGGTTGCTTTTTTGCACACAGCACTCTAACTGAACGGGTTTAGCTGGAGAGTTACTCTGTGGTCACTCTAGTAAACAATAATACAATTTTATGGTTGGGCTGGCCAGCCTATTTGCCCTGTGGGTCATCAAGTCCAACTGAACTATCACTTATCGATATCACATTCTGATACTAGTAAATTGACACGCAAATTAAGTTAGTGAAGCATGTAGCTTAGTGATCCTTGTGAACTCTTAAGACAGGTTGATAAACAGAGTTGATTTGTCGCATCATCAACACTGCAGTGTTTTTACAATGTGTCCATTGACTTGGATTATCTTAAATACTGCCCATAGTAAAGTTTGAACATGTACAGAGAACAGCAACAAAAACAAAAAAAAAGTACAACGCTCAAACATACAAACCATGTACATTCTAATTTTACAACCATTGCAGAAATCTAGTCCAGCACGCATTTCAATTTAGATCCCAGCCAAAGCCAGCTTTGACAGGATCTAAACATTATCCCTTGCATCCTTACATATCACACAGCCTAAAGTAGATTTTACCTGGGGGCTAAGTGTTGTAAATTAAATATAATCTGTGAGGAGTTACTGTACTGAAACTTGCACACCCAATGCCACCCTTACCTCCAGTAAGCAATTGTGGACTATGACAATAGTACATCACTAGAAGTAACACTTGAGAATGTGTAAGTATTTGCTCAGTGCAGCCATATAGTAAAAGGGAAATGAAAATTATTCACAGCACGTACTCCCTTACGTCATATAACCTATGCATTATGGTATTGACCATGGTCTACCATCTGGCAATTGTGTGTGTGTATCTGGTCACTGCCCTTCTGTGATTGCCATCCTTTTGGTCTTGCAGTGAAGTTCCATTTGTGCCTTTGCATCCTTCTTAATCTGCTCCCTTTTTCATCCTTTTGAGGATCTTACAACACGCCTGATTTGTTGTCATCCTCACCACTCTTCCAGGGCCATTTTGGATAAGTATGCTTTTTCCTTTGCATGTTTTTGTGAGTTGGGTTTGCCAAAAAGCCTAACCCTATAGCTTATGTTTATATAACATAGCTTTGTTGTTATTCATGTAATGTTATTTAGGCTCTAATGCTAGCCTTTGCTTGTGTGTATCTCTTAGCATTTTATTTGCCTTGCAGCCCCGAGATTGGGGTGTTCTTCCCTCTCCCCGGGGTGCCTTGGCTCTCATCTTTCTGTGTCATTTCGACCGGGGAATCAAGTTTAGGGATTAGTTTTCACTGGTTCCAAGCCAATATCGTTTTTGTGTGTGTGTGTGTATGCTTCGTTTTCCTTAGTCTCTCCTCCAGGTATGCAGAGATCTCAGGACATTTGTTCCTGGTACAAGAGATTCTGCCCCTTTCTTTAGTGGGTGGGACAGCCTTCCCATGCCCTAGGTGTTGGTCTTGTGAAGGTCTCCTGTGCACTGTATGCTGCTCTTGGTCATCAGATCAGGCTTTTACTGCTGAATGGCTACAAAAGCACTCAGAGCAGCTGGGCAAGACTGCCACCAAAGCAAAGAAGAAGAAAATCGCAGCTTTTGATTACCCGAAAGATGTTCCCCAGAACCAGCTCCCTATATCCATCGGCAGGATTTGAGCCATGCCCTAGATCCTGCAACTGAAAGCTGTACCCGGGACTCAAGCCGTGCCCCAAAGCCAGCCACTGAAAAGAGTAGCTGGTCCCTTGATGGGCCCCTTCCAATTCCGATCAGGCTGCCATTCAAGATGGATTAAGACCCAGCCAGGGTAAAGACGCCGCCATCCTAGGTGGCATAAGCCCTTCCCGTTTACAGGCCTTTGGAGATGGAGTAAGCCCTGGCCTCCATGCCGAGGCTCTCGGGGTGTCCGGAGTAAGTCCTTGACCGCTAGCTGCTACTGAGCCTGCTACCGCTCCCCTAACCCCCCAAGTGTGGTTGACTGCTGCCAGTGACAGTCTAAGTTCAACCATTTCTTCCATGTCTGTTCCCCAGGAGGCAGGGCCGGCCTGGCCAGAGGATCCCACTGATGAGGATCCGATGGTGGAGGACCACGCGGTCCTTGACCTTTTTCGCTCCAGCCTGGAGTCTTTTCTTATGCAGGCCTGGGATTTTAGGAGCTTAGCCCCAATGCCCAGGGAGCCCTCCTGCATGTGGACCCGTAAACATGTTGCAGATCGCCTTTGTCTTTCTTCTGATTCGTCACCATCGTCTGGGGATCAGAATCTCCGTTGCCATCAGTTTCCATGACCACCCTACGGCTGTGTCCATGCCGGTGGGGGGCATCTACAACACCTCCTGCTGGCATGGCAGTTGATTGCGCTGGACCCTTTGGTGTTAAGGGTTTTCGCCAACAGTTACCGTGTCAAGTTTACGACTCCACCCCCGTCCTGTGCGACTTGGAACCGCGGCATCGTGTTGGGGGTCTGGTCCCCATCCGAAGCGAACCTACATATCAGTGTGCATGAGACTGAAGCTGTCATGTGGGCAGTTCGGCAATAGAGTTAGGACCTTTCGGGCAATATGCTTACATTTTGTTTGGACAACTCAATCACGGTCACATATATCAATTGGCATGGGGGGTACCAAGTCAGCTACCCTGATTCACCAGGCACAGGATCTGCTCCTTTGTCAGACCCTGCAAATCACTCCTTTCAACTATTTGCCCTCATTCACATGGTTCTGCGGAGACTGCAGAACACTCCAGCAGATCATCTCCTCATAGCTCCATTCTGGCCGAACCAGCCGTGAGTTCCGTTGCTCCTACAGCTGCTAGTCAACCTGCCCTTTTTGTCCCTGCCAGCCCCGTCACTGCTCACCCAGTGCAGCAGCGCGCTTTGGCACCTAGACCTTACAGCTCTCAGACTAGCTGCTTGGCCACTGGCAGGACATCCTTGCAAGCAGCATACTTTTCTGTAGAGTTTGCACACCTTGTCACCACAGCGAAATGTACATGCACGTTTAAAACTTACGATTCACCTTTGGAACGCTCTTGGTCCTGTGGAAATGTCTCCCCCAGACCTAGCCAGTTTTTTTCTACCTGTTCTTCTGTGTGGGCATGCAGGTCAGCACTATACGTAACTACCGATCAGCTCTTGCGGGTCATGTTTCACCAGTGACTTCAGCTCAACTTCAGCATGTTGCTGGGCATTGCTACGCACACTAACCCTTCAGCCAGGGTTCACATCCTTTATCTCAAATGGGGTGTGGTTGCTCGCGGACCCGCACTTTCTAGCTAGTATTGAGACCCCCCTCGTTTTCTTCCAAGGGGAAATCCGGTTGCCGAAGCCTAGCAGAGCCTCTTTGGTCTTGGAAGACAAACTCTGGTGCCTTGTCCAGGCTCGCAAGTGGTACATTGAACAATCGAACCTGTGTGTATGTCAGACTACATGTTCATTTCACCACGCCAGCCATACATGCCAGCTTTGAAAAAAACGCTTTTATGTTGGATCGTTATGCTAATTTAGCCTCATGCTTCGCCAGGGGAACGCGTACAGGTGCACGACGTGCAGGGTCATGCTACTTTTGCCCGATGGTCTCGCTACATTCCCTTAGAAGACATTCTCACAGCACCTGCATGAAAAACACCGACCTCTTTTGTTTTTTGTTATCTTACCAAAACTCCCGCCTCCGAGAGCGCCTTCATCCGTAACGCCTTAGCCCACCGCCGACATCCCACGTGTCAGCAATGCATAGGTTGTATGAGGTGGGGGAGTACGTTGTGAATTCCCCAAAACTCCTTGGTTTGGGAATTCACTAACGACATACTCACCTCATATAATGGCCCGCCTGCTTCCCCCCTCTCAGATCAAGGAGCCTTCCAGGAGAACTTCATCCTCTATGATCTCTATGGACTCTCATCACTGGCCAGGCTTACTTCCTCTTGTTAGGAGGTGCCATCCTCTTGCTTTCCTGCCCTCCACAGGATGACGAGGAACTAGGGATGGTGATGACATCATCAGTCAACCCTATGTCGATACATTGTGCTAGGTGAGCACCTCTTTACATTCTCAACTAGTTACCCTATTTCTCACCCTCACTTTGCTCCGATCATTGGCTCCTGCAGCTTGGAAATTACATAAGGGCGGTGACCAGATACACACAAACTTACACAATTGCCAGATTCTAGACCATGGTCAGTACATTTATGCATAGGTTATATGAGGTGAGTAAAACGCTAGTTTCCCTGTTTACTCACACTGCAGAGGATGTACAAGAAGTACTGTATATACTCAACAGTAGGTCGATTATAGGCAACAGTAGAAGGTCGACAAAGATGGCACAAGTGCTGTATGACTGTACTAGTAAAGGTCTTTTCTACATGTGAACATCTCAATGTGGTGATAATATCCAATCCCAGTTACCTGTAAGTTGTGATTGTTAAATCTCAATTGTTAACAAAATTTCCCTCAGAGTCATGTATGTATACTTCAATTTTTTGACTTGCATCATCACATGAGACATATTTGCATTCTCTTATTTTATCCTTCTAGCTAACGTCTGTGACAGCAACACTCCTGAAAAGAAAGATATAATGGCTGCCCAAGCTCTTTTAGACATTTCACCAACTACTTCAGGAGAAGACAAGTTGTTTCCACCAACAGGTATGTGTAGAATTGTTATTCCATTTATTGGTGTTTGGGTCTTTCTTACAGTACTACATCATGCAAGTTGATCACACCCCTTCCAGATAATGGGATCTTCCTAGTTTGTACTATCAAGAGAAAAGGAATTTTCAATAGTGATGGGTGTGCATGTATCTTTGTGTATATGTGACTTGTGAGGGTTTGCTTGTAAACATAGTACAGTAAAATCCTGTTTATCCGAACACATCAGGACCAAACATTGTTGGGATAACAGAAAAGATTGAATAAACAGGGTTTCATGTTTATCGTTAATTTCCTGTCCCGCAGTGTATCATGCACTTATTAATAAAGTGAAATTAACCATTGCTATGTTGTCTCTGTGTCATTTCTTTGTTTCATAGTAAAAAATAAATATTTCTTGAAGATTCAAACTCCTTTGTGGTTTTTTTAGCTCATGCCAGCATGCTGATGTGAGTTTTTGTGATCACGCAGCATCACTCTGTCTGTCTGTCTGTCTGTCTGTCTGTCTGTCTGTCTGTCTGTCCACAATTTGTTCCAATACTTTTGTTCCCACATGCTTTCATGGATTTGTCTGAAACTTAGGCACAATTTTCCTTGGGTGTTGGACCATTTAGGGTGTTCAGGAATTTTTGGTCCAAGGTCCCATGTGGGCCCTTTGGCCCATTTTATGAAATTCTACAAAATGCTTCTTCTCCTACAGATTATATTTTACAATGTTGATGGTTTGTCACAATGATGCTCAGTTAATGGTCCCTTCAGGGTGTTCAGGAATTGGTAGTCCAAGACCCTATGTGAGCCCAGTGGCCCATTATGTGAAATTCTGTCTGAAGCTTCTCACACATGTATCCATGGATTTATATTTAACCTTGGACAGAATAATCCTTGGGTGGTAGTTCATGTGGGTGTACTGAAAAGTGTCAGTCTATAAAGGTCCCATGTGGACCCTATGGTCCATTTTAGGAAATTCTACAAAGTTGTTCTCCTACATATTCCCTTGGGCAATGTTGATGGGTTGTCATAATGATACTTAGCTAGTGGTTATCTGAGGGTGTTCATGAATTTGTAGTCTAAGGTTCCATGAGGACCGTATGGGCCCATTTTACGGAAATCTGCAAATTGCTTCTCCTTCTACCGTGAAAATGCCCCTTTAAACTGTCACACACGTCTCAAATATCCCTATCGTGCATGAATGATATTTGGACAGTGTTAGTTGGTATGCCAACTGAAACTCTGTATTGCCCTCAGGTATGTTGACCAGGTGACTTAAAGGGACACTTTTAGTTGTTTCATGAACTTCAGTTGGTCTTCACAAACATATCACTTTTGTGTCAAGTTTCTAGTGACTGATCAATGTTCAACTAAGAGGGCCCCATCATGTGTCACATGTAAATTACCACTAATGAGTGAGTAGCTAGTGATTTAAATTGGTTTTGGAAAACTTATGACCATTCACTTTTCCACATTAGTACCAATCCATATACCCACATCCAGTACAAACCGATAAGAAAAAGTAGGAAAAATTGACAGTTTTCATAATTATTGGATGAGAATAGTGATGCTACTTATAAGCATTGTTATTTGGTAATGCCCGTCAAAATTTTCACAACTTTAAGTTATTGACAAAGATCAAACTTCTGCACTGTTGGGGCTCTAGTTTATGAAATTCTGAAAATTATGCTGTCATACAGATTCTCATGTACAATGTTGATGATTTGGTATTATCTGACTCAGTGGTACCCATGATTTGACATAATGATACATAAATGGTACCTTCAGGATGTTGAGGTATGAGATTCTGCACCAATGGCACTCTAGTTTTAGACTGAACTACCAAGGAGGATATTTTAAATGTGGGCAATGAATGTCCATTTGATTTGTGCTACTTTGCTCAGTATTAGGATAACACATAGCCTATACACAGGATCCTAACATTATAATCCCCTAAGCAACAGTACACTTTCAAATTTTTTGCGATAAAATAACCACACATAGTTAAAAATTTACCTCTACAAACGGTATATACGCTGGCTGACAGTAAAATGGGAGATTTGAAGCAAGAAGCACACCACTTAATAACACGGACTGTGTAACCACCAATGCCACTACCAGCAAACATACTGGACACTAGCACTAGCTTCTTTTACTGTTTGAAATTGACGCTTGGAAATGTAATGCAGACAGTAGGCGTAGCGTTTCAAAAGCTAAACAAGGATTTTAAGCATGTTAATTTACTTATCTCCCAAGCCTGATAAGTGTTGATGGGTCTATCATCTTAACTATAACATTCTATGTTTAAGTTTGACATTCTTCTACGTAGTTGTTAATTAAACACTGCATTGATAAGAGTGAAAAGAACATCTGTTGAGCAGCACTGATGCCAGCAGGGCTGTGCATGAGTAGCCAGCTAGGCTTAGTGCACTTCGGTAGGCTGTTGATCCTATTGTCACAGTGACTCTGCATGGACAACCAAGGAACAAAAGACATGAAAAATTAGGGTAATTCTATATCGTTTATTCATTCTCCAGCTTGATAGTTAAAGATGGCAATATAGATAAACATTAAAAATACTTGTGTACACAAGTACTACAGCAATAAAACCCAGTGTGGATCGGAAAAGTAAAACAGAGAGACAAAATGTTGTCAAATCTAGGCTGAAATTAACATAGCTTGTGTACGATGCCAGTTTTGCGAAACGGAACAGCCAGTTCAGATAAAATGGGGTTTTGGATAAACAGGGTTTTACTGTATCTCAGGAGGGGTAACCTTTACTTATCACATGTTAAATTATTGTGTGGATTGTTCATATTGAGTAGGTGATCCCTTTTGTTCTTGTGGAGGTTAAAGGTCTTTTGAGGACAACAGAGGTCAAAATGAAACCCTTGTAAATAGTATATAAATACTATAACTCAAGAAACATAGCCTTGTCTCGTGTCATACTTATTGTGTTGGTTGGTCATATCAAGTAGATGATCCCTATTGTTTTTGGTTTCGATGATAATCGTAACCTTTGTAATCATGCATATGTGTGTGTGTATGTACGCGTGTATGTGTGTGCGTGTGCATGTATGTGTATGTCCGTGACGCCCTACCTTGTAAACACGATATCTCAAGAAGGGAAGCTTGGACAGATCGCATATTTGGTATGTAGGTGTACCATATTGAGAAGAAGAACCCTATTGTTTTTGGTGGAGGTCAAATGTCATTTGGGGTCAACAGGGGTCAAAATGTGAAAACCTTGCAAACACGATATCTCAAGAAGGGAAGCTTGGACAGATCTCATATATGGTATGTAGGTGTACCATATTGAGAAGAAGAACCCCATTGTTTTTGGTGAAGGTCAAAGGTCATTTGGGGTCGAGAGAGGTCAAATTGTGAAAACCTTGAAAACACGATACCTCACGAAAGGAAGGATGGACAGATCTCATAGTTAGTGTATAGGTGTATCATATTGAGAAGAAGAATCCTATTGTTTTTGGTGAAGGTCAAAGGTCATTTGGGGTCGAGAGAGGTCAAATTGTGAAAACCTTGAAAACACGATATCTCAAGAAAGGAAGGTTGGACAGATCTCATAGTGTGTAGGTGTATCATATTGAGAAGAAGAATCCTATTGTCTTTGGTGAAGGTCAAAGGTCATTTGGGGTCAAGAGAGGTCAAATTGTGAAAACCTTGACAACACGATATCTCAAGAAAGGAAGCTTGTAGTGATCTCATATTTAGTATGTAGGTGTACCACATTGAGAAGAAGAATCCTATTGTTTATGGTAGGGGTCAAAGGTCATTTGGGGTCAACAGGGGTCAAATTGTGAAAATGTGACAAATGTGACACATACTAATGCTATTATATCAGATTCAGAAAAAAATTTCTCTTAAATAGATCATCGAAACCACAATGCATTTTTGCATTCTGGTTATTCCTTGCCAAAGGCAAGCAAGGAATCTATGCGATGGTGATGGTTTGTGCAGGGACCTGTACTAGATAGAGAGAGCATGCTTTGAAGTAAGGTTTACACTGCCAAGGTCACAGCTTTATCTGTTCCTATTATTATTCTTGACATTTCTAAGGGCTTGTATCGGATTAGGAAGTGAAAACAAATAACGTATCTGTTTTCTGCTGCAGGAACAAAACTTCTCTTTGACTTTCTCTACTGCTGCTACGGCATTGCCAGTCATCACAGAAATTAATAACTTTTTTGGCCTTTTGATGTTCGATGACGCGTATTACAATGCAATATTTGGGTTATATATCAAACCATTAAAGACTCTATATCTCACCATTTCTGGAAACTTCAGGAATATTTGCATGTGCTACTGCAACTTCTGAAGGAATGGGCTAAAGGTGTTCATTTCAATTACACAGTTTTGAGTTGTATGTCATCTGCTCTTTAAGTGTTGGCAGTAAAAACCTACACATCAAAGTATTGTTCTTAGCAAGCTTCTTGTATGGATTAGCTGACTTACATGATGTTGCTAGGTGAATTATGTTTAACTGTAGACTTCAAATAAAGGAAAGAAATACCTTTGGGTTAATTGCACAGCTGATCTTCACTCGATTTGGGTGTCTTAAAGTATTAGCATTAAAGTGATTACGTGCATAGGCAAAAAGTAAAAACAATGAAATTTCATCTCCAAAAGTTTGGTAAGGCTTTTAATTACACCGTTCAGACAATCTGGGAAAATAAATAGATTTCAGTTGGTTAATTTTGCCTTATGATTTCAAATTCTTCTAACATAACCCCAGAAAGTGTAGAATACAATAATGTAGTGGTTGACAGTTTTCATTCATATCAAGGGTGTGCTTCTTCGAGCAACCAATGGAAAGTATACTAGTATTGAATATTCAGTTAACAACTCAGGATCACTGACTCCGCAGGCAAGGTTGTGTTCAGTTCGTAGGTTATTTGTAAATACAGTGTTTCCTTTTAACAAATACTGCAATTCCCGATACCTACCAAGGAGCGACAACTTGAGTAGTATGTTTTTGATACACTAGTGACACCTGTACTGTTGCATACCGTATTCATTATGTAGGCAGTTATAGTAAGAACCATTAATTTTCAAATATGATTTCTGTTTTTTACTGTTTTTATGCCAATCCCGTTGCTTTTCAAAGTAGTTACTGTCATTTTCCTTCATTGAAAAACATAGTCCATTCATGTACAACCTCGCATGTACATTTAAAAATAAAGAAAAAGTTGAGATCAAACATAATCTTATCTTTTTGGTTTTTCAGTACACACGCAATCACTTTAACTGAATTTTTCCTACTCTCTCCATCTAAATAACAGTTCACTCGGTGTGTGTGTGTGTGCATATGGGCACCTTGGCTTGTAAACATGATATCTCAAGAAGGGAACGGTCCTCAAACTTTGAAATTGGTGTGCTGGTGGCCTATCATGAGTAGATGATCCCAATTGTTTTTCATGGAGGTAAACAGTTATTTGAGGTCACCAGAGCTTGAAGTATGAAAACCTATCAAGGGAGATATCTCAGCAACCAAATGTTGTTGGAACTTCAAACTGTTATCATTGATAGCAACTGATGGGAAGATGATGTCTGCTGTAAAGGTCATATGAGATCAATAGAGGATATAGTTTTAAAACCTTGTAAACATGGCATTTCGAGAGGGGAAAGGTGCTTGAACTTCAAAGTTGGTGTGCAGGTAGTCCATTGTGAGCACATAATTCCTGTCATTTTCATGGAGAGCAAAGGTAATTTGAGGTCTCCAGAGTATAAAGTATGAAAACCTATCAGGGAAGTATACAGTACATCTCAGCAACTGAATTTAGCTAGAAATTCAAAGTGCCAACATTGTTGTTAGCACTTGAGTAGTTGATGTCTGTCATTCCAAAGATCTGTCCTGGATTCAAAAGTCCAGCATGTGAGACTTAGGGGGTTTTACATGTCTTGAGTGTGAACATGTAAAGAGGTAAATGTCACTCATATTAAGATAATAATGCATATTTCGTTTGTATTGAAAATTTGCCAAAATGTAGAGCTATGTTTAATAGCAGATATTGCTGCTGGGTAGACTTTGGTCTCATTTTTGGTTTCGATGATCATAACCTTTGCATTTGTATGTGCGTGTGTCCGCCTGTATGCGTGTGTGTGCATGTATGTGTGTCTGTGACACTTGCTTAAAGGGAAGTAGGGCGTTTGTTTTACAGGAAACATCCATACTGTACTTTTAAAACCAATGTTTGTGGGCGCAGAATGATAGATTATTCAAAATAAGGAAGTACGGTGGCCTTCTTTTCAAGAAATAAGTTTCTCACCTAGAGAAACTCAGTTATTTGTTGCTCAACACTAATTTGTTCACCCAAACTTTTCAAAATTCAAATGATGCATCTTCCGTTACTCATCACATGCATAATGTCTTGAGGAGATGAAGCTTTGGCAGATGTTTATTGATGAGACTGAATAGTTTAACGATGATTAACACTATTTTCTTTTGTATGTCATGTTGGTGCATTCTAAACGCCCTATTTCCCTTTAAGTACGCTTTAGTTCAATATGGGAAAGTCGGATGAAAGTCAAACTTGGTATGTATGTTCACCATATTGAGAAGCTGTGCCCTAATGTTCATTGGTGGAAGTCAAAGGTCGCCTGGGGGCTTAAACTCTGTGTTTCAGTGACACTTGGCAGGATATGCACCAACTCAACAGGGGAAAATAGGATGAAGTCAAACTTGTTGTGTAGGTCTGCCTTATTGTAATCATGCATACAGTACAGTATGTGTGCGTATGTGTGTGTGTATGTGTGTGTGTATGTCTTTGACGCCCTACCTTGTAAACACGATATCTAAGAAGGGAAGCTTGGAAAGATCCCATATTTGGTATGCAGGTGAACCACACTGAGAAGAAGAACATACCTATTGCTTTTGGAGATCAAAGGTCATTTGGGGTCCACAGAGATCAAATTGTGAAAACCTTGTAAACATGATTTCTCAAATAGCAAGGCTTAGACAAATCTCATAATCAGTATGTAGGTGTACCACAATGAGTAGAAGAACCCTAATATTTTGGTGGAGGTCAAAGGTCATTTGGGGTCAACAAGGGTCAAATTTTGAAAACCTTGTAAACATGATATCTTGAGAAGTGAAGCTGAGGCAAATCTCATAATTGGTATGTAGGTGAACCGCATTAAGTAGAAAAAAGTATTATTTTCCGTGGAGGTCAAAGGTCATTTTGGGTCAAACAGGGGTCAAACTGGGAGAGCCTTGTAAACACAATATCTCAAGAGAGGAATCTTGGACAAATGTCTTATTTGGTGCATTGGTGTACCACATTGAGTACAACATCCTTATTGATTCTGGTGGAGGGCAAAGATCATTTGAGGTCAACATGGTTCAAATTGTGAACACCTTGTAAACGCAATATCTTCGGAAGGAAAGCTTGGACAGATGTCATATAAATATGTAGGTGTATCTGATAGAGTACAAGAACGCTATCATTTTTAATGGAGGTCAACAAGGTCAAACTGTGAAAACCTTGTATATAAGCTGTGTCGATATACCTGGTATACAGTACATGGGCATGCCATTGACACCTACACCGATGGTATCAAAATTAACAGCTAACAATAATACCAAACATACCAGGTGTACCCTGAAAAATGGATAATATGTAGTAAAAAGTAAAGTCATGTGGAGAAACCAATTGATACCCGCTCGCTCGTAAGGTCGTTGATCTGAGAGTATGTAACTGAATTGCAAACATATTCTTACCTTCACACAATGGCTTGTGCTTTATTGGCCAATCACATATACACCACTTGTCGCAACATATACGCCCTATAGTCAGAAGTAGGTAATTGGAATAGTTTGGACTGGGGATTACGGAAAATTCCAAGACACATGCTTCGTGATGTGTTCACAAAAGCTGTGCACCTTGTAGGGCACATCAAACACAGATTAGCATTTTAGTAAAAAGACAAAAACTTGGCGACGATGGAACATCAAAATAAGTAACAATGTATGTAAGACATAAAAACAAAAGCAAACCTGGGAATTAGATGTATTCCAAAATACCATACACCTACTTAGAATAACAGTTGAAAGGTCACGATATGTTTGTACTTGCCGCTATATAGGGTACATGAGAATTACAAAAAGAGAAGTGAATTGAATGCATGTTTCCATTTTGTTACCACAAGTTGGAAAACATGCGTGTTGATAAAAACATGGAGTAACCTTTTCCCAATAATTTGTGCAAAAAAGAAACCTCAGTCATGTAAGCGTGGGGAAAAAAATTAGCTAAATAAGGCTTTTGCCCACAGTTTTGATCCCATCCACATAAACATATATACTGATTCTGCGCAGTGTTACGAACCTCTGCTGTGAGGGCTAACTTTCACACCGTAGCTGTCTAGTCTGTCTGTTATGTTAACGTTGCATAGATTCATAGTACCTACTCCACATGGAACTATGTTCGTATGCCCTCAACCAGTACTGTATTATGATTGGAACGAATGCCTAACTAACGTTTATTCCAAAAATGTTTTCTGTTAATGCAAACTGTGATAATGTTGTTAAGGTTTTAGACTCCCTAAAGTAAGAGATTTCAGTCACAAAAGCCATCGTTGGATCTCACAAGTTGTATTGTTGTCTGTGCATACTTTGTGCTGTAGTCACTATCACCTGTTCAGGAAAGCAGGATTGAACATCGAAAGTTATAAATAAATTTCTCAATTTGTCAAAACTGCCAAAACATTTACATGACATGTGCAAAAGACCCCAAACTAGTGATGCGCATTATTTATGCAAACTTTAATTCAAAGGTTCCCTCTTATGAGATATTTTGGTCCAGAGTGACTTGGGACTTTTGCTGTAGCCTATCATATGTGCATACATACTGAGATAGAGCCTAACCAAGACATGTATTACTGTTGTGTCCTACACTTATAGTAGAGGAACAGACTAGACTAAGATTTTCAAGTAAATTTTGATCCAAACTGTTTGAAAATGTTCTATATAATGTCTAATTTATTGCTTAGCTTATATTGGGTCATCAGGAACAGGATGGCATATTTTCACTAAAACTTTGCACATTCAACTTAAAAAAAGTGTGGAGAATATTTCACCATATAATAGTGTTACGACAAACCAACACAATTTCATTACTCCAACTCAATGAATTTGAGATCAAGCTCATTCGTATTGGCTCATAGCCACAGGGGATGGGTAAAAGAATTCACCTAAAAAATTCACCACACTCCTACATGTTCTACTTAAACATCCTATTATCTTCCAGCCTCCCCCCATGTGTTCGGCTTTGACCACTTAGTTTCTTCAAGTCAATGGTTGCACCTTGCCACTTGGATCTGGATTATCCACTATTTTGTTAAAAAGGAAATAAAGGAATACTTTTTCAGGGGTTGTTACAGAGCTGTGTATCTGGTCTTAATTGATGGCAGAGTTGAAGTGATAAAGTGGATATTTTCCTGCCATTTGAAGATGCTCATTATTAAAGATGCTGTGGTAAAATTTACTTAAGCCTAGGTAAAGCCATTTTACTTCAGCATTCTATTGCTGTTTGTAATTTTTCTTACTCTAGAGGGCTGTGTGTGTGGTTAACAACTTAAGATAGACATTATCTCACATTTGGTATGTAAGTGTATCACATTGATAACAAGACTCCTGTTGATTTTGGTGGAGGTCAACAGGTCAAATTGTGAAAATATTGTAAGCACATTATTTCAAGAAGGAAAAGTTGGGTAGATCTCCCTATTAGATTGTATGTGTATCACTGAGTAAATGAAAATTTCCATTGTCTTTAGTGAAGGTCAAAGCTAGTCATTTGCAGTCAACAGGGTCACAGTATGGAATTCTTGTAAACATTTTATATCAAGATGGGAAGCTTGGACAGATGTCATATTCAATATGTAGTATCATTAAAAACATAACCTTCATATATGGTTTGTAATATTCTTCATTATACTGAATGTAAATTCAGTATAGCATTCAATAGCCTTCATTATAACCTATCATTCATAACTCATTTGCATAAATCTGCTGTGGGGAAGGTTATTGGAAGACTATATAGCATTCGAAGGCTTTTTGATTCCTTGCCGTAGGCAGGGGAATCTATGTAGTCCTGATGTCGGGTGTGTGTATGTATGTGTGTAAGGGTGTGTGTGTGTGTGTGACTGTTGCTCGTAAACACTCTATCTCAAGAAGGGTAACTCTGAGTAATTTCATTTTTGGCATGTAGGTTGCCCGTATTGAATAGATGATCCCTATTGCTTTTGGTGTCCAACTCTTGCATATTAATGAGGTTAAGGGGTAAAACATAAAAAATGGTAAAACTGCCATACTGTAGTTCCTTATCCGTGGGTCAGATTTGTTTTAAACTTGATGAGGTCTGTTATTAACTGGTTCACGACCCTGTGAAATTTAATGCTTATCAATAGAGAGGAAGGGATAATTTTTCACTATAAAACAATAATAATAGCGTAAACACCATTATTGTGGTTATTATAAACTACCGTACAAATGCATATGGGGCTTCATTGTGCAACATTACTATTGACAGTGTTTGATTCCTTTGGACACAGTTAACTCAATGTCATTGCAAACTTATTCAGCCTATGGAAGCCAATCAGGACCATGTCATGTTTGAAATAGCATTTTCCCAGCCTGTGGAAGCCAATCAGGACCATGTCATGTTTGAAATAGCGTTTTCCCAGCCTATGGAAGCCAATCAGGACCATGTCATGTTTGAAATAGCGTTTTCCATATACTGTACTGCATTTGTAAGAGAATAACTTTTACTTTTCAAACACTCCCTCAGAGGCCTCCATAGGTTGTCTCAGTAACTGGGAGGTCATGGGGTCAGATAGCTGTCACCTGCGCTTCATTTATCTCTTTGATAGAACAAAGACTCCTACCCAGTTTACCACTGACTGTCTCCTGTGTATATTAAGGCATTCCATAAATATTTGATGTATTGGCCTTTATTATGAGAATAATCTGCAGTTATATATCATCAGAAATACAAGTCGCAAGATGCATTGCTGAGTCTCCAGTGTGTTTTCTCAAAGTCTTACAATGGGGATGAAGATGGGATCCTGGACTCTGAAAACCTTCAAAGAAGACCTTAATACTAGAAGAAAATCTATTAAATTCTGACAATTAAAATGGCCTATCCACATTTTCCTGAGTTCAGTCTCGGAGATAATTCGGATCATGCAAGTATTGGCATGCGGTGGGAGAAATGGCTACTTCGATTGGAAAACTTCTTCCTTGCATTTGATATCAAGGATGAAGCTCGTAAAAGGGCAATGTTACTTCATTTTGGAGGGGAAAGCGTTACTGAAATATTTCAAACACTTAATGAAACTGGAGACTCTACAGATTATGACACAGCAAAAACCAAGCTGACGGAGTATTTTCAACTTATACAAAATACTGAGTACGCGATTTTCAAGTTTCGTCAAGCGAAGCAAGGGGAAGGCGAAATGTTGGATGTGTTTACCACCAGACTGAGACAATTAGCAAATTATTGTCAGTTTATGGATATAGATAAAGAAATCAAATCACAGATAATTCAAAGTTGCAGTTCGTCACAATTGCGGCGAAGAGTGTTGAAGGAACGGAACCGCAACTTAACTGAGATATTTGACTTAGGGAGAGCACTTATGATCTCAGATCAAAATGCTACAGAAATTGAAGGACCAAAAGTGGAAACAGTACAAAGTAAACTACCGAAAAACTGGGACAGTACCAAAAAGAAATGGTACAAACAAAGCCCAGTGTTGGAAATGTGGTAGTGACTTTCCAGAAGGGTAATGTTGACTGATATCATACTGTGCTTGATGTGTGGGTTGGCCATACTGGGTAGGTGATCCCTATTGCTTTTGTTGGATGTCAAATGTCACGGTCATGTCAGGTTACCCAAAATAAAGATCATTTTGAGTTAAAGGCTTGTGGTGTATCAAGAAAAATAACTGCAGTTGATCTCATACTTGTCATGTGGATAATTCAACTTTGTTATAATATAACCATGTGGCAAGGAATCACAAAGCCTTTTGGCTTTCTGGTTTGAAGGTTGTACACTTGTTTAGCTTTGAGTTCTGACATTTTTGGCATGCAGTCATTTAATTAACATTCGAATGTTGATTTGAAGGCTCTGTGAATGGTATTCGAAGGCTGTGTATTTAAAGAAGGGATGTCTCATTGAGCACAAGAACCAGTTGGTCTTGAATGGAGATAAAAGTTCTTTCGATGTCAACAAGGTCCAAATTGTGAACATGTCGATGGATGATCTCAAGAAAGGAAACTTGTGCAGATCTCATATTTGGTATAAAGGTTACGTAGCTTAATGTGACACATACTAATGTTATTACAGCAGATTCAGAGAAAAATTCTCCTCATTGGATCATTGAAACTACAATGCATTTCTGCATTCTGGTTAACAGGATATCTCAAGTTATAAAGCTTGGACAGAGGTTATACAGTACTTGGTATATGGATGCATTATCGTAGTGGTGGTGCCTTTGCGGTGTTAAACATTTTGAGATCCAAATCGAACATTTTATGAAATCATGCTAAAATGCCTCTTTTCCTGCACATTGTATAGTGTTTAAGTTGAAATTGTGTCACACTACTTCTATGGTAGTGGCTCTTCAGGTTGTTAGGATTATTGGTCCCATATGGGCCCATGTATTCCATGTTATGATATCATGCAAAATGTTGCCATGTTAAGTGTTTGTCAAATTAGCATTGTGGTAATGGAACCCTGGGTGTGCAGGAGTTTGGGATCTAACGTTTAAATGGACCATATGGGCCCTGTTATGAAATCATGCAAAATGCTCCTCCTACATAGTGTGTGGTATTAAGTTGAAATTGTGTCAGTTTACTACTATGGTAGGGGCTCCCTCAGGCTGTTCATGATTGTTGGTCTCATATGGGACTATGTGGACCATTTTATGAAATCATGCTTTTTGGCATATTTTGCATAACAATGTGAACTGTTTGCCAAATTAGCATCGTGGTAGTAATAGTCTTTTTAGTCTGTGTTCAACATTTGTGGGTTCTGCTTCAGAATGGGCCATAAATTATTACATTGTGCAAAGTGATAGTTTTTCTACAGATTACATGTTACAATGTGGAGGGGTTTTTCAGATTAGTACTAGTAGGACATATCACTGTCATGTGGTGGTTCTTTAGTATTTCACTGCTATCACAAATTATGAACTGTAAGGAAGTACTGTAAAAGAGTTTTAACACATGGGAACTAGCGCTAACTCACGGTATTTGTAAATGACCTCTCATGACTGATTCGTCTAGTCTGCTCGAGGAAAATTAGGGGTGAACTTCAGGGTATATTATCTGGGTCAGTTGACAGAAACTGTAAAGAAGTTGTTGTAAATCAAAGTGAAGTTGTCAAACCTGTGTCAGTGTCAACTACAATTTGACTTCAAGTCATCATGGACTGTGGTGGAATGAATGCATGCCAAGCTGTCTTAAAGGATGATAGTTTGTTTCCTTTGAAGCTGCAACTTTATCTTGGTTTGTAGTACACAAACAGTACACAAGCAGTAGTTGCACTGCAAACACCTCTGTGCAAAGAGTACCAGAAACTGCATTTGGTGATAATGTTTGGATGTTCAAACCTTTTGTTGAAGCTCCAAGTCTTCATGCAAGGAGCCACAAAGCCCATTGGTGTCTTGTTTTTTTATGTAGGGAGATAGCTAAAATAACATTAATCATAATTGTTAAGCCATATATGTCGTTCAAAATATTAAGAATTTATAAATGTGCATTGTTTACATATTTCACATCATTGTGCAACACTGTCCAAAGCAGTGTTGTTTGATGTTAGTCAAGCCAATTTAAATCATTTTTTTTTTTTTAAGTAAATATTCAACAGCCCTGATATGAAGTAGGATACTGCAGGGATTCTGTTGCAATGGTGCCAGGTCTTGTGATTCAAATGTAATAATCTGTGCCTTCTCCAGTAACAATTTTGGAATAATGTTGAATGTTCGTTCAAAAATGAAGTATCTCACTTCCTGCTTGCAAGGTTACTTTTGTGCACTTTTCTGTTCAGCTTCCTTGGTTACATAAACTCTTCAATCAAAAACCTCTTATGAACTGGCATTGACATTTGCGGTTACTGATCTTTGATAGAATTGATGCTTTCCTGCAAATCTAAGTGCCTTTCCAAAAAGCATTATTCAAAAGAGTAATAGCCTTACCCCTAGCAGAGATCCTTCATCATTGAAATAGTTTTAATAGGAAACCAAACTTGGCAGAGTTCTGTGAGTTTGAATTTGTAGTGGTAAAATGATCAATATGTTAGCATGCAGAAATACTGCACATAACATTTATAAACATGTAAACTGTACAATGCTTGAAGCCAAAGGTTGCCATCATACTGTACTTTCTTTCCCCTTTTCATGTTCATTGGAATGCCATAGTCTTTAAGTAACTGGACACACTTAACATGCTCTCCATTGCTGACCATATTGAAAGCCAGTTTAAGTATTTGAAATTCAATTTCCCTGTATCTATCACCCTAGGGACTGCCCCCCCCCCCCTCCTGAAGTTGACCAAGGCCACAAATGATGCCACAAAAATTGTGGTAGGCAAGTTACAGTAGGGTTTCATGGTGACCATAGTTGGGATCCTAGCATACTTTGAAGTTACATACATAAATCATTTACCCACTATATAAGAAATGATTTAATGCCCACAGTGATATTCATTTTTCCATTTCCTTACAGATAATGTTACAGCAGTGTCACAGGCACTTGGCTTGTCTTTCACACCTCACACAAAATCTAATGGTAAGTTTGGCTCAACTTTAACAAGGGGAGGTTCCATCATATCTCAGTATGTAACTTATGTGCCTGTAGATAATGTTAGTAGGTGGCGACTAACAGTTTTAAAAGTTTCTTCCAAAATTGTGAAAAGATATTGCATACATCTACTTACTCTAAATGAGTGTCAAAAAAAAAACTTTTTCTTTGGTCTTGGTAAACTAGAATGAACCAAAGAAGAGATTTTACCATTTTATTCAGATTTCTATTTTTTTTAATTTTTTGTTTTGATGATAATCATAACCTGTAGTTGGCATATGTGTGTATGTTCATGTTTACATGTGTGTATGTGTGTTATGTTTCAAGTAAATTCTTTAGCTCAAGGCCAAAAACTGTGAGGGATAGCATGTGGGTTCTCCATATTTAGTTAATGTTTCCTGTAGTTTTTGATGGAAGTCAAAGTTCATGTGGCATCACCAGAGGTCAGAAGGCAAAAACCTTGTGAGCAGAAGGGTAACTCTCACGGATCTCTTACTTATTTTGTGATTCCCATATATTGAGTAGATGATCCCTATTGGTTTTCATGGAGGTCAAAGGTCATTTGAGGTCACCAGATCTTGAAGTATGAAAACATTCAAGGGAAAATATCTGAACATCTGAATGTTTTGCTGGAACTTCAAACTGTCTTCATTGGTAACTATTGATGAATAGATGATCTCTGTCATATTTGGTTTTGATGAAAGTGAAACGTATGCGATCATGACTGTGTGTGTGTGCATGTGGTGTTTGATGCCTAGCTTGTTATCACAATATCTATTAGAAGGGAATTTGTAACAGTCCTTAAACTTGGTATATCAATGCTCAATATTGAGAGGAGGAACACTATTGTTTTTGGTTCAGAGATCATCTGAGGTCACCAGTGGTCAAAGTGAAAATCTTGTTAGCACAGTATCTCAAGACACAAATGATGGATACATCTCATACTTTGTATGTCTGTTGATCATACCAAGAGCAAGAAGCCTATTGATATTGGTGGAGGGCAAAGGTCATTTGAGATCACCAGAGGTGAAACAGTGGAAATCTTGTTACCGTAGTGTCTCAAGATGGGAATGATGGATACTTTCTGCATGCATGCAAGGAATCTATGCGATGGTGATGGCGAGTGTGTGTGTGTATGTGACTCCCTGGCCTGTAAACACGATATCTCAAGAAGAGCAAGTTGCTCGAACTTCAAAGTTGGCTTGTTGGTAGTCCATTGTGAGTAGACTGTCCCTATTGTTTTTCATGGAGGTCAGAAGGTCATTTGAGGTCACCAGAGCATGATATATGAAAACATATTAAGGGAAATATCTCAGCAATGGAATGTTGTTAGAACTTCACCCTTTTATCATTGGTTGCACTTGATGAGTAGATGATGTCTGTCATTTTGTATGGAGGTCAAAGGTCATGTGGTCAATAGAGGACATAGTGAGAATACCATGTAAACACGATATCTAAGTAAGGGAAAGGCGCTTAAACTTAAAAGTTGGTCCCATTGGACACTGAGAAAATCATGTTTTTCATACTTAGTCAAATGTTAAAATTGCACAGTTAATAATCTTAGAGATTTGTATTTACAGTGGTGTTCCGTCGAGGTTGTACTATGTGTCCATACGGGACATTTACGGACACTTTTGACGGATGGATGTTTTTTTGCCCCCAAAATATTCCCCTATAATCCAGATGGAACGTGTCGTTACTGTGACAACTTTTCATACCAAATTAAATTCATCTTTGCCACCTTTTAACAATAGACTATCTTTGTTCAAACTGTCTTAAAGTGTCCGATAATCCAGACACTTTGGTTTCTTTACTGATTCTTTTCAGAGAGGATTGAAACAGCAGAATCTTTTCATTCTGCAAAATGTCCAGAACTGTCTGATAATATGGATGGAAATCTTATGGAAACTTAGCAAGTCAAAGGCATTGGAGTTTTAACTGTAAACCCACCAATTTTGACGAAAAAGTAACCTCTGTTTTGGACTTCGTAGACTCCACAAATTTCTGTGAACGAAAACCTGGTATTCTTAAAATACCACATTGCTATACACCCATGATTCAATGGCATCGAAAGTGCACGGTGCCTTAGAAGTACTATAAACAAAGTGCCTGAAGGATAAAACCATTTCAGCCTAACGAAAGTTGGACCACTGAAAAAATCTACTGATACTCTAATACTTAACTGTCCCACATGTCATGTAAACTAAAGTATATGTAAACTCAAGTATATTATATACATTTTTTAAGTTTAAAGTACAAAAGTGTCATTTGAAAGGCAAAAGGAAAAGATCATGTGAAGCCTTCCAAAATTTACAGCAGTGATATCCTAACATAATGAATGTATACTGAATAGCCTAACCACCACACAGACTGCACATTCCATCACCCGTGTAAGTGAATGGTCGATTACTCGTAAACTACGTTCATGTGTTTTACAGAAATGTGTAATAATATTTTATTGTTTATCAATCTTAGTGGCTTAAAAAAAACTAGATTCAAGGTTTGATTTTTGATTCCTTACCGTAGGCAGGGGAATCTATGCAGTCCTGATGTCGTGTGTGTGGGTGTATGTGTGTGTGTAAGGGTGTGTGTGTGCGTGTGTGTGTGACGGTTGCTCGTAAACACTCTATCTCAAGAAGGGTAACTCTGAGTAATTTCATTTTTGGCATGTAGGTTGCCCATATTGAGTAGATGATCCCTATTGTTTTTGGTGTCCAAATCTTGCATATTAATGAGGTTATGGGGTAAAACATAGAAAATGTTAAAACTGCCATAGTTCCTTATCCGTGGGTCAGATTTGTTTTAAACTTGATAGGGTTGTCTGTTATTAACAGGTTCATGACCCTGTGAAATTTAATGCTTATCAATAGAGAGGAAGGGATAATTTTTCATTATAAAACAATGATAATAGCCTAAACACCATTATTGTGGTCATTATAAACTACCGTACAAATGCATATGGGGTAAATTGTGCAAAATTACTATTGCCAGTTGTTGATTCCATGTCGCACACAGTTAATGGGATTTAAGGCTACAGTACTGCATTTGTAACTTAGTGAGTAACTTCTAGTGTTAGGGGCTCCAATAAGTTGTCCAGAGAGATGGTCTTGGTATGGGAGGTCATGGGGTCAGATAGACAAGCATGCAATGGAATGTTAATGGGTTTATGAAAAAAATGAAGAAAATTAAAAAAACCATCTGTTCTGTCATTTATTTGGATAATATTAATATCCAGAGGAACAGCTGGTAGCAGAACAAGGTTTCTTAACAATCAAATTGGAGTGCTTTCAATCATATTTCACAATGTCGGAAAAGATGGAGGAAGCAAAAATATTAAGGAGGAATCATAACTTAGGGTCAACTTACGAGAACTTTGAGTGTGTTAAAAGCTACTTGTAACAAGGAAGAAATTATCGCAAAGTCCATAAAGGAAAATTTGCAAAAGGCAGAGCGCCAATTTGAGGCAGTGGAAGAGGTTCATGCTGATCTGGCTGGGTTGTTGTCTGATGAAGCATTGGAGCAAGCAGAAAGCTGGATGTTGGAATGCCAAAAGCATTATACTGAGGAGAGGGAGGAAGCATTGAAAAAGTTAAAGGAGGAAATTGAGTTTCAAATTAGCGTTGGAATTACCTAAGGCAGAAATTCCACCATACGATGGAGACCCAAGAACATTCTGGTCGTTTACGAAGAATTTTGAGGTAAATATGGCAGACAAGCTGAGTTCAGATGAGGTAAGGTTGAGTTATTTGATTCATCTAACAACAGGCAAGACTAGAAGCAGCATTGATTACTGTGTGTTTCTTGGAGCTCAGAGATAATGTTGACTGATGTCATACTCATACTGTACTTGATGTGTGGGTTGTATGGCCTGGGTAGGTGATCCCTGCTGCTTTTGGTGGACGTCAAATGTCGCGGTCATTTTAGGTCACCAAAATGTAGGTTATTTTGGGTTAAAGGCTTGTGGTGTATCAAGAAAAATAACTGCAGTTGATCTTATACTTGTCACGTGAATAATTCATATTTGTTGTAATATAACCATGTAGCAAGGAATCACAAAGCCTTTTGGCTTTCTGGTTTTTCAACTTTTCATGGTCCCGTTTATCACGTACTCATCCATCAATGCTCAAGGGTAACTCAGTTGTAACAAGGGTTGCTCAGTTGTGTTGTAGCGCATTCACGCCCTTCTGTCAGGGTACTGTTAATCTGTGCCATCTTGGTTATTTCATAGAATTTGTCAGCTTGTAGATCAGGACAGTTCTGCAGTATGTGCACTTCATTACTACTAATTCAATTGTTATACTCATAATATATCTATTTTAAAGATTTTCTCCCGAATTTGTAAATTAGGTGAAAACAAAAATGTGTGAATTCATAGAAATTTCCGCAATCACATATCAATAAGGTAGACCTACATTACTATATTAATTTAATCACTCCACCTGCCCAGCTCATCCCAGCGTTACTTCCCAGCTTCCCTGCCCTTACCCAACTTCAAGTGTTGGCAAATTTTCCTCTCCGCGAACACATTTGGAAATCTCCCGAATTCCCTCTAGCGTTTGTGCACCCTACGGAGAGTGGGACGCTTCGGGGTATATCGGCGTGGTGTCCAGGACCCAAGCGAGATTTCTTGCATATCAAAGCGGTAGAGAGTAACATTTGTGGATACTATAAGACTTGTCTTGCTTTTGTATTTGTCACAAAAATACAAAATATTTTCAAGTTGTGCATTTTGTCCACAAATAGATTGTATCCCAAACTCCCCTATTTTGCCGATCCAGAACTATGTACAGTAGGCTACTACAGTTAGGCCCAGTGGTTTGCAAGAACTATCACAAGTTTCAGCACCTTCATCCTCATTGAATTTCAAGACCATGTGAAAATGTTGGTAAATATCAAAATACAATTTACATTTGACATGTGGTTTGAAGAAATCAAATAAGGGGTCTTTTCAGAATTCACCTCAGTGGTATGCAGCGGTAAGCTGACTATGAATATTCTGAATGACATCGCACAGCACTTCCCGCAAATTTCCGAAGATTAATTGAGCAAGTGACCGCAGTACTTTTG
The DNA here is from genome assembly GCA_021234535.1 of Stichopus chloronotus. Taxonomy (NCBI): domain Eukaryota; kingdom Metazoa; phylum Echinodermata; class Holothuroidea; order Aspidochirotida; family Stichopodidae; genus Stichopus; species Stichopus chloronotus. The sequence continues at coordinate 16,263,951 of CM037834.1, forward strand.
TCTGAGAGCACAATTGATGCCTTCGCTGAATAGAACAGCTTATCATGCAAGGAATAGTAGTCCTAGCCTGTGCCCATTGTGTTCAGCATCTTCAGTACAAAGCAAGTTTCCTATCAAAGTGCGGTTTTAAGACTTACTTGTTTCACCTTAAACTTCAGAATTTCCCCATCATTTATTTATTACTAGACTAGAGATTTCGAAAACAGTGATTTCGAAAAGAGTAAAGAGAAACGCTGTCAGTGGAAGGGATATATCGCTACGTAGCCTAGCGTGTACCAAGCAAAACACCTGTGTACTTACGGTTTGGTGTAACAATAAATGGAAGGCACCTCACTTTCTCAACTTTGCGTTTATCATGTTCTATTACGGACTGGGTACCTGGCTTGTAGTCGATAACGAAAGTGAGGGGAAACGTTGCTGCAAGCAGTACTCAATAGGGTTGGGAGGTATCCCGATATCCAAGTCATTACCGGTATTCGTAGTACCGGTATTCGCAGTACTGTAAGAAAAATCTGAATACGCGAGTACCGGTACTTTTGAATACTTCGCAGTACCGGGAAAATTTGTTGGTGGCGGTGGTACCGGTACCGCCCCCAACAAATAAACAAAAATTTGTTTTTTCGAATGTAGCGTTAATAATAACATATCAACATCAAAATGGACCAAAAACAAATTCCAAATCCATTTTAAAACTGTTCATTTCAATATCTCACTAAAACAAACCTCAGTGCTTCTGAAAGTAAATGTATTCATCGCCCTAACGATTGAAGTTAACCTATTACACAGTGGCGGTGTCTGTCTTACATTTAACAAAGCAGCTATCTTCCCTAACGTTGGTAAAATCATGCAAACCATGCAGACTAGGCCTACACATATGGCCCATTTTGTTAACACTAACCTGCTGTAAACGATGAGTAAAGCACCCGCGTGTTGTACTAAACAAACGCAAACTGACGAAGAACAGCTCAGCTATGTAGAAGTGGAAAGAGAAAAAGTTACGTTAGGGCATAATTCCAGCGGTGATTTTTTTTTTTTTTTTTGCATGTCTCCTTGATGCCTGTCTTTGTATACTTTTTGGTCCCTTGCAACCATCTACCTATGAAGTGGCTCATGCAGTAACTCTAGCAGATTTGTGATGCTAGTGTCACGGGTTGCTCCCTACTCTGTACTGCGTTTACCCCAAAGAACGTTTATCTAGTTCTTTGGTTTACCCTTTCTTTTTTCTCTCTTCTTGTCGAATGTATTGGTTTGAAAACCTTGACTCAGGTTCCTAAGACCCGGCAAACACCATCTTTCTTTTGCTGGTTATAACTGAGTCTGTATCAATTAATAGCGATGATGAAGCAACAAAAAGAAAAAAGAAACAACAAAGAAATGCCGTTTTTCTGCAGCCGCCCTTCGTCTTATTCAAGACATATTTTATGATCTTGAGATGGATCGTGACTATGAGCTGCCTTTGGGGATACATATCATGATACTTACGATGGTATGTAGGCTATAGATGCTCAAACATGCTATGTGGGACTAACTTCGCGGAAACCAGGTTACTTGGAAATTAAAAAAAAAAGTTTGAAATGTTTGAAAATTGTTTTTTACGGTATTTGAGCACCACATCGGTGACATTAATATAGATGAACTGCTGCTGATCGGTCTATATTAAACCATGTTCATTATCATAATAATTCCGACGATCCATTTAGGACAATCCCAGCCAAAAATTTTGCATCAGAAATGTGTTCTAAGGGAATTTCGTGGAACCAGTACACATTATCATAACTCTGTCGGATTAGCTCCGATTAACACAGAAATTGCACAGATAGAAAGATCATACTCAAAATACTTTTTGAAATTCCCTGTGTTAACGGAAAACGCCTGTATCTCCTTCCGTTTTGGAGTTATGAGCAATTTTGTGTTTTAAAATATTAATTGAAACTGCTTCCTAAGTCTTTGGCATAACTTTTTTAGGTTATCCTGCTGCTACAACTACCCAATAGTCCAGTTTCATTCATTACTCAATCGATGGGCTTATAATGACTACAATCAAGGTTACCAGTTTGTTTGTGGAGTAACCCGCCAATTTTTTACCTGATACCAAATTACCTGAAATGAAAAAAAAAAAAACTCCAAGCAAAAACTAGCCCCTACTTGAGGAAACTTGACCCTGTTTTTTTGTACAATGTAACACGACGTTTTCAACACACTGCAATATGATACACATCATTACATAATCTATATTGCTACAAGTGGGGAGTAAATTGTAAACCCGTGACAGTCCCACTCAGGAAACTACTAAATTGGGGGGAAAAAATTCTTGATATTTCGCGATAAAGCGGGTGTTTTATACTGATTTCAATTATTCCCACAAAGCGCCAAAATGCGTGCACCTTCTAATTTTTACTGGCCCACAAAGGTAAAAAAAAGATAACAAAATTTGCCTCTTTTGGCGTTTAAAATGCCATATGGCAACCCCAATTACAGAAATGGGCAGGCAGGCACACCCGGTAGAAAAGAAGATTTCCAGCACTAATTAAGCTATGAATTGCAACAAACGGGGACATTTTTACTTCACTGAAGTGACGCCATTAATAACGAAAATTTCATTCACATCACTGCATAAGCTGGATTGGGAATTTCCACGATTCTTGATTATACTGTAAGCAACACTCCGATCCTGCCTTGCATCTAATTATGAACGTAAGTCCTGCCTGCCACTAGCATTTTAAACTCCTGAATGGCTGTCGAAAATCGCGGGAAGTAAAGTCTACGAATCGATCTGCAAACTTGTACACAATATATATCACTTCAAGGCTGTCAGTCATTTGAAACTGAGGTCTTTATGGTGGGGCATAGACAGCTTACTCAGCTTGGATCGGAACTGAGGAGGTGATCAACAGGTGAAAATTTCCCGTTGGAATAGTACAGGGACTCGCTCGCTTCGAACCACAGTACTATACGATGCACATACAGTTGTCTGCTTGTATCATGAAAGTTACATTGTTTGTGTATATCACAGGTGGTCGTAGCGTTAAGTATAGCCTACACTGTTAACTACATAGGTGTAGTTAATAGTGTATACTGAACACTAGGACCGCCCGTAGTGTATTTAAGCGGCAATGAAAGCGAATTTGTTTGTATTTCTGGAGAAAGTAAAACAAAACAAGATAAGGTTTCAACGATTTTGTGTGACAAAATAATTCATAAGTAATGTACAGTAATCAGATCACCTGACTTAAGAATTTTTAAGCCACAAATGGCAACTGGGTATGTTGACAAATGATCGCATCAGCAAAAAGGTGGTCGCTGATTTAGTTGCTGTATTCAGTGCTGCTCTCAAACCCTGCTAAAGCTATACAAACTAAAGTTTTTACCTCGTCGTTTGATGTTTTTTTCAATGCATTTACAGGAAGACATGAATGCAAGTCACTGCATTACCACCACAATATATAGAGCTCAAAACCTGTTGTTTTTATCACGTTCAACAAGACACAGAACCTTTTGTTTTCAGCACGTTGAACATGTGGTCAATCCCGGGACTTGCGTAAATACCGGTACTGATGCGCTGCGAATACCGGTACTGATTTTCCTGGTACCGCCCAACCCTAGTACTCAACTGCGATTTAAGCTTTGGCTTTTTGTATACATTCCTGCTGTGCTTTTGCATTTTTTTCTTGTATATCTTTTCCACATCAAGGCTATGGCCAAGTTAAAAAGGAAAACTTGGTTTGAATTTTTTTAAATAAAGTTGAGTGTGCGGGCCGGATGATTTCTTTTTTGATTCCTTGCCGAAGGCAGAAGGAATCTATGCGATGGTGATGTCGTGTGTGTGTGTGTGTGTATGTGGCACTTCTTGTAAACACGATATCTCAAGAAGGGTAACCATGACTGATGTCATACTTGGTGTGTGGGTTGGTCATATTGAGTAGATGATCCCTATGGTTTTTGGTGGAGGTCAAAGGTCATTTGGGGTCACCAGAGGTCAAAATGTGAAAACCTTGTAAACACGATATCTCAAGAACGGTAACTGTGACTGATGTCATACTTGGTGTGTTTGTTGGTCGTATTGAGTAAATGATCCCTATTGTTTTTGGTGGAGGTCAAAGGTCATTTGAGGTCACCAGAGGTCAAAATGTGAAAACCTTGCAAACACGATATCTCAAGAACGGTAACTGTGTCTGATGTCATACCTGGTGTGTGGGTTAGTCATATTGAGTAGATGATCCCTATTGTTTTTGGTGGCGGTCAAAGGTCATTTGAGGTCACCAGAGGTCAAACTGGAAAAACCTTGTAAACACTATCTCCAGAAGGGTAACTGTGACTGATGTCATACTTACTGTGTGGGTTGATCATATTAAGTAGATGATCCCTATTGTTTTTGGTGGCGGTCAAAGGTCATTTGAGGTCACCAGAGGTCAAACTGGAAAAACCTTGTAAACACAATATCTCCAGAAGGGTAACTGTGACTGATGTCATACTTACTGTGTGGGTTGATCATATTAAGTAGATGATCCCTATTGCTTTTGGTGGAGGTCAAGGTCATTTGAGGTCACCAGAGGTCAAAATGTGAAAACCTTGTAAACACGATATCTCAAGAACGGTAACTGTGTCTGATATTATACCTGGTGTGTGGGTTAGACATATTGAGTAGATGATCCCTATTGTTTTTGGTGGCGGTCAAAGGTCATTTGAGGTCAATGGAGGTCAAACTGGAAAAACCTTGTAAACACAGTATCTGCAGAAGAGTAACTGTGACTGATGTCATACTTACTGTGTGGGTTGGTCATATTAAGTAGATGATCCCTATTGCTTTTGGTGGAGGTCAAAGGTCATTTGAGGTCACCAGAGGTCAAAATGTGAAAACCTTGTAAACATGATATGTCAAGAACGGTAACTGCGACTGATGCCATACTTGGTGTGTTTGTTGGTCATATTGAGTAGATGATCCCTATTGTTTTTGGTGGAGATAAAGGTCACTTGAGGTCACCCTGAGTCAAACTGTAAACACATTGTAAACACAGTATCTCTAGAAGGGTAAGTGTGACTGATGTCATACTTGGTGTGTGGGTTAGTCATATTGAGTAGATGACTCCTATTTTTTTGTGGAGGTCAAAGGTCGTTTGAGGTCCCCCGAGGTGAAAATTTTCTAGCACATTATCTCCAGAAGAGTAATGTTGACTGATGTCATACTTGATGTGTAGGTTTCCCATACTGGGTAGGTGATCCCTATTGCATTTAGTGGATGTCAAATGTCATTTGAGGTCACCAAAATAAAGGTTATTTGGGTTAAAGGCTTATTAATGTGGTGTTTCAAGACCAGCAACTGCAGTTGATCTCATTTGTCATGTGAATAATTCATGCTTGTTATAATATAACCATGTGGCAAGGAATCACAAAGCCTTTTGGCTTTCTGGTTCTCTTTGTTTACAAGTATTAAACAATCTAGAAGACTGACTGGCTGCACAGCAAATTCTTTGCCTCACTGATGTTGAAAAGACATCATTAAATACTAACATGATGATTTCCAAGGTGGGAACCAGATATTTTCGGTTAAACATTCCACTTTTGATGGTATGAAAGGTAATCGTGAGGACCAAAAAAATAATGAGGGGTGAGGGAGGTGGGAAGTTTTCTTTTTCATGACCAAAAAAAGTGAGGGGTAAGGGAGCCGCTGGAAAAAGTGTAAATTTCCTGGGAGGCTATTTACAATATAGTCCGATTTCCAGACCTAACATAGCGTCAAAGGCATCATTCGATTGCTAAGTGATTGCCATGCCAGCGTGGGGTCAAAAGGCCCAGATAGGGCCCCTTGGGGGGTCTAGGGATGAAGTCCCGGTGGGGTTCCAGGGGCAAAACCTCCGGAAACTCAGCGATTTTAGTGTGTTTTGATGTGTCTGAACCATTTGAAATTTCAATTAAGTTGAAAAATTTTATAGTATCTGGTGGAAACACGATAGTTCGATCAGAAAAAAATCATTGAGATTGCTTCAAAATCAAAATGTTCTATGAACTATTGCACATGTCATTTACAGTAAACTGTATTATACACATTTTTGAAGTTGACTGTAAAAGTCTCATGAAAAAATCAGGTTAAGATCGTGTACAGCCTCTGAAAAGCTTAAGTAATGATATCCTAACGAAGTGGGTGTATATCCAGTGGCCTATAACCACCATGGCAATTCATATTTTCGTATTTCAGGGAACAAACCAAGTTGCAGGCTTCAGAGTTTTTCAAGGAACATTTAAATATTTTTCTCTTTTGGCTTGATCCTAGTCACTGTGAAATGTTTAAACTAAAGGTTCGAAGTATCACACTATTGGTTTCGTGAGGGGTTTTGATCATAGAAATATGCGTTCATATTGGTATTTCTGTGGGTTATGACAATTCCGCTAGCTGTCATTCTGCAGATAATTTGCGTACGAAGACAGGCCTAAGCTTGTGCTTTTTAATTGACATTGAACGTAGTAAAGGAGGTGTACGTAGAACCTTCGGAGAACATTTTCTAACGTTGTTTTTTCACATATATAACTTGAAAAATATTGATCATGAGCAAGAAATAAGGGCATTTATTCACAAGAATAGTAATTTGCTTCAGTTTTTGGTAAAGATTGAACGTGGATGGCGCATTTGGGATACACATTTGAATGGATTTATTTACCAGTTATTTTCAATCCTCAGCAATTAGGAAACCACATGTATGATCTCTACCATACTGTGATCGAAACAAGCATGTTGGTATACATGTACAAAATAAGCCCGGAAATAGAAGCATTGTGCCAAAGTGATATTTTGAAAATGTTTAAAACGGTCTTGGTTCTTCAGCATGTGCACGTCATATGTTGCTCACATTGTATGCCGCATTAAATTTTAATGTGATTCATGCATCTTGCTCTCTGGTAGGTAGTTGGCACTTACAAGTTAACATGTTTTGGTAACTCGCTTACATTACTGCGGCATTGAAAACGTGCTTGTTGGTAGAAAAATAAAGTTACACTTTTCCCCTAATTCCCGCCAAAAAGGAACCTCATCTATCAAAGGCGGGAAAAATGAGCTAAGTAAGGCTTTTACCAACAGTTTTGAGCCTATCTGCCTATACATTATGATTCTGCCCCACTGCTCTACTTCCAAGCCAACCCCCACACCTGTCATGTAAACGTTGCAAAGTTCCGTTGCAAGAACATACTGTGCAGGCTCTTTACCTGTATATGGAAGTATGCGCAAGACTGATTAGCATAGCGTTCTGTGTTTTGAATGATCGTTGAAGGAAAAACATCGGGTGAAAACATTTTCGGTAGCTGCAAAAGGGATTTTTCTATTCTTTGGTCCTTTGCGGAAGTTTCATAGGGTAAAAGAGACAGTTCCATTTTTTCTTTTTCTTTTTTTTTTTCATTTTTTACAGGTACATTGGTATTTTTTGCAATGCTGCGCAGATTTCCAGTGAGACGCACAATTTTCCAGAAAGGGGCCTCCTGACTTTTCCAGCCCATTGAGTCTCACTCACTCAGCCTCAGGGAGGTGGGGGGTCTTATAAGTAAGCAGACGGGGGTGATAAACATGTGCTTTTTTTTTTTAACTCGACATTACTTTCAAAACCCATAATCCCAAAACCCATACTGTACAAACGTCCATAAAATGAGAGAATGAGTGACATGTGGAACCTTTTGTAAATCTTCTCTTTTCAGAAGGGATGGAGGGGGGGCTGTCTGAAAAGAGGGAAAGTGGTGGGGGTAGTCCCGCAGGGGTCCACACCCCTTCTGCTTCCAATCACGGTTATTCCTTAGAACTTTGGCACATGCACTTCATTTAAGGTGAGGTGTTTCACAATGGCTGAGTTGTGAAAAAAAGCAAAACCACATGCAAAATATCCAATGCAAAGGTTCAGATTAAACTCAGTATGAACGATATTATAACTTGTGTCAGGTTTTTGTAAACTATAAAACAAGTGAACTTTATTTTCTCGACTAGTGTGATCGTGTATTACGCATACCACACATAATTCCAAAATGCCAAGCAGTAACTCAACTTATGGAGGGACTGCCCACTCTACAGTAACTCTGTACTTAGGACGAAGCCCAAACTTTTCTTCAACTGACAACCGACGAATCTTGAACACCTATAACGTTGATCAGACACACTGGCACTGCATATGATATATTATGATTGCAATATACATCGTTGTAAATTGCAAAAGGTTTCGCGCGCTATAGGCAGGCTGTTCGACAAAGTGCATTTCACTGAAGGCCCAAATCAGGTCAGTTTGTCCTCAAAGTTTGCATCTTGTATTTGTTATTTGTCGATGTCAAGAGAAATTCAACATGGGGCTTCAGAATGTAGGGACATAAATTCTGACAAGCCCTTTTCTGTTTTTAAAATATCGTATGGCCTGCTTAAATTCGAAGGTGTAAAGAAGGTGTAAACGGAGGTAGGCTAGGCTGAACGTTAGGACTTAGGCGGAACTTTTGTGTATTTCTAGGCCCATCTCAGTGCATGTAAAGTTGAAAGAGAACCAGGAAATTAGTTTTTAACTCAACAGATCTATTGCACTTGCCACTGCTTTTTATTGACCGATTCTGTTGCAAGCAAAACTGCTCTTTGCTCTTTGTGTTCTAAGTCAGATTAAGCACAGGTTAAGCTCCGCGGTGGAATATTCGGAAGAGCTCGTAAATGACACTTGCTCTGATAATGAGATACGCTTGAGTGCACACCCACCGCTGGCTACCGTTGGGTACCACTGCGGTGAATTCTGAAAAGACCCCTAATCCAAGTAATTCCCGAAAGACCAATTGCATAGGCCTAGGCCTGTTACACAAAATTTACTGACTGTCTAGATACAGTATAGCTGCTGAAGTTGCACTGCATAAAAGGATGTGAATTGCAGTTTGTAAAAGTAACAAACTCCAAGTATAACTACATCTGCTTTGCTGAATGTCTGTTTTGGCACTAAATGTGATTGGCAGTATTTTATTTAAAAACACCTGACACAACCACTGCAGCAGCTGGGCTAGTTGGCGCAAATGAAAGGAAATGGTTCAAAAAGTCGGGACATCAAAGGAACTTCTGACTGCCACTGCAAAGTACTGTACAGTCCAGGGCTTGTGCAAGATGGGACAGTGAGCATGTTGTAAAATATGACCTGTAATGTGCAATCATAGACCTGCGCTGGGTGGCCGCCTTTATTTTTCTTTGATGTATGCAGCAATGACCAGACGCTCATTGAATGTTATACATAGACTGTTTGTGCATTAAGCTCAAATTAGGTCTCTTATAGTGAAGAACATGCTCAATGAAATTGTTGAAAAGTTTTAAGGAAAAAGGAGTCAGTAAACACATTGACAAGATTGCAGGATATGATTGGTCGCTGTTTTCATTAAACGTGGCCATTAAGCAACCTCAGACATTGGACCTACAGCTAGACCACATGTATATGACTTTCCTCTTTGCACACAGTGTGCAGATATCTGGAGTTGGCAAACATGACACCAATGTAAAGAGGTTTCATTTGTTCACAAACTTCTGGAATGTTAATGAAAATTGTCTGGTGTAGGCAAGGCCAATCTTGCTAAGGGAGCAACTCAAAAACGTAGATATACTGGGTCTTTTTTACCCCCACCCTTCTTTTATTCAAAATGATTCCTTTCGTTTTTTTTTTTTTTGTTTTTTTTTGAAGAACAAGTTTTAGCTAGCTCTTGGCAGATTTCCAGACTTCAATCTTTGTGGCCTACAGTACTTTCATTAAACTAGAATTTTGCAAGTGACCAGTCCCTTCATTTTGTGTGCATAAAAAATGAACAGGTTAAGCATTTGTTGTTAAGCATGTTCTTGAAGTGTCAGTCCGAACTGCTGTAAACTTGCTGCTGTCCATGTTATTACCTTTGTGTGTGGGTGTTTCACAACTTTATCGTACTCTCTCTCCTTGGTTACAATTTTACCATCTCAATTTGGTTTTCTTTTTTCTTCAGTGATGTTCAATGAAAAAAGACAATTTCAAAATCGGTGCATGGCTAAGATCATCATCCAATTTTTGGTTTCGATGAAAGAGAAACATTTGCATTCACGATGGTGTGTATGTATGTGTGTGTGGATGTGTGTGTGTTTGTGACACTTTGCTTGTTAACAGGATATCTAAAGAAGGGAAGGTCAGAATGTTTTCAAACTTGGTACATGGATGCCCCATAGTGATAGGAAGAACCCTATCATTTTTGGTGGGGGTCAAAGGTCATCTGGGGTCACCAGGGGTCAAACTCTGAAAACCTTGTTTAACACAATATCTTGAGATAGGAAACTTGGATTAATGTTATACATGGTGTGTAGATGCATTATCATCAGAGGAAGAACCCTATTGTTATTGATGGGGGTCAAAGGTCATTTGAGGTGAACAGGGGTCAGACCTCGAAAACTTTGTTAACACGATATCTTGAGGTAGGAAACTTGGATGAATGTCACAGTGGGTATGTAGATGTGTCATTGTCAGAGAAAGAACACTATCGTTCTTGGTGGGGTCAAAGGTCATTTTAAGGTCACCGGAGGTCAGACTCCAAAAACCTTGTTAATACAATATCTTGAGATAGGAAACTTGGATGCATGTCATACCTGGTTTGTAGATGCAGTTGGGTTAAAGGAAAAATGGAATCATTTTCTGTGGGGGTCGAAGGTCATCTGCGGTCAACAGGGGTCACACTCTGAAAACCTTGTTAACATGATATTTGAAGGCTGAAAACTTGGGTATATTTCAAACTTGGCATATTGATGTATCAAAGTGCGAGGAAGAACCCTAATGTTGTTTGGTGTGGGTCACTGGGGTCCATATGGGGACAAACAAGCTGAAAACCTTGTTAATTCAATATGCTGGAGGTAGCAATCTTGGATACATTTTAAAACTTGCGTTGTGATGACAGGGGGAGAAGAGTATCATTTTAGCTGGGGTCAGAGATGATTTGGGGTCACTGGGCATAGAACTCAGAAAACTAGTTTGTTATGACAATATCTAGCTCATTGAATGAAGATCACATTTATTTGAAACTTGGTATGTGCTTGCATAATGACAAGACAAAGAATCATACTGATTTTAGGAGATTACAGCAAGGAATCTTTGCAATGGTGATGCAGTATATGTGGGTGGTATGTGTGTGTAGGTGTATGTACTGTATGTGTGTGAGACAAAATCTAATGAACGCTCTAGCTTTTGAAGGGAAAGTGCAAGGTGGGTCAAAGTAGGGGTGTTGATAGAACATAAGAAGATCTTGGCTAGGATTGTTTTTGGTGTAGCTCAAAGGTCATCTGAGGTCACTAACAGGCAGAATGTGGACAAACTATGTTGGCAGTATCTCAGAAATAACATGCTGCATTATTTTCAAACTTGGATTGTATGTACTGCCCTTTACGTAAATGAGATTGTTACAGTTTTCTTGTAGGTCAAAGGTCAGCTGGGGTCATCAGAAGTCATAATGTAAAAAGCTTGTGAACACTCTAGCTTTTGAAGGGAATGTGCAAGTCAGTCCAAAGTCAGTATGTGGGTTGGGTGGGATTGATTTTGGTGGATTTCAAGGTCACCTGAGGTCATCTGCAAGCGGACTATAGACAAACCATGTTTGCAGTATCTCATGAACCACACATATTGCACAAACTTTAACCTTCGAGGGTATGTAAAACTTAAGTAAATAAGATGAGGGTATGTCTAGAGATCAAAGGTCATGTGGGGTCATCAGAGGTCATAACATGCAAAAAACTTGTAAACACACTATTTACAAAGGGGAGAAAATTTCACTATTTACCAAAGGGAGACAGTTTCACACTTAAAGTTGTTCTTTTTAGATGGAGTATATAAATATCATTATTGGTTTGGTTTTGATGTGGGCCAAAGGTCATCTGAGGTCCTTAAGTACAAAATGTTAAGACCTCTGCCGGTGTTTCACTTTTCTGTCTTTTCCTATGGGTAGAAGGTATTTGAGCTCCCTTCCAAGCAAAGGTTGGCAATGCTTGCACATTTAGAAAGTTCCAATTTGACAACTTTTACCTGTCAGTCAGGTTATAAAGTGTAGTTGCTGTACTAATTTTACAAGTCTTTGACTTATAATGATAAAACTTCATCTATGCATCTTCAGCTGGCATTATGCTGGTTTCTGATAAAATACGTCTGAAAGCAGTGTCTGAAAGCCCAATTTGGTTGATTAAGTTCATTTTTAAGTTTCTACAGTATTTAGTCCACAATCAGCAGTACAGTATTTGGTATCATGCTTCTTTTAGTTATTGCTCTTGTTTTGACAGTTAAAAGTGCTCACTTCCAAGCCATAATTGGCTTTTAATTCCATCTGAGACATTTTTTTTTGTCTGAAAATGGTGATTGACCAATGACCTCTGTTGAAAACGGTGAGAAAAGGTTGACCTGCTTATCTTTCCCAGAGGAATCAGTATCTGAAATACAGCTCTCCTTCTGTCATCAAACAGTGTGGAATAGATTTGTTTTCTGAAGTGGAGATAGTTTTACATCAAAGATTTCTTTTAGGGAAAAGCCTTATTGTACAATAAAAATAAATAAGTTATTGTTTGGTCATGTGATGGGGTAATTGGAGGAATTTATGGAGTTTATATCATTAGCAATCATTTCAACTGTCATATGAGTATATCTCTTGTTCCTGGAAAATTCGTTCTGTACCTAGGGTACCACTGTGCAGGCTAGAGAATTCTTGGCCTCCAGTGTTTATCTTACATTACATGCGTACAGTAGGTATTGGAAAATGATGTACAGTATTAATGGCTTCATCTGGCTGCCTGTGGTTACTACAGTATATATTGCAACTTGAAAAAAATTAATGGAGGTGCATGTATTAGTGGCAAGGAATCACTAAGCCTCTTGGCTTTCTTGTTCACTGAAAAAGTTGCGTATTTTAACCGATCAGATTCGTCTCATAGCGTTTCAGTAGGTTGCAATTTTTCCAGCCAATCAAAGAGCTGGTACTGTAATACAGGATGTAAACATTGGTTTGTCAACATAAAAAGCAGAGCTCCTGGAGGAGGATGAAGTGTTTAGCCCATATTTGTGGGATTCCTGGCAATATTAGATCAATTCTAATGAGATGCGTGGTTGAAATGTATCTATTCTATTAATTTGTGGAAAGATTCAGAAGGAAATCAGGGGAAGATACGGAAATATTTCATTAACGAATTTGCCAAAGTTATCGATAGTACAACACTAACGATTAACGTTAATACTTACGTTAGGCCTGACACAGTAACAGTGTTAAAGATATCCTAACCATACCACAGCCCGGAGGGTGTCACAGATTACTGATTAGATTGTGCCAATGATAACGTATTCAAGTTTACAGACATCTCAAAAACAGAGAAGAGCGATTGCCACGGACAGAGAGGAAAAGAAAAGCCATTCAAGGGGGAGAGAGGAACCAGGGATATTGCTGTTGCTTTTCAAAGCCTAGACTAGGCACAGCCTAGGCCTAACATTAGGCCTACGCTAAAGCCTGAGTATACGCCATGCAGGTCTGCACTTGTAGCCAGATCGCAACATAAACAATATGTGACAGCATTGACAGTGGAATGTATAGTGTACAAATTTAAAGCTGGGTCCTGTTAATATGGATACCATGTAGCCTAATCCGTGCATGGGAAAAACAGTCTTTAATCATGTGTGTACTTCATTTACCTGTGTCCTCCACTTATCATAGAAAGGCGAAGGATGATGAAGCAGGAAGCCAGTCCTCTGGCTCATATAAACTAAGAAGTAAGAAGATTGGGTAAGAATAGGGGTTTAGCCTGGGCTGGACCCATCTTGCTGGAAGCTTTCTCTTATACTCCATTGCTTACATGAACTGTGAACTGTTGGGCCTCTGCAATGTAGAAGATGCAGAACATGCTCAGCACTAAAAGTTAGCTTCAGTGCCTTCTAGTACAGGCCTATCTATGCACTGAGAAGGACTGAAGGAGGGCTCAGTGTCGGGCTACAAGGGCCTAGCTTCAATCTTTTAATAAAGTTGGGGGAAAACAAACACCAGAAAAGGCTTGACTTGTGCACTCTGCACAAACCACAGTGAGAAAATTAATATTTATATCTAAGCCTTATTGCTTACCACTCATGCATTATGGTGGAGGGAAGAATCAATGTGTTTCATGTGTGGGTCAAAGGTAATCTTGGGTTTCCAGGACTCAACCACCAAAACATTGTTAACACAATATCTTGATATACGAAACTTGGATTGATATACTTTGTAGATGGATTTATTATGATCAAAGGAAGAACCGAATTGTGTTTTAAAGGGGTCACCTGTGGTCAAACCCCAAAAAAGACATTAACACAATATCTTTAAGTAGGAAACATTGCTGAATGTCATACTTCTAATGTAGATGTATTTTCATCACAGGAGGCAACCTTACTGTTTTCAATGGGGGTCAAGGTCATCTGAGTAACTAGAGTCAAAAGCCTCAAACCTCGTTAACGTGATGTCTTTAGATAAATAAAGCAGAAATGAAACTCAAATACCTTGTCAACATAATATTTTGAGACAGGAACCTTGGGATGAATGTTATACCTAATATAAAGTAGAAGCGCAATGATTTCCATGATCAACACAAAACTATATTTTGCCAATGTGTTCAGATTTACCCATGCACAAAGAAATGAGGTAACATTTCATTATTCAGAACTATTGAAACCACAGTGCATTTTGGCATTCTGGTTTATTAAACTTGTTAAACTTCCAGAATTCATGTATTGCACATGTCTCTTATATTAGTAATGTCTTAGACCAATCGATCTCTCTTAAATGGAATCAATAAAGAAGTACCTGACAAAAACATGCCAAGTTATGGCATGAAACAAAGGTCCTTTTTCCCCCTTTTCCCAGGGATGAGGGCTGATTGAAGTTAGGTATGAAATTATTTTCACTTACCAACATGGACTTTTAATGTTGTAACCCTTACATATTCCTTCAAACAGCTGTTCTCTGCAGCAGATCTCACAGGTTTTTCAAGCACTTGACCGAGATATTTTCAAAGAAAAAAGTCAAGTTGAAAAGAAAGCTGTGTATTCAAAGGGCAGAAACAAAAGAACCAGGACACGCGCACCACAGTAAGTCTCCACTACAAATACACTACTTGAGTCGAAAGGGCGGGGGTGGCGGTAAAGTGCTGCATTGGTAAAATCAACCTTAAAGAGGAACCATAGTGGGTGTTGGATAATTAAAAAAAAAAAGTGGCAGCGAAGACAAAGGATTGTCTAGGCCTCCTGTTTATCAGGGGGAAAAAGGGGGGGGGAAAGGCAAGTTGGCTTGTGGCTGATCAAATGATTGCAAATACAGTAAATCCCCATTTATCCAAACACGTCAGGACCAAAAGTTGTTCGGATAACGGAAAATTTCGGATAAATAGGGTTTCATGTTTATCGTTAATTTGCTGTCCTGGGTGTAGCATGCACTTACTCATAAAGTGAAATAAACCATTGCTAGGTTGTCTCTGTGTTATTCTTTCATTTCATAGTAAAAATAACTGTTTGTTGAAGAATCAAACTTTTTTGTGTCATTTGTTCAAACTGAACGTCCGAGGAGGATATTTTAAATGTGGTTAATGAGTGTCCGTTTGAATTGTGCTGCTTTGCTCAGCATTAGGATAACACATAGCCTCCACACAGAATCCAAACATTATAAACCCCAAGACAACAGTAAGTTACAAGTTTTCACATTTTTCGTGATAAAATAACCACGCAAAATTTACCTTTACAAATGTGATATAAGCTGGCCGACTTTAAAACAGGAGTTTCAAAATGAAAAGCACACCACTTAACAACACCGATCGTCTAGCCGCTAGTACCGCTACCAGTGATTGTAGGGGACACTAGCACTAGCTACGACAGTACAAGCGGAGCGACTTGTCTGTTACTGTATGAAACCTACGCTTCGAAATGGAATGTCGGCAGTGGACTTAGCGTTTCAAAAGTTAAACAAGGATTTTAGGCTTGTTACCTTTCTCAATGGGTCTATCATCTCACCTTTCACACCCTACATTCAAGGCCAACTTTGAACCACACTTTGGCATCACGAACTTTCTGATATGTCATACTTTCCATATGTGGTTTACATTCTCGTGTTCTGTTTTTTATTTTGATATGGACTCTGTCTTCTCTGTGGTCGCTTCTTTCTAACATGATTGTGTGTGTTTGGAAAAAAAAGGAGATATTGGCAAGGAATGGCAAAGTCTTTTGACTTTCTGGTCATACCTAGTATGTCCATTGGTCATATCAAGAGGAAGAACCGTTTTTGTTTTGGTTTAGGTCACCAGAGGTCAAAAATGAAAAACTTTTTAACACAATATCTCAAGCTACAAATGATGGATACTTCTCATACTTAGTATGACCTTCCTTACGTCTTCCATTTTCTTTTTCAAGGAGTCCTCCACATTGTTGTTAAGCCTCTTGTGTCTTTTTGGGGGACTTCCTTTCACATTGTACATATTCTCATGATAAAACAAATAAATTTCAAGTTCAAGATTGAGACATTGTGTTAAAAAGTTTTTCATTTTTGACCTCTGGTGACCTAAACCAAAACAAAAAGGGTTCTTCCTCTTGATATGACCAAGTGTAGCTTGGTCATATTGAGAAGAGTAAACTTTTTGGTGGACATCAAATGTCATCAGAGGTCAAACACTGAAAACAATTTTAGCACAATATCTCAAGGTAGGAATCATGGAAAGTTCTGATACTTAGCACCATAATGCATTTTATCACATAGAAAACTCTGTTGTTTTTGGTGGTGGTCAAAGGTCATTTGGGGTCAACAGGGTTCAAACAGTGTAAACGCAATATCTCAGGAAAGTAAACCTGGACAGATTTCCTATTTGACCTATAGATGTACCATACTGAGTACATAAAGCCTGTTGTTTTTGGTAGAGGTCAAAGGTCACTCCAGGTCGAAGTGGGTCAAATTATTAGAATATGAACATGATATCTCAGAAAGGGAAGCATGGACAGATCTGATCAAGTTTGAAGCTGTGCCCTTATTGAGTAAAAGAAGCCTACTACTTTCTTCTGAGGCCAACGGTCATTTGGGAGTCAACTGGTGTCAAGTTGTGAAATCCTTGTAAACATTAAAAGAAGCTGGACAGATCTCATATTTGACTTTCAGATGCATTTTATTGGGTGCAAGTGACCTATCGATTTTGTAAGAGGTCAAAAATCTTCATGTCCTCACAATATGCCAGAATCAATATATTCGTAATAGAATCATTGAAACCACAATGCCTTTGGGCTGTCTGATTTTAGGAGGTAATAGGTCACATGAGGATGGTAGAGGTCATTCTTTGAAAACCTAAATGCATTATTTCAATAATTGATGATCTCTAATTTGCTTCACTCCTCACTTACCAATTTCATCACAACAAATGCACTCCCATCTATCATGCTAAGACTACTAGTAACCTTTAATTCTGCCTTTGGTGCCATCCTGTTCAGTACCAGCCTAGGGCCTTCTTTGCATTCTGCCCTCCTAATGTGCTAGGAGAGTGGACAGATGTCATATTTAGTGTGTAGGTGTACTACATAGAGTAGAAGAACTCTATTGTTTTTTATGGAGGCCAAAGGTCATTTGGGAAGAGGGGTCAAATTGTGAAAAACCTTTTAAACACTTTATCTCAAGGAAGGAAGCTTCTACAGATGATATATGTAGCATGTAGGTGAACCACATTGAGTAGAAGAAACTGCATGTTAGTGGTGGAGGTCAAAGGTCATTTGATGTCACAATGTGAAAATCTTGTAAACATGCTATCTCAAGAATTGAAGCTTGGACAGTTCTCATTTTTAATATGTAGGTGTACCACATTTAGTAGAAGAACACCATTGTTGTTGGTAGAAAACAAAGGTCATTTGGGGTCAACAGGGGTTAAACTGTGGAATCCTTGTAAAGACAATATCTTAAGAAGAGAAGCTTAGACAGATCTCTTCTTTAGTATATTTGGTATGTAGGTGTACCATAATAACTAGAAGAACCTGTTGTTGTTTTTGGTGGATGTCAAAGGTTATTTGGGATCAACAGGGATCAAACTGTGAAAACATTGTGAGCAGGATATGTAATGGGGGGGGGACTTTGTTTATCTTACATGTAATGTGTAGATGCATCACATTGATTGGGTCAGTCAAAAGGGTTAAAATTGTGACAACCTAGTAAACATGATATCTGAAGGTGGGAAGCTTGAAGTTATGATCTCATACGTTATGTGTAGGTGTTGCATCACAGTAACTGTAATATGTACAGTATTTGTGCATGTTAAGACATGACACATATCAGTCATCATATATCAGATTCATGAAAATCCTCATGGTGAAATTATCGAAACCACAATGCATTTGTGCATTCTGGTTGGTATTGGAGGTGAAATCTCGTCTGATGACACTGTGGAAAAATTGTGTGGCTGTGACGCTTGCTTTGGTATGCTCAAACTCAACATAGGAAAGTGGGATGAATGCAGAACTGGGTATGTAGTTCTGTCATATTGAGAAGGTGTACCCTATTGTTTTTGGTGGAGGTCAAAGGTCATCTGGTGAACTGGGGGGCAAAACTTTAAAAACTTTAAAAACCTTTTTAACATTATATCTCAAGTTAGAAAGTATAGACAAACTTTATACTGGTTTAAGCATGCCTTACGTCAGTGGTGCCTTTTGGGTGTTCAAGATGTTGGGGTCCAATTGGGCCCTATGGGCCATGTTATAAAGTCATGCCAAATGCCTCTTCCCCCCACAGATTCTATGGTATTAAGTTGAAATTGTGTCACATTACTGTGGTAGAGGTTCCTTCATGTTGTTCAGGATTGTTTGTCCCATATGGACCATTTTACGAAATTATGCAAAATGATTCTTTTCTGCTCATCTTACTTTACAATGTGAAAGGTTTGTCAAATTAGCATTGTGGCAGTGGAACCCAGCGTTTTCATGATTTGGGGGTCCAAGGTCCAAATGTACACAATCATGTAAAATACTATAAATACATCTGAGCAAGGAACCACAGTGCCCTTAGACTCTTGTTTAAATTAAAAGGTCTGCTCTGATCTTCTAGTGTTAGAATATAGAGTTGTTCACGTATACCAATTATTTTGACTTATATTGTGGGATACCTGTTGTTGCTATTTGTTGAGCAATTACTTACATTGTTACCCCATTAGTTGATGAACATGACAAGCTTTAGATGCACTAGTACATTTGCATTCTTTTGAATGCTGTGGTTATAAAATATTGACAGAAAGGGTTCAAAGGCTTGGTTTTCCTTGAATTCACCTCTAGGCAACACGGGGAACATTGTAGAGTTCTTTGCATATAATTGACAAATGTATTGTGTGATAACTTGGCAAAGTTAGTTTTGTACATTCTTCTTTCAGATTCAGTTAAATCAGAATATGAGGTTGAAGTACCCCAGTCTAGTGCCACAGATCAGTCAGATTTACAAAGTAAGTCAGGAAGTTCACAAAAACTCTTATTCTTTATTATCATTTTTGGTTCCTTGCATCAGCAAAGGAACCTATGCAGTCAGGTTGGCGTTGTGTGTGTGTGCATCTGTGACACTTGCTTAGGTACGCTCTAACTCAATAGGGCAAAGTCCGATGAAAGTCAAACTTGGTATGTAGGTTTGCCATATTGAGAAGGTGTGCCGTATCGTTTTTGGTGGAGGTCAAACATCATCTGGGGGAACTGGCCCGGGCAAAAATCTGTTTTGCTTGGGTACGCTGTAACTCAATAGGGGAAAGTCCGATGAAAGTCAAACTTAGTATGTATGTTTGCCATATTGAGAAGGTGTGCCCTATCGTTTTTGGTGGAGGTCAAACATCATCTGGGGGAACTGGCCCGGGCAAAAGTCTGTTTTGCTTGGGTACGCTGTAACTCAATAGGGGAAAGTCCGATGAAAGTCAAACTTAGGATGTACGTTTGCCATATTGAGAAGGTGTACCCTATCGTTTTTGGTGGAGGTCAAACATCATCTGGGGGAACTGGGGGCAAAAGTTTGTTTTGCTTGGGTATGCCCTAACTCAACAGGGGAGAGTCAGATGAAAGTCAAACTTAGTATGTAGGTTCGCCATATTGAGAAGGTGTGCCCTATTGTTTTTGTTGAAGGTCAAAGGTCATGTGGGGGAACTGCGGGCAAAAGTCTGAAAACCTTGTTATGCTATGAATGCTTATATGTACCATCAGTCCCCCTCCAGTGCATCATGGAAGTACTGCTTGAGTTACTAGTTTCTTGATCAAATGAAAAAGAAGCAGTGTTGTTTGCACTACTGTAGGTGGTCACACCAGGCAAGTTTTGGCTGGATCAGTTCACCTCGTGCCTGAGTGCTAATGTGTGCATTCATGTAAGTGTCTTTTCAATTAGTGAGGTGGGCAGGTAGCAATGAAAGAAAATAAGTCAGTTGGTGTTCTTACCAGTTTAAACTACACCCCAGTAGTTCCTCCCAGGGCATACTATCAGTTTATTGGACTTTAAAGGGGCATAGATGGGATAAGCCATGTTGCAATTTGCAGAGCCCCTTCTTGAAATGAGAAATGCACAGCGGTTTGTGTTTTGTAAAATGAATGGGATATTGCTGTATATTGCAGAAATTAACATCTCCAGTTCATTGCATTAATTGCAATGGCTTCTTTGATATTTATGAACTCAGGCATATCATTTTACAGTATGTATATTCCAAGTACAAGGAACCATAGTGCCCCTAGGCTGTTGTGAAATCATGCAAAATACTTCTCTTACAGATTGTATGTAACACTGTTGATGGTTGGTCACATTGGTGCTATGGAAGTGGTTCCATGTGGGTGCATGTTTGTCATGTTTGGGGTCCAATGTCTGAAATTGGCCATTTTACAGAAGCATGAAATATGTTTCTCTCTCTACAGATTTTATGTTACAAAAGTGAAACTTGATGGTCAGAAATGGACCATATAGGCTATTGTATAAAATAATGCAATATGCTCCCTTTTACTTCATAATTAACATATGCTCTCCATCTGTGCAAGGAACCAGAGTGCCCTTGGGCTCTTGTTAAAGTAGTGCTTTATCTCTGGTGTTTGGAGATAAATGCCAATTTCATCATTTGGTATGGTTCCTGTTTGGTACGTTTTTTGTCCGTACTGTAGTGGTATCCTTCAAGGTGCAAAATGTAGTTAATTGCTCCACATTTTCTGCAGCTGTTCATGTTATTATATTGTTTGTTTCATGAAATCTTATTACAAGTCCACATCACAAGTAGCCTTATGTTCTCTGCAGAAAAGAAAGGGGTACACAGGATTCACAGCACATACTCCTTCACCTTCTGTCGATACACACACACAATTGCCAGATGCTAGACCATAGTCAATACGGTAATACATAGGTTATATGAGGCCAGCATACTCATACACACTCCCAATTGCCAGATGCTAGACCATAGTCAAAACAATGCATACTGTAGGTTATATGAAGTGAGGGAGTATGTAGCTAGCCAATTCCCCAAGTTGCAGTCTAAAACGCCCATATGGGGCAATTGTCCACCCAGTTTGACAATGCTGGCCAGTGTTCTCCACAGATATTCCATAGAGGGGGTAGCCATGCGTGAACTGGTCTGTTATCACAAAGTGATTTATGAGGAGTTTGGGGGTGTTCCCTCTCACCTCCAGAAATTTCTATTGGTTCGATGAAATGGTAACCTTTGTAATCAAGATTACGTGTTTGTTTGTTTTTGTGATGCCTTGCTTGTACACATGATATCTCAAAAAGGAAGATTTGGACATGTGTCATATTAGGTATGTAGATGTATCACATTCAGTACAAGAACCCTCTTGTTTTTGGTTGGGGTCCAAGGTCATTTAGGATTAATGAGTCACATTGTAGAAACCTTGTCAACACAATATCTCAAGAATGGAAGCTTGGACAATACTAAGTAGGTGTACCACATTAAGTACAAGAACCTTATTGTTTTTGGTGGGGGTCAAAGGACAATTGGGGTCTACAGCAGTCAAATTGAAAAAGAAAAAAAATGATATCTCAAGAAGGGAAATTTGGACATACATCATATTTGCAGGGTTCCCACAGGTCCTTGAAAGTCCTTGAAATCCTTGAAAAATATTGTAGTCCTTGAAAGTCCTGGAAATTCCCTTAAATTTGGATATTTTCCCAAAAGTCCTAGAACAAGAAAAAGTCCTTGAAAAGTCCTTGAAAACTCCAGCAGTTAGGCAAACTTTTGTCACTACCAGACACCCAAAACTTATTAATATTTCAGTATTTGTAAGTTGGGAAAATGTTACATTAAATTTGAAGTGGCTGTTAGGCCTGCAGTATCTCACCAATAGATTTCCAGAAACAGCAGATTCAGCCAATTGATTCAAATTTCTGTCATAATATAGTATCTGGCACCCAAAATGTTTTAATGTCCCCTAATTTCTAAATTTGGGTGAAGATAAAACTTTGTACTGGTTAAGCTGATATTATACCATGCCAATCACCAACAAGTAACTTCTACACATTGTATTAGAGGGCTGTATTCATGTATGGCAGTATCTCACAGCTACCTAAAATAAAAGCCATGCACATGACATGTATTTTTTTTGTAACTTTGTTGCATCTACACTGACAGTTTTGTACGACTTTTGTTTACAGTAGCTCTGGTCATACTCATATTTATTAATGAACATGTGGGAGTATCGAATGGCTATAAGGGGTGGAGGAGGCCATCTTATTAATATCCTTGATTGGGTATTGACAGTATAACTACTGTATTCCTATTTCATACTAGAAGAATGCTTAAGATAGACCTTGAATAAAGGCTCTTTGTCCTTGAAAAGTCCTGGCAAAGTCCTTGAAATTGGTTTTTAAAATTGTGTGGGAACCCTGTATTTGGTATGTAGGTGACCACATTGAGTACAATACATTAATATTGCTTTTGGTTGAGGTCAAGTTGTAAAGACATTTTCAACATAATATCTCACAAAAATAGGAGCTGGGACAAATCTCATATTCACAATGTACTGTACTACAATGGGTGCAAGAACTGTATTGTTTTTGATGGGTCAAAAGGTATGCGCGGTCAAAGTGTGAAAAACTTGTGAACATGGTATGTCTAGAAGAGAAGCTTGGATATGTCATATGTAATAAGTAGGTGTGCCACATTGAGCACAATAAACCTGTTGTTTTTGGTGGCAGTTTAAGGTCATTTGGGGTCAACAGGACAGATTCTGTAAACCTTGTGTACTCAATATCTCAAGAAGTTAAGCTTCCACAGGGCTCATGTTTGCTTTGTTTACATCCTGATTACAATAAATAGCCCAAAAATCCTGATTTTGTACATTTCCAAATGAGCAGCATGATAATTCTGCATCATCAAAACCACATGGTGTTTTCTAATTCTGTTTAATAAAGATGCTAATTATGCAAAATGGTAACACTAAAATACCATTTTTTGCTGTATTTGAAATAGCAGCAGCCTTAGTGTCAACTGTTTTTGAGACGAGCGGAGGTTTTGTAGGGGGTAAGAGTTTATGGGTGGTCGCTTTTTCAAGCGGGGGGCCATGTTTGGGGTCCAAAGGTGAAAATGATGTGCTTTGACTTATTCATACTTGATATCTAGGTGAAATATACTGAGTGCAAGAACCCCATCATTTTTGGTGGGCATTACTGGTCATTTGGGGTCAACAGAGGGCAAAGAGTGAAAACCTTGTGAGTGCAACATCTGAAGAAGGGAACATGTATGTTATGTATGAAGTGTATGTGTTGCTCTGGTTAATGTGGTAGCTACCATTTACATATTCATAGGAATACACTCATTACAAATTTAAATAACATGTGAAACAATACGACCATTTTGGTAACCACCACTAAGTTCAAGTAGAAGTCTCCATCACAGAAATGGGAAGAACATATTTATGTGTGTTGCCTTTTTTCTTTTTCTTTTATTTTAGCTCATACCAGCATGCTTGTGTGAAGCTTATGCGATTATGCGACATCACTATCCTTCTGTCTCTCTATATGTCTGTCTGTCTGTGCACAATTGTTCAAAATGCTTCTCCTTCCACGTGCTTTAATGGATTTGTATGAAACTTACACACAATGTTCCTTGGGTAGTATACCATTTTGGGTGTTCAGGAATTTAGGTGCAAGGTCCCCTGTGAGCCCTTTGGACTTTTTTGATTCCTTGCCAAAGGCAGAGGAATCTATGTGATGGTGATGCCGTGTGTGTGTGTGTGCGTGTGTGTGTGTGTATGTATGTATGTGCGTGTGTGACGCCTGCTTGTAAACACGATATCTCAAGGAGCGTAACTCTGAGTGATCTCATACTTGGCATGTAGATTGCCCTTATTGAGTAGATGATCCCTATTGTTTTTGGTGGAGGTCAAAGGTCATTTGGGGTCACTAGAGGTCAAAAGGTAAATACCTTGAAAATTGCTTGTAAACACGATATCTCCAGAATTGTAACTCTGAGTGATCTCATACTTGGCATGAAGGTTGCCCTTATTGAGTAGATGATCCCTATTGTTTTTGGTGGAGGTAAAAGGTCATTTGGGGTCAACATGAGTCAGATTGTGAAAACCTTGTAAACATGATATCTCAAGAAAGGAAGCTTGTAGAAATCTCATGTCTAGTATGCAGTTGTACCATGTTGAGTAGAGGAACCCTATTGTTTTCAGTGGAGGTCAAAGGTCATTTGGGGTCAACAGGTGTCAAATTGTGAAAACCATGTAAACACGATATCTCAAGGAGAGAAGCTTGAGCAGATGTCATACGAAGTGTGTAGGTGTATCTTATTGAGTGCAAGGGTCACCAGAGGTCAGAAGGTAAATACCTTGAAAATTGCTTGTAAACACGATATCTCCAGAACAATAAATGTGAGAGATCTCATAGTTAGCGTGTGGTTTGCCCATATCGGGTAGATGATCCCTATTTTTTTTTTGGCAGAGGTGAAAGGTCATTTGGGGTCATGGGAGGTCAAAATGTGAAAAACTTGAATCTACAATATTTAAAGAACTTCTAGTGAATTTTATACTTGTAATGTAGAATCCTCTTGTTGATTTGAGAACTTCTTTTAGGACATACCAATATAGTCTCTTTGATAACCATAAAGAAAAGATGAAGACAACATTAAATTTGGTATCAAAGATTATTATTTGGCAAACCTGCCACTGTCCTCATAAGGACATGTGAGCATTCATGAATTGTAAATTGGAATTGATCAAATATACCATGGGTTATCAGCTTTATAAAAAGAACTAAATTACTGATCATTTGGATCAAATACCCTTGAGCGTGCATGAACTGTGATTGCTTAATTGAATGAATCAAATTGTAACTGACCCACCTCTGTTCAAATTGGTCTCTGTTATCTGACATAATTTATCACAGTTGACTGCCAGTAGCAACCACAATGTCCAGAATAAATCATACAGTCTGTTGAGCCAGGTGCTCAATGGACTTAACCATTTACTGTGTAAACAGTGTCTCTGTTTAGCCCTTAAAGGGAAATAGGGCGTTTGTTTTACAGAAAACAACCATATTTTTAAAACCATTATTTGTGGCCATAGAATGATAGATTATTCAAAATAATGAATTACAGTAGCCTTATTTTCAAGGAATAAGATTCTCACAGATCAGAAATTTAGTTATTTGTTGCTCAACAATAATTTGTTCACCCAAACTTTTTAAAATTCAAATGATGCATCCGTTACTCATCACATACATAATGCTTGAGGAGATGAAGCTTTGACAGATATTTATTGATGAGACTGAATGGTTTAACAATGGTTGAAGCGAATTTCTTTGTACGCCATGTTGGTGTATTCTAAACGCCCTGTTTCACTTTACAGTAGTTCAGGTAAGCTTTAAACAAATGACTACTGTGTTTCAAACCAGGCAAACTTGTACTGTGTGTTGTGTCTTTAAGTAGACTAAAGGCAAAATTGCAAGTCATGCTAGATTCTGGTTTAATAGGTTTATCCGTTTTTGCTAATTTTCAAGGACCTCATAGCCATTGGGAAGGGCATCACGCCAAAAAATCAAATACGGAAGAGCTGCCACCAATAGCTGTAACTCGACAAAATAAAGTGCTATAATTTTGATTAAAGAAACATGTTTACCTTTTTATCAAGTTATTAGACACGACAAAATATAATTTGTTCCCCTGCAGCATCTTATCCGTTTGGGAGTTTTCTCATGTTTGTGTAGGTCAAAGGTTATTTGGGGTCTCAAAAGGTCAAAACCTTGTATACATGATATTTTAAGGGTGATAAATGTCAGTGATGTTATACTTAAATTGTGAATTGTTCATATTTAGCATGTTGATGGCCATATAGGGTAGGTGATCCCTATTGTTGTAAGTGGAGGTGAAAGGTCATTTTGAATCACGAGATTTCAAAAGGTTTTGACCTTACTAAGATGGTATCTCAAGTAGGATAACTGTGTGGGATCTCATGCTTGTCATGTGGGCGATTCATGTTTGTTACAATATATATCATGAGGCAAGGAATCACTAAGCCTTTTGGCTTTCTAGTTGATTCCTTGCCAAAGGCAGAAGGAATCTATGCGATGGTGATGTCGTGTGTGTGTGTGCGTATGTGCGTGTGTATGTGACGCCTTGCTTGTAAACACGATATCTCAAGAAGTGTAACCATGACTGATCTCATACTCGGTGTGTGGGTTGGTCATACTGAGTAGATGATCCCGATTGTTTTTGATGGAAGTCAAAGGTCATTTGAGGTCACCAGAGGTCAAAATGCGAAAACCTTGTAAATACGATATCTCAAGAATGGTAACTCTGACTGATGTCATACTTGGTGTATGGGTTGGTCATATTAAGTAGATGATCCCTATCGTTTTTGGTCGAGGGCAAGGTCATTTGAGGTCACCAGAGATCAAACTGTGAAAACCTTGTAAACACGATATCTCAAGAAGTGTAACCATGACTGATCTCATACTTGATGTCCTAGTTGGTCATACTGAGTGGATGATCCCTATTATTTTTGGTGGAAGTCAAGGGTCATTTGAGGTCACCATAGGTCAAAATGCAAAAACCTTGTAAACACGATATTTTAAGAACGGTAACTGTGACTGATGTCATACTTAGTGTGTGGGTTGGTCATATTAAGTAGATGATCCCTATTGTTTTTGGTTGAGGTCAAAGGTCATTTGAGGTCACCAGAGATCAAACTGTGAAAACCTTGTAAACACGATATCTCTAGAAGGGTAAGTGTGACTGATGTCATACTTAGTATGTGGGTTGGTCACACTGAGTAGATGGTCCCTGTTGTTTTTGGTTGAGGTCAAAGGTCATTTGAGGTCACCAGAGGTCAAAATGCAAAAACTTTGTAAACACAAATCTCAAGAAGGGTAACTGTGACTGATGTCGTACGTAGTGTATGGGTCGGTCATATTAAGTAGATGATCCCTATTGTTTCTGGTTGAGGTCAAATGTCATTTGAGGTCACCAGAGATCAAACTGTGAAAACCTTGTAAACACGATATCTCCAGAAGGGTAAGTGTGACTGATGTCATACTTGATGTGTGGGTTAGTCACAGTAGATGATCCCTGTTGTTTTTGGGTGAGGTCAAAGATCATTTGAGGTCACCAGAGGTCAAAATGCAAAAACCTTGTAAACACGATATCTCAGGAACGGTAACTGTGACTGATGTCATACGTAGTGTAGGGATTGGTCATATTAAGTAGATGGTCCCTATTGCTTTTGGTCGAGGTCAGAGGTCATTTGAGGTGACCAGAGATTAAACTGTGAAAACCTTGTAGACATGATATCTCAAGAACGGTAACTGTGACTGATGTCATACTTGGTTTGTGGGTTGGTCACATTGAGTAGATGATCTCTATTGTTTTTGGTTGAGGTCAAATGTCGTTTGAGGTCATCAGAGGTCAAACTGTAAAAACCTTGTAAACACAGTATCTCCAGAAGGGTAACTGTGAGTGATGTCATACTAAATGTGTGGGTTGGTCATATTGAGTAGATGATCCCTATTGTTTTTGGTTGAGGTCAAAGGTCATTTGAGGTCACCAGATGTTAGCCTGTAAAAAACCTTGTAAACACAATATCTCCAGAAGGGTAACTGTGATTGATGTCATACTTCATGAAGGTTGGTCATACGGACTAGATGATCTGTATTGTTTTTGGTGGAGGTCAGAGGTCACTTGAGGTCACCAGAGATCAAACTGTAAACACAATATCTCCAGGAGTCTTACCTTGACTGATGTCATAATTGATGTGTGGATTGTATATATACTGAGTAGAAGAGTCCTTTTGTTTTTGGTGGAGGTCATTTGAGGTCACCTGAGGTCAAACTGAAAATCCCTCAAACACATATCTAGAAGGGTTATGATGACTGATGTCATACTTGATATGTGGGTTGGCCATACAGGGTAGGTGATCCCTATTGCTTTTGGTGAAAGTCAAATGTCATTTGAGGACACCAAAAATAGGTCATTTGGGGTTAAAAGGCTCATTTATGTGGTGTTTCAAGTGCAATAATTGTAGCTTATCTCGTTCTTGTCATGTGGGTAATTCATGTTTGATATATTATAATCATGTTGCAAGGAATCACAAAGCCTTTTGGCTTTCTGGTTATAAAATTTCTGAAATGCTTCCCCTCCTACAGATTTCATAGTACAATGTTGATGGTTGGTCATAATGATACTCCATTAGTGGTAATGCCCTCAGGGTATTCAGGAATTTCGGTTGCAAGGTCTCATGTGGGCCCTTTGGCATCCTTCATGACCACAATTTTCATCAGTGCTGAGTGAATGACATTACTCATTCATATCAGCACTTGGAAATATCAAATGCATAAGTGATAAAGAATGTGGTTGTCATTATTGCATTTTGTTTTTCATTTTGATATGGGCCCTTCTCATCTCAACTGGGTTGCTTTTGTTTGCAAGTGATTTTGGATGTATGTAAAAATATTATATTTTTTCAAGAAATCACAAAGTAACTTGACTTTCTGGTTTACAGAACTTGTCATTGTACTGTATCATAACCATGTGACATTTTTACTTGATAATTTTCAATTTGACATACCAGTGTTTGGACTACACATAAGTGGTATAAGCACTATTATATGACTAAGAGAATTTTTGATTGACGTTTGGAAGTGAAAAAACATGTTTTTTGTAGTCCCGTACATCCTATTTCCTAATTAGTATTACTGTACTTTCAAAGTTTGTTGTTTGTAATAAAGTGCTAGTTAGTGCAATTATGAAAACACTAAAAGAAGAGGTAATTTCTTTTTTGTGTAAGGTAGTAGCAACACTTTTCATTCTCTGAAGTCTCCCGGACATCACCGTGCAAACAGCTTGGACCTGCCCTATAGTACTAAGTGGAAGTGTCACATTACTAGTATGGTAGTGATACATTTAGGTTGTTCAGGATGATAGGGTCCTAGGTCTGAAATGGTCAATATATGAGCCATGTTATGACATTGTGCAAAATTTTTCTCCCACATGCTGTATGATTCAAGTTTATGTTGGGTCATACTGCTATGGGCAGTAGTTCTTTCTTTTTGTGACGAGTGATGAAGATTCGTGAGCAAATGATACACATGGATGAAACCAATGTTTTTGCTGATCAGCATTCTTAGGTCCGACAAAACTGGGGCCCAAAGTTTTTTGGGATGCAAAAATTGTAGATTAACTGTAAACTTACGTCTTGGTTAACACTAAGGGTTACAGTTGTACTTATCTTAATACAAGGAGCCATATTGCCTTTGGGCTCTTGTTTTTGATTCCTTGCCGAAGGCAGAGGAATCTACAGTATGCGATGGTGATGTCGTGTGTGTGTGTGTGTATGTATGTATGTATGTGCGTGTGTGACGCCTGCTTGTAAACACGATATCTCAAGAAGCGTAACTCTGAGTGATCTCATACTTGGCATGTAGATTGCCCATATTGAGTAGATGATCCCTATTGTTTTTGGTGGAGGTCAAAGGTCATTTGGGGTCACTAGAGGTCAAAAGGTAAATACCTTGAAAATTGCTTGTAAACACGATATCTCCAGAAGAGTAACTCTGAGTGATTTCATACTTGGTATGAAGGTTGCCCTTATTGAGTAGATGATCCCTATTGTTTTTGGTGGAGGTAAAAGGTCATTTGGGGTCAACAGGGGTCAAATTGTGAAAACCTTGTAAACACGATATCTCAAGAAAGGAAGCTTGTAGAAATCTCATGTTTAGTATGTAGCTGCACCATGTTGAGTAAAGGAACCCTATCATTTTCAGTGGAGGTCAAAGGTCACTTGGGGTCAGCAGGGATCAAATTGTGAAAACCATGTAAACACGATATCTCAAGAAGAGAAGCTTGAGCAGATGTCATATGAAGTGGGTAGGTGTATCTTATTGAGTACAAGGGTCACCAGAGGTCAAAAGGTAAATACCTTGAAAATTGCTTGTAAACACGATATCTCCAGAACGGTAAATGTGGGAGATCTCATAGTTAGCGTGTGGATTGCCCATATCGAGTAGATGATCCTTATTTTTTTTTGGCAGAGGTGAAAGGTCATTTGGGGTCATGGGAGGTCAAAATGTGAAAAACTTGAATCTACAATATTTAAAGAACGGTCCTTCTAGTGAATTTTATACTTGTAATGTAGAATCCTCTTGTTGATTTGAGAACTTCTTTTAGGACATACCAACATAGTCTCTTCGATAACCATAAAGAAAAGATGAAGACAACATTAAATATGGTATCAAAGATTACTATTTTGCAAACCTTATGCTACTATCCTCATAAGGACACGTGAGCTTGCATGAATTGTAAATTGGAATTTATTAAATATACCATGGGTTATTAGCTTTATAAAAAGAACTAAATTACTGATCATTTGGATCAAATACCCTTGAGCGTGCATGAACTGTGATTGCTTAATTGAATGAATCAAATTGTAACTGACCCCCCTCTGTTCAAATTGGTCACTGGTATCTGACATAATTTATCACAGTTGACTGCCAGTAGAAACCACAATGTCCAGAATAAATCATACAGTCTGTTGAGCCAGGTGCTCAATGGACTTAACCATTTACTGTGTAAACAGTGTCTCTGCTTAGCCCTTAAAGGGAAATAGGGCGTTTGTTTTACAGAAAACAACCATATTTTTAAAACCATTATTTGTGGACATAGAATGATAGATTATTCAAAATAACGAATTACAGTAGCCTTATTTTCAAGGAATAAGATTCTCACAGATCAGAAATTTAGCTATTTGTTGCTCAACAATAATTTGTTCACCCAAACTTTTTAAAATTCAAATGATGCTTCCGTTACTCATCACATGCATAATGTTTTGAGGAGATGAAGCTTTGACAGATATTTATTGATGAGACTGAATGGTTTAACAATGGTTAAGGCGAATTTCTTTGTATGCCATGTTGATGTATTCTAAACGCCCTATTTCACTTTACAGTAGTTCAGGTAAGCTTTAAACAAATGACTACTGTGTATCAAACCAGGGAAACTTGTACTGTGTGTTGAGTCTTTAAGTAGACTAAAGACAAAATTGCAAGTCATGCTAGATTCTTGTTTAATAGGAATATCAGTTTTTGCTAATTTTCAAGGACCTCATAGCCATTGGGAAGGGCATCATGCCAAAAAATCAAATATGAAAGAGCTGCCACCAATAGCTGTAACTCGACAAAATAAAGTGCTATAATTTTGATTAAATAAACATGTTTACCTTTTTATCAAGTTATTAGACATGACAAAATATAATTTGTTCCCCTGCAGCATCATATCCGTTTGGGAGTTTTCTCATGTTTGTGTAGGTCAAAGGTTATTTGGGGTGACAAAAGGTCAAATCCTTGTATGCATGATATTTTAAGGGTGATAAATAAAAGGGATCTTATACTTAGTTTGTGAATTGTTCATATTTAGCATGTTGATGGCCATATAGGTTAGGTGATCCCTATTGTTTTAAGTGGAGGTGAAAGGTCATTTTGGGTCACGAGATTTCAAAAGGTTTTGACCTTACTAAGATGGTATCTCAAGTAGGATAACTGTGTGGGATCTCATGCTTGTCATGTGGGCGATTCATGTTTGTTACAATATATATCATGAGGCAAGGAATCACTAAGCCTTTTGGCTTTCTAGTTATGAAATGTTAACTCATGATGGTTTTAATGATAAGGGAGCATCGCCGAATCTGCCCGATTGCAACTGTGAAAGACAACCTAACATTGACCCCTATTGAAGTTGCGCCCACACCGTGAAATGAGCTCTCTCGGCCAGCAAGAGCAATATGCACTGGTAGGCGGAGCTTAGCACTGTGCCTGAGTAAATACTGGAAGTTTAGCTGCCAGCTTGTGGCATCATCATTGCTAAGTTCTATTGATCTGCGGACAATAGGCCGTCAGCTTATCCATGCAAGTGAAAGCTGACAGACTATTTTTTTTCTTGTGTTATAGACAAGGTTTATTTGTTTCCTTTGAGTTATGGGAGTTAAGAGTGTGAGAAACTACAAAAATATATGCAAAAAGTGTTGTTGTTGTTGTTTCATTTCTATTCTCTTGTGTCAAACTTACATATAACAACAGCACCCAATTAGTGAAATTTTATCACAATAAAAAAAAAACACAATGAAAGAAGAAAGTGGAGCCAAAAACATAGAAGAAAAAAAAAGATACACCTACGTGTGAAAATATCCTCACCAGGCTTTTACTTCGAAGACACCTTATTTTTATGATTTTATTCACACAAACTTCGCTAACAATGATGAGATTTAGTCTGGTACTAGTTTTGCGATAATTACGTATCAAACCCTTAAAACAGAAAATAACGTTTCACCACACATCTTAGAAGGAGATTTGCCATAGACTTAACTGTATGTGTGACTCGACCAACACTAATTTGCTATTGAGATTCGTCGGCGCGATCGTGTTATTGGGCGCGTGATCTGATTGGTCAGTATACCAAGTTGTTACACTGGCGGAGATTTAAAATTACACAGCAGTGGCTTTTGTTCAAACGAATGCGGGCTTCATGAACCACCCAATGTGCACGTAACAAGTAAACCAAGCCGCCGACAGCAGTTACATTAAAAGACACAACACTAAACAATTGTTACAAATTGTGTATGAGTGCTTGCATGTGTGTGAGCTGTGTACTGAGCATTTGTATACGGCGTCGAAGGTCTAATTTACCAAATATCACATAAAACTGGTATATAGCAATGAATGAGGCAAATGTCATGTGAACTGATATTTATTTCATAACATTTGTGAATCTCAACCTTCACAAGTGTTCTACGGAAAGAACCTGAAGGATCTTGCTATAAAACGATCTAAGCCCAGCACAGTATACCCTAGGCTTAGGCCTGTACGCCTACAGTACACAGGGAGTAACCATACTCGATCATTGTGTATGCCTGTAACTTCGTTTTTTGTTAGATCCAACCCAATCTAGAATGAGGACAAAGCAGTCTGGGTCGCAAAATATTTCTTGGATGCATGCCTAGAGTCTTTTGCGAGTCATGGAATACCAGAAATAGATGTTTTGAGTTGTAGTAGAGAAAGGTCTTGTAGGCTCATGTCATTTACTTTGAGCCTTGTAGTTGCATTTCATAACTATCGAATCAGCCTATTGTTACAATTTTTGCATATACTTTACAATGCTTAGGCTACACAACAATAACGTACACTCCCGGAATGAATTAGTTGCTTCGTGCAAACGAGCACTCTAGACATATTCGAAAGGGTAACTACCAAGATAAAACCAAGTGAACAATAGCCTATTCAGTAGTTGTAATCAGCCGTGCTTCGCACAAGAATTCCTGCCAATCGTTCCTGTTGCTAAGGAAGACTATTGTCCTGAGTATATAAGCCCTACCCACTGCTGCCTCATTAACTTGACAAGACAGCACCTGTGATCACTGAGCTGTGAAGAATATTCATGCAAGAGAACAATACACACTGGGCTTGTCTTTCAGTTGCCATCGGGCAGATTCGGCGACGCTCCCTAATCACAACATGATGGTTTGTATATGCCTGTGTGTGTAAAACTGAAATCTCGTAACCCACTCTAGTTTTTGAAGAGAAGTTGCAGGGCAGCTCAAAGTCAGTGTATTGGCAGGAAAGATCTCAGCTGAAATTGCTTTTGGGGTAGGTCAAAGGTAATGTGAGATCTTCAGCAGGTAGTTTATAGACGGACCGTGTTTGCAATATCTCGGGCGTTTGCAATGTTTGCGTGGAGACCTATATCTCAGGAGTTTGCATGTTTGCACCCTTATAAAAAAATCCTACCTTTTTCCTGTAAGGAAATAGCTAATTTCCCATAGGATTCCTATGGGAAACGCCATTTTCCTATAGGAAATTAGCAAATCACATATGGGAAGTTCTACTTCCCATAAACATTCCATATGGGATTTTCCATTTCCCATATGGGATGTTGTTCTTCCCATAGGATTCATATGGGAAAAGCAATTTTCCTATAGGAAATTAGCAAATCCCATATGGGAAGTTCTACTTCCCATAAACATTCCATATGGGATTTTCCATTTCCCATATGGGATGTTGTTCTTCCCATAGGATTCCTATGGGAAAAGCAGTTTTCCTGTAGGAAATTAGCAAATCCCATATGGGAAGTTCTACTTCCCATAAACATTCCATATGGGATTTTCCATTTCTCATATGGGATGTTTCCTTCCCATAAACTTCCCATATCATTTTTCATTTCCCCATATGGGAAATTTTTCTTCCCATATCATTCTGCAACTTCCCATATGGGACTGACTGCTTCCCACATTGGATCCTCTACCTCCCATATGGGTTATATATTTCCATATGGGAATCTTTGAGTTCACTCTACGAATGACAGTTTTTCTCTCGCTCCCTGTACAGAATTTACTAAAGTAACATGAAACTCATTTTTCAGTGTATAGGAGATGTCAAATACTATTGAAAGTAACATATATTGATATAAACTAGCAGTCTAGCACACCTTAACATATACTTCAGCACCATAGTATAGGCAATGTGTACTCTAAATTTTACCAAAATGGAGCCACTAAAGGCATGTAAACACAATTTTCTAATTGAAGTGTATAGTTTTTCATGAGGAAGCAATATTTAAGTACTTTCTCAGCCAATGGAAGAATTCTAACACTGTTAAATTTCGAAAATTAAGGGTTTGAACTAGCACACCTTCACCACTGATTACAGGTCCTAATATCTCAGTGTTTTGGCGCCAAAAATATCTTCCAATCAGAATGCTCGAAATAGGGTATTCTCTGTCACGTCCATTCAACACAATGCAAAATTGTTCATGTATGGTGATAGTCAGCTACTCATACATTCTGCTCCCTGTTGCTTCTACAACTTGACAAAATACCCAACTTGGAGTACCACCTTGTTAAGAAGAAGATACTATACAGACAGGGTTAAGTCATGGAATTCAACAAAGTGCTTAGATCTAGCTGTCAATTCTAAGGATTTCATCAAAGTAAGGGAGAGCTTTCCTGTAAGGAAAGTTTTCTTCTAGAGGAATATTTCCCACATAGGAAAAGAAATCCCACAGATATCCCATATGGGAAAACTTTTCCACAGATTTCCCACACGGGAAAAATTTCCCATAAAGGGAAAAGTTTTCCCACAGATTTTCCTATAGATTTCCCATATGGGGACAGTCTCTCAATTCCCACATGCCCAAATACCCACATAATTCCCACATCTCATTTCCTATAGGAATTTATGTGGGATTTTTTTATAAGGGCAATATCTCATGGAGTTGTGGGATTTTGTGAAAACAGGTCTGAAGGCTTTTATACGTCTTAAAATCTAAAACTCTGCCTGTCATTATAACTCGTGGAGAATCTTATCCGAACAACATGAGATAGTCAGGCATCTTTAACCTGCATCATTCCAGTCAGGTGTTTCTTCACAGTTCCAGTCAGTTTCCTTACCTTACAGGTTATATACAGTGGCCAGGTTGTGTGATGTGACTTTTATGAAATAAAATGTATTTATATCACTATAACCAGACAATTTGAATTTTATTTTCCTTCTTCAGATCAATACTCTCTCAGCTATCCAACTTGCATCGATGTCACCTTGCCGCCAAGGCCGGCTACTTTAAGCTATACAGGGAAACCTGTATCAAAGTCACATAAAAAATGTAAGATATTAGTAATAAATAAATGTTGTAATAGCTTGTGAAAATGAATGGGCCTACAAATAAAATTAATTTTTTGGTTTCTATAATAATTATAACCTTTGTAATCATACATGTGTGTATGTGTGTCTGTGACACCCTACCTTGTAAATACGACATCTCAATAAGGGAGGCATCCAGATCTCATATTTGGTATGTAGGTGCACTACATTGAATGGAGAAAACCTGTTGTTTTTTTTTTTTGAGGTCACAGGTCATTTGTGGTCAGCAGTCAAATTGTGAAAACATTATAAACACAATATTGCAAGAATGGAAGCTTGAACAGATCTCATATTTGGTATGTAGGTGTAGCACATTGAGTGAAGGACCTTATTGTTTTGGGTGGAGGTCAAAGGTCAATACGGGTCAATATGTTAAAACCTTGTGAACATGATATCTCCAGGGAAGCTTGGACAATTGTCATATTATGAGGTATGTATACCACATTTGTAGTAGAACTCTGTTGATTTTGGTGCAGGTCAAAGGCCATTTGGGATCATCAGTGGTAAAGTTGTGGAAACCTTGTATAATGATATTTACAGAAAAGAAGTTTGCACATACGACTCATAGATCGTTTGTTTGTATCTTAATTTAAAAAGATAGCGCTCCCAAATCAAGTTTTGTTTTCCTAACTGTGGTACATAGTGGACTGTGCAGGAGGTACAGTAACATGAGAGCACTTTTACCATACTCTGTGCATGTTTAGTCTAGATACGTATTCTGACTGTGATGTAAACGTCCGTCAGGAAAATTCATTGACTCAGAAAAACTGAGACATTACCACTGGAATTATTTGGACTTACAAACCTAGTTTTACTTTCTAGAATAAGCTCAGCTTTCAGAATCAGTGATTCTGTGCAATATATCAGCATTGTAAGTTACTTTGCTTCAATTTAACCTTTAAACGATGGGCCACGATGCGTGGAAGATGAACGTGATGCTTAGAGCGCTGTCTACATACTGTGCGGCTTTGGTATGCTTTAGGCTAGCCTAGGTATAGCAATTTTCTTTGAGTCATCGTCTGGATTTCCTGCTATCATGAAAACTGAAGTTGAAAACTATCCCAACAGCATTTGATGTCAGTTAGTTCAAAGGGGCGAACTGGTAGATATTTGGGGGCGAAACGACTTTTACTTCTGATGCAAACTTGCAAGAGGGCGAAATGACCCTCAACATTTTCTTTGCCTAGCACCATATGTTGTAATGTTACTGATGAAACAATGCGGCTCGATGGCCCTAGCAATTTGCTTGAGCCCGTAGATTCAACAGGAAAGTAACCCGATTTTCTCATATATAATTCAAGTCTGATTGTGCAGTCTGTACATGAGCCTTTCTAATCTATCCAATGTGTAGGCCTGTGTATTTGGTACACACAGGGTCTCTAAAAAGTTGCGTGGCATGCATTATGTTTCTAAAAATCAGACTTATAAAAATAAGATACTTCTGAAATAAGTTTGGTTATAATTTTTTCAGTTTTTGGCAATGTATGCAAAGTTTTGGATTCCCAAAAAACACTGTATGATCTCACAATTAGTACAGCTCACTGCATACATTCACCCTTTGTACTGCAGGAACTCACACAGTATTTAGCTAGGGAGCAAAGTCATTCCTCGAAATTATCACAGAATACTCCAGTCAA
The DNA here is from genome assembly GCA_021234535.1 of Stichopus chloronotus. Lineage (NCBI taxonomy): Eukaryota > Metazoa > Echinodermata > Holothuroidea > Aspidochirotida > Stichopodidae > Stichopus > Stichopus chloronotus. Next base: position 16,301,717 of record CM037834.1, read on the forward strand.
TCAAGAATGCCAAAACCATTACATGGCATGTGAACAAGACCCTAACTATCTGCAGTATGGTCACAAACTATTAGTTGAACACTTTCTCCTGCTTGATATTTTTCTTGATAATTACTTGGGACTTTTGCTGTTGCCTAACTTACATACACACTTACAGCCTAGCCTGCCCATGTCACTGACTTTAAATTCTGTAGAGTAAACAAGGTCTAAGAGTATCAAACATTTTTTTTATCCAAAGTATTAACAAATCATTCATATGTTGTCTAATGTATTGCTAAGCCTTAAAGTAGGATGTGCTGTTTGAAGGAATAAAAATAGCCTTTACGGTTGATCCTCTGTCATTTTCTGTCATTTGATACCAATGTGGATAATAACATGCCATGCCAGGTTTCTTTCATTAAAAATTTCATTAAGTAGAGTGTTAATTACGGTAGAAAGAAGAGCAATTTAGTTTTTTCGGGTAAAAAGTTAGCAGAACTGGACCCTGTGGTAAATGTGCAGCACTTCCATGTGAACACTGCTACAATGAAACGCCTACGCAAAAGCATTTCCTTTAGAAATTAGGCTATACATGGACAAATATACCTGTACAGGAGTTTTTATAACTTTCTGCAACTATAAGAAGTATAAGGAGTCCTTTGGAAAATGCAAGAATAACAGCACATTCTGCTTTAAATGCTTCATTTTCAACAGGATGGCGTATGTTATGCATTAAACTTATGAAATATTTGAAAAGTATTTTGCCATATATAACAGTGTTACATGAAATTAATACAAACTTGACTTCAAGTTTGCAACCAGGGTTACGCTGAAAAGCGGGGATATCCCTGTCTCTGGATATTTTGACATAATGCAAATTGGGGTATCAGATATGCGCCCTAAACTTTATAGGTGAATCTAACTTTTCCCTCAATTACCTATTTTATGGATCTTTACCTGTGTATAGGGGTGTAAGTGTGTAAAAAATTATACACACAATCCCGTTTCTGGCATGAATTGGGGATACATGCAAGGCTAAATACCACTAACCGAGGACATCATATGCAAAGTGCGGATATCCCCATTTACGTGAGAAAAAGTTCATGTCCTCGATCAGCCCCCTAAATGGGCATATGCATGTATGTAAGTCAGCCACGCCCTACCTTGTAAACACGATATCTCAAGTGGGGAAGCTTGGACAGATCCCATATTTGGCATGTAGGTGTGCCACATTGAGTAGAAGAAACCTATTGTTTTTGGTGGAGGTCAAAGGTCATTTGGGGTCAACAAGGGTCAAATTGTGAAAACTTTTTAAACACGATATCTCAATAAGGAAAGCTTGGACAGATCTCATATTTGGTATGTAGGTGTACCGTATTGCGACGAAGAACCCTATTCTTTTTGGTGGAGGTCAAAGTTCATTTGGGGTCAACGGGTCAAATTGTGAAAACCTTGTAAACACGATATCTCAAGAAGCAAAGCTTGGACAAATCTCATACTTGGTACGTAGGTGTACCACATTGAGTAGAAGAACCCTATTGTCTTTGGTGGAGGTCAAAGGTCATTTGGGGTCAACAGGGGTCAAATTGTGAAAATCTTGTAAATACAATATTTCAAGAAGGGAAGCTTGGACAAATGTCATATTTAGTGCGTTGGTGTACCACATAGAGTACAACATCCATAACGATTCTGGTGGAGGTCAAAGGTCATTTGAGGTCAACAGGGGTCAGGTTGTGAAAACCTTGCAAACACAATATCTTAAGAAGGGAAGCTTGGACAGATGTCATATGAAGTATGTACTTGTATCTTATAGAGTACAAGAACACTATTTTTTTTTAAATGGCGGTCAACGGTCATTTGAGGTCAACAAGGGTCAAAGTGTGAAAACCTTGTAAATAAACTGTGTGGTATACGTGGGCATGGCATTGACACCTACACCTACAGTATCAAAATTAACAGCTGTCAAGTATACCAAACATACCAGGTGTACCCGGAAAAATGGATAATACGTCATAAAAAGTAAAGCCGTGTGAAGAAACCGATTGATACCCCTTCGCTTCTCATGTTAGTCGATCAGAGAATATGTAACTGAACTGTAGGTAATTGGAATAGTCCGTGATTGGGGGTTACGGAAAATTCCAAGACAATCTCTTCAAGTTGTGTACGCAAAAGCTGTGCACCTTGCAGAGCACATGAACACAAATTAGCATTTTAGTAAAAAGAAAAAAAAAATGGTGACAATGGAACATCAAAATAAGTAGCAATGTATGTCAGACATAAAAACAAAAGCAAAGTGCGAGACCGGGGAGTGTCCGAAATACCGTACACCTACCTAGAAAAACAGTTGAAAGGCCGATATGACTGTACTTCCCACCATATTAGATACGTCAGAACAGCAAAAAGAGGAGTGAATTGCATGCATGTTTCCATTTGGTTACTACAAATTGGAAAACATTCGTGTTGATGAAACATGGAGTAACATTTTCCCCGTTAATTCCCGCCAAAAAGAAACCTCAGTTGTATAGGCGGGGGGAAAAAAATAGCTAAATAATGTTTTCACCTACAGTTTTGAGCCCATCTCTGTATACCATCTCCCTATACTGAATCAGTTGCACAACCTGTCTAGTCTGTCTGTTTCGTTATCATTGCATAGAATGATAGATTCCTCCCAAGTACATACTGCCCATGTAAGTAGCCGACACATACAGTACATCGCGTATGCAAGGCAGTACGGCCGGAACAGGGAGTTAATATTGTCAAATAGCAACTCCCTGGTCGGAACGAATGCTTACCTAACGTTTATTCCAAAGACAACTTTCTGGTGATGCAAACTGTGAATGTTGTTAAGGTTTTAGACTCCCTAAAGTAAGAGATTTCAGTCACAAAAGCCATAGTTGGATCTCCGCTGCTGTTTTGTTGTCTGTATACACTTGGTAGTGTAGATACTATCACATGTTCAGAAAAGCAAGATACGATGTCAAAAGTATAAACAAAAAAATATCTCAATCGGTCAAAACTGCCAACAACATTTGCATGGCATGTGCATAACACCCCAAACTAGCAATCCACATCATTTTCGCAAATTTTAATTCGAAGTTTTCCTTCTACGAGATATTTTCGTTCAGAGTGACTTGGGACTTTTGCTGTAGCCTAACATATATACGTAATACTGAGATAGATCCTAGCCAACACATGTATTACTGGTGCCCTACACTTACTGTACAGGAAGAGACTAGACTAAGATTTTCAAGTAAATTTTGACCCAAACTATTTGAAAATGTGCTTTATGTTGCCTGATACATTGCTAAGCTTATATTGGGTCATCAGGAACAGGATAGCATATTTTACGCTAAAACTTTGCATATTAAACATTAAAAAAGAGTGGAGAAAATTTCACCGAATAAAACAGTGTTACGACAAACCAGCACATTTTGATAACTCCAATTCAATGCATTTGAGACCAAGCTCTGCTCAATCGTATTGGCTTATAGCCACAGGGGATGGGTAAATAATTTACCAGCACTTCTATGTAAATGTTAACTTCCTAATATCTATATATAATATATACTTCAGCACAATATTTCAAGAAGAAAATCATGGGCAGATCTCCCAATTAGATTGTAGGTTTATCTCACTGAATTTACAAAAATTTTCATTTTCTTTAGTGAAGGTCAAAGGTCATTTGCGGTCAACAGGGTCACAGTGTGGAATTCTTGTAAACATATTATCTCATGAAGGGAAGCTTGGACAGATGTTGTATTGCAATGTGCAGTTGTATCTCATTTAGCACAAGAACGTTAGTCTTTAATGGAGGTAGAAGCTGGTCATTCCATGTCAACAAGCATCAAATTGTGAACATGGAGGTATGATCTCAAGAAAGGAAGCTTGTGCAGATCTCATACTTCATATAAAACATATGTAGCTCAATGTGACACAATATATACTAATGCTATTATATGAGATTCTGCAAAAATATTCCTAATTGGATCATCGAAACGGCAATGCATTTCTGCATTCTGGTTTATTTTGGTTTGAGCTACTGCACCATTGGTGCTCTACTTTGAGATATTTGTCTGAAATTTTTTCAGTGTGTTTTTTGGGATGGATGTAATTTTTTCCACCTAATTACATTTTGACTTGCTTAATTTATAGGTGAGTTCCAATGTAATTCTTGGAGGAAAATCTGGTTTTTAGCTCATACCAGCTAGCTGGTGTGAGCTGTTGTAATGGTGCAGCGTCACTCTATCTCTGTCTGTCTGTCTATTTATCTGTTCACAATTGTTCAAAATGCTTCTTCTCCGTCATGCTTTCATGGATTTGTCTGAAACTTGGACACAATTTTTATAGATGGTGGACCATTTAGGGTGTTCAGGAATTTGTGGTTCAAGGTCCCATGTGGACCCTTTGGCCCATTTTATGAAATTCTACAAAAATGCTTCCCCTCTTACAGATTATATTGTACAATGCTGATGGTTTGTCACAATGATGCTCAGTTAATGGTCCCATCAGGGTGTTCAGGAATTGATAGTCCAAGACTCCATGTGGGCCCAATGGCCCATTATGTGAAATTCTGTTTGAAATGTTGCTTCTCACACATGCATCCATGGATTTATATTTAACTTGGACACAATAATCCTTGGGTGGTAGTTCATGTGGGGTGTACAAAAAGTTTCAGTCTTAAAGTCCCATGTGGACCCTATGGTCCATTTTAGGAAATTCTACAAAGTTGTTTTTCTCCTACATATTCTCTTGTGCAGTGTTGATGGTTTGTCATAATGATACTCTGCTAGTGGTTATCTTAGGGTGTTAATGAATTTGTAGTCTCTGGTTCCACAAGGACCATATGGCCCATTTTATGGAATTCTGCAAATTGCTACTCCTCCCATTAAAGGGCCCCTTTAAACTGTCCTACACATCTCAAATATCCCTATCGTGCATGAATGATAATTGAGTAATTGGACAGTGTCAGTTGGTATGCTAACTGAAACTCTGTATTGCCCTGAGGTATGTTGATCAGTATATGGACTTAAAGGGGCACTTTGAGTTGTTTCATGAACTTCAGTTAGTCTTTACTTTTGTGTCAAGTTTCTAGTGAACAATCAATGTTCAACTAAGAGGGCCCCATTATGAGTCACATGTAAATGACCACTAATGAGTGAGTAGCCAATGATTTAAATTGGTTTTGGAAAACTTGTGACAATTCACTTTTCCACATTAGTGCCAATTCATATACCCACATCCAGTACAAACCAATAAGAAAAATTAGTAAAAATTGACAGTTTCCATAATTATTGGATGTGAATAGTGATGCTGATTATAAGCATTGTTATTTGGTAGCACCCATTAAAATTTTTACAACTTTAATCTATTGACAAAGATCAAACTTCTGCACTGTTGGAACACCAGTTTATGAAATTCTGAAAGTATTGCAGTCCTACAGATTCTCTTGTACAGTGTTGATAATTTGGTATAAGGATACTCAGTGGTACCCATCATTTGACATAATGATACATGAATGTTACCTTCAGGATGTTGAGGTATGAGCCTCTGCAACAAATGGTGCTTTAGTTGGCTGCTTTTTTGCACACGGCACTCTAATTGAGTGGGTTTGGCTGGAGAGCTATTCTGTGGTCACTCTAGTAAACAATAATCAAATTTTACGGTTGGGCTGGCCAGCCTATCTGCCCTGTGGGTCATCAAGTTTACCTGAACTCTCACCTATGGATATCACATTCCAGATACTAGTAAATTGACATTCAAATTAAGTTAGTGAAGCATGTGGCTTAGTGATCATTGTAAACAGAGTGATAAACAGAGTTGATTTGTTGCATCATCAACACTGCAGTGTTTTTACAATGTGTCCATTGACTTGGATCATCTCATTACTGCCCATAGTAAAGTTTGAACATGTACAGAGAACAGCAACAAAAAGAAAAAAAATACTTGTACAATGCTCAAACGTACAACCCATATACATTGTAATTTTACAACCATGGCAAAAATCTAGTCCAGTGCACATTTCAATTTAGATCCAGCCAAAGCCAGCTCTGACAGGATCTAAACATTACCCCTTGCATCCTTACATATTACACAGCCTCAAGTAGATTTAATCTTCTTTACAGACCATAACTGGTACACCTAATAACATTTTTTAACGTCACATGTCAAAATTAATATACTACACTGGCATATGATAATGTCATAGGCTTGATAGTGTTTTAACTAGCTACTTTTTGCATGTAACATTTTCTCACCTTCTAAGTACTGTACTTTCATTTTGCAATGCCACAAACAAAGATAACCTCTACTTAGTTCAGTGACTGCCCTAAGTTTCGACACCCTTATGTTCTGACACACGTTTCGACATGTACACTTAAATTCAGCAGCTGATCAATGCGTCATTACTACGCTGGGCGTCATAGCTGGGACTCAAAATGGTGCCTGATGTAATGAATGTGTTGCAACATATGAGTGTCAGAACATGGGGTGTGGGAAGAAAAGTGTGTCAGAACATAGGGCTACAACCCTCAGTTCAATTGTGTGAGCTACAGCGGCATTGCTGCACTAGTCTTAATACTCAAGAGGGCTGTTTGTGGTTAGCAACTTAACATAGACATTGCGTGTACAGGGAAAATGTCTGTGTTGACAACTAGATGGTATGTGTAATTCATAAGCAGTGTAAGCAGCATAAAATTTCAAGTTACTGCTGCTACAGGTGTACCAAGTATGCTATAGGAAGTAAGGAACATTGCAGTAAGTAGAGTCGGGATGACCATTAATGTATCGCTTACTCAAAGGCAGAGTACACACATGAAACTGAACACATTTTTTTCAAAACTTATTAGCATTTAATTGGAGAAATTGACACTTTACACAGACATATGCATGCTCTGTACATTGCTGCATGACAACACTGTGCTACGTACAAGTAACACAGTAAACATTGATTCCAGGAAAATGTACGGTTTACTAGGTATGGAGCAGTCATGTATACTGATATATGTGTAGTGATCCTACCGACACAGCTTCCTTGTAAACACTATATTGCAAGAAGCTTGGACAAATCTCACATTTGGTGTGTGAGTGTGTCACATTGATCACAAGATTCCTGTTGATTTTGGTGGAGGTCACAGGTCATTTGAAGTGAACAGGGGTCAAATTGTGAAAATATTGTAAGGACAATATTTCAAGAAGGAAAATTGGGCAGACCTCCCGATTAGATTGTAGGTTTATCTCATTGACTTTAGAAAATTTTCATTTTTTGATTCCTTGCCGAAGGCTCAAGGAATCTATGCGATGGTGATGTTGTGTGTGTGTGTGTATGTAACACTTCTTGTAAACACGATATCTCAAGAAGGGTAACCATGACTGATCTCACACTGGGTGTGTGGCTTGGTCATATTGAGTAGATGATCCCTATCATTTTTGGTGGAGGTCAAAGGTCATTTGAGGTCACCAGAGGTCAAAATGTGAAAAGCTTTTAAACACGATATCTCAAGAATGGTAACTGTGACTGATGTGATACTTTGTGTGTGGGTTGGTCGTATTGAGTAGATGATCCCTATTGTTTTTGGTGAAGGTCAAAGGTCATTTGAGGTCACCAGAGGTTAAAATGTGAAAACCTTGTAAACACAATATCTCAAGAACGGTAACTGTGACTGATGTCATACTTGGTGTATAGGTTGGTCATACTAAGTGGATGATCCCTATCATTTTTGGTGGAGGTCAAAGGTCATTTGAGGTCACCAGAGGTCAAAATGTGAAAAGCTTTTAAACACAATATCTCAAGAATGGTAACTGTGACTGCAAACACATTATCTTTAGAAGGGTGATGATGACTGATGTCATACTTGATTATGTGGGTTGGCCATACTGGGTAGGTGATCCCTATTGCTTTTGGTGGAAGTTAAATGTCATTTGAGGTCACCAAAAATAGGTCATTTGGGGTAAAAGGCTCATTAATGTGGTGTTTCAAGCACAAGTTGATCTCATACTTGTCATGTGGATAATTCATGTTTTTTATAATACAACCATGTTGCAAGGGATCACAAAGCCTTTTGGCTTTCTGGTTTTAGTGAAGGTCAAAGGTCATTTGCAGTCAACAGGGTCACAGTGTAGAATTCTTGTAAACATAATATCTCAAGAAGGGAAGCTTGGACAGATATCATATTCAGTGTGTAGTTGTATCTCATTTAGCACAAGAACGTTAGTCTTTAATGGAGTTAGAAGGTCATGCCATGTCAACTAGGGTCAAATTGTGAACATGTAGATATGTTCTCAAGAAAGGAAGCTTGTGCAGATCTCATATTTCTCGTAAAGCATACGTAGCTCAATGTGACACGTACTAATGCTGTTATATGAGATTCTGCAAAAAATTCTCTTAATGGGATCATGGAAACTGCAATGCATTTCTGCATTCTGGTTTTGTGTTGGCGAAAGCTCACAAAAGTACCCTACTTTATGTCCAAGCACACTATTACTAATGTCACAATTGGCATCTAAGCTCTAACATAAGTCTGATGTGTAAAGTAGCAAATACAGAACAGTGTCATAAATTTTACCCACTAAACTTTGCACAGTTGATACTGACTAATCCTAAATCCTTAAAATAACTTAAAACTTGTTGCTTTACATAAGTAAATTGCCTATTTGTGACTATATTTGGTAAAATACTGGCACTATTCATTGGCCTGTTGCAAACTACTTTAATCTTATGGATCTAACGTTAGAAACTAAGTTAGAGCAGGGAGGAGCAATTGAGGAGACAACAGAAACTTCACCAAACTTATCTTTTTCATTCACAATTTCAGATTCAGTGGACTTCAAGGTTGTTAGAAACGAATAATAAAAGGTTCATGTCTTCTGCTCTGTTGTACATCACCTGTCAGTAAATTTAATACCTGTCAGAAAATTTTGTCCATAGCTATAACATTGCCAGTCGTTATCCTTAAAAACTTTTCAACTTCCGGTGCTTTCAGACGCCTATCTCAGTAGAAAAATTTGATTGGTGTTCTGAAGAAGGAAAACTTGAACAGATCTCATATTTTGTATGTAGGTAAGCCTCATTGAAGAAAAGCACCCTATCATTTTTTATGGAGGCCAAAGGTCAACAGGAGTCAAATTGTGAAAACATTGTAAACACAATATCTCAAGAAGGAAGCTTGGACAGATCTCATATGTGGTATGTAGGTGTAGCATATCAAGTAGAAGGACCTTATTGTTTATGGTGGAGGTCAAAGGTCATTTTGGGTCAATAGGGGTCAAATTGTGAAAACCTCATAAACATGATATATCAAGGAGCGAAACTTTTACAAATTTCATATATGGTATGTAGGTGTACCCACATCTAGTAGAAGGACCCTACTGTTTTTGGTGGAGGTCAAAAGTCATGAGGGATCAACAGGGTCAAATTGTGAACACCTTGTAAACACATTATCCCAGGAAGGGAAACTTGGACAGATGTCACACTTGATATGTAGTTGTACTGCATTGCATAGAAGGACCCCATTATGTTTGGTGAAGGTCATTTGGTGTCATCAGGGTTCAAATTGTAAAAACCTTGTAAACACCAAATCTCAAGAAGGGATACTTGAACAGATCTCGTATTTGGTATGTAGGTGTACCACGTTGAAAAGAATGACCATACTGTTTTTGGTGGAAGTCGAAGATCATTTGGGATCAAAAAGATCAAACTGTAAAAACATATAAAACTGCTTAGTACACACAGTGGTCAAAAGAGCTTAGTGTAGGCATGCTTTTTCTAGAATGATAAAGTATTTGAACTTTAAAAATGGTTTGTTTATGTTATACTGTTTTCTTCATGAAAATAGGCAGGGAATCACAAAGTCTTTTGACTCTCTTGTTGGTGTATAGCAGTAGATACATCTGAATTGGTGTCACAATGAATTGCTGCAATATTTCACATCCTCACCTAATGCAGTCTGTCAAGATCATAAAAACAATAATCATGATTTAATGCAATATGAAAACCACAATGCAGTTTTGCGTTCTGGTTTTAACATGTGTTTTTTGCACCATTGGCATTTGGAGCCACAATCTTGGACAAACTTGTTGGGACACCCTGCTTTCCTTCTCAGTGTTGTCTACATTACTAGTGTTCACAGTATATATTTACCCATTTAGTGCAACATTAGAAAGGGATGCAGGGTATCATGTTATCCTGTGAAACGAGATTCAGGATTATAATGACAAAATATGGCAAATAGTCCCAACAGCTTGGTCCATTTACCTTCAACTGTGTTCGATATCTTTAATTCATTTACCTCACTTTGCTTTGCACTTACCAACTTTTCGTTTTGTTATTTTCATATCAGCTAAAAAGGCTAAATCTAAATCAGATATCCCGTTGCAGTCCTCTCATGGCATCAAAAAGGAAAGGAAGAGTAAAGAAAGTAAGCACTGTTAACTGTTTTAATGAAATCTTATCAATTTATACATGGTGGAAATTCATCACTAAAATATCTTGATAAACTCTTCTTCCTATCAAGGACTTTTCAGGTAAATTGATAGGAATTAAATTATTCTCACAGTGTCAATAGTTTCTTAAGGCCATAAAATGGTATATTTTCCCATGTTGTTCATTTTTTGGTTGATCAGTTGCAAACCATAACTTTGGACAAATAGAAATAAAAACATCTCCAAGAAAATCAATAGGGGCATAACCGCATCCATGCATTGGGAACATTTATTTTCTAATGCAGGAAATGTATTGAGATTCCCTTGTGGCAACATTCATATTGTTTATCTTGCCCTCTCCCAGGTCATACAACATACCTTTGGGAATTTTTACTAGATTTACTTCAAAATGAAGAAACATGTCCAAAGTTCATCAAATGGACCAGCAGAGAGCAGGGAATTTTCAAGTTAGTTGACTCAAAAGCAGTATCTAAACTTTGGGGACAGCACAAAAATAAACCGGACATGACGTATGAAACGATGGGAAGAGCATTAAGGTAATTATTTACATTTATGGTAATTATTCATTTATATATTCATTTATGGTATATATTTATTTATGGTAATTGTATCATTTAAGGTTATTATTTACATTGATTCCAAGCATTTTCCCTTAATTTTCAAGAGGAGTTATGATACTGATATTTTGATTCCAGATGTTATGTTGTGTACTTTTATTTTGGTTTGAACATCAACTTGTGAAATTCAAAGTTGTTACCAGAGATTTTGGCCTTTTGCTGGCATGGAATTTTACTACTTACTGTGCAGATAGATATGTATCAACAATTGTGTACCAAACATTTCATGTGCTTTGAGGTGATCATCATTGTTTCAAATTAAGAATCTGTCATAGATTGTCCCAGTGTATGTTGCATTGTGGTAAGTATTCTGCTGACTAACATTAAAACTGTAGACATTGGTTGCTGCTTTAAAAAAATTTTCTGTCATACCAACTTGACCAAGGAGTTTGTCTCATGTCCTCTTAGATACCTTCCAAAAAAACAACTGTAAGAACTTGCAAACATTAGAAAACTGATCTACCATGAATTTTTTAGATCGGTTTATAAGCAATTTATGATTATCAGCATTTCCCTCTCTCTTCTCTCAAATAGCCAAAACAATTTTTGATTCCATGCCGAAGGCAGAAGGAATCTATGCGATGGTGATGTCGCGTGTGCGGGCGGGTGTGCGGGTGTATGTGTGTGTGTGTATGTGTGTATGTGACACTTCTTGTAAACACGATATCTCAAGAAGGGTAACCATGACTGATCTCATACTTGGTGTGTGGGTTGATCATATTGAGTAGATGATCCCTATTGTTTTTGGTGGAGGTCAAAGGTTATTTGGGGTCACCAGAGGTCAAAATGTGAAAACCTTGTAAACACAATATCTCAAGAACGGTAACTGTGACTGATGTCATACTTAGTGTGTGGGTTGTTCATATTGAGTAGATGATCCCTATTGTTTTTAGTGGAGGTCAAAGGTCATTTGAGGTCACCAGAGGTCAAAATGTGAAAACGTTGTAAACACGATATCTCAAGAACGGTAACTGTGTCTGATGTCATACCTAGTTTGTGGGTTAGTCATATTGAGTAGATGATCCCTATTGTTTTTAGTGGCGGTCAAAGGTCATTTGAGATCAACGGAGGTCAAACTGGAAAAACCTTGTAAACATAATATCTCCCGAAGGGTAACTGTGACGGATGTCATACTCACTGTGTGGGTTGGTCATATGAAGTAGATGATGCCTATTGCTTTTGGTGGAGGTCAAAGATCATTTGAGGTCACCAGAGGTCAAAATGTGAAAACCTTGTAAACGCAATATCTCAAGAAAAGTAACTGTGACTGATGTCATACTTGGTGTGTGAGTTGGTCAAATTGAGTAGATGATCCCTATTGATTTTAGTGGAGGTCAAAGGTCATTTGAGGTCACCAGAGGTCAAAATGTGAAAACCTTGCAAACACGGTATCTTAAGAACGGTAACTGTCTGATGTCATACCTGGTGTGTGGGTTAGTCATATTGAGTAGATGATCCCTATTGTTTTTGGTGGAGGTCAAAGGTCATTTGAGGTCGACGGAGGTCAAACTGGAAAAATCTTGTAGACACAATATCTCCCGAAGGGTAACTGTGACTGATGTCATACGTACTGTGTGGGTTGATCATATGAAGTAGATGATCCCTATTGCTTTTGGTGGAGGTCAAAGGTCATTTGAGGTCACCAGTTGTTAGCCTGTAAAAAACCTTGTAAACACGATATCTCAAGAACGGTAACTGTGTCTGATATTATACCTGGTGTGTGGGTTAGACATATTGAGTAGATGATCCGTATCATTTTTGGTGGCGGTCAAAGGTCATTTGAGGTCAGTGGAGGTCAAACTGGAAAAACCTTGTAAACACAGTATCTGCAGAAGAGTAACTGTGACTGATGTCATACTTACTGTGTGGGTTGGTCATATTAAGTAGATGATCCCTATTGCTTTTGGTGGAGGTCAAGGGTCATTTGAGGTCACCAGAGGTCAAAATGTGAAAACCTTGTAAACATGATATCTCAAGAACGGTAACTGCGACTGATGCCATACTTGGTGTGTTTGTTGGTCATATTGAGCAGATGATCCCTATTGTTTTTGGTGGAGATAAAGGTCACTTGAGGTCACCCTGAGTCAAACTGTAAACACATTGTAAACACAGTATCTCTAGAAGGGTAAGTGTGACTGATGTCATACTTGGTGTGTGGGTTAGTCATATTGAGTAGATGACTCCTATTGTTTTTTTGGAGGTCAAAGGTCGTTTGAGGTCCCCCGAGGTGAAAATTTCCTAGCACATTATCTCCAGAAGAGTAATGTTGACTGATGTCATACTTGATGTGTAGGTTCCCCATACTGGGTAGGTGATCCCTATTGCTTTTAGTGGATGTCAAATGTCATTTGAGGTCACCAAAATAAAGGTTATTTGGGTTAAAGGCTTATTAATGTGGTGTTTCAAGACCAGTAACTGCAGTTGATCTCATACTTGTCATGTGAATAATTCATGCTTGTTATAATATAACCATGTGGCAAGGAATCACAAAGCCTTTTGGCTTTCTGGTTGATTGGCTTAATAACGCTTGAAGAAAATACTTCGCAGCTGTAATCCATGTTTAGATGTCAACTTACTTATAATTAATGTTGGTGAACTCCACAGGTACTACTACCAACGAGGTATTCTTGCAAAAGTTGATGGCCAAAGGCTGGTCTACAAATTCTGTGAAATTCCCAAGAACATACGCGAAGTTGGATGCAGTTGATTGTGTATGAGGCCGACTGTGCTTAAAAGCAATAGTATGGACAAGACCTCATGATAAGCAGAAGATGGCCAAGCGAAATCTTGTTTTGAAAGAGGCAACGTATGGTTGAAATGCTGAAATATGCTTTTAACTAAGAATGATGTGCCAAGTATCTACTTAGGGCTGCATTTGCCTTCTCTAAAGAGATGAATCTCACTGTCTGGGAACTGCTCACTGTGCGAGGTCATTTCAGTTGCAATTGAAAGAGAAAATTCTCATCCAGAGCTGGGAGGAAATGTTCAATGTAGCAGATCCAAGATGACAGACTTGGGTTCTGACAAGGAAAAAGATTGCAGCTTCCTGGGCAGATGTGGGTGAGATTAAGATCCCCTTTTACATGGAAATGTGACAAAATGTGACAAGATACAAAATGGTTTTCTCTCTGTATCATTTAAAAATCTGTGAAAATTTTTTTCCAGGTTCTTAGTGCTTCTAGCATTGTTTTTCTTCAGTATGGTAAAGGGGAAGTAAGATTTGTCCGATTTGCATTATCTTCAAGGAAACAGGGTAAGTTGTGTGGTGAGGATGAAAAAGTAGCACTAATAATCCAAATGTAATCTGCTATGACAACTTGAGTGCTTCAAACTTAATACACAAAAGGTAATGTATTTTAAGTTCTCTGGTCAAGCATGAGGTTCAAAAGTGTATTTTGGTAACAGTCATGTTTAGGAATTAGAGACCAGTTTTTGATTCCTTGCCAAAGGCAGGCAAGGAATCTATGCGATGTTGATGGTGTGTGTGTATGTGTGATGCCTTGGCTTGTAAACACAATATCTCAAGAAGGGAAAGTTGCTTGAACTTCAAAGTTGGTGTGTAGGTAGTCCATAGAGATGGTCCCTATTTTTTCAGGTAGGACAAAGGTCATTCGAGGTCACCAGCGGGAAAAGTCTGAAAACCTATTAAGGATGATATCTCAGCAACTGAAAGTTGCTGGAACTACAAAAGCCATCCTTAAGAAGTTAAGCTTTTCTCCCATCACTTTTCTTTCATTGAATACTTAGTAAGAGTTTCCAATAGTACATTGGATAGGTTGAAACACCATGGTAATGAATACATAATTTCATCTTGTACTCCATTCTTCTCCATTAAGGGGGCCATTTTGTTGTTTTGATTGGTACTTTCTGTTGGGAACTGAATTTAGGGCTCATAGGGCCACAGGAAAGTTTGCTAGCAGTTTTAGGAGATAATTTGATTTTTTGTCGATGTGTGGTCAAATATGATAAAATCAAGTGTTGACTACATGTTGGTGTGAGTCTAAATTTGTAACAAAATAAGGGTACTCACAAAGTTGAAAGAGGTTGGTAGTACAAAAAAGCTATTGGAGCTGGAAAAAGTTGAAAATGTGGTATAAATTGAATCTCAATAAAAGGTGTAACACACCCATGTATCTGTTTGCATTAATTACAAGATTTTGAATTCTTGCAGAAGGCTGGGAAGGTATCTTTGCAATAGTCATTTGGTATTGTGTGTGCTTTGGTTTGTGGGTGTGTGCATGTTTGTGTTGTGTGCAACAAAAATCTTGTGAATGCATTAGCTTTTGAAGGGAAGCTGCAAGTTGGGTCAAAGTCTGTGTGGGGGGAGAACATATAAGGATCTCGGGATTGTAGGTCAAAGGTCTTTGGAGATAGCAGGCCGTGTGGGTAAACCATGTTTGCAGAATCTCAAGAACCGCATATGTATTGCATGTACTGTGAGTTACATTACTTGTAAATGAGTTTTTCAGGGGTTTTTTTTTTAAGGTCAAAGGCCATGCGGCATTATGAGAGGTCATAACTATCATATACTGCAGTGCTCATTCATATTTTCTATACTCTCATCTAAACATGTTATTTACTATGTGTTTTGACCATAAAAAGGGCTCTCATTCTCTCATAACACAACTAGTTGGTTTTGATTTCCCCTAAACCATTGCAACCCTTATTGAGACAGATGTTTTGCCTGACAAGTGACTATTGACCAATGACCTCTGGGCAAAAGGGTGAAAGTGTACTCACAATCCCTGCAGCATCATTATATGAGTACATTTGTCTTGCCTGGCAGCCTATGGTTCATTGGGTTGCAATTTGGGAAAACTTGCAAATATATTAGCAGCGAGGGATAGTCTTTTAGCTTCTTATTATGTTCAAAGTGTCTTAAAATTAAGTTGGGAATCACAGGTGATATGCAAAACATAATACATGGCAAACTCAGAACAAGACACTGGAGCACTGGTGTGTGGATGATCCATATATGTAGAGGAGTCATCACCTATCATCAAAAGTCATAACTGTTCTATAGACATAATGCACCAACTAGTAAAAGCATTAAGCAGTACAGTGACTGCTGTCTCCAATGACAACTTCATGGTTGTTGAAAGAAGAGACAAACTGAGCGTCTTCATTAATCAACTGCTGAATATGGTAGCCAATTAATTTTGGTAAGAAATTTGTTTGTTTTTCTTTTTTTTTTCTCCACAATAATTGTAATTTTGTCCTGAAATAACCAGTGTTTGCAAGGGGTGCCCAAAAATCTGGTACCCACCCACCACATTGCTACCCGGACTTTGTTTGTGTGTCCAGTTCCAGAAATATATACAATGATAACCTGTACTTGGAGTTGTATCATTTACTTACAAGTGATACCATTTTTTTGTTTTCTAATTAAACAGTTAAAAAAAATCTGCCAGCTTTCTCTGTACCAAGTTTTGCAAATATTCAGCTATTAAGCTAAGCTGAAAATGGGAACTGTAGGAGACTTATCACAGTACTCAATTAGCTGGACGCATTGCCATGCACTTCACAGTGTCTCTGGTGCAAAGGACAGAGTCGTATATCGTTATGTACGTCCTGACTATGTACTGTATGCACTGACTATACAAAGTGTGCAGCATGGACCACACTCTCCAAATTCAGTCTGAGACATCTTTCAATCATCATGTAATTGTTATACAGTAGCTTGTTAGCAAGATTGGTGTCTGTGATTGGCTGTGCCGTATGTCCTGTGCAAACAGCATTGCAGCAACAACACAGAACAATTGTTTTCTGGTATTTCTGCTTCCGTGACTACAAAAATTGGGTGGAGCGTAGACTGTTGTATCTTTTCCACTGCAATGACTTAAATGTGTGATATCCTCACTAACAATAACTTTGTGAAATGCCTTAGTAGAAGTGGGACGGTCACATTTTTTTAATGAAAAAGTGATAGTCCCGGTCGCTTAGAAAAATCATCCTGAATTTCTGAAAATAGAAGGTATCAGTCATTTTTAGCTCAACCCACGGAGTGTGGGTAGAGCTTATGTGGTACTGTAGGGGGAGAAAATGTCTGCCTCTCTGTTCAAAAGCCTACTTCTTCTGCAGTTACTGGTGGATTTTTCTGAAATTTGCAGTGAAGGTGCCACATTGGGATGGCAATACAAGTTGTTCCTAACTATATGATAGGACAAAGGGAAGTCATAATTTTTGGCTATTTTGATCATTTTACCTTGTGCTTTAGATCCTTTTGAAGTCTCACTCCCTTGATTTGAGTGGTTATATTATGTGGTAGTGAGTTGAAGTGAGCTTTATCTGGAGGGGCGTGCTCACCACCTTAAATGAATAGCCTCAAGCTAAAGCTTGTGTAAGACAGTTTTCAGTTACTTCGTTTTGACTGTTATTCTTGGGCATTACTTGTACTCCCTGTAGTATCCAGTGTCCACTGTGTACACAACTAATGTACCATGATGGCAAAGTTCCCTGACAGCTACTTTTAGAATCTATTACATAGCCCCCCCCCCCTTGCTGGGTGTGTGGACATTGCATACAGAGGGGTTATTGTTCTTCACCAGTTGTTTCCCTGGTCTAGTTGGAATGGTTATCAGAGAATGTTAGGGAGTTGAGGTTTGGTCTTGGCTTGGTCAAGACCCTGCACCAGTGGCATAACCAGACTTTTTATTTAAGGGGGGGAGACAAGTGGTTATGGCACTTTCTAAGTGTAGTGTAGCATATACCACTAAAATTTTTGGCAAAAGTTTCTCTCATAGTGCAGGAATTGGCAGTTCCCAACCTCCCAGACCTTGTGAATTGTGGCCAAATATTCGTTTTTGACAAACCACATTTAGAAATTTACACTTCCAAAAGGTCAGTCTCTGCAAGGGTTGTGAGTGAAAGCCACAAAAAGAAATTGTTGATTAATTTTTGATAACATCAATAGTGCTAGTTTAGTTCAGTTTAAATTAATGTATTCAGTCACTTACAGGGGGGTTCACTAAGTAGAGATGCAACATTCTTATTTGTCAACAAAAGCCTACATATTTCATCATAGATTCTAGATTCTTTTCTTTTCCATTAATTTGTTTTTTACGGAATCAATATTAGACTCCACACGACTTTGCAGCATTTACTTAAAGGGACTCATTGAGTTGACATCAATAAAGTTTGTGGTGGTTTTGAAGGATATATACACATGACAATACTTACAATTAGCATAAGTAGTCAAGTTTCACATCCAATAGTTATGAAAACTGTCAAAATTTTCAAATTTTGGACTGTTAGTTGCACTGGTTGTGTGCATGTGAATGTAGTACTAGTATGAAAAGTGTCTGGTCGCGAATTTTCATAAACCAAATTAAATCATTAATTACTTACTCATTAATGTTCCATTGTATGTGAAACATTGGGATTTTCTTAGTTTGACCATTTGTCACTTGTATGTTAAGGAAACTTGACGGGTGTAGATAAATTTAGTGAATTTCAGGAAACAACTCGATGAGCCTCTTTAAAAAATGCATGGTGTGGTTTTCATCCAATATTTTTTTTACTCACCAGTTTCATTGGGGGTAGTGGGAGGGGACAATCAGACATTTGACAGCCCCCTCTGCTTATGCCACTGCCCTGCACAAACTGGTGGCATGTACTGGAAGTCTACTTTCTGATCCCTATCCCTGTCCCCTGTGGGCAGTGTTATGTAGCTAAGATTTATCCCTGAAACCAACTTTGCTATTTGTCAAATAGCAACTCCCTGCTGAAACGGTCCAGCTGCGAAAGTTAATTGTTAGGTCAACAGTGTTTATGTGCTGGCCAGCCCAACATGAGTTTGTGTACAGTATGAACGATGTTAGGACCATAGATGTGTTCCAAATTAATTTTCAGCTGGACACTTCCTAACATCAGAAGGGTTGAGCAACTGCAGCATCGCTGCTCTAGCCTTAATCTGATCTCTTGCATTCACAGTAGAAATTGTGACTTAATACCTGCATAGCAAAATTGAATACCCAGTCATTAGCTTATGACTAGTCTGCAAACTGGTTTGTGGAGCCACTGCGGTCATCCAACTTAGCAGCCACTTTTACATCTCTGAAGTTTTCCAAATACAGGCAAACAAAACTGCAGTTAAATCTGCTTTAACTAAAATTTGTTTTCTACGCAGGCACTAAATTTTAACTGGTACCCCACTTCCAGATAAGTCTCCTAAAGTTCCCATTTTCAGCTTAGAGAACTATGGTAACCATTTGTGCATGTTAGTGGCTTACACATACAAAACATGACTGTCCATGGTGCTGTATACATCATCTGTTTCTGCAAAATGTCTTATTTGGTGAAAGGGAATAAAACGTGTGGAAATTATTAAGGCACCATGTCGGAAGAGTAGGAAGGAGTACTGCTGCAATATTTTTAAGCTAAATTGAAACCAATATACACAACCTGTGTTGGGTAATCACAAAAACTATTGTGGCACATTGACACCCAGGCACCTTATGGGGTCCAGTCATCGTCTCAATGGGTCCCACGTTTGGGACCAGAATTGACACTACGAACAACTTCTCCAGTCTGATGATGTCTTCTGTTTTTATTCCCGTTTTTAAACAATGGCCAGTGTAAGTTACATACCTCCCTGTTATTATTTATAACCTTATCTTGTATTATTAAAATTAATAACTTGTTTACTTTGGGGGTTTTCTTCTTAAATCTCTGTGACTGTGCAACGTAAAATTGACTGGGGTTATGTGTTTTAATGTTAGAATATTTCCATCACTGTGTGCTGGTGACTGTGGTATAAGCAGTCACCTAATGTTTACATTTCATTTTGTGTGTAGAAGCTGCAAATATACAAAACATTATTAGTGCCCCACTAAATGAGTGGAGTGTCGTTCATAATAGCATTTCCAGCTTGTTAATTACTAAATAAATGTTAAACCTAGTGTAGGAATCATGTATATATCGATTATCAAGTCCTGGCATGTTAGTCTGGTAGTACTGTATTTTCAATACTAAAGAGGCTACAATTGAATCTCTGACATCTGCTTCACACACTGGGGCAATAAACTTTCATATGGATAAAGGGGTTCAAGGAAGTTATTTTGAGAACACTTTGTCAAATTTTCATGAATAGAATAAATTGGTTAATTCAGAAAATCTGTTAAAAAACATTTGTTTTCTGTCAAAGGAGTCCATTTGCATCTCTGTTACCATGAAAATGACAATATATTCCAGTTTCTACACCATTTCCTGATAGTCTGACCACTGTGTGTAATATAACCAACATGTTAGCATGAGGTTATCATATCAGCAAGCAATGTTGGCAGTGAAGCGTTACCAAACCATGCTACAGAAAAAAAGTGGTGAGGGGTAGAAATCGGTCAATTGGTAACACAAGAACCAGAATTTTTCAGTACTTTTGGTTGCTCTTGCATTTTAGTGAAATTTTTTCAATTTTGCATGGATATATTTCAACCAAACTGGTCACAAAGAATGTGGAGAACTTGAATTGTGTAGTGGCAGCATTCTTTTAAAATCAGAATTAAGTGTCAGTGGTCAGTGAGATATATCATGTGTTGTCAAATACACGAGGCTCTTCCACTTTCAATGCTCCAGGCAGTGCTGGATAACTATGCTTTTACTATGATGAACAGGCTTTAAATGACCTAGGAATTCTGTAACACATGTAAGCATTTTGCCTAAATTGATTGCCACATAAATAACATGGGCAAAAACAGAGCTGCAATACCATTAAAGTGATCATTGAGACTTCCTATTCTCAGTGAAGTAATTAGCTAATCTAGCCAACAACAGTTTACACACTTGGTGGTACTGCAAGAAGTTGCTTCGAACACAACAAACTTCTTGAACCTTCTGGTGGAATATTGTACTTCAAAGGGCAAATTTGCTTACATTTTTATAAGGGGTGTTCACTAGGGGTACAAAGAGAGAGGCAAAATTAGGAATGCTTGTATTTATTATATTTCTTTGTTGTGTCTTGCACCCTAGCATCACTGATCTTCAGTTTGTTTCTTCTTCCTTTACTTACCATGTCCCATTAAAAATTAGGACAAAGGCAATGAAATTTGTTTAAAGTTTAATGTAAAAAAGGTTAATTGTATGAATTGTTCCCAACACCTCTTTTCAGGACGTGGGACACAAAATTCCAGGACAGCATTTTGGGTTTGCTCCATATAGCTAATGTGTGTGTGTTTTAACAGGAGTTTGCCGTTCACTTATTAGGGTTATTTATACCCATCACTTTCCTGTGTTGATCACCAGGCCTATATCAGTTACAATCAGTTTCCTCCAGTCGCTATCAGTTGTAAGGCAAGTCATTCCAATTTATAAAATGGTGTGACAAATTCATCAGGAGCGGAAGCTTCAAAATGTAAGTTGTAAGACTAGAATTTGTAAAGAAACAAGCAAATAATAAAGCTATTTTTTATGACATCACATCCTTTGACTGGTTTTTTGTTGTGCTTTGCGGATACTTCTTCCATCTCCAACTCCCCTCTTTGTGTTTTCCAACAAGCTGTTCTTTCTCAACCACCCATAAAAAGTTCATACTTACCAAAACCATGTTATGACATAAGCAGGCATTCTACCAGCCCTATAATTTGCTATATTGTTTTCCTTTCCCCATAAATCAGTATTTTTGCCAAATTTCCTTCATACATTCCTATCTTTTGGTGTTCTGTTTTCTCTCTGATATTTTCACAAGGCCAAGTATGCTGTGATCCTTGTTGCAATTACCTCATGAGGACGAATTTCTCCTTAGGTCATCTGTGTCATTAGAGCACTGGGCATTAGACACATGGCCAAGTTGTTGCTAAACCAAGTAGTGGACATGCTGGGAGTTGCCCACAAAGGGGATACCTTGTGGAAATAACTGTGCAGTAGAGGTGAAATTACAGGTGTGGATCCAAAGGGGTGGTTTCAGTCCCCTTCAACTTTTATTCACCATATTGACAGAAAATCAATATGCAAAAATACGCATAATATCAGTTGCTTTGACAGACTCCTCTACTTCCTTGCCTTACAACACATACCAAATACATGAATACCATATAGTACCCACTCTGAGTGAATATCTACAGGGCTGCAAACATCAATCTTCACAAAACAAAGTATAACCTCCATACACACTGAACAATAATATCATCAAAGAATCATGCAAATTCATTCACTTTTCAATGACTTCTGAAGTGTTGCACAACAATTTATGGGACGCAAAATAAAGTTAAAAGAAAACTAGAGGAAAAAAATGAAAGACAAAAATGCCAGCCTGTGCATTTGCAGCACCCACTGCCACTGGTGAATGTTGATACTACTGTCCACTATTCAGAATTGAAGTCGGAGTTTACAATCAAAATATGTTCAAATTTGATCAGACTTTCAGGCGAAAACTTCCAAAAATGCTACAGTAGAAGGGATTCCGCACACACTGAGCTTGCCAATTCTGAGAGGGGCAATTTCCCGTGATTAAGTTTTTCCAGACACACCAGCATGCTGGTGTGAGCTATCGTTCACACGGTGTTTGTCTATCTGGCTGTCTAGCTATCTATCTATATGTGTGTCCACAATTAGTCAAATCGCTTCTTCAAGACACTCCTCATCCTACATATCCTTTCATGGATTTGTTAGAAAAATAGACTACGGTCGTTGGGTATTCAAGAAATTTTGGTCCAAGGTCCCATGTGGGGTCTTTGGCCCATTTTATTAAATGTTCATGAATTTGTAGTTTATGGTTCTCTATGGCCCATTTTATAAAATTCTGCAAATTGCTGCTTCTACTACTTTTAAGTGCCCCTTTAAACTGTCATACAAATCTCAATTATCCCTATCCTACATGAATAATTGAGTAATGGGACAGTGTCAGTTTGTACGCTAACTGAGACTCTATATTGCCTCAGGTATATGGACATTAAAGGGGCACTTTGAGTTGTTTCAGTAACTTCAGTCAGTCTTCACAAATCTGTCAATTTTGTGTCAAGTTTCTAGTGACATTTCATAAAATTAATAAAAAATGAGTATTCATAATTATTGGATGTGAATAGTGATGCTGATTATAAGCATTGTTATTTGGTAGTACACATCAAAATTTTCAAAAATTTAATTTATTGACAAACTTCTGCACTGTTGGTGCTCAAGTTTTATGAAATTCTGAAAATTGTGCAGTTTTGCAGATTCTCATACAATATTGATGATTTGGTATAATGATAGTGGTTCCCTTGATTCGACAGTGATACATAAATGTAACTTCAGGGTGTTGAGGTATTAGGTTCTGCACCATTGGTGCTCTATTTTCTGGTACACTCCATACCAGCAGATGGTGTCATCCTGCAGGAAAGGCATTCCACATTAGTCCAGAACCCTGGGTGTTCCACTGTTGTAGGGGCATATTGCATAGCCATATCTTTAGGAGTCATATTCATGTGCTAGAAACAGCCTAGCTATGACTCTGGGCACACACCTACTATCAACCCTCTTGACAAGAGTGTTTGTGAAGCTTTTGAGTGAACACTGCAAAAGAATAGTTATTTTAAAGAGAACAGTTTTCCATCGAAGAAAATACTAACACTTTTTCCAAAGCTTTCATTTGAAGACTGGAAAAGGCCAGTTTTTGGTTTCGATGATAATCGTTACCTTTGTAATCATGCATATTTCCGCATGCTTGTTTGTGTAAATCTGTGACGCCCTACCTTGTAAACATGATATCTCAAGAAGGGAAGCTTGGACAGATCCCATATTTGTTTAGGTGTAACACTTTGAGTCCAAAAAGCCTATTGTTTTTGCTGGAGGTCATTTGGGGTCAACAGGGATCAAATTGTGAATACCTTGTAAGCAGGATATCTCACGAAGGGAATCTTGGACAAATGTTATATTTGGTGCATTGGTGTACCACATTGAGTACAACATCCTTGTTGATTCTGGTGGAGGTCAAAAGTCATTTGAGGTCAACAGGGGTCAAATTTTAAAACCTTGTAAACGTAATATCTCAAGAAGGGAAGCTTGGACAGGTGTCATATGAGGTATGTAGAGGTATCTTAAGAGTACATGAATGCTATTGTTTCTAATGGAGGTCAATGGTCATTTGAGGTCAACAAGGGTCAAAGTGTGAAAAGCTTGTAAATATACCAATATACCTGGTATACGTGGGCATGGCATTGAACCTACACCAACAGTCTCAAAATTAACAGCTAACAAGTATACGCAACATACCAGGTGTACCCGGAAAAATGGATGATATATATGTCCTTAAAAGTAAAGCCATGTAAAGAAACCAATTGATACCCCGCTTGCGTCTCAGGTAGTCGATCAGAGGGTAGGTAACTAAACTGCAAACATATTTTTACCTTCACACAATGGCTTGTGCTTCATTGGCCAATCACATGTACACCACTGGTTGCAGTATAAACACACTATAGTCAGAAGCATGTAATTGGAATAGTCCGTGATTGAAAGTTACCGAAAATTCCGAGACACATTATTCAAGTTGTGTACGCAAGAGCTGTGCACCTTGCAGGGCACATCAAGCACAAATTAGCATTTTAGTATAAAGAAAAAAAAAACTTGGTGACAACGGAACATCAAAATGAGTAACAATGTTTGTAAGACATAAAAACAAAAGCAAAGCGCGAGAACGAGTATTCCGAAATACCGTACACCTACCTACAAAAAACAGTTGAAAGGCCAAAATGGCCGTACTTGCCACCATATAAAGTGCATGAGAATAACAAAAAGTAGAGTTGATTGCATGCATGTTTTCATTTCGTCACCACAAGCTTGAAAACAGTGCGTGTTGATTAAACCAGAAAGCCAAAAGGCTTTGTGATTCCTTGCCACACGGTTATATTATAACAAGCATGAATTATTCACATGACAAGTATGAGATCAACTGCAGTTACTGGTCTTGAAACACCACATTAATCAGCCTTTAACCCAAATAACCTTTACTTTGGTGACCTCAAATGACATTTGACGTCCACTAAAAGCAATAGGGATCACCTACGCAGTATGGGGAACCTACACATCAAGTATGACATCAGTCAACATTACTCTTCTGGAGATAATGTGCTAGGAAATTTTCACCTCGGGGGACCTCAAACGACCTTTGACCTCCACAAAAAAATAGGAGTCATCTACTCAATATGACTAACCCACATACCAAGTATGACATCAGTCACACTTACCCTTCTAGAGATACTGTGTTTACAATGTGTTCACAGTTTGACTCAGGGTGACCTCAAGTGACCTTTATCTCCACCAAAAACAATAGGGATCATCTACTCAATATGACCAGCAAACACACCAAGTATGGCATCAGTCGCAGTTACCATTCTTGAGATATCATGTTTACAAGGTTTTCACATTTTGACCTCTGGTGACCTCAAATGACCTTTGACCTCCACCAAAAGCAATAGGGATCATCTACTTAATATGACCAACCCACACAGTAAGTATGACATCAGTCACAGTTACTCTTCTGCAGATACTGTGTTTACAAGGTTTTTCCAGTTTGACCTCCATTGACCTCAAATGACCTTTGACCGCCACCAAAAACAATAGGGATCATCTACTCAACATGTCTAACCCACACACCAGGTATAATATCAGACACAGTTACCGTTCTTGAGATATCGTGTTTACAAGGTTTTCACATTTTGACCTCTGGTGACCTCAAATGACCTTTGACCTCCACCAAAAGCAATAGGGATCATCTACTTAATATGACCAACCCACACAGTAAGTATGACATCAGTCACAGTTACTCTTCTGCAGATACTGTGTTTACAAGGTTTTTCCAGTTTGACCTCCATTGACCTCAAATGACCTTTGACCGCCACCAAAAACGATAGGGATCATCTACTCAACATGTCTAACCCACACACCAGGTATAATATCAGACACAGTTACCGTTCTTGAGATATCGTGTTTACAAGGTTTTCACATTTTGACCTCTGGTGACCTCAAATGACCTTTGACCTCCACCAAAAGCAATAGGGATCATCTACTTAATATGACCAACCCACACAGTAAGTATGACATCAGTCACAGTTACTCTTCTGCAGATACTGTGTTTACAAGGTTTTTCCAGTTTGACCTCCATTGACCTCAAATGACCTTTGACCGCCACCAAAAACGATAGGGATCATCTACTCAACATGTCTAACCCACACACCAGGTATAATATCAGACACAGTTACCGTTCTTGAGATATCGTGTTTACAAGGTTTTCACTTTTTGACCTCTGGTGACCTCAAATGACCTTTGACCTCCACCACAAGCAATAGGGATCATCTACTTAATATGATCAACCCACACAGTAAGTATGACATCAGTCACAGTTACCCTTCTGGAGATATTATGTTTACAAGGTTTTTCCAGTTTGACCTCCGTTGACCTCAAATGACCTTTGACCGCCACTAAAAACAATAGGGATCATCTACTCAATATGACCAACTCACACACCAAGTATGACATCAGACACAGTTACCGTTCTTGAGATATCGTTTACAACGTTTTCACATTTTGACCTCTGGTGACCTCAAATGACCTTTGACTTCCACTAAAAACAATAGGGATCATCTACTCAATACGAACAACCCACACACGAAGTATGACATCAGTCATGGTTACCCTTCTTGAGATATCGTGTTTACAAGAAGTGTCACATACACACATACACACACACACACATACACGCACACACACACACATCACCATCGCATAGATTCCTTCTGCCTTCGGCAAGGAATCAAAAAAACATGAGGTAACATTTCCCTGTAATTCTCACCAAAAAGAAACCTCAGTCGTATAAGCAGGGGGAAAAATTAGCCAATGAAAGCTTTTACCCACAGTTTTCAGCCCATCCACCTATATATATACTATACTTCCATACACACATACTATACACCTATACATATACTTCTGCGCAGTTGCACAACTGTCTGTTACGTTAACGTTGCATAGATTCGTTGCAAGTACGTACATACACTGCCCATGTTACTACGTTCGTTTATGAAGCCGACACACACAGTGTATATCGTGTATCTATTCCTTAGCACTAAACCGAAGCAGTATGGTCGGAACGAATGCCTAAGCAATGTTTATTCCAAAAACAACCTTCTGTTGGTGCAAACTGCGATAATGTTGTTGAGGTTTTCTACTCTTGAAAGTAAGAGATTTCAGTCACAATACCATTGTTGGATCTCACCACAGGTCTTTATATATAGGTGTAGGTAATCGTGCATACTTAACGCTAGGATGATCTGTGGATCTCACAAGCTGTTTTTTTTTTGTCTGTATAGGCCTACACTTTGTACTGTACTTACTAACACCTGTTAAGGAAAGCAGGATCGAACGTCGAAAGTATAAAAAATATCTCAATCGGTCAAAACTGCCAAAACATTTGCATGACATGTGCAAAAGACCCCAAACTAGCAATCCGCATCATTTTCGCAAACTTAAACTCGAAGATTTCCTCCTGTAAGACATTTTCGTCCAGAGTGACTTGGGATTTTCGCTGTAGCTTAACATACATATGTACATACAGAGATAGAGCCTAGCCAACACATGCATTACTGTTGTACACTTACTGTAGACGAACAGACTAGACAAAGATTTTCAAGTAAATTTTGATCCAAGCGGCTTGAAAATGTGCATTGTTTTTTCATGTATTGCTGAGTTTATATTGGGTCATCAGGAACAGGACATACTTTACGCTAAAACTTTGTACATGTACATTCAACTTAAAAGAGTCACGTGGAGAATATTTTACCATATATAACAGTGTTACGACAAAGCAACACAATTTCATAACTCTAAATCATTCCACTTTAGCATTTGTATTGCTGTAGCAATTTTTCTTATTCGAGAGGGCTGTGTGTGGTTAACAACGTGTTCCCTGTACACGCAATCTGTTCCAGATGGTATGTGTAATTAATGTTGCAAGCAATTATTTCATGAAATTTGAAGTTACTGCTGCTATGTGTGTACCAAGGATATAGTTCTGTAGAAAGCAAGGAACATTGCAGTGAGTAGAATTGGGGATGTAACGTTTACTCAAGGTACACACAGGAAACTGAAAACATTTTTTCAAAACTTACTCTCATTTAAAGAAGATCTTGGAAAAATTGACACTGTTTACACAGACATGTGCATGCACTGTACATTTCTACATGACAACACTGTGGTATGTACAAGTAACACAGTACACAGTGATTCCAAGAAAATATCCGGTATATCAGGTATGGAATAGCCAAGTATACCGATATATGCTTTTGCTCCTACCGACACAGCTCACTTGTAAACACCATATCTCAAGAAAAGAATCTTGGACAAATCTCACATTTGTTACGTAAGTGTATCACATTGATTACAAGATTCCTGTTGATTTTAGTGGAGGTCACAGGTCATTTGAGGTCAACAGGGGTCAAATTGTGAAAAATATTGTAAACACCATATTTCAAGTAGGAAAACTTGGGCAGATCTCCCAATTAGATTGTAGGTGTATCTCATTGTATATTCAAAAATTTCCATTGTCTTTAGTAAAAGTCGAAGGTCATTCGCAGTCAACAAGGTTACAGTGTGAACATGTAGATATGATATCAAGAAAGGAAGCCTGTGCAGATCTCATAATTTCATATAAAGCATACATAGGTTAATGTGATGCTTTTATATCAGATTCCGCAAAAATTCTCCTAATTGGGTCATCGAAACCACGATGCATATCCGCATTCTGGTTTATCAAAAAAAAATACTGTTACTGCTCCAATCACTGGTGGTGCTCTGCTTAGTCTTCTTGTTTTCTCCAAGTTTGCTGTTTCAAAATATCTGGCTCCCTGCCTGGAGTAAGCCAGTTTAGAGATCAAGTTCAGAGAGTGCAGGCCTATCCATAAACCCTGTTTGGAATGATTGAGACTTCAGCCAAGGATCACTTCGTAGATGTGATGGTGGACACTGACATGAGATGGGGAGTCTACCAGTCAAGACCAGACAGTTTGTCGAATGCAGTTGTTGTAGCAGGGGAGTTAGAAGCATTTCACTTGGCAGAGACCACGAAAGGCCAACCTGCGAGGGCCAACAGCCAGATATGTCCAACAAGAAGAAACGGCGAAAATGAACGCAGGGAGTAGCCTCGAGCAACTGGTGGAAAATCTGACCAAGGCGTTTGAGAGATGTATTAACAAAATTGACAGCAGCAGTACCTCTACCATCATCAGCCGAATCAGATACCAAGTCCTGGCAGGATCGAGGAAGACAGCCACAGACATGAAATTGCGACACGTTAGGCCATATCAGAAGATGCTCCCAGTTAAGAGTTGATAAGTAAGCAGAGGTGTCCAGAAAGTTTCAATGCAGCCAGGCGGCCCTTGTAGAGCCAGTTGAAAAGTTTGTAGGTAAGCATGGACTGCTTGTTGCCAAATTACTGATGGATACTGGACAAGACGTATTGCCTTTGAGGATGTTCAACCCAAGTGAAGAATCTGTGAAATTCTAACAAGGCACTACCTTTGGAGTACTGGGGGAAGTCCTTTTCAGTTTCAGTTTATTTCCTTCCTTTGTAGGTAATAATAACAAAGCAAGACAAACAAGTATACCATAAGCATATGACATACGATACAAAAATAAACATAAATATACTACACGAAAGGAAGAGAAACCACAAGGAAGTTTTCACTTTTCTACTCTGGTCCCTATCAGAGCAATATACAGTCTGTGATTATATACAATTTAAACTTAAAAAACAGAAAAGAAAAATATGTAACAAACAAAACCAGAAAAGGGGGTTGGAGGAAAAATCGTAGATTTGCAATGACGTAGTTTAACCAGTACTACTATTATCCTACATTGTATTTATCGAGCAGGTGATATTTCAGTTTTTTCTTAAACACATTTTAAGTGCAAGACTCCTTAATGGGATCGGATAATGAGTTCCAAATATTTACACCTTTAATTCTTTTTGGGGAATGGGCTAAAGAATTCCTAGTATGCGGAAAGAGAAGACTGTCTTTGAATCTAGTAGAGTAAGAGTGGAAATCACTATTAGTCTGGAAGAATGAGGTAAAATCGTAAGGGAGATTGCTATGTTTGTGTTTATATAAAAAGATTCCCAGCTGGTATTTATAAATGATTCAAGGTAAGAACTTGGTTTAGGAAAAAGAGAGGCTTTGGGTACTCATTAAAAGGGGCATTACAGATAAGACTTAAGGTTAATTTTTGCAAAATTCGAAGCTGATTGAGTAAATAATCAGAGGAGTTACCCCACAGTAATATACTGTAGTAACGGTGTGGAACAAAGAGGGCATTGTAAAGGGTTAGAAGGCGAGCTGCTTTCCATTTTTTGCACATTTTGTCTTTCTGGCAAGGACTAGCTAGACAAAAACTCTTTAGTTCAGAGATTATGAAAACCCCATGAACATCTACATTCAGTAAGCTTTTATCTGCAGTAAGTTTGCTTTCCTCCCATAACACCAGTGGAGCTGTTACTGTGATGGACATAAAATTTGATTACTACTAATACTTTAATATCCACCAAACTGAGCAAAGGTAAGCTGTGTAATTAGCTTAAAGATATTTCTATTCTTTATTTGTCAGTACCAGTTCTGTAAAAGTTCAAATTTATTGGACCAAAAATACTAACTGAATTGTATAAAACATTTCAAGTGTAGATGGTCTTTGCCAGTTGGTTACACCAAATACTTGTACACCCACTAGAAGTAGAGAAGAGTAAAAGCACCTGCTGAGAGCTAACATTTTGAACCTCCTAGAGATCAAAACAGCCTTCAACTTACACCAAAACCAAACCAAACCCTACAAATGTTATACTGCACCTTTACCCCACCTGTAAAGTGCAGGGTTACTTCCCCCTTTGAAAGTAATGTCTTCACAAGCTTTTCACTGTACGACCTCTGATGTCCCCATATGACCTCTGACCTCAAAAACCTCCACAATCTTAACTTAGAAGGAAGTACACATCCTAGATTGAAGTCTATGCAACATGTGGTTCCTGAGATACTGCAAAGATTGGTTGTCTACATTCTGCATACTGGTGACCTCAGATGACCTTTGACCTGCACCAAAAACAATCCCAGCAGAGACTTTTACATGTTCTCCCCACACACGAAATTTGATCTGTCTTGCACCTTTCCTTCAAAAGTTAGAGCGTTAACAAACATACACAAGCTTTTCACACTATGGCCTCTGATGACCCCATACGACCCTTGCTCTCCAAAAAAATCATCACAATGTTATTGAATCAAAGGGAAGCACATACACTCTAAGTTTGAAGTTCATGCAACATGTAGTTCCTGAAATACTGCAAACATACTTTGTCTATACAGTGGCTGCTGGTGACCTCATATGACCTTTGAGCCACACCAAAAACAATCCCAGCTGAGATTTTAAGATGCTCTACCCACACACCAACTTTCACCTATCTTGTACCTTCCCTTCAAAAACTAGAGTGCTAACGAGATTGTTGTTACACATACATGCACACGCACATATGCACACACATACACCAAACCAAAATCACCATCACATCAATTCCTTGACTGCCTTTGGCAAGAAATAAAAAACAATAGGGTTCTTGCACTCAATGTGATGCATCTACATACCAAATATGTCCCATCTTCTTTTTGAGATACTATGTTTACAAAGTTTTCATTATTTAACCCTAACTGACCTCAAACAACCTTTAGCCTATACCAAACCAGAAAGCCAAAAGGCTTTGTGATTCCTTGCAACATGGTTATATTATAACAAACACAAATTACCCACATGACAAGTATGAAATCAACTACAATTATTGTGCTTGAAACACTACATTAATGAGCCTTTTAACCCCAAATGACCTATTTTTTGGTGTCCTCAAATGACATTTGACTTCCACCAAAAGCAATAGGGATCATCTACCCAGTATGGCCAACCAACATATCAAGTATGACACCAGTTATTATCACTCCTGGAGATGATGTGCTTGCAAGGTTTTCAGTTTGACCTCAGGTGACCTAAAATGACCTTTGACCTCCACCAAAAACACAAGGAATCTTTAAGTCAGTATATACAATCCACACATCAAGTATGGCATCAGCCAAGGTTAGATTCCTGGATATATTGTGTTTACAGCTTGACCTCAAGTGACCTTTGACCTCGACCAAAAAAAAAATAGGGATCATCTACTTAATACGACGGACCTACACACAAAGTATGACATTTGTCACAGTTACCCTTCTGGAGATAGTGTTCACAAGGTTTTTACAGTTTGACCTCCGGTGACCTCAAACAACCTTTGACCTTAACCAAAAACAATAGGGACCTTCTGCTCATTATAACCAACCCACACACCAAGTATTACATAAGTTATGGTTACTCTTTTGGCGATACTGTGTTAACAAGGTTTTTACAGTTTGACCTCTGGTGACCTCAAATGACCTTTGACCAAAAACAATAGGGATCATCTAAATAATATGACCAACCCATACACCACGTATGACATCAGTCACAGTTACCCTTCTTGAGATATCGTGTTTACAAGGTTTTCTCATTTTGACCTCTCGTGACCTCAAATGACCTTTGACCTCCACCAAAAACAATAGGGATCATCTACTCAGTATGACCAACCCACACACCAAGTATGAGATCAGTCATGGTTACACATCTTGAGATATAGTGTTTGCAAGCAAGGCATCACATACATACTCACACACACGCACACACACATGACATCACCATGGCATAGATTCCTTACCTGCCTTTGGCAAGGAATAAAAAATGACAAAGCATTTGCACTCAGTGTAGTACACCCACCTACCAAATATGAGACCTACCCATGATTCCTTTGGATATTGTGTTTACATGGATTTCACAATGTGATGTGTGTTGACAACCTTTTAACAGGCAAACTCACCAAGACAACTTTACACAACAATGTGAAACACAAGGTTCAAGGAATTAGATTTACACCAAAACATCTTCCCCAGCACTTCAGGCATCCATATAGCTGCATCTCTGTCAAACTTCTAACAGGCTGTTTTGGGGGGGGTTTTTTTCAAAGTCGTCTTCTTAAATGGTGAGGTGAATGAATTTCAGTTGACAACATTAAAGGAAAAAGTAACACATAATTCTGTATGTACAACTCAGCAAAAATATATCCTACTGGAATAGTGACAGATGATTAAAAAGCTATACACAATTTTCTTCATACTTTTCTGACAATATCTTGCTGCAACATAGTAACCAGAAAGTCAAATGACTTAGTGATTCCTTGCCGATATCTACTTTTTTCAGACACACACAATCACTTACCAACAAAAGCAACTCAGTGGAGAAGGGAAGGGGCCATGTCAAAATGAAAAACACCAGAAAGCCAAAAGGCTTTGTGAATCCTTGCAACATGGATATATTATAACAAACATGAATTATCCACATGACAAGTTTGAGAGCAATTTGACCTCTGGTGACCTCAAATAACCTTTGACCTCCACCAAAAACAATAGGGATCATCTACACAATATGACCAACCCACACATTAAGTATGACATCAGTCACAGTTATGCTTCGGGAGATATTGTGTTTACAAGGTTTTCACAGTTTGATCTTTGGTGACCTCAAATGACCTTTGATCTCCACCACAAACAATAGAGATCATCTACTCAATATGACCAACCCACACACCAAGTATGACATCAGTCATGGTTACCCTTCTAGAGATATTGTATTTACAAGGTTTTCACAGTTTGACCTTTGGTGACCTCAAATGACCTTTGACCTCGACCAAAAACAATAGGGATCATCTACTTAGTATGACCAACTCACACACTAAGTATGACATCAGCCACAGTCACCCTTCTGGAGATATTGTGTTTACAAGGTTTTTACCATTTGACCTCTGGTGACCTCAAATGACCTTTGATCTCCACCACAAACAATACGGATCATCTACTCAATATGACCAACCAACAAACCTTGTATGACATCAGTCACAGTTACCATTCTTGAGATATTGTGTTTAAAAGGTTTTCACATTTTGACCTCTGGTGACCTCAAATAACCTTTGACCTCCATCAAAAACAATAGGGATCATCTACTCACTATGAACAACCCACACACCAAGTATGAGATCATTCATGGTTACCCTTCTTTAGATATCGTGTTTACAAGCAGCGTCACACACACACACTTACGTGCGCACACACACACACACATACACACACACACATGACATCACCATCGCATAGGTTCCTTCGGCCTTCGGCAAGGAATCAAAAATACAATTTCAAATTCAACATCAAAATCAGAATGTTTGATAGAAAAGAATATGAACAACAACAACATGTTCCTCAACTTATTACTGCATTGAAACACGTTGGCTTACCATTACAATGTGACAGGGAGAGGTTCAAATTACCTTTATACCAAAGCATCATGGCTGTCACTAACTTTTCCAAATTTCTAACAAGCTTTTTTCTTTCCAGACTGACTGATTTTCAAAGTCCTCCTCTCAAAAGGTGAAGTAAATAAATTTCAGTTTGCGATATAACCCAAGAAAGATTACACATAATTCAGTAAATATGTACAGATCAACAGAAATATATCCCAGTGGAAATCCAAACTTAGTATTAATACTTACAAAGGACAAAACCTACTTGTTTCCTCAAAATGAGTCCACTATGCCTCTATGAATTAAGGTCTGTTTGGGGTTCTCCTTGCTTTCAAACAGAGCTTATCATATGGCAATCATATTCCAATCATTTCGAGTGAACAGGTAAGAGAGGAGTGAAGTACACATAATCTCAGATGATGAAAAGGATACATACAAATTTCCTTCATATTTTCTGACAATTTCTTGCTACCATTTAATGAAAATCAAATTTCAAAATCAAAATCAGAATGCATGATAAAGAAGAAAATACAAACAACGTCAACAACATTTTTATTAAATTATTAGAGCATTTACACACATTGTCTGAGTATTGCAATACCAGAATGGACAAATGCATTGTGCTTTTGATCATTTCATTATGAGGATTTTTTTCATGAATCTGACATATTACATGATGTAAGTGTAACATGCTTAGCTTTTGTATTACAGTAATTTATAGTATAAAAAATTGAGATGTACAATAACATCTACTGATCTAAGTTGACGACTGGTGCTGTAGGTAGCCATCTCAAAATGCACAACTGCATACTACAGAGATATATCCAAGACCTTCCCATCTTGAGATATCACATGCATATGGCTTTCACAAATTAACCTGTTGGTTAAAATGCCTGCAACCATACAGGTTTATGTAGTGAACATGGAATACCACTACACCACACAACAAATAGATCTGTACAAGCTTCCCTTTTTGAAATATCAATTTGGAAACTGTCAAACCCAAATGATATTTGACCACTAGAAACAATACAAAGTCTTTTGTTTACTGCAGTACACTGAATAGGGCAAGCTTTGTGTTTACAATATACCAAGCTTGTGTTTACAAAATTGTAACAATTTGAGCCATCATAAGTTGTTTTCACTACATGACCCCAACTGAACCCAAATGACCTTTGACCTCTATCACACACAACATACTTCTTGTACTCAATACAATACACCCACGTATGTAATATATTAGACCTCCCCCATCTTCCAGCTTGAGCTATTAAGTTTCCAAGGTTTTCATCATTTGATCCTGTTGACACTAACTGACCTTTGACCTCCACCAAAAACAATAGAATCTTTAAATAAATAAGATAAATAATACTTATGAAATATGAGATACATCCAAGCTTCCCTTCTTAAGATATTGTGTTGAAAATGTATACACTATTTGACCTCTGTAGATCCCAAATGATCTTTGACCTCCACCAAGGACATTTGGTTCCTTGCACTTCAACAGGCACACGAAGGAAAAACCAATACAACTACATACCAAATGTCGCATCTGCCCAAGCTTCTCTTTTTTCAGGTAACATGTGAAACAGCAAACTTTGAACATGTATGCACAAACACATTTTCATAGATAAGTGACTAATATCTTCTACATGTCTACATGATTATCAAAACAGCCTGCATATTTACGGGCTAAGCTTCATTTTTCATACATAAACAGAAAGGCAATGTTTGACTCTAAAATTCAATTTCATATTTTTACATATTCCAGAAAGACTTGCAATTTACTGATACACAAAATACTGATATGCAATTTACTGATATACTATACAAGAGTACAATTTATATTCAAACAGAAACGCTGTGCATGTTGTCACCATAAGATTTTACTAATAATGGTGTGTGTTACCCAGAGATGCCACAATCATTTATCAAAGTATCTGAAAATTTTCAGATGTCAAATTGATGGATAGACAATCACAGGTCACTTCAGCTTTGAGGTGAGAAATTTTACCTACTTTGCCATCGCTTGTAGAAAATCAACACTTAACTACAAATGTAACCACAAAAGAAAAAGGTAATCAGCTGCCACATCTGTACATCCAATGCATATATGCATGAATATTGTGTCTTTCATATGAAATAAAAATTTTAAACCTACCATTAACCCTACACAAGCAACCCATAAAAAAGGGTATTTCTTTATAGAAAAAATTTGCTGACATGCATTACAAAAATCCTGTTTCTGACTAAAATTGGAAGAACAGCATCTCTGGTTACACTATTACTGTTTACATCAGTTGCTATGCTGCAGGTGAAGCTGCTGTATGCCCCGCGTAGGGTCTGATGGCGGACCTTCAGATATGGACAATCTGGACTTCATGCGAATGGTCAGTTGAGGAATGTATTCCCTTGGCAACAAGAAACTGGACAGATTGAAAAAGTCCAAGAAGACTTTGTAACGGTCACTACAAGGAGAGGAGAACAAAAATATTAAACTTTCCACACTGCATGTAAAACGAGAAAATCAATGATGGCCAAACAACTGTCAGTTCAAATAGCCCTTACAGTCAGGCAGCCTGTTATAGTCCAGACAGGCAGTTATAGGTATGGTTTCAAATGGATTGGACAATATACAGGATTGTAAAATCGTCCCTTCTTCTGCCATAAACAAACTGCAACTACTTCAGCAATTTTAATTCATGAAGTTTGGTTGCCAGATTAAAAGACATTGTAATCATTGCATCATGTGACTTGTATAATATGACAATATGACATTGCATAATATGATTTTAAGTACAGAGTACTTGGACATACAGACTTAGAATCGTCGCTGATACCACAACTGTCCTAAAGTCAAATATTAAAGCTAAAACTTTATTCTTTGGTTGTACATGATAGTGGTACTTTATGTCTAGACAGCAACCAAAAATATAACCAGAAAGCCAACATTCATTGTGCATTCTGATTCAATTATGAGCATATTGAATCTGGCATATTGCATAGGGTGAGGATACGCTGACCCCAAAACACCTTTGACTTCCACCAAAAACAACAGGCTTCTTGTACTCAATAAGGTACACCTTCAAACTATATATAAGATCTGTCCATGCTTTCCTTCTTGGGATATCATGTTTACAAGATTTTCACAATTTGATCACTGTTGACCTCAAATGCCCTTTGTCCTCCACCAAAAGCAGGAGACTTTTTGTACTCAGTGAATTACACCTACATACCAATGAGATCTGTCCAAGCTTTGCTTCTTGGGATATTGTGTTTACAAGATTTTCACAATTTGACCCCTGTTGACCTTTGACATCCATCAATAAGCTGCAAGCTGCATATACGTAAATACATCACAATAAGCTCCATTTATTAAATAAGATACACTGACATACTACATATGAGATCTGTCCAAGTTATCTTTCTTGAGATATTGGTATTACAAGGTTTTCACAATTTGACCACTGTTGACATTCACCAAAAGCAGCAGGCTTTTTGCACTTAGTAAGGTACATCTACACATTAGAATAAGAACTGTCCAAGCCTTCCTTCCTGAGATAGCATGTTTACGAGGTTTGTACCACTTTACCCCTGTTGACCCCAAATGACCTTCAATATCCACCAAAAACAATGTCTTCTACTATACTCAAAAGGGAAAGTAAAAACCAAATATCAGATCTGTCCAAGTTTCCCTTCTTCCGGATATCATGTTCCCACGGTTTTCACAATCTGACTCATGTTGACCCAAATGACCTTTGACCTCTACCAAAATCAATAGCATTCTTGTACTGAATGTAGTACACCTGTATACCAAATGTGACATTTGTTTAATCCTCCCTCCATGAGGTATTGTGCTTGCAAGATTTTCACAATTTGACCCCTGTTGACCCCAAATCATCTTTGACCTCCACCAAATATAATAGGCTTCTTGTACTTTATGTGGTACACCTACACATTACATATGACACCTACACATTACATATGACATTTGTCCAAGATTCCCTCCTTGAAATATCCTATTTACAAGATTTTCACAATTTGATTGTTTTTAACCTCACACGACCTTAGACCGCCACAGACAAAATAGACTTCTTGTACTCAAAAAAAGGTACACCTACATATCAAATATGAGATCTGTCCAAGTTTTCTTTCTTGGGATATTATGTTTTCAACGTAGATGTCAAAAACATACCTACACATACACGCACACACACCAGCCAGCATGAATGCAAAGGTTATGGTTATCATCATAACCAAGAATCTAAAAGGCACTGCAACCAAGAAAGCTCACCTTCGCACAATCTGCTGTCACTCTGTTACCTGAGTAAGCAAGCCAATGGTTAGTTTGAAACAGTCCTGTATGAAAATTTGCTTCTACAAAAAAGCTAGTGGAAATCTTAAACGTTATATCACTTTTTGTCTATATGACAGGGAATTCCCACACTGAAACAAAAGCCACAATGTCAGTAGTTTTGCCACCAATTTCCTTTATAAGACATAATGATAATCTCACACATTTTAACAACAGTAATTCAATGAGAAAGCCAAGAGGCTTAGTGATCCCGTGAAAATACACTGGCATGGAATTTTCCAAAATTGCAAAATATTTCTAGTACATAAGTTTGAAATAAAATTAATTTCACATTGTTCACTGGTGAGTTTTCCTTCCCAATCCTCAAAATACCCTTAGAGTCTGTAACTGAGTGCTAAGAATTTTGCAACCCATACTGTAGTACTTTACTGTATTCTCCAGGAAAAACTGACATCTTTGCATGACAGTAGAAATGATGTCAACAAAGGCCAGTCATACGATTTTCCCCAGTCTACACTGACTTGTAACAACACATCTCTACCGTACAAGAAGCTGTCCACCTTAAGATAAACATATCTTTCTTCACAGCCTTCAGATTACACTACGATAATTAAAAGTACATCACAATGGTTTCAGTATACACAGTCCATTACAGGTTGCCACTGACTCTTTGCATTGCAGTGGAATATAACAGACAGCACTACTGCAAATCTTACAGTACAAAGTCTTTCTCATAAATAATCCTAATCCACATGACAAATATAATATATCTGGTGCACTGACATCTCAATGGTTCTGGAATGCATAAACATTCCAGAACGATTGAGATTGAAGCGTCATTCAATTTCTCATGACATACTCCACTCCTGATCTATCTATCCATCTATCGATCGATAGATCTATCTATCCATCTGTCGATCTATCGATCTATCTATCTATCTATCTATCTATGTATCTATCCCTGTCATCTAAACCCAGATGGCGAACAACGACTTGCTACAGAAGAAGCTGGGTCTGAGGATCCAATTACCCTGTTTCCACCCCAAATTTTCAGGTCTGTCATTTTATCCCCCATCTTGAATTTTTTATTCTCCACAGGAGACACCCAGAAATTGGTAGTCAGAGTAAAATAACGCACCAGAATTCGACTTATGCAACCCTTATGCCGATCCGACCTTCTTTGGCCGAGTTACAGCAGGTTAGGTTATTTTACGGCCATTTTGGATTTTTATAACGTTCCCGAAGCACTCATGCGGACAGCAAACAGACTTTATAGATCTTTTAGACCACACTGACTTCAACGTAGCGAGTTTTAGCCCAAACTAACGCATGGCGGCCCTTTTGATTTTCATTGCAACACAGAAGACACCCAAAAATGTATTCCAGGTATGGAGTATGTCATGAGAAATTGAATGATGCATTTCACAGTCCGATCCGACCTTGTTTGGTTAAGTTATGGCACCTTAAAAAATATGACACTCATGCTGGAGATTTTTCAATACCGTCTGATGTGAACTTCCACGTTGTTACATTTTGGGCAGAAAATTGTTACATTTTGAACCAAGTTGTTACATGGGACGTAACAGGGTACAGTGGTGTAGGATCAGTTCTTGTCTGCTGCACTTTTCTTTCATTCTCATTCTGATAAGTAGAAGTTTGGCCACACAGGGCTTTACTTTGCACAAGTTTTATAACATAACTTTCAGTATACTGCATTTCTCCCTTGTAGCTTTGTTACCACTTATTCGTCAGTATTAATGATGATATCATGATTTCATAAGACATTATACTTGAAGTGAGATCACAGTTATCATAAACCACTCAGGTATTAACAGTGTGTTACAAATCGTAACTAGAGCACAAACGGTTGAGAGGATCATAAATGAACACCCTGGAAGTACTGTTTTATATATCAGTTTATCATATCATAATCACCCGAACCACCACAGGTATCATTATATTGAATCGCAAACATTGCATGTACAGGAGAATATGGAGGACTGCATAATTTGCAGAATATCATAAAGTACAGCACCAACAGTGACGAATTTGGATCTCTGTCAACAAATTTGTGATACATTTGATGGGCACTACAAAATTACAATGCTTATAATTGCATCACTATTCAAGTTACACATCCAATTATTATGAAACTTTCCTACCTGGTTTGTACTAGCTGTGGGCATATCAATTAGTACTATGTAGAAAAATGGGTGCAAATTTCCAAAATCAATTAAATCATTAACTACTCCCTCATTTGAGTTCATTTGCATGTGCCACCAGGGAACTGTATTAGTTTGACCACTTTTGGGAAAACTACAGTAACTGAATAACTCAAAGAGCCCCTTTAATATCTATAAGGCCTCAGACAAGATTGAGTTTCGGTTAGGAACAATCTGAACCTTTGCCCCATTACTCATCATTCATGCATCATAGGAATATCTGAGATGTTGTATGACATTTAAAAGGGCACTTTTAAAGTCAGAGGAGAAAACTTTTGCAGGATTTCCTAAAAAGGGCCATAGTGCCTACATAGAATCCTGGACTACAAATTCATGTACACACTAAAATAACCACTTAAAGAGTATCATTGTAAGGAACCATCAACATTGTATGAGAGAATCTGTAGGAAGAGGAGCATTTTGCCGAATTTCATAAAATGAGCCATAAGGTCCACATGGGACATTACACCAAGCAGTTTTGAATACCCCAAATTGGTCCAATTCTCAGGGGACAGTGTGTTCAAGTTACATACAAATCCATTACAAAGCATGTGCAAAAACCAGCATTTAGAATAAAATTTCATAAAATGGGCACTAGGGCTCACATCGGGCATTAGATTTAAAATCCCTGAACACCGAGAAGGCAGCACTAATAGAGTATTATTGTAACAAACCATCAACATTGTACAAGAGAGCTTGTGGGAGGAGAAGCATTCTGCAGAATGTTATAAGGACCCCCATGGGACCTCAGACCACAAATTTTTTAACACCCCAGATGGTCCACCATCTATGGAATGTTGTGTCCAAGTTTTCATGCAAATACATTAAAGCATGACAGAGAAAAAGCACTTTTAACATTTGTGGACAAATGAATGAAGGGATATATACTGACCTAACATTACCTTTAACGTCCATAAGCCTTAATGCAAAAATGCAGTGACGTTTTGATGAAGTCAAACGCAAAACTTACAATGTTTGCTAGAAATGACTGCTGCACACTAATTGTTCTGCACCAGTATTGAATGGTACAGACAGATCATTCTAGAGTCCTAAGGGCTTAGCTCCTTGTGACCCCAGATGGCCTCTCACCTCAACCAACATCTATGGATTTCATCTACTGAATAGGATGATTTAACATGCTGAGTATAAAACCAAGCTCTGTATTTTGAGATATGGTGTTCATACATTTTAAAGTTTTCAGCTCTGAATTTTGTTTGAGACACCTGCTATGACACTTGACCTCAACAACATATATGAGGACTATTCTATTTCATGTGACACATCATCAACATACAAAAATATGAGAAGTATCCAAGTCTCCTATCTTGAGATGTACCATGATTACAAGATGTTCAGATTTGACCTCTGGTAACCTCAGATGACCATTGACCTACAGCAAAAACAACAGGGCTCTTCTTTCAATATGACCAACACTTAAGTATGAAAAGTATCCATCATTCCTAACGCTGAGGTATTTTGTGCACAAGCCTTTTAATGTTTGATCTCTGGTGCCTCCAGACGACCTCCACCAAAAGCAATAAGGCTCTTCCTCTCAATATGGCTAACCGACTATTCAACTATGAAAAGTATATGTCCTTTGTTACTTTAAATATTGTGAACACAAGGTTTTTAATGTTTGACCTCTGGTGACCAGTGATGACATTTGACCTCCACCACAATATTCCCCCATTGTTCTTCTCACTATGACCAACCAACACACCAAGTATGAAAAGTATCTATCATTCCTAACTTGAGATGTGGTATGCATTAAGTTTTTGATTCCTTGCCAAAGGCAGGCAAGGAATCTATGCCACGGTCATGTCGTGTGTGTGTGTGTGTGACGCTGCTTTTTACGCGATATCTCACGAAGGGTAACCTTGACTGATCTCATACTTGGTGGGCGGCTTGGTCACACTGCCTAGATGATTCCTATTGTTTGTGATGGCTGTCAAAGGTCATTTGAAGTCACCCGAGGTCAAACTGTTAAAACTTTGTTTATACAATATTTTAAGAAGGATAACCTTGACTGATCTCATACTTGTGCATACGTTAATCATACTGATTAAATGATCCTTAATATTTTTTGTGGAGGTCAAAGGTCATTTGAGGTCTCACAGAATGTCAAACTGTTAACACCTTGTTCACACATTTATCCCAAGATATGTATGCTTCGCTGATCTCATACATGGTGTGATGCTTGTTCATACTGCGAAGATGATCCCCACTGGTTTTGGTGGAGGTCAAAGGTCATTTGAGGTCATCACAGGTCAAAATGTGAAAACTTTGCACACACCATATCTCAAAATGGGTAACCGTGGCTTATCTCATACATGGTATGTTGGTTGTTCATACTGAGATGATCTCTATTGTTTTTGGTGGAGGTCAAAGGTCATTTGAGGTCACTAGAGG
This sequence comes from Stichopus chloronotus, assembly GCA_021234535.1. Lineage (NCBI taxonomy): Eukaryota > Metazoa > Echinodermata > Holothuroidea > Aspidochirotida > Stichopodidae > Stichopus > Stichopus chloronotus. The sequence goes on from CM037834.1 coordinate 16,345,043, forward strand.
CCAAACTGTGAAAACCTTGCTTACTCCATACCTCAGGGTAGGTGACCGTGGCTAAATTCATACGTGGTAGGTTGGTTGTTCACACTGAGTAGATGATCCTTATTGTTTTTTATGACAGTCAAAGGTTATTTGAGGTCACCAGAGGTCACACTGCTAAAACCTTGTTTATACAATATGTTAAGAAGGATAACCTTGTCATATTGTTATACAAACCTTACTGTTGACCTCAGATACAAGTATCCAGAAGAGCCACCTGTGCCTGGTTTATTACCCAGCATCCTTTGCACCAGTTGGACGTGATTAGCTGGAATGAAATCACACAGAGAAATACACAGACAGTGACTGACATGCAAAGAATTCAAAACTGCATTAGTCCTTAACCTTTTTTACACGTGAGCATCTCTCCATGAAAGTACATATATGCACTCCAGAGATACAACAGTATAACATTAACACAGTAAAGTTTAGAACCACTTAATGTTTATGATTTTTATGCGTCAGTGTATCATCCTTTGAAATAAGTAACATCTGCAACTCAGTCATTACTGCCTAAAACAATGAAACTGTTACAAATGGACAAGCAGAGCAAAGTAGGTTCTGTAAAATGTCATATACCCTTCTAACCAATATTCTGATTTTTACCAGAGTTTGTATCTTTGAAAAATATGCAATATGTGGTGAACTGCACCTACAATCTTGGACAAAATTGTTGGGACACTTTGTCATACGTTGCAAATATTATACTGACTTTTAGGTGAGGGGATAACATGGAACCCCACGCCCCTTTCCAATGTTGCGCTGTAGAAGTGAATGTACCCTTTGAACAGCAATCCTACAGCCAACATTGAAAGGGGGCACAGGGTGTCCCAAGGTATTTTGTCCAAGATTGTAGTATCTAAATGCTACAATAAACTTTAAACAACTTCACAGCTCCTTTTAATGCATTTGGTGAATATTCATTGACTCCTCTTAATTTTCTCCAGTTGTTCCAACCACTGACTCCCCATGCCTTCGCATCAACATCGGCAACCATGATCATACTTCAAAGGGAATTCCGCAGGAGGTAATAGTAATAAAACAAGAGGAAATGTAACAGGATTAGTAAAGAGGGGGCAGGGGTATAAATGAGGCAATGACTCCTTAATCCGGATACTTTCTTGTCCTCCATCTGTAATAGCTCCATGCTAATACTATGAATACAACACATGATTTTGACCTTCAACCAAGACAGTATTGTGCATAGAACAAGCTCTGAAACAGAAAAGAATGGAAATCAAAGAACCAGAATGCAGAAATGCATTGCAGTTTCGATGATCCGATTAAGAATATTTTTGCGGAATCTGATATAATTGCATTAGTATACATGTGTCACATTGAGCTACGTATGCTTTATATGAAGTATGAGATCTGCACAAGCTTCCTTTCTTGAGATCATACCTCCATGTTCACAACTTGATGCTTGTTGACATGGAATAACCTTCTACCTCTATTAAAGACTAACGTTCTTGTGCTAAATGAGATACAACTACACATTGAATACTACATCTGTCCAAGCTTCCCTTCATGAGATAATATGTTTACAAGAATTCCACAGTGACACTGTTGACCACAAATGACCTTTGACCTTCACTAGAGAAAATGAAAATTTTTGTAAATTCAATGAGATAAACCTACAGTCTAATTAGGAGATCTGCCCATAAGTTTTCCTTCTTGAAATTTTGTGCTTCCAATATTCTCACAATTTGACCCCTGTTGACCTCAAATGACCTGTGACCTCTACGAAAATCAACAGGAATCTGGTAATCAATGTGACACACTCACAAACCAAATGTGAAGTTTGTCCAAGCTTCTTGCAATAAACTGTTTACAAGTAAGCTGTGTTGGTAGGAGCACTATACGCATATATCCGTATACATGGCTGCTCTATACCTAAATGGCAGGAAAATATCCGCTTCATCACTTTAACTCTGCAATCAATTAAGACCTGATACATTCTGTAACAACCCTGAAAAAGTATGCAATTGTTTTCCAAATTGTGAGGAATCGAGATACACTGAGTGTCAATATGCAACCATTAACTTGAAGAAATTAAGTGCCAAACACATTGGGTGGGTGGGGGGGTGGGTGAGGGATGAGGATGGAAGATATTAGGAAGTTTACATTTAGAAGTGCTGGTAAATTATTTACCCATCCCCTGTGGCTATAAGCCAATATGATTGAGCAGAGCTTGGTCTCAAATGCATTGAGTTGGAGTTATGAAAATGTGTTGGTTTGTCGTAACACTGTTATATATGGTGAAATTTTCTCCACTCTTTTTTAACTTTAATGTGCAAAGTTTTAGTGTGAAATATGCCATCCTATTTCTGATGACCTAAAATAAGCTTAGCAATATATCAGGCAACACAAAGCACATTTTCAAACAGTTTTAGGTCAAAATTTACTTGAAAATCTTAGTCTAGTCTGTTCCTGTACAGTAAGTGTAGGGCACCAGTGATACATGTGTTGGCTAGGATCTATCTCAGTATTACATATATATGTTAAGCTACAGCAAGAGTCCCAAGTCACCCTGAACGAATATATCTCGTAGAAGGAAACCTTCAAATTAAAATTTGCGAAAATGATGCGAATTGCTAGTTTGGGGTGTTATGCACATGTCATGCAAATGTTTTTGGCAGTTTTGACCGATTGAGATATTTTTTTTTATACATTCGACATACGATGTTTTCCTAAGCATTGTGATAGTAACTACAGTACAAAGTGTACACAGACAACTGAACAGCGTGTGTGATCCAACGGTAGTTTTTTTTACTGAAATCTCTTACTTTAGGGAGTCTAAAACCTTAATAACACTCGCAGTTTGCATCAACAGAAAGTTGCCTTTGAAATATACATTGGGTAAGCCTTCGTTCCGACCAGGGAGTTGCTATTTGACAATAGCAACTCCCTGTTCCGGCCGTACTGCCTTGCGTACACGATGTGCTGTGTGTGTACGTGTGTCGGCTACTTACATGGGCAGTATGTACTTGGGACGAATCTATCATTCTATGCAACGTTAACGAAACAGACAGATGTGCAACTGACTGCAGTATAGGGAGATGGCCAGAGATGGGCTCAAAACTGTAGGTGAAAACATTATTTAGCTATTTTTTTTCCCCCCTTAAAAACTGAGCTTTCTTTTTGGCGCGAATGACGGGGAAAATGTTACTCTATGTTTCATCAACATGAATGTTTTCCAATTTGTAGTAACGAAATGGAAACATGCATGCAATTCACTCCTCTTTTTGTTATTCTGACGTATTTAATACGGTGGGAAGTAGCCATATCGGCCTTTCAACTGTTTTTCTAGGTAGGTGTACGGTACTTCGGATACTCCTCGGTCTCGCACTTTGCTTTTGTTTCTATGTCTGACTTATTTTGATGTTCCATTGTCAACAAGTTTTTTTCTTTTTACTAAAATGCTAATTTGTGTTCATGTGCCGTGCAAGGTGCACAGCTTTTGCGTACACAACTTAAAGAGGTTGTCTTGGAATTTCCTGTAACCCCCAATCAAAGACTATTCCAATTACGTACAGTTCAGTTACATATTCTCTGATCGACTAACTTGAGAAGCGAGGGGGTATCAATTGGTTTCTTTACACGGCTTTATTTTACGACGAATTACCCATTTTTCCGGGTACACCTGCTACGTTTGGTACAATTGTTAGCTGTTAATTATGTTATTGTAAGTGTAGGTGTCAATGCCATGCCCACGTATACCAGTAAATCATCCCAGTTTATTTACAAGTTTTCACACTTTGACCCTTGTTGACCTCAAATGACCATTGACCTCCATTAAAAACAATAGTGTTCTTGTACTCAATAAGATACACCCACATATATACTTCATACGACATCTGTCCAAGCTTCCCTTCTTGAGATATTGTGTTTACAAGGTTTTCACAACTTGACCCCTGTTGACCTCAAATGACCTTTGACCTCCACCAGAATCACTAAGGATGTTGTACTCAATGTGGTACACCAACACACTAAATGTGACATTTGTCCAAGATTCCCTTCTTGAAACATCGTGTTTACAAGGTTATCACAATTTGATCCCTGTTGACCCCAAATGAGCTTTGACCTCCATCAAAAATGATAGGGTTCTTCTACTTGATGTGGTACACCTACATACTAAACATGACATCTGTCCAAGCTTCCCTTCTTGAGATATTGTGTTTACAAGGTAGGGCATCATGGAAATACATACGCACACACATACACCCATGCATGATTACAAAGATTATGATTATCATCAAAACCAAAAAGAGGTATAAGCATGATATCTCAAGAAAGGAATCTTGACCATATTTAATGCTCAGATACATCACATTAAGTAAAAGAATCTTTTTTGGCATAGGTCAAAGGTCATTTGAGACCAGCAGGGGTTAGAAAGGGTTGTGAAAAGTTTGTTAACATGTAATGTGAAAAAGGTAAGCTCAAGAAAATCTCATATTCAATATGTAGATGTATCACAATAAGTACAATAAGTCACAATATCTACTGTTTTGGTTAAAGTCGAGGTTCATGGGAGGTCAACAGGAGTCAAATTGTGAAAATGTTGTAACACATCTCGAGAAAGAAACTTGGATAGATTTCATATTTAATATATGAGTGTATCAAATTAAGTTCAAGAATGCTGTTGTTTTTGATAGAGGTGAAAGATCATTTGAGATCAGCATGGGTTACTTTGTAAAAACCATGAGATCATGATATTTCCAGAAGGAAAGTTTTGACAGATTTAATATACGATATATGGGTTTATCCTATTGTTTTTGACAGCGGTCAAAGGTAAGGTTTAAAGTAAACGGGGCAAATAAAAACCAGAAAGCCAAGAGGTTTAGTTATTCCTCGGTATGGTCCAGGGATATGACCACCAATAGGAGGTCATTGGAGGAAACCTGTCATAAATGATCCTGATGCTGAAAGGCCTATCCAGAGAGAATTAAACGATGCAAATTTAGATCTTAAACAGAAGCAAAGTGTTTTTGACTAAGATGTAGACTATCCTTCTGATCCAGCTTTATAATGTGTTTACAAACTTTTCATTTTATGACTTCTGATGACCCCACATGACCTCTGACCTCTAGAAACACCCTCTTACTATTTACTTAGAACGTCTTACACACCCTGCAAGTTTAAAATTTGTGCAATGTGCGGCAATGGGGTACTGCAAACATGTTTTATCTATAGTCTACCTGCAGATGACTTGTGGTGACCTTTGGCATCCACTAGAATCAATCCCAGTCAAGATCTTTAAATGTCCTACATCCTACCCACACACTAACTTTGGACTGTCTTGCACATTCCCTTCAAAAGATAGAGTGTTCACAAACTTTTTACATTATGACTTCTGATGACCCCAGATGACGTTTGACATACAAGTATACCCTCACAATCCCTTCTCAATGATCACCTAAAATATTCAAAGAGCAGCAAAAAGTATCTCTCACATGATATTCACAACAATCTTGAGATCATTGGTCAAGAGATTACATGTCAGATTTTAGATGAGGTTAGAGAAGCAAAATTTTTTACACATATTGTTGACTCCAATATAGACAATTCTAGTGTTGATCCATTCTAACTGTTGCTGAGATATGAAAACAAATATGGTCATGCACAGGAATCTTTCATTGCATTTAAAAGCAGCTAGAAGATGAATCTGCTACAGGATACTGAGATTTGTTAAAGGAAACTTTCAAGTCAGTAAAGTTAGATTTAAAATTTGTCAAGGGCAAGCCTATGATAGAGCCAGTCAATGTTTGGCATAGAGAATGACAATCCCCTACGGCGATGTATAGTCACTGTTGTGCACATGATCTAAATCTTATTTTGACTGATGCAGCGACCTCTTGAGTTTCTGCAAAACTGTTCTCTAGCACAGTGACTTTCGACCTCCACCAAAAACAACCAGGCACACCTTCTCAAAATGGCAAACCTATGTACCAAGTTTGACTTTCATCTGACTTTCCCCTATTGAGTTGGAGCGTGCCTAAACAAGTGTCAAAGATGCACACACACACCTGCACACGCCAACCTGACTGCATAGGTTCCTTTCATGATGCAAGGAACCTAAAAGAAGTTGATGAAATATTTTTGAGTTAAATATTTACAGTATATCATTTTTCCACTGTTAAAGGAATTCTCCACCATTGCTTCTCATGTCTCTTAAAAGATGCAAACATTATTGTAGACAAGACATAGTTCTCAGTTTCAGGAAATATCTCACAGAATTTGCAAAATGAATTATTTTAGTAAATATTCAGGTACAAGCCACTTGCTAGAAATCAATCGGTTGTGACATAGTACCGACAAATGTAGATTGAACGTTGCCCTTGATTTTTTTCTCAAGCAGTGGGTTACAGTATTGTTCTGATCTCTTATTTGGTGATAAAACCTTCATTCCACCAGGGAGCATTGTTGGGAGCACCTAATTGTTTAAGGATATATTGACTTAAATGATGTTGTTCTGTGAATGATATTTAACTGGTTCCGACGAATAAAGGATAGAAATACCTTTGCGCTAATTACACAGCTTACTTGCGCTTGGTTTGGTGGGTCTTAAAGAATAAGCAGAAATTAAAATGTCCATCACAATAACACCTCCTCTGGTTTCATGCACTTAGTATGTTAGTATCTTACTAAATGTATCTTACTGAATGTATCTTACTGAATGTAGACATTCATAGGGCATTTATAATCTCTGAACTTAAGCGTTTTTGTGTCCACCACCTCACCAGAAACAGGAAGAGTGCAAAAGATGGAAAACGTTATTTATTGGTTCTACGCCACACATTTTCAGGCTCGTGCTGAAGCCTGAAAAGCGTTATTTCACATCCAAGGAAGCTTCCTCTGGTAAAATAGTTATGTTTAACTGATAGAATGGCAAAGAACCTCATATATTATAAGTTTTCTTGTTGGAGAATCCCTACAAGTTGAAATTTAAAAAAATACATTTTTCTTTACATTTACATTTCTCCAACAAATCAACAAAAATTTGCTTTTTCAAATGTAGCATTAATACTTACAAATCAACATCAAAACGGACCAAAAATAAATTTCAGATCCACTTTAAAACTTTTCATTTCAATATATCACAAAAAACCAAAGCTGAAAGTAAATGTATTCATCGCAGTAAATGATCATGGTTAACCTGGTGCACAGTTCACAGTGGCAGTTAGGTTCTTCTGGCTAATAAAGCAGCTATTTTAAGTAACTTTGTTAAAATCATGCAAACCATGCAGGCTGGGCCTACACATATTGCCTATTTTGTTATCACTAACTTACTGTAAACGAAGAGTAAAAGCATCCGTTTGTCATTCTTAACAAAAGTGAACTTAAGAAGAACTCCACTATGTAGAACTGGAAACAGAAATACTTACTTCTAGGTGTAATTCTGAGAGGTTTTTTTTTTAGGCTAGCCTGTTTTTTTGTCTGTGTGTGCCTCCTGGGGCTTACCTTTGTATATTTCTTTAGCCTCATGTAATAATCTACATTTGCTAGAATTTGCTATGTACTCAACTCATATAACCTAAGCATTACAGTATTGACCATGGTCTAGCATCTGCAATTTTGTGTATGTACCTGGTCACCGCCCTTCCGCAATTTCCACACGTCATGGGCCTGAACGCACTCATCCAGAACTGCATGAGGCCGAATCAGCGCAATGATCCAGCGTGGCAGCGTTTCTTTTGAGGCCAGAGTGTACAGGCGCCGTGGCAAAATGAAAAGCCTTTCGATCATACGTATGTGTTTCGTTCGCTCTGTGAACAACTTAAGCGCCCAGACCGGGCAACGTAGCTTTTCCTCCACCTCCGAGGCATCAATGAGTTTGGGCAATCTGATTTCCCTAGGGGAAAACGAAAGCATTTGATTCTTTGCTAAAAAGTGCAGGTCTGGGAAGAGACACACCCCAGTGGGATCAAAACAAGTACAACCTGACTGCAGAGTAAGCGCGTGGAGCAACGTGCTGAGGCCGTGGCCAAGAAGAAAGAAGACCTTATAGGTAAGAAGGTCCAATGGAGCATTATTCAACGGCTCGAAGGGACATTGCGCCAGTTTGTCGAGAACCTCGTTGATGGACCAAGAGGGAGCAAGATGCCACGAAAGTGGGTGTTGGTGGAACATGCCCTTCAGTAGTGGATGAAGCGCGGTGCTACCTCCTACCATGGACCCGTCGGCAAAACACGATGCACCGCCGCTGTAGCTGATCGATAATTCTGGATGGTGCTGATCTGCTTCCCTCCTGGAAGAGTAGAGAAACTAGCTAGGCCTGGGACGGACATTTCCACGTGACAGAGGGTGCTCGGACGCCCACGCGAAACAACGCTCAAAACGCTAATTTTCAGTCCAGGGAGTCAAGGACCAGGTCACACCACGTCGTAGTGGCCTTCACAGAGATTCAGGCGAAGTGATCGAACACGCTTCACACCACCGGTTCAAACAGGGCAATGACCGCGCAAGCGTCCGCTCGCAAGATACCTGCCATGTGGGATTGGGAGAATGACCGGTTAAAAACCTCACCAAAAAGTAGGAACCCGTCAATCTGGAACGCATTTGCCGGTTCGAAATTGCAGGTTTGCCTCGAAAACAATCCGAGCCAGAAGCCAACAAGTTGAGGAGAGCCCGGTTCTCTGACGTTGGATCATCCAGGATCAGATCCTCTGGCCAGGCCGGCCAAGCCTCCTGGGGCACAGATCTGGAAGAATTGGCTGGGCTTATGCCGTCCCCAACAGTGGACAGCGGCACACGGTGAAAAGCATCGGCAGGCCCAGCAGCAGCCTACAGTTGAGGACTTATCCCAGACGCTCCGGAGGTCGGGTACAAGGAACGGACGCTGACTGCCGGGCGCGTGAGTCCTGGGTGTGGGTCTTGTACAACAGTTCTTAGGTGCAGTGCTAGGCTGACGAGTCCCGGATACAGCTCTGATCCCTGGTACAGCTCTCAGATGCTGAGTCCCTGGTCCAGTTTTTGGGAGCCAGCTCTCAGTTAAGGGTAACCCCAGCCAACTGCAATGTGGACGCCCGACAGGCTGGAACCGTGGTTTTTTTGTAGATTTTTTTGGGGGCCATCGTGCCCCATTATTCTTCACGTTTCCGGAGCCACTCCGCGGCGGAGGCTCAACACAGGCCTTCCTTGCAAGGTCGGTATTTCCGGCATTGCGCATGCGTGTCAGAGTAGGTGAAGGGGCGGAACCTCTTACACGAGGAGCAGACGTCCTGAGTTCTCCCCATACCTGAATGAGGCTATGGAAAATGGAGTATTGAAAAACTACTGGAACGAGCGAGGGTGCAGGTGGGGAACAAGTCCACACTCAAAACCCCCCGAGAAAGGCAAGTGTAGGCCCAGAGCCCCCACGAAGAAACAAATTCTCGCGCCAAGCCCCCTGGCCTAAAATTAATGATACAACAAGAGTCCTGGGAAGGGAGTAACTCCCAACACAGTTAAATGGAAGATACACATGAGGAGGCTAAGAATGGTGCCTAAACACAGATACATACACAGCCACAAATTATGTTGCATAACTACTACACAGGGTCTGAGACCTGAGCCCAACACACACAAGTCAACAAGATTTGGGGAAAAACACATCAAAACAAGGATACTCATCCAAAATGGCCGTGTGAAAGAGGATGAAGTCCACTCAGTGTATATGAAAAGTCCTAAAAAAGATGAGAAAGGAAGTAGATTGAAGCAGATGCAGCAGTGTACCACGAACTTCGTTGCAAGACCAAATGGCTGGCAATTACAGAAGAGCGATGACGAGATACACACACACACAAAATTGCCAGATGCTAGACCATAGTCAATACTGTAAATGGCAATGCATAGGTTACATGATGTGAGGGAGCACACCCTGTGAATTTTTTGCTTTCTTTCTCTATTGTTGAGTGTATTGGTTTGAAAACCTTTGTTCACGTGCCTTCATAGCCACAAACCCCATCCCTATTGGGCTGATTATAACTGGGTCTGTATGAATTGATACCAATAATGCAGCAACAACAAAAAGAAACAACAACAACAAAGATACAGTTTTTTTTCTGCAGCTGCCCGTGTCTTATTCAAGGCATTCCTTATGAGCTTGAGATGGATTGTAACTATGAGTTGCTGTTGGTATACACACAATATTTATTATCGTATGTTAGCCTATAGATGCTCAAACATGCTACATAGGCCTTACTTTAGAGAAATCAGGTTGCTTGGAAACTAAACCAGAAAGTCAAATGACTTAGTGATTCCTTGCCGATATCTACTTTTTTCATACACACACAATCACTTACCAACAAAAGCAACTCAGTGGAGAAGGGAAGGGACCATGTCAAAATGAACTAGAAAGCCAAAAGGCTTAGTGATTCCTTGCCTCATGATATATTTTGTAACAAACATGAATCGCCCACATGACAAGCATGAGATCCCACACAGTTATCCTACTTGAGATACCATCTTAGTAAGGTCAAAACCTTTTGAAATCTCGTGACCCAAAATGACCTTTCACCTCCACTTAAAACAATAGGGATCACCTACCCTATATGGCCATCAACATGCTAAATATGAACAATTCACAATTTAAGTATAAGATCCCTCTTATTTATCACCCTTAAAATATCATGCATACAAGGTTTTGACCTTTTGTCACCCCAAATAACCTTTGACCTACACAAACATGAGAAAACTCCCAAACGGATATGATGCTGCAGGGGAACAAATTATATTTTGTCGTGTCTAATAACTTGATAAAAATTTAAGGTAAACATGTTTATTTAATCAAAATTATAGCACTTTATTTTGTCGAGTTACAGCTATTGGTGGCAGCTCTTTCATATTTGATTTTTTGGCATGATGCCCTTCCCAATGGCTATGAGGTCCTTGAAAATTAGCAAAAACTGATATTCCTATTAAACAAGAATCTAGCATGACTTGCAATTTTGCCTTTAGTCTACTTAAAGACACAACACACAGTACAAGTTTCCCTGGTTTGATACACAGTAGTCATTTGTTTAAAGCTTACCTGAACTACTGTAAAGTGAAATAGGGCGTTTAGAATACACCAACATGGCATACAAAGAAATTCGCCTTAACCATTGTTAAACCATTCAGTCTCATCAATAAATATCTGTCAAAGCTTCATCTCCTCAAAACATTATGCATGTGATGAGTAACGGGTGCATCATTTGAATTTTAAAAAGTTTGGGTGAACAAATTATTGTTGAGCAACAAATAGCTAAATTTCTGATCTGTGAGAATCTTATTCCTTGAAAATAAGGCTACTGTAATTCGTTATTTTGAATAATCTATCATTCCATGTCCACAGATAATGGTTTTAAAAATATGGTTGTTTTCTGTAAAACAAACGCCCTATTTCCCTTTAAGGGCTAAACAGAGACACTGTTTATACAGTAAATGGTTAAGTCCATTGAGCACCTGGCTCAACAGACTGTATGATTTATTCTGGACATTGTGGTTTCTACTGGCAGTCAACTGTGATAAATTATGTCAGATAACAGTGACCAATTTGAACAGAGGGGGGTCAGTTACAATTTGATTCATTCAATTAAGCAATCACAGTTCATGCACGCTCAAGGGTATTTGATCCAAATGATCAGTAATTTAGTTCTTTTTATAAAGCTAATAACCCGTGGTATATTTAATCAATTCCAATTTACAATTCATGCATGCTCACATGTCCTTATGAGGATATGGGCATAAGTTTTTCAAAATAATAATCTTTGATACCAAATTTAATGTTGTCTTCATCTTTTCTTTATGGTTATCGAAGAGACTATGTTGGTATGTCCTAAAAGAAGTTCTCAAATCAACAAGAGGATTCTACATTACAAGTATAAAATTCACTAGAAGGACCGTTCTTTAAATATTGTAGATTCAAGTTTTTCACATTCTGACCTCCCATGACCCCAAATGACCTTTCACCTCTGCCAAAAAAAATAAGGATCATCTACTTGATATGGGCAATCCACACGCTAACTATGAGATCTCTCACATTTACCGTTCTGGAGATATCGTGTTTACAAGCAATTTTCAAGTTATTTACCTTTTGACCTCTGGTGACCCTTGTACTCAATAAGATACACCTACCAACTTCATATGACATCTGCTCAAGCTTCTCTTCTTGAGATATTGTGTTTACATGGTTTTCACAATTTGACCCCTGTTGACCCCAAATGACCTTTGACCTCCACTGAAAACGATAGGGTTCCTTTACTCAACATGGTGCAACTACATACTAAACATGAGATTTCTAAAAGCTTCCTTTCTTGAGATATCGTGTTTACAAGGTTTTCACAATTTGACCCCTGTTGACCCCAAATGACCTTTGACCTCCACCAAAAACAATAGGGATCATCTACTCAATAAGGGCAACCTTCATGCCAAGTATGAGATCACTCACAGTTACTCTTCTGGAGATATCGTGTTTACAAGCAATTTTCAAGGTATTTACTTTTTGACCTCTAGTGACCCCAAATGACCTTTGACCTCCACCAAAAACAATAGGGATCATCTACTCAATATGGACAATCTACATGCCAAGTATGAGATCACTCAGAGTTACGCTTCTTGAGATATTGTGTTTACAAGCAGGCGTCACACACACACATACACACTTACACACACACACACACACATCACCATCGCATAGATTCCTCTGCCTTCGGCAAGGAATCAAAAACACCAGAAAGCCAAAAGGCTTTGTGAATCCTTGCAACATGGTTACATTACAACAAACATGAATTATCCACATGACAAGTTTGAGAGCAGTTTGACATCTCATGACCTCAAATGACCTTTGATCTCCACCCAAAAACAATAAGAATCATCTACTCAATATGACCAACCAACACACCACGTAAGACATCAGTCACAGTTACCCTTCTAGAGATAATGTGTTTACAAGGTTTTTACAGTTTGACCTTTGGTGACCTCAAATAACCTTTGACCTCCACCAAAAACAATAGGGATCATCTGCACAATATGACCAACCCACACATTAAGTGGAACATCAGTCACAGTTATGCTTCTGGAGATATTGTGTTTACAAGGTTTTCACAGTTTGATCTCTAGTGACCTCAAATGACCTTTGACTTCCACCACAAACAATAGGGATCATGTACTCAATATAACCAACCCACACATCAAGTATGACATCAGTCACAGTTACCCTTCTAGAGATACTGTATTTACAAGGTTTTTACAGTTTGACCTTTGGTGACCTCAAATGACCTTTGACCTCGACCAAAAACAATAGGGATCATCTACTTAGTATGACCAACCCACACACTAAGTATGACATCAGTCACAGTTACCCTTCTGAAGATATTGAGTTTACAAGGTTTTTACCATTTGACCTCTGGTGACCTCAAATGACCTTTGACCTCCACCACAAACAATAGGGATCATCTACTCAATATGACCAACCAACACACCAAGTATGACATCAGTCATAGTTACCATTCTTGAGATATTGTGTTTACAAGGTTTTCACATTTTGACCTCTGGTGACCTTGAATGACCTTTGACCTCCACCAAAAACAATAGGGATCACCTCTTCACTATGACCAACCCACACACCAAGTATGAGATCATTCATGGTTACCCTTCTTTAGATATCGTGTTTACAAGCAGCGTCACACACACATACACACACCCGCACACACGCATGCGCACCCTCACATACATACACACACACGACATCACCATCGCATAGATTCCTTCGGCCTTCGGCAAGGAATCACAAAGACCAGAAAGATAAGGCTTTGTGATTCCTTGCTACATGGTTATATTATGTCAAACATGAATTATCCACATGACAAGTACAAGATCAACTGCAGTTATTTTTCTTGATACACCACAAGCCTTTAACCCAAAATGACCTTTATTAGGATGACCTGATATGACCGTGACATTTGACGTCCACCAAAAGCAATAGTGATCACCTACCCAGTACGGCCAACCCCCACATCAAGTATGACATCAGTCAACATTACCCTTCTGGAGTTAATGTGTTAGCAAGGTTTGACCTCAGGTGACCTCAAACGACCTTTGACCTCCACCACAAACAAAAGAAGTCTTCTACTTAGTATATACAATCTACACATCAAGTAAGACATCAGTCAAGGTTAGACTCCTGGAGATATTATGTTTACACATTTTTACAGTTTGACCACTGGTGACCTCAAATGACCCTTGACCTCTATCAAAACAACAGAGATCTTCTGCTCATTATTACCAATCCACACACCAAGTATTACATCAGTCACAGTTACTCTTCTGGAAATATTGTGTTCACAAGGTTTTTACAGTTTGACCTCTGGTGACCTCAAATGACCTTTGATCTCCATTAAAAACAATATGGATCATCTACTCAACATGACCAACCCACACACCAAGTATAACATCAGTCACAGTTACTGTTCTGGAGATATTGTGTTTAAAATGTTTTTATTGATTGACCTCTGGTGACCTCAAATGACATTTGACCTCCACCAAAAATGATAGGTATCATCTGTTTAATATAAAACCATACACTAAATTTGACAGAAGTCACAGTTACCCTTCTGGGGAAATTGTGTTTACAAGATTTTCACAGTTTGATCTCTGGTGACCTCAAATGACCTTTGACCTCAACCAAAAAATAGAGATAATCTACTTACTATGAACAACCCACACACCAAGTATGACATCATTCACAGTTACCCTTCTGGAGATAATGTGTTCACAAGGTTTTCACATTTTGACCTCTGTCGACCTCAAATGACCTTTGACCTCAACCAAAAACAATAGGGATCATCTACTCAATATGACCAACCCACACACCAAGTATGACATCAGTCACAGTTACTGTTCTTGAGATATCATGTTTACAAGGTTTTTACATTTTGCCCTCAGGTGACCTCAAATGACATTTGACCTCCACCAAAACCAATAGGGATCTTCTACTTAGTATGAGCAACCCTCACAGCAAGTATGAGATCAGTCATGGTTATCCTTCTTGAGAAATAGTGTTTACAAGAAGCATCACACACACACACAAGATAGCAGGACTGCACAGATTCCTTTTGCCTGTGGCAAGGAAGCAAAAATGGAAAAAATGAAATCAAAATATTTGAAAATTGCCTTTTAGAGTATTTGAGCACAAAATCAATAACATATAGATAAACTTCTGCTGCTGATCAGTCCATATTAAAGGTGTTCATTTTCATAATACCCCCAATGAACCATTTAGGACAATCCCAGCCAAAAATTTTACATCACAAATGTTTTGTAAGAGAATTTCGTGGGAATGGTACACATCATCATAACTTT
This sequence comes from Stichopus chloronotus, assembly GCA_021234535.1. Taxonomy (NCBI): domain Eukaryota; kingdom Metazoa; phylum Echinodermata; class Holothuroidea; order Aspidochirotida; family Stichopodidae; genus Stichopus; species Stichopus chloronotus. The sequence goes on from CM037834.1 coordinate 16,360,400, forward strand.
GTCGGATAAACTACGATTAACACAGAAATTACACAGATGGAAAAATCATACTCAAATGAACCTTTTGAAATTCCCCCCCCCCCCCCCCCGGGAGGAAAAATTTGTATCTCCTTCCGTCTTCGAGTTACCAGCAATTTTGTGTTTTAAAATGTTAACTTTATCTGCCTCCTACATCTGTGACATAAGGCACCATGTCAAAACCTCGGCCCCCGCAGTGGCTGCAGCAAAGCCACGGGAGCCACAGCTATGCTGTGTTGTTAGGATTATACAGCCAACAATTGGGAGATTAAATCGTGCCCATATTCTGTTCAAGAGATAATGAGCACCCTACCTTCCACTGTGCATTATCTGTGGTCACTGAAGCATGAAATGTAGTCACCTGTAAAGTGTCTGAAATTGAACTCCATGTTACGTCCGCGGCGTCCGTGTTCTTTCCTTTACAACCAATAGCATGTTAATAATGCCTACGCCTATGCAAATTTTTCATCACTCTTGAGTTTCAAAAGTTAAACAAAATAACTTAATTTTGAAATGTGGCTGTGATCAGTTTTTTTTTTCTACCACCAAACCGCAGACAAGCTCTCAGGCTACTTATGGACAGTTGAAATCTTGAAATTCACGAAAGCGAATATTTACACCAGCAGGGTTCGAAGTAAGCAGTCTTCCGCTCGCCGAATATGCGAGTGAAAGCATCTGTGCAAGACTAGACTGCTGTATTTACCCTTCACGTTGTAGTCCGATGGCAGGGATCTGCCTAAATTTACACGCTCACTGAGAATTTATGTCATTTGTTACAACGATGAAGCAATCTCATTGGTTCACTACCGTAATGTCATACACGAAAAACTTAGATCAGTACCTATATGGTTCTAGAGTTGCATACAGCTCTGTAAATTTTTCATGAAATATGAATTTCGTTTTCACCATGACTCTGTTTGCTATAGTAACTCATACGCCATTTGTAAATGCCCCAGACCGAGCTAGGACTTTCTAATCTGTTTTATGTAACTAGTACTTATTTGGACTGTAAAGCTTGCTCCGAAATCTGTGAAATGGAGCTCAAAATTGGTCTTTTGCTCTCATCTATGTCATATCTTTCTCAGGAAAGGGTAGCACCGCAATAAGAGTCTGTGAATTCTTCACTGTAATTACATGGTTCAGGGCTGGCCTATCCTAACACTAACGTAATAGGCTACGTAGGGTATGCCTAAAGGTAAACACAAATAAAGGCGTGCATTTTCGGAATAAAATACCCCATTCACCCCGATAGGACTAAAATTGTAAAACATACTTAGAATTCTGCTACCTGTAGTGATAACAACTAACGTTTTTAAAGATAGGATTCGTATCTGGTGACTTGGTTATAAGGTTAGGCTTTACACTATGTAACGTTAACACAACGTAAACATACTAGGCTATATCGCTCAGAATAAAAAAAAAGTAGCGTGAAGCGTTTGGCTGTAAAATGTGCATTTTTATCCCAGGAGGGCTAGGATTGCAGAGGCAATGAATAAAACTACTACCAGTAGTTACGGAAACCACGAATATGAAAGGCAGAAATAGTATCGCATAATTTTGTTTGAAGGCTAGGCCTACTGACATATGGAAGCGGGGTGGTTTCAGCTTCAAACCGGCCTCACGGTATCACTTTGACATGCCTCCAAATAATCTGAGTGTTTCTTCTAGTACTTTCTGCCTTCTTTAAAGACAATAAAGTAGGGCTTGATTCATAAATAGCGTAGCTATTGTTTTTCAAAGGTAAACCTTAAATGGAAGATTTCATTTTTTTACAAGCAGTTTGGTTCTGGAATATAGTCAAGCCTTTATTCAAAAGGCATGCATTTGTTTTGTATCACCAATCATTTAACTAATCAATTTGTTAAATTACGCTGGATTATTTTAGAGTAGGAGGTACACTATTTGACGATCCATATAAGGTGGTAAACCTTTGCATAATTTTGGCCCACAATCATCGTGCATAATTTCATGGAAAAGGAAAAATTGCTTTCTTATGGAGGCAGGGTGGTAAAATTGTTTTTTCTTTAGACCAAGCTAAATGAATGGAACAGTTTCCTAATGGTAGTAATGGTCACTTGTGCTGCTTCGATATTCAGCTGGATTTTGATTTGCACTACCCAGTTGACCCTAAGTGATCTGGATTATTATAGTTTTGTCTGTTGTTTTTCTTCGTGTTTGCCTTTATCATCAAGATTTTCGTTTCACACACGTTCAAGATATACATCATTGCAATTCATTGAAATGCTGTTTCAGTCAGATTGTTATTTTTCAAAAACCATGCTTCTTTACTAACACATCGAGAGAGCAAAATGCTCTTGGCCCAATTTTACGTTCTTCACACATCAGACCTGGTATGGTGGGGGGCGGCAAAATTCCTTCAGGAATCAGAATGCATTTAAAACAGTGGTACTCCAATAGGCTCCGACCTCTTGACTACGGGTTTTCTAGTTGTTCATTCATTTGCATCAATTACGTTACTGCATATATGATCTTGATACGTAGGTTTATTTTTCAGGTGGGTACACACAGGGTGAAAGTGTATATTCAACCATGGAGCTTTCACACAGAAGAAGGTTATGCCACACTTTTTAACTTCATGCTGAGTATCTCTGAGAGCAAAATGTCTAGTAGAGGAAAATTGCACTGGGTTTTAAAAAGGATAAAAGTTTATGTCAACACTAGAATGACCTTGGAAGAAAAGAACTTCTCACGTCAATTATAGACCCAAAGAGATGAAAATTTGTTTCACAAATGCAAGATTTACCAAAAAAAGGCCTGCTAGTTTGGAATGGACTTTTAAATATTTCAGTAAACACCATTTCTCTGTGATAATCCTTGCCCGTAACAGGGCCAAAGTCTATGAAGTAAAGACTTTACCTGTGAAATAAGGTTTCTTGAATTTATATCATTCAGAAACTCATGAATTCACTATAAGACTGACCCTGTAGACAATAACATGGCAAAGATCAGCAATGAATGCACCTCGGCCCTACTCTTTTAATGGTGTGCAATAGATGTCAGAAATTACCAAGGGTATATGTAGGGGTTAATTCTCAGACATCTGACCACCTCCATCAGACCCTTTCCTATTTTCAGGGGGGTGGCAAATTTTCAGGGGGCCAAATGTGCAAAAATGTATAAAATCAAGGGAAAACTTTAAACTACATGGGACATTTTTTTTTCAGGGGATTCCCTCCACCACCTCCCTCCCTCCACCACCTCCCTCCCCCTCTTTCCCACATATCCGTTGCCTACAGGCCTACCCTTTGGGGGAGAATTGTCAATATTGTCGTTGTTTCATGGGTGCTGATCCACCAAGTTTCGGAAATGGTTAGTGGTTATGGTGCAGCAGCTCATGTCCTTGCCTGCTATGTGGAAATGAACATAGCAGCCCTTAATGACTCATCAGGATGGGTTTCGGCAAGACCCTTTGCACAAACTTTTGAACAAAAAAAAAATGGGTTAAGAATGAGAGTTGTTAGATAACATTGATTTGAATTAAAGGTTGTACGTAAAGTTTCAAATTAAAAAAGGCATCTGATTTAGCTACCTATGCTACTGCTGTAACCCTTCCCTACTGATGCACTTGCATTCTTCAATTCTACAAATGCACTATATTCCTTATCTGCAAGTTACTATTGTTGGGTGCTCTTGTTTAATAAACTTACCCAATGAATTACTAAAGTGTAAAATTCCTTTGCAACTTACATCCACTTTTATTCATTACATGTAAATATGGCTGATTAAAAAAAAAATCTGGCTAAAGAATTTTATTGAAAGGACGACTAAACACACGGGCTATTAACTGAAACTTTATAAAACAAATCGGTAGTATAAAATATTTGCATCCAGCAAAGCAACGTTCAACGAAACTTGCATGATCATAACACAAACTCAATGGGGCAAGTCCATTGACTTAAGCGTGTGTGAGGATTCCTACACACACAAATGTTGCATTGAGCGTGTCACGAGTTCTGATTGGCTGGTTAACGTCGATCCAATCACAAAGGTTTTTACATCAATTTCTGTTAAATTAGCGCATCCCTAGTATGCAGAATTACACATGCAGGATCTGGACAGTACCTACGTGATAGTACTAACGTACGTAGTACATTACTTCTACTATTACTGCTGCCAGTTTAGTGTCGGTGAGAAAAGTTGGGAGACGAGACGGATTAGTTCACTTCACACGATTTTATAAGGAGTGAAGGCTGCCGAGGTTTTTGTCCGGGTGCTGACGCATGCTGTTCAGATTTTGTCTGCACGGCGCACCCTGACAAAACGGCTAGTGGAGATCACTGGTTGCACATTACGAAAAAAAGAAAACTGGTTGCAAAGGCCTATTACGACAAAAAAAAATTGGTTTGGCAAATTCGACTGGCCGAAATAAACTGTTTTCTCTAAATTGTTGCTCAAGAATATGTTTTAATAGGCCCATATCAAAAGCTTACATCACGCTGCTGCTGTGGGTACATCTGCAATCCCACGGCACCCGATAATTATAATCCTTCAAGCCTCACAGGGCAGGCTTTTGTTCAAGTAGGAATATAACGGTCCACAGCGCTCGGGACCTTATCGTAAGCCCGTTGCTTAGTAAGTCTTTTGTGTATAATCACATCGGCATTGCCAAGGCATTCCCGGGGAAGCAGCGGGATTGCCGCGGCCAAAATGCGGCCGCCGATGCTGAGACTTTTGACATGACGCCTAAATTTTTTAGGCTATCTTGCTGCTAGAGCTATCCAATGTAATCCAGTTTCATTTATCACTCAATTGATGGGCTTATAATGACTTAAATCAGTTGCCAGTTTGTAGGGTGACCAGCCAAATTGCAAGCAAAAGCAATTGAAAAAACGCCAAGCAAAACCAGCTCCTACTTCAGGGAAACTTGACCCAGTACAGTGTAAGACTTGCTGTCATTTTCAACACATGGTAATACAATATACATAATTACATACTCAATCTATGATGCCACAAGTGGAGAGTAAATTTTAACATCCCACTCAGGGGACTCAGGGGTCAAAATTTAATTTAAATTAGGAAGAACAAAATTCTTAAAATTTTGTGATACCGCAGGTGTTTTACAGTTATTTCAATTAGACCCCAAAAACGTCACATGTCATTTGGCGTTCACTTTCAACTTTTACCAGCAGACGAAGGTTGAAAAAAACAAACCAAATTTGCCTATTTTGGCATTTAAATCGCCAAACTGGCAACAATAGTACAACAATAGGCAGGAACACTTGGTGAAAGAGAAGATTTCCGGCGCTAATTCTGGTACCAAACAATCAACAAACAATCACTGAATTAACACCACTAAAAACGACAATTTCCTTCACATCAGTGCATAAGTTGGATTGGGTACTCCGTCATTCATAAGCAACGTTTCTAACCCTCATCTATTTATGAACGCAAGTCCTGCCTGTCACTGGCATTTAAACTTATGATTGGCTGTCAAAAATTGTGGGAAATAAAGTCAACCGATCGATCTACGAACTTGTGCACTATATCATTCACTTCACTTGCGGTCTTTAGGGCAGGGCATAAACAGCTTGCTCGCTGCACAAATGAAACTTTTTACCTCGCCGTTTCATGGTTTTTTGTTAATGAATTTACGCGAAGACATGAATACAAGTTACTAAATTGCTACCACAGTATAGGGCACAGAACCTCTCAGGTAGAAAGCATGGTCAGTACCAGACTTTGAGTGATACCGGTACTGATTTGCTGCAAATACTGGTACTGATTTTCCTTGTACCATTCAACCCTACTTCAGATGCTTTCTGTCTTAAGATTCTACATATGTTTCAACAAATTATAAACCCACATGGCCTCCACCAAACATAAAAGGTTTTCCTACTCAAAATGGTACAGTACTGCACCATTGTAACTAATACAAGATCAGAGCAGGCTTCTCTTCGTGCAGCATTGTGTTTATAAAGTTATACCACAATTGACCTTTGACCACCGCCAAAAACAAGAGCGCTACTTTACTCACTGAGGCACATCTACATGCAAGCTATCAGATCTGTAAAGATTCCCTCTTTGAGATATTGTGCTTACAAGCTTTTTACTATTTGAACACCAATGACTCCAAATGACCTTTGATCCACACCAGAAAATATAGGGTTCCTTATCTAAATGGGGTAGATCAACACACTTAATAATCAATTTACCATTTTTTTTTTCCTTCTTGAGATACAGTGTTTAAAGTTTCACACTGTTTGATCCCTGTTGACCCCAAATGATCTTTGACTGCTACCACAAAGTTCTTTTAGTTAATATAGTACACCTACATATCAAATATCACATCTGGTCAAGCGTCCCTTCTTGAGATATCACATTTACAAAGTTTTTACTATTTGACTCTGCATGCCAAACCTCAATTGATGCTTGACCTCTACAAACAGCTATAAGGCTTTGGAACTCAATATGGTAGACCTACAAATTAAACATCAGATTTGTCCAGGCTCCCTTTTTCAAGGTGGAGTGTTTACAAGGTTTCCACTATTTGACCACTGCTGACCTTAAATGTCATTTGACCTCTACCAAAAGCAACAGACTCCTTTACCTTAAAAGGGTTCACTGACACGATGAATATGACATTTGTCAATTCTTCCCTTCTGGAGATATCGTACTCACAAGGTTTTCACTATGTGATGAATGCTGACATCAAAAGAACTTTGACTTCATCCAGAGCTGATTGGGCAATTTTTCTCAATGTGGTACACCTACTGTTTAATATGAGATGTCACAGCTTCCCTGTTTAAGATATCATGCTTACAAGGTTTCTACTATTTGACCCCATTGACTCTAAATGACCTTTGACCTCATGAAAAACAAAAGGGTTCTTGCACTCAATGTAGCACACCCACATTTTAAATATGAGACCTCTTCAAGACTCTCATTTGAGATATCACATTAACAAGTTTAGCATCACAAAACATACATTCATGCACTCACCCTTACACATATAGACACCCACACATGCACACCCATTCCTGCATGAATGCAAAGGGTACAATTATCACTACAACTAAACAGTTGAGCAAACAGTTATTGTTCTGTTACCACAGTAACACACTCACATCTCCACTTCATCAGCAGCGAATCTATATCCATCAACAAATTTAGGAATTGGAAAGGCTGGCTGAATCGTAATTGTTCTCGGTAGAATGAAATCAAAAGAGTGCCCTGCCATGCTTTGTGAGAAAGTCTTCTTTCACCTGGTAAAAGAAACAGAATCAATGATATAAATATTCTATTGTAGTTTCTTGTCTCAGAGCAAATAGGGGACATAAAGAGAGTTCCTTTTATCAAGTTACTATTGTTTTGGATCTAATGTTAGTTCAGATGACAAACAGAGTGGACAGCAGAGTAAATACACTAGTTATTGCATTTTCTCCCTACCTTCCTCCTTACACCTGAATCTCATCTTCAAGTCTGGTGAACTTAGCAGACTTGCTTAACATTACTAAGTGAGGAATGAAAGATGAAAAACCTATAAGCAGTTAAATTATACTGTGAAACATTTATTGTTAACACAATACCTCAAGAACAAAACTTGGACTGATTGCATATTTAGTATACATTAATCTTATAAAGTGTAACATCCCTCTTGTGTTTTATCAGCTGAGGTCATCAGGTGAAAACATTGTGAACATAATATCTCAAAAAAATAACCTTGGACTGATCTCATATGCAGTATGTTAGCCAACAAAAATCAGTACAAGAACCCTACAATTTTTGTGGAGATTGAGGGTCAGCAGAAGTCAAACTGTAAAGACCCTGTAAACAATATAACTCAAGAATGCAAGCTTAGTCTGATTCATATGTGGTTTTTTGGATGAACCACATTGTTTACAAGGACACTTTTGATTTTGGTTTGGGTCAAGTGTCATTTGGGGTCAGCACAAGTCAGACTGTGAAAACTTTGTAAACACCATTCGTCCAAGAATACATTCTGAAGTGATCTCATTCATAGTAAATTATGTTAAATGTTATGTGACATGCATCTAAGAAGAGGCTACAATCTTGGACAAAAAACCTTGGGACACCCCATGCCCCCGTTCAATGTTGGCTATAGGATTGCTGTTCAAAGGGTACATTCACTTTTATAGCGCTACAGTGGAAAGGGGCACAGGGTTTCATGTTATCCTCTCACCTAAAATTCAGTACTATATTTGCAACATACGACAAAGTGTCCCAACAATTTTGTCCAAGATTGTCTGAGAATTTCGAGGGGTTAGAAGCATGCGCGGGGCACAGGAAAAATCGTCAATTTGAAACAAGTTAAATGGCAAAATAGGGGGTGATACTCCTTGCAACAAGAAACATCAGCAGTGCATGTTCAGCATGTTTGGGGCCTATATTGAAGTTGTTTTACTGTAATGATATTGTTGTGTGAATGTTGTCAATGTTATTATGGAGTAAAGGGAGGAATAAGTCATGCAGTCAAATCCATGTATTTGCACTAAATGTGCTAAATAAAATGCAGTCATTAGGGAGGTAACATCTTAACTCCAATGCATCTTGTCAACCAGGAAACTATTTTGAAACATTTTGTATGATAAAAATGACGTACTTTCGGCTCAAACTCTGATAATGAGACAGGTACTAAAGAAAACAAAAAACAAAAACACCCCCCCCAAAAAAAAACTAACATGTTAGTGGTCCGTTGAAGAAGATCGATGTATATGTGTTATTTATTCAAATTGTTCACAGTGATGACGTGGTGTGTGGTATTAAAGTAACTACGCTTACTATTAGGACTGACTTGCAGGTTAATCTGGGTAAAAAAGTGTACTATCATTACGCAAAATAAACCCCTAAAATGCAAATTCAATAAATGTGACGTTTGCTCATATTCACATAACAGTGACACTGTGGCACCCATTCTATTGCACCGTACATGGTGCACTATAATATGTAACTCATTTAAGAAGTCTCAACTTACTTTAAAGTACATATTTGTTGTTAGAGCTTTATCATTATATTCATGGTCATATATATATTACCTTATGTTATATAGGAATGAATGAAAAATGAGAAGTTGACAGACATTTGAGTTTATAATTGGATAATTGAGCAGTGAAAAACACTATGGTCATGCCATGAATCGAACCCAGGCGTCTCCATCCAAGCTGACTTAGACCTAACAACAGTGTCCGACAGTATAGGTTAATAAAGCCCACGTTCTACCAAATGTTTTGACAGGAAAATTTAAGCAACCCGTGGAAAAATTGCTTAGATTACAAGACTGGAGATTACTTACGTTACCAGCTTCATGCAATGTAAAAATTGCAGTCACAAATCTTGATTTAGCGGCCAAAAATGTAAAAAACCATGTTTACTAACGTTCTACCATCATTTAATATTAAGCTGAATCTACAGTTCTGACTTAAACGCATTTTGGTAGAACTTGGAGCTACTTCAGAATACATTATAGCTGGGATTCCCACCAGTATTCTACAATTGCAGTTACAATCCTGATGCAACGCAATGCAACAGCTGCCCATCAATGTTATTTCTAAACGCAACTATTTCTGTCCGCATGCAATACCATGAAACAATCTTTTCATTCATGATCACTCCTTTTCAACAAAAAATATACAAATAAACCCCCAAATTAAAATTAAACTTGTTATGTTCATAGTCAAAATTCAGAATACTTTCATGTGAAAATCCCTTGACCCATAGGCCCCGATAACTATTTTTTATGATGCACCTTGTCCAAAAATGTTCAATTTTCTTTCGAAATTTCGCTCCAAAATTGCTCCCAAAAAACTCAGACAATCTTGGACAAAAAACCTTGGGACACCCCGCGCCTCCATTCAATGTTGGCTATAGGATTGCTGTTCAAAGGGTACATTCACTTTTATAGCGCAACATTGGAAAGAAGTGCGGGGTTTCACGTTATCCTCTCACCTAAAATTCAGTATTATATTTGCAACATACGACGAAGTGTCCCAACAATTTTGTCCAAGATTGTAGCTTCATTCAAAAGTTGCAGAATGAAACCCTGAATGACAATCCCCTGCAGTTTCTTTCATATCTATTACCGTTTTAGGGATATGACTTTTCACAGTTTGATGAAAATGCAAAGCAGATGACGAAGAGTGTTGTGCAGTGCTAGTATTTCTTTTGTTAACTCTTTATACATTGTCTCCTATAAACTTAAAGGAATTCTCCACCATCACTTCTCATGTCTCTTAAAAAGATGCAAACATTATTGTGGGGAAGTCATTGTTCATATTGTTAGGAAACATCTCAAAGAATTCTAAAAATGAATTATTTTAGTGAATATTCAAGGTACGAGCCTGGTGCTAGAAACGAATCGGTTATGACGCAGTACCGACAAATGTAGATTGAACATTGCCCTTGATTTTTATCTCAAGTTGTGGGTTGTAGCACTGTTCTGATCTCTTATTTGGTGATACAATTCACTAGGGAGTGGCATACACATAAAGCTTGCTCAAAGCTATCTAGTTGTTTAAGGATTAGTTGACTTAAATAACGTTGCTCTGCAAATGATATTGGACTGGTACCGACGAATAAAGGATAGGAATACCTTTGAGCTAATTACACAGCTTAACTTCCCTCGCTTTGGGGGGTTTTAAAGTATTAGCAGTAATTAAGTTTTATGTCCATCACAAAAACATCTCCACAGGCTTCATGTGGGAAAAGTATCTTACTAAATGTGGACATTCATGGGGTTTTCATAATCTCTGAACAAAAGAGTTTTTGCATAGCAAGACCTTGCCAGAAACATGAAGATTGCAAAATACGGAAAACAGTATTTGTCAGATCTGCGTCACACATTTTCAGGCTCATGCTGAAGCAAAATTTTCAAAGCATCATTTCACACCTAATGAAGCTTCCTCTGGTAAAATCCTTATGTTTAACTGATAGAACATTAAAGAATCTTATATATTGTGCTAAGTTGTCTTGCTGGTGGAAAATTCCTTTATTTACTGGGTTTCACAATGGGAAGTGATACCAATACGTTTAAGAAGACCAGAAAGCCAAAAAGGCTTTGTGATTCCTTGCGACATGTTTATATTATAACAAACATGAATTATCCACAGGACAAGGATGAGAGTTACTGCAGTTACTGTTCTTGAAACAACACATTTGCCTTTAACCCAAAATAACCTTTATTTTGGTGACCTCAAATGACATTTGACGTCCACTAAAAACAACAGGGATCACCTACTCAGTATGGGGAACCCACACATCAAGTATGACATCAGTCAACATTACCCTTCTAGAGATAATGAGTTAGCTAGGTTTGACCTTGGGTGACCTCAAACGACCTTTGAACTCCACCAAAAACGACAGCAGTCTTCTACTTAGTATTTACAATCCATACATCAAGTATGACATCAGTCACAGTTATCCTTTTGTAGATATTGTGTTTACAAGGGTTTCACAGTTTGACCTCTGATGACCTCAAATGACCTTTGACCGCCACCAACAATAGGGATCATCTACTCAATATAACCAACCAACACATAAAGTATGACATCAGTCACAGTTAACCTTCTGGAGATATGATATTGTGTTTACAAGATTTTTACAGTTTGACCTCTGGTGACCTCAAATGACCTTTGACCTCCACCACAAACAAAAGGGATCATCTACTTAACATGACCAACCCACACACCAGTATGACATCAGTTACAGTTACCGTTCTTGAGATATTGTGTTTTTAAGGTTTTCACATTTTAACCTCTGGTGACAACAAATGACCTTTGACCTCCACCAAAAACAATAGGGATCATCTACTCAATAAGACCAACCCACACACTAGGTATGACATCAGTCACAGTTACTGTTCTTGAGATATTGTGTCTACAAGGTTTTCACATTTTGACCTCTGGTGACGTCGAATCACCTTTGACCTCCACCAAAAACGATAGAGATCATCTGCTCACTATGACCAACCCACACACCACGTATGACATCAGTCACAGTAACCGTTCTTGAGATATCGTGTTTACAAGCAGGGCATCACACATACACCCACACACACACGACATCACCATCGCATAGATTCCTTCTGCAAGGAATCAAAAATGTATGCTTCCAAAACAAAACCCCCTGGAAATATAAAATTCTCCATTGTTCTAATAACAAAGGTTATGTAAACAAAGGATTAACCTAAATTATATTATAGGAGTCCATCTCTTGACATCACACATTTGCATACCTAGCTAATGTTTATCCATTATCCAGGTGTTAGACAGCACCTAGTCCTCACAAAATTTCCATAATGTGCTGAAATCCCCAAAACTCCTTGGTTTGGGAATTCACTAGCAACGTACTCACCTCATAAGGCTGGCATTTACGGAAGGGCAAAGACCAGATACACACACACACTGGCCAGATGCTAGACAATAGCCGATACGATAACGCATATGTGATATGAGGTGAGGGATAAGTGCTGTGAATTCATGTCTTAAAACATCCTTTTCTGCATGATAGAACATGAGGTGATATCAAGAGATCCCATCATGGTAAGGGTTTGTTCCTTCGATGAAACCTTATCACGTATGATATCATGTGAGGATTGACTGGAGATGGGAATTTGCCTGTAAAATTGCCAATATTTGATGGAATTTGTTGGAATTTGTGGCTATTTTCAACCTTTTCAATGATAAATACACCCACTTGTCCAAAATGTCATTTTCATGTCACACAACCCTAAACAAACCATGATGAGTGCAAGAACCCTAATGTTTTTGGTATGAGTCATTTAATGTGTAAGTCAGTCCAGATGAAACTCTGGCAACCTTGTAAACACAGTAAGTCAAGAATGGAAGATTAGACATATGCTATATTTAGTGTATGCTAGAAGACTATCATAACATTTTGTTGGAAATCCTTTATCTGTCATACACTGGCTTATTATGTAATGTGTTGTGATGAGGTACTTTGCTGAGAAAAACAAACTAAAGTTTGTGCTTTAATTGAACATAACTTTGCAAAGGGAGTGCATAGACAGACCTTGTGTTTGATATGTGTAATATCAACTTACAACTTTCATAAGCCAATTCCTATTGCTCATGTGTTACTTTTAAGCAAGGCTACTATAGGTTATATCATAAAAACATCAAAGGGATATTTGAGTTCTGTAGTGATAAAAATTAGATCATTGCAGTAGTTAATAGAATGGTGATGACTACACACATAATTAATACTCTCAAAGTACTATTCGGAGGGTTTATGGCAATGGTTGCACTACCAATATTATTAATATCAAGGTTATTGTTGCATAATTCATGGCTATTGACACAGAAACATGTTCCTAATCGCTCTTTTACCTTTGGCAACTTTAGTGTTGTGAATATTCACATCAAGGATGGTGCTGTACCTTTCCTGAGTATCCTTGTATTCCCTTTCGAATGCAGTCCTTTCCTTCTGTGTTTCCGATTCCTAGAAAGAAAAAGGATGTCAAAGGACTTAATGATTCCTTGATAATATTAATGAGGAACACAGTGCAACATGTACTTACCAATTTAGAAATTCAAACACCTTAATGTTCCAGAAAAAGCATGCCTAAAACAAGCTCTTTTGTACTAAGAAGTTTCATACGTTTTCACAATTTGACCTCTGGCAACCTCAAATGAAAATTTACCTCCACGACAATCAATAAGAATCATCTACTCACTATGACCAACCCACACACTAAGTATGAAATTAGTAAAGATTACGCTTCCCAAGATACCGTGTTTTCAAGTTCTTCAGTTTGACCTCTGATGACCTCAATATGACCTTTGACCTTCACCAAAAACAACTGAGATCCTCAACTCACTGTAACCAACCCACATACAAAGTACCACACAAGTGACCGCTATACTTCTTGAGAGATATATAGTGTTTCTATAATATCTACAAAGGTTTCACAATTTAATCTCTGGTAACTTCAACTGACCTTTGACCTCCACCAAAAACAAAAGGGATCATCTACTCAATATGACCAATCCGAACACTTAGCATGAGTTCAGTCAAGGTTACCCACATCATGTTCACATACAAGGTGTCCCACACACATACATGCACCCACACGCGACATCAGAATCGCATTGATTCCTTTTGTCTTTGGCAAGGAATCAAAAACCACAAAACCACATATTGCAGATGATTGCAATTATATGTATTACATGTGAACTGCATAAGCACATATGAGGGGGCGACACAACAAACACATGGCAACACTGCATCCTACAAAATTAGAACTAGAATTCAAGAATACCATGTGGTTTTGATGATGCAATCCAGTCTTGCTACTCACAATTATTAATACATGTAAGTAAAGGGAACTGGGCTACGATAATTAGCACATGACATGACAAATACAATATATTTTGATCAACATGGTCCATTGTCTTACTATATCAATCAGAGCTTAAAGGCCAAGTGACATGAATCTAGAAAAGAGCTTCATTCAGAAGTCAGCAGAGTGAAACCCTGAGTGATAATCCATTGGAATCGTGTCTCTATCTATTACCATTTTTGAGATGGCTTCTCAAACTTTGATGAAAATGCAAAACAGATGAAATACGGTGTTGCACAGTCTCAGTATTTCTTTTGTTAGGCCTTTGCATTTTATTCCTAAATTACTTAATTACAGGGGTTCACATTGGTAAGTAATATCAGTATTTCCAAAGAAGACAATTCCTGTTTCCCAAATAAAAACCTTATGGCATGTAAAAGTCAAAATTGCTATAGAAATATAAATTACGTGAAAAATTTAAAAAAAAATAGATTAAGTGAAGAAGGGATAACATAAGGCATATCAGGTTAGACCTTTCCTAGACATCACAAATTTGCATATTTGGCTTATGTTCATTCACGATGCCATTTGTAAAAGAAAAATTTGCTTGTAAAATGGTCAAAGTTTGGATTTTCACAACCACAATACCAAAATGCATTGTGGTTTCTATGGTTCTGAATAATGAAACGTTATCTCATTTCTTTGTGCACAGGTAAATCTGAACATATTGGCAAAATATAGTTTTGTGTTGATCATGGAAATCATTGCACATCTACTTTATATCAGGTATAACATTCAAACCAAGGTTCCTGTCTCAAAATATTATGTTAACAAGGTATTTGAGTTTCATTTCTGCTTTATTTATCTAAAGACATCATGTTTATGAGGTTTGAGGTTTTGACTCTAGTTTCTCAGATGACCTTGACCCCCACTGAAAACAGTAAGAATGCCTCCTGTGATGAAAATACATCTACATTTGAAGTATGACACTTAGCAAAGTTTCTTACTTGAAGATATTGTGTTAATGTCGTTTTCGGCGTTCAACCACAGTTGGTGACCCTTATAAAACAATTTCGTTCTTCCTTTGATCATAATAAATCCATCTGCAAAGTATGATATTCATCATTGGCACAATCTAATCTGTGACACCCTCCAGGCTGTGGTATGGTTAGGACATCTTTAACACTTTTACTTTGTCAGGCCAAACGTAAGTATTAACATTAATCGTTAGTGTTGTACTATCGATAACTTCGACAAATTCTTTAAGGCAATATTTTGGTAACTTTGCCTGATTTCCTTCTGGTTGTTTCCACAAATTAACTAAATAGATACATTTCAACCACGCATCTCTTTAGAATTGGTCTACTGTAATATCACCAGGAATGTATGGGCAAAACACTTCATCTTCCTCCAGGAGCTCTGCTTTTTATGTTGACAAACCAATGTTTACATCCTGTATTACAGAATGCGCTCTGTGAATGGTTAAAAAAAGAGCAACCCACTGAAACGCTACCTACGAGAATCTGATTGGTTAAAATACTCAACTTTTTCAGTGAACAAGAAAGTCAAGAGGCTTAGTGATTCCTTGCCACTAATACATGCAGTATACTGCAGTAACCACAGGCTACCAGATGAAGCCATTAATACTGTACATCATTTTCCAATACCTACTGTACGCATGTATTAAGATAACACTGGAGGCCAAGAATTCTCTAACCTGCACAGTGGTACCCTAGGTGCAGTACGAATTTTCCAGGAACAAGAGATATACTCATATGACAGTTGAAATGATTGCTAATGATATAAACTACATAAATTCCTCCATTTACCGCATTACATGACCAAATAATGACTTATTTATCTCTATTGTACAATAAGACTTTTCCCTAAAAGAAATCTTTGATGTAAAACTCTCCTGTAAAACTCCACTTCAGAAAACAAATCTATTCCACATTGTTTGATGACAGAAGGAGAGCTGTATTTCAGATACTGATTCCTCTGGCAAAGATATGCAGGTCAACCATATCTTCCCATTTTCCACAGAGGTCATTGGTCACTCACCATCTTCAGACAAAAAAAAAATGTCTCAGATGGAATTAAAAGCCAATTATGGCTTTGGAAACTAAGTGAGCACTCTTTTAACTGTCAAAACAAGAGCAATAAATAAAAGAAGCATGATACCACATACTGCACTGCTGATTCATGGACTAAATACTGTAGAAATTTAAATGTGTATAGTACCTGCTGAACTTAATCAACTAAATCGGGCTTTCAGATACTTTACAGATGCTTTCAGACATATTTTATCAGAAACCAGCATAATACTAGCTGAAGATGCATAGATGAAGTTTTATCATTATAAGTCAAAGACTTTTAAAATTAGTGCAGCAACTACACTTTATAACCTGACTGACAGGTAAAAGTTTTCGAATTGGAACTTCCTAAATGTGCAAGCATTGCCAGCCTTTGCTTGGAAGGGAGCTCAAATACCTTCTATCCATAGGAAAAGACAGAAAAGTGAAACTACAAGAGCAAAGGTCTTAACATTTTGTACTCAAGGACCTCAGATTACCTTTGGTCCACATCAAAACCAATTATAACATATATATATACTCCATCTAACAAGAGGGCTCTTTCCCTCAATATGGCACATCTATGTACCAAGTTTGAGAACTGTCAGTTTCCCTTCTTGAGATAGCATGATAACAAGATTTTCAGTTTTGACTTCTGGTGACCTCAGATGACCTTTGACCTCCATAAAAAACAAAAGCAATCTTCCTCTCAATATGGTGCATCTATGTACCAAGTTTGAGAACTGTCAGACTTTCTTTTCTTGAAATATTATGATAACAAGATTTTCAGTGTTTGACCTCTGGTGACCTCAGATGACCTTTGACCTCCATCAAAAACAATAGTGATCTTCCTCTCAATATGGGGCATCTATGTACCAAGTTTGAGAACTGTCACAGTTTCCCATCTTGAGATATTGTGATAACAAGATTTTCAGTGTTTGACCTCTGGTGACCTCAGATGACTTTTGACCTCCATCAAAAACAATAGGGTTCTTCCTCTCACTATAACCTATCTACATACTATGTATGAAGTTCATTCAACTCCCCTAACTTGAGATACTGTGTTAACAAGGTTTTCAGTGTCTGACCCCTGGTGACCCCAGCTGACCTTTGAACCCCACCAAAAACAATGTGGTTCTTCCTCTTCATATGGGGCATCTGTGTACCAAGTTTGAGAAACGTCAGACTTTCCCTTCTGGAGATATCGTGTTAATGAGAAGTGTCACAAACACACATACATACACCCTTACACGAGCACACACGCACACACCCTCACACACACATACATACACACGCCATCATGAATGCATAGGTTTCTCTTATCATCGAAACCAAAAATTGTGATTATTTTCAGCATTTTTCATATCGAATATGGTCAATACTTCAAAATGTGTTTTTCATGTCACATGTACTTTAACTTCTTGAGATACTATGTTATGAGGATTTCAAAGTTTGACCTATGTTGACTTTCACCTGGGGCAAAAACAAATCTTGAAATCACTATTATTGATCCTCATGCTAAATGTAAGATTAATCCAAGCTGGCATTATTAAGACTTTACCTTTGCAAGGTTTTCACATTTTGACTTCTGCTGACCATCAGAGGTTCAACTTGTTCCACCTTATTATCTTATCTCTTTCATGACTTAGCCTGAGCACACAAACATACAGTACACAAACACGCCAACGTGTCTGCATAAGTTACGATCATCACAATTTAACCAAAAGATATATTAAATTCACTGTAAGCCTCACAGTAGTGATGCTGACTCTCAAAGTCGTACTGATATAAATTAATATTTAAACTGATCACACTGTCTCACAAGGAAAATTCACACAACATATATACATAGATTCAGAATGACATATGTATTGATTGCCATGCAGATTATCAAACTTATTTTCACTAAGAATCACACTGATGTTGAGAGTACTCATGACTTATATTGAATACAACCGTGACATTTATCAAAAGAAACACTGATTCTGACTAAAAATCATATTATGAGTAACAACGAAAACCATGTTGGCTGAGAATCGTACACTCTCAAGTAATATGTGGTTTCGATGACACAAAACAATCTAGCTGCTGGCAATAATTGATAAGCACGAGAAATTGGGCTATCAAACATGACATGAACAGTATATAATGTAACACTAACCAAATCTTCTTTGGTCCACCATTGCACTATGCATGAAACCAATCCAAAAAGGTTTTCATGATTTAATGTCTGCTGACCTCAGTTGACCTTTTACCCTCCACTAAAAACAACTGGGAACTGAATGTGACTGATACAGGCCAAATTCAGTGAGATAAGTGAAACTTGCATTCTTGAGTTTGTGTTTACATGGTTCTTTCATTTAGACCTGTGTAAACTTCCCCAAAAAACTGCAGGGATCTTATACTCAATATGGTGCATACAAGAATGACACACTGAGTATAACATCAGTCCAAGATTCTATTATTGAGAAACTGAGATATTGTGTTTCCAAGGTTTTTAAAAGTTGACCACTGCTCACCTTTGACCTTCAGAAAATAATAGGATCTTTGTACTAATACAATACATACACACACCAACTATGACATATTCCAAGTTTCTTTTGTTGATATATTGTGTTTAAAAGCAATTAAATTGATTGCCTGCAGAGGCAAAAAGTAAAAACAGTTAAATTTCATGTCTAAAAGTTTGGTAAGGCTTTTCAGTACATCATTCAGACAATTTGAGAAAATAAATCGATTTCAGGTGGTTAATTCTGCCAAATGATTTCAAATGGTCCTAATATAATGACAAAAAGTGTAAAATACAATCATGTACTGGTTGACAGTTTCCATTAAAATCAACCGTGTACTTCTTTGTATAAGCCAATGAGAAGCTACTTTTGATTATTCAGTTAGTCAAAACAACTCAGGATCACTGATGCGAAAATGAAGTGATCAGTTTGTAGGTTCTTTGTGAATACAGTATTGGAGAATTCATGGAAATGATGCAATTTTTGTCAAAACTGAACTTAGCAGTATAGTAAAATGAGGTGTCTGGCTGAGAATATATAAGAATTACTCAAACCAAAACAGGTTTTACCCTAGTCTTACCATCTTCCATTCTCACTGTAGACAACCTGAAAGACAGTCAAACCAGACAGTCAAAAGACTGTGTGATTCCTGGTCAGTATATCCTTTTTTCCAAACACACATAATCACTTTAAACAAAAGCAAGTGATGTTAAATGATTGTATGGAGAGGGTTAAAAAACCCGAAAGTCAAAGGATTGTGTGATTCCTGCCAATATTTATGATGAAGAAACGATAACCAACATATCAATTTTAACGTTCACTCACCTTACCTTCCTTGAGATACCATGTATCCAACAAATCAGCCACTGATATGTATCTCCCTTTCAAGGTTTTCAAATTCCACCGCCGGTGACCTCAAATGACCTTGGACGTCCATGAAAAACGATAAGGATCGTCTACTCACAATGGAAACTGAGGACTAAGTTTGAAGTTCCAGCAGCTTTTCCTTCTGGATATACAGTGTTTACAGGATTTCTAAACTATGACCTCTACTGACCTTGTGTGAACTTTGACCTGCAGAAAACCTGACAGAGATCATCTAATCATCAAGAGCAGCCAAGGTTAAGAGTTTGAAGTTCCAGCACCTTTCAGCAGCTGACATAGCTTACTTAATAGGTTTTCAGACTTTCTCCTCTGGTGGCCTCAAATGAAATTTGACCTAGATGACTATCTACTTACAATGGACTACCTACATACCATCTTAAAAGTTAAAGTAACTTTCACTCATTGAGATACTATGTTTACAAGGTTTTCAAGCTTTGTCCTCTAATGACCTCATGTACCCTTTCACCTCATCAAAACTTGACAGAGATCAATTACTCATTAAGTGCTACAAATTCTTCAAGTTTGAAGTTCAGTTCCTCTAATATCCTCCTTAATAGGTTTTCAGACTATCCCCACTGGTAACCTCAAACGCACACACGCCATCACCATTACATAGATTCCTTGCCTGCCTTTCCGTCAAGGAATTCAAAGGAATTTTAAGGGCTTGTTGAAGAAAATGAGACCAAATTCTGCTGATCAACATTTATCGGCCATTAAACTAATTCTTTTTGGCGAGTAACAATGGGAGGAGACGTGAATGATCCATCCTATTACATTTCAGTGATGACATTATGTGACAATTGACTCCCCAAAAATATTACACAATTGTTATCTTTAAGTAGGTCCACAAAAATTGGCTTTTGCTATAAAAACAAATCTCTTAGATCATTAAAACTCTGTGATTTTAACACTTGACCCCATGGGGCAATTCATATAACAGAGATCATCTACTCTTCAACTGTTATAATTTTGACAGTTATAAGTGCTAGTCACATTAGGTTGCTAAGATATCATTCATTATCATGACCTCAAATGACCTTTAACCTCCATGAAAATCAATTAAGGTCATCTACCTACAGACTAGATGGACTACCATCACAACATCTTTAGAGTTCAAGCACCTTCCTCACCTTGAGATATTGTGGTTACAAGGTTTTCAAACTATGTCCTCTCTTGACCTCACATGACCATCTTTCCCTTCTTGAAATACTGTGTTTACAAGGTTTACAAACTATGTCCTCTATTGACCTCACATGACCTTTGACCTCCATACAAAATGAGATACATCATCTACTCATCAAGTGCTACCAATGATAAGAGGTTAAAGTTCCAACAGCATTCCATTGCCGAGATATCTCCCTTACTAGTGTTTTACAATTTATGCTCTGGTAACCTCAAATGACCTTTGACCTCCATGAAAACAATAGGGATCTTCTACTCACAATGGAAACTAAGACAGCAACTTTGAAGGTCGATCACCTGTCCCTTCTTGAGATAACGTGGTTAAATGGAAGGGCATCACATACACACACTCACGCACACACCAAACCAAAATCACTATCGCATAGATTCCTTGCCTGTCTTTGGCAAGGAATCACAAAACGAAAACAGCAACAATATGAGCTAAGAGTGCATAAGTTACTTAATTCACAACTACTG
The DNA here is from genome assembly GCA_021234535.1 of Stichopus chloronotus. Classification (NCBI taxonomy): domain Eukaryota; kingdom Metazoa; phylum Echinodermata; class Holothuroidea; order Aspidochirotida; family Stichopodidae; genus Stichopus; species Stichopus chloronotus. The sequence continues at coordinate 16,381,819 of CM037834.1, forward strand.
ACTGAGAAAGTATATAAGTGGCTCATCAGGTAGTGAAGCAGAGGTATTACATCAACCTTCATCTCAAGGTGTCATTGCATGAACATGATAGAGCTGACTGTGAAATGGATCAAAAAGGTTGAGGGTAGTTTTGTTTTGAAAATGCATCAAAGGTTTCAGTAGATCGTACTTATATCCTATTTCCTTGTAAATCACATCCTCTAGTGCAAACCATTTCTTTTGAAAATTAGGCAACATTTGGACAAATAGACCACTACATGCTAGTTTCCATAGCTTTTTACAACTAAGGTTAGAGCCAGTTCTTTCCTCAACTTTTGAAATTGGAGCAACAATAGCTCACTGATTTCTGAGCAGGGAATTGCTAAAAAGTTACCAATTCAAAGTGACAGCTGGGGATAAAGTATAGACTCTGATAATAAAGTTAGTGGACAATGTTAAGAGCTGAATAATTTTATAAGATCATCTGTACAAAAGATATATCACATGACTTCCTTTGCAATCAATGCACGACATTGATGTCACCTATCATTACATCTCTCTTTGTAGGGAGGAAGATTACTCTAAACTGACTACTGACATGGAAGAAAACTCATTTTCACATAACATCTAATTTGACCACAAAGTAGATTCTGTGGAGGCAGTATGTGTAAAATTAATTATAACTAAGGAGAGGTAAAAAGTATAGCTGTTATTACAGCATGTACACTATAGAATGTGCTATTGTAAAGGTCATTTTGGGGAGGCGATATGATTAAGTATAATGATATTTGGAGGACATTGTTAGCACTAAAAGACACAACACTAAGCTTGTGCAAAATTCATATTGGAAACTAAGACAGACAAAGTGGAAACTTTATACCTTGCCAAACTCAGCATGCAACAAACATTCTCAATAGAGATGACTGATTTCACTATGCTGTGCTTGGCTTTTATGCATCAATCAAAACAGAACCAGAAAGCCAAAAGACTTTGTGATTCCTTGCTACGTGGTTATATTATAACAAACATGAATTATCCACATGACAAGTATAAAATCAACTGCAGTTATTGTTCTTGCTGCACCACAAGCCTTTAATCCAAAATGACCTTTATTTTGGTGACCTGAAATGACTGTGACATTTGACGTCCACCCAAAGCAATAGTGATCACCTACCCAGTATGGCCAACCCACACATCAAGTATGATATCAGTCAACATTACCTTTCTAGAGTTCATGTGTTAGCAACTTTTGACCTCGGGTGACCTCAAACGACCTTTGACCTCCACCACAAACAAAAAGAGTCTTCTACTTAGAATATACAATCTACACATCAAGTAAGACATCAGTCAAAGTTAGACTCCTGGAGATATTGTGTCTACACATTTTTACAGTTTGACCTCTGGTGACCTCAAATGACCCTTGAACTCAACCAAAACAATAGAGATCTCATTATTACCAACCCCCAGACCAAGTATTACATAAGTCATGGTTACTCTTCTGGAGATATTGTGTTTTCAAGGTTTTTACAGTTTGACCTCTGGTGACCTCAAATGACCTTTGCCCCTCACCAAAGATGATAGAGATCATCTAATCAGTATGACCAGGCAACACACTAAGTATGACGTCAGTCACAGTTACCCTCTTGGAGATATCGTGTTTACAAGGTTTTCACAATTTGACCTTTGGTGACCTCAAATGACCTTTGACTTCCACCAAAATCAAAGGGAGTATTCTAATGACTTACACAATCCACACAACAAGTATGACATCAGTCACAGTTACCCTTCTGGAGAAACTGTGTTTAAAAGGTTTTCACTATTTGACCTCTGATGACCTCAAAGACCTTTGACCTGGACCAAAAGCAAAAGGTATCATCAACACAATATGAACAACCCACACACTAAGTATGACATCATTCCTAGTTACTCTTCTGGAGATAATGTGGTAACAAGGTTTTTACAGTTTGACCTCTGGTGACCTCAAATGACCTTTGCTCTCCACAAAACAGTATAGGTCATCTACTCAATATGATCAACCCACACACCAACTATGATGTCAGTCACAGTTACTGTTCTGGAGGTACTGTGTTTAAAAGGTTTTTACAGTTTGACCTCTGGTGACCTCAAATGACCTTTGACCTCCACCAAAAATGATAGGTATCATCTTCTTAATATGAACAACCTACACACTAAGTATGACATCAGTCACAGTTACCCTTCTAGAGATATTGTGTTTACAAGGTTTTTCAGTTTGACCTCTGGTGACCTCAAATGACCTTTGACCTCGACCAAAAAGAATAGAGATCATCTACCTACTATGACCAACACACACACACTAAGTATGACATCAGTCACATGTACTCTCCTAGAGATAATGCCTTTACAAGGTTTTCACATTTTGACTCTGGTGACCTCAAATGACCTTTGACCTTCACCCAAAAACAATAGGGATCATCTACTTAATACGATCAACCCACACACCAAGTATGACATCAGTCACAGTTACTGTTCTTGAGATATCATGTTTACAAGGTTTTCACATTTTGCCCTCTGGTGACCTCAAATGACCTTTGACCTCTACCAAAAACAATAGGGATTATCTACTTACTATGACCAACCCACACAGCAAGTATGAGATCAGTCATGGTTATCCTTCTTGAGATATCGTGTTTACAAGAAGCGTCACACACACGACAATCAGGACAATTCAATCCGACAAATTACAATACACACTTGTAGTTGCTGAGTGCCCAATCAGGTGTTAAACGATGGCATAGCTCACTTGTCATCATATGCAGTAAGTGGAATTAATAGTCTACAGCTTATCAGGTAGTCAAATACATCACTGGATCACTGCATAACTTTGGTCTCTAGATCACTTTCAGGAGGAAAACCCTTTTGTCTTATTGACCACCGACAGAGAATGACAAACCAATTAAACTAACGTGAAAAAATATGCCTGCATCGAGGTTCGCAACCAAATTTAAATGGTTACTTGACATTGTCTTATTTTTGATTTCACCTCTGTCCAAGGTTATGAAGACCAGTTTTGTCACTGTAAAAAAAACATTAACAATGAAAAACAACAACAAATAACAAGAAATTTTATGGTAAAGTTTGAAATGCTAATCAACGACTGCTCTATTACCCCTCATATTCCAAGATGCTTTGTTAAGCCAGCTGAGCTATACATCTGTACTCATTCTTGTTACATTTTATAACCAAGTAATAGTCATACAAGAGAAGACACTGTGTCTGTGCGGATGGAAGATCCGTCCTTAATTCAACGTACAACATGCACAACATGCACTGCCACACCAGCCTTGATGCAGTTTCAGTTTGTGCTCCCATTGTACACAATCTTTTCCCACATCAATTTTCCGGTGGTGACAATTGAAACACCACACACACTGATTGTGGTTCCATCCCTTCCATAAGTCTTGAATTTTCCCCTCTCCACTGTAGATATCTCCTGCTGACTCATTCATCAAGGTCAATGGCCATTGCCTTGACCTATAAACTGATATCACATAGCTGGCTCAGTTTTCCCTCTTGGTATTTTATTTTTGGAGCCATCAACCATCAAGGGTGCAAAAAAGTGATTTGTAAAAGACACCCACCACAAACAGCATAAGATGTTTAAACACTGTGACCTTCGAAGCCAGTGTGGGTATGTACTGTTTTTCTACTTAACATCCCTCTGGTTTAACAAATGCAACCAACCAGTGCATAAGCACTGCATGTCTCATCTATATCTTGGATACAATCTACTGTGACAAAAAAGGTTAGAGAAATTGTCAGCAGGACACATATTGCTTAACGTGGACAGATGCTCCTTAGGAAAGAGTATCCCACCCTCTTTCCCTTATTTGCTGCCACACCGGTACCATCTTGAGTGCCAATCAGTAAACCGTCAAACCCAAATCTTAACAACCAATTAATATCCTGTTCACTATGACTTCACTTACATCAGCATTTCTTTGGATGTCTTCCAGAAGGGACTCTACACTCCTTGTAAATTTCTTCCAGAAGTTATACCCACTCTCCTCCAGGCCTGGTGTCCTCTCCAGCCATTTCTAGCAGAGAAGATCATGCATAAGTGACGAGACCACACAGATCAAGTGAGAAGAACATAAACTTCAAACATGAAGTGAGAACACAAATTCTGTTGACAACAGCACTCCTTGCTACAGACCTCACTACAGTTAACCACTATTCCGCGAATAAGAATTATATACAGAAGTGCATACATATAGTTATAGTTAATACATATCACCAGAACATAGATCGGAAAGAAAATCTGGAGTGGACATATATACCGTGGGCAAAAAAAGCAAAATGAAGATGCACTGTTTAATCATATTGGCAAGACAAATTTCACATGAACTGTAGCTGCATTGCACAAAAATTTGGTGAAAAGCAACCCATATGTAACCCATAATAAATCCAAGCAAGGGCCTTTCAATCTATAAAGGGAGCAGTTTCACTGTACATTTGACAATCAATGTGACATTGCTCCATATGGTAAAACAGCCAGAGTTTAAAAAGACTGCAAATATTTTCAAAATTTCACTTACTTCAGGACTTAACAAGAGCCCAATGGCACTGTGGTTCCTTGCACAGATGTACAGTATATCATGTAAATTATGAAGTAAAAGGAGCATTTTGCACTATTTTGTACAATAGCCCATATGATCCCTTTTATGAACATGAACCCTCACTTTTGTAACATGAAATCTGTAAAGAAAGAAACATATTTCATGCTTTTATAAAATGGCCAATTTCAGACATTAGATCCCAAACATGACATACATGCACCTACATGGAACCCCTTCCACAGCACTAATGTGACCAACCATCAACAGTGTTACATACAATCTGTAGGAGACGTATTTTGCATGATTTACCAACAAATCTCTAGTCTAGTAATAAATAAATGATGGGGGAATTCTGAAGTTTAAGTGAAACAAGTAAGTCTTAAAACTGCACTTTAGTAGGAAACTTGCTTTGTACTGAAGATGCTGAACACAATGGGCACAGGCTAGGACTACTATTCCTTGCATGATAAGCTGTTCTATTCAGTGCAGGCGTCAATTGTGCTCTCAGACAAAAGGACTGAGGTCACTTGCTCAATTAATCTTCGGAAATTTTCGGGAAGTGCTGTGTGATGTCATTCAGAATATTCATGGCCTCTGCAGCAAGTGAGCTTACCGCGGCATACTGCTGAGGTGAATTCTGAAAAGAGCCCTAATACTCTGTGTCAACCAATGGTGGTGCTCCACTTAGTCTTACCTGCGAAGTGCGCGCAAAAGTGCTACACTCTTAGACCAGATCCCACCCGCACTGAAAACCCCTCGACATGTACATCATATGTTACATCAATACTGTATGGGCAATACATCCTTCTCCCCAGTCATGAGATGCTGACGAGAGCTAATAACGAAAGAATTCCCAGCAAACCATCCATGTGAGACGTTTCGCTAATAATTCCCTTATATGTATTACTATTTTTCATAGATTGTTTTTAAAACTGCAGACATGACATATCTATTCAAAGACTGGGTACATGCAACCTAGGACAAGCAGAGAAAGCCATTTCAGGCTACCTGGGGAGTTTGTAAAACCCCAAAATTTTGTAAGCTACGTGCCAACTCATAGTGGCACTCCGCTTAGATAGTAATCCCGCAAGTTAGGAACAAAATTCGGGCAAAAGTATATGGCCCCAAATTTCTATGCACACGTATGGCTATGTGCTCAGTGCCCCAAACTATTTGTCAAATACTCAGAGAAACCAGAAAGTCAAATGACTTTGTGATTCCTTGCTAATATCTCATTTTTTTATACTCACACAATCACTTACAAAGGAAAGCAACCAGAGAAGTGAAGGCACCATATCATAATGAAAAATAAATGCATGAATGACAACCACATTCTGTATCACTTATGGGTTTGATCTTACCAAGTGTGATATGAATGAGTAATGCCAATCACTGAGCATAAATTGATGACAATTGTGGTCAAGAAGGATGGCACTTGACCAAGGTATTTCACAAGTTGATAGAAAGTTCCTGATACCAAATTGTGGTTATATTGTGGAGTCATCAAAGGTAACCTGGAATACATCTTGCTTCCCACAGGAGTGTTTACTGTGACTAAAACAACCATGTACTTTGTAAATCTTGACAGGGAGTTGCTTGCAACTGGGAAAATTCTCTGAAGGCTTAGAAAAGGTGATAAGAGCTGTGTTAAATGGTTGTTTGGACAGGGTCCTGCCCTGGTTTGGAGAGGGCCTAGAAAAGAAGCTTTAAATGTTCAACAAATTTAACGAAGATGAGGCCAAAGTCTTTCTTACAGGAACCTCTGCTATTAAACGTAGATCTACATTTTGGCAAGTTTTCAATAGGAAAGAAATATGCATCATTTTCCTAATATGAGTGACATTTACTTCTTCATTTGTCCACATTCAGGACATGTAAAACTCTCTTATTATAAAATGCTGAGCCTTTGAACCCAGGACAGATCTTTGGAATGATAGCACTTACTGTATTCATTTCACATCACATTGCAGTGATGACAAGTCTCCCATGGGGCGATTCAAATGACAGACATCATCTGCTCATCAAGTGCTAACAATGTTGACACTTTGAAGTTCAAGCTGAATTCAATTGCCAAACTGTCCTCTATTGACCTCACATGACCTTTGACCTCTATATAAAAAGACAGATATCATCTACCCATTAGGTGCTACCAATGATATGAGTTTGAACTTCTAGCAACATTTAGTTGCTGAGATATCTCCCTTAATATGCTTTTTTTACTTTAGGTCTAGTGACCTCAAAAGACCGTTGACCTTCATGACAAATAATTGGGATAATCTACTCATGATAGACTACTAACACACCAAGTTTGAAGTTTGAGCACCTTTCCCTTCTTAAGATACAGTGTTCACAAGGTTTTCAAACAATGTCCTCTATTGACCTCACATTACCTTTGACCTCAATGGAAAATAGTAGACATCTGCTTGTCAGTTGCTACTAATGATGTGAGTTTGAAATTCTAGTAACAATTATTGGTTGCAAAGATATCTCCCTTGCTAGGTTTTCGTACTTTATGCTCTAGCGACATCAAATGACCTTGACCTACAGTACAGCTTTCGTATAACTGGACATTTATACACACCGAAAAAAGCATAGAAATGTTGAAACAAGTATACCGAAGTATAATCTCGCAGGCAGAAAAATTCCCTGTATACGCCGCGTATACACTGCGTATAATCCCTATACGTGTTTATACTTGATATTTGCGGTTGGTATTGTTTATCATCGATCATAACCATTGGTTAGGTTTTGCAAATTTTCCCCAGTCGTTTTGACAAGACTGTAAAGTATCAGACACAGAAATGACAAGAAGAGTTATTGGCGGGAGTAAGTGTAGGCCAAAAGATTAAAGAACGTATGCATGTGACCACAGGAATGTGTGTAGTATAGGCCATAAGTACCAGTACGGTCGATCAGAGCAAGTACGGCCAAACCCATTTGCATAGCGGTAAAAATGGGTTGTACAGTTCTATTCTAGGTTAAAAATTGTGAGATGCAAGTGTTGAATTTGCGAAAACATGGCTTCCTTCAAGTTGCAATTTAGCGCTACGGCAGTATTAGTTTTACACACGTATTTTCACGGCTAGGTACACTGTAGTCAGTTCGAGCGCTCATGGGGAATACTCGGTTGATGAAGCAGGTGATAGTGGCTGGCTGCAACTGCTCTGCTGGGGTTGACTTGCGTGTCAGGTTTCATGTACGTCTTGATACAATTTAGCTTCTTTGTGTAAGTTTATCCAGGAAACTTAAAATAATTACAAGGCATGTAAATTTTGTTTATCATTGTGTTTCTCTACGTAAAAATATATCTTATTTTAGAAACTTTCTCCAAAATTGGTATTTTCCGTGATAGCGGGAAATCGGCGTCCGTAGTTTTGGTCTTACTCTTTTTTGTTGTTTCAGTTTTATGCGAGCTGCCAAACGATATTTACAGGTAATTTGTGCAAAAATTGCTGATAACGAACTTAAAAAAAAGTTTTCACCAATCCAGAGCGATATAAGGCAGTTTCTCATAATTGCTACGTTCCAATTTAAATATTACAAGCAGGCCTTGTTCTACCGAGTCTCACACTTAAGCTGGCTCCATACAATGCATAAAAGAAATAACTCACCAAAACATGCAGTGTCCGTGCACAAAAGAATCCATGTTAATGTCAAAGTTTTCATTATCAATTCCATTAAATTTTCAGATTGCGAGGCTTACGAACCGCAAGTTTATACCGATTTGATAAGATACATCAGACAGCGATGTACGTGATAATCTGCCGTCCCTCCCCCTCCCTCCTCCCTCCCTCCTCCCTTTCATTAACAGCTCACACTGTTTTCTTCGACATTAAATTGAATAATTAATGAATAATTGTTAAATAATCCAATCAATTACACTTTCATTTTCTTTATAGAAAAGAAGTAGTTTGATAGCATGACTTAAAATTAAGATATAATCTACTTTGATTATTTAGGTCTTTTTGTCATGAAATCTCCATGTACTGTAATTTAGACCAAATCCTGAAGGATTCAATCGCCTGATTTTGTAAAAGTGTGAAATGTAGGCTATCCTTGTTTAAGAGGCAAATAGCACACACAATGCCCTTAGGGACCACAGCTACTCAGTTCTGTTTATACTTGCACATAGATGTCTCTGATAAATCCTTGTCTATATTTTTGTTTCTTCGAATCAGTGAAATCTGGATTACGTCAAAAGAAAGCGAAAAAAATCTGAACAAGAAAGAGATGCCTTCACACATTGCAACCAATCAGTATGGGCCACCGCAAAGCGAGATGATTGTCCTTTTACTGCGGTAGCGCACCACACTTGCGCACCAGTGTATGCCGTTACTTCAGTCTGTTATCTCCCCGCTACGTATCTTTTTTTTTTTTTTTTTGGAAAAATGACTGGGAATAGTCGGCCAACTTTTGTCAACATTGGGCCACTCTCCCCTCCCCCCTTTGCTTCTCGGCGCAATTTTCACAGGTGTGCTTTGCTCCAATTACTTTTTTTGCCTCGAAAAGAATGGCCTGGAAACTTTTTCTACCTCTATTTTTCTAAAGATATCTGGGTCAAGACCCTGGTCATGCGCGTCCCAGAATTTTTCAAAACCACCTGTCAGCCAGCTTACAGCTGCATAATGAGCCCTATGCAGAGAAAACAACTGAAAACTTTACAGCAAGCAGCATTCAATGCCAACTGGGTAGAGACAAAATATTTACGCGTAACATTACAGCAACGTAATACTACAGCCTTCGGCACGAGGGAAATAAAAAGTACCTACTTTTAAGAGGACTCTCCTTTGAGAATACGGAGCAATTTGGAGTTGTACAACATTTTTTTTTTCTCACAAACACCCAGGTTTGATAGGCCTATTTTAATGTACGAAAAATCGCCTTCACCGCTTCAAAGTTATTTTCGTAATTTTTCCGCTGTGTTTTCTGTTATGTAAAAAGTCATGTACTAATGCGTACATGACAACTTTTTTGCAACTAACTTTTAATCAATTCAGCCTACTTGCGTATTGCATATCGTTAGCGAACAGTAGCCTCACTGAGAGAGTGGTATTATTTTACTCTTTCTCTCTTTTTTTCTCAGTTAAAAATCCTCACTCTGATTTTCTATTATGTCGAGACCCTAACTGAAAAAAAGAAGAATCAGCATGTTTGTCAATCCTTAAGTCTTTGCGGTTTTAATGACCACGATCTTTCGTTCCCCTGAACAAACACATTGCTGGTATTGTCAAACCTGTACACTATTGACGGTACTGATATTCACGCTAGGCTTTCATTGCGCTGGGCCCCTAGTAAACGTTTGAAAAGCTGTTTGTTTTCATGTACATGCTGAACGATAATTTACCACGGCATTGTTATCAAGTTCTCAGTTCCCTCTATCTTGCAGTGTAATAGCGGTTTCTCTAACCGCAACTCTGTCCGGCCACTAAATCAAACGGCTGAAAATTTTACACAGTGATGTAGTATACGTGATTGTACGTCCGTATGCGCGTATAAGAGGCAATCGATATCGGCAAACATGAAGAATTGCTCTATACGCGCGTATACAGTGCGTAGAAAAACGAGTATAAACAAGTATACAAAAAAGTATAACAACATATAGACAAGTGTAAAGGAGTATAGACAAGCATATTCGCGCAGCTATGGGAGTTATACTTGAGCTGTACTGTACATGAAAAACAGTAGGGATCAAATCTACTCATGATGGACTACCGAGTCCATGCACCGTTCCCATTTTGAAATATCGTGTTTACAAGTCAAGGCGTCACATACGCACGCACACACACACACACCATCAAAATGGCATAGATTTCTTGCCTGCCTTCGGCCAAGGAATCAAAAATGGAAGTGGATGAGTAATTCATTATGATTCCTGTATCACCTCAAACCCACCTGATATGTATTATCATTTTTTATACATTGATTTTTTTTCACATGAACTGAGGACATGCAGACACGATATGCCTATTTAAAGGCTGGACACATGCAGCGTAGAGTAGGCTTCAATGGAGAGTGCCATTTCCTGCCACCTGGAGGGTTTGAAAAGCCAAAAATTTCCTGTTTTCCCCACGCCAACCAGTGGTGGCACTCCGCTTTAATAGTCCTACCATTGCTTAACCCCCCCCCCCCATATATATATATTTTCCCATCGAGCCTGGGAGTGCCCTTTTTGTGAAGTCCCCAATTCTGGATCAAGGCCTACTAAGGTATTAATAGTGTCCGAAATTGTCACAGTTGAAAAAAATCCATCTTGTTGGAATTCTTGACTTTCCTAAAGACCTAAAGATACGACAGTCCTGTTGGCAATCTTGTCATATGTCACGTATAAAGTACATATGTGTCATACTTGCACATTGTCACAAGGACTCAGACTTGGTCATCAAGGACTCATACTAGAGCAATGTCTCAGACTCGGACTGGGTGGACTCGACTCCAGCACTGAGAACAAGTACTGTACATATAAAGTATCCATTAAATAAAAACATCAACGTCATAAACATCAACGTCATAAACATCAACGTCATAAACATCAACGTCATACAAGGTTCCATACCTCGACCAAAGACAGGAGAGAGTCCTCTTGTTCTGATATTGTCAGCAGTTTATGAATTCCTGCCTGGTGTACATCTGCATAGTGTTGTTTGGCAAATGAGACCCGCCAGTCCTGAAATGAATCAGATCCAACAGAAGCTGACATTGATAATAAAGTAACATCTCCCTCAACATTTAATCATCTCAAAACAACAAACCTCTTATCCTGAGATGAGGTTATCCAATGAAATGAGGGGATGGATGGATGGAAATGAGAGCAGTGGTAATTCAACTGTCAATGTTTTCAATTTCAGGATATGTGCTTGAAATGACAAAATAAAAGACTGTCTGGAATTAAGTCTGTTAAGTTGCTTAAGTCTTCAATACTAAGTCTGAAAAGTGTAATTGCCAAAGATCTGCAGCACATTAGGAGAAAAGTATTCATCATCACTAGAAGCAAATTAATTGTGACAGTTCATTTAGAGTCTGCTTCCTACATCACAATTCTTGCATACCAGCAATTGCCCTGAAACCTGTTTGTACTCAATAATGTTGACCTAACATCAGCAGTACTGAGTCAGTGCGTTTATTGACATAACAGGTTGCTTTGACTGCTGTGAATATATAATTATGGCTATTAAGTATGTCTAAGCACAAGCACTGGAAGACTTTATGACCAATCAGCTGGAATATATACCAGCAACATTCACTGCAGGGCCTAATACTTTACCTCAAAAAAATAATTTTACGTGTACAGGGCACAAATCTACAAAAGGAGACAACGGTACTGTAGAAATCAACTAAAATTAAACGAATTCAAGAAACACCACTTAAATTAAAATGGTATACTCCCCACAACTCACTGGTGTGGGTATTCACGAGTGACTATACTTACCCCTTGCATCACTAATGCATCATTTGACCTTTGCTCAAATTGTCAATTCTAACACCACGCCCTCTACAGCCTAGCTCACCCTCCTAGGACTGTGCGAGGTGCACAACGCAAGAAAACCTTTAACACCCACCTGAGAGGCGGATCCACCATGCCAACCAAGGCATCGCTCGAGTGCAAACGTGGGAGGGGGACCATCCCTCCACTGCGCCTATCGCGGCGACTGTGCTCGGGAACCCCAAAGCCTCAAGCTTGCCTTCCCCACACATAGTCAGACTCATATGGCAGAGCCCCTAATTTTTGGGGGCATGTTTTTGGTAACATGTACACTATTTACACGAAAAACCCTCGCTACTACGTGAGGGAAACCAACATAAAGGGTATGAAAAACAACAGTGACCCCCCAACCTCCTCGGAGTGGGAGGCAGGAGGTAGCAAAGAGTAAGTATAGTCACTCGTGAATACCCACACCAGTGAGTTATGGGGAATTCACATCAGTAGACATATACTTACCCCTTGCATCACTAATGCATTTGAGTGACACCGTGGAAACCGGTGGAAGGTCACCGGGAGGAGAGCACAGCACAGCCAAACGTCGCTTCGGCGCTAAGAGTGTCCATAAGGTAACAAGCGACGAACGTCGTCGGGGTCTTCCAGGTCGCCGCCTTGAGGATGTCCTCAACCGGGACCCGGAGAATAACGCCTTAGACGTCGCTTTCCCCCGGACCTCGTGAGCCCTGATGCAGCGCAATGACCTCGGTCAGCCAGCGCAAAATGGTATCTCTCGAGGAAATCATTCGTCTGATGAAGATACCACTTCAGCGCTCTGACCAGACACCACTTTCTGTCCTCAGGAACCGAGGAGGCCGAGGATATCTCGGGGACAAAGATATCGCCCAACACGAAAGTTAGTGTCTGGGTCCTGGCCACAAAGGAGGGGTCGGGAACCATGCAAACTCCATGGTTCTCGAACCTCAGGTGGCACAGCTTGACAGAGAGAGCCTGGAGGAAGTTCCTCCATCTCGCCGACACCGCTCGATGACGAACAATGTCTTGCGAGTCAACTACTCCAGGGGGCAGGAGTGCATAGGCTCGTATGGGGCCTGGGCGAGAGCCTGCAGGACCCCGTTTATAGACCAGGATGGCACCGGACGCCGTACCACTGGCCTACTGTTCGCCATCCCCCGGAGTAGCTGGGTAAGGACCTACCATAGACCCATCCAAGAACCCCAAGAATGGTGGATCGCTGCAATGGCTGAGCGGTAGTTCTTGATAGTGTTAACCTGTTTGCCCTTGTCAAACAGGGCCATTAAGAACGAGGAGACTTCGACCACACAAGCCTCAGACGGCGTAGCCTCGTGGTCTGCACACCACCCCCAGAACTTGGCAAGTCTAGAATTGTATGTGCGGAGGGTGGCGGGTCTCCTAGCTGTTGTGACCATGGAGAAAACGTTCACAGGAACTCCCTGTGCTCTGAGGGAATTCTGGACAGCCTCCAGGCAGTCAGATGAAGGTGCTGTACCCTTCCCATGTCCTGGGAGACCAGACAGGGGACTAGGGGGAGCACTAAAGGAAGGTCCACTAGCAGGTGGAGGAGCAGTGGGAACCACGGCTGGCAGGGCCAAAGTGGGGCCACCATCAGCACGCGGGTCCTGGAAACTAGGGAGCTTGAGCAGGACCAAGTGGACTATCGCAAACAGGGGGAAGGGGTAGGCATCTAGGCCGTCCCAGGACAGGGACAGCGCGTCTACTGCCCGGACCTTCGGGTGGAAGGTCCTGGAGCAGAAGACGGGAAGCTTCGTGTTCTCTCCCGAAGCGAACAGATCCAGGTTCAGGCGTCCCAACTACAGAAACAGCCAGTCCGCCCAACCCGGATCCAGAGCCCACTCCACCTGACTCACTTGGCCCCTGGACAACATGTCGGCCAGCGTGTTGTCCTTCCCCGCCACGTGGGACGCCCGCACCACAATGTCTCCAGAAGGCCAGCAGATGGAGCTGCAGCTGTCTCATGCGCAGTCGGCACAGAGGCACAACGTCTACTAGGCTGGCTAGCAGCCCTAGGACCAGGAGCCAACTCACGGAGGGGCTCAAAGGAGCCTCCAGGAGTTGCAAAACTGCTTCCCTGAGGGCTTCGTGCCTCTCCTCTGTGGGGAAGGCGCAGCCCATGTTGAGGTCGAGTTGTGCCCCTAGATAGACCAGTGCCTGTGAAGGGGTGGGATGCAACTTGTCCCACTTGATAACCCAGCCTGAGAGCCAAGGAGGGAATCGTTGCGATGACATTTCCTTCTGCCTGAGCAAGGGAGTTCCCAAGGATTAGCCAGTCGTACAGGTACGCAAGGAGCAGTACGCCCCGACGCCCAAGCTCAGCGACGACTGCTCCCTCGACCCGGGTGAACACCGTCAGGGTCGGGACACCAAAGGGGAGGGCTGTGAATTTGAACCTCTCCCCTTGGTACTTGAAGGCAAGAAAGCGTTGAGACGTTGGAGCTATTAGGACTTGTAAGTATGCATCCTTCAGGTCCAATGACGCCGCCCACATCCCCCTCCGCAGAGTGGGGATGATGAAGACCAGGATTTCCATGCGGAATCCTTACGTAGTCAGTGTTCAGAAGCCTGAGATTGAGGATGGGTCTCCAGGAGCCACTCGTTTTTGGTGCCAGGAAGTACGACCGGAAGAGGGGTTCGTCCTCTTCGGTCGCCCTTACGACGGCCTCCTTTTTGAGGAGGTCATAGAGTTCCTGCTCCAAGATTTCGCGATGGAGAAGATCGTCTGGGGTGGGTGTCGACCGCCCACCCCCAAAGGAGGCGACGTGGCTGTGAACTCTATCTGGTAGCCTTTGGACACCACTTTTAACACCCACCTGTCTTGGCAGAACAACTCCCAGGCCCTGGTAAATTTCCTCAATCTCACCCCTACTGCTGGGTGTGCAGTAATGTGGACACCCCTAGGGCCATGCGGGGAACTACACCGGAGTCTGTTGAACGTATTTGGGATGGTCGCCAGCCCCGTCAGAACCCCTTCCACAGCCCTGAGCAGGTTGGGAACTACCACCCCTTCCTCTTCTGCCTCTTCCAGAGGTCGAAGGACCCGCAGAAGACGCTCCACGACCAGCACCTTTCGCTTTGCAGCGACAGGCCTGCGCCTTCCCTGGTGAAGCCGCAGCCGCGGGATGAGCGGAGGGTTGAGCGGCTGCCGCGGTGGCCCCGAGGACGGAACGACGCCGTGGCGGTTGCTTCGTGCCTCTTGCCTCTTCAACAAGTTTGTCTAGGAACTGGCCGTTGAAGAGGTCGTGCCCCACAACCAGCAGATTCTCTAACCTGCTCCTGGCCTCGGAGGATTGCCATGCAAAGGCGTCGAGGACGTTGCCTTGGCGCACCTGCACGGACTTGAGCGCCACCCAGGCAAAATGATCGTAAACAAGCCAGGACAGGGGTCCCGGCAGGTAAACCAGTTTGCCCATGTGAGCTCTGGAGAACTGAATTTCTCCTCTGGGAGCTGCGTGTGGACTCGCCTAAGGGCTTCCGCTACCAGAAGGAACACGAAAGAGAACTTCAGACCAGCTCTAGCAGCAAGATCGGACTGGTACCAGTCCTCTTCGGCTCTTTCCGTAGGGAGTCCCTAAACATCCCCAAGGCCAATCCCAGTTCCGACCTCACCTTATTCCAGGTTTCGTCTGAAATAGAGGGTGGGCAGAACAGGGTCTTCCAGTGACCCTCAGATACTGGACGGACCTCTCCTGCGCAGCTGGGAAGGCCGCCCAAAGTGACCTGCCCGCCAGTGATTCCAGCCACTTGAGACAATGCTCATCGATCGGAAACATTGGTGGCCCCGAAATCTCCTCCTCATTCGTAGCCGACAGGCGATAGCCACAGGGTCCTGCCTCGCTACGCATGGGAGCTTCATAGCCCAGCTTGGAGGAAAGAATCTCCACGACTGAAGCTAGAAGTGAGGGGGGAAGATCAGTGCCCCTTGGGGTGCTAACTTTCTCCCCGATTTCCGGATGCGGCACGGTCTCCTCCGCCTGCTCCTCCATCTCCTCAAGCTTGTCGTCCAACTCATCCGATGCGAGGAGTTCGAGCGAGTCGGGAGGTGGGGGCTAGGCGGCTGTGTGGCGGGTCACTGGGACCTTGTTTAGGAGAAGAGGTGTAGCAGAGGGTTGTTGATCGCTGGATGAGGGACAGAGGTGAGCCGTTTGCTTGGCCACCTCTCCAGCAATCAACGGACCCAAAAGTCTCGCGAACTGGGCCATCCAGCTCGGGTCAGTTGGGTCTGGAAACCCCCTAGGACTAAACAATCGGGACTGGGTGTCCGACCATATTCCTGGTCCGAGTCAGGAGAATCCGAACTCGGATGCGTGGAACCGGAACATATAGGGCTCCTGGACCAGTCAGACCAGGAGGTCCTACCACGTTCCCGGCTCTGGGCAGGAACGCGATCCACGAGGGACCACGAACCGCTACCCTAGGAGACCCTAGGAGAGATCCCCAGCACTGGCCTGCGCCGAAGCACTCTCCACTCCCCCCCCCCCCGAGATCCAGCAAGATCCAGGCTCTGAGGAGCCAAATCTTGGGGAGCCAGCTCCTGTAACCGGAGCCCAGATCTCCCGGCATCCCGGGAGTCCTGCGGGAGTAGGTTCCGAGGAACGTCCTCAACTGCGGTCTCCCGTGGAAGGCTGGAACCCTGCCTAGCCAGTTCGACATCCCGAGGGACGGAGCACGACTCTGCCGCCGAAGCCGCGGGTTCCGGGTCGGTCTCCCGGGCACCAAAGCTCGGCTGCTCGGGACCGACCCTGCCTTCTCCAGCAGCCTAACCTTCCTCCCCTTCAGCTTGGCTTTCGGCTTACCTTTGGGCCTGGTTGCCAGGCCTGCAGGAGCCTGGACTCCCGAAGGACCAGCAACTACGGAGGGATCTGGAACCGCATCCAGTCACCCCCTTAGCCTTTTCCACCGGCCCTGTAGCCAAGAATGGATCTCAGACCACTGAGCCGGGGAAAAGAACATGCAACGTTTACACAGATTGGATCGCGTGCAAGAACGGCATAGGGAGCACACTGAGTGCGAGTCCCTAACCCTCCCGGGCCTGAATTGGTTGCAAATAGAGCAACAGGGGCCAGGAGTTGGGAAAGACATGCCAAGTCCGAAATGGTGTGTCACTCTACTTACCAAATAAACACTTAGCACCCCAAAAACGCTACAAAAAGAATACAAGGGGAGCTAAGGGGAAACAAAAGGCAAGCAAACTCGAAATACAATGATGAATAAATAAACGAGGAGGCTAACGCTACTTTACAAGGAAAATACGAAGTAAAAATGACGAAAGTAGAAGATTGGGCAATGCAATTAACGGGATTGCAAAATAACGTAAATGTATAGGCTACGTGTGCAGCGGCACGATAGGATAACGGTCCTAGGCACGCTGCACGGAACTAAAATATTTATTCTTAAATTTCTCGGAGAAGCGAGAGGCAAATTAAGAGCCAGAATGCAGAAATGCATTGTGGTTTCAATGATCCAATTAAGAGAATTTTTTTCGGAATCTGATATAATAGCATTAGTATGTGTCACATTGAGCTACGTATGCTTTATATCAAATGCTATATTTGTCCAAGCTTCTTTTTTTGCAATATAGTGTTTACAAGTCAACTGTGTCGATAGGAGCATACACATACATCAGTATTGATGGTTGATCCATACCTGGTAAACTGGACATTATCGTGGAATCACTGTTTACTGTGTTACTTGTACGTACCACAGTGTTGTCATGAAGGAATTTACAGAGCACTCATATGTCTGTGTAAACAGTGTCAATTTCTCCAAGATCTTCTTTAAATGAGAATAAGTTTTGAAAAAAAATGTATTCAGTTTCATGTGTGTACTCTGCCTTTGAGTAAGTGTTACATTAACCTTCATCCCTGACTCTACTCACTGCAGTGTTCCTTACTTCCTATAGAACTGTATACTTGGTACACCCATAGCAGCAGTAGCTTTAAATTTCATGAAGTCACTGCTTACTACATTAATTACCCATACCATCTGGTTGTCTCACACTGTACACTCAATGTCTATGTTCAGTTGGTAACCACACACAGCCCTCTCGAGTAAGAAAAATTGCTACAGCAATAGAAATACTGAAGTTAAATGGCTTTACCTCGGCTCAAGTAAGTTTTACCACAGCATTTTTAATAATGATTATTCTTACATGTCACCATCATCAAATGACAGGAAAACATCCTCTTTAAAACTCTGCTATCAAGACCTGATACTTTCTGTAACAACCCTGAAAAAGTATTCATTTGTTTCCTTTTAACAAAATAGTAAGGAATCTAGATACAAGTAGTAGGGGTGGGGTGTGGGATGGGGGATGAGGATGGAAGATATAAGGACATTTTAAGTAGAACATTTAGAAGTGCCGGTAAATTCTATTCCCCATCCCCTGTGGCTGTGAGCCAATATGATTGAGCTTGATCTCTCAAATGCATTGAGTTGGAGTTATGAAATTGTGTTGGTTTGTCGCAACACTGTTATATATGGTGAACTTTTCTGCACACTTTTGTTTAGTTGAGTGTGCAAAGTTTTAGTGTAAAATATGCCATCCTGTTCCTGATGACCCAATATAAGCTAAGCAATATATCAGACAACATACAGCACATTTTCAAACAGTTTGGGTCAAAATTCACTTGAAAATCTTAGTCTAGTCTGTTCCTTTAAAGTGTAGGGCACAATAGTAATACATGTGTTGGCTAGGCAGCTATCTCAGTACTACATAAATATGTTAGACTACAGCAAAAGTCCCAAGTCACTTTGGATGAAAATATCTTGTAGAATGAAACATTCGAATTAAAGTGTGCGAAAATAATGCGGATTGCTAGTTGGGGGTCTTTTGCACATGTCATGCAAATGTTTTAGGCAGTTTTGACCGATTGAGGTATTTGTTTAGACTTTCGAAGTTCATTCTTTCGATCACTGATCGACATTTGTTCGATCTGAACATGTGATAGTAACTACAGTACCAAGTGTACACAGACAAAACAGCGTGAGTTACAGCGATGGATTTTGTGACTGAAATCTTTAGGGACTCTAAAACCTTAACAACACTCGCAGTTTGCATCAACAGAAAGATGTCTTTGGAATAAACGTTGGGTAAACATTCGTTCCGACCAGGGACCAGGGAGTTGCATATGCAATGTACTGTATGTTTGTCAGCTAGTAACATGGGCAGTATGTACTTGAGACGAACTTATCATTCTACGCAACGTTAACAAAACAGACTAGACAGACAGGTGTGCAACTGACTCATTATAGGGAGATGGTATACAGAGATGGGCTCAAAACTGTAGGTGAAAACATTATTTAGCTATTTTTTTATCCCCGCTTATACGACTGAAGTTTCTTTTTGGAGGGAATTAACAGGGAAAACGTTACTACATGTTTCATCACCAAGCTTGTTTTCCAATTTGTAGTAACGAAATGGAAACATGCATACAATTCACTCCTCCTTTTGCTATTCTGATGTATCTAATATGGTGGCAAGTACAGCCATATCAGCATTTCAACTGTTTTTCTCGGTAGGTGTACGGTACTTCGGAATACTCCTCGGTCTCGCACTTTGCTTTGTTTTTATGTCTTACAAACAATTGCTACTTATTATGATGTTCAATTGTCACCAAGTTTTTTTTTTTTTTTACTAAAATGCTAATTTGTGTTTGATATGCCCTGCAAGGTGCACAGCTTTTGGGTGCACAACTTGAAGAGGGTGTCTTGGAATTATCCGTAACCCCCAATCATGGACTTTTCCAATAACGTACACTTCAGTTACGTACTCTCTCATCGACTAACTTGAGAAGCAAGGGGGTATCAATTGGTTTCTTCACACGGCTTTACTTTTTACGACGTATTATCCATTTTTCCGGGTATACTTGTTAGCTGTTAATTTTGATACTGTAGGTGTAGGTGTCAATGCCATGCCCACGTATACCAGGTAAATCAACACAGTTTATTTACAAGTTTTCACACTTTGACCCTTGTTGACCTCAAGTGACCGTTGACCGCCATTAAAAAAATAGCGTTCTTGTACCCTATAAGATACACCTACATACTTCATATGACATTTGTCCAAGCTTTCCTTATTGAGATATTGTGTTTGAAAGGTTTTCACAACTTCACCCCTGTTGATCTCAAATGACCTTTGACCTCCACCAGAATCAATACCGATGTTGTCCTCGATGTGGTACACCAACGCACTAAATATTACATTTGTCCAGGCTTCCCTTCTTGAAATATTGCGTTTACAAGGTTTTCACCATTTGACCCCTGTTGACCCAAAATGACCTTTGACCTCCACCAACAATGATATGGTTCTTCTGCTCAATATGGTACACCTACATAACAAATATGAGATCTGTCCACACCTCCCTTCTTGAGATATCGTGTTTACAAGGTTTTCACAAAATGACCCCTGTTGACCCCAAATGACCTTTGACCTCCACCAAAAACAACAGGATTCTTCTTCTCAACATGGTACACCTACATACCAAATATGAGATCTGCCCAAGCTCCCTTCTTGAGATATCGTGTTTACAAGGTAGGGCGTCAAGGACTTACATACACACACAGCTTTGTTTTCCATTCATTCCAAGAACCTCATTGTGCTTTCTTTCGTTTTTCTTCCTCAACCCCGACCTTTACAATAGACTCTCTATTGTTAATCTTGAGAGGACCAGAGAAATCTATTGAATTTTCTACAGAGGACCTAAAATATCTTGCTTCGGTCCTCGATCCCTCCTGAAAACAAGGGCATACACACATACATACACACACGTATGCATGATTACAAAGGTTACGATCATCATCGAAACCAAAAGTATAACAGGCTAGAATGACAAAAGAAGAAGGAACCAAAAACGAGAATACTCAAGGTTTTCCCGAGACAGCCGCCTTGCGCGAGGCAAAAACAGCGGAGAACTTTATGAAACACGTTGTAGGCACTCGAGCGAAAGGCAAATGAGGGCGAGCTAGGCCTTAGAGGGCGCGGTGTTAGAATTGACTTCGAGGACAATTTGAGCAAAGGCCAAATGATGCATTCGTGACGCAAGGTGTAAGCTCTACGATGTGAATGTCTGGATTTAAAGAAGTAACAGTGCATGTCATTGGTGGTGTAATGTTGGAAAGTTCAGTAACAACAAGGCCTTGCTCATATTCCCTACTCACATTCTTCTCAGCTCGCAAAAACAGGCTGGCAAAATTAGCAAAATTAACCAAGAGAATAAGTTTGGATACTTATTTGGCTCAAAGCATACAGGGATTTCAAAGTAAATTAGAGGACCATGAACTAAATACCATAATTAGACAGAGAATTAAAGCAGATACGGATTATATTAGGGTTGAGCGGTACCAGAAAGAACCGGTCCAAGTATTTTTCTGCCTCCGTACTAAAAAGTGAAGTTCGAAAATAATTCATAAATACATCCACTCAAACATGTATCCCAAATCATCTATCCACATTCAATCTTAAGCATAATTTAAGGTAAATTGTTCATTTTGCTAAACTTGGTCTTATTTCTTTATAACTCGCTCAATATTTTTTAAGTTATAAGAACAGAAATGTTTACAAAAGTTTCCACCAGATCCTCGATCCAGTCCACCTGTCCTACCTTCAACATCACATGGAAAAATATAAGCTTAGGCCTGTATAAGTAAACTGCCTGCAAAGTTACTTTGGACTGATAAGTAGACTACATTTCTAGAAATATGGTAAATGTTCACTGTCCTGAAAAACAAATTTTATCACAATATTGATGTACAGTGTGCATCAAACCCCTTTTTTGTTTCAGGTAACGAAATTACATAGGTCAACGTACTTCATCTTCAAGTACGATTATACTTCTATTACATGAGGCAGGCTCTAACTTGGACAAGGCGCATCACAAACACTAGTTAACGAGGCCTATGGGTCTGAGGATTTTCAAATGTATTCTGAACTTCGACTATCAACATAAGAATTTAATTTTGTATTTGGGGGTTTTCCCATAGTTTGCTTACAATTTTCCTGTCAAACATTTGGTAGAATGTGGGTTTCATTAACCTATACAGTTGGACACTGTTGATAGGTCTTAAGTCAGATTGGATGATTATGCCGGGGTTCAATTCACAGTATGACCAGAGTGTCACTCTGGTAGCTTACCACAAATTCACAATGTCACTCTTAAAACAAACATCACATCTATTTAATATGCATTTTTGGGTGGGGTTTCTTTTGCATACTGGTAGCTAAGCAGTAGCGATATTCCAACCAGAAATTTAGCCAAAAGGCTTTGTGATTCCTTGCTACATGGTTATATTACAACAAACATGAATTATTCACATGACAAGTATAAGATCAACTGCAGTTATTTTTCTTGATACACCACAAGCCTTTAACCCAAAATGACCTTTATTTTGGTAACCTAAAATGACCGCGACATTTGACGTCCACCAAAAGCAATAGGGATCACCTACCCAGACCATACAACCCACACATCAAGTACAGTATGAGTATGACATCAGTCAACATTATCTCTGAGCTCCAAGAAACACACAGTAATCAATGCTGCTTCTAGTCTTGCCTGTTGTTAGTTGAATCAAATAACTCAACCATACCTCATCTGAACTCAGCATGTCTGCCATATTTACCTCAAAATTCTTCATAAACGACCAGAATGTTCCTGGGTCTCCATCGTATGGTGGAATTTCTGCCTTAGGTAATTCCAACGCTAATTTGAAACTCAGTTTCCTCCTTAAACTTTTTCAATGCTTCCTCCCTCTCCTCAGTATAATGCTTTTGGCATTCCAACATCCAGCTTTCTGCTTGCTCAAATGCTTCATCAGACAACAACCCAGCCAGATCAGCATGAACCTCTTCCATTGCCTCAAATTGGCGCTCTGCCTTTTGCAAATTTTCCTTTATCGACTCTGCGATAATTTCTTCCTTGTTACAAATAGCTTTTAACACACTCAAAGTCCTCGTAAGTTGACCGGAAGTTATGATTCCTCCTCAATATTTTTGCTTCCTCCATCCTTTCCGACATTGTGAAATATGATTGAAAGCACTCCAATTTGATTGTTAAGAAACCTTGTTCTGCTACCAGCTGTTCCTCTGGATATTGATATTATCCAAATAAATGACAGAACAGATGGTTTTGTTATTCTCCTCATTTTTTTTATAAACCCATTAACATTCCAATGCATGAATTAATGCCACCTTGTCTATCTGACCCCATGTTCCCCCATACCAAGACTATCTCTCTGGACAACTTATCGGAGGCCCCTCACACTAGAAGTTACTCACTAAGTTACAAATGCAGCACTGTAGCCTTAAATCTGGAGCAATCCCATTGAGTTAACTGTGTGCGACGGAACCAATAGTAAGTTTGCACAATGTAGCCCCATGTGCATTTGTACGGTAGTTTATAATAACCGCAATAATGGTGTTTAGGCTATTATTATTGTTTTATAGTGAAAAATTATCCCTTCCTCTCTATTGATAAGCATTAAATTTCACAGGGTCGTGAACCTGTTAATAACAGACAACCTTATCAAGTTTAAAATAAATCTGACCCACGGATAAGGAACTATGGCAGTTTTAACATTTTTTATGTTTTACCCCATAACCTCATTAATATGCAAGATTTGGACACAAAAACAATAGGGATCATCTACTCAATATGGGCAACCTACATGCCAAAAATGAAATTACTCAGAGTTACCCTTCTTGAGCAACCGTACGTCACACGCACACATACACACACACGTCAGGACTGCATAGATTCCCCTGCCTACGGCAAGGAATCAAAAAGAATATATTGATATATTGGCAACAAAATATACATAATATCGATATTATCAATAATTTCGCAGAATAGGCACACACAATGTGCTACTGCACATATGGACCCAAACTGTGGGCTTAACACATGTTTTACTATATACTTTAAAAAAAGGCAGTTTGACTGACACAAAGTGTATTGAAACTTATTTTTTTCTACTTTCTTTTTACCCCATCCTCGTATTCTCAAATGTTCCTTTCCCATGTGAATTGTTTGAGGTATGTTTTCCTACTTGAACCCGTTTTTACCCCTCCCGAACGTCTCACCTGAATAGTGTAACTTGTGAACCAATGCTCCATAACTCCTATATGAAAACAAAAGTGGCAGCTATTATCGTCTTTCAACAGCAACATCTTGTACATTCAGTAAAAAAAAAAAACTTCTATGCACGAAGCTCATTGGGTAATACAAGGAGTATTTTGGTGAGATAGAGATATTCTTCTCATGTAATATGTACGTGTGCTGCTTTGGAAACCGACTGTTCAATCAGATCGCTCATCGCAAGCTACCAACAGGTGTTGTGGGCGGGGAAAGCTTGGGCAAGAGCCATATATGGCTGTGAGCATGAGCAGGCCACTGCTTGCCTTCAGTACCGACCACGTGCAATCGCGTGACTACAGACATAGTGGTTTCTCTGTACTATTGCCATGTATCAAACACGATAAAATACAGGCTTTTCCTACAATATAGTCTCGTCGATAAATATCGGCACAATGAACATACAGATAAACATAAGTATACAGACAATATAGTAGTTTCTCTGTATTATTGCTGTGTATCAAACACCATAAAATACAGGCTTTTCCATACTATAGTCTCGTCGATTAATATCGGCACAATGATAATACAGATTTTCTAGTGTGGCTAATTGTGCAGCACATCGTGTTATAAAACGATAAAATATAGACTTTTCTGTAAATACAGTCTGTAGATAAATATCGGGGCAATGAAATATAGGTTTTGAGGGAGTGAAATGTGTGCATATATGCAGGATTTGTGAGGCTTGTAACTGCGGGTCGTGCGGGATGCTGGGCTACTGGGAGGCGTTTTAAAACATTATATAGAGACTTTGTCAGTAAATATAGTCTCACAACTAGTGTAATGAAAATATAGGTTCTCTGTGAGCGACATGTGCGCGTCGTTTACATGCGGGAAAGGGTTTATGTGGCTTTTACTGCAGGTCGTACGATGTACTGGACTATTGAGCAACGTGCATAAAGCGATAAATGTAGACTTTTTCTGTAATACAGTCTCGTAGATAAATATCGGTGCAATGAAAATATAGGTTTTCTATGAGTAAAATGTGTGTACCTTACATACATGCAGGAAGGGACTGTGTCACACAAGGCGATGCAGTTACAGCATCTGAGGAGGGGCTTTTCCAGAGTACATCCAATCAGTGCTGTGAACATGCATACCCCAGTCATTCACTACACAATAGCAGTTTTAGACGGCGCGAAACTGGGCAGTTTGACAATTATCTGGGTATGCTTTGACTGACTTAGCGTGAACTCTGCGTTAAATCTTGAAACAGCTGGTTTTCCATGAATATAGAAGTAACCATATGTAGTTATAGATGCAGTAGTCTATATTATTGATATCTTTCTATATTATAGTACTTTCTATATATCGATATAGTTCCAACTTAAGGTGCAGGATATCAATAATAAACACATTATCCATAATATCGATATACCGCTACTGCTTACTGGTAGCACACTTTTTTCACTCAGATTAACCTGCAAGTCAAGCATAATAGTCATTATATGTGTAGTAAATACCAGACACCATGTCATCACTGTCAAAAATTTCAATAAATAACATTCATCGGTTTCTTAAACTGCATGACTACCAACATTTAAAGGAGAAGGAAACCCTGGGAATATATTCATCAAAATGAAGCAGAAGTGTTTGACAAACATCTTCCCAAAGTTTCATTCAGAGATATTGTTTCCTATCCAAGTTACACAGTTTTGAAATTCAGAGAAGGGTGCTGCCATGTTTGCCTAAGTTGAATGTAAAGCAACTTGAGTAAGTCGAATAATGATGTCACATAACCACTGATAGCAAAATTTTTAATGTATTTCTTTATATTCTTTACCCATTATTTCTATCAATCTGAAACACACTTGTACACATTTTATGTTGAATTACTGAGGTGTATCATGCAATAATCAAATCATTAATACTATGACTTGAATCTATGCATGACTGTTAAAATTTATTGACCATGAAATATAAAGAAAAACAAAAGCTTTTCAATCACATGTGGTCTGGTGATGTCATCGCAATTTCAAGATGGCAGCTTCCTGATAATTTTCTAAGAATATTCAAATTGCAATATCTTGGAAAGTCAGCAACGTATTTAACTGAAATTTGGTAATGGTGTTCACCATATATTAGCCTCTCATTTAACATTGTCAAAGGTCCTGACTTGCCTTCTCCTTTAAGTGCTTTTTTTCTCTTTTCTTTTTTTTTTTTTGATTCTTCGGTGTTTTAATATCTAAGTTTGAGCCGAAAGTACGTCATTTGTATCATTCAAAATTTCTTAAAGTACTTTCCTGATCGGCAAGACTGCATTGGACTATTTACCCCTCAATGACTGGATATTGTTTAGCACATGTGGTGCAAAGCTCCACATGGATTGACTTAGCCCTGCCTTTACTCCCAAATAACAACAGCATTCACACCATAATATTATTACAGTAAACCAACTTCAACATAGGCCCCAAACATGCCGTTCTGTACTGCTGATGTTTTCTGTTGCAAGGAATATCACCCCCATTTAGCCAATTAACATATTCGAATTGACGCTTTTTCCATGCTTCAGACCTGTCAAAATTCTCAGACAATCTTGGACAAATTGTTGGGACACTTTGTTGTATGTTGCAAATATAAGATTAAATTTTAGGTGGGTTATAACATGAAACACCATGCCCCTTTCCAATGTTGCCCTATATGAGTGAATGCACACCTTGAACAGTAATTCTATAGCCAACATTGAAAGGGGGAGTGGGTTGTCCCAAGGTATTTTGTCCAAGATTGTAGCTTCTGGTGTATAGATTTCTATGTGATATTGAAATACACATGTAATATTACCAGAAATAAGTGGTTGGATTTTAGTAAAGCCTAAAGCATGTGTTACATCCTGTGGGACGATGTTGTTTACGTAGAGTCTTGAAGTTTCATATACGAAATAGCCTAATCTTAAGATTTTTCAGCTGCATGTTTTTGTGTTAGGCTGCATGTTTTTGTGTTAGGCTGCATGTTTTTGTGAACAGAATTTATGAAGCTAGAAAAAGTAATAATAATAGAAACAAACAAAAGAATACTACAGGTTTTTGAGTCACCAGTCTTTGCAAGAGGCAAAAAACAGCAGAGAGACTAATAGTAGCGTTCCAAGGCACTTTAGCGAAAGGCAAACCAGGGGAGGCTAGGCCTTAGAGAGTAAGGTGCTAGAATTAGTTTCGAAGACGACTTTGAGCATGGGTCAAATGTATATGTGAGGCAATGTATATTGAGGCAAGGCGTAAGTATATGTCTATGATAGGAATAGTGTGCATTGGTTAAACTTTGGATCTGGATAGCAATTTCAGAACCAGGTCCGGACATTATCGGTACCTGGATATCCGGATACCCAATGCAAACGCTAGCCACAATAGCCTCTAACCATCAAGTAACTACAATGCCTCATCCCATACCTAACATGTACCCACGTGAGATAAAATGTGATACAGCATATCTCTTTGTCAAAACAGAAATTATTAACTATGGGTTCACTGAGTCTTTGTTTGTGTTAAATCCTTATCAGGAAAGAACACATCTCTGCAGAATCTCAAATCTTCACAAGTAAGACTGATCGACAACAGCCGTTATCAATCTGTGATTACTTCAAGGGTGCAGAGGAGGATCTGGTTTTCCATTTTCATTGAGATCATTGTGGTTGGAGTTCAACAACAGTAAAATAAGAGCAGTCAAGTAAACAACATATTTCATGAGTCATTCAGTATAGCTAGCGAAGAGCATATGCATGCCATGTAAATTGCTTTACCATAGAAGAAGTTCAATCAGGTGTGACCCATGCAACAGCAAAGTCAGCACTATCTTATACTGGGCAGAATGAACATTAGGGCCTCCAGCTTCAAACTGATGCTTAACACAATTGTTTGCAGAGGTATGAGTGTAAGGCTACTTTCTCAGCCTCACAATAGATATAAATTTAAACGAGCGGAGTTCGCAAGAATAAACTGAGACGATTCTAGGTAATAACTCAGTGTTCTATTCTGTAACAACTATACACGGCACATAGTCCGGGCTACATGTGAATAACTAAATTTAACTTAATTTAACACTGCAATAGCAGAAGCTAACTGACAGGGACAGAACTTGTTACGTCTGAGTAAAGCTAAATCTCAACTGAATTCCTCATCTAGCCATCACCAGCTTCCTGCCTGGTTCATGACAACATGTGACCAGTGATAACTTTATTAAGAAATACATAAGAAAAGGAAGAACAAAGGACATCTCTGTCAATGACCACAAGCAGGGAGGCCTGCGTGGGAAAGTTACATCTGGACAGTGCTAACTGTGCAAAGGAATACATAAGGAAAATGAGAACAATGCCCTCTGTGTCTACAACAACAAGCAGGGAGGTCTGCTTGGGAACTGGAACCAAATACTATTCAGTATTGCCGGATCTTTGGGTTAATATTACACAAATGTCCTCTGACTCAATGATTTAGTTATCAGTGATGCAACATTCGGAGGAAACTCCTCTTACATGAGGTGTTTGGAGAGGAACAAGTACATGCACAAATGACCAGAAAAGTGAACTACTTCAATTGTCAAATTTGTAGCAAGTTGCTTACTCTGTAAGATTTATTGTAATTTGTGCTACAACATAACTGGAAGAACCTTGCCAGTGTTAGTGTAACATGAAAGATACCACCTTAGACTCTGCGGTTACATCTCTATGTTTCGACACCTCTTTGTTCCGACATCTCAATGTTCCGACAAATCGGCACCAAAGTACATTTTTTGTCGGAACATAGAGACGTCGGAATATAGAGACTTCATTTACATGTCAATATTTCGACATATCTATATTCCGACAACTCTATATACCAACTTCTCTATGTTTCGACATGTCTATGCTTCGACAAAAAGTGTACTTTGCTGCCGATAAGAAGTGTACTTCGGCGAAGAATGTACATTAGCGCTTTGGCGCCTATGAAGAGTGTATTTTGGCCCACCCAAAAATTGTACTTCGGGGCTGTTAAAATGAACATTGGCGCCGATGAAAAGGATACTTTGGCGCCGATCATATAAATGTATTATGGCGCCGATTAAAGTGTACTTTGGAAACGATTCATACGTACTTTGGCGCCGGCGAAGAATATACTTTGACCGCCTAAAAGTGTACTTTGACGCCGACAACGTGTACTTTGACGTCGGTAGAAAATTATACTTTGGCGCCGTTAAAATGGACATCGGCGCCAATGTACATTTTCTTCGGCGACAATGTACATTTTCCTCTGGGCCAAAGTACGTTTTTTTTTTGGCGCCAATGTACATTTCCTTCGGTGACAATGTACATTTTCTTCGGCGCCAAAGTACTTTTTCTTCGGCGCCAATGTACATTTCCTTCGGCGACAATGTACATTTTCTTCCGTGCCAAAGTACTTTTTTGGCGCCAATGTACATTTTCTTCGGCGCCAAAGTACTTTTTCTTCGGTGCCAATGTACTTTATCGGCGCTGAAGTACGTTTTTTCGGCGCCAATGTACATTTTCTTCGGCGCCAAAGTTAACTTTTGTCGGAATATAGAGACGTCGAAACATAGAGATGTCGGAATATTGAAACGTCGAAATGTAGGGTTGTCGGAACATAGAGACGTCGAAATTAAGGGCTGTCGAAACATAGAGACGTCGGAATAGAGGGCTGTCGAAACATAGAGATGTCGGAACATAGGGATGTCTCCACACGTGCCCCTGCAGAGTCTGAGGACATTCCTATGTTCCGACATCTCTATGTTTCGACAGCCCTGTATTCTGACGTCTCTATGTTTCGACAGCCCTTAATTTCGACGTCTCTATGTTCCGACAACCCTATATTTCGACATTTCAATATTCCAACATCTCTATGTTTCGATGTCTCTATATTCCGACAAAAGTTAACTTTGGCGCCGAAGGAAATGTACATTGGCTTCGAAGAAACGTACTTGGGCGCCGAAAAAGTACATTGGCGCCGAATATGATCGACGCCAAAGTACCCTTTTCATCAGTGCCAATGTCCATTTTAACGGTGCCAAAGTATAATTTTCTACCGACATCAAAGTACACATTGTTGTCGGCGTCAAAGTACACTTTTAGGGGGTCAAAGTATATTCTTCGCCGGCGCCAAAGTACGTATGAATCATTTCCAAAGTACACTTTAATCGGCGCCATAATTCATTTATATGATCGGCGCCAAAGTATCCTTTTCATTGGCGCCAATGTTCATTTTAACGGCGCCAAAGTACAATTTTTGGGTGGGCCAAAATACACTCTTCATAGGCGCCAAAGCGCTAATGTACATTCTTTGCCGAAGTACACTTCTTATCGGCAGCAAAGTACACTTTTTGTCGAAGCATAGAGATGTCGAAACATAGAGAAGTCGGTATATAGAGTTGTCGGAATATAGATATGTCGAAATATAGACACGTAAATGAAGTCTCTATATTCCGACGTCTCTATGTTCCGACAAAAAATGTACTTTGGTGCCGATTTGTCGGAACATAGAGATGTCGGAACAAAGAGATGTCGAAACATAGAGATGTAACCGGCACGTGTAATGGGAGAGAGAAGTGGTGCTAGCTGCCATAGCAAAAACTACTTAAAAGAATACCATGGACTGACAGCTCTATCAAAGTCTGTGAACAATGTACTAAAAATTCCAACAAAACAACTGTACATGAAAAAATTATTGGCATATATACATGATAATGAAACCAACATCAATAAAGCTGAAGACATACCTTCCATGCTAAAAATAATTAAATGACCAGAGCTAGACAATTAATTGAATCACACGAGTGCTTTACGAAATGCTTTGCCAAGTCAGGTATTAGTAGTTACACTACACCACAGCAAGATTAGATTGAAGACTAAGATACTGGTATTTTAGAGCATAAACCAGTGGTTTGAAACAAAGCGGCTGACTGCAGGCAGCGCTTTGGTAGATAAATGCCTGATGTGTGCTTTGCTGGACTGTTATCATTTATTGTTCTCAAGAGCAAGGTAAACTAACACCTGTAGTCTAATTAAAGCTTGTTAACAAGTACATCTTCTGTTTACATTGATAGTGAGATCATCTAGAAATCAATATGAAGAGATCAACCCTATCACCTGGGGAAATCAGTGCATACAGTGTCTCTGTATGTGGTAGAGTGTAGAAGATAGTTACATCCATGAAAATAGACACATGGTAAAAATATTTAACAAGTTTATCAGATACCATTTATGCTTGTTTCTTAAAGCCATGAAATCACACAGAAATGCAGTGAACAAAACTATGAAAGAAAATAATACAAACAAAAGTCCAAGGGCAGAATGGTTCCTTGCATGAAGATTATTGTAAATGTGACCCTTTAGTCCTAACCAGGATACAAGTATTGCATAAAGTTAATCTATGATTTTTCCATCCCCAAAAAGTTTGGGCTCCGATTTGTCGATCCTAAAAATGCTGATCAGCAAAAGGTACTCCACAATAGTACCATGCTGAAAAACCCGCCACATTGTAACATATCATCACTAGGAAAACAATCACTTTGCATGATATCATTTATTCCCAGTGTGGCCCATTTTGAAGTTGGACACACAAATAGGCCTACTGCAAACTGCAAAAAGTTCCACTACCATAACACTATTCCAAAACTTTCACATTGTAAAATACAATCTGCAGAAAAAAAAAGCATTTTGCATCATTTCATAAAATGGTCTTATTGAGAAATTGCACCGTCAAATTCTTTTTAACACCCCTAAGGTACCACTACCTAGTAGTAACAATGTAGATACACACAGGCATACACTTATACACAGGTCTAGATCCATAAAATAGGAAAGTGGGGAAAAAGATTGACCTGTAAAGTTGAGGGCACATATCTGATACAATAATTTGCTTTACTTTGAAGTATCCAAAAAAGGGGATATCCACATTTTTCTGCGTAACCCCAGTTGCAAGCTAGAAGTTCCTGTGTGTGTCCCCATTCAGCGCCCCAAACAAACCCGCACACACACATACACACTCACGCCATCACCATCGCATAGACTCCTTGCCTGCCTTCGGCAAGGAACAAACCAGAATGCAGAAATGCACTGCAGTTTCGATGATCCGATTAAGAATATTTTTGCGGAATCTGATTTAACAGCATTAGTATGTGTCACATTGAGCTACGTATGCTTTATATGAAGTATATGAGATATGCAAAAGCTTCCTTTCTTGAGACCATATTACCTCCATGTTCACAATTTGATGCTTGCTGACATGGAATAACCTTCTACCTCTATTAAAGACTAACGTTCTTGTGCTAAATGAGATACAACTACACATTGAATACTACATCTGTCCAAGCTTCCCTTCATGAGATAATATGTTTACAAGAATTCCACAGTGACCCTGTTGACCGCCAATGACCTTTGACCTTCACTAGAGAAAATGAAAATTTTTGTAAATTCAATGAGATAAACCTACAGTCTAATTGGGAGATCTGCACATAAGTTTTCCTTCTTGAAATATTGTGCTTACAATATTTTCACAATATGACCCCTGTTGAAGTCAAATGACCTGTGACCTAGTCCACCAAAATCAACAGGAATCTGGTAATCAATGTGACACACTCACAAACCAAATGTGAAGTTTGTCCAAGCTTCTTGTTTACAAGTAAGCTGTGTCGGTAGGAGCACTACTCATATATCAGTATACATGGCTGCTGCATACCTAAATGGCAGGAAAATATCCGCTTCATCACTTTAACTCTGCAATCAATTAAGACCTGATACATTCTGTAACAACCCTGAAAAAGTATGCATTTGTTTTCAAAATTGTGAGGAATCAAGATACACTGAGTGTCAATATGCAACCATTAACTTGAAGAAATTAAGTGCCAAACACATTGGGTGGAGGGGGGGGTGGGTGAGGGATGAGGATGGAAGATATTAGGAAGTTTACATTTAGAAGTGCTGGTAAATTATTTACCCATCCCCTGTGGCTATAAGCCAATATGACTGAGCAGAGCTTGGTCTCAAATGCATTGAGTTGGAGTTATATGAAAATGTGTTTTTTTGTTGTAACACTGTTATATATGGTGAAATTTTCTCCACTCTTTTTTAACTTCAATGTGCAAAGTTTTAGTGTAAATTATGCCACCCTGTTCCTGATGACCCAATATAAGCTTAGCAATATATCAGGCGACACAAAGCACATTTTCAAACAGTTCTGGGTCAAAATTTACTTGAAAATCTTAGTCTAGTCTGTTCCTGTACAGTAAGTGTAGGGCACCAGTGATACATGTGTTGGCTAGGATCTATCTCAGTATTACGTATCTATGTTAGGCTACAGCAAGAGTGCCAAGTCACCCTGAACGAAAATATCTCGTAGAAGGAAACCTTCGAATTAAAATTTGCGAAAATGATGCGGATTGCTAGTTTGGGGTGTTATGCACATACCATGCAAATGTTTTTGGCAGTTTTGACCGATTGAGATATTTTTTTTGATACGTTTGACATACAATGTTTTCCTAAGCATTGTGATAGTAACTACAGTACAAAATGTACACAGACAACAGAACAGCGTGTGTGATCCAAAGGTAGTTTTTGTGACTGAAATCTCTTACTTTAGGGAGTCTAAAACCTTAATAACACTAGCAGTTTGCATCAACAGAAAGTTGTTTTTGGAATAAACATTGAGTAAGCATTCGTTCTGACCAGGGAGTTGCTATTTGACAATAGCAACTCCCTGTTACGGCCGTACTGCCTTGCGTACGCGATGTACTGTATGTGTACATGTGTCAGCTACTTACATGGGCAGTATGTAAGTTTGGGACAAATCTATCATTCTATGCAACGTTAACGAAACAGACAGATGTGCAACTGACTGCAGTATAGGGAGATGGTACACGGAGATGGGCTCAAAACTGTGGGTGAAAACATTATTTAGCTATTTTTTTCCCCCGCTTATACAACTGAGCTTTCTTTTTGGCGGGAATTATGGGGAAAATGTTACTCTAGCTGTGTTTCATCAACACGAATGTTTTCCAATTGGTAGTAACGAAATGGAAACATGCATGCAATTCACTCCTCTTTTTGTTATTCTGATGTATCTAATATGGTGGGAAGTAGCCATATCGGCCTTTCAACTGCTTTTCTAGGTAGGTGTTCTGTATACGGTACTTCGGATACTCCTCGGTCTCGCACTTTGCTTTTGTTTCTATGTCTGACAAACACTGCTACTTATTTTGATGTTCCACTGTCACCAAGTTTTTTTCTTTTTACTAAAATGCTAATTTGTGTTCATGTGCCGTGCAAGGTGCACAGCTTTTGCGTACACAACTTGAAGAGTTTGTCTTGGAATTTTCCGTAACTCCCAATCACGGACTATTCCACTTACGTACAGTTCAGTTACATACTCTCTGATCGACTAA
Source organism: Stichopus chloronotus (assembly GCA_021234535.1). Lineage (NCBI taxonomy): Eukaryota > Metazoa > Echinodermata > Holothuroidea > Aspidochirotida > Stichopodidae > Stichopus > Stichopus chloronotus. The sequence goes on from CM037834.1 coordinate 16,416,357, forward strand.
CTTGAGAAGCGAGGGGGTATCAATTGGTTTCTTCACACGGCTTTACTTTTACGACTTATTATCCATTTTTCCGGGTACACCTAGTATGTTTGGTATAATTGTTAGCTGCTAATTTTGTTATTGTAATTAAGTGTAGGTGTCAATGCCATGCATACGTATACCAGTAAATCGTCCCAGTTTATTTACAAGGTTTTCACACTTTGACCCTTGCTGACCTCAAATGACCCTTGACCGCCATTAAAAACATAGCGTTCTTGTACTCTATAAGACACACCTACATGCTTCATGTGACATCTGTCCAAGCTTCCCTTCTTGAGATATTGTGTTTACAAGGTTTTCTAAACCTGACCCCTGTGGACCTCAAATGACCTTTGACCTCCACCAGAATCAATATGGATGTTGTACTCAATGTGGTACACCAACGCACTAAATATGACATTTGTCCAAGCTTCCCTTCTTGAAATATTGTGTTTACAAGGTTTTCACAATTTGACCCCTGTTGGACCCAAACGACTTTTGACCTCCACCAAAAACAATAGGGCTCTTCTACTCAGTATGGTTCACCTACGTACCAAGTATGAGATTTGCCCAAGCTTTGCTTCTTGAGATATCGTGTTTACAAGGTTTTCACAATTTGACCCCTGTTGACCCTAAATGACCTTTGACCTGAACCAAAAACAATAGGGTTCGTCTACTCAATGTGGTACACCAACATACTGAATAAGAAATATGTCAAAGCTTTGCTTCTTGAGATATCGTGTTTACAAGGTTTTCACAATTTGACCCCTGTTGACCCCAAATGACCTTTGACCTCCACCAAAAATGATAGGGTTCTTCTTCTTAATTTGGTACACCTACATACTACATATGAGATCTCTCCAAGCTTTCTTTCTTGAGATATTGTGTTCACAAGGTTTTCACAATTTGACCCCTGTTGACCCCAAATGACCTTTGACCTCCACCAAAAACAAGAGGGTTCTTCTTCTCAATATGGTACACCTACATACGAAATATGAGATCTGTCCAAGCTTCTCTTCTTGAGATATCGTGTTTACAAGGTAGGGCGTCACGGACATACACACACACACACGCACACGCACACACACACATATGCATGATTACAAAGGTTACGATTATCATTGAAAACAAAAATGGTGACTTTGGTAGCAAGAGAGATTGAGATAAAATGTTACCAAGTGGGATTATAATTGAAAAAAGGTGAATGCCACATTTTCAATGTAAGTTCAAGATTCAGACTGAGGTTATTTCTTTACATTTGTATGTACAGTAAAAGCTTCTCAGATTTGTTGGTATGTTTCAGTTTTGGTTCCTTGCATCAGCAAGTCAGGTTTGTGTACGTGTGTGTGTGTGCATGTGTGTGATGCCTTGGCTGGTGAACATGATATCTCAAGAAGGAAAAGTTGCGTGAACTTCAAAGTTGGTGTGTAGGTAGTTCACAGAGGGTAGATCATCCCTATTCTTTTTCAGGTAAGTCAAAGGTCATTTGAGGTCACAAACGGGGATAGTCTGAAAACCTTTTAAGGAGGATATTTTAAGAACTGAAAGTTGCTGGAACTTCAAACTTAAACCACTGGTAGCACATGAGTAGATGATCTCTGTCAACTTTTTATGCGGTCAAAGGTCACATGAAGTCAGTAGGGGACAGAGCTTGAAAACCTGGTTGTATCCCAATGGGGGAAAGTTACTTGTCGTACGAGTGTTGTAAGTGTGATAGCTCGTGTTGTATGTGTAAAAGTCGTCGAAAGCTGAGGGAAGAAGTGAATGGTGAAATTTGTAAAGAAAAATGCCTAGCTGATACTTATACAAATCGTACAATGTGAGTGTTTTTAATTCGATGAATAAAGGAGCAGTGTGCGATCTGTAACTCACATGATTTATGTTGCGAATAACACGCTTTTGAAGCTTAAACAAATTATTTAATGAGGAGGTATGAGCATTACCCCAAACAAGAAGACTATCGTTGAAACGAAGAAGCACAAGCGCATTATAAAGAGTAAGAAGTACACCCCTGGGAAGAAATTCCTTCAGTCTATTGATTACACCATTAGATTTTGAAACCTTTTTGCTAACCTCAGAAATATGTTCTTTCCAATTAAGCTTTTTGTCTATAGTGATTCCTAAGAATTTAGTATGAGGTGAAGCTGTAATAAGATGGCCATCGTGTAATGCAGTGATTTTGCTTGAGTCAGTAACCTTGTTATCGAATATTATTAATTTGGTTTTCAGGATATTTAGGGATAATTTGTTTGATTTGAGCCAATTTGAGATATGAGAAAATTCACAAGTAGCTTCAGCAAGAGTATCGCTTAGATTCCTATTTTGGAGAGACACCGTAGCATCATCGGCAAATAAGATGAAGTTTGACTTGTCCGAGGACTTATAAATATCATTGACATAAAGAATAAATAAGAGTGGTCCAAGTATGGAACCTTGTGGTACACCAATATTAGAAAATGTGTAATTTGAAGAAGAATTATTAAATTGAATATAATTACATCGATCGTGAAGATAACTTCTGAACCAGTTATAGGCAATATTTCGAACACCATAACAAAACAATTTACTCAGAAGAATTGGTGGTCAATAGTGTCGAAGGCCTTAGACAGATCAATAAAAATACCAGCTGTTGTAAGTCTATTATCCAAACCTTTTGTAATTTTATCAATGATGCTCAAAGCTGCCATATACGTAGAATGATCATTACGAAATCCATATTGGTGTTCACAGAGAATTTTAGGTTTAACAATGAACTTATAGAGTCTATCATACGCAAGTCGTTCAAAAATTTTGAAGATGGAAGGCAGAATAGAGATTGGTCTGTAATTTGAGAAACATTTCTGGTCACCAGGCTTAAAAATTGGCACTATTTTGGCGATTTTCAGTTCAGATAGGAATACTCCATTTAAGAAAGAGAGATTGATAATATGAGTAAGTGGAGTAAGTATTGTATCAACCATATTCTTGAGAATGTCATTCGATAAAATTATCATAACCAGGATTCTTGCCGTTTTTTAGTCTGGAAACAGAAAGTTTCACCTCGTCAGTATTTGTAGGAAAAACATAAAAGAATCTAGAACATGTGAATTCATATAAGATAGAGGTGGAAACTTGCGCACAGGTAGTTTATCTGCCAGATCTAATGCAACAGAGGAAAAGTACTTATTCAAAGTATTTGCAATTTCATCCTCATTTGAAATTAAACCATCATCACTAACAAAATTCTTATTAGAGTCACTAACACATTTCTCATGCAGGATTTTGTTAATGACTTTCCAAAGCTGGGTAGAGCCACCCTTGTGGTCTTCAATCAAATTACTGACATACATTTTCTTTGCTACGTTTATTGTAGTTGTAAGAATATTTTTGTATTTAGAGTACTTACTTTTGCGAATGGATGTGGGATTTTGAATGTCCCTGGAATATAGTTTATTTTTACTTCTAATTAATTTCAAAAACCCAGAAGTAATCCATGGCAATTTTTCATATTTGATTTTTTGATTGACCTTGGTATAAGGGCAACATTTATTGAAAGTCATTAACAAAAATTTAGAAAACTTACTATAAGCAGAGTCGACATTTTGATCATTTGTAACGAATGACCAATCAACATTACTTAGTTCGCTTTTCATATAATTGATGTTCCTACGACAAGTATTGTTCTTGTAGATAGTTTGACAACTTGAAGTATGTATCTTTCTTAATACAACACAAAAGATAGGATAATGATCAGAAATATCTGTAATGATTACACCGCTTTTTGGTACATGGTTAACAACATTGGTAAAAATATTGTCAGTCAAGGAAAAGGTACTGGTAGTAACCCTGGTAGGCTTATCAATCAATGGACTAAAAGAGAGAAGAGACATAATATTAAGAAACTCTTGTGCGTTGTGCACCTCATTTTTCGTTAAAAGATTGATATTAAAGTCACCTGTAAGAAAGACATTCTTGTTTTCTTGATTTAATACTTCTAAACAGTTACTCATGCAATCAAGAAAATCATTCACACGTTGTTCAGGTGGACGCTAGATAACCCCTACAATAGTATTTCTAACTTTCTCCTTTTCTACTTCCACGAAAAGAGTTTCAGCACTACCATTCATTAAGTGACTAAGATCTGTCCTGATATTTCCATGTAGGTTATTTTTAATAAAAAGAGCAACACCTCCACCCCTTTTGTCACTTCTGTTTTTATATAAGAGTTTGTAACCATCAATCTGTAAAGTGTCAAGGGGAGACAAATCAGTCAGCCAAGTTTCTGTGATGGCAATAAAAGTAAATTGATAAATTTCAATGGAATTCATAAAGCTGACAAAAGCATTAAAATTTTTCATGAGACTTCTGATATTAACATGAAGAATTGAGGTATGGATTTCAGAACAGTGAAATTCAGTGCTAAAACTAGAATCAGTATAGTACAAGCAATCACAAACAGTTGTGTTTATACCACTCTGTTCATTTTCATTTACTGTTACTGTGAAAGGTTAAATAATGCAATTATATAATTTTCACAAAACGTTTGTCTTTCATGTATAACGAAATATCAAGTGGGTGATATTTACACAAAATAACATTTTGGTATAGTAATAAGGCACATTCCTTACTCCTTAAGGTTCTTATATGGGAATCCAAACCATTTGAGCAGGTTGCAATACAGCTTAGACAAGAGAGGGGGAGAAAAATAAGTAGCATGAGAGATTAAGACAACAGTTAAGGAAAATATAAAGAGAAGAATTTAAACCAAGTTTCATAATGAAACAGTCTTACTTGAAAAATCAGGTACCTTTCCATGTAGTGCTCCGGCATTGTGAAACAATAAGGATGAGGTTAGAAAAGATATGTACATACATATTATGATGGACTGATCTGAAAATTATATGGAAGCCCGTGATTATCTCTCCAGTGTCCCGCAGTGAAACATAATTTGATCCCCTTGTTGTAGAGTTCCTTCACTTCTCGTGACCACTTTTTCTTCTCGCTAAAATCAACTTTGGTTAGGTCATCCAATATGAAAAGAGATTCATCTCGAAGAACCAACCGTGCATTTCGGAGAATGTTAATTTTGTCCTTATACGAAAGGCATTTCACGAGAATGTGTGGGGATCGGCCATTGTTACCCTTCCCGTCTCTGTGAGCCCTCTCTATACGTACTGAGGTCATCTTGAACTTTTTGGTCAGGATCGAGTAGATGGTATCCTCGCATTTCTCGTTTTCTTCGCAGGGGTAGCCCACAAGTCGAAAATTGTTTCTTCCTGACATACGTTCAAGTTTATTCATTTGCTCAGATTGGGCATTAAGCTTGTCTTAGAGATTACCATTTTCGTTTCCAGAACAGGATCTTTCTAATGTAACAAACTTCCAGATCATCAATTCGTTTTGCTTGGAACTCTACTGCACTGCCTAGGTCTTTTTCTAGTTGTTTGAGACAGTCAGCGAAATTCTTCAGGGTTTTGTCCACAGTATCTTTAAATGATTCAATGGCTAAGCGTACAGCATCGGAAATACCTTCATGCTCAGACTGAGTGGTTGAAGAGCGTGTTAGTCTCTTGTTAGGATCCTGTACACTGCTTATGTGTTTATGGAGGCTAGGCTCGCTACTCCCATCAGAATCATCCTTGCCTTTTTTTCCTGTTCCTTTCTCAGATTTCTCAGACTTTTTCTGAGTATTTGAAGGATTCATGGTTAAGTATGATTATTGACAAGGGTGTAGGTTGAAGTTGACAGAAGAGAAGTTGAAGAAAAAAGCAAGTTGTTTTCAAAAATCCTCGGAGCCGGTTGTGATACGTGTCTACTGCGTGGCGGCCATTGATATGATAAAGACTCCCAAGGGAGAAAAACACTTTTGGCTGACTCAATTTGCAGGCTGCCTTTGTCTTGCACAATTTCAGACTTTTAACCACAATTTGGTGTCAGGAACTTTCTCTCCACTTGTAAACTACCTTGGTTAAGAGATATATCCCATCCTTCAACCACAGTTTTCATCACACTGAATCAATGAAGTTTAAGCCAAACCCATAAATAATATGGTTGATTTTGTTTCAAGAGATTGTTGGTCTTGATAAGACCCTGTATCAGATGCACCATGCTTTTTTTGTACAGAACTGACTGCGCCCTATGCTGTTCCTCGTTGATTTCTTCTTCACACTAGGATCTTGTGCATTTATTTCCAACTATCTTAACTTTTTCTATTATTTTGTAGCCACTTTGCTCTGAAAAAGTGAAGAAACCAATCAGATTTGATTATTTAGTTCACACCCTAAAGTTTCATGTTTATTCATGATTTCTTTGCGGAGAATAACCAATCAGGGTGAACAGTGAACAAGCACCGCGCTGTGACTCTGTGAGCGTTCCCTACACAAGCGACTGTATTATATCAATAAAGATTGAGTGTTTTGCACTTGGTTGTGCCCCATTTTCGACAAATGTCCAAAACATTTGTATTGAACAGATCCTTGGAATATGCATAACTCGATTGGGTAACTCGCGTGTAAACACCTGACGAGCAGGGTTCCCTCTGAGAATAGTAGCGTGATGGTTATGTTAAAAGTATTGTGTGTGGAAACTTGAAAGAGAAGGAAAATAACAAATGCCTTGACAAAGATAAGTATTAAGTGAGTGTGTGTGTATGGAACAAGGAGATATTGGCAAGGAATCACAGAGTCATTTGACATTCTGTTTTTGTTTTTTCCACTACAACAAACACAGAGATTGTTATCCATAGAAAGTCAATGATATCTCAGGGCCATACCTGAAGGCTTAACAATATACAACTGAGTAAGGTGGTCAGGCAACAACGTGTATTTGTCTCTCAACCAAGAAGATTAAAAATTTCACAGAATCGAGACTTCTCTGTCCATCGGGATATTAGAAAAATTTGCATTCAGTGTTATATGCTGAATTATTCTTGAGCACTGCACATCCAAATTTCAAAGTCGTCATATCATATGGAGATGTCCTCATCTCCTTTCATAAACCCTCAAAAAGAAGTTGTTCATTGAATGCACCTATTACTTGTTCAACAATTACATACTCAGTATTGAAATGAGTTTCAATGGGATTGAAGTAAGCACATAAGAGAGGTGGGACTCACAATAAGAAGAAAAAGATATGGAAATTTTTGAATAGCGTTTACTTGTCATCTCTACCATCCTCTCAACTGTTTTTTTTTTTTTTCCTCCATTTTTTTATTTATTCTTGAACTTTCTCATTTACAATATCTACCGTCTTGCAAGTAATACATGGCTGCAGCACTTAAAACATGAAATGGATACAGACAGCTTATATCGGATGACAGGATATTACGAAAATACCCTGTGCGTAATGGAAATACTTTAAGTCAGTATGACGCGAGAAGAATACAAAAAGACATTAAAAATCAAGAATAAGATCACAGCGACCAAAAATCTCTTTGAGATCTTTATAGCTTATACAACTTTTCGTCCTTTTTTGGCTATAAAAGTAAATATGCTTTTCCACTCGTAGAGCAAACTGAAACTTGTATAAGAACTCAATATAATTTAAAGTCTTATTTTGATGCTTCATACTAAAAATGAAATATTTCAAATGCAAGATAAGAAAATTATATGGATGGCGTTTTAACCTTTGGTAACCAAAGAAAATGTCGTCTTTTGAAAAATAAAAATTTGAGCCGAACAAAAAATTAACAACATCACCGATAAATGAAGCTACATGGTTACACTCCACAAAAAGGTGAAGCAGTGTTTCGACCTCAGCATTACAGAAATGACATAAATCAGAGTCAGAGATACCCATTAAATTTAAAAGTCTATTCGTTGGAAGGATTCTGTGAAGAAATCGAAACTGGAAAAAAGAAAGCTTCGTTTCCGAGGCAGAGCACCACGGCATACTAAAAATACTATCCCACTCTTTAGTAGTTAAATGAGGGAACTCAGCGTTCCATTTTGTAAGAGCTGTGGGATCAACAGCAACTTTATCCAGATACTTAGAACGGTATACAAGTAGTTGAGAAATACAGCTTGATTGCATGGTTTTATCGAAAAAATCAATGCATGGGTTATTGAAAATAGTCTCAGAACAGCCAGACTGCTTCCAGTGGAAAGGAATGCTCTGAATAATACCCCAATAGGTTGTAAAGGGGAAATGATTTAGGTGGAACTTCATCCTAAAGGACTGGTAACTTAAGGGATAACTGTCATTGTCGAAAAAATCAGAAACAAACTTAACTCCCTTCCTATACAAAAAATTATAGTAAAAAATTGTGTTATTGATGGAGATATAGTGATTGTTCCAAATGACTTGATTACCAAAATTTTCTACAGGTAAGTGAAAAGCTGCATCCAGCCATGCTCTCGCAGTGTGGTAAACAAAGATTTTAGGTATACGAGGGAGGTCATCAGACTTACAATTACAATGGAAGATGAGCTTTCTGCCCACAGCTGACAAACTTTCATCAAAGAAAAGTTTCCAAACACCATTATTATTATCACAATACCGTTTAACCCAAGTACATTTCAAGCTTTTTACAAAACTTGGGATGTGAACTACTCTTAAGCCGCCTTTATCAAAACGATTAATTATACAACCTCTTTTTATTTTATCTTGATTCCCGGCCCAAATAAAATCGTAAATAATCTTCTCCACATCCTTAATGAAGGAAGTGGGAGGATCCGTTAGCACTATAAATAGATAGACTAGTTGTGATAATGCATAGGTTTTAACCAGAATGTTACGACCAACCGGGGTTAAGTCTCTCGTCGACCAAACCCGAAGACAACTTTTAAGTGTAGATAACTTCGGAATGAAATTTAGCCTAAAAAGATCATTGCCATTATGACTGAAGGTAATGCCTAACATTTTTACAGTACCACATGAAAATTTAAGTGCATATAAATTTACAAAGCCTGGCAGCTGCTTTGCAAAAGGACCCAGAGGAAACAAGACTGACTTAGAAGTATTGATAGTTAATCCAGAGGACATCTGGAACACGTTAAGAATGTGAAGGGTTCCATCAAGAGATTCCCGGCTTCCATCAAGAAAAAAAGTTGTGTCATCAGCATATTGGAGAAGTTTTATTCCTTTACCCTCAATAACAATACCTTTCAATCTACTTTGGCTTGTGTAAATAGCTAATACTTCGGTGCATAAAATAAAGAGGTAGGGACTGAGCGGACGCCCCTGGCGGACCCTTCTACGAACAGGGAAAAAACCTGTGAAGTATCCGTTGTTGAAGACACAAGCGGTAGCATTGTTATAAAAAGTATGAATCCATTGAATGAAACTATGACCAAAGATAAAATAGCGTAGACAACATATAATGAAATTCCACTCTAGTTTGTCAAAAGCCTTTTCAAAGTCTACGAACAACATAAATCCAGATGTATTTTTGTGGTTAGTGTAATCAATTAAGTCTAAAACAAAACGGATATTTTCACCAATAAAACAACCCTTTACAAAACCAGTTTGATTTGGACTAATAACATTGGCGATGATACATTTAAGCCTAGTTGCAATTGCCTTCGCTCCGATTTCATAGTCCGTATTCAGGAGTGAAATAGGTCTGTAATTTTTCAGGAGACTGGGATCCTTTTCAGGTTTGGGTATTAAGATAATTATGCCTCTAGACTGCTCATGAGAGAGACTGTTGTGAGAGTAGGCATAATTTACAGAATCAACAACATAATGACCTACAAGATGCCAAAACTTCTTGTACAAGTTTACAGAAAAACCGTCACTCCCTGGAGACTTATCATATTTTGAAGACTTAAGCGAAATACTGCAATCTTCTAAGGTAAGTTCACCTTCGCAAGTAGAGAAGTCATCATTACTAAAAGGGGAGGGGGGAAGATCGTCCAAAATTAAATGTGGGGAGCAACGATTGCTAACATACAAATTCTCATCAAAATGTTTAATATTGTGAAGAATAGATTTCCCATCGAAATACGTATTACCATTGTCATCATTAATTTTGTGAATAGTATTACAAAGCTAATTACGTTTTTCAAGGTTAAGAAAGTATTTTGTGTTCTTTTCGCCATGTTTGACCCAGCGGGCCCGTGATCGGATTATGGTTCCTTGAAGTTTAATGTCATAAAATAAAAGAAGTTCATTACAGGCATCGAATAGCTTGGTGCGTGTCTCGATGGAGTCTGATGTAGAGAGATCCTGTTCCAGGTTAGCAACTTTGATTGTGAGTTCTTCTTCCCTACATCTATTTTCTTTAGCTTTTTCCTTTGCAAACTTCATGCTCTCCTTGCGTAAAATAAACTTAAGGCCTTCCCAGCGATATGCCGGATTCGAATAAGTATTAGTTTCGGAGAAATTATTAATAGCACTTGTAATCAAGTTCAAATAACCTGAGTCATGAAGCAGGGAGTTGTTTAACTTCCAGTATCCAGGACCACATCTCTCTGAAAAAAGACTAAGCTTTAAATTAACAAAAGAGTGATCCGATTGAATTCCAGGAGAGTGTGTGACATCTTTGACAGAAGTAGCCATATGCCGCGACATAAGGAAAAAGTCTAGGCGACAGAGCAGATCTGATAAAATGTTGGAGGACTAAGTAAAGCCTTCGGTCCTAGGGTTCCTTTCTCTCCAGATATCGATGAGTGATAATTCAGTCATAAATGAAAGGCATTCGTTTCGAGCTTTAAAACTGGTTCTCTGCTGACCGCCTTTCTTGTCTAAAGTTAAATTAAAGACGAAATTAAAATCTCCGCCTATGATAATTTTTTCAGAGTTAAAAGTGGATACAGCGTTGAATAAGTGAACAAAAAAGTTAGGGCTATCTATATTGGGTCCATATAAAGAAACGAGAGTTAGTATTTGATCAGTGTAGACAATGTCAGCAATGATAAATCTTCCTCCATCATGGCTTACATACTTTTTTATTTCAAATTCCAAAGTAGGATTGAATAAAATATATACTCCACAGCTATCATGAGTACCATGTGAATAGAGAACTTTACCTCCCCATTCATTTTTCCACATTTTCTCATCTGCTGGTAAACTATGCCTCTCTTGTATGAAAGTCTTCGATGAAGGTATGAAAATAAACGTCGTCTCTTACTGTGACTTCGTAAGCCTCTCGCATTGTAAGTGAATATGGTTAGATCCTCAGCCATTTAAGAGGTGAACTGGCAAAAAAAAGTTTGTAAGGCTGGTAGTGGACTTTGCTACAGTTGATGAAGGGTAAACACACAAAAAATACAAAAAGACACAAACACAAAAACACAAGAAAAGTCAATCCAAATGGGATAAATCCAACCGCTAAAAAGCTCCACAAGAAGGGGTCGAAGTTGGCAAAGGTTCCCAAATGAGAAAAAATTGGTGCAACACAGTCACCAAACATTTTAGGTTGAGTCTAAACAGGACTAAAGGTAAGCTGTAAACAATACAATGTCTACTCCATGCTATTCCAGAAAGAAACATAAGGTATCAGATGTGTTTTATAAGAAAATTGTTAGAGCAGCTATTGGGCAGGGCCGAAGATATGAGGTCGTCCATCATTGCCTCTCCAGCATCCCCCTGAGAAACGTAGTTTAGTGCCCTGATTGAATAGTTCCTGTACTTCTTTCTTCCAACGTCTCTTTTCTGTAAGATCAGCTTTAGTCAGATCATCTACAATGTAATAAGGTTTTCCTGCCAAGGCTTGTCGAGCTTTTTTCAGCAGTGTGATTTTGTCCTGATAAAATGATAACTTGACTAAAAGATGGCGGTCTCGACCAGCAACTAACCTGCCATCTCTATGAGTCCGTTCCAGCTTACAAGCAGGCACTGCAACCTCCTCAAGAATCTTAACTACAATGTTCTGACACTCTTCATTTTCTTCGGTAGGACAACCCACTATTCTGATCTTATTTCGTCTTGAAAATCGTTCATTTTTGTTGATATCTTGGGCTTGTTTCGACTTATCAGCCTCAAGTTGTTGTACTTTCCTTTCTAAAGAATTGCACCTTTCTTTCAAGGCTGCAGTCTCTGTATTCAAATCCCGTACACTGTCTCTGAGGTCGTCAATAGCCTTAGAAAATTCTTGTAGGTTTTCAAATTCCTTCAGTAGCCTTTCTTTGACTTGCTGGATTGTCTTTCCTAGAGAATGAACAGTGCTCTCGGTACGGCTGGCTTCAATGTCAGACTCAGAGTCATCATATCTGTCCCTATCCTGTGATAGGATGGAGCTTAGGCTTAACTGGGAGGCAGCCTCTTGACGTTTTTTCTTGCCAAGGCTACCCTTAGGCCTCCACGGGTATTTTTACTCATGATGACAGTTGCTATAGAAGTGAATGTACCCTTTGAACAGCAATCCTATAGCCAACATTGAACGGGGGCGCAGGGTGTCCCAAGGTATTTTGTCCAAGATTGCAGATTTGGACTGTAGAAGGATAACACAGACCAACTTAACGATCTTTGTAGGAACAGGATCTGAGTCACTTTGTTGAGCTCAGTACCAATACTCTGTACTTTGAAGCTGAAGTGCTACAAAAACTCAATGGCCGTTTGAAACTTATCCATACATGGCAGGAGAGATGTGCCAATGTTTGCACTGTTTGACCTCTGTTGACCCCAACTGAACTTTGTTCTCCACCAAAAGCAGAACAGACTTTGTGCTCAGCATGGTACACCTCCAAAATAAGTATCAGATCTGTCCAAGCTTCTCTTCTTATTGTGTTTACAAGGTTTCAACATAATCCTGTTGACCCCAAATGATGTTTGACCTTCACCATAAACAACTGGTTTATGAAAAGAAAGATGGGGGGCCTAAATGGTAAAAAGGGCTATCTAAGAGGAGCACCACTATCAGGTAGTGCAGAGAACAAAACAAGACGATTTTTGGCCTTAAAATCCCCTAAGATGAATGGAAATAGCACTTCCATGGTGTGCAATGTTGCATATACCCAACCTTGATTCTGATGTAATGTTTTGAGGTTTATAAATCAATGAAAAACAGAAATGACTCAATCACTATTACCACAAACACCATTAGCAATATCATAGCACCTTCAATGGAAGAGTTGGCACTGTATTCCCTTCTACCATGGCACCACTACTGACACAAGTTGGGCCCAGTCTGGGTTAGCATATGGCACAAGTCCATGAATGTTGCTAATAAGAAACCAAGGAATCATTACCTTATGTCCATGAACCAATATTCCATTTTCAACGAATATTCCATTTTCAATAGTACACACTGCAGGGCAAAGTTAACAGTCGAGAGGATGGTAGAGATGACAAGTAAACGCTATTCAAAAATTTCCATATCTTTTTTTTCTTATTGTGAGTCCAACCCCTCTTATGTGCTTACTTCAATCCCATTGAAACTCATTTCAATACTGAGTATGTAATTGTTGAACGAGCAATAGGCGCATTCAATGAACAACTTCTTTTTGAGGGTTTATGAAAGGAGATGAGGACATCTCCATATGATGTGACGACTTTGAAATTTGGATGTGCAGTGCTCAAGAATAATTCAGCATATAACAATAAATGCAAATTTTTCTAATATCCCGATGGACAGAGAAGTCTCGATTCTGTGAAATTTTTAATCTTCTTGGTTGAGAGACAAATACACATTGTTGCCTGACCACCTTACTCGGTTGTATATTGTTTAGCCTTCATGTATGGCTCTGGGATATCATTGACTTTCTAGGGATAACAATCTCTGTGTTTGTTGTAGTGGAAAAAAACAAAAACAGAATGTCAAATGACTTTGTGATTCCTTGCCAATATCTCCTTGTTCCATACACACACACTCACTTAATACTTATCTTTGTCAAGACATTTATTTTCGTTCTCTTTCAAGTTTCCACACACAATACTTTTAACATAACCATCACGCTACAGTTCTTAGAAGGAACCCTGCTCTTCAGGTGTTTACACGCGAGTTACCCAATCGAGTTATGCATATTCCAAGGATCTGTTCAATACAAATGTTTTGGACATTTGTCGAAAATGGGGCACAACCAAGTGCAAAACATTCAATCTTTATTGATATACAGGGACACAGTCGCTTGTGTACGGAGCGCTCACAGAGTCACAGCGCGGTGCTTGTTCACTGTTCACCCTGATTGGTTATTCTCCACAAAGAAATCATGAATAAACATGAAACTTTAGGGTGTGAACTGAATACTTAAATCTGATTGGTTTCTTCACTCTTTCAAAGCAAATTGGCTACGAAATAATAGAAAAAGTTAAGATAGTTGGAAACAAATGCACAAGATCCTAGTGTGAAGAAGAAATCAACGAGGAACAGCATAGGGCGCAGTCAGTTCTGTACAAAAAAAGCATGGTGCATCTGATACAGGGTCTTATCAAGACCAACAATCTCTTGAAACAAAATCAACCATATTATTTACGGGTTTGGCTTTAACTTCATTGATTCAGTGTGATGAAAACTGTGGTTGAAGGATGGGATATATCTCTTAACCAAGGTAGTTCACAAGTGGAGAGAAAGTTCCTGACACCAAATTGTGGTTAAAAGTCTGAAATTGTGCAAGACAAAGGCAGTCTGCAAATTGTCAGCCAAAAGTGTTTTTCTCCCTTGGGAGTCCTTATCATATGAATGGCCGCCACGCAGTAGACACGTATCACAACCGGCTCCGAGGATTTTTGAAAACAACTTGCTTTTTTCTTCAACTTCTCTTCTGTCAACTTCAACCTACACCCTTGTCAATAATCATACTTAACTATGAATCCTTCAAATACTCAGAAAAAGTCCGAGAAATCTGAGAAAGGAACAGGAAAAAAAGGCAAGGATGATTCTGATGGGAGTAGCGAGCCTAGCCTCCATAAACACATAAGCAGTGTACAGGATCCTAACAAGAGACTAACACGCTCTTCAACCACTCAGCCTGAGTATGAAGGTATTTCCGATGCTGTACGCTTAGCCATTGAATCATTTAAAGATACTGTGGACAAAACCCTGAAGAATTTCGCTGACTGTCTCAAACAACTAGAAAAAGACCTAGGAAGTGCAGTAGAGTTCCAAGCAAAACGAATTGATGATCTGGAAGTTTGTTACATTAGAAAGATCCTGTTCTGGAAACGAAAATGGTAATCTCTAAGATAAGCTTAATGCCCAATCTGAGCAAATGAATAAACTTGAACGTATGTCAGGAAGAAACAATTTTCGACTTGTGGGCTACCCCTGCGAAGAAAACGAGAAATGCGAGGATATCATCTACTCCATCCTGACCGAAAAGTTCAAGATGACCTCAGAACGTATAGAGAGGGCTCACAGAGACGGGAAGGGTAACAATGGCCGATCCCCACACATTCTCGTGAAATGCCTTTCGTATAAGGACAAAATTAACATTCTCCGAAATGCACGGTTGGTTCTTCGAGATGAATCTTTTTTCATATTGGATGACCTAACCAAAGTTGATCTTAGCGAGAAGAAAAAGTGGTCACGAGAAGTGAAGGAACTCTACAACAAGGGGATCAAATTATGTTTCACTGCGGGACACTGGAGAGATAATCACGGGCTTCCATATAATTTTCAGATCAGTCCATCATAATATGTATGCACATATCTTTCCTAACCTCATCCTTATTGTTTCACAATGCCGGAGCACTACATGGAAAGGTACCTGATTTTTCAAGTAAGACTGTTTCATTATGAAACTTGGTTTAAATTCTTCTCTTTATATTTTCCTTAACTGTTGTCTTAATCTCTCATGCTACTTATTTTTCTCCCCCTCTCTTGTCTAAGCTGTATTGCAACCTGCTCAAATGGTTTGGATTCCCATATAAGAACCTTAAGGAGTAAGGAATGTGTCTTATTACTATACCAAAATGTTATTTTGTGTAAATACCACCTACTTGATATTTCTTTATACGTGAAAGACAAACGTTTTGTGAAAATTATATAATTGCATTATTTAACCTTTCACAGTAACAGTAAATGAAAATGAACAGAGTGGTATAAACACAACTGTTTGTGATTGCTTGTACTATACTGATTCTAGTTTTAGCACTGAATTTCACTGTTCTGAAATCCATACCTCAATTCTTCATGTTAATATCAGAAGTCTCATGAAAAATTTTAATGCTTTTGTCAGCTTTATGAATTCCACTGAAATTTATCAATTTACTTTTATTGTCATCACAGAAACTTGGCTGACTGATTTGTCTCCCCTTGACACTTTACAGATTGATGGTTACAAACTCTTATATAAAAACAGAAGTGACAAAAGGGGTGGAGGTGTTGCTCTTTTTATTAAAAATAACCTACATGGAAATATCAGGACAGATCTTAGTCACTTAATGAATGGTAGTGCTGAAACTCTTTTCGTGGAAGTAGAAAAGGAGAAAGTTAGAAATACTATTGTAGGGGTTATCTACCATCCACCTGAACAACGTGTGAATGATTTTCTTGATTGCATGAGTAACTGTTTAGAAGTATTAAATCAAGAAAACAAGAATGTCTTTCTTACAGGTGACTTTAATATCAATCTTTTAACGAAAAATGAGGTGCACAACGCACAAGAGTTTCTTAATATTATGTCTCTTCTCTCTTTTAGTCCGTTGATTGATAAGCCTACCAGGGTTACTACCTGTACCTTTTCCTTGACTGACAATATTTTTACCAATGTTGTTAACCATGTACCAAAAAGCGGTGTAATCATTACTGATATTTCTGATCATTATCCTATCTTTTGTGTCATATTAAGTAAGATACATACTTCAAGTTGTCAAACTATCTACAAGAACAATACTTTGTCGTAGGAACATCAATTATATGAAAAGCAAACTAAGTAATGTTGATTGGTCATTCGTTACAAATGATCAAAATGTCGACTCTGCTTATAGTAAGTTTTCTAAATTTTTGTTAATGACTTTCAATAAATGTTGCCCTTATACCAAGGTCAATCAAAAAATCAAATATAAGAAATCGCCATGGATTACTTCTGGGATTTTGAAATTAATTAGAAATAAAAATAGACTATATTCCAGGTACATTCAAAATCCCACGTCCATTTGCAAAAGTAAGTACTCTAAATACAAAAATATTCTTACAACTACAATAAACGTAGCAAAGAAAATGTATTTCAGTAATTTGATTGAAGACCACAAGGGTGACTCTACCCAGCTTTGGAAAGTCATTAACAAAATCCTTCATGAGAAATGTGTTAGTGACTCTAATAAGAACTTTGTTAGTGATGATGGTTTAATTTCAAATGAGGACGAAATTGCAAATACTTTGAATAAGTACTTTTCCTCTGTTGCATTAGATCTGGCAGATAAACTACCTGTGCGCAAGTTTCCACCTCTATCTTATATGAATTCACATGTTCTAGATTCTTTTATGTTTTTCCTACAAATACTGACGAGGTGAAACTTTCTGTTTCCAGACTAAAAAACGGCAAGAGTCCTGGTTATGATAATTTATCGAATGACATTCTCAAGAATATGGTTGATACAATACTTACTCCACTTACTCATATTATCAATCTCTCTTTCTTAAATGGAGTATTCCCATCTGAACTGAAAATCGCCTAAATAGTGCCAATTTTTAAGTCTGGTGACCAGAAATGTTTCTCAAATTACAGACCAATCTCTATTCTGCCTTCCATCTCCAAAATTTTTTAACAACTTGCGTATGAAAGACTCTATAAGTTCATTGTTAAACATAAAATTCTCTATGAACACCAATATGGATTTCGTAATGATCATTCTACGTATATGGCAGCTTTGAGCATCATTGATAAAATTGCAAAAGGTTTGGATAATAGACTTACAAAAGCTGGTATTTTTATTGATCTGTCTAAGGCCTTCCACACTATTGACCATCAAATTCTTCTGAGTAAATTGTTTTGTTACGGTGTTCGAAATATTGCCTATAACTGGTTCAGAAGTTATCTTCACGATCGATGTAATTATATTCAATTTAATAATTCTTCTTCAAATTACACATTTTCTAATATTGGTGTACCACAAGGTTCCATAGTTGGACCACTCTTATCTATTCTTTATGTCAATGATATTT
Source organism: Stichopus chloronotus (assembly GCA_021234535.1). Taxonomy (NCBI): domain Eukaryota; kingdom Metazoa; phylum Echinodermata; class Holothuroidea; order Aspidochirotida; family Stichopodidae; genus Stichopus; species Stichopus chloronotus. The sequence continues at coordinate 16,434,340 of CM037834.1, forward strand.
AAAGTCCTCGGACAAGTCAAACTTCATCTTATTTGCCGATGATACTACGGTCTCTCTCCAAAATAGGAATCTAAGCGATACTCTTGCTGAAGCTACTTGTGAATTTTCTCATATCTCAAATTGGCTCAAATCGAACAAATTATCCCTAAATATCCTGAAAACCAAATTAATAATATTCGATAACAAGGTTACTGACTCAAGCAAAATCACTGCATTACACGATGGCCATCTTATTACAGCTTCACCTCATACTAAATTCTTAGGAATCACTATAGACAAAAAGCTTAATTGGAAAGAACATATTTCTGAGGTTAGCAAAAAGGTTTCAAAATCTAATAGTGTAATCAATAGACTGAAGGAATTTCTTCCCAGGGGTGTACTTCTTACTCTTTATAATGCGCTTGTGCTTCTTCGTTTCAACGATAGTCTTCTTGTTTGGGGTAATACTCATACCTCCTCATTAAATAATTTGTTTAAGCTTCAAAAGCGTGTTATTCGCAACATAAATCATGTGAGTTACAGATTGCACACTGCTCCTTTATCCATCGAATTAAAAACACTCACATTGTATGATTTGTATAAGTATCAGCTAGGCATTTTTCTTTACAAATTTCACCATTCACTTCTTCCCTCAGCTTTCGACGACTTTTACACATACAACACAAGCTATCACACTTACAACACTCGTACGAAAGAATTCCTACATCATCCCTACTCCAGAACAACATTCAACTCTTCTCAAATATGAAGCACAGGTGTTTCTTTTTGGAATTCTCTCAGCCCTGACATCAAAAGTTCTCCCTCACTTAACGTATTCAAACGCAGGTTAAAATATTTTCTTCTGAACAGTAAATGTACTTAGCTAATGATGCAGCTTTCCTTTCTCTTTTTTTTACTGGCTTCGTTTTTTCTTTCTTCCTGAACACTTTGTCTGATTATTGTTTTTGTTCTGTTTGTGTTTTTAAGGGACCAGACCAGAAAAGTTTTAACTTATTTCTGGTTCCTCTGCTTCCATCTTCTGTACTGTTTATTTGATATATATATATATATTGATATATATTCTTTGTACTTCCATATATGATATTTTTTAATTATTATGTACTAAACTGTGTGTGGAAAGCAGAAAATAAACTTGAAACTTTACGGTGGCTAAAACAAAGTACTTTGTAAATCTTGACAGGGAGTTGCTGGCAACTGGGATATTCACAAATTACTTAGAGAAAGTGATAAATCTAAAGGGCTACGTTGAATGATTGTGTGACTGCACAGAAACAGGCTTTTAATAGTTTCAGACCTTGAAAGAACATGATAACAAATTCTAGTTAGCAACACTATCTGCTATTGAACATCTACATTTAGGCAAGTTTGCAATATCAAAAAAATATGCTTTATTTTCTAAACATGAGTGACATTTACCTCATCATATATTCACACTTAGAGCATGTAAAATTTTCAAAGCATCACGTGTAACATGTAAGGCTTTTGAATTCAGGACAGATATTTGGAATGATAGAACTCATTATATATTCATTCAGGTCAACCCACACAGTATACTAAATATAATAAGTCCTTTTGTACTGACCTCAAATGATCTTTAACCTCCATGACAAACAACAGGAACCATCTTCTCACAGTGGACTCCCATAACACCAACTTTGAAGTTCAAGCACCTTTCCCTCCTTCAGATACTGTGTTCACATACCCACACACCACACACTTGCTTTAAGTCCTTATCAGGATGCGAGGAAAGTCCCAGCAAGGAAGTGACTGGGATTCCCCTTTTCTGAGTGATGTAAGTTATCGCAGGATTGCGAGTAGAGAGGGCGGCCTTCAGGTTTTCATTTAATGGACTTCAACAAAGCGAAGGAATTTTTTGGCAGCTTTGCTAGTTTCAAGCTGCACGTGCGAGAGAATAGACAAGGAAGTGACTGGAATTCCCCTTTTTATCTTGTTATCACAGGATTACCAGCAGAGAGGGTGCCCTCCAAGTTTTGTCTCAGAGAACTTGCCAAAATAATGGAATTTTGTGGCAGCTACATTAGTTTCGAGCTGTATGTGAGAGAGAGAACAGACCTCCAAGGTCATTGGTGTCGCCAGCGACTGCGACCAGCTAAGGCAGCATCTGTAGATGCACACACACACAAGATCACCATCGCATAGGTTCCTTAACTGCCTTTGGTAAGTGATCAATAACCTTTATAATAGTTCAAGAAAAAGTTTCACACAGAAACCCTTCAATTGTAATTGTAAACATTAAAATCACCATTGCCAAGTTTCTGTTTTTTTTTTTTTTTTGTTCCTTAAAATGTGAAACAGTTCTGGCCTCCCATATACTTCTCTTTCTTCCTGCTATGTTATTCTTTGTCTTTTAAAAGTCTCTGGAAAAGTAGATTAATCTGCCAGTGTCTCCCCCCCCCCCCCACTCCCTATATACATCTCACTTCTTTTGTTTTTGTTCTTTGATAGTAGCATGGACTTTATACCTTAAATTTCTTTTGGAAGAAGTATCTTCCATTGCTTTCCTAGTAATTCATTGCTTTCCTAGGTTCCAGTAGGCCTCCCATATACTTCTCTTTCTTAAATTCTTCCTATGTTATTCTTTGTCTTTAAAAAGTCTCTGGAAAAGTAGATTAATCTGCCAGTGCCCCCCCCCCACTCCCTATATACATCTCACTTCTTTTGTTTTTGTTCTTTGTTAGTAGCATGGACTTTGTACCTTAATTTTCTTTTGGAAGAAGTATCTTCCATTGCTTTCCTAGTAATTCATTGCTTTCCTAGGTTCCTGTGAAAAGCAGGTGCGAGCTCAGCAAGCAGCAGTGATGAGCTCCATGTGAGTTCCTCATATAAGGTAACTCTGGGGAAACCTAACAAATAGGAACTGAAAGGAAACTTCTAGAGCAGTTGTAGGTATTAATTTAAAATGAATTTCCATACATCGATGACGAAGTGGGGTAAATGAAAACATTTTAATATCTATCTTCAACTAGCCTACATTAAAAGATATATTCAAAGTACCTTTGCTCAAATGGATGCTTCTTTGAATATTATGCCAGCGAGATACCTGCTCAAATAACATATTTTACCATGCAAATGCAGCTTTGATACTATATTACTCATCTTCTTATTATACTACTTAATCATCTTATTGCTTCAAAATTTCTTGCAATTTTTTTTGTTAGTAATGATTTTTCACCACAATATTGTTTGATTTTATGTGGTTTGGGCAAGGTTATGGAATACATGTTTCCCATGCTATGTTGTGCAATGGGTTCATAAAAAATATCCAAGTCGCTTACAAGTGCCTGTTTTCATTATCAGACAACTAAATGCAACTGTGTGCTCTGTAAGATTTGATTTTAATTCAGTAGCCTTCTTCTAGCAATGGACCGCAATTTTAATCTTTACATGAAACTATTATTAGTCTGGATCTGTATTCTACCTCTATTCCAATAGGCTGTTTTGTGCTCCTTTGGTCATTGTTCAAAGAAAACTCTAATTTGGTGGCCATTGCTGTAGGATGGGCGGTAGCCTTTGAAAACATTAGTACACCCTTTGTGTGGTTTCTAAAAATGGCATTACAACTACCCTAAACAGTTGAAGTGCAGTTGTGGTGCAACATGTTTCCCAGACAGCAGTGCATGTGCTTGCAGCTGTGCAATGTTTTAGATTTTTACTCACAGGCTTTATACCCAGTTTGTTCTCCAGGAGACGGAACTGATAGCTCTGAAATCCGGAGGCAGGAGCAAGGTAGTCTCGAAAGTCAGCAAAATCCAACGGGGTCATAGTTTCCAGGATGTGTATCTGTTCAACACAAATCTATCAAAGAGAATAGAATTTCTTATACATCACTCATGTAAATTCAGATACATATTTCCAACAGAAACAGCCAAACAATTTGCATTACACCATATCAATCACTCTGTGTGCACTTCATCAATTGCATGTATCTATTGTCTCCTACCATGCAAGTTTGCACAGAACAATGAAAAGTCCAGGAAAAGAACAAGATAATTCAAACTGGCAACCGCACATACACTGTACAGACAGTACAGAACAACTTAACAAAGTTGTACAGTAGTTCTTCGTATGATACTGTAGCTCCTAAAGATCAAATGAAAATTCATAGATTGCACTGTGAGACCATCCCCATGTGTATCAATGCATAGATATCATTCAGAAAAGTTGTCTCAGAACAATACCGATTTCTAGAAGAATGTTCTTTTTCCAAGAAAATACATTATCATGAACAGCAGCAAACACTGATTGTGCTGTATTGTGCTGTATGTATTTGTCAAAACATTTAATGCTGCTGCACTCAAAGACACATATATTCTTACCCCTGCACAACAAACACACAGTCACACATCTATAGAGTAAGGATTGCACAGATGCTCAACCATATTTTTTACAGTGCTATTTGCATCTTTGGATGTTTTTCTTTTTTAGCTCACTGAAAAGGTCAATTTTTTCATGCCCCCAATTTATCCAAAAAACTACAACAGTGAGCCAATTGGACTTCTTCATGGGACTTCTTTGAATGCATTAGCAAAATGATATTGCTCTGACAAACATGTATACAGTAAAACCAACGCCAGCATGGAGTACTGTACAAACAGCTAGCCTGATAAGCTGCAAGAAAGAAAGTTATTTAATTGCATAAGGATTATGCAATTGCTTAATTGCATGTGAAAACATTTGGATAGCAAATCAAACTGACCTTCCACTGAAGTTATACATGACACTAACAGGTACTAAGCAAATGATAAAACACTGCAAATTAAATACTAGCTCCACATACAGGTACAGTGTGTATACTGGTATGCCCTATTTTGTGTACAATTGATATCAAATCACTGAAAATGTAATAAATTTTGGGATAATATTCCTGCACAGGTGTAAAGTACTGCAAATGCAGTAAAACCTGTGTATCTGCTTCAAAAACATAACTGTATCCTCCAGTGATATGACCTGAAGCATCCTTAACAGCCTATTTAATACACCCTTTAAAATCAGAAAAAGAAATACAGAGAGAACTTTGACTTCAGGATGAAAACTTGTGTAAGGTGTAAATTTTTGTATACCTTCAGAATTTCTACCACTCGAGACGTCCTTCTGTTCACCATCAGCTGTTTGCTTTCATCGAAGGGTACGCTGCTCAAGAGCTCTCGAATAGAATCGATCTCATGTAATATCTGTTTGAACCATAATTCGTAGACTGCAAAGTAATATTTTGATAGAGAAACAAAAAGGTGTCAAACAGCTGCAAGGGGGACTAAAACAGAACATTATTGATGCAAGACAATGCTGCAAGATTTTATCTCCAGTTCATCATTCTTCTACTGTGTGTGGCAGTACAATACAGTCAAACATGACTGTGAAAACTGTTTTGCCGTAAGTTCCCTATAACCCTCTATCTATAAGTGACATTACCAATCTGCTGCAAAAGTCCTTAGTTATTGCATGTCATGATTATGAAAAGGAAAGCTGACTAAATTACATCACTAACTTGACATGGTGGTAAAAGTCCTGTATGATTTTTCTGCATTTCTTTCTACTGTACATGGATAAGGTACTGTTTGTGATAAACAAAACAGAATCAAATCTGTAGTGAAATAAAAGGAAATTTGCTTGTATTTCAATGGTTATGATGTTTAACATTCCCTCTTTGGAGCAGAACATACATTCTGCATGTTATGATAAGTAAGTTTAGCTGGGTTCAATTGAATTTATGTTGAGCATGCAATGTACTGTTGGAACCATTACCACTTGAAATGTTGAATATTGGTAACATTGTAAAAGCCACCACTAATCATATCTTTGATAATACACATATAAATATCCTCCAAAACTGATGAAACTGCTTGTTGATCTATCAATTAGGCTATGGGTAATCTTAAGGTCATCATTATACATGCAATAAGCTACAGCAGTTTATGGTATTCTCAGGTGGGTTTGACAGAGACAGGGAAATAAAACAGGGGGAGAGCGATCATGTATATACAACAGAGTATTTTACAAGACTCCCTGCATTCAATGCACATGCATTGCACAACACATTACTATAATGAAACAAGGACTTTAACACATGCGTAAGTTATGTGACCAGTTTTCGTTAATCATAAAGTACGTGGATCAGCGTTTGTTAAACATAATATATGCAGATATGACAGAGTTTTGATGTACCGACAGTGACTCGATCTTTGACAGAAATGTTTTAAATGTCTCATTTTGGATCAATAAACAAGAGACAAAAGGCACTGTTGTTCCTTGCAAGGATGTACAGTATGTAATGTAAATTATGAAATAAAAGGAGCATTTTGCACTATTTTGTACAATAGCCCATATGGCCCATTTCTGACCAAGAACCCTCACTTTTGTAACATAAAATCTGTAGAGAAAGTAACATATTTAATGATTTTATAAAATGGCCCATTTCGGACATTGGACCCCAAACATGACAAACACCCACACGGAACCATTTCCTTAGCACTAATGTGACCACCCATCAACAGTGTTACATACAATCTGTTAGAGAAGAAGTACTTTGCATGATTTCACAACAGTCCAAAGGCACAATAGTTGCTTATACTAGGAATGCATACATGCATGCATGCATGCATACATACATACATACATACATACATGCATGCATGCATACAGACAGACAGACAGGCAGGCAGGCAGGCAGGCAGGCAGGCACGCACGCACGCACGCACGCACGCACGCACGCACGCACGCACGCACGCACGCACGCACGCACGCACGCACATACATACATACATACATACATACATACATACATACATACATACATACATACATACAGTAAAATGATATGTGGAGTTCATCAACATCAAAGAAGTCATTTCACTTAATGCAATGGTTTGAAGATGTTCATTAATACTGTACACCTTTTTCCAAATACCTACTGCACACATGGAGTGTTAGAGTGGCAGCTCCCTGGAAAGATAACACTAGAGGCCAAGAATTCTCTAACCTGCACAGTGGTACCCTAGGTACAGTACGAATTTTCCAGGAACGAGATATACTCATATGACAGTTGAAGTGATTGCTAATGATATAAACTACATAAATTCCTCCATTTACCCCATCACATGACCAAATAATATCTCTATTGTACAATAAGACTTTTCCCTCAAAGAAATCTTTGATATAAAACTATACATCATGAAACTAAACATCTCCACTTCAGAAAACAAAACTATTCCACATTGTTTGATGACAGAAGGAGAGCTGTATTTCAGATAATGATTCCTCTGGGAAAGATAAGCAGGTCAACCTTTTCTCACCATTTCCAACAGAGGTTCATAAGCTTTTTACATTATGACTTCTGATGACCTCAGATGACCTTTGACCTACAAGAAAACTCTCACAATCTCATTTACTTAAAGGGCAGTACATACAATCCAAGTTTGAAAATAATGCAGCTTGTCATTTCTGAGATACTGCCAACATAGTTTGTCCACATTCTGCCTGTTGGTGACCTCAGATGACCTTTGACCTACACCGAAAACAATCATAGCCAAGATTTTCATATGTTCTATCAACACCTCTACTTTGAAACACCTTGCACTTTCCCTTCAAGAAGCTAGAGCATTCACAAGATTTTGTCTCACACACATACATACACGCACACATGCACATACACCGTATCACCATTGCAAAGATTCCTTGCTTTATTCCCATAAAATCAGTATGATTCTTTGTCTTATCATTATACAAGCACATACTAAGTTTCAAATAAATGTGATCTTCCTTCAATGAGCTAGATATTGTCATAACAAACTAGTTTTCTGAGTTCTACCCCCAGTGACCCCAGATCATCTCTGACCCCAGCTAAAATGATACTCTTCTCCCCGTGTCATCATAATGCAAGTTTTAAAATGTATCCAAGATTGCTACCTTCACCATATTGAGTTAACAAGGTTTTAAGCTTGTTTGTCCCCATATGGACCCCAGATGACCTTTGACCCCCACCAAACAACATTAGGGTTCTTCCTCACACTTTCATACATCAATATGCCAAGTTTGAAATGTACCCAAGTTTTCAGCCTCTGAATATCATGTTAACAAGGTTTCCGCAGTTTGACCCCTGTTGAATGCAGATGACCTTCGACCCCCACAGAAAACGATTCCATTTTTCCTTTGACCCAACTGCATCTACACACCAAGTATGACATGCATCCAAGTTTCCTATCTCAAGATATTGTGTTAAGAATGTTTTCGGGGTCTGACCTCTGGTGACCTCAAATGACCTTTGACCCCCACCAAAAATGATAGCTTTCTTTCTCTGACAATAACACATCTACATACCCACTGTGACATTCATCCAAGTTTCCTACCTCAAGATATCGTGTTAACGAAGTTTTCGGGGTCTCACCCTGTTGACCTAAAATGACCTATGACCCCCACCACAGACAATTGGGTTCTTCATATGATGATAATGCATTTACACATTAAGCATGACACTAATCCAAGTTTCGTATCTCAAGATATTGTGTTAACAAGGTTTTCAGAGTTTGACCCCTGGTGACCCCAAATGACCTTTGACCCCCACCAAAAATGATAGGGTTCTTCCTTTCACTATAGGGCATCCATACACCTAGTTTGAAAACATTCACACCTTCCCTTCTTCAGATAACGTGTTAACAAACTAAGTGTCACACACACATCCACGCACACACACGCACCTACACACATACATACACGCCATAGTGAATGCATAGGGTTCTCTTTCATCGAAACCAAAAACGCCAAGGTCATGTACCTAATAACAACAATTTCCTACCACATTTGAAGCAAATCAGACAAGGCACTGCAAAGATATTTCCATATCAGGAATTTTACATCAAGTGCTGTCACACATTAGTATGCAAGATGTAGGCACCAAAAACATTAGGGCACACCTACTCAAAATGATAAAAATACACACACAGTTTGAGAAAAATTGAGCACTCGATTGTTGAGTTATCACACCACATATCTTACACTCCAATGGCATCACATAAACACTCTCACATACACACACACACACAAGGCAGGACAGGGGTCCTAGGAGAGAGACCAATTTGCCAACATCAGCCCTGGAGGCCTGCACTTCGTCCTCTGCGAAATGAGTGTGGGGTCAGGAGGAAAGGATCTCCACAACTGAGGCTAAAAGGGAAGTTAGAAGATCAGTGCCCATAGGGGTACTACCTTCCTCCCCCATATCGGGGTGAGATGCGGTCTTCTCTGCCTGCTCCTCCATCTCCTCGATCTCATCATCGAACTCATCGGAGATAAGGAGTTTTGGAGTGAGTAGGAAGGTAAGGGCTCAGCGGTAACACCATGGGCCACTGGGACCTCTACTAAGACAGGAGGTGGAGCAGAGGGCTGCAAAACACTGGTCGAGGGACAGAGGTGGGTGGCTTGCTTGGCCACATCCCCAGCGATCAGCAGGCCCAGAAGACTCACCAACTAGGCCATCCAGTTCAGATCTCATGGGTCCGGAAACCGCCTAGAACTGAATAATCGGGACAGGGACGTCCAACCATACCCTTGGTCCCAGTCGGAGGAATCCGAATTCGGACGCGTAGAACCAGATGAGATCTCGATCAGTTTCCAAGAGAGAACACGACCCTACAGGGATCGCGAACCACTCCAGCAGGAGTCCTGGGAGTCCGGTTCCAGCAGGAGCCAAGACTCTCAGACCCGGAAGCGGGCACTCTCCACCACCTTGAGTTCCAACAGTATGCAGGCTCCAAAGAGCCGAATCCTGGGGAGTCGGTTCCTGAACCCGGTTCCCGGAACCGCCGGCCTCCCGGGAAGTCTGCGGGGGAACGTTCCATGGAACATCCTCCACCACGGTGTCCCAGGGAAGGTCAGAGCCCGGCCAAGTCTGCTCTTCGTCCTGAGGGGCAGAACAAGACTCAGTGGCCGAACCCACGGACTCCTGGTCGGTCTCCTTGGCTAAAAGCTCCACTGCTCGGGACTTCTCCGCCGGCCTACAATTTGGACAAAATTGTTGGGACACTTTGTCATACATTGCAAATACAATGCTCAATTTTAGGTGAGAGAATAACATGAAACCCCACACCACTTTCCAATGTTGCCCAATAGAAGTGAATGTACCCTTTGAACAACAATCCCATAGCCAACATTGAACGGGGGCACGGGGTGTCCCAAGGTATTTTGTCCAAGATTGCCTGAGTTCTTTGGGAGCAATTTTGGAGCGAAATTTTGAAAGAAAGTTGAAGATTTTTGGACAAGGTGCATCACAAAAATTAGTTATCGAGGCCTTTGATGTCTGGGTATTTTCAAATTAAAGTATTCTGAATTTCGACTATGAACATAACAAGTTTACTTTTAATTTGGGAGTTTATTTGTGCACGTTTTGTTGAAAACAAGTGACCATGAATAAATAGATTGTTTCCCCACAACTCACTGGTGTGGGTATTCACGAGTGACCATACTTACCCCTTGCATCACTAATGCATCATTTGACAGCACAGGGGGCACACTGAGTGCGAGTCCCAATCCCTCCCGGGCCGGAAATGGTTGCAAATAGAGCAACGGGGGCCAGGAGTTGGGGAAGACATGCCAAGTTCGAAGGGGTGTGTCACTCTGTACTTACGAATAAACACTTAGTACCCCAAAAAACGCTACAAAATGAATACGAGGGGAGCTAATGGGGAACAAAAGGCAAGCAAACTCCACATACAATGATGAATGAATAACCAAGGAGGCTTAACGCCACTTTACAAGGAAAATACGAAGTAAGAATAACGTACGTAGGGGATTGCACAATGCCCTTAAAGGAATTGTGAAATAACGTAAATGTATAGGCTACGGGCTAAACTGTGCAGCAGCACGATAGGGTAACGGTCCTAGGCATGCTGCACGGAACTGAAATATTTCATCTTAAATTTCTAGGAGAAGCAAGAGTCAAATTAAGAAAAATATAACAGGCTAGAATGACAAATGAAGAAGGAACAAAAAACGAGAATACTCAAGGTTTTCCCGAGACAGCCGCCTTGCGGGAGGCAAAAACAGCGGAGAACTTTAAGCAACACGTTGCAGGCACTCGAGCGAAAGGCAAAGAAGGGCGAGCTTGGCCTTAGAGGGCGCGGTGTTAGAATTGACTTCGAGGACAATTTGAGCAAAGGTCAAGTGATACATTAGTGATGCAAGGGGTAAGTATATATCTACGATGTGAGTTCATGGTTAATTCATGGTTCTGTATGAGGACAGAAATGGTTGCGTTTAGAAATAACATGGGCAGCTGTTGCATTGCCTCAAAAGAGGAGTGTTACTGTAATTGTAGAATGCTGGTAGGAAACCCAGTTATAATGTACTCTGAAGTAATGCATAAAAGTCAGCTTAATATTAAAATAATGGTACAATGTTAGTAAAGGCTGGTTTTTCACATTTTTACCGCTAAATCAAGATTTGTGACTGCAATTTTTACATTGCATGAAGCTGGTAACATATGTAATCTTCAGTCTTGTGATCAATGCAATTTTCCCAAGACACCTAAGGCAATGGAATTCTTGTATGCTCAATGGTATACACCTACATTCTAAATGTAAGATCTGCCCAAGTTTTCCTTCTTGAGATATCCTATTTACAATATTTATACAATTTGAGGCCTGCTGACTTCACATGACCTTTGAACTCCACAGAGTCAAAAGTGATCTTGTGATCAATGTAATGGTACCATTATCACATATGACAATTGTCCAAGCTTCCCTTCTTGGGATATTGTGTTTACAAGGTTTTCACAGTTTCACCCTTCTGGACCTCAAATGACCTTTGACTTCCACCAGAATCAATTGAGATGTCCTACTTAATGTGGTACACCAACAACCACATATGACATTTGTTCAAGCTTCCTTTCCTGAGATATCACATTTACAGGGTTTCAAAATTTGACCCCTTTTGACCTCAAATAACCTTTGTCCAAGCTTCCTTTCTTGAGACATCATGTTTACAAGGTTCTCAAAATTTGACATCTGTTGACATCAAATGACGTTTGACCTCAACCAAAGTCCATGAGCAAAACCCTTATGCTCAATGTGGTACACCAACATTCCACATATAACATTTGTCCTAGCTTTCCTTTTTGAGATATCGTGTTTACAAGGCTTTCACAATTTGACGCCTGCTGACCCAAAATGACCTTTACTCAATGTGGTACACCTATGTGCTAAATATGAGACATGTCCACATTTCCTTTATTGAGATTGTTTCCTTGTTTCACAAGGTTTGCAAAATTTGACCACTGTTGAGCTTTAATGACCTTTAACCTCTACCGAAATCGACAGGGATCTTGCACTCAACATAGCACACCTTCAAAATAAATATGAGATTTGTCCAAGCTTCCCTTCTTGAGATATCGTGTTTACAATTTAGGCATCACAAATGACGTCCAGTGACCTTTAACCTCAACCAAAGTCCATAGGGATCTTATGCTCGATGTGGTACACCAACACATACAACATTTGTCCAAGCTTCCCTTCTTGATATATCGTGTTTACAGAGTTTTCACAATTTGACCCCAAATGACATTTGACCTCCACCAAAAACAACAGGGCTCTTGTACCCTATGTGGTACACCTGTGTACAAAATATGAGACAAGTCCAAGCTTCCTTTCTTAAGATATTGTGTCAAAAATTTTCAAAATTGAATCCTGTTGACCTTAAAAGACCTTTGACCTCCACCAAACTAAATAGGGACCTTGTACTCAATGTAATACACCTACATAGTACATATGAGATTTGTGCAAGCTTCACCTATTGAGATATCATGTTGACAATGTAGGTATCACAAACACACCCTGCCATGTGATCACAAAGGTTATGATTTCATCGAAACCAAAAAGTGAGTATTGCATAGACTTTTTCCAAGTTTGCTGTACTGTATAGCTGAACAAGTGTTTGCTGATAACAGGCAGTCTACTCTCACTGTACAATTTTGTAAACTCAGTAGGTATTCAGCACTATACCTAAAAGCTAGAGAGGCTGTGATAGCAGAAACCATAACAGTAGAATCACTAATGAATGAATAGCAAGGACTTGGAGTCTTGGAAGTCCAAATTGATACTTGAAGAATTGTTTCCACTGAGGTTATGCGTGAAATCCATCCAGTGCAGAGGGGAATTAAGTTGTTCAGTTCTGAAAAGCACACAAACTGAAATAAGAAAGTTCCCAAAAACAAAACATTTACAATGTAGGCATCACAGACATACACCTACACACTGCATGATTACAACTAGCACAGCAATGCCGCTGTAGCTCACACAATTGAACTGAGGGTTACAGCCCTATATTCTGACACACTTTTGTTGCCACACCCCATGTTTCAGTTTCAGTTTATTTCCACATCAATATTCAAAGAGGAAAAATATACATATAAGTGATTAACAAGAAGGTGGAGGAGGACTGAAAAAGCATAAGCTTATACAAGCAGTCCCCCTGGCAAATTTATTAACATGAATATAGACGATACAATTACAGAACATATAACAGAAAGCAGGTACAATATACAAAAGCAGCAAACAACTTAAGGGCAATTGTAAAGATTGAGTAGATGATCCTTAAACTTTCTTTTAAAAGAAGGAGTATTTTTTGCGGACTTGATGTCATTATTTATACTATTTCAAACTTTTACACCACTATTTAGAAAAAATCTGTAAGAAATATCATTGCATGAGAGATTTGGGTGGAAATTGAAGGATGACCTAGTATAATAGGAATGGAATTCATTATTGTAATTTAGATGGTTAACAATGGTTATTGGTAACAGGCCCTTTAATACATACTTGTATATGAAAACTGCAACATGGACTTTATATATATCGAAAGCATTAAGAATTTTACAAATGAAAAAGAGTGGTTTGGATGGAGCAAAATAACCTGAGTGGTGATAAAATACAGACCGCCCTTTTTTGTAGAATAGGTAAACGATTCAAGTACGATGAGTAGGTATTCCCCCAAATAATGTTACAACAGGATAGTTGGGAATGAATTAATGAATCATATAAAGATTTTATAATGCAAGGAGGGACAAAGCAGCTAACTTTGTACAAAATTCCTATCACTTTTGAAATCTTTGAACATAATGTGTCAATGTGATGTTTCCATGTGAGATTAGGGTCTATATAAATGCCTAGAAATTTTGCTTTACTCACTGGAGAAATTTTTGTATTATCAACAAACAAGTTGACGGTGTCGATTTTACGCTGTAAAGGGTGAAAAATCATGAAATTAGTTTTAGTAATATTCAAAGATAATTTGTTACTTTTAAACCACATTGAAACTGTTTCTAGCTCAGTATTCACGATACGTGCTCCAGTAATGAGATCTTTATGCTGGTAGAGAATGTTCGTATCATCAGCAAACAGGGTAAAGGAAAGTGTAGAAGAACATTTGCAGAGATCATTAACATAAATGAGAAATAACAAAGGGCCTAGTATAGAGCCTTGGGGTACACCACAGGTAATATCACACATGCTTGATGACTTATTGTTAATACACACGAGCTGTTTTCTGTCACACAAATAACTATGTAAAGTATTTGTTAAAGCATTCGGCAACATCCAGATCATTGGTTATCTCACTTCCATCATTGATAATTTTGAAGTGCTTGACTATAGCGTCTTTCCTCCTACCAATAATCTTATTTAATACTTTCCAAGTTTCTTTAATGTTGTGCCGATTTTCATCAAATATCCTTGTATACTACAATTTTTTGAAATAACGAATCACATTTGTAAGCTTATTTTTATAGGTTGTAAATTTCAGCTTAATATAGAGAGTACAATCAAGGAGAAATCACTTGTAGAGTTTTTTCTTAGCGGTAATGGACTTAAGAACCCCGGAAGTGATCCAAGGATTATGAGTTTTATACTTCTTGACTTTAGTTTTCTTAAGGGGACACATTTCATCAAACAACTTTTTGATTACACCAATAAAGGTGTTACAAGCTTCACTAACATCAGAAATAGAGTAAAAGTGATCCCAATTGTAATTGTTTATTTTCTCAACAAAAAGTAGAAATTATTTCCTGACATGTTTCTTTTGAAAAGATGATCTTCATCATTATTGTGCAACGATTCACATGGTGACGCAACAGAGCTAAATATAGGAGAGTGATCACTAACATCAGACATTAGAATCCCAGACATGGTAAATAAAGAAATATCATTACAAAATATGCTATCAATAAGTGTAGCGGTAGCATAGGTTATCCTAGTTGGCTTAGTGATAAGGGGAGTGAAGAAGTTGGAAAACATAACATCCATAAATGCACTTACATTATTATTTCAATGGTATCTTACAAGGTCAATATTAAAATCACCTAGAAGGACAGTTGGCTTTTTACTACGATTCACAATATCCAATAACGCTAGAATTATATTCCTAAGGGACTGTCAGGTGGTCTATAAATGGCACCAATGACAATATTACGTTTCAAATTGACAGTTTCAACAAATAATGACTCAAACACATTCCATCCATTACCTAAATCACTCCTTTCCTGAATGTCTACATCACTGCTTACTGTACATAAAATCCTACCCACCACCCCTGTTATGCATTCTATCAGCATGAACAAAGTTATAATTAGGCAGTTGTAAAATATCAACAGTGGGGTTGCTATGAAGCCATGTTTCTGTAATAGCAATGACAGAAAGGGGGGAACCCAAAGAATTACTAATCAGGTGAGATACATCATCATAATTTTCCATAAGCTATGTGTATTAATATGCATGACTGAAAAAGAGGGACTATAACATTTAAGGTTTGCAAAAGAGTTATCATATAATATAAACAGGAAATATTCTTACCATCATAACTATTAAAATCATAATCGGGATCGAAGGAGTTATCGATAGAATCAATACTGAACAGATTATTGAGCCTAGAGGCTTCGGGTATTAAGTTGCATGCATAAGACATGAGACACAATGAATAAACGAAAAACAAACAGATAAACAATTATACAAAGGAATATAGGATATATACATACAAAAAAAAAAAAATTAAACATGTGACTAGAACTCTGCTTCATGGCGGTGGCTCTCATGACTGACTGACCATGACTGTTCTGACACTCAAATGTTACAACACATTCATTACATCAGGCACCATTTTGGGTCCCAGCTATGATGCTCGGCGTAGTAATGACACATTGATCAGCCGCTGCTGTCGAAATTTAAGTGTACATGTCGAAATACAAGGGTGTCGGAACATAGGGGTGTCGAAACTTAGGGCAGTCACTGAACTAAGTAGAGGTAATCTTTGTTTGTGGCATTGCAAAATGAAAGTACAGTACTTGGAAGGTGACAAAATGTTACATGCAAAATGCATCTAGTTGACACACTATCAAGCCTATGACATTATCATATGCCAGAGTAGTAAATTAATTTTGATATGTGATGTTGAAAAATGGTACTAGGTGTACCAGCTATGGTCTGTAGAGAAGATTAAATCTACTTAAGGCTGTGTGATATGTAAGGATGCAATGGATAATGTTTAGATCCTGTTAGAGCTGGCTTTGGCTGGATCTAAATTAAAATATGCGCTGGACTAGATTTTTGCAATGGTTGTAGAATTAGAACGTACATGGTTTGTACGTTTGAGCGTTGTACGCTTATTTTTTTCTTTTGTTGCTGTTCTCTGTGCATGTTCAAACTTTACTATGGGCAGTATTGGAGATAATCCAAGTCGATGGACACATTGTAAAAACACTGCAGTGTTGATGATGCAACAAATCAACTCTGTTTATCAACCTGTCTTGCCCTGTGTTCGCATGTGATAACGCGCTCATGATCAACGTCCCAGGGGTTTCTTGTGGTTTTCCATGATCAGATGATACTCACGTTCTCATGTGATGACGCACTCTGGATCTGATGACAAGCTCGTCATCAACTCGTAATCAAGCGGGCCTCAATCTATGTTTACAAAATATCGAGCGGTAATGGGAGTCTCAGTCGACTACCTGTTTCGCGAAATCCTTGTTCTGTGTAACCGGTCCATGGGCGCGCATTTTGTTCTTTATTTCTTTTTGAGTTCTCGGGAAGCCTAGGTCAGCCATTTTATCCAATATCAACTTGAACACTGCTGCATTTTGCGACGTTCCATCGAGTTTTGCTTGGATTGATTCACTGCCCCAAATGTCTATATATACCTCCAGTTCGGATTCGGTCCTGAGTCTCCCCCGTTCACCATCTCCCTGCATGCTACAACTAGTACTAGGGCTCACTCATTTCAATATATAACGTTAGACAGTACACAGTCTAAACAATGTTATAGTACTTAGTAGTATTCCTAGCACTACGTTACTCATTTTATAGCTCTAGGTTTAACCCAACGTTAGGCAGTTTGTCTACAGAAAAACAGAGTGATGAATATGAGACAATTCCTTGCACAAAATCGTACTTTTTGTGTATGAAAAGCACGCAAAACGTATTGTATATACAGCACGCGTCACGCAGCCTTATCCATCTCTCACTTCATTGCATGCGCCGCCACTAGCCTAAACAGGGAGTAAGTAACACTTGATCAGATCACGCGTGTGCAAAAAAGGAACCAAAAATCCAATTTTCCTCCAAAAATTACATTGCAACTCACCTATAAATTAAGCCAGTTGAAATGCAATTAGGTGGAAAAAAATACGTCTATCCCAAAAAACACTGAAAATATTTCAGACAAATATCTCAAAAAATGAAGAAAGAGAAGGCTTTAAAAAAACTTGACGACATCAGCCTCATTCTAATACCTCACACACTTGGTGTGTGAACTAAAAACCAACAAGAGCCCAAGGGCACTTTGGTTCCTTGTGTGAAGTTGCTGGACACATCTTTCAATCTATAGAAGTGAGTAGCATTTAACACTATTCTGAAATTACCAACACCCTCTAATAGGAAGCTGTGTAAACCTTATGGTATTCCCAAGCAATGTCAGAACATAGAACCAAATTCCACAGTTCACATTTGACATTAATGTATTAATGTACTTGTAGTGTACTACAGTAATTACTATGCAGTACTTACAATATATTTCATAGCATAAAATCCTGAAAATTTGTTTTGCCTTGTGAAAACATTCTCCAGAATTTGCAGTCCTGTGCTTGCCGATTGTATACGCTAACAACATGATTGAAATACTAACAGGCTTATTGGACATGCAACACAAACTACTGTATGTAAATTCGTACAGTAAATGTGCTGCTTGAAGCGAGTGAATCACTGTACTATTTCAATGGGAAATTTTCAGCTGTTGTTCGCCAGTTCTGATCAAACCGAGCGAGCTATGCCCTGCCCACAAGGTTCCAACACAGATTCTAGCATGACTGACAGTAATGAACTGAATGATATTATGTGTCAAGTAGATAGATTGATTAGTTGACCTTTTCCCCTCTATTTTCGACAGCCAATCACAAGTTTATAATGCGAGTGGCAGGCAGTACTTTCTTTCATAGTTAGATGAAGGCTATTTAGAAAGGGTTTTGTCATTGCTGAAGTATGCCTCTCGGGAATTCCCAATTCAACGTTCTCATTTACGTAGAAGAGATTTTCAATATTAATAAGGTCAATTCGGTGACGTATGCTACTTGCACTGCACATACAGGGATGATCCTTCAGCAACTAAAAATGGTTGTCCAAAGGACAACCAGCTGCAAAAATTTGGTCGTCCTCCCAAAAATTTGGTCGTCCTCCACAACGGACATATAAAAACAAGAAATGTGCAAAATGTGTATTTTGCACAGTCAAGACCATGTTTTTATTTCTTTCTTAAACAGATTGAAATTTTCCACTGCTTAATTATACTACTGACTTGTAACTTAAAAGTTATGCTCAGGGTTAAGCAGTGGCGGTATATCGATATTATCGATAATATGTATATCCCGTTTTCAGGAATATTATCGATATCCACCTTGGAACTATATTGATATATAGAAAATACTATAATATAGAAAAATATCGATAATATAGACTGCTACATCTATAACTATATATCGTTACTTCTATATTTCATGGAAACTCTGTTTCAAGATTTACCGCAAAGTTTACGCTAAGTCAGTCAAAGTACATCCAGATAATTTATTTCTGTGTCAAACTGCCCAGTTTCGCGCCGTCTAAAACAGCTGCTGTGTAGTGAATGACCGGGGTATGCGTGTTCACAGCACTGATTGGATATACTCTGGAAAAGCCCCGCCTCCGATCCTGTAACTCCCCTTGTGTGACAATGACCCTTCCCGCATGATGTAACGTACACACATTTTACTCACTGAAAACCTATATTTTCATTGCACCGATATTTATCTACGAGACTATATTTACAGAAAAAGTCTATATTTATCGTTTTATGCACGTCTCCCAATAGTCCAGTACATCGCGCAACCTGCAGTAAAAGCCACATAAACCCTTCCTGCATGTAAACGATGCACACATTCCACTCACAGAGAACCTGTGTTTTCATTACACCGATACTTATTTGCGAGACTATATTTACCGAAAAAGTCTATATATAGTTTTAGCACGTCGCCCAGGTGAACAGCATCCCGCACGACCCGCAGTTACAAGCCACACAAATCCCGCATATAATCACACATTTCACTCCCCCAAAATCTATATTTTCATTGCCCCGATATTTATCCACAGACTATATTTACAGAAAAGTCTATATTTTATCGTTTCATAACACGATGTGCTGCACTAGAAAATCTGTATTTTCATCGCGCCGATATTTATCGATGAGACTATATTATAGAAAAGCTTGTATTTTATCGTGTTTGATACACGGCGATAATACAGAGAAAGTACTGTAATGTCTCTATAGTTATGGTTACCTGTATTTTCACTGCGCCGATATTTATCGGCGAGTCTATATTATAGAAAAGTCTGTATTTTATCGTGTTTGATAAACGGCGATAATACAGAGAAACTACTATAATATCTGTAGTCATGCGATTGCACGTGGTCAGTACTGAAGGCAAGCGGCAGCCTGCTCATGCTCACATCCATATATGGCTCTTGCCCCAGCTTTCCCCGCCCACAACACCTGTTGGTAGCTCGCGATGAGCGATCTGATTGGACAGTCGGTTTCCAAAACAACACACCAGTGTATGAGAATATCTAGTATCTCACCAAAATACCCCTTGCGTAGCACGATGAGCATACATTGCATAGCAGTTTTTTTTTACTGAATGTACAAGGTGCTGCTGTTGAAAGACGATAAATAGTTGACACTTTTGTTTTCGTATAGTAGTTACGGAGTTTAGGTTCACAAGTTACACTATTCAGGTAAGGCGTTCAGGAGAGGGGTAAAAACGGGTTCAAGTAGGCAAACATACACCTCAAACAATTCACATGGGGAAAAAAACATTTGAGAATACGAGGATGGGGTGAAAATTAAGTAGAAAAAAAAAGTTTCAATACACTTTGTGTCAGTCAAATTGCTCTTTTGGTAAAGTATCGTAAAACATGTGTTAAGCCAACAGTTTGGGTCTGTATGTGCAGTAGCACATTGTGTGTGCCTGTTCTGCGAAATTATCGATGATATCGATATTATGTATATTTTGTTGCCAATATATCGATATTTTCTTTTTGGAATATCGCTACTGCTTACTCAGGGTTTCTCCAAAGGGAAGGGGGGGGATTTCCAGAAGGGAGGCTGGCAAAATTCCACCTTTTCACTTCGATAATAAAAAATATTTCATTATCTACAATCACTGATGCTTTAAAGTATATATCATATAGAAGAAAATCTCTGTATAATATAATGTTTGTTTCAAATCAAAATATGATACATTACTAATCTTGAATGGTACTATCACTATTTAGAAAATTCATTCCTTTTGAATCAAAATCTGACAGTACGCATGAAGTATCTATTCAAAACACACCAACTGAGTGGCTTATCTGAATTTGCTTCAACTGTCAACTCATTCCACTATGCTTTCCAAGGATTTTTTTTTTTGCGCTGGCGTGGGAACATAATCCCGGGAAATCAAACAGTTCTAAAATATTTTCACCCCTATGTTGGAACAATCCATTTTGTTAATCTCAAATACACTGTGGGCCAGCAGGAAAATTCTGCACTGTAATTGGTTGAATTACTGTACGTACTACTTGGACTAGCCCAAATTATGGGGGCTTAAAAACTCCATGAAACTTAACAATATATGTACCAGCTCTCCTTGCACGTGGCACACATGGCCGAATTCTTCAATTGCGAATCATCTATCTGGTACTTGCTGTGTACAGTATGTGCATGTCTGATACTGTAAAATCAGTTGAAACATGATAGTACACTGAGGCTGTTTGTTTGGCGTTTTACATACCGTGGATTTCGGGTTGTTCTGGCGGTTTTTTGTGAAAGAAAACAGATGTTTTGTAGTGGAGTTCATGCAGGTTAAATATTTTGGTTGCATCTCAGTGTTGAGTTGCACGCATTGTGTCACAATATAAATGACCAGGGGTAAAATTTGGTCGTCCAAAGGACAACCTGAGATAGTAACTTTGGTCGTCCTACAGAAATTTTGGTCATCTCGGACGACCGGACGACGGCTAAATTTCATCCCTGACATACCTTCTTAACATTAAATGAATTACACAGAGTATAACATATTAATTATTGAGATCGATCAAATGACTTCAGACCCCGATTGCCTCAATCGTACTGAAACTATTACTGCCCACACGTATCGTTACTAATGGCATATCATTTCAGTGAATGTTCTGGCGACTACAGACTTTACATTGACAGAATTAGAAATGTTTTGAAACAGTAAATGCCAGCAAATAATGCATTGGGAACTGCAAGGAAATGGAATAAGGAAGGAAAAACAATTTTCTTAATAAACTGCAGTGAAGTACCCTTCTGGAATCATGCCAGCTTATTCCCTGCATGAATGCATAAAAAGAAGTAAAGACTAGACTCTCGTTAATACCAAAAAGATGGAAAATTTATACAATGCACTACAGTAAACTTGTCACTGCCATTCTCCCGACTTTTGGCTTCAGCCCGACTGTGTACTACTGACAATGGAATACTGGTACATGGATGTCAGTTAATGGTTCCTTGGACTCTTATTAGCAATATTTATCGAGTGGCTCCGCCATATGTTACCCCAGACTTGGCCCGATATGTGTCCACAGTGGTACTATGGTAGAAGGGCTGGAACACAGTGCTGACTCTTAGCCTTTAAGGGCATCATGTTGCTAAAGGGTTTGTGGCAATTGTGATGCAATTACTTTCATCTTGTACCTACAGTAGAACCTTTTTTTTCACAGAGTACAGCTCTGAAAAACTATCAGGGCAGAAGATTTTGAAGCTGATTAAAGTATCGTTAAAAACAGAAACAATGCAAGTATTGTCAAACAAGGGGCCCCCCAAAAAAAAATGCTTAGCACAGCTTAGCATGAAGAGTTTATAAAAATACTGTGAGATCATTGATCCCTGATGTAATGCCGGGGGTTAGGATGTCCGGTGGTGACATCAAGGGGGAGCGGGTAAATGCTACTAGGTAAACAGTGTATGACATTAAACAACAGGATTTCGGTTACGCTTCCATTTATTGGCTCTGTACTGAGAAGCTCTACGAAAATCAAGGAAAAGAACAAGAAAAATAATAAATAACGTGGCGAAAATAGTAAGTTATTCAAATAAATAAAAAAAACAAATGGACGGGACTTAAACTAAAATGGCTATGTCCGTACATGCTTTAAAATAAAAATAATAAAGAAATTTAAAATGTAGCTAAAGTATTTGATAACTTGGGAATAGCCCTTTAATTATCGACTGTCCCTTAAAAATGGAGATACTGTTACTTTAAGTGAGATCATGACATGTGCATCACAGGATGAAGGCTATTAGCTTCATAAATTAAGGAATTAAATGAACTCATAATTTACACAAACAAGCACTGGTTATTCTCCTCATAACCGTTTCCTCAACTCCTTTAGTTATTCTCCCAATAACCAAATTCCTAGACTTATGACGTCACAAAATGGCAGCTAAAACAATGGTTGCACTTAAGCTAACATACCACTGTCAATGATAAATGGTGTACTTAACTTTCACCAAAGACATTTAATTCTAAAATGACTGCAAAATCTTTGAAAAGCATAAAACATTATGTTAATAAAGCTCTTCTGTACACACAAATAACGGGTAAACCAATTCCAAACAACCCCGAATATGAATCGATATCCAAAACATGAGCAATACTATTATTTCTTATCGACACATGCGAGCAACCATTTTGGAAACAAGTTCTCGTTAAAGTGAGGGCGCTATGTAAAAATGAAAGTTCGTTACGAGATGCAGCCAGTTAGGTCTAACAAAACGATCTGCGTGCGTGATACATCAATTACGATCTCTTACAGATTAATAACAATTACATTTAGAGGCTTAAAAGTAGTTAAAAGTAAACTGAAGGTACTTGAAAATGCAAAACTTAGTATTACTTTACAAGAATAACGAACCACCCATGAATTTGAACCGAAGTGAGTATATTATGCTGACAAACTTCAGCCTAGCCTCAAACAGTACAGCAGCCTAACAGGCTGGCTACAACATCGATACTATCGAGTTGCAGATAATTGGACCTCTGAGTGACTTAAACGAAACTAAATATTTTGGACCAGAGGAAACTCAGTTAATTTGTACAATGAAAATAAACACATAATTACCTCATAGAGCTATTAAGAACAGGTCGATTCGTCACACTTACAGCCAACAGATCGTAAGAAAACAGAAAAAGTTACAATATAGGTAAGTGACATCACATCTTGATTCAGTGAGTGGAAGTTGCAGTCTAAACAGGAGACAAAGAAGATCGGGGCTACCCACGCTGTGAAGGATTGCCCACCCTCAAAATGATGACTGTGCAAACTTCCTGTGGGCCTTTCGTTATCAAGGAAGGCTGTTATGGCAAAAAGGCTGTAGTCTCACACTGACATTATCTATAAATTTGATAACAGGAGAAAAGTAAATATTCAAAGTGTTTCCAAAATGCACAAATTTCCTCTCTTTTCACATGAAATTATTTTATGTAAATGGTATCAATCCAATAAATTTTCACAGATCTCTCCTCAGTCCTTAGAGGTAATTTTTCTTGAAATGGAATCCATAAATCCTGTTGTACTCACCTGGTACATGTTTCGTTCAATCCCACTTCTAGCGTGATGTCACTGGGTGCTGCACTTACTTCCCAAGTCCCAATACTTTACTAAATATCTGCACAGTGTACACTGTACATACACGCCACTTACAAAGCCATTTTGACAAAGCTGTAATATACGATTTTTCATATAATATTGTGTTAACACTGCTTACAATACATTCCATCCTTGTTTAAAACTTTGACTGAGGGGTTACAAATAAAACACTCAAAGTCGTTTCGCAAACTTCATTCTCTTTCAAGTTAAAACGAACATCACAAGCGTAATGTTAGGCCTAAGGTTAAACACAACGCTAGGCATAACACCAGGCCTACTTTCATGGTGCCGTATGGTACCGTTGTTGGCGGTACGTCAGTACCTTTTAATTGATGGTATAGTACCATACCAGTACCAGTGTGGACCGGTACTCACCAAAGTACCGGTATACCGTGCAACATTAGTCCCTGACCTACATACAACAGAACTGTAACTCTGGTGTGGGCTTGTCTAACAAATGATTTATTTGTCCAATTTGGTCTCTGTGTAACTGACACATAGAGCTCCTTCAGCAGACCCAAAACTGTGAGTCAGATAAAGTATCTCTCTTAAAGGGATTGCTTGTGTAGGCAATAAGTAAAAACACTTATATTTCATGTCCAACAGTTTGGTACAGTATGCCTTTCATATCAGACAATTTGGGAAAGAAGTATAGTGTTTCACAATAGACATTCTGCTATATTGCATCACACTCTTACAGCGTAATGTCAGGTTCACGTTAGTGATCAAGGAAGAGACTTGAGTTGGTTGTTCTTGATAGACCAGTTAATTACCAAATATATTTCCTAGTTGTTACTATTGTTACGCCAATTCTGTTGATGTCTACAACAGTTAGTGTTATCTTCATTCATTGAATGGCACATTCAAAACTTATGATGGAACACAATCCCATGTGGATGGTCTTCCCATGGACAAACAACTGCATTAAACAACCACCTAGCAAGTTAGTGTCACCTTCCTTCACTGAATGGTACATTCCATCCTTCACCAACCTCACATGTATGTATAGAAAATAAGAAAACTTATGATGGAACGCAATCTTATCTGTCTGGCATTTCCATACACACACTGCCGTAATCTCCCACTACTGTAGGTACAAGCGTCTGAAGAGTACTTTTCATGGCATTCACCTGGCACTATATTCCCCAAAACTTCTTGGTTTGGGAATGCGCTAGTGACGTACTCACCTCATATAACCTATGCATTACAGTATTGACCATGGTCTAGCATCTGGCAATTTTGTGTGTGTGCGTGTATCTGGCCACCACTCTTAAGTAATTACCAGACTGAAGGAGCCTAGGGTGACAACTACGGTAAGTGACTACCGAGAGAAAGAGTGGTAGAAGAAGGGACATGAGCAGGTGCTTACCTAGCCCTCTGTTGGAGCGAAGATCGACTGTCTGCGTAGTCACAATCCCGAGTTCCCCAAAAGTTAGCCACAAAAGCCGCTCCTGAAATGAGGAAGGCGGGAGAAGATCGCCCTTGACGCCGGTAGGAAGTGTCGTAGCCGCTCCCCACCAACATAGACACCGTGGTAAGGTGGGCAGCCCTAGGGCCACTTTGAACGACCAGCCCGATTACAGGGATGTTACCCGCTTTGGCACGATTGCTGCCTGTTGTCGGACCGCCCGTTGCCACTCCACGAGCTGCCTTGCTGTGAGTGCGGCTGGTACCTATTCTGACCAGACTTCCCCTGACAGTACCGGCCCTGCCCCGATCGGCGCTTGCACACAGGACCCTGTTGGCGGGTTTGTTGACATGTGCTTGTCCACCTCCCGAAGTGGCTTGAGACGCTCAACTTCCTCACGGAGCTTTGCGTCAAACTATCCACCCAAGAGATCGTTCCTCAAGATGGGATGTTCAAGAAACACCTCTACCGCCCTGAATGAAGACCAAGTCCAACGAATCCAGGATTTGGTCGTCGTAGCTTCTCGCGACCGGACTCAAAAGAGCGATAACCACGCCCCTATCTGCCCACGATATGCCCACCGTTTGGGCTTGTGAAAATGACCAATTGAGAAGCTCCACGAAAAGGAGGAGGGCTGAAGCGCCAACTCCAACTGGAGGGAGTTCCAATCCTGAAGTCTATCGGGAGCATCTAAGGTACAGACCACGCGCAACTGTTCCCTCACTCGTGCAGGGATGTGCAGCGCTGAGAACAAATTGAGCCAATCCAACTTGCCAACATGAAACGCTCTCGCTGCGTCTCTCTGGAAGGCAGTCCACTGGCATGCCAAGGTCAAGGTCTGAAACCGCTGGCCACACTCGACATCTACCAGGATTGACACCCACGGCGCTGAAGAAGCAGCATTAAGGGTGAGCCAAGAGGCCCAGGCCACTGCCGCGGATGGGACCTGATCCAGAATGTAGCCTAACGTCCTACGGAACACCGGTAGCCATGCCTCAACGGAAATATCAGTACCCCCCAGACGCTTGTCTTCCTCCACATTGGAGGGAGCCTCTCTGCAATCGCGAGACGGCAAACACATCGCCGCAGTACTCTGCGACGCAGGACAGAGACTTCTCACCGAAACACACTATAGGACTGAAACTTGCACGAAGAAATGAATCCCCAACGCCAAGCCACTTAGCACAAAACAACTGACATACACAGAAAACAGAGGGGAAAAGTCCCCCCTCCCCATTACACAATAAAAACGAGATACACACGAGGAAGATAAATGGAGCCTAACACAGTGACAATGAACAACGTTACGTAACCACAATAGCGGGTCTGAGACCTAGCCCAAGACCCACGTGTCAAGAATACTTGAGAACAAACACCAAAAGAAAAGGATACTCATCCAAAAGGACCCTAGACAGGGGGATGAAGTCTACTCGGATTTCAAGAAAAATCCTCAAAGTTTAAAACCAGAATACAGATTATGGGCAGATGCAAAGCGCTGCGGTAAACTTCGCTGGCAGATTTAAAGGCTGGCAATTACCGAAGGGCGGTGGCCAGATACACACACACACACAAAATTGCCAGATGCTAGACCATGGTCAATACGGTAATGCATAGTTTACATGAGGTGAGGGTGTGCGCCCTGTGAATTTCAGGGTTTTTTTTTTTTCTTATTAAGTGAAGGCTTCAAGCAGCTATTACTACAGACACAGCAAAGATCAACAGTGCTGGTGATTACAATAACTCATACAGTCATTAGTGATGACCATTAGGCTATCAAAATATGGCTGATACAAGTCCACTGTAAATGCTGCATGGGTCAAAGAGGAGGTGGATCAGTTAACTTCCTACTTCAACATTACAGTGACTGCCAACAACTCGCATACCTGTGCATAAACACTGAGTCTGTATTCAGCAAAACCTATGCTGCTACACTAACTTCCATGTGTTTTGACTAAAAGGTCAATTACTTGACTTAGAGGCATCATGGGAGGGTAGCATAATTGGATTTTTGGTTTGTCTCAACAAGAACTATCTACACATCATAGAAAAGTCACAAAAGGTCAAATGAGATCAAGTGGGGTCAACTTAGGTCATCACATGCATTTCACATAGACGAACAAGATTTTCCATTACATCACCCCCTCAACATGTTTTGTTGGAGCAATATCAACAAAACATCACTTTCCGACCTTTTGACCTTTCATATTAATGAGATTAATGTTACTGTATTTTCTCCACCTACCAATCTATCTTATCTTGAAATTGTGTCTCCACTTGAGCGATGGACATTAAGTTAGAGCACCTCAAAGAGATTCACTTTTTTGCCTCTGGTGATCCCAAATGACCTTTGGCCTCCACCAAAAACAATAGGGCACATCTACTCAATATCATCCATGTACATACCAACTTTAAAAAACATTTACCACTTCGTTAATGAGTTATTGCATAACATACCACTATTCTTATCCGTCACACTAACGTTTCACGGTACTGCCTAAAATTGGTACCGTCAGTACCGCCACAAATGGTACCGGTACCGATACGATACCGGTACCCAGAGAGAGAAAAACGTTTGATTTTTAACTCAAGAAAATACTCGTAAAACATCCTGAGTTAACGTATTTGTAGTGTGCTAATTACTGTACAATTGTTACAACTTATTTCACAGCATAAAATCCTGGAAACTTGTTTTGTCTTGTGAAAACATTCTCTGGAATTCGCCGACTGTGTCGGCCGATTGTATACGCTAACAACATGATTGAAATACTACCAGGCTTATTGGACATTCAACACACACAACTGTATGTAAATTTGTACAGTAAATCTGCGGCTCGAAGCGAGCGAAGCACTGTACTATTTCAATGGGAAATTTTCAGCTGTTCGTCGCCAGCTCTGATCGAGTCGATCGAGATAAGCCCCGCCCCAAGCTGCAACGTAGATTCTAGAATGACTGACTGTCATGAACTGAATGATATCATGTGATCAACAAGTCTTAGATCTTTTGTTGACCTTTTCCCGCGATTTTCGACAGCCAATCACAAGTTTATAATGCGAGTGGCAGGCAGGACTTTCTTTCATATTTAATTAGATGGAAGGCTAGCGCAAGAGAAAGGGTTTCATCGTTGCCGATGCATGCCTCTCCGGAATTCCCAATCCTACGTTCTCATTTATGTGGAAGAGATTTTCAATATTAATGAGGTCAATTCAGTGGTTTATTTGCATAGCTCATACCCTCTTAACATTAAATGAATTGCGCAGAGTATAATCGATTAATTATTAATGAAATCAATGAGATGACATGATTTTGGACCCGATGGCCTCGATCGTGACTGAAACTATTACTGCCCACGTGTATCGCTACTAATGGCATACCACTTCGGTGTATGTTCTGGCGACTACAGACTTTGTATTGACTCAATCAGAAATAAATATTTTGAAAGAGTGAATGCCAGCAAACAATACATATGGAACATCACGGAAATGGAATAAGGAAGGAATAACAATTGTCTTAATAAACTGTGTATTTCAGTACCCTTCTAAAATCTAGCCAGCTTATTTTCTGTGTGAAGGAAAGACTAGACTCTCAATAATAACAAAAATATGTGAAAACTTATAAATAGCATTACAGTTTACTTGTCACTGCCATTCTCCCGACTGTTGGCTTCGGCCCGACCATGTACTATTGAAAATGGAATACTGGTACATGGATGTCAGTTAATGGTTCCTTGGACTCTTATTAGTAATATTTATGGAGTGGCTCTGCCATATGTTACCCCGGACTTGGCCCGTTTTGTGTCCACAGTGGTACTATGGTAGAAGGAATGGAACAGAGTGCCAACTCTTATCCCTTAAGGGCGCCATGATGTTGCTAATGGGGTTTGTGGCAATTGTGATGCAGATTCTTTATCTTGTAACTAGAACCTTTTTTTTTTCTTCGTGGAGTACAGTTCTGAAAAACTAAAAACTATATGGGTAGAGGATTTTGAAGCTGATTTAAGAATCAGCAAAACCAGAAACGATGCACAAACAAAAGCCCCCCCCATAAAAAAAAATGCTTAGCGCGTCCGATAATGTTTCATGGAGAGTTTATAGACATACTGTAGTTTCATTGATGCCTGACGTACGTTATCTAGAATGTTGATAACAGGAGAAAAGTAAAGATTCAAAGTATTTCCAAACTGCACAAGTGTTCTTCTCTTTTCACATGAAATAATGTAAATCGTATCAATCCAATGAAGTTTCACAGATCTCTCTCAGTCATTAGAGGTAATTTTTCTTGAAATGGAATCCATAAATCCTATTTTACTTACCTGGTACACGTTTCGTTCGATCACACTGCTACCGAGGTGTTACTGGATGCTGTACTTACTTCCCAAGTCCCAGTACGTAACCAAATATCAGCACAGTGCACACTGTACACATATAGGCCACTTACGAAGCCATTATGTTGTAACTTCATTTTGACGAAGCTGTAATATATGCTTTTTCCTTTTCACAGATTTTTCATATAATATTGTTGTAATACTGTTTATAATATATTCCATCATTGTTTAAAAGTTTGACTGAGAGGTTACAAATAAAACACACAAAGTCGTTTTTCAAACTTTATTCTCTTTCAAGTTAAAACGAACATCACAAGTGTAACGTTAGGCCTAACGTTAGGCCTAACGTTAAGCTTACTTTTGTGGTACCGTTTGGTACGGTTGCCGGCGGTACTTCGGTACCTTTTAATTGGTGGTATAGTACCGTACCGGTACAGACCGGTACTTACGAAAGTACCGGTATACCGTGCAACGTTACGTCACACACACACACACACACACCAGCCACAGTGACTGCAAAGGTGCAAAGGTTCCTTCGCTAACCAAAACTGGTGAACTGACAATAAATTTTACGTACCTTGATGAACGATAATGAACAGATGTTCATCATGTACCTCTCTTCCATGTTTTCCGCTCTCACACTGATGAGAGTTGAGAAGTCTGTCAAGCTGTAAGTATTCTCCATATGAAAGGCCACTTTCTGCTTCACTCTCATCATCACTGTCAGTGCTGGGGGCAAAAAACAGAAGCAAACTCTATTGTGTTAGTCCTTTGAAATGAAGAATTTCCTACTCAGATGGTGAGAAACTTGCAATAACTTTACAGTATGTGCAGTGAAGCTGCGATGTGAGCCCCCCGGAATATGTTGGTCATAAGGAACTTACAGTATGTATCCTATTTATGTGATTGTGCTTTTGTCCATTATTAGTTAAGCTATGTTTGTTCTCTTGTATATATCCATGTTTTTACGTACAGTTTTGATCCGTCCATATAACTAGCTGTGCTACATCACTCAATAACAATATCTTCCTGCACTAACCAGTTTCACGCAACTGAGCTGTTTGTTGCAGTTTTTTGGTAAAGTATACCAAGCGCCCTTCTTGTGTAGCCAGGAGAATTTTCACGACGCTTAAGATGGATTCTAAACAAGAGCCCATGGGCACTACAGTTTCTTGTAATTTGGATACATAAAATGATATGCTGGACTCTCATTTACATCAAAGAAGCAATTTCAATCAATGAAATGAAATATTGAGTCCTACAATGTAAAGCAACAGGGGTTCAAACTACCAAATACAGAACAACAATAGCTTGTATAATGTGGTAGCCTAATGTGTTCCTTCCAACTGGAAAAGAAACTTTAATTCTACCCATCCCATTCATTTTACAAAGCACAAACAGCCATAAATCTTCCATTTTTTATCGTGTAATACGTTATCGCATTTTTATAAAGACTGAACATGGATAGCGCATATGGTCTACGTGTTTGGATGGATTTATTTACCAATTACTTTCGGATAACCATTGAGAAAAACAGTGTATTGTCTCTGCCTATTGAAACAAAAATAAACCCAGCAGCGAGGATGTAGCTAGCCAAATTTGAGTGCTGGGTAAAAGTCTGATCTGGGGAAAGCACCTCGACCCACTCCATGGCATCTCCCCCATTTTTCAGCCATTAAATATTCATTTTGTCATCATTTTACTTAGAGAGTAAATTTGGGGAGAGTTTCAGGTCTCGATTGGCAGATTTGTGGTGTGCGGGGAGACGTGTTATTGCCTGAAGTACTGGGCAGAAATATTTAGTGGTGGGTGTGGCTGCCCAGCACCGCCCACCGTAGCTACATCCCTGCCCAGCAGTAAAAGTCAGCAAGCTGTATGTCAAAATGATACATTTTCAGAACGTTAAACGATATCAAATGTTTACTCCGCCCATTTAAACATTTAGAAAATTCAAAGGTATCTGACAGCACTACAATAATGTCATCAGTCTGGTGGACACTATACTACATACTCAGGCACCCACTAAGTTTGAACTTCATCCTACATACCATCTAGCAGGAGATCGTGACACACTTTTTAAAGCATTTTTGCCAATTTCACATAAATTTAGCCAAGTTACCTTTGTCATTGTAAAGTCTTCAATATTTCAAAAAAAATTCTCCTATTGGCTACTATCCATGTTACCATGTTTTATCATTCTAGGATATTCACACACAGAGATATTGCTAAAAATGTCTTTTTCCTTTTCATGACTTGTGGATCTTGACCTTTGATGTCATATCTGTCAGGTGGACACTACATCTTATACCTGGGCACCTATCCACCAAGTTTTAGGCTAATCCAACAGACCGTCTAGGAGGAGATCATGACACACTTTCTTTTGTACACACACACATTTAAGCCTCCCTTCTCACTTCCCCTAACCCCAGTGGGTAATCCATGTCACCCCTACACAAGGACTGCTGACTGGCCAAGTTTTGCTTGAATACCACAAGGGGTGTATAGGTGGACTACCATTTAAGTGTCATTTTTGAGGGACTTGATAACTCAACAAAGTACAAGGGATGAGATAGAAAGAGCTTCAGGAATTCTCTTACATTTTATGCATGTTTCCAGATGTCCTGGGTAGTGTTTTCATTGAATCCTCAAACTAGGAATTGGTTAATTTTTCCCCATAAATGTCGGGTACCCGACCAAAATGGCAGCACTATTGTTAACATTGGTATTTCCACAGTACTGTACATCACATTTGTGTGGAGGAATCATACTAGTACACTACATTCAATTGCCTACACCTCAAGCAAGGTCGGACCACCTATTTTCCTTGAGAAAAAAGAAACTTCCATTTTGAGGTATTTGCTGTGTATGCATGGGTGAAGTCTGGCAACCTTCAAAAAGTTGTGTCGTTTTACGATATATGAGGGAATCGAGTGGTAATGTTGGAATCGGGTAATAAAATGCCATGCAGGTACCCAAAAACACTATAGTCATGGGGCTTTGAACCCTAACAATTAGGTGTGACAATGTTATGATTGTACTTGTATTAGCTGTATGCACCCAAGAAGTTGAAATAAACACGTTGACAAAAAACATCACATGGTGACAGAATCGCGATAGAATCACGTCCAATATGGACGCCTTAAGGCCGCCTGAGCTGTTAAAACATTCAGGAAACATTTCGGAAAATTGGAAACGTTGGAAACAACGATTCCAAATATTTCTATCAGCATCGGAGTACGACAAAAAAGACGAAAAACAACAGTGCTCATTACTGTTGCACACCCTTAGTGAAGAGGTCATTGAAGTATACAACACGTTCAGTTTCGCAAAACCGAGGACAACCAAAAGATTGTAACATTATTGAGTAAGTTCGACAATCATTTTACACCGCTAAAAAACGTAACTTACGAACGACATCAATTCTTCACATATAATCAAAATGACGACGAAACGATTGATCAGTTTGTGACTGAACTTAAGTTACGGAGAAAAACATGCGAATTTGGAGACTTAACAGAAAGCCTCAGCAAAGATAGAATCGTATGTGGAATCCGAAGTGATACATTGCGAGAACAACTACTTCGAGAGCCTAACCTCGACTTAAGAAAAGCTGTGGACATATCTCGAGCAGCTGAGGTATCAAGATCGCAAGTTAAGCAACTCACATCAGACACGGACATGAGTAAAGATGTACTAAAAATCACCAAACAACAAAACAAACACGGCAGGCTTAATTTTAAGTCTAGGCCTAACGGAAATAACAAAACGACTTCGCCTTCTAGTTCTACATCAGAAAGAACATTTCAGTGCAAAAAATGTGGCACACAACATGGACCAAGAAAATGTCCTGCGTTCAATCAAACATGCAATGCATGTGGTAAGAAAAATCACTTTGCACGAATGTGTCGCACGCCTAATGAAAAACAGGTAAATACAGTCGAAGAAGGCAAAAGGGATTGAAATAATTAGTGATGAAGAGTACTTCGTTGGTGCCCTAACAGACAATGACAGCAATGACATGTCCTGGTACATTAGCCTCAAGCTTAATGCAACAAAAGTACATCTAAAACTGGACACAGGGGCACAGGCTAATGTGATACCATTGTCAACATTCAACAAAATACAGAACGCAAAACTACGGCCAACCAGTACAAAACCAGCCACCTATTCGGGACAAAAACTGGTTGTAAAAGGAAAATGTCAGTTACAATTGCATGCACCAAGCTGTGAAGCACTGTCTCAACTTTTTCATTGTAGATGCAGACAAAGCGCAACCACTTCTAGGTTTGAAAGCCTGTGAAAAGATGATCTCATCCAACGTGTAGAGACGGTAAGTGATAAAACAGACGACAAGAAACCGTCATATGCTAGTGTAGTAAA
The DNA here is from genome assembly GCA_021234535.1 of Stichopus chloronotus. Taxonomy (NCBI): domain Eukaryota; kingdom Metazoa; phylum Echinodermata; class Holothuroidea; order Aspidochirotida; family Stichopodidae; genus Stichopus; species Stichopus chloronotus. The sequence continues at coordinate 16,468,680 of CM037834.1, forward strand.
AAACGTGAAGGAAGCTACAGCTCATGGCAACAGCCTGTCACAGAGTTCAAGGCAACAGGACACAATGAAACAAAACCATGCCCAACAAGCGAAAATATGTGTAAACAAAACAACCAAAAGTAGAATATCGCAGTAAGGTGGATGACAGTGATTTTTTGGATTAACCCAATCTCTTGAACATTACAGCTACTCAGAATAAGATTCTTTCCGACAACAGCAGCGTTTTTGAAGGTATGGGTTGCCTGGAAGGACTTCATCATACTAAAATTGATCATAATATTCCGCCTGTTGTGAACTCACCGCGAAAAATTCCTCTTGCACAAAAAGACAAACTGAAGGATGAACTGTCAAGAATGGAGAAACTAGGAATCATTAAAAAGGTAGAGGAACCAACAAAATGGGTCATCAACACGGTCCTTGTAACCAAGCCCAATGGATCTCTTCAGATCTGTCTCGATCCTAAACAGCTGAACAACGCAATACAGAGAGAACATTTTCATCTACCCACCATAGATGAAATAACATCACAGTTAACGAATGCCAAATATTTCAGTGTATTAGATGCCACCAGTGGATTTTGGCAAATACAAATTGATGAACAGAGTAGTCTGTTATGTACATTTGCAACTCTGTTTGGTCGGTATAGGTTCTGCAGACTCCTGTTTGGCATAAATAGTTCATCAGAGGTTTTTCACAAAGAAGTCAGCCAAATCTTTGAAGGATTAGATGGCGTATGCACATACATTGATGACATTCATTGCATGGACCTTCATGGACATTATATTAATGTTAATTAGTCCTGTACAGATACTTTTAAATCTTAAAGGGGGAGATGTGACAATGTGATGATTGTACTTGTATTAGTTGTATGCACCCAGCTGAAGTTGAAATAAACACATTGACAAAAAACATCACATTAGGTGCGTGATTTTCCATGTACAATCTCAATATTTAGAAATTATCAAAGAATTACAATCATGAAAACGTATTTGCCAGAACAAAAATAATGCTGCTAGCCCATTTCGCAAGCAAGCTTACATACATGTGTAAAAGTAGGACTTCTTAGGAAAGGTCTGCAGTTGTGTTTTGAATACCTCGTAATATCCATTGTTAAATCAAGATTCAAGACGTTGTAAAACCACTCAGTCATAATTGATGTTACCTCGATCCTACACGCGTTGGTGTATTATTTTTGTGTCTTTACATTTTGTAAATGTTGGAGAACGGGTCACGTGACCTCATTCACTAGGTGGTTTCGACAGACTGCCCATAAGGCTAACAGCGGTCATAGGCTAGCCTACCACCGATCCCCCCTCCCCCCCCCTTCAATGTTTAAATTGTGTGAGTTTGGAACACCTTTCTGGTAGGACAACATTGACCTGGGAGGAGGGGTGTTTGAAAGATGAACAAATCTACTTCAATTTTGCTACATTTGCATGCAAATGTCCCATCACTTTTGTCGAGGATTGTCGCTTAGAACAACTCAGGCTTTTCTGTGCAAAGGGAATTGGTCCTACGGTACTGCCTATCATGTGCACGTAAAAATGTAGCACAGAACACACTCAGCAAGACCTGTTGGTGTGTAGGGCATCTTCCCAATCCTGTTTCCAATGGCAATGAAATCAATAACACTTTAAATGTTTTTCTGTGAAGTGGCACAATAACGTAGGCCTAGGCTAGTTTAACTTACCTTTTAGCAAACGGACAGCTCATTTCGTTCACAACGATCGTCCAGTTCTGTGCGCGGACACGACCCAGTAGAGTATTGCCTCAAATACAAGCAGATATGCGCCAAATTTCAAGTCGAGTTCCAAATAAGTGGAGGTAATGATGTCACACTCTGGTAAGACAATTGCTGGATGGGAATGGAAAGCAACGCTATGGCCTCCCAGGAAGTAGTGTAACTTAAGCGTTCGAGTTGAAACGATCGATTATCGTCAATTTGCACACTCCAATCAGGCTGTGAATTGACTGCATGATTTGTGTTACTTTGTTACTACCAATACTCTGTGGTGTACAGCCTGACCTTGTCTCTGTGTGTGGACCAAAGAACTAGATAAACATATTTCTATGGTGTGGACGCTTCTGGCGAGTTGCGAATATTACCTACCACGTGCATGCAAAGGTTGAGCATGTAGACATGATTTGCCGAGCACGGTAAGTGTGAACTAAGCGTTATTTCATGTTAGAGTGGGAGCTCCCTGATTGGTGTAACACACTACCAAACAAAGTTTACGCCTCCAACACACCCACCTGGCCGGTTCATATTCCAGTATAGTGCGCTATAGCTATTAGCTAGGACAAGTAAAGGAACAGGCAGTCTCGAATGGCAAGCCATTTTACTTTTGATTCATGAGTTAAAGATATCTTCAAATCATTAAAGTTATCTAATTTCTTTTATTTTTAGATATCATTAATTGTTCATTATTTTATTGTTTTTAATATAAAAAAACTGCATTGGATTAACTACATCTGCAATTGAAATGGAGATGTTGGATATGTCTAAAATTGAATTAAAGATAACTAGAATTGAACATCTAAAATTGAATTAAAGATATCTAGAATTGAATTAAAGATATCTGAAGTTGAATAAAGATATCTTAAACTGCATCAAAGATATCATTGCAGAAATCTGTAAATGAATAAATTTTATTGCGTCACATCAATCCAAGTGGCGCGAAACTTTGACTACAACTGAATCTAATCGGCAGTGGCATAACGATGGCTGTTGCATAGAATCAACCCATGTGCGCGAAGCGCACATCACGAGCGCGAATCGCGAAGTCCCAAAGGCGTAGGTCCAGGGCCCGCCTTAGGGCCTTGGAAGCTCTGGGGTTCTACAAGCTCTCTGGGGCAATTATCTAAGCCGCTTATGGACCATTTCGTGGTGATTATATGGGCTAAGATTTTTGGGGCAATCTGTGATCATAGACACATAGTCCGCCTTGCCTGTCATACTGAAGTGGAAACGTACAAAAATATGTTGCAAAGCTAAAATACTTTAAGAGATCGAAAAGACAATAAGAACGAATGACCAACCTCTAGTTAACATAAAGGTGTAAATTTCCCAGCACTGTTATTTCCACCAGTGGCGTAAATCCTGTGCCATGTGGACAATTTTTTTTTTTTTTTTTTTTGCCGTTTAAAAGAACCCTCTTCTGAGTTCCGTACGTCAATGCAGCGGGGCCCCGTTGTTCGGGGCCGCTGGGGTTGTCCCGCCCGAGTCCATAGGCGTTACGCCCCTGCTAATCGGTGACCATCTGCTACAACGTCGATACGGTGCAGTACGGCGGGAAAATGGTTTCCCAGCACAGTCAGTGTAATATTATGCATGACGTGTCCGAACGCCACCTAAGTTTACAGACCGTGCTTTATCAACAATACAAATGCGAAAAACTAAAAAAAAAATGAGGGTGTTACGGAAGCTTAAAAGTGCCGTCCAGATAGGAATATCTTTGCTCCGTAACTTAACAATTTTCTGGAAAATGTCTAGATAACAAGAAAATATAGCATAAAAAAATTATCAATTGTTTGGTCATATTATTTGAGCAATTAAAAATATCTTTTGCAAATTGTTCAAAAGACAATTTATCGCATCTTATATTTTCAACAAATTGCTGCAACATGTCCACTTGTTGGATGAGTGAGCAATTCAACAATTTTTTGCAAAATGTCCAAATGACAACTTATTATGTATGGTCAACACAACAATTCTCTACAAAATGTTGACTTGTTCACTTATTTTATGAATGACCCGTATGTAGCCCGTATATGATTTTGCAGTCACGATTCATAAGAAATGCTTGACTCGACAACTGAATACTCACACTCAGGTGAGGGACGTAATTTCGAAGAGAAAACTGAGATCGCGGAATGCAAGGTATTTTTTTTTTTTTTTTTGCTATGGATTGGGGTTCAATCTGATTTGTCACTGGGTTTTCATCTCGTCCCAGTTGCTTGTCCCAACTGAGTTCAGACATGAATTAACAGCATGAAGGGTTAGGGCCAATGGAATTTGTCTGCTGCATGGGTGTGCGTGTAAGCAAAATGTGTTACTAGTTTAGGTGTGAAGGAAATGCTTAAAATAATTCTTTTTCTTCTTTTTTTTTGGGGGGGGGGCAAATAATTGACCAAAAAGTGCCTGAAAATAGGAAAAGGTAAATCTTCTACAGATTTGCTCATGGCACTTGCATAAATTATAGATGTTTGGATCTTTTCTTTGGATTGGTGGGCCCTAGGGAGTAGCTTTTAAGCTTCTCCTTCGATATAGTGTGATTGAAGTGTGTAAAAGTGTGTATAAAGGACACAGTGGTATGGGGGCCACTCAGTTGTGTGTATTCTCAACTTAAACGAAAACTACGGTACCAAAGAAGAACGTCAGATGCCGGGTGAGTGTTTTGAATTTAATGAATTATAATGCTTTAAGACCCACCAAAAGCTGTTCAATTAGCTCAAATGTATTTCATTCATCAGAGGATTCCACTTCAATATCATTCACCTGTCAACATCATTTTAGTCAGCGAATCGTTACACAAGAGTTGGACAGCATAGACAAATGCTTCACTCAAAGTATTTAGGGCAAATTTTCAGAGAAGGTGATGCACACCTTGTTGAACAGCTGTTTAGTTAACATAAATGGATGCATTGACCTTGTTGATCTTGTTTACAAGGAATGGTATGAAAATGACCTGAAGAGGCAAAAAACTAATATTTTGGAAATCAGATTCCAACCAAATCAACCAGTTTCATCAACCAGATAACGTACATCAAACAGATTCTTTATTTTTCGTTGATAATCTCTTCAATCACAAGTGAACTGTCTCTAGCATAGGGCTATCCATGCAGGACATCCTTACAAAGCAACATTTATCAACAACCAGAAGTATATTGCAATAAAGCAGAGTTTCTGCTGTAGATTTTTTTTTTTTAAATCACACTTCACTCGTTTCCTGCTTTGCTGTAAAATACGTACAAATACGTATCCGGTTATCGAAAAGTAAGAAGCTTTTACTCGCTTCGACCTGGCTATACAGCAAGGTCAAAAATACGGAAATTTTTAATGCAGTGAAAAACGCCGGAATTGTCTTAGCCATGTCATCTGTAAAACGTTGCCGTATATTTGTATAATTTAGTTAAGGAGAAAAGGAATCAGTGGGACAATTAAGTCCCCATCAAGGACCCTGAAAATTACAAACAGACAAAACTCAAACTCAGTCACAAAACTTAAGTACTTTGTCCAGTGCATTCTTAAACTCATATACCTCATGCCATCGCTACATCCTCAGGCAATCCATTCCACTCATTCGAGAAGAAACGACTAATATTGATCTTTCTTTCAACCCTCTGGAGTTCTAGACTATAATCACTTGCAAATTTACTATTCGCAACCTTGACAAAAATCAGAAAAGGATTAATTATCTAAACTAGGAACAATCTTGTGAACTTGAATGAAATCTCACCATAACCTTCTTAGATCAAGTGAAGTGAGATTCAAGAGACATATAGTCTTTTACTGTAAGGAACACTGATGGGAATTACAGGCAATGAACATGTCTCTTGACTTATTTAAGTCGTTCCAAACCATTTTCAATCATGTTCTTAGCGTCTTGAAATGAGCTTCCCATGGCCAACATGATATGTTCAAACTCCCCGCTCAACAGAGTTTCTAACACCATGTAGGCCTATAGATACGAAGGGTACAGTAATTATGTTATTGACCTTGATCTCTGTGGCTTCGACGACCATGCAGTTCTGCATATGATCCCTGAGAGAAACAACAGTATCCTAAACCGTCTGCTTAGAACTTACAAAAGAAAAGAATGTTGTTGTCCTTAATATTATCAGCGATTTCTGCTCCGTCGAAATTCAGTTGAGGTTCCAGGATTTACTCTTGCACTTTTAGTTGGTGAATGTTAAACTTAGATCAGGCACAGAATTACTCATCCTATAAAGTCGCCACATTCTACGCTTTTGTCATACACGTGGCTTCTTCGGTCATCCAACAAGGCCTATAGCATTTATAACGAAACTTTAGCAGGACATGATGATTCATAACATAGCTCAATATCAGGGGCACAGCTGGGATTTTTTTTTTTTTGTAGAGTGCGGGGATTGGGGCCGAAGATTTTGCCGTAGGGCTTGGCTAGAAGGAACTTGTGTTTCGTATTTACGTGATTGCTTTCTTTGTTTGTTAGGCTATTCGTTTAGTTGTGTTTGCTTTCCGTCCGTCGTCCTGCATCTCTCCATATGTTTCCTTGTAGTTTTGTACCGTCCATATAACCTGTAAATATATTACTAACACTCTATGTCTCTATACACTATCCGGAAGTTCAGCGCAAATACTCAGCCGTTTGCAGTAGTTTTGTGTATTCTCGTGCAAAATAAGAGAATCGAAATGAGACCCTAAGGGTGAAGTTTGAGATTCTACTGAAACAATTACATGAACGGAGGGATTGCATGAGATTGCATAATTGGATAAAGTCTCAATTTTTTAAAGCCAGATACGCTCAGGAACACTTTGTTAAGAGTGGAAGGGAACGTCCACTTGAGCTTGTTGGTTTGTGGAGTTTTGGGAGGGCATATAACCCCTCCGTTCATGCAATGTTTCAGTAGAATCTCAATGAAATTTCATCCTTAGGGTCTCGTTTAATTTTTTCGATTCTACCTCACCATTACATTTCACTCTGCAATTGCATATGAGACTTCAAAGCAGTGGTACTGAGCATTGACAATGAAAGAAAATTGAAAGCCTGGGAATGGTGTGAAGTCTTGATAATTTCTTTAGGTTTCTTTCAATATCTTCTGCACAACCATATGGAAATAATATGACACGTATACTCACAAACTGAACACCTTTTTAGTAATCTCTACATCCTCAGAGCGTTGTGTTCGCCATCTTGAAATAATAACAAGTGTATCCTTACCACTGCTCTGTTATAATCTCTTATCGATTTTGTGCTTAACACCACAATTAACTTATTACAAATCCTTGTGCAGATGCTTAAATGAGACTTCCCTTTACTTATAGTAATGCAGGAATCACAATATGCGTGAAATGTTTTTTCCAGTCCAATGATTAAGTCTTACACAATTACAGTAGCCCCGAGAATGGGGTAGTAATGGTTAAAGTTCTGGTTAAGATTCTCTCAAGAGGTTACTGAGTCACTTGAAAGTAATGGATTCATCGCTAACCATTTAGTTTTCCATGAGTGCCGTTGCAAAGGCGTTGTCTTCGGTTGCGATGGGTTTATTATTGTAGTACCCAGTAGTCCGTAATATGTTGTCGAGGTAGCATACCCCTATTAATTTCCCCATTGACTTACACACTAAATCGCAAAAGTAATGTGGTCTCTAAAGCCTTGTAGAAGTTTTCAACAGATACAAGCTACCACTCGTTAGAAAGCTGACACATTGGCCATTCATGGCTTTTCCAATTTTCCGTACCTTAGCTGGTTAGATTTTCTGCTAGAGGCCGTCGACGTTAGCACACCTTGTCACTGGGGCAAATCACACATCCCCTCGAATGATACTGCTCCGCCCCCAAAAGTTCATAACCTTTCCATAATTGCTTCAATTGGAACCATTTTCGCACCTTGTATACCTCAAATCGCCTTCTTCAATATTCAATCCACAAAAGAACCCATTTCAAAGGATGAGGTAACAAAATAGTTGCCCAAATGTCCCTAGTAGGGACTTTCACGGCGAACAAAATGCGGAGGGATCTCCAACTTCTATATAGGGTATGCTACCTCGATTGACATCTTCGCTGCTGAGGTTGCTGGCTTGCTGCCGCTCTTGTGGTAGCATACCCCTATTAATTTTCCCATTGACTTACACACTAAATCGCAAAAGTAACGTGGTCTCTAAAGCCCTGTAGAAGTTTTCAACAGATATAAGCTACCACTCGTTACAAAGCTGACACATTGGCCATTCATGGCTTTTCCAATTTTCCGTACCTTAGCTGGTTAGATTTTCTGCTAGAGGCCGTCGACGTTAGCACACCTTGTCACTGGGACCAAATCACAGATCGCCTCCAACGATGATGCTCCGCCACCTAAGATTCCATAACTTTTCTATAATTGTTTCAATTTCCTCCACTTTCACAACATGTACACTTTAACTCGCCTACTTCAATATTCAATCCACAAAAGGACCCATCTTAAAGGATAAAATACCAAAAAAGTTGCCCAAATGTCCCTCATAGGGACTTTCACCGACGGCGAACAAAATGCGGAGGGATCTCCAATTTCTATATAGGGTATGCTACCTTGTGCTACTTGCACTATATTTTGTGAAATGTCAACTCCAGCGCAACCCAGTACTTAGACTCTGTAGAGTCTGCTTTGGCTGGAAAGTTTCTGTCCCTTATCTTGGTTCCGCCACCTCCGAAGGAGGTGTAGTACTGTTCCCCAGCCGCATAAGGAGGCATCAGCTTCTAAGATTAAATCTGGGCTAATCTCTACAGCGTGCTTGTAAGCTTAAGGAAGATTAGTTTGCCATCAGTCTAATTCCTTATATTCACTTATACTGACTTGTGCATCAAAATTTCCATTATATTTTTGGGAGGAGAGCGATTTTCATCGTTTCCATCTCTCGATAGTGGAGAGGCCCATTTTGCACTCCTGGCATAAGAGAGACCAAGATACCAATTATGTGTGACAGGTCCCTTATCGTTTTCCTACTCTTCTGTCTGAACGTTTGCATCTCATGCAGAGTAGTTAAGATTTTTCTGGTTTCGGTACCAGCGCAGATTTCTCTGGATGAATGAGGAACCCCAACTTTTAATGTACCCTCTATAATAACAGCTTGGTGCAGTCATATTCAGAGCTAGCTTGAATATAAATATCATCTATATAGCTTGAGCAAGTGACACTTATTTTCCGAAGTTCTGATAGGATGGGCTTTACCAGTTTGGTAAAAAATCTTGGCACTGAAGCTAAGCCATGTAATAAGCAGGTGTATTGATTCACTTTCTTTTTATACAATAGTCTCAAAAATTTCCTGCTTTCAATACTAACCGGTTCTGAGTAGTAGGCGTCTTTAAGGTCAATCGAAGCCACGAAACATTGAGGTCGCATACGACGCAAGGTAGATTGTAATGTGTCCATTTTGAAGTGCAAATATTTCACACTTTCGTTCAAATGTTTCAAATTCAAAATCGTTTTGTCTGAACCATCTGGTTTAGTTCTGAAAAACACACGAGATCTAAACTCCCCACGGCAATGATGTTTTCACTGCAAAACGCCCTTTGCAAGAAGTTTTGTATTTCTTGCTGCATAAGATCTCTTCACTGGGAGTTTGGAGCGCACAGCACATTTTCGATTTTGAATCGATTTGCACTCGTCAAATTCAATGCCATAGCCAGATACACAGTTTTTACTCATCTCCAAATATGACAGTGGAAATTGGAGTGGACTTGTCACAAAGATTTTTAAAATCAGCTTTGACTTCCTGGCGGATAATCTCTCTTCTCTAGTAATTTAGGTCTACATTGGCAAAACCAAGAAGCACCAGACCATTGGTAAGTCACGTTATATTGGAATCCTTGTCAAGGCATACCTTGCACACTAGTAGATCATTTAGAAGGCCAGTTAAGGCAGATACAGCTTTAACATTCAGCATTTGAAGCTTCTGTAGCTTGATATCTGTTGTTCTGGTTGGTGTTTTTAGATTGTTCCAAACCAGTTTGTTGACCTGAGTCGTTTGCAGTAGCTGGACCTTCTCAGGGATACTATATTTGCCACATTTTTCTTTCAATTTTGCCGTCGATCATTTGTTGATGCAAATATTATTCAACAGTGAGGCAACCTTTTTTTCTACTTTTGAACCAAAACTTACGTCCAGATTTCAGGTCAGAAACAAGGTCGATGATTTTTTTTTTTTTTTGTTCTTCAGCCTCTTGGGCATCTATAGTGATGGTGCCTGGGTTTTCTGCCGAATTTAATTGTGATTCGCACAAGAGGTTTTGAATTATTACATCGAAGTCGATTTTCTGATCCTTCTGATTTAATGAATGCACAGATTCTACACCACTCACACGAGGGATGCCCTGGTCCTGTACCAACATTTTCTCTGCAAGTTGGTTTATTTTTGCATCTGAGCAAGAACCTCCTTAAAATCATTTTTCTAGGAGGTTTCCTTTTCACTAGGTGTAGGGTTGTTCCGGATGGCCCAGCGATGTTAGGGGGAAGATGACAAATTGTCAACCTCCGTAGGTGCTACTGTAGAATATGAGGGGTTTTAGGGGTTCACAGTCGTGGATATGACTGCCCCAGCGACGGATATTTAACACAACGAGAGAGACGCCAGAACCAAGAAAGATTTTTAGTGATTTAAGTTCCATTTATTGTTGATTCGACTGGCACATAGATTAATTAAGCAAGAATCAAGATGAGGATGATGAAAGAGAGAGAGAAACCGACGGAGAGATAAGATGACGAAGGCCTACATAGTGTACAGAGAGACAGACGATGATTATGGTTGGATGTCCAGAGAGCCAGTCTCAGCGGCATGGCGAGGTTGATGGATCAACCCACGCCGAACTAAGGATCACGGGATAGACTGCTGACACTGACCAATCACAGGTCAAATGACCTACGTAATGGAGTGAGGCGGTTGCCATCCGTGATCTACCAATCACTAAAGGATTGCGCAACCTTTCTGAAAACAGGGTCTAAGTTTACCATTTTTAATGTGTTTTTTTGTCTAATCTGACTGTCTGAGGGAAATAAAGAAAAAGTTAAATAAATCTTCGGGTAAACACCGGAAGACTGAACTTTGTACGACCTTTTGCGTACGGTGGGGTAGAATGACCATCTTTATACAACATCCCTTTTCCCCTTTAAAATTTTGTTACGCAGTAACCAAAATTTTACTAAAATTTGAGGTTCATGTCAACATTCATTAAAATATAGCGACCATAACAATAGGAAATAGTGAATGCAGTATGAAATTATGCATATGAAATATGATACATGACAGTAATACACCATGTAAGTAAGAGCTCTTGTACAGTAAATGATCTGTACACATTGGGAGAGGCGGGACAATGGATGGGAAAGTCAGAAACATCACAGTCAATGATAATCAATGTGAATCAAAGTTTTCAAGGAATAAGAAAAAGAGAAAAATTAACTGTTACGTTGTAAGTGCACACACTCACAAAGGCAATAAAGTATGCGACTGAAGACAGTGGTCACACACGAACAGATGGACCCAAGAAAATACCCAATGACCCGTAACATCGCTTTCCTATCTGACATGAGAACACACATCTCATCAGAAGCACAGTACATTTACAATTTCATGTATTGGTACACGAAAATGTTCACATTAAATGTTGACGTTACTTGTCGTTCAACATTCACTCTGTTAAAAAGGAATAAAGTTAAATCTTTTATGAACCAATTACACTAAAACAATTCTGTTCACTCTTGTGATCTCTCTCAAAGGAAGAATAAAAGGAGATCATCTCACGCATTTGCCATATGAAGACAAATAACATGTAAACAAACTTTTTTGTACATATTGACCTTGACCGTTGCCGTGGCACTAAGGGCATACAATCCAGAGTGGAATGTAAACAATAAACAATATTCCCTGTAGGTGCGTAGAAGAATACCATGAAAGGGTGGCAAACAGGTACAGAAGTGAAACTTCGTGAAGATTATTAGTAACGTGTAAATGGTAAACATAGAACATTTGCATTACTTCTGTCCAAAGAGATGCCTTTGCATTTTCTCTGGAGAACTTGTTAAAGGAACATTGTTCTCAAAAATGAAATTCACAACATTATCTGTATTTGCATAACGTGACACATTCCACCAAAAGGAAAAGTGAGCAGTTGGGTCACTTGATTTCAGAAGTAGTTGTAAATCATCTGCCTTATATCTTGCTGTCTCGACAACAAAACCATCATTCGGAGAGAGATCAGATAAGCTTAAATGTTTCACAATTGTCGTGTTGTCCTCACGACATGGCAAAGCAAGACATTTGTTGTCTTCAAAACACAAAAGATGATTGGAAAGATTGACTGGACTTGTACAGTCAAAGCATAAAATATCTGAAGCTGTGATTGGTGTTAACTTGTCACCATGTTCATCACAGAATAATTGAGGAGACTTTTCCTCTAGGAAAACATTAACATTATTACTGGAATTCTTCTCAAGAATTTCTTTCAACTTGGAAACATCTTGAATATTTTCCTTTACTGCTGAAGTTTTAACATAGCATGGTTTCAGTCTGTTAAAATTAAAAACATCATTTAAGATTTCACTTTTCAATGTTGCTAACATGAAGTGACTCCTATCGAGCACTTGGTGCACCACCAGTGGACCCACCCACTCTGCCGCAATTTTCCTAGAATTGGCAGTGAGACTTGAACTAGAGGGGTGGTAGACATATACCAACTGTCCCACTTTGTAGATTGTATTACTTGACAGACACTGTGCAGTCTTAGCTTGTTGTGAAGACTGGTGTCGCCTTTGAAGATCTAACATTACCTTTGACAAATGTGCAAACCGACTTTTCATTAGATCTGCATAATCTTCATAAGAATGACAAAGACCTGCCATAGGATTAAAGGTGACTTTCGTTAGATCTGATGGCTTCCTTCCAAAAATTAACTCGAATGGACTGTAATTGCCCAAATATGGTAAAGCAAATGAATTATAAGCATACGCCGTAGTAGGAAAATATCTTACCCAGTCTGTGCCGAATTGGTTCAAGTTCACTTTCAAAAAATTTGACAATGTCTGAATGTGCCTCTCTACTTGCAGAGACCCATGGTTACAAACACTAATTAATTTCTGATCAATGTTGAGAGCTCGACACAACAAATTCAATAACTTTCCTGTAAGGGAGGCAGCAGCATCTGTGATAAGTCTAGTTGGTGGACCAAAAATCGTAATAACTTTCTGCAACAATGCTTCACAAATGGTTTCAGCATCCAATGTTTTAAGTGGTACACACACCAAACATCTTGTAATTGCATCACAAGCAACCATAATATGTTCGTAGCCAGCCGTGGATGTTGCCATACTCTTAAAGTCTAGACTGATGCTGTCAAATGGCTTATAGGAATCTGGTATACGAGCGTGAAACATACGTGACTTATCTGGCTTACTCTTGAATTCTTGACATCTGAGACATGCTTGTACATAATTACTCACACATTGAAAGATATTATGCATAGAAAAATGTTGACGTTGCATCAAATATGTACGCAAAACACCTTGATGACAACTCAAAAGATTATCACGATATTTCGAAGTTACCTGATCAATCATATTGTCTGGAATGACCGATTGTAATGTTGTTCTAGACTTGTTCTTAGGATGAAGATACACTAGAAAAAGAAGACCATTGCAGAGAATGTAATTCTCCGCTTTCTGAGAAACTGCACGTGCACCTTTAGAATCTGAAGGCAAAATATCATGAGCCAAATAATCATAAATTGGTTTTGAAATGTGGGCAAGACTCTTGCTGAATTTGCAATTCATGTGCATTGAATGGTAAATCATAATCCCTGATGATCTTACGTTGAATATTCTTCATTACCTTTTGCAATTCTCTCTGTTTAAGGTATGTGACCTGTAACCAACTTGTCTATTTTTGGAATAAGTGGCTTAGGAGGAGTATACAAGGCAGGAGGGGAGTCATGAATAACTTCCTGTGGGGTAGAGGTTTTATCTACCAGGCGTGGTTCAGGTTGCATCATGTCAGGCATTTCATGCTGTGAAGAAGGCTGGAAATTAGGCAATGAAGGCAAATTACGTTCAGGCAATGGCAGTGGCAAATTACATGAAGGCAATGTAGGGGAAGAAACAGGTTGCTTAACGACAGAAGATGGCTCTGACAGAGACGTAGTCTTTGAAGATGCTGACTGTGTCATTGGGACATTTGAAGAAGCAACCTTCATTTTAGGAATAGTAACATTAGTTTGAGTTTTCTGTTCAGGTGCCTTTGGCGTTTCCTTACTTGTCGCCTTTTTACCTGAGAACAGATCTGGGATATGCACACGTAGTGCTTTAGCTTTAGATCTGGTAATGATAGGGTGACATTGCTCTTCAGTTACAGGGGACACATTATCATTAGAGCTGTCACTGAATACAAGTGGCATTATACGATCTACATTTGAATCATCTGGAGGAGGAGCACGTGACAAATAATCTGCTAACACAATTTCAGAGTCTTTCTTACATCCCACTTTCATCGTACATTCGGACAATCGAAATAGGAGTCTACTAATTCTTGTTAGTGCTGGTGGCTCTTGCTTAGATTTGAAAATATCTGCAATAGCTGAATGATCAACATAAGCATCAAATTCCACTCCTTTAAGAATATACTTAAATGCAGTAACATTGACAAGAAGACCATACAATTCCAATTCTGTTACACTGTAACGTTGACATGCATTAGGCAAAATCTTTGAGTAGTATCCCAAAATCCTCTCTTTACCGTCAATGACTTGAGTTAGATACGAACCTATTGCAGTTCGTGACGTATCACTGTACAAAGATAAACGACCTGTTTTCCTTGGCATATACAAAATTGGTGACTCACACATGAGGTTACGTATTGTATGGAATGCATTTTGATGAACATCTGTCCATTGAAATTCTTTGCTTTTCTTACTCAATGCATGCAACGGTTTCAGAGTTGTCTGAATGGATGGATAAAATTGTGAAACATAATTCACTGCACCAACAAATCTACATACTGCTTTAAGATTGCTGGGACGTGGTGTGTTTCTGATTGCATTACATCTAGATTGTAATGGTTGAAAGCAAGCATAACCTTCATTGTCTATACCAATTAGGTGTCCCATATACGTAACAGACTTACGAAGCAAGTGACACTTCTGAGGAGAGATTCTAAGACCATGGTCAATCAAGGCATGAAAAAATGGATTGTAAATGACGTTTATGTGACGTAATATCCTGCGAAAATACGATCAGATCGTCGTGATGTGCGATGAAGAAATTGTCTGAATGAGGAATGGTCGTTAAGACATTATTAATCTTTGCCTGAAAAATAGCATGTGACAAATTTAAACCTTGAGGTAATCTCCGATAAAAGTAATGCTTGGAACCTGCCAATGGAGCAATACCCGTATATTTTTGTGACCTTTCAGTCAAACGAACACAGAAGAATGCACTCTTTAAGTCTAGTGTACTCAAAACGGTGGCTTCGGAATGACCTATTTTCTTCAAGGTGTCATTCACCAATGGAAATGGATAATTGAGACGTGTTATCCTGCTATTCAAATAGCGAAAGTCTGTTACAACTCTTTTCTCGTTGGAGTCTTTTTTGGGGATCAGAAATACTGGAGATGTATATGATTGGTGTCCAATTGCCAAGATACCCATTTTGACAAGTTTGTTCATCTCCTGTGATGCTAATTGTTTGTCTCTTTCAGACAGTTTGTAAGGTCTAATGAAAAATGGCTCTTCATTGTCCAATTTGAAGTCAACCTCTGAATCGGTACATGGCGAAATTTCACGGTATAAAGAAAATGCTTCTCTGTTTTGCTCCAACATTTTGTACATTTCAGACCTTTCTGCATCGTTCAAGAGACTACCATGAAAGTTAACATATTTGTGAAAGACTTCCCGTTCAGTAAGTGACGCAATAGTGTCAGTAGGATCTAGATGAGGATACTTATTACAATTCTCCAGTACAATAGAATCACGTGTCTGGTTGTTAGAACATGATGATGACATAGCATTACAATGCATAACATTATCACTATACACTGGCGTAGAAATATGCGTAGGAAATACTTCAGGAGGACACTCTTGCAAAACATTGACTATATCTTGTGTGATGACATACGCTACTGGACGATTTTCTTTGATAACGAGCGGTGTTTTACCGTTATTAGTCAGAAGAATACGAGTGCAATTTTTGTGCAGTTTCAAGAGCATTATCCATGGGCAAAGGTGTTTAACAAATCTGCATGGATATGCGGAGACATCACAATTTTTGAGTGCATTCGGCAAATGAGTTCGAACGACAACATAACGACTTCGACCTGGATAGATGACTGTACGTTCAAGTGGTTTCAGGAAACATTTACGTCTGTGTAGATGGAACGTATTGTCTGTGAAGTCAAGGCTACCCTTCAGATTTTTCAAAGAGTTGGATCCTAAAATAAGATCAAGGCCTGTCAAATTATGTGCGACAATTGCCGAAAATTGAAATGGGTAACCTTGAAGCATAACTTCGAATGTGATTTTACTGTCACCGTAAATGTGGTCTCCATTGCTCAGGCGGAATGCCACCGGTTCAATGTTCAGTTATGGAAGACCAGACAGATATTTGGATTTGGCCACAGTGTCACGAGAGATGAGGGTTTTGTTGGAACCGCTATCTAACAGGATGAGAATAGAGGCATCCTGCAGATAGCCCTTAACGAAGTTCTTGTCATCCAACTTTAGTGTGATGGTATCATCACTGTGGCCTAGGTATGTATCAACGGGTGTACGAGGAGTCTGATTGCACTGGTTCTGAGATTGACTTTGATTACAAAAATTTTCATTCTGGCATTCCGAATTTGGATTGTCCATTGCCCTAATTAGAAAATAATTGCAAAATCTGGTAATATGGCCTGGGTTGTGACAGGTAAAGCAGATTGTATTTGGGTCGAAATTACGGTGCTGCACCTCGTAATTAGACTAGGCCATTCGTTCTCGAATGTATGTTCGGCTCAGCCTAGGTCTAGGTGGCCTGTGTACTCTCTGTGCTGGTCTTCCTCTTTCATAATCGTTTGTTAGAGCCATTGTACTAAATACCAAACTAACACATGCTATGAAAAACAAATAGGGATATACTGACATTTCGTTCCCTTGTACACACGTATAAAACGTAGGCATAGCCTATTTGCGATTTTACCGTTAGTTACACTACAGGTGGTTACATATACGAAGCCAAAATGTACCAGTTACGCAAAAATATTTTGCGCAATTTACATGACAAAAAAGAACACAAACATGTAATGGTTCTGACTCGGGGAGGGGGTGGGGATTGGGAGGAAGAGCTCTTACTCACCCTTAATTTTGAACTGGTCGTCTCTCGCTGTCGTCGGTGGTGGTTTTTCCGGCGTCTAGATGCGCGAATGGTTTAGGAGGCCCAGCTGATAGCGTTGGATTAACCTGAGTTGCGCGATACATGTAGGGAAGCTTCAAGCGTAGGTTGGTAACGGTGTTACAACCGGAGTAGTACCTGCCACGCACACCGATGGGTAGGCGCTGGCTTCTAACGGTACGCTAGGCTAGGCGGTGACCACAGGATTCCGGCGTCTATGAAATCACAGACCAAGTCCACCGCAAGACCAATTTAGACCAGCCAAAACCAGGTCATCCAAGGTGACCACATCCAAGGTAGACGATCCAGGGGGTTATTTTTTCGGTTTTTCACAGACCACATGTAGAATGAGGGGTTTTAGGGGTTCACAGTCGTGGATATGAGTGCCCCAGCGACGGATATTTAACACAACGAGAGAGACGCCAGAACCAAGAAAGATTTTTAGTGATTAAAGTTCCATTTATTGTTGATTAGACTGGCACATAGATTAATTACGCAAGAATCAAGATGAGGATGATGAAAGAGAGAGAGAAACCGACGGAGAGATAAGATGACGAAGGCCTACATAGTGTACAGAAAGACGACGATGATTATGGTTGGATGTCCAGAGAGCCAGTCTCAGCGGCATGGCGAGGTTGATGGATCAACCCATGCCGAACTGCTAAGGATCACGGGATAGACTGTGACACTGACCAATCACAGGTCAAATGGTTGACCTACGTAATGGAGCGAGGCGGTTGCCATCCGTGATCTACCAATCACGAAAGGATTGGGCAACCTTTCTGAAAACAGGGTCTACGTTTACTATTTTTAATGTGTTTTATTGTCTAATCTGACTGTCTGAGGGAAATAAAGAAAAAGTTAAATAAATCTTCGGGTAAACCCCGGAAGACTCAACTTTGTACGACCTTTTGCGTACGGTGGGGTAGAATGACCATCTCTATACAACACTACAATGAAGGTTTTTATACCAAGAGCACGGACATTAGTTTGTGGGCTTAATTCTCTCGTAGAGTTTGGCCAATGAAAACTTCCGCAGGGGGTATACAAATGAAAGAAACTCACATACCAAGCAAAATACTGGTAGTGACGAATATTGCCCTGGGACAGCAAAATACTTCCAGTGCTGCTGTTACTTCCCTCAATCCCATGCACAAGGCACAGCTCCAAGCCTTCAATTTAGGGAAGAACAGTTTGGCACCAACGACTAGTTCAGTACAAGTTATCTAACAAGTGACACCGAACAGCGAAGCCACAAGGAGAGCAGAGACTTCAACGACCGTTTTACGTCTGTAATTTAGCTCCTTGAATATAGAAAGCCAATGGAAACTTGAGCTGTACTGGACGAGAACTGAAGCTTTTGAGATGAACTCAACCGTAGAGAGCGGACAGCAGGTGCATCCGTTCTCTTCGGATCCAGATCACAAACTGAGGCTCTCTCCGATTATGCAATCTCATGTAGGTGCGGAGTGAAATGTAATAGTGCGGTAAAACCTTTTTTCAACGCTTACAACGGGTTGTAAATATAAGTACAGATATTACATATACAGTGGATACGTCTTTAATATCCATAATCCACATTTTCTAGTTCTACAAAGGAACTTTCTTCCTGTCACATCATACCTGAAAGGCCACGTCTACTTTCACAACGTATTGATCCAATGATAATACAAGCAGGTCGCGTAATTGGAATAAGTCAGCCATCCATGGGCACATCCTACAAAGAACTTCTTGGGGACAAACTCGACAATATTCTGCGTAACGATGAACACCCTCTACGTATATACCTTGATAGGGCAGTGATACCCCGAAGTGGTAGGATGAGGTTGCCTTTGTCTAATACAAATAGACACCCCCCATCATTTATACCACAATGTATTAAACTTCACAATTTGAATTTTAAACGTTCTTAAAACTTGCCACTGGGACCTTTTTGCCCCTTTTTTCCCTTTGTCTCATTTCTTTCCTTTGACTTGTATTTTTAGTGTTTTGAAGTCTTATTTTTGTGTATATTTTTCTGTTTTTCTTACTTTGTAATTTGTACTTGTGCAATGTTGTCTGTTTTATATGTTTTTGCTGCTTTATGTTTTTGATTTTTTGCGAGCACTCAGTTACCCCTGTGGGGTTCAATAAAGTTGATCTTATCTTATGATCACAATACACGCGAGCCTATACTTTGCCTGGGACATGGCCGCGCTCGTACCCAAGCAACTTTCCCGAGTCCTAGGGTCATCGCTGTCGATGAGTTTCGTTTACGTATTTCTTTCAGGGTATTTTCCAGTGACCCAGGTCTTTTTTTTTTTTTTTTTTTGCTCATTCATGGGTCAAGGGTTAGGTCTTTATTTTGGTTTACCCTGTGGAATTTGAGGTGTGGCATGCTGGTCCGTGGTTGGCGGTCTTCCTGTTCGACTAGCATGCGGTGTCCTGCCCAGGTAGTCGTTCGGGAGTGGTCTCCACACATATATTTTCTTTCTGCTGTTTATCCATGTAAGCCGTGGTGTAAATACCTGTAGACTCGGAGTACCGCCGAATTAACCCTGTAGACCCAGAGTGCCGCCGAATACCGTGATTTTATAGGTGGTTCCTGCCCGGAACGTTTGTAAGTTATTATTGTAACCTGTTAAGAGATTAATTGTAAGTTATGTTCTTATGTTTTCTTGTCTTCTCTTTTGTTCACTTGTTTTGCGGGGATTGCTATTCTGTACTTGTTTGGGCTGTTTCGGGTCTTCTTGTTTTACTTGTTTTTTCTTGCTAAGGGGTGTAACTTGTACGTTCGCTATTTTTTTTTCCTCTAGTTTTTACCGTGGTTCGTATACCACGCGTGAAATAAAGGCTAATAAACCACCTCTCTGGCTACTGTCTCGTCTTTGGAGGTTCGTCCCGGTGACACCTAGTATTACACATTCAAGAAACTGTCTCGCGTATATGTCGCAACTATCCCCGTTGTCAACCGGGAGGCCAACAAAACAAGAATGTGAACCATGGATGTCAGCCACGTATGAAAATTGTGCTAATGATATTTCTGTCACTAAACCGAGATAATAAAGTCAGAAAGTTCCTGACACCAAAGTGTGATTAAAAGTCTGAAAAAGGCAACCGAAAAAATATTTCCCTGCTTAAAGGTAGTTCCCTTGGAAAAGGGTGACTAAAACAAAGTACTATGCTAATCTTTACAGGGAGTTTCTGGTAAGTAAGAAGCTGATAAATCTAAAAAGCTATGTTAAATGGTTCATTTGACAGGGGTAAAAAAAAGGCTTTTAATAGCTTGTTGAAGCAAATGAGACCAAATTCGATTTAGCAACATTTATCTACCAATAAACATCTACTTCTTGGCAAGGAGCAAGGGAGGGGGGGGCAGACGGGAATGATCCATCGTATTACATTTCACTGATGACAAGATGTGTCACTTGACTTCACCGGCCCAAAATATTACGCAATTGTTAAACAAGTAGGTCCACAACTGTAGACTTTTGATATAAATACACATCTGTAAGATCATTAACTCTGTGATTTAACATTTGACTAAAAATATGAAAACTTGATTTTCTCCGTCTCCCATAGGCTATTCAAATAAGAAAGATCATCACTCATCAACTGCTACCAATTTTGACAGTTTCAAGTGCTAGTTACATTCAGTTGCTTAGAGATCATGTTTTCATACTTTAACTTCTGGTGACATCAGATGAATTTTAGCCTCCATGAAAAATGATAGACGTCATCTACATACATTGGACTACCAACACAACACCTCTACAGTTCAAGCACCTTTTCCACCTTGAGATACTGTGTTTACATGGTTTTAAAACTATTTACCTCACATGACCTTTCACCTCAATAAATAATGACAGACATTATATACTTATTAAGTGCTACCTGATAACTATTTGAAACTCCAGGAACATTTCATTACTGAAATATGTCCCTTTGACTGGTTTTCATACTTTATGCTCTGGTGCACTCAAATGACTTTTGACACCATGAAAAACAATCGGGATGATCTACTCACAATGTACTATCAACGCACCAACTTTGAAGTTCAAACACCTTTCCCTTCTTGAGATACGGTGTTTACAAGGTTTTTAAACTATGTCCTCTATTGACCTGACATGACCTTTGGCCCCTATACAAAATGACAGACATCATCTACTCCTATATGGAACGCCAAAAGTATGGAACGCCAAAAGGGAATTGAATTTTGTTGTCTCATCGTAGTTTGTCTCAACTTATTTCGTTGTCTCATTTGATTTTGTCTCCTTTTTTGGTTTGTCTCATTCAATTGTGTCGTCTCACTTAATTTTGTCTCCTTGTAGATTGTCTGATGTACCTTTGCTTCATTTAAGGTTGTCTCATTAAAGTTTGCCTCATATTAGGTCGTCTCATTTTAGTTTGCTTCATTAAAGTTCTTCTCCCAACAGTTCGTCTCACAGCAGTTTGCCTCACTGCAGTTCGTCTCACGGCAGTTCGTCTCACAGCAGTTTGTCTCACAGCAGTCCGTCTCACGGCAGCTCGTCTCACATCAGTTCGTCTCACTGCAGTTCGTGTCACAGCAGTTCGTCTCACTGCAGTCCGTCTCACTGCAGTCCGCCTCACAGCAGTCCGTCTCAATGCAGTCCGTCTCCCAACCGTTCGGATCATTAAAAGTTGTGCTTCATTCAGAATGTGAAATCCTGAATGAAAATCCATTGGAATTGTGTTTAGCTATCGCTGGTTTTGCGATATGACTTTTCAAAGTTTGAAGATGATACAAAATAGATGGCATGGAATGTTGCATAGTGTCAGAATTTCTTTTCTTGTGGCTACAGTTCGACTCTTAATTACTTAAATACTGACTTTCACTTTGGTTATTGTAATGGACATTCTCTGCTGTCATTAAAATGAAAGTAAAGTAACAAAGGTCACATCAGACGTAGCAACTTTTAAGCTGCTGTATAGTGCATGATTCATTAACTTTATTGCTATATCCTACATTTATGACAAAAGTAAGCTTTGAAAATGGATTCCCGCTTGGAAAGAATTTTCAGAGGAGATGTGGGACAACTTTCATCAAAATTCTGTTATGAATGGTAAATGTTACTGTGACTTATGGGACATTTGTATGAATTTCATTCAGAAGGAATTTGCTGATGACAGTCAAAAACCGCAAAACATTCTTGAGTTCTCTTAATTTTAATATGCACAGACATAGACATGCACTTTATTTGGTACTGTAGTTTGGCTTCTGCCAATAGTGTGATTCTGTCCCCAGTAGTCATGGGGCAAGATTTGTTTTCCACTCCAACCAACATTCACTATGATAACATCTTTCCAGTTCATGGACAATGATGGGCAATTATAGGCAATAAACATCATCGCTGGCCTCCAAGTCCTCCCCACAGGGGTAAAATGGTGTGAAACCTAATCTTCTGTGCTCTCAGCTATTAAACTGTGCCACAATCATGCTTGCCTAGTCAACACTCATCTAAGCCGGTCCATGTATTCTTTTCTTTGCTTAAACTTAAATTCCTTGTTCTGCTTCTCTTATCAGTTTGTTGTCTTATTTCTGCACAGAAATTCACGGTAGGAAAGTTTAAAAAAATTTACCAAGATAAATTGAAAAGCAAGCAGAACACAAAATAGAATGTAGCCTATAAACAATCTCTGTGTAAGTGTAGAAAGAATCCACAACCCGGGAATTCCCATACATATAGGTAGGGTACCAGTATATACCAAGTACCAGCATCTTTCCCTTCTTGAGATATCGTGTTTACAAGCAGGTCGTCACATACACACACACACGCACACACGACATCACCTCGCATAGAATCATGAACAAAAAAATCGGCAGAAGTTTCACAGATCGGTTCCGGCCTTGTTCCGGCCGCGACACAAGTAACCGATGCCGCAAGGTGCGAGGCCGAGACCGAGTCATTGTCCTCCGAGGCCAAGGCCGAGACAGAAGAATCTGGCCTCGAGGCCGAGACCTATCTGTAAGATTTGTAAAACTAGCTAAGAGGTAAAGACGCAGTTGTCATTTGGTGACAAGCTGCGCCGCCCCCATGACTGTATGGCAGCCTCGAGGCTGTTAAAGTGTTAATGAAGAGCCCCAGTGGTTTTGACAGCCTTCTGCGACCCCAGAAATCTAGTAAGAGACACTTATATTCTTGTCAAATCTGTTTCAGAAGCGAATATGTAGCTGATCACATTGCAAAGGCGGTCCCATTAGCGGGTGCACTGGCGGCCATCTTCATAAAATGTTGGATATCTTGTTCTGTGGCATATTCTGATTTATTCAGCTCACTACCATTTTTCCAGACGGTCCCCCTTTTCCATCTTCGACTTCAACGCTCAGTCATAGCATTGTACCATCACTTGCTCAATAACTGCTGTTTAAAGACATGAAGTTAATCTTTCTTTAAAGCTAACGTCTCTGCATATTAACCATAATCGTATGCGACATACAAACCTTTACCATACCCACTTGTGTCGATGAGTATGGTTTCTTGAATTCGTTCTGTCGCACATTTGGGAACACTTGTTTTGATAGTTTTCAGATCAGTTCACTTTTACTTCAGGTCTTTTACTTTAGGTCATCAGATACTGAATATGTGTATTTCAAAGACCATCACATGCGTCATGAAAAACTGACGGCTACACTGCTAGTGAAGTAACTATCCCATTATTTGTCGGAGACGCACTAATAGGAGACACATACAAATTTCGACTGCTCATTCATCCACTAGGAACTTAATTCAAATCACTATCCTATGAGCAAGAAGAGAATAATTATAAAAAGTACTCGTACGAATTTGTATCAGGGTTGTAAAAACACATGATATATAAGTAAAATGACTTCGGAAGGAAGTGTTCCGATAGTAATAACAGCAATTGTGACACTTGTTTGATGTTTTAAGTTACCTCGACAATGATCTGTTAAAAAAAGAAAACAGAGTGAGGGATACCATATGCGACTCAGACGATCATTCTCTACAGTTCGTAGTTTGAGGTTTCCAGGAAAGTAATGGTGGTGGAAGACATTGTGATACAAATATCAGAACAGCACCATGTCTCTGACTTTCTAGTTTCCCTGCTTGAAGTGTGTAATGATTTCAATGACGTACACACATTTTCAAATGGCTTCTGTATGCATAGAAAGAAGATTTAACCTGAGTACTTCTTTTGCCCTCGTCCACCTTCATTAGGTGACATGTGACATGCCTCTTTCAGAAGTTGCAAAGTAAAACCCCGATTGAAAACTGTTTGGAATTTTGTTTATACTTTTCTCCGTTTTTAGATATGACTCTTTAAAGTTTGAGAAAAATTAAAAACAGATGACGTGGGGTATTGCATAGTGTCAATATCTCTACGTACGCACAGGGGTCAAATTTTGAAAACCTATCTCAAGAAGGGAAGCTTGGACAAATGTCATATGTGTTATCTAAATGTTCAACGCTGATTGCAAGATCACTTTTGACTTTGGTGGAGGTCAAAGGTCATTGGAGGTCAATAGGGATCAAATTGCGGAAACCTTTTAAACACATTATCTCAAGAAGGGAAGCTTGGACAAATTTCATATGTGGTATATAAATGTACCACATTGATTGCAAGATTACCTTTGACTTTGCAGAAAGTCAAAGGTCATTTGAGGTCAACATGGTCACATTATAATTTTTTTGCAAACGTCATATCACAAGAAGGGAAGCTTAACAGATGTCACATTCAGAATGTAGTTGTATCTCAATGAATACAAGAACCATTTGGTCTGTAATGGAGGTCAAAGGTCATTCGATGTCAGCAAGGGTAAAAAAATGTGAACACCTTGTAGAGATGAGAAGCTTGTACAGATCTCATATTTGACATGAAGGGTAGGTAGCCTTTGACTCATACTATGCTATAATATAAGATTCAGAAAAAAATGCTCGAAATCAGATCATCGAAACCACAATGCATTTGTGCAGTCTGGTTCCTTTGTATACTTCAGACGCTGAATCATACTTCTTAAACTGTTTTCTGGTCAATACAGCAGCTTACGTGGAGCAAATACACGATTTTGTTAATTATTGTAGTAACAACTGCCTTGAACTAAATGAAGAGAAAACAAAAGAAATGGTAATTCAATATCGGAAGTCAAATAATGCCCAAAGTGTTGTCACTATCAATGAAAGTATGGTTGAAAGGTTGGACACTTACAAGTATTTTGGGGTGGTCATCGATAATCGACTTTCAGACAGTAAATTAAATACTGACGGTCAGACAGTAAATTTCTTAGATTCTTTAAATGTACAACAGTACTTACTTGGCTTTACAATGCTACCTATTTACGGCGCAATTCATGGAATTCCAACCAGATCTAATTTGAAGACTGATTACTAAGTATGAACCATTGCGATCAGTTCATACTAGAACCATTTTAACAGATTCCGTCTGCCTACTATTGCAATGGGTTGCATCTATCTAAGGGTACCTAAACACTTCTCCAAAGGGGATGAAGACACCTCCTCCCTTACAACCCTCTCCATTTATAATTTACAAAGTTATCTATTCAAGAACTAGCTTTATACTTTATAATGCAATCATCGCCGGTTGTAGCAACGTAACAAAATACTAATGGAGAGAGAGTAAAATTTGTTGAAACTTCACCGGGATAGTAATTTCTAGGGAAGACTGATTGCAATAAATGCAAACTATTGCACCAGATTTTTATAAGGTTACCTGGTAGTTGAATTCTTTTTTTTCTTTTTTTTAAAGAACTGTTATTGTTAGAAAGTAAAAGTCGTGGAATTAACTTTTCTAGAAATGAAAGCATAAATATTCTAGCCTGTTTTTCCCTAAAATGTTTTTATCTTTTATTTAGGTACTGCAGACGTAAGATGCTATTTTAAAGGGGTGCATGCAGCCCAAGTACACCCGGGAGGTTCCGTTTCCTGCCATCTGGAGGTTTTGAAAAGCCAAAGTTTTCTTGTGCGCTTTGCGCCAACCAATGGTGTATCACTTCGCTTACATAGTAACCCCCGGCCTCCTGGTAACAAACATGCTAAAAACATAATTAGTTCAAACAATCTCTTCCTCCACCCAATGTCTACGCGCCATTGCGTCAACGTGTCCCTCAAAAATATCTGTCAAGAACTCAAACAATAAAATGAAATAGGATGTGTAGGTATTATAATTCTTGTATCACCTTAGAAAAGTGATTGGTATTATCAAACTTAATAAATTGATTTTCCTTTCGCGAGAATTAATTGCAGACATGATATCCATATTTCAAGGGTGGGTACGTGCAGCTCGAGTACACCCAGGAAGTGCCGTTTGCTGCCATCTGAGGCTGTAAAAAGCCAAAATTTTATTGCACGATCGGCGCCAACCAATGGTGGCGCTCCGCTTAGATAGTGACCCCGCTAGCTACTCACAAACATAATTCGGGAAACAATTCCCCCAACTCCCCCCCCCCCCTCAAAAAAAAAAAAATTCTAGGCACCGATGTGTCAATGTGTTCAACCAAAATGATATTTGTCAAGTACTCAAAAGAAGAAAAGGATATGTCAAGTACTCCTGCTAAGTGCCGTTTCCTGTCATCTGGGGGTTTGAAAAGCTCCGCACCAACCAATGGTAGCGTTCCGCTCAGATAGTAATGTTGCTAATTAGTCACAAACATAATTCAGACAATCTCCCCCCCCCCCCTCTCCTTAGAAAAGAAAATCTAGGTGTCGATGTTCCTGTGTGTTCAGCCACAAAATATTTGTCAAGTTCTCAAAGAAAAAAAATGGAAAAGGATATGTTATTCAATACGATTCTTGTATCACCTCGATCCGCCTTAAATGCATTACCATTTTTCATAGATTGATTTTTTCCCATGAATTAAAGAATTGCAGATATGATACCCATATTTCAACGCTGGGTGCATACAGCTCAAGTGCACCCGGAAGGCGTCGTTGCCTGCCATCTGGTGGGTTTGAAAGCCAATAAAAATTTTCTTGTGCGCTCCGCGCCAAACAGTGCTGCCTCTCCGTTTAGATAGCCATGCCGATAGTCACCCCTTTCCCCCTTATCTAAGGTTTTTCGTGTGTTTGTGTCGCGATAATTTGTTTTTTATTTCACGTGATAGTAATACCCTTTTCTTGAAGACTGAATCCCTTTAATTCTTCACTTGGATGGAGTCGGCACACAGTTGGAAATAATAACCAGCCAATCGAAATTTTTTACCTTCACACCCCTCTAAATATGCGCCCCACGCTACGGCCCTGAATACGCCCCCAGAACTGTCAATCAAAGCGTTGGATATTAATGATGTTATGGAATTTAGACAAAAATGTTCCTATTTTTTTTTCAACCATAACTCAGGATTAAAAAAATACATAAACCCCCCAAAAGTACTGATTTTTAATGCCAACTACAGCTATTGCTAATATTCTGTCACATTACTGTTTTAAAGTATCTCAATTCTACTACTTACTGTATGTCAATTCTACAACTTAAAAAAGTACGTCAGTTTCATTTGTTAAAAAAGTTGGAACTGTTTCCTCACGGGTGCATGCAACAAGCTCATGTTTTGCCCAGGCGTTCCCCCCCCCCCCTCCCCCCAAAAAAATTCCAAAAAATTTCGTTGTTTTGTTGCATTAGATAATGTTCAACCGCCTACCACAATTTTCATTTGTATTTCAAGGTTAAAATGGGGCATTATCGACCAATGGAAAAAGTGAGGTCTAACAATAAGAACAGCACCCCTTTCCCTCTACCATTTGCCAACTGCTCCAAAAATAAATAAAAGCGGATGAATAATTCATTATGATACTTGTATCAGTTCAACCCAAATGATATGGATAACTATTTTTCATACATTACTTTTTATCTCATTAGGCCTAATTCAGAAATTGCAATCATGAGATGCCTATTTGAAGGCTGGATACATGCAGCTTGGAACAGTCGGGAAGTGCTGTTTCCCGCTATCTTGCGGTTTTCGAAAGACACAAAGTTTCTTGGAGGTTTTTAGCCAAATGGGAAGAGTTTCCCATCCCTTAGACCTCTCCTCATGCCTCCTAGGCCTATCGGTAGACTGACTGGTTTGAAATCCTGGTTTATGCCTTGGAAGGGCAACACTCTCCACTCACATCTGTCCCCTTATATCCCTCGCCCAGGACGGCGATCAAAAAAAGGGACGATGATTTTGCCCCCTCACAGACAAAACACGCATCCTGGCTACGCCCCTGAATCAATGGATCCTCTTCTATCCAAATCAACACCGGTTATCACTAAAGTTACTCGTTCGTGGAAGAAAACGTTTGGTCTCGCTGGAGTTTTCCAGGTTGACTGGTTTATACTATTGAAAACAGTTGGACTGAGGATTGTAGCAGATTGTCTCACGGATTGCGTGAAACCCTGAGCGTACCTTTCTTTGCATGCACTTGCTGGTATAGTTCCACGTACTGCGTGCACGTTACTTGCGTGTACAATACAGTTGTTCGTGAAGACTGTATTGATTCGCACTGGACAACAAACAAGAAAAGTTCTGCGGCGCTCCCTTCATGAGACCACAGTGTTTATTGAGACTGCATCGGTTCAAATAATTGTATACAGTTTGACATAAAGGCCAGGGAGCTGTTATCTAAGTAACAGCTCCCTGTAAAGGCATACAAAGCAACACACATGAGAAAGTCTAGAAACATGAAGATGCCATCTGGGAGGGAACAGCTACTTCGGGTCAACCAACAGTGAAAATGTGTTTGGTTTACCCCCCCCCCCCCTTACCATTTGTCATGAGCTTCAAGAGTAAATGAACAGTGACTAATTCATTAATATTGAATACCAGACTCACCTGATGCGATGTATGTAATCATTTTCATTACCTTTTCTATCAATAATGTAGAATTTGCACACTTGATATCCTTCAAGCTGGGTACATGAAGTGTAAAATACAAAAGAAATAACGTTTCCGGAAATCTGATGAGCTTCAAAAGCCTAAACTTTCCTTGCTGGAATTGCAACAAATGAAAGTGGCACTCCGCTTATATAGTTATTTGTTAATAGTCAGTGACATCCCTCCCCCTTCCGTAAATATCCGCCTGCTCAATGTCGTATGCTATTTCATCCGTTACAATATTCCTTAGCAGTAAATATACATGAAGACGAGTGAGCAAAGCTTGGTCTTATCTAGGCCCTGAGCTGAAGGAGCGGATTTACCTAGAGTGTGGAACAAAATTCAAGAGGAGTGGGGGGCTCAAATTAGTAAACTATATTGAGAAAGTGTCGAAAAAGATCGATTGAATGATTGATTTGTTAATTTGTTGCTTACTTGCTGATTTAACTTATTGATTTACTTCTATGTATGTATCTGCCTATCTATCTGTAAGTCCGTCTCAGTAAGTCTCTCCGATTGCCCGCCTGTCCTCCTGCCCGAGCCGGAGGAGAGGATTGTATCTCAAATGTGCAAGCTTACATTACAGTGGGTACCTCAAAATAGCCACAAATAAAGGTAAAGTTTTGTAGGAAAGAAGAACAATTTTTAAAGGAATCTTTCGGAAAATATTAATTAAAAGGTTAGAATTCTAACAAAAGAGTTGCATCCCCATCCCTAATCATTCAGCGCTTTACATTGCATACAGTGCATAAATGCACATAGCTATGGGCAAGACTCTTAGATTTGTAAGGAACACGCAAGTGTTGTGTGAATGTAGAAGTCACGAGCACGTCAAAGTACATATTCACATGCAGATTGCGTCTGCGTCAAAGTAATCCTCTCATTTTCTTTATTTCTCAAATCAGTGGGCCGCCACTCTGGGCGTTTTGTAGTAGTTCTAAGAAACACATCACAATCATTTGTATAATGCAAGGCTGACACTTTCACGATTTTGTGGCACGCATTGGCACGACTCGAGTCGTGCCAATGCGCAAACTAGTCGCAAACTGGCGTGAAATGTGCGTAAACCCGTCGTGACTGCGTGCCATGTCGGGAAGAGATTCTTGAAATGTTCAAAATTTAGGTCACGACATAATTTCGCGACCGGGTCGTGAACTATGCGCAAACTGTTCGTGAACTCGTCGTGGACTCGTCGGGACGATGTGGGAGGATGCGTGCCAGTGCGTGCCATGCCACGACTGTCACGAACTGCCACGAATAATTCACGAACAGCTCACGTCGAGTTCACGAGTAGTTCACAACATGTTCACGAATTGGTGCACGTTACAGCGTGGCCGTGCCTTCCAAATGACACGGTCACGTGTACTTCACGCATTGATGGCACGAGCTGTTCACGACTAGTTTACGCACTTCACGAACAATTTGCGCATGGCACGAGCAGTTCACGACGAGTTCACGAGCAGTTCACGACAGTGGCGCTCGCGTCAGTGCGGGGGTATATATAGGGCTTCCTGGAGACTGCTCGCCATTCCAGAGATGGCCAGCGAAGAGACAACTTATATCACAGAGACAACATGACTAAAACAAAGCAGACACGAGGAAGAGTAAAGCAGAGAAGGCAAGAAACCAACAGGCCAGAGACCGCTGAGAGAGATCATTCCCCCCTGTCATCCATATCAAGTGTCGATGTTATCCGGAGACGCAGCAGGATCCACTCGAACGCCAGAGACAGCCATCGAGTGAGGACGAGGCTACCAGGCAGCAGAAAAAGCGGGTCCGGGTGTCCAAGAAAGAAATCCCTGAGTACCGCTGGACAGAAGAGGCCGAGTTGAGGTTGGCCGAGATTGTGAAAGAGAACCCCCCGCTGTATATGACAAGAAGCAGAAGGAGTGGCTCAACGTGGAGGCCAAGAACAGCCGGTGGGACCGAGTCGGAGAGCAGGGGTTGGGGCCCCCTTTTATATGGCGTCTAAGATAATTCATTTGGTAGATACCAAACTCCTATACCTACAGTGTAGGGACACTTGTCCGGAATTGAAGCTCGTTTAGTGTACCCACTGGGATCGAACTTCCGGTCGTTTCGTTTAAAGTGACGGGATGTACTTACTGTCCTACGACAACTCGACGACGCATCCGAGAAGCCAATAAGTGTCATAAATCACTTTTATATACGACGGTAAGCAATAATTCACTGCTTTGGAGAGCTTTTTTAGAGCATCGTTACATATTGAACTGTTATTTTTTTTTTTTCTATGGAACCATCGTAGAAAGTTATACAAAGTTGGAAAGTTGTCATGTGATAGCATTTGAGCGCATACTTGCTTTGCGCAATGTTACATTACGTTACACTGTAAACAGTGTGATGTAAGTGAGCTTGTCTGCAACGAACAGAGTAGTGTATTATGGAACGCGGAAAGGTTCAATGTGCGGCGCTGTCCAACCAGAAGTCGTCGTTTATTCAGAAGCCGTCCATTCATAAATTGCCGTCCAAATTCAGCCGCGCCATTCAAATTTACCTGCTGCCATTTATAAATCCCCGTTCAAATACACCAACTGTCCACTTAGAAATCGCCGGCCAAACGCAGACGCTGCCTTTTAGAAATCTCCGTTCAAATACAGCTGCCGTTCACCCATCGCGACCGTTGACTCAGCAGCCGTCCGTCTAGAAATCGTTCAAATTCAGCAGCCGTCCATTGGAGTGACAGCAAAAGTGTTAGTATTTGGACATATAGGCGGGGCTTTGACCTCTTTGGTCAAAGTAAAGTAACTTAAGTAATAGGGGTGGCCAAAATTAAATCCAGCCCATTGAACATGAGAGGACGGTCTAACAGAACTCGCTGATCTACATTCCAATGCCTGCTCACGCTCACACAGCCATCAGTGTCCAATTCAAGGCCGCATGCTGTTCTGTTCACTTACCACCTAATCGCCTCTCACACGTTTACGAACCATGCGTTCCATTCCCGTGGAAGAACTATATTCACAGTAATATCAGTATCACGGTAAACACATTTGGTGTTTTCGCTAGTACTATGAACGTAACGGTAACAGGAATACGACTTGATGGAAAATGTCTCATTTCTGTACACAGTGCGATGTTCAGAAAGTTTTCAGGAAATGTGTCGAGAACAAGACTCCTTTCACAGTATACAAAACTGTTATCGATATTCTTTAATTGTAATAAGGAGCTACCTACTACCCTTCCTGAAGGTATAAATCATATTTATTTTCTAGGATCAACGATAAGAAACTCCCGTGCCTTTATTAAAGCGTACTCAGGTCCTAGAGCCGATTTTGAGTGAAAAAAAAAAAAAAACGATGGCAGAGAAAGAGAGGGAGTGGCGAGGGTGGTAGGGGTGAGAGAAACCTACGCTGTTAATTTATTAGTGGTTCCAATAACGCATAGCGGTAGTACTGTACATATGTTGAGTATTTTACCTTGTCATTGCCAACAGTACACTTGGTACCGAGTGATTAACTGCATTCCACGCGTATGCTAACCATACAAAAACAGTAGTTATATTCAAATCTCACAGAAGCAGCGGCTGAAGGTTTTTCTTCATTGAAGTGTTTTTATGTGCAACACATACACAACATGTACCATGCAGTGCTGTTGGGAGCAGCACGCGGGCTACTTCGAAATGTATGTAACTTTCCGTCGGTAGGCGGGCGTAGGCCTACTATAAAGGCTCCCTGCGCATATCAATACTGTCACATGCATAGGGAGTTCCACAAGTGTGAAAGCGGTGGTCGTTAGTTGAAAATGAGTAACATTTTGAAGAAACGTAACCCTGTCGTCTATCATTAAACTCAGGAGAGTTTAGACAGATTTTCAATGTAACTATTCCAGTTATATACACTCGTGTATCTCACAATGAAAGAATTCTTGGCAGAATTATATTAGATGAGGGTGTAAGTACAGTGAACGGATCTATTTTCAGGCCTAAACGTCAGAGAGAAAACATGAGCTTATTTCGTCATTTCTTAACCAATTTCTTTCATTCTTTCACTTTTTCCAGAGCACATTGTCCATACAGACTAAAAAATGCAAAATCTGAAGCCAATAATTTCAATCCGCAAAGTTAACTCTCTTCAAATTTCATCCCACTTATGACTCTCTAACAGAAATGTAACACATGAGATCCAGGAGTTTGGCACAAAAGTCCCGGAATTTGAGCCACAACAGATCACTCAGTTCCGCTGTTATATCAACTTGGCATGAAAACTGGTGGCTTGAACATTTCCCCAGTTTTCTAGTCGTACATCCACATTTCATTATAGTCGAAAAGCAGTTAAGTTAATTAACTTACTCTTTCTCTCTCGACGTTACAGGAAATCTGTTCCGCATTTTCCATCTCCAGGACAAGAACGATCTCTTCCATTTTGTCAAATTTCAACAATCGAGTTCGAGAATGTGGTAACTAACTTAGTAGGCTAAGTACAGACTTTCTAATTATGCCATGTGCATCAAAATAATTTCGAGATGAAGATGCGTACGAAAGATAGATCAGGGAAACTTAAGTTTTAGCCAAATTAGTGTTTGTCATTTATCGGATTCGGAGATATCACTGGCCTTGTTGTTGGACCGTACCAATACGATCTGGGGGTTAGAGCATAATATTCACTCAATGGGTGGGAATAAAGTTTGGCCCCGCCTGTATGACTAAATGCCAACACTTTTGCTGTCACTCAAATGGACGGCTGCTGGGTTTGGGCACCGATTTCTGAATGGACGGCAGCTGAATTTGAAATGGTTTTTCGAAAGGGCAGCGGCTGCGTTTGGACGGCGATTTCTGGGTGGACGGCTGCTGCATTTGAACGGGGATTTATAGATGGCAGCGGCTGAATTTGGACGGCGATTTCTGAGTGGGAGACAGCTGTGTTTGAACGGCGATTTCTAAATGGCAGCGGCTGAATTTGGACGACGATTAATGAATGGACGGCCTCTGAATCAACGACGACTTCTGGGTGGACATCGTCGCACGCTGACCCTTTCCGCGTTCTATAGTGTATCAGTACGTAGTACATAGATTAGTCTAGGCTATGTATTGAATTGAGAATGGTTTTTACTGCGAGTATAGCTTGGATACCGCCGACCTGTACATTACTAACCTCAAACTTCGTGCACCACACCGTTTGATATACTTGCTCGCACTAAACAACGCCTCTAGCTGCTACAACCACATTGATCTGTAGTGATTTAGATCCCTAGTTTCAAAACAATAATTTCCCAGCCATTTTAGATAACTTTTTCAGGTTTTGATGCTCTTCACTCTAACGTTAGTCTGGTCCCCCTCCCTTTAATTAATTAGACTATTAGAGTCAAGAAGAATAAGAAAATTGGGCCAACGTTCATCCTGCTAATTTATATCTGCCAGGTATGAAGCATAGGGCTAGTCACATACTAGTGAAGTACTACCTGCAGGCCAAAATATTACTAAAGAAAAACCTGATTTGTGTGGTGTTCAACATCCTGTTATGTTTGCATGCTAACCTATGCTAGATTAGAAACATTCTTAGCCCTGGCCTTTTTGATTTTGTGATTATTTGTCCAATTTACTTTTCAGAATACCAGCAGTAGTTGGGACTGGTCACTGCTAGCCTTGTGACAGACAGTGTGACAGAACTGTTTCCAGAAGAAGATGGTCAGAAAGACTTAATCAGAAACAGAGGCTTCCTTTTAAAACAGACTTATGACAAGATTAAGCTGAAAGGATACTATGATTTGCAATAAAGGAGGTGGGGAAGTTATGAAAAATGTTCTTTGGAAGGACCTATCAGACAAATACTGAGATATGATTATATTTTCCAGAACCTGCATTACCAGGTAGAGGTGTTATATTATAGGCTACTAACTCAGACTTGAACTATTGTGGAAACTATTGTGGAAATGTTTACATTGAGGACATTTTTGGTGTATTGACATTTGGCCTGTTGCCTGCTGCAGAACTTTGCAGAGAAGCCATTACAGGTACAATATGGTATTGAAAATGTTGAACAAAATGAGTCATCTCTTTTTCAAACCAGGAATGATCAAATGGTGAATGTATTGAATAAACGTCTTTATTAGCTCAATTATATGCTGTTTCATTTAGTGATTAACATTCTTGTAATAATTTACACATTATTTTATACAGATTTATCAATTTAAAGTCAAGATACTGTTGGTTAGAAAAGTAAGTAGATTGTATATTGAGTACAGTGTACCAATTTGAGAAGACCTGCTGGAAATAAAAGGTTTTCCTAATTTGAATTTGCTTAATTTTAGAGTTTGTTTGTATCTTCCATGGAACAGCTTTTCCCTTGGAATGTGATGATGAATGGTTATAAAATAGTTTTTCTGTAATTACAGTAGTTGTTCCTAAGATTTTTTTGAAGGGGATGCAATGCAGCCTGTGAAAAACTTTCATGGGAGGTGCATGGGCCTAACGTTAGAGGCCACTTTAACACAGCACAACAAAATGTCAAAATCGGGACCAAACCCCCAGACGGTCAGATGCTAACCTAACTTAGACCCATAGTGACGTAGGTGCAAGCCTACCTCCGCCTAAGTCTGCCTAGGCTTGGCATGGTTTTTCTTGTCAATAGTTCGTAGAGTCGTTCTTAGGACAGCCAGGAGCAATAGAATATTTAGGTTACTCCGGTACATAAGCTATTATCAGTCTAAGTTTTGCCTGGGCTAGCTGACGTAAGCAATAACCGAAATGTAACTTAGGCCTAGATTAAAACAGGATGAGACCGACCGAGGATTTGCCCTAGGCCTATGCCGGATATTATGCATAACGTCCCCGAAAGAACGTTCTTAGCCTAGTCTAGCCATGATTACCGCAAATGAACTACATTGCTATTTTCAGCATTAAATTCAGTGAATTAAATTAGCCGCACGACAGACGTATAGCTGTCGTGTAGATCTGACTAGTAGTAATCAGGGCACTAGCCTACTGTGTATGATATTGAATTCATACATACTTTGAAAGAATCCTCAACTCCTATTGGCCCATTTCAGTCAGGTGACCGTGGGTTAATCGCTGATAACCCAACTTGTTAAACCACTGTTAATCACCGGCGGATGAATACAATAAAACTGAAGATCGACAGTGGTTTTCAGTCTGCTATATCTTGCACAAAGCAAATGGCTAATACAGTTACTAGTATCAGACCTACACTACAGTAGGTGTACAGTTTCTGCGTAGGCGATACAAAAGATTTACCAATCACTGGCAAAATAAAATATTACCGGATTCAATTAAAATTCCAAACTGAAAAAATAGTCTGCTGTTTGCTACCAGGTTTGGATTTTTTCTCTCGCTTATGGTTAAGACGTAAATGTGAACGAACTTGAAGTAGGCAAGTTACCAAATGTGCGTACATTAGCTCAGTTCTGCGTAGACCAAACTAACGTTTCATTTTTTTTCGTTTTCAACAAACTTTTGACTGATCACGCCAATTTTTTTCAGGATTATTGTTTAGAAATGATATGCAAGCAGAGTTTGATAATTATTTTGATGAGTGTTACTCTATTTTTGGCAAGTAAGGTAAATGATGGTCACGCTAGGCCTAGTACGTTTTGTTTATGTACCGGTTCGGAGAAATAATGATCTAGTGTTGATGGGGCCTCAGTTATCCGGTCAACCCAAGGTTGTTATGGCAAATATACAGCATTTTAAGACTTGTTAAGTTGCACTTGTCAAAGTTTACTTTGTAGGCATAAATTAGAGTAGCAGTTAGGCCTTGCCTAGTGCCTAGATTGTTATAGGGAACTCAACTGCAGGATGTTGGCCTCATTACGGAATACTCACCCCACCACTGCTAAGTGTGTAGTAACCTTAGGAATGAAAGGGTTCATGGCTTCATGGTTGGCAACATTGTCTACCTGAAGGCTTGAACGTAACTCACTCTGTGTGAACCGATGTTAATGTGGCAGGGGACATGTGGGTATACATCATAGTTTGTATAAAAATAAATAATCCAGTATAGTAGCTAGATGACTCTTATGTCACAGAGATAATTTTACTAAGATACTGTCCCAGAGAAGAAATGTAGGCCTACTCAGAAGAATCACAGGTAAGGCATTAACATAGTACGTTGGTATATGCAAGTTAAAGAATTGAAAGTCCATCAAAATGCCTTGGGGTGCACTAGATATTGCAATTTTGATTACAAATTGTAGTTTAATGTAGAGATCAATCATCAAGTAACAATAAACAAGCAAATTACAGTGAAGAGAAATGATCAGTTGCTTTTTTTATGGAATCATTTTATTTATATTTTATTTCTGTTCTTGAATTTCAATGCATTGCATTAAGCTATTCAATATTCTTATCAGATAAAATGTATAGAACAAAGGGAACCGTAGTGAGTCAGTGCAGTGGCGTTCATTACCTTGAGTTTGTCACTAAAGAAAAAAAGTTACTGTGTATAAATAGTAGCCCTTAAAGGAATATCATCAAGTGAAGCAAGCACCATGAGATGACAATGCTCAACTGCACAAGATATGTCAAAGGTAAGTAATGCAGGCCTTGAATTTTGAGGAGTGCGGCGTGAGCAATTGCACACCGCAAGCACTCATCCCAAATCACTGTGAGGAGCAGTGCGATTTGTTACACGCCTTGGTAGAGAATGGGAACTATGATAAATCTATTGTAGTTAAATAAAACAGCACATCTTCCACATGCCTAACTTTCCTGAGGAGTGTGATTTGAAGCACACCTGGA
The DNA here is from genome assembly GCA_021234535.1 of Stichopus chloronotus. Taxonomy (NCBI): domain Eukaryota; kingdom Metazoa; phylum Echinodermata; class Holothuroidea; order Aspidochirotida; family Stichopodidae; genus Stichopus; species Stichopus chloronotus. The sequence continues at coordinate 16,506,305 of CM037834.1, forward strand.
AAATCTAAAACTCAAGGCCTGATTAGTACTGTAATGCAATCATATCAATTGTTACTTTATAAAGGGGCCAGACTTGGAAACGTTTTGCATATTTCTGTCTCCCCTACCCACCAGTTCTACGTTACTTCTTGTGTATGCCTTGATTTCTAAAATAACTTGTAATCATATAATAAACTTTTTACATATGTATTTCATAGCTCTGATATTCTTTGTTTGTTTTAGAAATGAACTGATAGCCAGCCTATCATCCAACCTATGTGAGGGTGGCCTCAGACAATCTCTATATATTTTACAATTCAAGCAATCCTATCCCAAGGTGAATAAAAGTTTCTGATGTGTATGCCATTTCAATATACTTTACTGCTTAAAAAAATGCAACTGTCCTGTTCATACAATATACTTAAAGGTGAAATCAGGGTTTGACTGAGAAAATTCTCCATTAATTGATTTTTCTTTCTAAACTGATTGTTCACCGAAATATAGAGATGTTGGGGAGGTGTTTTAAGGTAGAAGAAGCAGTAACTATTATGTTAATTACTGTAGTATGAGAACTCGTAATATTTGTCAGGCACAAAAAATAAACGTTCATGTACAAGCTGACAAGACAGTCTCCTGTATACGATTATACGGAATTTGACTCGTTTCTCATTCACTGTCATTCATAAGTCATGGTACGATACCCATTGGGAATTGTAGTGAAACAAATTGTGAAAATAAATCCTGATTTCCCCTTCAAGCAACTGACAATTTCATTGCCTCTCCACCCTTTACTAGTGGGAGGATGTTTTTTACTTTACAAAGGACTTCCCCCACCTCATCTGGTCGGCAGTATACTTTATATGTGCAAGGAATCACAACCCCACCCCCTTTCTCTGAAGGAAGAGGCCAAGGTTGAAAACTCTGGACTGGCTCCCCCGTTGCCATACATGATAATGATAAATTATCCAGAAATTCCCTGAAGACTGTGGCTAACCCTCGTGGGATATGTCCTATGATTAAGGGAACTGGGATCACCAGGTCTTTTATATAAAATCCCTGTGATGTTTTTTGCTTGAGCACATCTTTATCTGTAATGTTAGGCATCCAGACAAGGATGGCATCTTTGTCATGGATGTTCCCGTACTCTGGTTGGAGAATCATCTCTATGGAAGATGGTGGTGCTATTTTGCACTCGTGGTATCCTTTTATTACACTTTTCTCCAAGCTCACCACTAGTTCTGTCTCCCCTGTAGGAAAATAAAGTGCAATATATACCTTTTGAGTATATTCACTGGTCACTTTAAAGGATTTTTAATAATCACCCCATCCACATGTACGCACAAATACTGTACTTACATCTGGACAAAAGAATTAAAAGCTGTGTAATACTCTTTTATAATCAAGCAAGATTAGACTCAAGATTTGTATCTGTAACTGGCCAGCAGAACCATTTCTTGGTTTGTCAATACTGGTGTACAGTAGCTGAATACTAGCTTCATCTTGTAGTTGAATTTGTTTAAGGACAGGTCCAGTGCAATGGTACTGCATCAATGTACAATGAGAATACATGACTGACAAATTTTGGTCAATTATGTTAATGCGTTACCACGCAACGTCATACTTACTGGCATATAAGTAAGATGTAGTATACAATATCATTGACTGTCTACTTAGCACAATAGCCACTCAAAATGTAGGCTTCTGATACACAGACCAGATTGGATGAACAAACCTATCGCTGTACACACATTTCCGTTTGATAACATTTTCTGGTTATGATCATTTTTTAATGCAAACCTAATACAAGAAGACCAGAAGATTTGTTCAACATATGCAGTTGTGCATTCTTTTCATGTAAAAACAAATGTTGAAGTGTTTTAATGTCTCTCAAAGTATTTACTCTTTCTATCTAAGGGAAATTTTGCAAGAGATGAATAATTCATTTGCAATTTGTACAAAACCATTTCTTCTTTCTCAGCATTTTGTCTGTTACAATGTCAGCTGGCATGCAAGATATGTGATACCATTCATTGCATGAGTCACATCCAACCCACCCAACCCTTACACTTTCTTCATATTTTCTCCCACAGATTGGACATCTACATTCTTGAGCTTTGCTTGTTTTAAGAGGGCATCCAATTTCTTTCTTTTGAAAGTGCCTTTTTTTTAGCCAGGAGTTCCTTTCGTGCTTTTGACCGGCATTTGCTGAGAAGGGTTTCTTTCATTGTATTGATTGCTGTTGGACATGTACAGGAATATGGAAGCTCATTACACAGGCGACGTCTAGCTTTCTTTTCTGGTCTGACTGAAGGAAGTGTTGTTGTCTCGGTTAAGTGTGCAGATACTGCCCTCTGTGCATCTGGAGTCTGTGGTGTATATCCCTCCTGTGGTCCATCATGTATTGTGTGTTCATCAGATTCATCTTCATCAGATTTGTCTTCTGTAAAAGTCAAGGAAGGCAGTGTCATTTCTTCTGTGATAGCAGCTCTATTCACTGGGAAAATGCCAGATGACACAAAACTCCTCCTGATGATACTTGGTCTTTCCAAATCTTCCCAGATGCTACCACTAATCCGACTAAAATTCTTTTGGGTGATTGTGTCTCCAGGGTTCTGTGCTACCCTTTTTCTGAGGTGCTCCCAGTAGGACTTTTTCATGTGTCCAAACACACCAACGTCGAGTGGCTGCAAAATATGTGTAGCATTTGGAAGAAACCGATATAGATGGATGTTCCTTTGTTCTGCAAGGTGGAAGAGATCATACGCAATATGTCCTTCATGAGAGTCTAGTAATAGCACCACGGGTCTTTCTTCCCCAATATTGACTAGGAAGTGCTTTTTAAAACCAGTATTGGAATGCAATCTGTGTCATCCATCCTGTTTCAGTAAAGTAAGCAGCACTTTTTGGAGGTGCACCTGCAAGAGGATCCCAAGAGTTGGGTTCAGTCCCTTTGAAAAGAAAATATGGTGGAAGGAGTTTTCCATCTGCATTGGCACAAACACCTACTGTTACCTGTTCCTCCCCTCACTAGCAGTCATTTGCGGCAGTGCTCCTTTCATGTGTTGTGATCCAAGGGCATATCTAGGTGCTTTGCCACCCATTCCAAACCCTGTATCATCATAGTTATATATTTGATTTGGTTTGTCTGAAAGATTCAGGTCAGAAATGAAACAGTTAAATTTTCTGAACCAGTCATTAACTGCCCCTTTGGTGACCTTCGCTCGTGCCTTGTTAAGAAGCTTTGTTGGCTTAAGTTGAAGTCCTGGATTCCTTTTTAGGAAACTTCTGTACCCGCCATATGATGGTCTTCCATTTCGAAATGGAGTTCTACGCCCTTCTTTCAGGATTATCTCTTGAACTGTGTCTCTGAGCTGTTTGGGTGTTACTGGAAATCCCCTTTTTCCCATATTAATCACCCAGGATGACAGATGCCTCTCCTCACCAAGGGTCAAATATGGTTCAGGACCATTTCTCCTATACCATTTTATTTTGCCAGTCGCTCTTCGTTGGATTTGATCATAATGCACTCCATTTTCACAAGCTCCTTTGCTGATCGTGGTATACTTTCCTGATGATAAACCTTCTAGCGCAATTCTTATTCTCTCAATTCGAGGGGCAGAGAACGTATCTAAATCATTGTCAATAATTCCTCTCTTTCGGTAGATCCTGCTGAGCAAAGCTTTTCTTCTTTTCCTGTCAATGAGCTGGCTTTGAGATGTTTGTTTCTTGTTATTAGATCTCATGTGTAATGTGTTTGGAACAGACAGATCAATGTTGCTCCACTTACTCTTTTTGTTAGATGGCCCTGCAGAATCTTCTGTTGCCTTTCTTTTTGATGGACTGTAACAAAAGAAAACAGATTCATATCATGGAACATTTTTCATGGTGCCAGTGTTAAAGGAAAGAATTTGGAGAGTTTTGCAAGGCTGTAAAATGAACAAAATGTGTTCTGGCCACACCAATTTCATGATTACAGAAAGTGAGAATTTGAGCTTACCCCATTTTTTCCACCAGAGTGTCTGTGATCCCTTATGCTACAGTATTTCTTTTTTTCAAACTCGAAGTTGGTCTGCTCACCTGAAAAGTGAAGAAAAGGATAGGGCTAGCTAGCTTCAGTGCATTATTCTTTGTATCTAAATTTTCATCAAGTACTCATTAGGGGAGATCTGAGACCAAGAGTTGTCCTGAATAGAAGTTATGACCCCAGTGACACAAGAAATATTGGGAAATTTGAATGAACTTTATTTCAGTTCAATTAATTTCAGTAGTGATGGTAATGAGAAATCTTCAGAATGGGTAATCCCTTGGAAATAAATTTTGAATTCAAGGAAGAACTTTGAGGCAATGTTTATGATGGAATCTTTAGACATTCACTTCATTCAAATTCGTAAATGATAATTTCATCCAACACATATAATCTGTCACTTTTATTGTTAAGATGGTTAGAATGTTCAATGTGGTACATCATAATGCTGAAACTTTAAAACTTGACCTTGAGTAAAATATTTCTTTGAAAATGAAAATAGCAAGACAAATACTCGTTTTTAATGATGTTTTAGAATATGCGAGGCAGGTAAGTAAACTTTCTTTAGTTTTGTATGTACCTACAGCAACCCACCGCTGGACCCTCAAAGGAAGTTTAATATACAACACAAGAAGGTATTCGAAATAGTGAAATATTAAAGACAAAACTCATCACCCCAGACAGTTTCAATTCTTCCAACCACTAACGTCCAGACCCCCCACATGCACAACCTAGCCCGTCTAAAATTCATCTACATGTGTCATCAAAACAATGGATCCCCATGTGTACACTGTGTAATACGAGCTACTCTGGATCTTTTGACTTTGCTGTCAATCAAAGAGTACTGTAACTTAAAACCAGTTCAAAATTTTGCGTTTCGGAAGCCACCAATTTAGCTTAGGGTGTTGAGTTATTGCCTTTGAAATACCTGTTTTTCTTCCAAACACTTCATTCGGGGGGCCTGATGTGCTTTTCTTTTGTCTTGCACCGGCACCTGACAGCCTGATAAGCTGAAACCACAAAAATTTCATAAGTGCGCCTTGAAATGGAATGTGCCATGCAGGTGCATGTATCTGAAAAGGTTAGCTGTGACACTTATATAATTGGTGATGAGAAGAGTCAAACCCCCAAGAAATTAAACAATTTTCGTCAAAAATAGTAAACGTGGATATTTTGTAAGATATTTGACCACTGTATAAAGGATTTCTTCATTTAAATTTTGCAAATAGACCTAGCAAAATTGGTGTCACCCTAATTTACATATCTTTCAAAACAAGTGCTGGGACCGGCCGTACGTACATACGTCTGTGCAGATATGCCCTGGATTGATAGGCTAGATCGTTCCATGCAGAAGTAGTTAGCTGAATGAAACTTTGTCCACATAGTTCAACACAAAGCCTAGGTTCTTTGGAGACAAAAATATCACATTCAGGGATGTCTGTGAATAAAGCAATCATCTGAAGGTGAAAATAACACACTCTACTTTACACGTGCATATCAAACTTTTGCAGCGATGTGGCTGATAGGATCAGGAAAGAGAAAGAGTGGAAAAATTAACGTGCTGGCACGATGTAAGTTACTGACCCTGGCAGTTGATCACAAAATTATTTCATTTTGGATTCGTTGTAATTCATCAGCGGAATCTTGCGTGTGCACAGTTTTTTTCAGTGAAGTACAGCAAGTAATGTTCTTTATATACGATAAAAGGCTAGTGAATATATCTTGATATATTCGTGTATTCGGATTTTTGAACGGAAATTGGTAAATGAACTCGCAGAACTGATACACCTCAGAAGTGGTATACCTACTGTAGTGAAGTAACGTCCGATTAGAAGTTCGTAGTTCTTAGTTCTAACGTTAGCTAGGCCGCACCTACAGGGCCTAAGGCCTGCTGAAAAGTAAAATGTAGGTAAGTCTACGTAACAACAGCACAGTATACTGTCAGTGGTAATCCCTTTGACGTATAGGGTAGCCTAATCTTACCTAAGTACCAGAATTGTGTCGGTGAATGTTGCTTCCGTAGGCTATATTTTGAACACCTTAAAAGTTTGATAGCCCACCGGAATAAGCTTTCCTTCTTTGTAAAATTCTGTTTAAAAACAATTCCCTATGCAATAACATCGTAAAGAGGACCAAGGACTGCAATACATCGCCATCTTGAAGGGTCTCCATACAACCACCGAATTTTGCATAGTCTACCGAGAACTCTCACACTCACAGGAAATTAGGGTCCGCACACAACAAGTCTTCCACTCTCTGCTGCTGTTATGACTGAGAGTAAGACATCAAACATGTAGGCCCGACATGTTTTTCTCGAAATTTTTATACAATGAATCTGTCAGTCTTTATCCAAAATCAGTTATCATGCCCTGTAGCTGTAGCATTAAGGGTTCGTATTTGCCGCACTTAATAAGTTTTAATGAACACTGACTTTACCAGTTAACCAAATCCGTATTGAGTGTTACCAAAATAATCTCCACTTCTTTCTCTTCAAGTTGATGTAAAATATGTGAGAAATGGTCGAAAAATTCTGCAGTTATATCATAATAAACGAGGAGTGTTTTTATTCTTCAACTTCTACTTTGTCGCTGTTATTGACGCACATATAATTAAACCAGAACTGCAAAGAAATTTGTCACGTCATATAGCCTAACATTATATGAAAATGTACACAACACTTTGGTGAACAGACGACAACAGCTGATTGAAGTAGCTTCCCTAGCCGGACCTGGAAATATTCATCAATGAACAACACTCACTTTGAAATTTGTAAAAGGCCAAAACAAAACAAAAACAGTCGATATATTGTAAGTTTTATAATAAATTCGGGTTTAAATCATACCTCGAATGGATTCATTGTGACGGCAAACAAGGTGAGCTCTGATTCTGACGTTCGAAAGTGTAGGCTATTGCGTTGCTACGGTGATATGGAATGATAAGTGTTAGGATAGTTAAACAATAGGTGCGTCAAATTCGGGTCCTTGACGGATACAACGCTCTGTGGCACGCAGTTACGTACACACTACACAGTGAATACACGTACATTGACCACAGCGCGCGTGCACACATACAGTACGCTACAAGTTGCAAACGAACTATGTCAATTGTCATTGTTATTCTTTTTGTCTAGGGGCTACTTTCTGTGTCGCGCACGAATATTGTTGACATGTTGTAAATTTGTTTACCTTTTCTCGGGGTTCCTTTTCAACAGAATATTTAAGGACCAAATTCCTTTCCTTTTTTCGTCTTTTTTATCAAAATCTCGTTGGTATGTATGAACAAGGTTAATCAACTTTGGACCTGTGTATTAACTGTAGTATAATGCACGATCGGGGTTAATGCCATAGCTGGATGCACGAGGGCGCAGCCCGAGTGCATCGCTTGCATTAACCCCCCATCGTGCATTATCCTACAGCTAATACACGGTCCAGCGTTGATTAACCTTTAAATAACGTTACTGTATTGTTTACGGAATTACTGTAATTGCAAAGAACCTATATACGCACGTACACACGTACTACATAATACACGCTACTTGTCACGTCCGAGTGTCCGATGCTCGCTCAATGAACGACTGTGCACTAGCTTAACAGGGACAGATCATAGAATACGATGCACAATCGTTCGTGGTAAATATACCGTGTAAGTCACAAATTATCTCTATTATTTACACAACAAACCAATTTTGTTATGTCATAGAACGTTAAAAATAGGTAAATTAGTATGACATGAAGCAATCTGTAAGCAGAGATCATTTTTATAGTGATATCACTGAAAACAAGCGACTGATGTTGCTTTACAGCAGGGTACCCTAAAGGAGTTTCAAATCCGGACAATTCGCCATTGGTATCTACCAAATGAATTATCTTAGTATGGCGCGCCCAAGTCGGCACGACACCGTCCGAATTGCGCAAACTCGTCGTGCCAATGCGGGAAGTACGTAAACTATGCACAGTGGCGGCGCCAGAATGTCAGAATTGGGGGGGCAAACTGAAGGCAGAGGAAAATGTTGGGGGGCAAAGATTTTCGCGCGATGGCGCGAAACGGAGCGCGAAGCGCGAGGCCTTGTGGGTAGGGTGCAGGGGCCCACCTTAGAGCCCCTGGTGGGGTCCAGTGGCAAAGCCCCGGTGGGGGTCCAGGGGGCGAAGCCCCCAGAAGCTCTGAGGTTTTAGCATAACTCTGGGTGGAAAATTAAGCCCCAAGAGAGGTATATTATTTATTTTTATATTATTTATTTTTTCTGTTGACTGTACCCTAAGGTTCCCAACTTTTTTCTTTGGGAGTACCATTTCACATTTACGCGGTACCACCGAGTACACACACACATACACACACACACATAGGCTACATACACTTCCATTCCGTTCCTATATTTAGGAAAACAACGATATTCGTATATTTAGGAAAACAACCACCTACCCGCCCTTCCCTTATGCTGGACGGTAAACATTCCAGAGAAAATTGGTCTGACCAGGCTGGCCTACTGTTGAAGTGGCTACGGGCATGATATGAAAACTGGCAGCCTGTGTAACATAAATTAGGCATTAATCGATCATGGTTCCCCTGAAGCTGTTCTTATTCAGTCCAATGCCAATACATAGTTTTGTGATTAATTCTGGATGAGTACAAGATCTGATTGGGAAGGGTGAGAGCAACTGGGGGCAACTGGGGGGCAAGGAAACAATCTGGAGGGGCAAATGCCCCCTCATGCCCCCCCCCCCCCGTAGCGCCGCCACTGACTATGCACAAACTATGATGCGCAAGCTATGCGTGGACTCGTCGTACCAGTTCGTGTCAATGTGGCACGCATTCGTGACCTATTCGTGAACTCGTCTTGAACTAGTCGTGAACTATGCGTGAACTAGTCGTGAACAGTGCGGCAGCCTCCCAGTTCGTGCCCCAAAATGGCACGACTTGCCACGACAAAATCGTGGCCAAAAGTCGTGCAAGTGTCAGCCTTGCATAACTCAATTATCTTTTCCTGCCAAAACGTATTGTAAACCACTCAACTTCTTGGCTAGTGTATACAGGACATGTAATAGTAAAAACATACTGAAAAAAACATTACCAAAAGCATAGAAAATGACATCGTTATTAGATACAATCGCTCAGTCCAAACATGGTTGCATAGGTATATTAGTTCACATTGTATGGAAAAGTAAAGATCTAATAAGTTATGTAGTGCCTTGTACTAACAGAACCTACCGTGCTGTATTATGTCCCCTGTTGATCTATGACGCCACCGATCGGGTGAACACTACATATCAGGTACCTAACGACAAAGTTTGAGGTTCAACAGACTTACTTTCTAGAGGGAAATCGAGACACACTTTTTCAAAGCGTTTTACCGATTAGCGATTTGACCTTTGACCTCTCACATCTGACCTCTGACCTTAAATCTTGATGGGAGACACAACCGCAGACCATGGCTCACCTATCTACCAACTTTGAGTCTCATTGGCTTGGCATTTGGCATTGGATTTCAATGTCAAAATTGACCTTTGACCCCTGAACTTGACCTTTGGCCTCAATACACATAAAAACACGATTTTTGTAGATAACATCTTGTATACCGGTCATATATTTGAAGGTTTCATGTAAATAGCCATTTTGGATAGGAAATACAGCAAATTTAACATTTTCGCTACTTTGACCTCTGACCGTTGACATAAAATTTTGACAAGAGACACAACTTCAGACCACGGCTTACCTATCTACCAACTTTGACCTTAATCGGCTTTGCAGTCAAGGAGGAGTTGCGGACACAAACTTTTGAAATTGAAATTTTCTCTCGCACTCACACACACTCACACAGCTTTGTTTTCCATTCATTCCGAGGACCTCATTGTGCTTCCTTTTGTTTTTTCTTCCTCAACCCTAACCTTAACAATAGACTGTCTATTGTAAATCTTGAGAGGACCCTCAGAAATCTATTGAATTTTCGATAGAGGACCTAACATATATTGTTTCGCTCCTCGATCCCATCCGAAAACAAGGGCACACGCACATACACACACACACATCTTCACACATTTTGACCCCTACCCTTATCTGAGTCTCAGATCACTTCAAGTACCCTACCAGGTTAAACCCCAATGTCTCGAATATCAACCGTGCATTATGTCTCATGGCAACTGAGAGAGACATAATTCATTGTACCATCCCAAAGCAATTATAGTATCTCATCCCGTACAGTACATGTATAAGGATGAGATATTGAAATTCATGATTTGGAAAGACTTTTTTATAGTTTGTTTTATTGTAGTGTTTTCGGGCCCTTAGCAGGAGGGTGATGATTTTACCCCGAATGTGATATTTTCCAGTGCAGTGAGTGTGTCAAAATAGCCACAAGGAAAGTTAAAGCTTTGGTCTGCGTGAACGCAGAACAAATTTTAAAGGAATCGTTCGGAAAATATTAATTTGAGGGTTAAAATTTAATAAAATTCATGATTTTGAAAGACTTTAACATGTGTTTTACTGTATTGTTTTGTCGGGGCCCTTAGCTGGAGGAGAGGATTTTACCAGAAATGTGCAAGTTTTCAGCGACGTGGGTGTCTCAAAATGGCCACAACTAAAGGTAAAACTTTGTTCTGCGTGCAGAAAGTTTAAAGAAATCTGTCCGAAAGTAATAATTCAAAGGTAAATTTAAAGGTTAAAATTCTAATAAATATCATTATTTTGAAAGTTTTTTTTAATGTGTGTTTTATTGTAGTGTTTTCGAGGCCATGAGCTTGAGGAGAGGATTTTACCCCAAATTGTGCTAGTTGTCAGTGGAATAGGTGTCTCAAAAAAGCCTCAACTTATTAAGTTAAAGCTTTGGTCTGTGTGAACATAGAGAAAATTTTGAAGGAATCTGTTGGAAAATATTTATTAAAAGGTGAAAATTCTAATAAAATTCATGATTTTGAAAGACGTGTTTAATGTTTGCCTTATTGTAGTGTTTTGCAGGACTCTGAGCTAGGGGGGGGGGGGATTTTACCCCGAATATGCAAGTTTCCAGTGGAGTAGGTCTCTCAAAATAGCCACAAATAAGGTAAAGCTTTGGTCTGTGTAAACATAAAACAAAATTAAAGAAATCTGTCTGAAAATGTAATTAAATGGTTAAAATTTTAATGCAATTCATGATTTTGGAAGGCTTTTTTAATGTGTGTTTTATTGTAGTGTTTTCGGGGCCTGAGAAGGAGCAGAGGATTTTACCACGAATGTTGAAGTTTCCATTGGAGTAGGTTTCTCAAAATAGCCAGAAAGAAAGGTAAAGCCTTGGTCTGTGTGCACGAAGAACAAATTGTAAAGGAATCTGTCGGGAAGTAATAATTAAAAGGTTAAAATTCTAATAAAGTTCATGATTTTGAAAGACTTTTTAATGTGTTTTTTATTGTTGTGTTTTCCGGGCCCTGAGCAAGAAGTGAGGATTTTACCCTGAATGTGCAAGTTTTTAGTGGAGTTGGTGTCTCAAAATAGTCAAAAATAAAGGGAAAACTTTGGTCTGTGTCAATGTACAACTTATTGATGTCGGAAAATGTAAATAAGAAGTTTAATATCCTGTACAAATTTACGATTGTGAATGAATCTCTGTCGAATCGTAGTGTTGTTGGTCTAGAGAAAAAGGAGAGGATATTACCCACATTGCAAATTTAGTACGGAGGCCTCAAAGTAGCCACATATCAAGGCAAAGTTATGCTCTAAATGATTATTTCAAAACTTGTTAATCTGTCTAAATCTAGGACAGATCATTTCAATTCATATTCGTCACAGATCAATGTTTTGGTAAGTAACATTACGACAGGTAATAGTATAGCCCTAATTAATATAAGAAAGAAGTCTTTAAATATTTGCACAAAACCGGTAGGCCTACGTCCAGCCGAAAAAGTTAGTACGGCTAAGGTGTAGGGCTAGCAGTAGGCTTAGCCTAAAGTTACACTAATTAGTTACCCTCAACCCAAAAGAACTAGGCCTACTTACATTCAATAATACCCGCAAGAACTGAACACTCCGAAAACAAAAACCCAAACACCCCAGTCACAGACATAAAAAACAAAAGGTAAGTGATTTTCGTTCCGAAAAAGGAAATCCAAAAAGCTGTGAAGCTGTGAACCTCGCACCTGTCTATTGGAGTATTGCTAATGCCAGGGCACTGTAGACTAGAGTTTCTACCAGTCATTCTACGTAAATTCTATAAATGAATGATATAGTTTCCGTGCCGATATACTGTACAATCGAAACACAGGCAAACTTCCTTGTCAAGCTTTCCTTTTTGGGATATTGCGTCCACAATCTTGGCGTCACGGACCAGGCCCGTAGGCAGCTTGTTCAGTGGGGGGGGGGTCGATTTTACCACAAGTAGAACATTTTACCCGACAACTATGACCGACAATCTAAAACTCATTATGTATGTTGCTAATGCATACCTTCTATCATTGGCTGAGCGGAACTCCAGATCTTGTGAGGGGTGGGTTCGTCCGAACCCCCTGAACCCCCACCTAGATACGTGCCTGCAGACCACGCACATGCAACACGCTTGTGTGAATGCAAAGGTTACGATTATTATCGCCACCAAAAAAGAAATATAAAATTAGGCTTTCGACATTTCCTGGCGAGTTAACTAATGAATTGAAAAGCAACATCTAGGAGCAATCTGCCCGAACATATACATATCAAGACAGTTATTTCAGACTCCTTTCACTGGACCTTTTCTAAATATAATTTGCAACTACTTACTTCTTTAAATAGAGTCAGGCCCTAATTTCAGCAATAAACTTTTGGTTATCTCAGGTGATCTTCTGGTTAGATGATAATGCTAATCAGAATATTAATGAAGTTTTGTTTCTTAACTATTTGAAATCGCTTAAATCTTCACAATTTATCTACAGTAAATATCTAAATATTATTGCTGAGAAACCAATCGCGACGAGGAAATGGGCCGACACTTTTGATAATTTAACTGAAAATGATTGGTCTCGTTTTTATTTTACACCGTGGGTGTCTGTTTCAGAAGTTAGGATACAATATTTTCAATTTCGGTTTAATCATAGGGTTCTCCCCACTAATAGACTGCTTTACTTAATGGGGAAGGTAGACTCCCTACATTGCACATTCTGCGAGACAGAGAATGGAACGTTAAACCATATTTTGGGGGAATGTAGATATACCTCACATTTTATTGAGCAGGTAGAAATTATGTTATTTAATCATTATCCTGTTTTCTCCAAGCAAAATTTCTTTTTTGGTTACAAAAAGGCCAGACATCCTTTTAATTTCCTTGCGCTCTATATGAAACAATATAATTTTAACTGCAAAATGAATAAAAAATAAGCCTAATGCTAATGAACTTTATTATAAGTTTCAATTTATTATCAAAGTAGAGCAAAATGAAAAGATGCAAAGAAAGAAAAATGTAAATATTGATGATATTAGAGAGGCATTTGCCTCTTGTCCAAATTTATTTATGGATTAATTGTTTTAAAAAAAAAGGTAGCACATTCTAGCATTGTTTTTACTTTCTGATACTAAGCTATCAATATGGGCATCATATTACTATGTTCATCTTTTTGTAAATAATTTCTCCTTTCGGTATTCCTTCAACGTCAAGTGGAATAATAAATGGAGACAAAAAAAAAAAATATGTGCCCACATTATCCAACTAATAACAGTAAGAAATATTACTACTCATTCCGAAAACTTGGTTTTATGAAACCGAGTGATTTCTCTGAGGAATGTTCAAAATGTTAAGATATAAAAGTAGTGCATGATTGAATAAAATGGTTTCATTGTATTTTTTGTGAGTTTTAGCCATAAGTATTCTTGCAAAAGGTTAGTGACTAATGTATTCATTCAACTTCTATGAAATGTTTATCCTTTTCTCATATTCTAATAACTGTGCAATATTACAGCATTCTAAATGAATAAACATTTTAATGAAAAACTATAAAATTATTTCAAAATCATTGGTAATATTTATTAATTTTGGTCAATTTTATCGGAATTTCTTCAGGAGACATATATCGTTACTTACTAAGTAAAGCTTAAGTTTTAGATCGTGAAATAAGCAAATGAATACTAAAAATTAATAAACGGCCAGAAAGAAACAATATCTACATACTTAACATCAATAAATTAATAAATTGAAATGACTAAAGTAAATCGTTTTGTTTTAAATACGTGCACTTCGTTCACTTACACTTGCTGAATGTTGTACAGAATGGGTCCGTATGTAGGGATGTTCGTGTACCATACCTTTTCACATCTCATTTTGTCTAGTGTTATTAATATTAATATTGTTATTATTATTATTGTTGTTGTTATTATTATTATTACTATTATTTTTTTCCATCTCGGTTATTGTTTTCTTTTCGTGAGGTTTTACAAAAGAACATACAAATTATTTTTAAGTTAACTGCGTGAAAATTTGTGTATAATAACGTAAAGAATATAGAAATGTGGCATCAAGAACTTGCAAAAAGTTGGAACAATATTTACATGTAAATTGCGATTTACTGATGAAATTTCTAATTAAGATAACTACTTAATTGTTCGCATCAAAATAAACCAAAAAATAGCACAGGAAAATAAACGGGAAAAAAATAGCTATTAACCTAACCAAAATGTTTCTTGGAGCCGCAGTGCGTGAACATCTCTATTGTTCTTTTTCAGGATAAAGCATTCAACTTTCAACAAAAATTTAAATTTATGAATAAAGTTCGAAACAATAGGTAACCTATTTTGAAGTTTACATTTGTTAATGAAATGCTTAGCGTGTAATAAAAGGAAATTAATTGGTTGCTTAATCTCGTCTAAATAACCGAAATTGACCACTTCTTCATTTAAATCAACGTTTTGTCTTAAGCAACGCAAGAAAAGTCTATGCCAGAAAGAATTTGTAGTTTTACAAAGCCAAGATAAATGATCTAACGACTCGTTAGCAGTGTTGCAGAAAGTACAAAGTGGAGAGTCTCTTTGTTTGATTTTGCACAAGAAAGAATTAGTAGCTACTAAACGGTAAATACAACGGAATTGAAACTACTGACTTTTTGCATCCTTAAAGGCTTGAAATGGTAAAAGAAAAACTCTATTCCAGTTAAGAGGCCTACCACATATTTGTTCCCACTTTAGGGTAGCTGTGGAGCGTGGAACAAAATCTTTGCAAAAATAATTGTACAGTAACTTATTGAGACGGGGACTCGTGGTAAAACATATTTGTCGAGTGATGTTTTCGTTTCCTTTTTTAACATGGGTGACATATGTTTTCCATGAACTGGGAATAGCCTTAATAATACCAAAGTACAAAGTAAAAGGAAAGTTACGAGTAATATTAAACTTTGTAGTGAAGGAAATGTAGCTTAACCAGCTGACATTTTAATTGAAGAAATTTCTTATGTAATGTGCATTTTTTTATGCAAAATTTCTGAAAACACAATATTTTTGTCTATTTTAATATAGGAATTATTTAAAATAGATTGGTTAGGGTAATCATTTACAGGAGGACGAAAGTTAAAGTCTGCCCATGCGTTACAAACATCCCTGATAAACAAATTGTTAACATTAATGTCTGTTTTGGAAAAATTACAGTCAAAAAGAAATTTACCACCGTATTTTCTCAACTCGTGATTAAACAATAGTTTCCAAAAAGAGGGACGGTCATCTAAAAACATTTTCACCCATTTACGTTTTAAACATCTAGCAAAAAGCTCTACATTAATCATATTAAGCCCACCTTTGTCACTTTGATTAGCAAGAACAGTACGTTTGATTTTGTCAGGGTTTTTAGACCAGATAAAGTTATGAAAAATGGTATTCAATTCATTAAAATAATTAATTGGTCGGTTAGGAGGGACTGTGGGCAAGTAAACAAGTTGCGAAATAGCAAATGTCTTAATACAATTTTACCAACTGGAGTAAGGTCCCTAGTAGACGAAATATTAAGCAGATTTTTAATAGATTTAGGTGCATAATTCAAGTAAAAAAATCATCATGGTGAGAGAAAGAAATACCTAGGTAAGTGATTGGCCCATTACTAACAGTTATACGGTAATTCCTTATGAAACCTGGTGGGTTACGGTGTAACGGGCCTAGTAGGAAAAATAGGGATTTTTCGAAATTCAAAGTCAGACCCGACGCCTGTGAAATGTTTTTAGGGTAGCAACTGTATCATTAATGGAAGTCTCAGTACCATCCGTAACAATAACTGTGTCATCAGCGTAGCTTAAGATTTTGATATGATTGTTTGAGAGACGTATCCCAGAAATATTGTTGTTGGAATTAATCAGGGAGATCAGAATCTCATTACAAGAAATAAACAAGTACGGGCTTAAAGGGCAACCCTGGCGGACGCCTCTAGAGAGCTTCAAATATTCGGAAAAGAATCCATCGTTTGATACACAGGTGGAAACGTTGCTGTAAAGTGTCTTAATCCATGTGCAAAAGTCGTTACCAAAATTAAAGAAAGAACGAGTATTATGTAAAAAATCCCAATCAAGACAGTCGAAAGCCTTCTCAAAGTCAAGGAACAGACGAGCTCCGGGAACAGAGTAAGTCTAGCAATAATTAATGAGGTCTAAAATAGTTCTGATGTTCTCCCCGATGTAACGACCTTCTAAAAATCCTGATTGTTCGGAACTGATAATTTCAGGGAGGACCTTTTTCATACGGTTGGCAAGGCATTTAGCAACAATCTTATAATTTGTATTTAATAATGCAATAGGGCGCCAGTTCTTTAAGTAACGATGATCCTTGTGAGGCTCAGGAATAAGTATAATGCTTGCTCTACCCTGTCCATACGAAACATAACCTCGCTCGAAAGCATGGTTAAAGGAATTAACAACAAGATTACCTACTTCGTTCCAAAACGTTTTTGTAAAATTCAGTGGGAAGACCATCAGTACCCGGTGCTTTTTTACACGGCATACTGAATAAAGAGTTACTACACTCATTTAAAGTGAGAAGACCTTCACATATAAGTTGTTCTTCCTCATCAAGAATCCACCAATTGTAACCAACATTGTTGAAAATTAATTAATGTATTATTATTGTTATTATTATCCCCTCTTCCACAGCTCTATTAGCTGGATTCACATGTGCTGACATCGGGATCTTACCCGGATCCTGGGAGGTCAAGCACCCTTCTGAGGATGTGAGCGCTGTCGAGGATTGCTTGCTTCATGAGTTTCCTCATGTCATGTTCTCCGGGTGCCCTTTGGAGATGGCCTTCCAGGCTGATACTGACTGCACCCAGTGCCCCGATTACGATTGGTATCACCTCTGCCTTCACATCCCATGTGCAGGCAGAAGTGACGAAAGTATTTTGACGGAAGTAGCCATGCCCCCCTACACTCGAATAAAGATTGACGCCTATGCTACAGACTACAGCTCTGCTGTCATTCAATAGGCTTACCGTCCTTTGTTTTTGCCTGCAAATACCAGTGCTGTCTTTTCACTACTGTTTTGCCGAGTTCTAACTACCAAATGGGATTCTTAACATTCCATGCATTTTGCCTCAATTACTCAATGGGTAATAGTATGGCGATTTCACCTTTGTTGGAAATATCGTAGAGGTGAGATCGTTTCAATGACAAGTCCATTTTCAGCCCCACGTATTCTGTCCCTTCTGTTCTTGTTGGCCCTTCGAATTGCAAACACTATCCAAAGAATAGCAAAGAGTAATAAACAAGACACAACCACTTCGGTGCAAAGAACTATTACTGTTATCCCCTCCTCAGAGTCATCCTTATTGGCGACTTCGCGAAAATTTGTAACTGGTCTGACATTCGGCTTTTGAAAGGTGTCCACTGTATCAGACTCCTCATTGTTATCGTTATAGCCAACAGAGTAGTAAGGTAACACACCGTCGGAGGGTTTAGTTGTGATGTCACTGGCGTTTTCCTCATCCATTGGTTCCATTGTCATCAGGACGTCACTATCAACGTCAACTGTTTGAGACGGTTTATGTCCCATTTCAGTTTCCCTGTCTTCAGATGTTCCGAACTGGTTCCATCCTTGGTCTCTCTTGGTGGAGATCGAACTCATGAGATGATTAGGTTCACGTGTGTAGGGAACCCATGCATAATTACCGTGATCATTAGGTGGCGTCAATGCTGAATTCCACTGCACAAACCGGGCATAAAACGGAGTCTCCGTTTCCCTGTCTGGGCCTTCAGAGACAGTTTCACTAATGCATTGAAACGCATCGCGTGACAAATCGAGCAAGGGAGTTTCAGCTAGATTTGCCGGAGAGTGACAAATGGGATCAAGACAGTTGAGGTGGTTACCCAGACTAAACTGCCGAAGCCATTCATAAAGCCAAAGCAGCTTGCAGTCGCAGTGCCAGGGATTGTGACCGAGGCAAATACGAATGCTTCCTACGCCCGGATAGGGTACCAGGTGATATAGAAGTTAGATGATTTTCAGAAATTATCAGATTTGTGAGCTGTTGGAAAGAAAAAAAATTAATGGATAATTCACGGAGACCGATTTCATCGAGGTATAGGGTTTTCAACTTTCTCGTTTCCAGGAATGTATTTGGATGAATCTGAAGACCATGATTGGAAGACAAGGCCAAGAATTGCAAGCGCTTTAGTCCTACAAAAGTTGCATTACCAACATTTCTAAGAAGATTTGCCGTCAAAAATAGGGTCTTTAGATAACGGTTTCTTCGAAACATTCTATCCTCGATGGATTGTATTGATGTGCTTTGGAGATTAAGCGAAACTATGTTCGGCATTAGACTCATGATGCGATAATTTATTGCAGACGCGTCGGCTCTCTCTAGGCGTAAATGCTGCAGGGAATCAAGAGAAACGAAGTCTTCGTCTCCATTGACCTGAAGACCATCGTTAATATTATGATTACTACAAGTATTTAAAAACAATGTCTCATTGAATGTTATCCGAGTCATGTCCGCATTGATGGATTCAATCGTGGGTATAACAGAGAGCGTGCAAGGGGACATTCTCAGTGCTTGGTTCTGATCAATCCGCAATATTTTCAGAGATCTCAACCCCTCCAGTGTTCGTGGTCTAATGATCCGCAGGAAGTTCATGTTCAAGTTAAGCTCTTCTAGCTGACGTAACGATTCAAACGAATCATCTTGTATTTCACTGAGATGACTGTTAGCTAATGTAAGGAATTTCAAGTTGGTCATTAGCCGAAAGTCTTCGACAAACACGACGGCTATGTTGTTATCATCGAGGAACAGTCTCTCGGTGTCGTCTGGTAACCCAACTGGAACACGAATAAACCCAGAGCTGCTACATTCCACTTCGTTGCCACGAAAACATCTGCAACCCATAGGACAGGTTGCCAGCACATCATAAACAACGGTTGCAAAAGCAAACAGAATACCAAGCTTGCCAAACATTGCTCGTGATCTCCGCATCTGAAAATCAGAGATACATGAGAACAAAACTGAAACTTTGTTAACTTAATTAAAAAATGTGATACCAAAAGTGTGATACAACACTGGTCTTTTTTAACTTGATGACACATATTATATAGACTGTATTTTACAGCAGATCATTTGTAATTTAGTCTTGAAACATCAAATTGTTTTAACGAGGACTTTCACAACACAGACAATATAAAACCTTTGTCACAAATGCTTCTAAGAAATATCGGAACTGGGTGATAGAGAGAAAATATGTGGAAATAATTAAGCACAAAATACAGTTATAAACAACTTAGAGTTAGGGGGGGGGGGTTGTTTTTGGCTCCATAGTCTTATTCGAAGCCCCTTCAAATCAAACCTCGATCAAGAACTACTTCGAAGTTTGAGATCATTCATCATACTGTAGGCACATAAGCCTTCTTAAACTTTGCATACAATTTTATTTTTGAGTTTATTAAGTGCGTCTTATTCAGTAACAATTGCTTTTTTGTCTGGCGCTATATGTCACTTGGTTGGATAGTCCACTCCCACAAATCTTGCTTTGATTAACATGCCATCAGTTGCTTACCTGTGTTACCTAAAGTGTTAATTTCTCATGCGCGAGACCTAAAATTCACAATGATTGGTACACCTTGCAGTAACCTGTAATTTAGCTGCAAAGGATTTACTGCTTGAATATAAGTTCAACTGCACGAACGCCGATTCGCACATGCAAGAACTAAGACGCTGATGATGAGAAATCCAGTTATTTGAAGATGCCATGGATGAATGGCCCGTGCATCAGCAGTTACCCGACGAATGGTAACTTTTGCATGATGATTTAACAATTTGAACTTACAGAGAAACACCGGTTTTCGTAAACATATATTTTAGAGGCTATCATTAGTCATTTGGTTTTTGGAATAAACATACGATAAAGCACATTAAGATTCAGAATGTAAATCCATAAACTCATAAAAAAAAGTTGCGTAGATAATTGCATGAAGAAACTATATGCAGTAGCAGACCTGCAAACACAAAATCAAACATACGTCCAGCCGGTTTGTATCGAACGTCAAAAGGTCAAGCTTAAGTTGTTGTTTAAACTAACGTTGTTATTTAAACCTACGTTGCTGCCTAAAGTTACGTTGTTGTTTGAACTTACGTTGTTGTTTCAAGTTACGTTGTTGCTTTAAATCATGTTGTTGTCTAAATTTACGTTCATGTTTAAACTTACATTGTTGTTTCAACTTACGCTGTTGTTTAAAATAACGTTGTCGTTCGAAGTTACATTGCTGCTTGAAATCATGATGTTGTTTCAACTTACGTTTTAAACTTACGTTGTTGTTTAAAATAACGTTGATATTTAAACTTACATTGTTGTTCAACTTACGTTGAGGTTTAAATTTACGTTGATGTTTTGAACTTACGTTGATATTTAAACTTACGGTGGTGATGTTTAAACTTAGTTGATGTCTAAACTTATGTTGATGTTTGTAATTACTCTGATGTCGTAATTCACTTTGGCCTACGTTGACTACCGCTCCTGTGTGACTGTGCTTTCGTAGAGGTAAATTGGGCGACCGGAAATAAAAAATCGTCGGCCATGAAGCGATATTTAATTCGCCACGGTTTGGAAAAAAATGTGATGATGAATTTACAATCAATAGCATGTTGAGTTACTGCCACACTGACCTAGGTAGTATCTATGCTGCAGTGTGCATTGCATATTGGCTCCTATATTGTGATGTTACATTCAAATTAACACACACTGGCCAGTATGTCTGTATGTGCATGGTTATAACATGCATGCCGTTAAATTCACAAATTGGATAGTTCGTATTTATTTGCAGGTCATTTTAGCACCTGGATCAATAATGTTGTGTATGGGAAAAGTAATTTTAGTAATTTCAGTGCCTTAATCCATGATTCAAATCTTCCTAACATTAGGCCTGCAGGCTTACATGAGCACAGGGGGTATTCCGAATGCAGATCACTGTGCCCTACAATACAGAAATTGATAAAAAAAAAAAAATAACGATACAAAAATCTACTAGTAAACGATAGCCTCTGAGGCCGAAAGTAAAAGTTACTTAATAATGAACGTATTTTGTTTTTAAGTAGGCTATCTCTCTTTTCTTTTGAATTCCAAGAGCCTATGAAAAGTCGTTCATGATGTGCGTCTTCGAAATAATGAAAACACCTGTCTTTTTGTTCATATTTAATATTTTTCCTTGGTAATCCTTTACTTGTGTAATTACACTATGTTTGTTTCAAATTGAATATATCATGAACAGTGTTAAGTTCCTGAAATTACTCAAGGTTGACTCAACAACATAATAATTCAATGATACGAGGTGTGATGGATGCTCTGTAAATTGTTGCTTAACCAAGTAGCATGGATGACTTGTACCTCAAAATCTGTTATTTTATCAACCATTTACTTGAGTTAACAATACAATGTAACTGCAAAACTTCGCGCACCCACTAACATTAGCATGAAAATCATTACATGAAGAGTGTCCTTTGAAACAAATCCTATACGTAAACCTACAATAATCACCTGTGAACAAGCTAGCAACATAAACGGTCATGAACAGCTCCACTGAGTGATCAAAATGATGATTTGGAAATTTGTAACATTAGGCGGCAACTGTGAATAGGGTGCTTTAGGCCTAGCCTAACTCTCCTCTGCAAATGCAGCACCGTAAAGTTGACTAACCAGACAAGGGTAATTAAGCAAACAGTGTCTCAGCTTACTTTTAAGTCATTTCAAGGTATGGTAGTCAAAACGTTGTCAAACTGCTTAGTCCATTGCATTTTCTTGCTTATTTTTTAGGGTGTCACTAGCTAGACTATGCCCTGATCTTTGTCCTCTGCGGGCGTAGAAAAGACACTTTCCAACCATTTTAGGCTTTGAAATATAACGTCTTGTGGTGTCCCAAATCAAACAGTTACCACAGCTAAAGCGTGGTATGGAATGTTACACGATTTTGCTATCAATCAGTTGTGAACGGCTAGTGAACGAAACTGCTGCAGACTAACTTAATTTATAGTTCATAAGTGACAATAGATGTTCAAATAAAAAAAAAATTCAACAAATGAAAAGGGCCATAAGATTGTTCAATGTATTTTGCTGGTCCTTTGATGTGGAACACAAACCTTTCACTGACTGGCGTTGATAACAAAGAGCACTGCTTTCTTGAAATTGCTTGGCTTACTATTTCTCGCACCCTATAACAGCTGGTACTTGAATATTAAAGTTGTGTAATACATGAGATAAGATGAAAAGGCATGCAAAATGCCTATACGTTGAACTATATCCTATACTTAAAACTGCTAGTTGATGTTATTAAGATTTCGAAGCCCCTATTATATTCCCGTCCTGTCACACTTCTTTTTTATATTCTAGCCTATACATTCTGTGTCTTCTCTATCGTTTAGTTCTGTTTTTTAACAAAATGTGAACCAATTATGTGCGACATGTGTAGTTAGTTGGTAGGCCAAGGCCTGATAATTAAACCGTAGCGGTCCTATGCATTGAAGGTTCCTGATCGTAAATCCATTGTCACATTTCTTTCCAAACACTTACGAACTTAATTACACATGATTAACTCCATGAACAGCTATTTTGACATGCTATTTTGACAAACCTTCCACATTGTGCAGCAAAATATGGAGAAAAAAATGTTTCACATCCTGAACAACCTGAACGAACCTCTACCATAGTAGGAATGTGACACAATTTCAAGTTGATACCATACAATCTGTACGTGAAGAAGCATTTTTCATGATTTCACAAAATGGTTCATTTGGTTCTTGGATAAAAAAAATACTGAAACTCCTGGGTTCCACTACCAAATGGGTAATTTGACAAACCTTTCACATTGTAAAGCAAAATATGGAGAAAATAATAATTTCCGTAATTTTAAAAAAGGCTATATGGCCCATATGAGATAATAATCCTGAACAAACTGAAGGAAATTCTATCATAGTAGTAATTTAACACAATTTCATCTTAATATCATACAATCTGTGGGAGAAGAGGCATTTTGCATGATTTCATAAAATGGCCAATTGGACTTCAAGATCTTAAACACTCGAAAAGTACCACTATAATAAAAAAAAAAAATCTATATACAAAGTGTAAACTGTGTTCCAAACTGTATAACTTGAGATATCGTGTTAAAAAGATTTTCCCCGAGAGGATATTTGATCTCCATCAAAAACAATAGGGCATAGGTTCTGAATATGGACCTATATACCTAGTTTGACTTCTATTGAACTGTCCCCCATTGAGTTCGAGCGTACCGAAACAAGTGTCACAAATGAACACACACACGCCAACCTGACCGCACAGGTTCATTTGCTGCTACAAGGAACCAAAAATGATCACTATATACATAACCTGGTTCTTTCAAGTATTTTCGTCTAAAATCTCCTTGCTCTCTACGTGCCAACTGATGGCTGCTCATCTTAGAAAGTGTGAAATGTATTATATATCAACGTTCGACAAACAGGTAAGGGGGTGGTGGAATGGCTAAGCGACGTGTCATTTCCTGAAACTGAAATTCAAGAAACAAAAGGACAATCGATTCAGCAAGTATACCTTTAAACAATTTTTGGCACACTATCTCCCAACCGAAGGCTACTTTGGTGCTCATGCCTAGGTCACATTTGGTCCGATGCTCGGCTCGGGCTATTTCTGGGCATCGGCCGGCGTTAACAGATCGGATAAAAATCGGCCGATAGCACTCACACGCTCACATTAAAACAGGGCTGCACAGGGATCGAGTGGAGCCCGGTAGTGACTGGTCGGTAATCGGCCGTTTTTTTTTTAGATATAAGCCCAATTTCATGAACGATCCTCGGAGAGGGTCTCCATCCGGTACTTGTCCGATATTCCGTTGACTCTCTTCCGATGCCCCTACGGTATTCGTCAGGGTGAAGACCGATTATTGAAAATCAGACCGTGTCTGGGGGGACATCGGTACTCAAGACGCTCGACGATTACCTTGCAAACAGCGACCGGAATCCGTTGGCGTGGGTCAGTTTGTGCGTATGGGAAATCATTACGTGTAGGAACGCTGCGCTACTCCATTCTCGTCCCGAAGAACTCCATGAAAAGAAGCGACATGAAAATGGGGAGCATTAATCTAAAAGCCCAGAATATTATTGGCCCTTGGTTGCATCAATTACTTTGTAACAGGTATTGTTACTGCATTGGTGACAGCAGAAGAGATGCAGGCGCAAAGAAAGACCCAAGCCCAAAAAACGGTGGCGGGTGCGTACCTGGCTGACGAAATGACCCTTGAGAATGGCTGGGGACCAGGCACAATCCCGAAGGAAAGAGACTCCATACTTCAGACAAGTTCAACATATGTTCGACTACGACAACCGCGAGCAATTCATATATATTCAATTAATAGACTGTCATTGCATTGTTTATGTTGTACATATTAAGTGTAAGATTTTAGGATGAAAGGACAGTTACTGGCAATGGAGATGCTCTTGTTAGGTTCACTTGAAGGTGTAAAAACATTACATCAATCTATAACTATCAGAAGTTGATGAAATGTATCGTGAACCAAAAAGAAAAGTAAATGAAATATAGCCCTCACATGCCCAAAAAAATGTCAATAGTAATATCCAGAATGGAGTTATAAATGACTATTTTTAAAGAAATAAATGTTAATTTCCACAACTTTAAATCTTATTTTGTAAAACATTAACGACGTGCATGCAGAAAA
Organism: Stichopus chloronotus; assembly: GCA_021234535.1. Classification (NCBI taxonomy): domain Eukaryota; kingdom Metazoa; phylum Echinodermata; class Holothuroidea; order Aspidochirotida; family Stichopodidae; genus Stichopus; species Stichopus chloronotus. The sequence continues at coordinate 16,531,413 of CM037834.1, forward strand.
GAAACCACGTACAAAAAGATTACACAAAAAGAGAACATGGAAAAGGAAACATGTAACTTAAAAAGTAAGGAAAGTGAACATTGACTTTGTAGTTTGTTTTTCCTTATTCATCTTTTTTTAGTTTTATTTTTTCTCTTCTTGTTACTTTATGTACACTTCCCTTATCTATTTCGTCCTTTTTCCCTTTTGCCATGTTGCACAGCTTTAGCGTTAGTGTTTAAAATCACAAGACAACATTATTTGTGAAGCAGTTCTAATCACCCTAAATCAAAATTCCACGTATAATCAGTAGTGGCCGACCCGTCTCCAGGTAGTCGGTTAATCGCCGAGGGGGGCCGGGCCGTCACCCTCACGAACATTCGATTAGCACCCAGTGCTGAATGTGATACACCTACACATTACATATGAGATTTGTCGAAACTTTCCTTCTTGGGATATCTTGTGTACAAGGTTTTCACAATCTGACCCCTGTTGACGTCGAATGACTTTTGACCTTCACCAAAAACTACAGGATTTTTTTACTTAATGTGATGCACCTACACTTTACATATGAGATCTCTCGAAGCTTTACTTCTTGAGATATCGTGTTAACAAAGTTTTCGCAATTTTTCCCCTGTTGTTTCCAAATGACTTTTGACCTCCACCAAAACAATACGTTACTTCTTTTCAACGTAGCCATGTACATACCAAATATGAGATCTGTCCAAGCTTTCCTTCTTTGAGATATTGTATTTATAAGGTAGGGCGTCACGGACATACCCACATACATGCACACACACACTCGCACTCACTTTCTTATTGGAACGCAGAGTCCGGGCATGGAAGTAACTGCAATTCACTTTTCGACTGTGGCAATTTATCACGGGATTACCGACAAAAGGGGGGGGGGGGGCTCCGGGTGTTCATCTGAGAAACCTTCCCTCAGCAACGGGATTTTCTGTCAGCTACGCTAGTTTCGACCTGCGCGTGAACGAGAACGGACGTCTGAAGATCCCGCTCTGGCCAGTCACTGCGACCCGCTAAGACAGTATCCGTAGGTGCATACACATACACACGTACATCTCGGCCTATGTTCTAAATAACAGCTCCCTGGTTAGCCTAATGCAGTGTGGATACAGTGCACACGTATGCATGATTACAAAGGTAACGATTATCATCGGAAACAAAAATCAAAGAGCTTTGCGCTCAGTATGGTACACCAGTACACCTACGTAACAAATATTAGATCAATGCAAGCTTTCCTCTGAAGATGTAATGTTTACAAGGGTTTTAACAATTTGATATGTGCTGACTAGGAATGGCTTTTTAACATGAAAACAATTGGATTCTTGCATTCATTGTGGCGCACTTACAGTAAATATCAACTGTGACATCTGTACCAGCTCCTCAAGATATGTTGTTTACAGGGTTTTCACAATTTGACCACCCTTGACCCAAACTGCCAAACTACAGGGTTCTTGTGCTTGATGCGGTTTATCTATGTAGTATGTATGAGATCTGTTTAAGCTGCACTTTTTAAGATATTGTGTTTGCGAAGGTTTTACAACTTGACAACTGTTGACCCCAGACGACCTATGATCTCCACCAAAACCAATTCTCTTGATGTGGTACACTAACATTCCAAATATGGGATATTCCCTTTCTTGATCGTGTTTACAAGGTTTTAACTTTAAATCATCGTTTACCCCAAAAGTCCTTTACCAAAAACACCAGGGTTATTGCTCTAAATGTGTTACGCCTACGTACCAAATATGAGATCTGTCCAAGCTTCCTTCCTTGAAATATCCAGTTCACAATGTTTTTACAATCTGACCCTTTTTCAAATCTAAATCCAAAATTGGCCATATCCTGCTATCTTGCAAGTATTAGATAATTCTAACTGAACATATCTTAAAATTAAAAAGTTTAAAATATAACTTTAATGAATAGAAACTATATTTTATGGCGTTCGACATTTTTATTCACATTTTCTATGAAGATGACGCCCTTGGAAATGTATCGATTAACAACTTATAGGCCTAAGTAACTTACCTCCACCAGTATCGTGATTGGCCAATTCTTTAAAAGTTTTTAGGTGTCCCTTGTTGGCCAAACCTGCCATCATTTCACCTTCTAGGCGTAGGTGAGCTCTAAACCAGAAAGCCACAAGGCTTTGTGATTCCTTGCTACATGGTTATATTACAACAAACATGAATTATTCACATGACAAGTATAAGATCAACTGCAGTTATTTTTCTTGATACACCACAAGCCTTTAACCGAAAATGACCTTTATTTTGGTGATCTAAAATGACCGCGACATTTGACGTCCACCAAAAGCAATAGGGATCACCTACCCAGGCCATACAACCCACACATCAAGTACAGTATGAGTATGACATCAGTCAACATTATCTCTGAGCTCCAAGAAACACACAGTAATCAATGTTGCTTCTAGTCTTGCCTGTGGTTAGTTGAATCAAATAACTCAACCTTACCTCATCTGAACTCAGCTTGTCTGCCATATTTACCTCAAAATTCTTCATAAACGACCAGAATGTTCTTGGGTCTCCATCGTATGGTGGAATTTCTGCCTTAGGTAATTCCAACGCTAAGTTGAAACTCAATTTCCTCCTTTAACATTTTCAATGCTTCCTCCCTCTCCTCAATATAATGCTTTTGACATTCCAACATCCAGCTTTCTGCTTGCTCAAATGCTTCATCAGACAACAGCCCAGCCAGATCAGCATGAACCTCTTCCATTGCCTCAAATTGGCACTCTGCCTTTTGCAAATTTTCCTTTATCGACTCTGCGATAATTTCTTCCTTGTTACAAGTAGCTTTTAACACACTCAAAGTCCTCGTAAGTTGACCCTAAGTTATGATTCTTCCTCAATATTTTTGCTTCGCCCATCCTTTCCGACATTGTGAAATATGATTGAAAGCACTCCAATTTGATTGTTAAGAAACCTTGTTCTGCTACCAGCTGTTCCTCTGGATATTGATATTATCCAAATAAATAACAGAACGGATGGTTCTTTTATTTTCTTCATTTTTTTATAAACCCATTAACATTCCAATGCATGAATTAATGCCACCTTGTCTATCTAACCCCATGACCCACCATACCAAGACAATCTCTCTGGACAACTTATCGGAGGCCCCTCACACTAGAAGTTACTCACTAAGTTACAAATGCAGTACTGTAGCCTTAAATTTAGAGCAATCCCATTGAGTTAACTGTGTGCGACGGAATCAAAAACTGCCAATAGTAATTTTGCACAATGTAGCACATATGCTTATCAACTAATTTGTACGGTAGTTTATAATAACCACGATAATGGTGTTTAGGCTATTATTATTGTTTTATAGTGAAAAATTATCCCTTCCTCTCTATTGATAAGCATTAAATTTCACAGGGTCGTGAACCTGTTAATAACAGACAACCTTATCAAGTTTAAAACAAATCTGACCCACGGATAAGGAACTATGGCAGTTTTAACATTAACATTTTTTATATTTTACCCCATAACCTCATTAATATGCAAGATTTGGACACCAAAAACAATAGGGATCATCTACTCAATATGGGCAACCTACATGCCAAAAATGAAATTACTCAGAGTTACCCTTCTTGAGATAGAGTGTTTACGAGCAACCGTCACACACACGCACACGACATCAGGACTGCATAGATTCCCCTGCCTACGGCAAGGAATCAAAAACACGGTTTGATGGAAATATCCTGCACGCCAATAGGACCACGTTATACGATGAAGTAAATGATGATGTAAATATGTGCGATGATGTAAATGATGATCATGTAAAAGTATGGTGTAAATGGTGATGTAAACATGTACGATCACGGTACGTCAAAACATGTACATGATGTATGACAGGGCATGGTATATGGCAATTGCTTTGCCGCTCAATTGATATTCGCGATTCTCTGAATGGTTGTATCAACTTTGATTGCCGATTTGATCAGATAATTGGGACCAATTATTCGCCCATAAGTTATTTGTTTGAACAGCATTGTGCGATTTAATTATTCTCTCCATGTTGTTCATACAACTGTAGCTAATTTTTAAGGTATTCTTGTTAAAAATTTGTGAAGTTTGTGGTTCTGCGGGAAGTGCTTAGCAACGATATTTAGAAATTTTACCCCTACATTGGTTTTAACGTTTTGACTATATGGCGGATTAAACCGTATGATTCGTCTCTATCTGTTTTTCCGTTTGTGGGGTGGTGTTCCTTTCGTGTTGTTGCCGGTGTTGTATTTGACGGATGTGTCATAACCGCTTGAAGCTAAAGCATGGTCGTAGATTAGTGCGGCTTCGTTGAAAATTTCTTGGCTGGATGATAGGGCGGATATCCTCTTCTCTATGGCAAGTTGTATGTTCTTTATTATGGATGGTGGGTGGTTTGAAGATCGGTTGATATAGGTGGGGGCGTCGTTAGGCTTTCTGTACGGTTTATGCGTGCCGGTGTTCAGGTCCAGGTTGACATCAAGACATCATATATATATATATATATATATATATATATATATATATATATATATATATATATATATAGAGAGAGAGAGCGAGAGCGAGAGCGAGAGCGAGAGCGAGAGCGAGAGCGAGAGCGAGAGAGCGAGAGCGAGAGAGCGAGAGCGAGAGAGCGAGACAGAGCGAGAGAGAGCGAGAGAGAGCGAGAGAGAGCGAGAGAGAGCGAGAGAGAGCGAGAGAGAGCGAGAGAGAGAGAGCGAGAGAGAGCGAGAGAGAGCGAGAGAGAGCGAGAGAGAGCGAGAGAGAGCAGAGAGCGAGAGAGCTAGAGAGCGAGATATAGAGGGACCGAGAGATATAGACCTAGACAGATAGGACCGATAGATAGTACCTATAGATAGATTGACCGATAGAGAGATACCTATATATTTACCTATATATATATTTACCTATATGTATATTTACCTATATATATATTTACCTATATATATATTTACCTATATATATATATATGGGAGCTTGCTTTAAGTTGATAGATTGATGGTAACTTGGTAATATGATGTACTACAACAGATGTACTATTTACCTGTACATTCTGTATCGTCTCTGTATAAATCATACAGAGGAAGGAAATAAAAAGAATAAAATGATCTCATTACTATTGACCTGTCATCTGGGTCAAAATATAGGCCAATGATCGATAGTGCCTACAAATTTGTTTTCATTGATATTTTCAGTCACAAATATCTCACGCTACAAATAAGAACGGCCCCGTGATATGCACGTAGTGATTACCGGAATAATTGAAAAACTATCAGACAATGTCGGCTTTTCTAATTTAGTCCTCATGGCAATGTGAAACGATACACCATATGCTGTTGTTTGTCGAGATGTGTAGATTTGTTTGGCTTCCTGTATTATGTTAAGTTTGAACTACGGAAAAGCAGGTTGTATTAGAGTTAAAAGAATCGAGTTTGGTTCATTGTCAACTGTAGGTGAATTCACGAGTATATAACAAGGCAACTGAATTCGAATTAGAATAGCTTATGAAGCCTATTAACGTTAAAAACTAATGGAAGACGATTTTGATTTTTTTTTCTTACTCACTGTCCAAAACAATATATGTTTGAAACGAAAAATATGAATGTATAAGCTGCCTTTAAGAATATATCTGTGTCTGTTTAGCACACAAGAGAGACTGACTTTATTATAAATATCGTTTACACTGATAATTCATCACTATATGGAGCATGCATGAGGCTGATCCTTATCATGGTCTCTGATCCTCAATTGTGGGAGTTTTTCTTTTTACATAAATCAAACAACACATGACTAGTTCTGTTTACAGTGCTGGTTCACAAACAGTTATAATTTGAGGCAGCTTCGTGAAATGTCTTGAAGTGTTTTGAGAAAATTCCTACTACAATATGTACATAGTAAAATTGGCATGTTTGGGTCTGATATTGAAACATTATGATCATTACCATAGGGGAGACAAATTCATGACCTGGAAAATTTGTGAGGATTATGGTTGTTCGATACTATTTCCTTTCCAAAACACAAATGGCTTACTTGATAATATATTTATTGATCGCACACCATCGATATAGCATTAGATGGAACGAGGTATTTCCGTTCAGAGGGGAAATTGCAACTGTGAAAGTCTTTACTGATCAAAAGGGTCCATGATCCTGTATTCTAAATACATAGTTCACCATATGATACGTCCTTTTAGTGATGTTCTACTATACTGTGTGGAACGCAGCCTAAAAGCAAATTATTAGATTCAGAAAGTTTCAATGTTTTAGTCAAGATTGTTATTTTGTCACATGAAGTGGCTCATAGAAGAGATTTGACAGTATGCAAGCTTTTTCAAGAGCTAAGTCTGAGTACATACACTTTCAAGAGAGAAGTCTGAACGAATGTGACACTGTCAAACTATTGTATTGGTCAGGATGGGTGGATAATTAAATCTTCCTCGTCTTTTAGCAACATTTTTCATTTGATAAAATTTTCAATTTTTCAAGTCCATTGTTTGGGAATTTCTGGCCTAAAAAGAAACGTACTTGCAAGATTTTATACAATGACAAACTTAGTTTAAGTTCCCCCAAAATGAACTGCTTCTTTTGCATGTTTACGTTCGCCTTTGACAGGGTCTTACTGTGCAACAATGAATATAGATACTGCACTCGGTGTGGTGGTGTCTATTGACATAATGAAAAAGGTTAGTGCAAATGTTAATTCATTGTATAATGGATAATACTATAGCAAATCATAGTTACAGAAGACATTGGTAACGAGGATAGAATTATTATTAGAATTATTAAACAATGGTCTGAATAATAGTGTCAAGACCACCGCACACATACACACGAGGGCGAACTTCTAATAGTATTATAACTCCATAATATTTGAAAAATACGTTTATTTTTTTTTTATCTGTTCGGACTAGACTACCCAGTCTTTCGGTTTTAAAAATTGTTGTTTTCTTTGGTCATACATTTCTTTAAAGACTGCTGTAACTTATTTTTGGAAATTCACAGTATAATATGAAGAGAAATGGCGAAAAAGTACTTACCACAACAGTTTAAATATCCAAACAGTTTAAATATCCAAATATTCGGCGGAAGGAAAGACACTTGTAGATGGCCTTAAAATTTCAGTTTACGCAGTTTAGATGTTCACCCTGAGGTCTACGGTGTTGTCTATCACTCAGGTTTCCTGCATGAGGAAACTGTTACAGCAGGTGGTGCTGTGAATACGAATGAACAATAATTCATACATATACAGTGAGTCTTATTTACATATACATTGACTACTTGAAATAGCAGTCTGCCGAGTCTACGTCGGTGACTGTAGACGAGAGGGCAGGGGGGAAAGCGTCTCAAAATTGAGCTGGATCAGCTAATGGTGTAATCAGGTCAAGTATATTGGTAAATTTGTTCATAGTTCTAGGTTCAGTGAGGCCACAGTATTCTGATGGTGAGATATACTCACATTTTACCATTTCCCAAATTGAGCTAGAATTAGTAACGATCGCCCATTTCTAGGCCGCAAGCCAAGTACTGAAGAAAAATGGAAGCATATAGGTTTTTCACTGTGTTTCTTGTATCATGTCGCAATTGGTACGTATGTACCACATGTTACCATTTGTCATAGACTGATTTCACGTGAACTGAAGGTTTGCAAATATGACATTCCTACTTCAAGGCTAGTTACATGCAAGTCTGGTACACCCAGGAATTGCCGCTCTCTGCCATCTGGGGGTTCTGAGAAGCTTGTGTTTCCGACAGTTTATTTTCTCGTTTGTCTCATTTGCGAAAATTGGAGGGAGGCATATGCCCCTGCCCACCACGTCTTTATATGCAGTTATAAAACCAACTAGCAAGAGAGTTTATGATGGGTGTAAGTGGTCAGATCCACTTGTCCAATGCAAAGCAGCAATTAACACAGATCAATCAGTCATGGCCAGATATCAATAGTTTGGTGGTGAAGGCCTGGCAGTGAAGACTTCACAATTGTATTCTAGTGGTTTTAACCTGGAATTCACGTAAAACCCTTGGGCAAGGTATTTTGTCTCAACTTCCTTCTCCCCATCCAGGTTTTCTACTAAGGGAGAAACCTCAGTACAAAATGGCTTCCCTACACTCTCATTAGAGCACACCTGGTTCCAAGGGAAATAAATAGCATGTGAACTCATGTTCGCTTCAGCAGAACAGTGTAACAGTAGTGTGTTCTCTCTCAACACTTATGTACTAACTGGGCAGCACTGCAGTTCAAAATGAAAGGAACTTAGGCAAAATTTCCAGTTTACCATCACGGGCATAGACAGGACTTTTTTGTGAGTGGTGACAAAAATCAACTCATATAGTCCCTACTTTAGACTGCTGCCACGGGGAAGGACTATAAGAAAAGGAACCACGTTGTCCTAACAAGTCAGGATCTCAAATCTGTCAGCCTCCCACCCCTTTGCCTAATTGTTTATCATGCCCATTGTCTTTTAATTGCCCAATCAATCATGATGCAAATTGATCTTTGCTTTACACCTGCACCGATGAAACTAATTTAAAGGTTAAAAGTATTGGAGGGGGACTGAGTCCCGTCAGAACTGCTAAGCAGAGTGCCATCGTCGGTTGGATACGTAGCGTAACATAACCAGGGATATTAAGGCGCTAGAGTGCCTTATTGAGGAGGGTAACGTCAATACTGGTAATATTGAGCAGGCGATTAAAAAAGCTCAGTTTATCGATTCGAACAAGTTGAACAGTGCCATCACGAGCTGGTAGAATTGATAAAAGACGATGGGGAGTTTGAAAGACAACAACATTGGATGATTGAGAGACAGGAAGAATACTTACAACCAGAAACAGCGAGTGTAATGCAATGGACACTAATAACCAAATTCAGGTAAACGATACTGACGAAGTGTCTAATGTTTATGAAGTCCGAGAAATTGATGCAGATAGAGGTGAGGAAGAATTAGTATGCAGATAGAGGTGAGGAAGAATTAGTGGGTTCAAGTGATAATGGATTCGAAAATGATGTTAATCCAGGTAGTACAAATGTTGATAACAGTTTGGAAGGACTTCTTGAGAAAATTTATTTGCCAAAGCCACAGTTAAAACCCTTTGAGGGTGATCCCTTACTCTACTACTCTACCATGCTTTCATTTCAACGTTCAATAATACGGCTGCAGGCATTTCGGATGACAACCTAAAGCTTAATACCCTTATGTCTTTGTGTACTGGTAAAGCCTTAGATAACATACATGCCTTGAAAAAAAAAAAAAAAAAGATCTCATCCCTAGAGGAAATAAAAGGCACACTGCAGCCTTAACACATAACACAGCTATTTGAATAGATTTTTGTTCAATAGACTTAATGCCATCCTCCTAACCAATGTCGAGTTCTAATAAACTACTAAATATATCAAGACATATTTTTCTCCGTTGACGAAGGATGAGGCCTACAGCTACTCCTGACGGTAAAAGGATTTAAGTTGTGTCTAAAATCTTGATATGGCATGGTCTACTTAATAGCATATATGGAAAAGCTAGCTGCAGGGTTCCCATACAGAGAAGCCTAGTTACGAACCATACTTAGCTGGACCGCTGGTTCATCGTTCTTTACTTCATCACTATTCTCTCTTAAGGTAGCATACCCTATATAGAAGTTGGAGATCCCTCCGCATTTTGTTCGCCTGTGTCGGTGAAAGTCCCTATTAGGGACATTTGGGCAACTTTTTTGGTATTTTATCCTTTAAGATGGGTCCTTTTGTGGATTGAATATTGAAGTAGGCGAGTTAAAGTATACATGTTGTGAAAATGGAGGAAATTGAAACAATTATAGAAAAGTTATGGAATCTTAGGTGGCGGAGCATCGTCGTTGGAGGCGATGTGTGATTTGGTCCCAGTGACAAGGTGTGCTAACGTCGACGGCCTCTAGCAGAAAATCTAACCAGCTAAGGTACGGAAAATTGGAAAAACCATGAATGGTCAATGTGTCAGCTTTGTAACGAGTGGTAGCTTATATCTGTTGAAAACTTCTACAAGGCTTTAGAGACCACGTTACTTTTGCGATTTAGTGTGTAAGTCAATGGGAAAATTAATAGGGGTATGCTACCTTAATTAAGGGTCAAAAAGTGAAATTTGGGAATTTATGAGCTTCAAGTCCAAAAATGGGTTTATATCACTTGTGGTGATGGACTAACATTAATTACGTCAAAAAAATTTAAAATTTCACGCTTGACCGGTTTTTACGCATATAATTAGTTTCTATGTGGAAATGTACACAAATTTGCTAGTTTTGGGAATGTAACACTCTAATTTGGCTGTTTTAAGCAAAAATGATGATTCCTTTCATTGTTTTGGAATAATGTGACCATGGCATAGATCAGTAAAGCCTACCATAGCATAATCTAGCCTCTAATTCCTCTAGAACAGTGCGAAAATGGTCACAACATAGCTTGGGCTAGTATCGAGGGAACTTTAGAATCCTGGTACGGGATGTTGATATTTTCACCTGAAATGAAGATTATATAAGCCGTTTTGAATCGCACAGGTATGCTTTTTCCACTCAAATTACATGCCCCTGCATTGTATGATTGATCACTGGCAAGAAAAGTCAGGAAACTTCAGCGACTTGGGTCTGCTTTGAAAGCGTTGTTCAGGGGTGTAACGTAGCCTAATATGAAGCCTGCAGTATGTGTGCCGTAAGTGTGGCAAAATTTGCACTACTTCCAGACTTCTCTGTCACAGAGAAAATCAAGGTATAGGTCCTTGTCCATTCCTTGGCATATTGTACACATCCTAGCATTCTTAGGTCTAAGTTATGAAGTAGATTGCATGCCTTGTTTGAAACTTATTTCTACCATTGGACACATAAGTGTCATGTGTTTCACTTTCTTTTTTGTTGTGTTCATCAGAGCTACTTGCACTTTGAGTGTTTGGCTGCATAATTGACAAAAGCTGCAATCTGTGATCTGACATACATCCAATAGGTAAAGACAGTCAGAAGAGGTGTCCATACTACTGACAAGTTCATCTGAGTAGAAACTGAGATGTAGAGTGTCTGGAGAAGTTTGTGAATGCCAGTAACTGTGCAGCCAGAAACAGTCAACTATGGTAAGATATGTTCACTGTAACTTATGCTTGTAAGATCAGACAGTGAGAATGCAGGTTTGAAAGGTTGGCCCCATAAACCCCTTTCTACTCTCTTTTTCATGCACAGTTGCAATGGAGAGGCATACTATGTCTTTTAGGCAGAGTAATTATCTACTGTGTACACTTTCTCAACTGTCTTTGTGCAGTCTGTCTGCCACTTTGTAAAGCTTCTCCTCACGTTCTCTGAATATTGCTCAAAGACATTTGTGGTTTCACTAAGCGGGGTTGCACAAAGAACACTGCTGTAGTCAATTTCTTTAGATAAAAAACACTCAGTTGTCAAATAACTTTTCTGGAAGATTATGGGAAAGCCATAGATAGACTCTGAATTCTTCAGAATGCTTGAATATTTTTCACATTTGCCAGTAACAAATGCAAACCCTCCATGACTCGAGAAAACCCTTGTTTGGTCACTTTTCAGAGCCAGTCAGAAAGGGTTGGTTACCTGAAACTGTCTAACTAGACGTTTTTGCCGATGAGAGTCACCAGATCTTGCAAACTGTGTTCACAGACAATCTTGGCAGCTGAAATCATCATAAGTCTCCAGAATGAACCCCTAACCAGAGGATAGGAGACGTTAATAGTGCCCATGAAGTACCACCTTGCTCAGATGCCACTCAAGTAATGGACTTTTTGGCCATGTGCAGTGGACAATGCATAGTTTGGATGTGGAAATATTCATTGTAGCAAACTTTTAATGGTAATTTAATAGTATATTGGCATTTACATTTACTTGAAGATCACAAAAAGTGACATTTGAATGTTTTGGAAAAATTTCACTTCTCCCTTAATTTAAGGTAGCATACCCTATATAGAAGTTGGAGATCCCTCCGCATTTTGTTCGCCTGTGTCGGTGAAAGTCCCTATTAGGGACATTTGGGCAACTTTGTTGGTATTTTATCCTTTAAGATGGGTCCTTTTGTGGATTGAATATTGAAGTAGGCGAGTTAAAGTATACATGTTGTGAAAATGGAGGAAATTGAAACAATTATAGAAAAGTTATGGAATCTTACGTGGGGGAGCATCATCGTTGGAGGCGATGTGTGATTTGGTCCCAGTGACAAGGTGTGCTAACGTCGACGGCCTCTAGCAGAAAATCTAACCAGCTAAGGTACGGAAAATTGGAAAAACCATGAATGGTCAATGTGTCAGCTTTGTAACGAGTGGTAGCTTATATCTGTTGAAAACTTCTACAAGGCTTTAGAGACCACGTTACTTTTGCGATTTAGTGTGTAAGTCAATGGGAAAATTAATAGGGGTATGCTACCTGTAGCAATCGGAATTTGTTGGGTGGGAGCAGCACACTAAGATAACTCATTTGGTAGATGCCATAGTCAAAATATCCGGATTAGAGGTAGCATACCCTATATAGAAGTCGGAGATTCCTGCGCATTTTGTTTACCGTTTTGCATTTTATTCTTTGAGATGGGTTCTTTTGTCTATTGAATATTAAAGTAGGCGAGTTGAGGTACACAAGGTGTAAAAACGGTGCTAATTGAAGCAATTATTTAAAAGTGATGGACTTTTAGCTGACGGGCAGTATCATTGGAGACGATGTATGATTTACCCCAGTGACAAGGTATGGTAACTTGATCTCTAGCAGAAAATCGAACCACCTAAGGTACAAGACATTGACAAAGCCACGAAGATAGAAACTCTAAAATTTAGGCAATTAACAGACAATACCTTGATTTCCAGCATATCTTCCCCAATTGGTACACTTATTGTTATATTCAGCCTACCTACTTTTCTAACCAACAGTTGACTTGACAACCAGCCTTGACTTTAAAAGAATATATCTACATAGATGATTTGTAAATAGTCAAATGTGCTTAGAACTTAACAACAAATAATCGACCTTACAAACTATCTATTCGGTGCAGTCAACACATGATCATTTCTGGTTTTGAAAAACAGATGGTTCATCAGTGTTTAACATTGTCATATCATACCTGTACTGGTTTCTCTGCAAGTGCTGAAGCAAGTTAAACCCGAAATGTCAATACACCTCAGATGTTCGAATCTGATTAGTATAATATACCAACCAAAGATAATACATATTATCCTTGCAAAGAACATTTAGCCATAACTCCCCCATCGTCTTTACAGCAAATTGTAGTAGCCTTTGAGCTGAATCTTGACCATTCTATAGTCTGCTTGAAAAAGCAAGCCTCTATTTCTAACTTTCCTTGTGGAAACGTTTCTCTCGCCCTGTCTGTCACAAAGTGAGCAGGTTGCCAACTAGTGCTGGTACTCTGAGAAGTGAATTGAACGAATCAATACATAGGCTAACATAGGCTATGTAAGATTATAGGGTTTGTGGAGAGTTACAAGGCTAACATGCAGGTGTAAGACCATGAAGAGGATAGCAGTCGCAAAGTAATTCGAATGAGAGATAGACTAGAAAATAGAAATCATACGAACTTTGCACAGCATCTGTCGTCCTCTGTCGGTCTACTAGTTGTGTTGTCTGACCTTTTACTACAATTCATGGATAAGTTGAAAAATTCCAGAAGTAACAGGAAAGGTAACCTAACCAGGTGCTACAGTGCCTTACAGAGAAGGGTAACGCCAATACTGGTGATATTGAGCAGGCGATTAAAAAAGCTCAGTCCCGGTTCGAGCACGTTGAACAGTGCCATGATGAGCTGGTAGAAATGATAAGATACAATGAGGAGTTTGAAAGACATCAACATTGGATGAATGAGAGACAATAAGAATACTTACAACCAGAAACAGCGAGTGTAATGCAATGGACACTAATCACCAATTTCAGGTGAACAAACTCACGAAGTGTCTAATGCTGATGAAGTCCGAGAAATTGATGCAGATAGAGGTGAGGAAGAATTAGTGGGTTCCGTGATAATGAATTCCGAAATGATGTTAATCCAGGTAGTACAAATGTTGATAACAGTTTGTTTGAGGGTGGTCCCTTACTCTACCATGCTTTTATTTCAACGTTCAATTATATGGTTGCAGCCATTTCGGATGACAACCTTTGTGTACTGGTAAAACCTTAGATGCCATACAATATCGTGCATTGAAACCCCCTAACGAAGGTTTCAAGGCTGCAATCAAAACCTTATGAGACCTATCATTGTTCAGGCGATGGGGGTGAAAAAGGTCACGTCGTATCCTAAGGTGGATGCTGCCAAGCTGAATGCATATGCAGATGACTTGAATGATTGTTTTGAGGCCTCGAGTTCTTTAGGGTATCGGCATGAATTAAAGCAACCAAGGGGAGCTTGAAACAAATTGTGGGAAAGTTACCAACGTTCCTACAAAACAGGTGACAGAGGGAGAACTATCTGTTAAAAACTAACGGATCGATTCCTTGGTTGGTACATGCTGTTAAGTTTGTGGTGACCCAGTTTTTGGGAGTCTTGACACTAACACCCCGACTCCTCCCGGGAAGACTACGAAGAGCCACGAGAAATATGTGAGTATCCCACAACAGGGTGGATCTCAAGCGGAGAGAAAGTGAACTAAGTGTCGGATATGTAAGGGCAAGTGATCACTGGCCAAACTAGATGTTGCAAAGCAAAATCATGTCTGCTTCTCGTGTCTCAAGGTAGCAGGGCGTACCCATAGAATGAATAATCGTTCTCGTAAGAAGGTATGTGGAATTAAAGAAGAAATGAAGAGTATCAGAAGTCCCACCATAGGCTTCTGAGGTACAAGAGAACAAGGGTAGTTGTCAATCAAACCTGTATGCAAGGCATTAATGAACCATTACTCAATGTCCTTGATGTAGAGATCCCCTGTAAAAGAGTGGCAGCATGCATGCTCGTGTTTTGTTCCACTCTGGTTCTGAAGCTACATTTATCAGGGGAGGGTTTGCGAGGAAACTTGGCTTAAAGGGGAAAGCTTCCATCTTAACACTACGAGGTGCAGAAGAGGAGTTTGGTTTCTCATATCTATGATTTCCATTCAAAGGGAGTACAACCAGCCATATTATACAAAATCACAGCACTGGGTATTGATAGAATTAATAGTGTAGATAAGGTTGACACTGAAAGAAATGAGGCAATGTTTGGCAGGGAGAGTAACACTTTGCAGAGAAATGGTGGTGACATTGATATCTTAGTTGGAGTGGACCATGCCGACCTCCTTTGAGGTGAAACAGTCAAGTCAGGAGGTCTGATTGCTCAGAAAACACCCCCATTAGGTTGGTCAGTCTTTGGTGGTAACAGCAGTGACAACAATAGGCACAAGGTGATGAATGTTAAAATCTGTAAACCATTGACTGACTTTTGGTCAACGTAAGCAATGGGAGTAGGGGTAACTATGACCATAAGATATCGAACAGCTACGGTGACACAGAAGCCAGATGAATGGAAGGCTCAGGTCAGAAAATTGGTAACAGGTGGAATGATACCGTGTCCCTCCGCGAAGAAGCCTTGCAACCTTGCGAAAAACAGAGGCCAAGCAGAAAAGATGCTCTGGAGAACAGGTTGAAGGGCTCCTTACATACATATCGAGACCAGATGAATGAGATGGTGGAGTTAGGATTTGCCAGGAAGTTGGATCCATTGATGAATATAAGGGGCCTGTGCACTATATGCCACATCACACCATCATACGCCCAGAGAAGAAAAGCACTCCTGTAAGGATTGTATTCAAATTCATCTAACAGGTATAAGGGAGAGTCTCTTAACGACCACTAGTTCAAAGGCCCAGATCTCCTTAACGACTTAAACGGGATCATCATCAGATTTAGGCAAAACCCGGTAGCAATATGTGAGGATATCACAACGATGTACCATCAAGTACTCATCCCACAAGCAGACCAACACGTACACCGATTTCTACGGCGAGATACGGATATCACACAAAAGCCAGACACGTTCATCAAAATGGTTTTACCATTCGGAGATAAGCCAGCCCCTGCAATGGTCCTAACAGCATTGCGCATGACTTCTAAAGAAAATGGAGAATTGCACCCAAAGGCAGCTGAGGTCATCAACCGGGATACATATATGGATGATGTGTGTACATCGGTGAAGAGTGTCAAGGAAGGCACTGAGCTGATCCATAGCTTAAATGAAAGTGTTCGATACGTTAGGATTTAAAATAAAGACCTGCTTGTCAAAGCAGAGACCTGCAATGTTTGAATACAAGTGTAGAAGAGGCAAAACTCCTGGGAACCTCTGTAGAGAAGATGCTGGGAGTAAAATGGAACCACGAAGAAGACACATTCGAAGCTACTGTAAGGTTAAAGGACAAACTAAGTGGTAGGAACACGAAGAGAAAAGCTCTTGGTAAAATTGCTCAACTCTACGACCCAATTGGAATTGGCATGGACCATCGTTTCTGTGCCTATCATAGAGTTGAACGGATAAGTGAAAGCTTAAAGGAAGTTGACGATATAGGCGAAGAGAAACAGACGAAAATTTGTGGACACGTTGAAATTGATACAATGTCCACACTAGTCAATACCAGAGATTGTAAAAGCTGTAAAAGCCGCTTGGCAAATCTAGATCTTAAGTATGGTGAGAAATCGGAGCTTATTAGAGTAGGAGATACACTTCGTCGAGCTAACAGTATGGAGATTGATGTCAATCCAATTGTCCTTGACCCTGGTCACATCATCACAAGACTATTAGTAAGTAAGACAAGTTGATGATGGTAACTTCAAACACAGTGGTGGCGTTAAACAGGGTTTTGCATACATTCGGCGTCGTTGTTGAATTGTCAAGAGTGTCAACACTGGAGGGAAAAACCAGAGGTGCCAATCATGGCAGACTCCGCATAGAGCAGCCAGCTTTCTTTTCTTTCAGATGGCATGGATTGTTCTGGTCCAAACATGGCCAAAATTGGACGCCGTCAAGAAAAACGATGGGGATTGATATTCAAGTGTATGAATCACCAAGGCTGTTCATTTGGAGATTTTAGTAAGTATGATGCATGCCTTCCTCGTGGCCTTTTCAACGCAAAGAGGAACAAAGAAGGAATTACTCTCAGATTGTAATACCAACTTCACAGGAGCTGAGACCGAATTAAGGGCGTGTTTGAAAGATACGAGCAAAGAATTGCAAGTAAAGTTAGTAAGTAGAACGACAAGTCGAATTCCAATTTCAATCCATCTAGCGCCACTCACTTTGGGGGTCCGTGGGAAAGAGAGGTCAAATCCATTAAGAATGCCTTAAGGTGTTGCCTTAAAGATCAAGTAGTGCCTGAAGTAGTTCTACAAAAGGTGATGGTGAAGGTTGAAGGTCTGATCAATTCAAAACCATTAGGCTACACATCATCAGATATTGCAGACATCGATCCCATAACTCCAATCATGTTGTTAATTGACAGGCGAAATCCTGTATCATGAACGGACATTGTCAACTCGAAGGAGGAAATAAGAAGCAAGAAACAAGGAAACCCGGCCAAGAAATAGCAGATATCTTTTTGAAGAGATTTGTGACTGAATATCTTCCAAATGTGTACGCAAGGCAAAAGTGGGTGACGGACTCGCCCAAGCAAGCAGAAACATAAAATGCTGGTTATGAATAGCCAAATTCCGGGGGGGGGGGCTGGGAATGACTTATTGGGGAAGTAGTGAAGGTCTACCCTAGTCAAGATGGGAAAGTGAGAATTGTTGATGTTTTGCCATTAGTGTATAAGCGACCAGTGGTGATGTTTAAGATGTTACAGAATGCTTTCCTTTCGTTCTTCATTAATTATTTCTTTGCATTGTTATAGTTAAATGAAGTTCCCTCATTGTTGAGAGGGAGTGTGCGATTATATTGTAAACCTTTTACGCTTACCGCCATCAATTGCTATGCCAACGGTGAACTTTACAGTGGTTCAGCTTGTGTGCCCAGAGTTTTTAGCAAATTTTAGCAAATTGTTATTTGCTCTGTTTGCTAACCTGTGAAATATTTCAGTAAAAAGTGTTTGTGGACATTTACAAGCCTTACCTGCAGGTGCAAGACCATTAAGAGGATAGCAGTCGCCGGTAAAATGATTCGAATGAGATGTAGAGAGATGGAGAGACAGAGTAGAAAATAGAAATCATACGAACTTTATACAGCATCTGTCGCCCTCTGTCGCTCTACTGTGTTGTCTGACCCTTGACTAAAGGCTAATATTCGAACATACCAGGATATAGAACACCAAACAAGTCAGGTTTTTCTTTAGTAGAACTTAGGCCTACATTAGTTATTTCTTGTATGTATGACTAAGACAAGGCCTGTTTACATACTTGGCAGTTAACATAACTTGGCAGTTATGTTAACTGCCAAGTATCGGCGGTGTCCATGCTATACTCGCAAAGAAAAGGTTTACATTACACCGTTTAAAAGTGTAACTTAATGTCACATTGCACAAAAGAAGTATGTGCTGAAATGCTATCAAATGGGAACTTTTCTGCTTTGTATAACATTTGAAAACCGTTCTATATCAAGAACAAGTGAATAGTTCATCAAAATATGCTCTGACTTTCTGGTCACAACTTGAGAAGAAAAGGTTTGTATCATCAGCATAAGAAATTACACGTAACCTATTGCTCACTTTATGCAGATCATTGACAAATATGATGAATAATAACGGACCCTTACTAGAACCTTGTAGTTCGCCACAGTGTATAGACTGTACATTAGAGTTCATGTTTCTAATTGCAACATATGGCTCTCGGTCAGAGAGGTAGGTACGAAACAAACTAAGGGCAACACCTCTTATTCCATAATATTCTAGTTTACCAAGTAAAATGTTGTGATGCAAAGTATCAAATGCCTCAGAGAGGTCGGGAAAAATTCCAGATACGTACTGATTTTTCTCAAATGAATTAATAATTAAATCAGATAAATGAACAAGGGCATGTGAAGTTGAACGTCCCGGTAAAAATCCAAACTGATAGTGATAAATAGAATTATGATCCCATAAAAAGCGAGAAATTCTAGAAACATAAATTTTTCTAGAATCTTAGAGAAGCAATGAACAGAAATTGGTCTGTAATTGGTAATATTGTTACTGTCACCCCTTTTAAAAACTGGAACTACACTTGCAGATTTAAGTGACTTAGGAACAACCCCTTGATTGAATGAAATATAAACACAAAGTTCTTCTTCGATTGAGGCTGACAGTTTTGCTCCCATCAGAGCTGCTTGTAGCTCTTATCTTTCTACTGTCAGTCTCTTTAATGGCGATACTGGGGACTTACTCCCGAAACAGCAATATCACTCCACGTAGGTCGTTTTAGCAAGTCTGGTCCCTTTAGACAATAGTCATTGATAGATTCGCCATTACACTTGTTCTAAGCATTAAACACTATACGCACTGGGATACTCTTTCTTGTCCGGACGGATAACTACGTGCTGAGGTCCTTGATATGCTTCTATTTCTGGCTTGGCTAGTTTTCTAGCAAGCCCCTTCGAGACCATTCCGTCTATTTGTTTGCAATATTCATCACTGTACTCATCGATTTTCTTCAGTCTGTTTTCCAATCCCTTCAACATCTTAGTCACTTGGCCCTTATTGCCACACAAATATGCCGGATCCCTGACCAAGGGATACCGAATTAACCACGGATCAGGAATCTTCAATGGGCTTTGCCTCATTGTCCCCAAAAGTACTCAAAGTAGACTTTCAGTCACAACCAACTTCTATCCAATCACCTCCGTAGACAAGAAATTTGTCAAATCAACCGTTTTGCCAATTTTGATATGCATCATTATGTGGTCAGTTGTATGTTTGCCTCCTTTCCCGAACACGGTCCACCCTAATGGAGAACTCCTAGGCCACAAGGCCAGCATTTTGGATGACGGTGACTTCTTTCTTGTTGCAATGGCTGGTGAGTGCTACTTACATTGCTTACCTCATGTTTTCCGTGACCCCCAGGTGGCGAGGATGCATGATTCTCTGATGACCCAAACACCGGGTCATTTACTTTAATGGCCGATGCCTTGACAAATTCAACCACATCAGGTAAACTGGGAATCAGTCCCTTTGTCTTTAGCTTGAAGTTTCTCCTCTGCCATCTGTTCTGCAGAAATCTTGGTAGTGTATCTACGATCATCTTTCAGCTGCTTCGATTGTTGAGCACATGCAGGTTAAAGCACTGATGGCGTCAAAACCATTACGCAAATCATCGGCATATTCAACTTTGATATGTCGATCTTAGGGAGAGCCTTTATTTTAGTTATCAGTGCCTGTACAATGACAGCAGTGTTGCCAAATCTTTCCTTCAACGTCTTACAAGCAGCACTGTACTCCTCACTTGTTGGTTTTAACACACAATCTTGGATTGACTCGAGGGCTTTACCTTAAGATAGTAACATGAATGTGTTCAACTTTGCATCGTTATTGTGTATATGAGATATTAAACTATTGAATGATGCAATGAACATTATCATTATCGGCACTTGAACTCAAAACCTTATCCTGTGATCCCATAGTATAATTACTATTGTCATTGTAAACTTCAATCTCTCCAGAGTCCACAACACCATGTGCCACTGCTGCCGTAAATGTCTGTGTAATGTTCAGCTCCATCGTGAACTTGCCTTTGAAGTGCGTACACAAAAGGGTACAATGAAACTACTGACGAAGATGAAAACGAGGAAAAAGCAAATCATAGCTGAATTTTGCCAAGAATCGATACTATGGGCTTCCATTAATTTACACGGTACGATAGCTACTTCGCCCTCAAATTACCAGTTCCACCCCCCAAGTTGTTTTACCAGTTCGTCCCCAAAGTGACTGAGGTGATATAATCATCCCCCCCCCCCCGAAATATCACAAAATAAAAAGTGAATAGAAATTTCGACGGGTGAGTTGGATTGAGTTTATCTTAGTTGGAGGATATTGGATACATTTTAATGATAATTGCATCTTAAAACAGAATTTGATCGTATAATGAATGGCACGACTTCATTGATTTCTTTAGGGATTTCTGAAAATGATGTAATTTTAAGTAAGAATAAAATGTTTAATTAAGAAGTGAAAAGGTTGAGAATATCCTTTAGGGCATCTTTACAGTGGTTGGAAGTTGGCAGTTTTACCCTTAGGAAGGATTATCCTTTGTTGAGATCACGAACTGTTCAGATGGTTTTTCAACGTTCCTGTCCATCTCTTTCTTAAAGTTTGGACATCTTTAACAAATTAATCACATCAGAAGTTTGTACTTTTTGCGGATCAATCATATCACAAAGTTTGGACCTGGATGCTTTTTCTTTTTTTTTTTGCCGATTTAATCATCTCTTTTTTCTTGATCATCCGTAAAGTTTGAGCTGATTTATGGAAATATTTTCAACCAAATAAAGACGTATGTAACACGTGAAAACTTCTGCACCAATAGTTAAGAAGCTTTCACTGATATGAAGAGAAAGAAGATGATGCAGCTTGAATTGAGGGCGATTAAGCTAGTCAATTGGATAAATAGTCTCTGAATGAAGAGAGGCAGATCGGTTGACCACTAAAGTGTCCCAAGTTCGAGTCACAACCATCAACGCTATAATTTCTGCATGCCATAAAGTTTGTTTTGTTGAGGATCTCTCGTCAGATCTCTGATGAGAACATTTTAAATCTCCTAGGGAAACGATCAACACGTAACAGATTTACTTTCCAAAGGTTCTCATCACAGAAACATGTCTGTGATTTATTACTACGCACGATTTCTGTTATTGTACAAAGGAGACCCTTTACTAGCCTGAATGCTCGGTAAATCATGTTATTTAAGAATCCTAGAGATAAGACTCAAGTTTCGAATTTAATGAAGCCAGGTTAAGTCAGATTTGGGTGAGAAGCTTTGTACATGCAACAAAGGAGCCTTGTGGATATCTTTTAATCGATTTAAAACCTTACACAATTTTGTCTTTGCTCAAACATTTTTCCAGGTGAAACGCAACATGATTATGCAGCAAAATAATCTTTAAAGTGTATATTTTGAATCCTGACTCGATACGATGTCCCATCCAAAGGGAACAACTAATGCTTAGGAAACAAACTTTTTATGTTCCCAGCTTTCCTACGACAAGCATGCCCGGAAGTGGTTACCACCGTTTGTGAATGTTCGGCCAATGTGGTAAAGCGTGTATGTTATCTCGTGCTCAGAAATCCAAACTGTCATAGTACGAGAACACATCTACATAACCTAACCAAAAAGCGTATATCTCTTAAAAAACGCAAATACATTTTACTGCTGAGTGGAGGTTTTTTGAGCTTTTACAAAGAAAACCAATCCTTCAGTCTTCAGAGGGTATGTTATATAGGAGTTGTGATCCAACGATAAAATATCATGCAACCTACTAAGAATATGATGCTTATGCCTCAGGATGTGGCGAAAGTGGTTCATGCAACTAAAAACAAAATTACTTTACTCCGCTAATTAAATGAAGCCACGAAAGCAACATTGGAGCCCTGTTTATATGAAGAGATATCTATCTATCATCCGATACTACAACGCAGAGAAAGCAGCAGTGTGTCCTATCTCAATGTCATGACAGGTTAGACGGCTGCGGAAACTTCTCAGAGTCAAAATGATGCATCCTTTACCAAAAATTCCTTTATCAAAACCCAACTGGGCTTTGAGCTACTTTAACACTTTCCAAAGTCCATTAGGAACAAGACTCAAAGGTGTTATTAGAACGCATTAATCACCACCAATACATTGTTTATCCACAAAAGAGTTTAACGGAGAGGTTATCATGAGGGCGAGCCGGTAATCTCATTATCATCATTGATCTAATGAACGATCTATTTCTTTGTCTCTTAAGGAATGTAATCCTTTTGGCTGGCTACAATTGAAACAATTTACTAGAGGAATTTATCTAGAAGGCAATGCATGCATTAGTTGCAGAGTCATTGTCTACGGAACTATTACCGAACCCCCCCCCCCCCGTGGAAAAAGAAGCACCGTAGAGAATCAACCACCCCATGAACCTTGGCTAAACGTCATAAATTTTACAAATGGGAGACTCTACAATTATTGGGGCCCCCTTTTTTAAACTTAAAATTATGATTAAAATTTTAATAATATTGAATACTGTAATTTTCCAATCCACCTGTTTCATTCCATATAATTAAAGTTGTAATTTGAAATGAAAGGTTTAAAGTAGTTAATATTTATGGTTAATAAGATGTGATATGAACGACACAAATGAAACAAGATAAACAAGACAGAGATAAATAAAGTCTTTAATACTTTAACTTCTTTCTACTTTCATCTTTTCATCTTCTCTACTTTCATCTCCTCTCTTTTGTCTATGACTTTATTATTCTCCTTTGAATTGTAATTTTGTACAGTGACTGTATCTTACGTAAAAATTGAATGTACAAACAACGATCAAAAGATCACCGATGATACGATTTGGCACAGAATTTACCCTTTGTTTTCTCAGTTTAAAGCTGGAATACGAGTTGAAAATTTGTCAGTGGAAATCATAGTCAACGAAATGTCATATCCACTATAAAACTATTGTGTAAGCCCAATTTTTACATGAATATTCATACCCATTCGCATTTGTCTGTTTGATTTTATGTAACAATGATGACTGTTATGCTTTGTTGGCGAGAATGAATTGTGGTAGCCTCAACAAAGATGTTGAGACAATTTTCTAATTGTGTGACAGGTGATCCTTTTCTCTACTTTCTCTTCCCTGAACCACTGAAGAGGAACAAAGCTAGATGGCCAGGTGATTGACTAACTTGAGCACGAGACTAACTTAAATCCTGTTCAACGTTTCATTTCTTTTGCGTATAGCGTTAATTTAATTTTTCCTCCTCATACTTTTGTTTTAAGTAACTCACTGAGTCACCGTAAAGTAACAAACTAAAATTACACAGAACTACATTGTCTTTGCTAGGTAGCTTCGCAGCTCTCGAATCAAACTGTTTCGTTTTAAGTCACAATTAAAACATCATTTGTACAGTGACCTAATCTACTGGTGTGGTTATTTTATTTTAACCCATTAAGTTTCTCTTATTTTTTTACTCATTTAATTTATTGCACAATTTAAATCAGAATAAGAGATTTGCATGGAGCTCATAAAGGTTTTTTTGGGGGGTTTTTTTATTGGAGGGGTCACTTGTAGAGGATCTTAGTTGTATATTTGTTAGCTCGATATTTGTAAGAATACATTCAAGAAAAGGAAACAGAAAAATTACTAAAATATTACCATTTGTCTCCAATTTATTTAATTTGCTCCCACTCTCTTTGGAGAAAAAAAATGACAAGACAAAAAATGCAAAAGAAAACAGAAAAAACAACTAATCAACTAAAACATAAAACACTATGTACAAATCAAAACTACATACTTTTAAAAAAAGAAGCTAATTTTGTACAACTTAAAAGTGATTGCATGTGTAATTGAAAACTAGAAGGGTATGATTATTAAATTTTGCCTTACCTGTTTTTACTTTTAAAAAGTGCAGGCAAATTTGCACATGGACGAAACAAGTTTTTCAATCAAAGAAATGACATTAACTACTTTGAAAAGTTACGGGATTGACATGAAAACAGTAAAGCAACAGAAATCTTTTAAAATAAACGGTCCTTACATGGTTCTTAACGCTACATAATGAATATGCAACAGTACACGTTTCATTCGTTTTAAATACATTTCTGAGACTCTAATCCTTCCTAGATTACAAAGAACAAGTTGCAATGGCGTAAGGACCCGGTCACCGACTCGCTCATATGTTTACTTGGAATGATGGCAAACAGTATTAGAACAGAAAAGGAACAACGTTTAAGTCGGTGGTCTAATGCAACCGGAACCGGTTTAAAATAAAGATTCCACTTGTGAAATTCTCCCTATTTTACACAATGTTTGAAAAATGTTTTTGCTATCAAGAAATTGTAGTTTAAATCTATTCCAAAAACTATTCATATCCACTTGACGTCACTTACTTCACCAGAGCAAACTAGCAGGCATTTGGGGGCGAAACCACCTCCACTTTGGGCGAACTTTCATAGAGCGAGACGATGAAAGGATGAACTGGTTGTGACAAGGGGCCAAAACGACTAGTTAGCGAACTAGCTGTACTATGGATAAGAAAGGCTACTGACTGACAGCTTATTGCAAGACGTTCAAACGTCAATTATTTACTTCGGCGTTAGGAAACGTATGCTAGTATTATGGCAAGTACAGTATAGCCAAAAGTAAAGAAAAACATTTGTTATAAAACATTACATTGAGTTTTGAAAAAAGTTTGATTTGATCCCTTCTCATCTCTCGTTTTCATTTCTGATAAAATGGAATAGGGCGAACATTTTAAGTGCACACCATCATAGCTAATTATAAACACCTGACAGAAGACACATGAGTTTTTATCGCTTAGTACGATATCGTTCGGTCACCGTGTGGCTGTAGGGTATTGCAGCTAAAGATCCATGGTCACACATGCGTACAGTAGTATGCTATCTAGGTATAGCTTTTACTCGCAGCAAGTGTGGCTTTTTGCAGTGAAAAAATAACGATTTTGCAGAAAGAAACTGAAATTAAAGAAAAAGAATCATTTAAATTATTTTGATCGAAAGTCTAAACACTTATTGGAGAGCTTGATAATACGTTTGAAACTAATAATAAAGCAATATAAAAGAGACAAATATAACTAAAAGAGATAAACGTAACTTCTGCATCTAAACTATGGCACGGCCCAAATACATCAAACTGTTAGTTCTTTCAAAAGTTCAAAACGTGGCGCACTTCTCAGGCACTTTCGGGACGTTGCTACAGATATATACATAGGCCTACAACTCAAAGCGCTCGGACGGACCATCGTTTCAGATCATCTGGGGCTTGTGATTCCAAAATAGTTCTTGCACGTTTTGCTGATTTCGGTCCTCCGCTTAGAAAGTTGTACAGTACGTTCTTCCAGGCAATTGATCTAGAAACGTGTTAGCATTGCGGAATATTCACGGAGATATCCCAGTTAACGCAGACGAAACCTTATTGACTTGGGGAAGATGCCAAGAAAGTTGAACTTAGGATGCCCAATTCTTCATCCCTTTTGCTCCATATTCGCGTTTTGGATAACAGAAGCTAGTGCGTTTTTCTTTTCATTCTTAAACACTGACATTCATTTCGCTTAAAGTATACTGTGCTCAAACTTTTTTTTTTTCGTTTTTCTTATATAACTGACGACTAAATTTCACGAAACAATTACGACATCGTTCTTGCCAGTTTAGGTCATATATTGCATCAAAGAAATTAAATTCATTTTCCAACTGGATACACCATAGAAAAGTTCTCAACTTAGAAACAAGGATCAGCCAACCTGCCAACACAGCAATGGTTACGTCCATATTAAAAAGTGTTCGCTTCTTGATATTCTATCGGTAATAATAAGTCACGGTCTTGGTGCTAGGCTAAAACCCCGTATGTGCGATTCATATGTAGTGAGTGAAGGAATGAGTGACTGAGGTCTAAGTCTAACGTTAACATTGTAAAATACAAATAAACTCTGTACGTTTCTTTGTTGATATTGTCAAGACATGGGGTTTAATCAATAAACTGAAGAACCACTAAGCACTTCATGTACATTACACGAGATACTTTCACTATGAACACGATATTGCAAAATTTGTAAAGTCAACTTTCCCAGACCTAATGTAAAGCTAAATCTCCGAAAGTCATACTAAATTCGATATAGTTCTTTTCACCTAAATTCGATAGTTTCATAGCGTCACACGATAATTGGGGCGCATTGGCATCCAGCGACGTCGGATATGAGTCATCATCGGTTTTTTAAGCGTTATCTGTTCATGGGAATAGTTTACATCATTGATGAATCCGGCAAAAAAAAAAAATCATCTCTCACTCTGATCTAGAAAGACTTTCGAAATACAGTTCTTTCTGTTCTATTCTCTCCGTTCCTGCAAAAATTCGCTCACCAACAAGTCCCTTCTTCACAAAGGGTCTTTTTTTTTCAAATGTTGTTAACATTCTTCTCAACTTACGGAAAGTGGCATTATTGTGACTGCTGCATTCACTTATGCTGGAACAAACATCTTTTTAGTTCGGATCTCCTTTGTTGCTAGGTTCTAATTCTTTTTGTTCTCCCTGTGTTAGTCTACGACTTTTCATTCTCTGATGTTTTGTAGCAATTTTGGCTGTTCCAATATTTGTCGTTTTGTTTCCTTTCTCTATTCTTCTTTGTTTGGTGATCATCTTTCTTGATCATCTCTGCTGTATCTATTTGCATGACTTAAATAGTGGAATTCCGTCTGAAGTTGTCTGTAGTTACTTCTTTTAATAGCCCAACTGAAGATATTACTTGTTTTATAGACAGACAATCCCATCCGGACATTAAACTGTCATATTTTGGTCCAAACGTTGGATGTGTTTGCAGACGTCCAACGTCGAACGTCTTTGCAAACGGCGATGTAGATGCTGTCGGACGCCGTCTTAAAACCTACAGCAAAATGTTTATCAGGAAACCGACTCAGAAAGTGTAATCACTATGATTATGACTTTAATTCATTTTCACTTGGAATGAGAATTTCACTATCACCTGAATGCTAGATCCGTACATAGTATCGTTAACTTAGCTGTCTCTCTACAATCAGTGCATCATACAGTCTCAGTTTTTGGTATAATTGAGAGACTTGTCTGAGAGATAACCTGTCTTTTGTATGACATTCCCGGGTAAATATGAACACTACGTCGAGACACCGTCGTGGTGGTGAAGAACTTTTTATGACTTCGTTGTACAGTTATAAACTTTGTCCCGATCTTTGCATCTTTACTGAGGGTATTGTCGAATCGCTGTTAGTCGAAATTAGATTTCCTAACGTCTCTTTCGTCACAGGAAATATTGCCCTAAAGGAATTACCGATCATTCACATATCAAATACCAGGTTGAAATTTCTCATGCTGTGTCAGTGTAGACGTGATGATAGCAGAGTCGTGTATACAGAGAGTTTGGCCTACTCATGTTGCTATTTTAAGAACGTGAGTCTGCGATTAACGTAACATACGCTTTGGTGCTTCCTTGAGACACATGTTTTATGAAGTAGGAATCCTCAAGTTTTGGGATATATTCCCAAGGAAGGAAAAGTTGAATTTCCTAAATGTGACATTTGTAGTCAACTCATTTGCATAAAATGTAAAGGACGACCGAAAATGCAAAAAAAGAGAAAAAAAAACAGCTTATTTGTTGACAAAAGGCAATGTATACCTCTTCAATCTTTTTCCTAGTCTGATATGTGGAATTTTTTTGGCATCAAATTATGTTTACTATCAGTCCTTCGGTCGTAACCAGCATTTCGGTGGTTGGGCGGAAGCAAACTGAATTGAAACCAGGATGCTGAAATTTGTGGTTAATATAGTCAAAATGCATTTTTTTTTTTCAGGAAAATTGCTAGTCACGCTTTTGAAAACTTCAGCAATGCCTGTCACTGGTTTTCACTACAACAAGGTCCATAAAATTTTAACTGTTCCTATTATCCCAACCTTTACATTGTCATAGTTGGGTGAGAGGGGAATTGGCTGGGTAGGAGGTGGGCTGAGTAAGAGAGAGGGAAGAGGTTGCCTGGGATGTCGATGGAAAAGAAAAAAATGAAAGTGAAAATATGACAACTTAAACAGATTTGATGATATTAAGAATTAAATGCTTGTATCCACGTTCTGAAAGTGAAGTAGTCTCTTTTCTAAAATCTTTATGTATTTTATTTCATTGTTAAGTTCAAAAAGTCGTGTATGTCCTAGGGAACTAACAAGTAATCAAATATTTACTTCCGATTGACACTGACCTTGAAAGAATACCAAACGAATGTTCCATTACTCCTTTAGTTCTTCAGGTCAGTTACATATGAATGAGGTAATGTAGTGAGTGACATGCAGTAAAAAGGTTACAATTTTTTGAGTATCCAAAAGCTAACTTTGGGTTATTAAGCTTCAACTCTAAAACATGAGCCAAAGAAGATCTTATTTTTACAAAATAAGACATGTAACTATGAACTTGTAATTAATAGCAGAACTTTCTAAAAAAATTGCAAGCGACCTTTCAATCATGGCAGGCTTCTAGCCATGGACGAAGGTAATGCGGTCTGAAACAGTTGATAATACTTTTTCATATGCATTCATTCTGATTTTATAGCTCACATGTGTGATTGATCATTGTTTCAATTACATGAGTGTGTTCCTCAAATTCTGCTGATTTGTCAGGGAGCAAAAAGGTCATATCTATATGTGAAAATCATTTTATATCTTTCACTAATAGTAGCATTGCACAACTTTTACTCTCTCTCTTTTGCCTTAAAGACTCATATCTAAGTTCAGCTTGTTTTTTTTGCATATATGTGAAGTCTTGCTCCAAAAACAGTTGAACAGTATTTGGCATTAAATACAGTGGTAAATTGGTAACTTGATATCACTTGTTTCGCCACTAGCTTTTGAGAGGAAGACATTGCTTAAGTTTTTGTTTTCTTTTGGAAATTGGCCTGACTTCCCCTACAATCAACTCCGCTGTTTTCAAAAGAAAAAAGCAGTCACTGGCTGTGTGGGTAAGAGAACTTGTATTCCTTCAGAATTAGTTAACTTATCTGCATCTAAGTCACCTTCTTCTGGATGTGTAACTTGTACAGTTTTCAAGCCATTAGGACAATGTTTAGTACTCTTTATGATTTGTTCTTCAAACAGCGCCCTACTAAGTATGCTAGGCCGTTTTTCTCAGACTCACTCAGTGAAGGCTCTACTGTGAATTCAAGAGAATCAAATTCAGTACAATTCTCAAACGATATACTTGATCTTGATGATGGCTGCCTTAAAATCTCTACCAGGAAATCTCCATCTTCCTGATAACTTCTCTGCTCAAGAGTTTTCAGAAACTATGACACAGTTAAAATTTTTAAAGTTTTTGAATTCAGTGGCAATTGGAGTAGGGTTCTTATTTCTGATCCACCCAAATGAAACTTCCAGACAATCCTTGGTAAAGCTCGCAGTCATCACAAAATGAAACCCACTGCCAAATAACTCATCTTGGCCAATAATTGATTTGGTGCACAACACCGTGCCTGTTTGAATAGACTTCCACACACCTTTGCCAACTGTTCCAACTAAGCCTCAGTATTATGCTTACTAAGCGCTATTACTGGATGACGACTTAGACATGATGTCGAAGTATCGGCTACAGAAATCAACAAATCATGCTGTAGTCAGAAATGTTTGGTTATATCCTTCGTTCTTAACTAGATATCATAGACCTTAGCGGACTGATTAACTTAATAAATTCATGGCCTGCGAAACTTTCATCCTATCAAAATGAGATGGGTTTAGTACAGATTCTTGTCAACTTTGGAGCTAACTTGAGATTTAATTCCTCTTGGAAGGAAGCAAGTGACTTAATATGGTCGATATTCACAGTATAACTTGGAAAACCAAACATTCCTTCACTATGCCATTAGGTTAAGTCATACAATTTACAAGTATTGAAGTTTTTATATTTTTAGTAAGATGAGGGACATCTGCATAGAAATATAGTGACTTGCCACTAAGGCATGGATGTGGTATTTTATTTACCACATCCCCATACTTCCCACATGTTATGCCAAAGCCAGTCCAAAATTGGAGCTGCCCATGTCTGAGGTCACTGTAATGACATGTGCCAATATCATTAGCTTTCGTCAGTACCACCACACTTTTGCCTGTGAAATTATAAGCAGCAGTTTGCGGCTCTGGATGATAGTCGGAAAATCTGAAATACCAGCTGGAATTTTTCATGCAGTCTAGCATATTTTACGACAAAGATGCCAAACATTGCACCAGATAATTTTTAAGGTTATCTGGCTTTCCACCTCTGTGGTAAAAAACAATTCTCAGTAACTCTACAATGCCAGAGTTTTTCATATTCCAGCCTAGGTGACAGTCGGAAAATGAAAAAAAAAAAAGCAGCTGATTTTTTTAACATTTCAGTTTATGACCTCAGAATTGCACTAGATTGAATCGAATTATCTAGTAGGTGAAATTTTTTTCAAAAAAAAAAGGGGATACAATCCTCTCCCAGGTGAACCATCACCATTAGCCATTACTAATCATCGTTAATTGAGAAATTGCAGGCAAACGATCCTATTTTAAGGCTGGGTAGATGCAGTTCAAGTACACCGGAAAATGCCGTTCCCAATCTAGAGGTTTGGAAGAGCAAAAATTTCTGCTCAAATTACCGTCTAAGTGGAATGTCACCATAGGGTAAAAAATATTTGTGAAAGAACCATTTAAAAAAAATGATGGATGATTACGTTTTCTGCATTCACCTCAATAACAGTGATTAACATTAACACTTAAAGCTGTCAAAGTGTCATGTAGACCTTACTAGTGATAGCCTACAAATGTTACTGTAATGCTAAATATCATTTTAAATCAAACCTTTTACTATTACCATTTCACACCTTTCAATATATGTCGGCTCTCTCGAAACACCATTCCACATATCGTACCATACCATTTCGGTATAGCTTTTTTTAAAGTTAAATGGTAACATATCTGTTAGAAGACGCAATCATCATTTCCTCCTGTTTCTTTTCAATTGCTACTGTAACTGACAATTGTCTTTTTATGTAACTACTAACAATTTAATTTCCATGTCTTCGGTCTTCGTTTTGTATATCATAAGGGAACTCTATGTGACGAATTTAGGTGTGTACTGTTAGACTTAATCTGCACACCCCAAATGCCAACATTTCCCACGCACATCGCGCCCAGTGTTTGCCTTGCTTTTCCTTGCTATTGTTAACGGACAAAAGAAGGTATGGATTGACTGACTTACCTTGTCAGTCGAGATTAAGTACAGGGGATAGTGGAGGAGAGCAACTGGGGATAATTGTGTACTTGTTTGTTGTTTCTTTCGAAGCAGCTTGAGATTTTTATGTAGAACGCAGTAACCCCCATACTTTACATGGAGTACGGTAACCTTCCGAATGGGAATTATCAAGTTCAGGAATTGCAAGTTAGTCTTATTTACCGTGAGTGATTTTATATTTGCGTTCGTGTAAGTTTACATTACCTCAGAAGTTAATTCCTAGAACATATTTCGGAAGAATTTCTAACCCAGGCGAAATTCGATAAAAAAAAGGAAACGGCCTTCACACGCTTATGGTGGACAAAAGGATTGTGATTCGTTCCCTTCCTATCGATACACCAATGAATTTTCAAAGTACCAGAAAAGGGAGAGTAACGGTCAAAATTCTGTGAGTGATCGTGTATTTTGAGTAAATTATTGGTATACACTCAGGGACTGAGTCGCTCCTTCGGCTTCCCTAATAGTCCCACACTGTTCAGAAAGCAATGAAAACTGAAGCATATCACTTCATTCTTTGATTAAAGTATTGTTCTGTGTATGGTTTTAATATCTGTGAAGTTTCGTATTCCCAGGAAAACCTGCATTTTCTGTGTGAACTTTAAGGAAAAAACATTGTATCAGGAGGCTGCTACGTAACAGCACCCTGCTTATACAAACTGTTGCTAACGTTCGCATCTGTGTTTCTACCCCTTCAACGTCCTTGACATCCTACCATCCTAATTCCATTACAACTGTGTCTAACTCTGATCTGACTTGTTATAAGGACTCCTTGTTGTGGCGCAGGTAATTAAGGTGAAGGGGATAATGTTCTCGGCGGGGTAAACTGCATGCATGATATCAGACCTGCATATAAATGAACATTAGGTTGTTGACCCTCTGGCTTGGCCGCATTAGTGATGTTACACACTAAAATGTGTGGCATACACAAGTGTGTCCACTGATATCCAGTGACTACTTATTCATTAAACATGACGATGTATAAACATATAGTCCTACTCGGACAAGAAAGTATTATGAGCACACACAGTCTTTTTCCACTGTTTCAGTTAAGACTTTTTAAAAAAAAACCTAAACTTTCTGTTAATTTTCCCTGTCTCGGAAATTATACCGCAAAAAAGTCAAAAGCAAAGTGAAAGGAGCCCTTTTTATATTTCAACTCCTACTTCACTGGATGTATGAAACATGCTTGTCAGTGTTATTGATCAACTTTGGAATCGACTGTACTATTTTTCAATAACGATGAGTATTTACTTACGTAATAAGTAGGCAATAATATCACAAAAAATTGCTGTCATAATTCTGTCATTCTTCAGGTTGAAAGCACGTTAAGTTTAGCAATGGTAGTAGCGATAGGCCTATTTGAAAATTTACTCATCTACTTTATCTCTGCATTCGTATCAAAGTGAATGATGGATTATTCATTATTCTAAGTCTATGCCAGCATCGTTTGTTTTCTACAGTTTTTTATCAGTGTTTTCCAATTTTATCTTCCATTACTTAATGAGAGGTACAATATTTTCTTCATCTTACCGGAAAATTGAAAGTTAGAATCAAGTAAATTGGTCAATGTGCATGGTGTACACAGTTCACATTTTTTTTATACAATGTGATTGTATAAATGTCCCCCATGTATCACTGAAGTTGAAATAACCAAACTTTCTTTTGTGGAATTCCAATAAAAGCTTTGTCCTGGATTTCTGTTTCTTTGAAACCTATAATAAACTATGCTTGAGACTACTTTACGATATGCCATTTTTGTTTATTTTGGATATGCTTACTACAGCCTTCCATTTAACGTTTCTCTAAGATCTTTCCTAAACACGTTTGAAATATAGAATGCCCGTAAATTTGACCGAGCCAATTTTATTTCAAGATTGCACGACTTTTTCTTTGATCCTCATTCCACAGCTCACGTCTTGCTCTAACATGAAATTATATTTTGGGTATTATATTACTATCTATATTGACGATATCATGAGCTTTTGACATATGCATCTCCCCAAAGCTTCCCGGGGCTTTGCCATTGAACAACCCGAGAGGGACCTCGTCTTTGATCCCCAGGGACCCGCTTGCTCTTCCTATCCCGGAGAGCATTGCCACTATTTGCCGACATTGCCAACATTTACTTTTTTCTTCACCAAAAATTCAGCACGCTCTGAAAATGTTCGTGTATTTGGTATTTCTGTTGTGGAGAAAGGGTGTCCTAAAAAAATCCCTTGAGAATTTTCCGATATTAAAATGACGTGACAGCGCGTTTAGATAAGCAGTAAAAGCAATAAAATTTCATTCCGTAACTGTTCAAAAACAGCTTTCTCCTCTTTCACCTTATGCATAACGTTTCGTGACGTCACCAGTTTTTGAATAGGCCTCCTAATGAGCTGAAAGAGGTGATTTTAAAGTCTTTTCATGTCAATATTTAGAGGCTATCAAACCACTAAAGTCACGAAAAGTAGGACTGTTGATATCCAAAAGTCTGTGAACAAGAAATTTGACTCTGCTTGTGAAAGGTCTATAAGTGTGTTTAAACACCTAAAAATAAGACACTGTTAAATGGAGACCTTGTCATACCACTCAGTTTTTATTCAGGGAGATAGAAATATTATCTCCTATACATTTGTATCATTTTCGGACCAAAAAATTTCGCAATCTATCCGCAACCATGCAAAAAGAGCTTTGTAAGTCTTCGCTCGCATTTTATGCAAGGTATTTCGTGAAGTCATGCTGTTTTGAATACCAATGAACAAAAAGAGATGATTATTCAAGTATAATATCTCAACATTTAGAGACTATAAAAAGATTACAATCATGAAAATTATTTGCCAAAACATACAAAATACTGTTGATGGCCATTCCGGAGAGCAAAGATGTGTTAAAGTAGGAATTTGAACCTTCTTGAGAGGGGTCTACAAAGGATTTTCCAACACCTCGTAAATTATCTATGAATAACAAAGACGTTATAAATTCACTCATTTATCAAAATAGTAGGAAAATGTTACAATAACCTATCCCTTATACATCAACTTTGTAACATAAAATTTCGAAAATGAGCCAGTGAACTCGGAAAATAAAAGTTGCCCTATTGTACACGTGCATGTCAGGATTAACGCGACATGAAACGATGGAAGATTTAATTGCGTTACCGGGGAGTACTCGTATGTGTGGGTTAGATGCAGTATATATGCAAAATATACAGAAAAATCGCTGAATCCTAATTCATATATACTTGGTAAGAATCCTCAACTCTTATTGGCGGATTTCAGTCAGGTGACCATTTATTATCCACAGGATAATGCGCGGGTAAATTTTAGAGTAAAATGACGGGCGGATCAACACAATAAACTTAGATCGACAGTGTTTTGAAGTCTGCCCGGGTTCTCATATGTAGGGCAAGCCTACATAAAACGTGACTGTGAAGTTCGTATAGTAGGTATAACCTAGGGGTTACTTAAAGGTGAAATATATATGCCTAAAATAGAATCATAAATAAATATGTAGACCTAACAACAATACAGTGACGATATCAGTGGTTCTCCGTACGGTAATATTACCTCTCTAAATTACAAAATGGTGTCGAAAGCGATATATTTAGAAGATTTGATAAAGCCTTCAGGAATTGGCATTCATTCTTCGTCGATCTTACCGAGAAGTCCGAAAACGAATCCTTATGGAATAGAATCGTATAGAGGAATAAAGACTGCATTTGTAAAACTTCTATAATCAACGGCAAAGGTGCCGTTTATGCACAATAAGTAAAATTTAAGCCTTAAGCCCCATAACGTTATGCATGATGCATGATGACAGCAAACACGTTCAAGATTTTCTCTGCAACTGTCTTTACAAAAAATCAGTGTAGTCAATCCTAGGCAAATTCCAACAATTTAATTACTTGATGAGGAAAACACAGCTCTGTTGGTGCTCTGTAAACAGTGAATAGACACACATACATAGTGCGCCTAGCGCGCCATAAGTCTAGAAATTTACATACGTCGAAGTAATGCGCCATGGTGCATGAGTGTCATTTGTCTCCTTTTACTTACAAAGGAAGACAAGATAATACGATCAGTCAATGCACAGCATTGCCAATTATATATATATATATATATATATATATATATATATATATATATATATATATATATATATATATATATATATATATATATATATATCTATATATATATATATTACAAAGATTGGAGAGGTCCATATACTAATAATAAACCTGGAAATAGCGATGAGTTTGAAATTCATGATGAATCAAAGATATTACGCCAATATTTGGTAAGAATACACCTTACATCGTCAAGGCGAAATAGCAAACTGATAATACAAGTCAGTACATTACAAAAACAGCTGTAACAGAAGTAAGTGAGTAATACCAGCTCAAAATAGCTGAAGATTAAAACTCTGGACGTTTCTATTCAGGGTAGGTTGTAAGTCTTTAATGAAAAGAGACTCCATGATCTTGCGTCTATACCAGGCATTCTCTACATGGAGAACTTTAATATCACCTGGTGATCGTGTATGGAACTGAATTCTTTGAAATAGTCAGCATTTACATGTTTTTTAAATCTATCACAAAGCCTGAGTTTGGACTCCCCAATATAATTATCTTTACAAGTTTTGTCTCCACAAGGAATATGATAAATACAACCACTGCTTTTAAGATCAGGAATTTTGTCTTTAACCTTGAAAAATGAACCAATTTTAGAACATCTGAAAGAGATCTGTAGTTCTGCATTAGAGCAACGTGTGAAAGACTTAGAGATAGATCTAGCAATTTGATTAGATATATTACCACAGTATGGTAACTTAAGAATTTCGATACGACTTTATTCTCGTCCACAGTGCAGGGGACAGGACCCATTAGTAATCTAGATCTTAAATTACAGGTATATCTCTCAAAGCTCTTGATGAGTTTAAGAGGATAAGCGTTAAGAAGAATTGCATATATATATATCAGTAGAATCCAGGTCTAATAATTTTGCTTGTGTCTAATGTTTCCTCTTGTGTCTACTGTTCAGTGGCGGATCCAGGATTTGGCAGAAGGGGGGAGGGGCAGCAGGAGGACAGCTGATCGCCTTCCTGAGGGAGGGGTCGACGGAAGGTCCAAGGTCAATTTGGAAAATTGCTGCTAACTTATTGTGGACTATATGCAAAATGGTTATACATTTGATGTTAGATTTACATGAACAGATCTTCAAGAATTCTTACTTTTTAAGTAATGATTTATTTTTTCATCTCACTCGGTGAAATACTCATTCCTAAACCTTTTCTGGATAATTGAGATTTTTTCCACCTGATAAGACCTTGCATCTCAACCCACACATGCAAAATGGTGCCACATATGATGCTCGATTTGAATTCAGTATATCTTCATGAATTCTTCCTGCATTTTTCATCTTTCTTGGTGAAATATTTATTCGTAAACCTTGTCTGGGTAATTGAGATTTTTTGTTCACCTGGCACAGTCCTGGCGCCTCATGTCATAGGCCTATATAAAGATTGATCTTGGGGTAAGGATCAAAGATGATGGGTCCAGATCCACTCTGATAAATTTTTGCTAACATTGAATTGAAGTTTATTTCTATATTCCATTTCAAAATTAACAATAAATATAACATTAAATGAGGGACATATTATATTACAAGTAAGGAAAATTAAACAGCAGAATATAACTCATTATAATGGAAATAAAGAAACCAGAAAAAGCAACACTTTTCGAGTCTGATCCCTTTCTTAAGATACAAAGCAAAAGAAGGAAAAAAGAAAATAGAAGAATGACAAGTAAAAATAACAAATAAACAAAATATTACAGGATTGCAAATCACATTGAATTGTTACTTAATATAATTTTTTTTTAGTTTTTTCTTGAAAATGTAATACTTCGATTTACCCTAATGACTTAGTGAATTCCAGAAGTGTGCACCCGTGTTTCTTTGTTGAGAGTGGGCAAGACTAGTTCTGGTATGTGGCTGATTTAAAAAATTTCTCGATCTGGTATTGTAGTCGTGGTACTTGGAGTTGCAGGTATAGACGAGATCAGCAGGTGACGGAAGGAGGTCATAACGAGATTTAAAAACAAAAATGCCAGGCTGATGCTTCAATAAGTCGTAAATTGAAAATAATCTTAATTCTTTGAAAAGAGATGCATTTGGCTCTCTGTAGGCGCATTACATATGTTACGAACAACTCTTTTTTGTAACTTGTTCAACTCATTGAGTGATGTAGGGTTGATACTTCCCCACAGTAACATACTATAGTTAAAACATGAAGATTTAGTGCATCCATAAGAGTAAAAGTATGTATGTGGGTAAAAAAAAGTCTATTTATATTCCATTCGATCTGGAGACTCTTGGGCTAATAACAAGGATGTGTTCTCTCCAATTTAATCTTCGATCAATTGTTATTCCCAGAAAATTTGCATGATTTGACGCTTTAATTTGGTGTCCATCTAGTAAAACACTAATATTGTTTGTGTCGTTAAACTTCGTTGTCAAAAATTATAAATTTTGTTTTCATAATGTTAAGAGATAATCTGCTAGATCATAACCATTCAAATACTCCAGAAAATTCATCAGTGAAGTCGGCAAGTGTGGCTTGTAAATTACTATTTGGAAGAAAAGCAGCAGTATCATCTGCAAATAAGATGAAATTGAATTTTTTGAGAGCATGTGTAGATATCATTAATGTATAAATGAAATGATGTGGTCCCAGTATTGAGCCCTGGGGAACACTAATGTTACGCAGAGTTCGGTGAGATGAAGAATTAATATATTGAACATAATTAAATCTGTCTTGTAGATAACATTATGTTGTAGGCCTATAGAGACGGTCATTCTACCCCACCGTACGCAAAAGGCCGTACAAAGTTCAGTCTTCCGATGTTTACCCCAGATTTATTTAACTTATTCTTTATTTCCTCAGACAGTCAGATTAGACAATAAAACACATTAAAAATAGTAAACTTAGACCCTGTTCTCAGAAAGGTTGCGCAGTCCTTTCGTGATTGGTAGATCACGAATGGCAACCGCCTCACTCCATTACGTAGGTTAACCATTTGACCTGTGATTGGTCAGCGTCAAAGTCTATCCCATGATCCTTAGCAGTTCGGCGTGGGTTGATCCATGGACCTCGCCACGCCGCTGACACTGGCTTTCTGGACATCAAACTGTAACGTTAAACGTCGTTCTTTCTTGTACAATATGTAGGCCTCCGTCATCTCATCTTTCCGTTTTCCCTCTTCCAATCATCATCGTCAACTGATTTTGCATAATTTGTGTGTGCAGGTCTAGTCATTAATAAATGGAACTCTAATCGTTAAATCTTTCTCTGTTCCGACGTCTCTCTCGCTTTGTACGTGTTACTCCGCTAAACATCCGTCGCTGGGGCAGTCATTCCAAGACTGGACCCCCTAAAACCCGCCAATATTCTACATGGTGATCTGTGAAAAACCGAAGAAATAACCCCCTGGATCGTCTACCTTGGATGTGGTCACCTTGTATGACCTGGTTTTCGCTGGTCTAAATCGGTCTGGCGCTGGACTTGGCCTGGGATTTTATAGACGCAGGAATTCAGTGGTCACCGGCTAGCGTACCGTTAAAAGTCAACGCCTATTCATCGGTGTGCGTGCCAGCTCCTACTTCGCAGAGCCGTATATATGGCTCTGCTACTTCGTTTGTAACCTCGCTATCCGTACCAAGGCTAGACGAACAACGCGCCACTAAACTCAGGTTAGCCAACGCTACCGAGGCTTCTCAAACACCATTCCCCATCTAGACGCCGGAAAAACCACCACCGACGACAGCGAGAGACAAACAGTATAAAATTAAGGGTGAGTAAGAGCTCTTCTCCCAGTCCCATCCCCTCCCCGAGTCAGAAACGTTACATCTGTATTTTTCTTTTTTCTCATGTAACAGTGTAAAATTGCGTAAAATAATTTTGCGTAACTGGTACATTTTGGCTTCGTATATGTAGCCACCTGTAGTGTAACTAACGGTAATATCGCAAATAGGCTAGGCCTACGTTTTATACGTGTGTACAAGGGAACGAAATGTCAATATACCCCTATTTGTTTTTCATAGCATGTGTTAGTTTCGTATTTAGTACAATGGCTCTAACAAACGATTATGAAAGAGGAAGACCAGCACAGAGAGTACACAGGCCACCCAGACCTAGGCTGAGCAAGACATACGTACGGGAACGAATGGCCTATAATTACGAGGTGCAGCAGCGCACCTTCAATCCCGATGTTATCTGCTTTACTTGTCACAATCCAGGCCACATCAGCAGATTTTGTAATTATTATTTAATGGAAAATTCAAATGCAGAATTTCAGAATCCGAATGAAAATTTTTGTAATCATAATCAATCTCAGAACCAGTGCAATCAGACCTCTACTTCTCATAAACCCGATACATACCTAGGCCACAGTGATGATATTATCACACTAAAGTTGGACGATAAGAACTTCATTAAGGGCTATCTGCAGGATGCCTCTATTCTCATCCTGTTAGATAGCGGTTCCAACAAAACCCCCATCTCTCGTGACACTGTGGCCAAATCCAAATATCTGTCTGGTCTTCCACAACTGAACATTGAACCGGTGGCATTCCGCATGGGCAATGGAGACCACATTTATGGTGACAGTAAAATCACATTCGAAGTTATGCTTCAAGGTCACCCATTTCAATTTTCGGCAATTGTTGCGCATAATTTGACAGGCCTTGATCTTATTTTGGGATCCAACTCTTTGAAAAATCTGAAGGGTAGCCTTGACTTCACAGACAATATGTTCCGTCTACACAGACGTAAATGTTTTCTAAAACCACATGAACGTACAATCATCTATCCAGGTCGAAGTCGTTATGTTGTAGTTTGAACTCATTTGCCGAATGCACTCAAAAATTGTGATGTGTCCGCATATCCATGCAGATTTGTTAAACACCTTTGCCCATCAGTAATGCTCTTGAAACTGCACAAAAATTGCACTCGTATTCTTCTGACTAATAAGGGTAAAAACACTGTTCGTTATCAAAGAAAATCGTCCAGTAGCGTATGTCACCACACAAGATATAGTCAATGTTTTGCAAGAGTGTCCTCCTGAAGTATTTCCTACGCCTATTTCTGCTCCAGTGTATAGTGATAATGTTATCATTAAAATGTTGAAATAGCCACAATTTGCATGAAATCTATCAAATATTGACCAATTTACAAATTTCCCTTTCACAATTTCATCATGAATAAATTTAATCTAAATTTCCAAATTTGTGATATCCAGGGATGGACTCATCTCATATGCCAAGGTTCTAGCCAGGTTTTTTGCCAAACCGGCCGGACATCGATCAAGCTATCCTAATCGATGTCGAATACATCGACGTGATCGCCAAGCGATCACCCATTCGGCATGGGATCAAGGGGCCTGCCCTAAGGCCTTTGGGGGGTCCAGCCCTAAGGCCTTTGCGGGGTCCATAATGCGTTTTATGTTATCCTTTGTTCACTTTTGTTCAAAATTAAGAATTTGATGTGCCCTGGGGGGTTTATTTTGAAAGCATGCATTTTTTTCTCTAAAAATATTGGTATCACTTATCACTGTGAAACCCATTTACTAAGAGATGTAATATACAGGGCTGAAAAAAGAAATACTGACACTATGCAACACTCTAAATCATGTGTTAAAGTTTGCATGTCATCCAAAGGACGTTTATCTATATTTCTATGATTTCATCACACCTTAAACGCCACATCTTAAAAACAGTAATAGATTTAAAACACGCTCAGGAATTCCCTCTGCAACTTCCAAATGCAGTTAGCTCTTTTCTTAATGTTTGTCACTTGGTCTTGAAGTTGGCCAGTTCCAGGTGTGGATTCAGACATCTTGAAGGGGGGGGGGGGCTAAGAAATTTGGGGAGAATTTTGGGAAGACTACGCAGAGCACCAGCATTGGATGGTATGAAACGCACCAGGAAATTTTAGATTAAAGTACTTCCTAGATTTCCAGCTAGTGCATTTCCACAAGTAAGCTCCTAGAAATACTTTCTTTGATGGAAAACTCTTCTTCTTAGCATTATTAGAAGTCACTTGCAGTTTTCACTTGAAAACTTCACAACCAGGGGCGTTACATAGATTGTTTGCAGGGTTGAAACTTCCATGTGATATGGAAATAGTATGCCTCTGTGGTTAACCCATTATGCTATAAGTCACGTACGTTTCACGCTCGTATACCAGATTCCTATAAGCCGTTTGACAGCATCAATCTGACTTTAAGAGTATGCCAACATTCACGGGTGGCTACAAACATATTATGGTTGCTTGTGATGAAATTACAAGATATTTGGTGTGTGTACCACTTAAAACATTGGATGCTGAAATCATTTGTGAAGCATTGTTGCAGAAAGTTATTACGATTTTTGGTCCTCCAACTAGACTTATCACAGATGCAGCTGCGTCCCTTACAGGAAAGTTATTGAATTTGTTGTGTAGAGCTCTTAACATTGATCAGAAATTAAT
Source organism: Stichopus chloronotus (assembly GCA_021234535.1). NCBI lineage: Eukaryota > Metazoa > Echinodermata > Holothuroidea > Aspidochirotida > Stichopodidae > Stichopus > Stichopus chloronotus. The sequence goes on from CM037834.1 coordinate 16,573,782, forward strand.
TAGTGTTTGTAACCATGGGTCTTCAAAGGCGACACCAGTCTTCACAACAAGCTAAGACTGCACAGTGTCTGTCAAGTAATCCAATCTACAAGTGGGACAATTGGTATATGTCTACCACCCCTCTAGTTCAAGTCTCACCACCAATTCTAGGAAAATTGCAGCAGAGTGGGTTGGTCCACTGGTGGTGCACCAAGTGCTCGACGGGAGTCACTTCCTGTTAACAACATTGAAAGGTGAAATCTTAAGTGATGTTTTTAATTTTCACTGACTGAAGCCATACTATGTTAAAGCTTCAGCAGTAAAGGAAAATATTCAAGATGTTTCAAGGTTGAAAGAAATTCTTGAGAAGAATTTCAGTAATAATGTTAGTGTTTTCCTAGAGGAAAAGTCTCCTCAATTATTCTGTGATGAACATGGTGAAAAGTTAACACCAGTCACAGATTCAGATATTGTATGCTTTGACTGTACAAGTCCAGTCAATCTTTCCAATCATCTTTTGTGTTTTGAAGACAACAAATGTCTTGCTTTGCCATGTCGTGAGGACAACACGACAATTGTGAAACATTGATGCTTATCTGATCTCTCTCCAAATGATGGTTTTGTTGTCGAGAAAGCAAGATACAAGGCAGGTGATTTGCAACTGCTTCTGAAATCAAGTGACCCAACTGCTCACTTTTCCTTTTGGTGGAATGTGTCACGTTATGCAAATACAGATAATGTTGTGAATTTCATTTTTGAGAACAATGTTCCTTTAACAGGTTCTCCAGAGAAAATGCAAAGGCATCTCTTTGGACAGAAGTAGTGCAAATGTTCTCTGTTTCATGTTTACCATTTACACGCTACTAAGAATCTTAACGAAGTTTCACTTCTGCGCCTGTTTGCCACCCTTTCATGGTATTCTTCTACGCACCTACAGGGAATATTTCTTATTGTTTACTTTCCACTCTGGATTGTATGCCCTTAGTGCCATGGCAATGGTCAAGGTCAATATGTACAACAAAGTTTGTTTACATGTTATTTGTCTTCATATACAAATGCGTGAGATGTTCTCCTTTTATTCTTCCTTTGAAAGAGATCACAAGAGTGAACAGAATTGTTTTAGTGTAATTGGTTCACAAAAGATTTAACTTTCTTCCTTTTAACAGAGTGAATGTTGAACGACAAGTAACGTCAACATAATGTGAAAACTTTCGTGTAACAATACATGAAATTGTAAATGTACTGTGCTTCTGATGAACTGTGTGTTCACATGTCAGATAGGAAAGCGATGTTACGGGTCATTGCGTATTTTCTTGGGTCCATCTGTTCGTGTGTGACCACTGTCTTCAGTCGCATACTTTATTGTCTTTGTGAGTGTGTGCACTTACAACGTAACAGTTATTTTTTTCTTATTCCTTGAAAACTTTGATTCACATTGATTATCATTGACTGTGATGTTTCTGACTTTCCCATCCACTGCCCCGCCTCTCCCAATGTGAACAGATCATTTACTGTACAAGAGCTCTTACTTACATGGTGTATTACTGTCATATATCATATTTCATATACATTATTTCATATTGCATTCACAATTTCGTATTGTTATGGTCGCTATATTTTAATGAATGTTGACATGCACCTCATATTTTAGTAAAATTTTGGTTACTGCGTAACAAAATTTTAAAGGGGAAAAGGGATGTTGTATAGAGATGGTCAATTCTACCCCACCGTACGCAAAAGGTCGTACAAAGTTCAGTCTTACGGTGTTTACCCCAGATTTATTTAACTTTTTATTTCCCTCAGTCAGATTAGACAATTAAACACATTAAAAATAGTAAACTTAGACCCTGTCCTCAGAAAGGTTGCACAATCCTTTCGTGATTTGTAGATCACGAATGGCAACCGCCTCACTCCATTACGTAGGTCAACCATGTGACCTGTGATTGGTCAGTGTCAAAGTCTATCCCATGATCCTTAGCAGTTCGGCGTGGGTTGATCCATGGACCTCGCCACGCCGCTGACACTGGCTTTCTGGACATCAAACTGTAACGTTAAACGTCGTTCTTTCTTGTACAATATGTAGGCCTCCGTCATCTCATCTTTCCGTTTTCCCTCTTCCAATGATCATCGTCAACTGATTTTGCATAATTTGTGTGTGCCAGTCTAATCATCAATAAATGGAACTCTAATCGTTAAATCTTTCTCTGTTCCGACGTCTCTCTCGCTTTGTACGTGTTACTCCGCTAAACATCCGTCGCTGGGGCAGTCATTCCAAGACTGGACCCCCTAAAACCCCCAATATTCTACATGTTGTCTAATCAGACTGTCTGAGGGAAATAAAGAAAAAGTTAAATCTGGGGTAAACATCGGAAGACTGAACTTTGTACGACCTTTTGCGTACGGTGGGGTAGAATGACCATCTCTATACAACAGTTAAAACCAATCATACGCTACAGCTCGGACACCATATGCATACAGTTTATCCACTTGAATGATGTAATCAATTGTATCAAATACCTTAGAGAGATCAACGAAAATGCCAACTCTAGTTAGTCCATTATCTATAACCTGGGAAATTTTGTCAACAAGACATATCGCAGCCATGTAGGTAAATGATTGCTTTGAAAACCAAATTTTTTAGAGTATGTATAATATTTTTTTTTTATGAAGTATAGTCGGTCGTAAACTAGACGTTTGATGATTTTCGAAACGGAGGACAAGAGAGAAATAGGTCTATAGTTTGAAAATAATTTTGGATCACCAGACTTAAAAATTGGTACAATCTTTGCAACCTTTATGTAGGAAGGAAAAACACCCTATGCAAAAGACAGATTAATTATGTAAGTGACAGAGAGATAGAATCAACGGCACACTTTAGTAAGTTGGTTATGTTGTCAAATCCAGCACTTGTACCACTGTTGAGTTTAACTGACTTAACTTCCTGTAAATCAGTATGGAACAGTGTAAAGGAATTTCTGACACGTTGTTTTATATATCCAAGAGGGGGATCTGTTACCAGTGGGCAATTTGTCAGCTATTTTTTTTTTTTTTTGCGGCAGAAGAAAAGTACCTGTTGAAATGATGAGCAATATGATTTTTATCAGACATAGTTCCTTGGTCACAATCAAACACTTTGCTGTAGTCAGTTTTCTTCTTTTTGTGGAGAATACTGTTAATTATCCTCCACATTTGACCAAGTGTCATCTTTGGATTCTTCAATTGAATTACGATAATACAACCTCTTAGCATCTTTGATCGTTTTAGTGAGAATATTCCTGTATTCAGCGTAACGTAATTTTCTAGCAGGATATTAGGATTGGGTGGGCTAGATGCAAAACGGTGCTACTTTTGATTCTAGTAGATTTGAATTGAATATTTCTTCAGAAATTTCTATTTTCAAACGATGGTTTTATTTTTTTTCGTCTTCCTTGGTGGTTCTGGCATTCGTAGACTCTTCCAGTTAATTCTTTTTTTTTTGGCACTGCAGGATGCGTTTTTTTTTAGATCATCCAGAGTTTCCATCCAAATAAAATGCATGACGTCAAGTCAGACACTCACTGTTCTGAGAGTTATGACACAAAACCATGAGATTGTGCAACATTGTAGTTGAATTAGTACTTTTGGAAGTAGAATGCAGCTTTCTAAATCGGGCCTGCTTACCGTGGTAATAGTCTGAAGTTAGCAATCCAACTTAGTGTTCCTGAGAAACCATAGAGGATAACAGTACTACTTCTGGTAGAGTCTGGAGTTGACCTAAAGTATACTGTGGTCCATATGATCCAAAACATTATCAGGGTGCCAAAATTCTGTCTAACAGAAGCAATTCTTCAGGAGAGTATTTTGGTATTTGAGGTCGTTGAACAAAGTTTCACTGACACATCACGTAGGCCTAGTGCTCTAAGTGGATAGGGCTTTTCACTGTTTTTTTTTAATTGGAAAAAAACTCAACGTTTTTGGAAGAGGGAGGGCCCCCTCACCCCCGTAAATCCAGATCCATATATAGAGATAGTTTGGCCAACTGGCATTTTGTGACGTCACAAGTGAGCAAAATAGGTCCAGGTAGTACCAGTTGCGCGAAGTACGTTTTACCAGTTGCGAAGCACGAACTATCGTTGTGTACACAGTGTGCGTATTGTGGGAACGTAAACGTTACGTCGAACGCAGGCAAATCTTTGTGGGATTCAATAACTGATTCGTAAAAAACTCAGCGAAAGTACTATATTTCTCAGATTAATGTAAGACTGGCATTACATTAACGAATTACGGATTTATGTTTTGTGTGAAGTCGTGGTAGCATAGTTGAAGTTGAACAATTACTAGTAGTACGCCAGTGCAACTGCAAGTGCACGTAAACTGACTGAAGTCTGACAAATAAAGAAAAAACAGTCATTTTGATGACAAGTGCAAATATAGGTGTGAAAGTAATCTAGGAATGTAGTGTCTGAGTTACTGCCACTATGACGATAACTTGCTAATAAATATAGCAGTAACTTTTTTTTTTGAAGGGGGGGTGGTGGTGGTGTGCACTTCCGACTACTTCTGACACCTGCTGCTACCCCATCCTCTTTGGAATGGCCTTTCATTGCATAGAAAACTTGCTTCAAAAAGGTATGATTTTATTTTACAGTTTTTAGCTCATACCAGCATGCTGGTGTGAGCTTTTGTGATCGCGCAGCGTCACTCCATCTATCTGTCTGTCTATCTGTCTGTCTGTCCACAATTTGTTCAAAATGCTTTTATTCCGGCATGCTTTCATGGATTTGCCTGAAACTTAGGCACAATGTGTGTCGGGTGCTAGACCATTTAGGGTGTTCAGGAATTTTTGGTCCAAGGTCCCATGGGGCCCTTTGGCCCATTTTATGAAAGTCTACAAAATGTATCTTCTCCTACAGATTATATTGTACAATGTTGATGGTTTGTCACAATGATGCTCAGTTATTGGTCCCTTCGGGGTGTTCAGGAATTTTTGGTCCAAGGTCCCATGTGGACCCAATGGCCCATTATGTGACATTCTGTTTGAAATGTTGCTTCTCACACATGCATCCATGGATTTATATTTAACTTGGACACAATAATCCCTGGGTGGTGCTTCCTCTGGGGTGTATAAAAATGTTTCAGTCTAAGGTCCCATGTGGACCCTATGGTCCATTTTATGAAATTCTACAAAATGCTTCTCCTACAGATTATGTTGTACAATGTTAATGGTTTGTCACAATGATGCTCAGTTATTGGTCCCTTCAGGGTGTTTAGGAATTGGTAGTCCAAGACCCCCATGTGGGCCCAATGGCCCATTTTATGGAATTCTGGAAAATACCTCTTTTTCTACTGTGTAAGTGCCCCTTTAAACTGTCATACACATCTCAAATATCCCTATCGTGCATGAATGATAATTGGTAGTTGGACAGTGTGAGTTGCTATGCTAACTGGAACTCTTTATTGCCTTCAGGTATGTTGACCAGTATTTGGACTTAAAGGGGCACTTTGAATTGTTTCATGAACTTCAGGGAGTCTATAAGATCAAACTTTCTGCAATGTTGGGGCTCTAGTTTATGAAATTCTGAAAATTGTGCAGTCCTACAGATTTTCTTGTACAGTGTTGATGATTTGGTATAATGATACTCAGTGATACCTATAATTTGACATAGTGATACATAAATGGTACCTTCAGGATGTTGAGATATGAGCTTCTGCACCAATTGGTGCTCTAGTTTTATTTTGATTTTAATAAACAATTTTCATACCCAGGTTTCTATCCAAAATATGAAGACACTTTTGAATGCAAGCTACTTTTATTGACCCCAGGATAAATGATGTAAAAGATAAATAATAAGTGAACCATAGTTCACAAGTTGCAGGAGAACTCAGAAATAGGGAAAACCATCCGGATGAATTTTGATTCATGATAATAAGGTCAGTCTTTGCTGCAGTTTGGATTGACATAACTAAGTTGTTTTTGGTTTTTCAGTGGTACAGTCTGATAAGTGGACTAGCCCTATTGTTTGGGAATGATGTAAACACGTGTTTGTTTCAGAACTGGAATGCATATGCCATTGTACGGTTTGTTTGCTGTTCTTTGTATACATACATAAGCGTACACGGTTATTCCTTGGTGTATCTCCGCTGCGATTGTATCCTATTTATTGTATTCGTAAGCAAGTAGAAATCAGAAGTACTGTTTCCTCCGTTTTAGTTCTGTACATTGTGTACGTTGGTTCTTTCATACAAACATGTTTTCCCCATGTTGATATTGGTGTGTCGCATGTGGTCTTAAATGCGCTGGCACAGGTTAGACCTGAGTGAATGTGTGTGTATTTGCGTTAACATCGATGCAAATATTTTTCTCAGTGGGCCAATTTGGAACTTGCCATCTGATATGTGACATTTTTCAAAACAGTGCCATTTACCATCATCATCATCATCATTAACTTTAACATGGTCTTTAGCAAAGCATAATGTCTATTTCGGGCAGTTATACAGCAGTAGTCCCCACCCAGACTTTCTTTGCGTGTTTGTTCTTCTACTGCCTGTCTGCGTTTTCTAGCTGTGTCTTTGCGGCTACGTCTGTTATTTGCCTTGCAGTATCGCGTTGATCGAAATGATCGAAATAGTGCAATTTTCCATCATTAGTGTTAATTGTTAGTTATGTTAATCTCATGGTCAAGGGTTCTGTTTCGTGCAGTTGTTTGGTAGTTTCACTGACGTAATTGTGCTAGAAGTTTATTTTGCCTCCTATGTTTCCATCTAGCTAGTCTTGCCATCTAGGCATAGACTAAGCCTAATTGATTATTTTGTGAATGTGTGGTGTTGTCATGACTACACAGACGTAATCCATAAAAGTTAGGACAAAACGTTGGCATACTTACAAATCATATGCTGCCTGGATTAGGTCTACCCTCAACCTGCAGTCACTATAAGTTTGCAAGAAAGTCGTTTAGATGAAAGCAAGCAGGTCTAGGTCTACCCTTTGACTAAATCTAGCTGTCGGTTTTAATGTTTCTAGTTAGTAAATTTGACAATGGTTAAGTTTTAATGTTAACCTAACTTTGGCGTATATATTACACTTTATGCACGAACAGCAGCTATAGGTCTAATTTAAGTGTGCAAGTTAACAAAGGCCTTCTGGTAGTATTTTTAATGGAGTGTGATTTACCGACGCCGTAATCACAGGTGTGCCTAAACTTTAACGCCAAATTTAGCAAAGTATTTGATTTTAATTTGGTCATAGATGTGTAACGTAAGCCAAGATCTACCTCACAGAGTTTCGTGTTGTTTCCATTTGATTTCCAGCCTGTTCTTCCTAGTTTTGCCTCTCATAGTTTCCTTTTTGCAAGATTTGTTTGGAAACAATACAAATGCCATTTTCTGTCCGATTGCTGCATCTCCATGCAGCACAACAAGGCATTTTCGAAATCTGCACACAAATATCATCATAACTCTCAAGTGATTCCATATACGTCTGCTCTGTTCAACGTTTGTTTTCAGATATCTCATTGATTGACCATCATTCACGATGAAATCTCAAACCAATTTTAGCCGTTCATTCTGCATCAACAGGCGGCACTGCAGAGTATATGTGACAAGCACACACATGTGCTTTTCTTAATTTGTCTGTGAAAACCGCACGTTTTTCTATTTTCTTTTGTTTTTCCGATCTGTGAAACACACATGCGTATGTGCGTGTACTTTTTTTTTATGTGCGTCACTTTTTTCCTCTTGGTTCGGCCAAGGCCCGCTAACGTTGCCGTATCACCGTCGCTCCATACATGTAACGTGTGCGTGTAATCTGTAATGAAGATCAACTACAGACTGAACATAATTTTAGGTTCAAAGTGGGCGTTGTCCCCTCTCGACCAATCCAAACAGGTTACACAGTTGGCCAAAGTCGCTCGTTATACGACTCTGCGTAAATCCGCCCTGCTCTTATCATTTGTCTACCGTTTCGTTCGTTGACCGTTTCGTTATATGTAAAACGGGATATTCACTGTTGATAATATTTTCTCAATCGGCGTTCCATGGCATCCATAGAAATTTCTGTGTGTAACTAGAGGAATTGAACTTGCAGGCAAGTACATCGAAGCCCATTGGGACTGTGAAAATATATGCTGCACCCATGATTGCAGATCCGCACTGTAACACGTACGGCTAAGGCTACGAGTTATGTACATTTAAAATGAGATTGACAAACTGTAACACAAACAAATAAGCCTGGCCTAGATGGTTTAACGGCACGCATTAAGAGCCACGTATGTATGACTCCGAGAACGCACACGGAACACCACCACAGTGAATTCACAAATGCCAAGTAATGCCTGCATAAATATTAACCTACAAACTCTGTGAACACCGAAGCGGGAGTAATGCTAGGCCTAATAAACTCCGCCAGCAGCGGATACTGGTGGTAAACTGAAGATACTTCTTCAACTAGCGAAGTGAAAAGAAGGAACACAGTGATCGCACTAATATATCCTTGGTCGTAGTATGGTGGTTATCACTACTACCGGGCAGCCTGCGCGTTAGCCGCACATGTCACTGTCAGTACCAATTTGAAGCTACAATGAACAGAACTCTGGGTAGATGGAAACGACTTGAAGCAATCAATCAAATCCTCTATTTTCTCTGAGTGAAAGTCGGTAATATTTCGAAAGGGTACGGATGTTACACACTATGATAAAATTCAAAGGGTCTTGCATGCAGGCTAAAATGGCGATTAGCACTTAATAAAACAATAGAAATGTCTTCGTCACTGTTCACCTTCCTGTTGAATTTGCCATTATACTTGTGTGCACAGGAACGTATAACGCAACTATTCGTGGGCACCAACGCAGGTGAAAATGAAAAAATTCACACGACGAGCTGAGTAAATCCAAGAATCGAAGCTAGGGGCTTCGATTAACTAGAGGAATTGAACTTGCAGGTAAGTACATCGAAGCCCATTGGGACTGTGAACATTTATGCTGCACCCATGATTGCAGATCCGCACAGTAACACGCACGGCTTAGGCTACGATTTATGTACATCTAAAATGAGACTGACAAACTGTAACAAACAAATAAGCCTGGCCTAGATGGTATAACGGCACGCACTAAGAGCCACGTAGATATGGCTCCGAGAACGCACACGAAACACCACCACAGTGAATTCGCAAATGCCAAGTAATGCCTGCATATATATTAATCTACAAACTCTGTGAAAAACGAAGCGGGAGTAATGCTAGGCCTAATAAACTCCGCCAGCAACGGATTCTGGCGGTAGACTGAAGATACTTCTTCAAGTAGCGAAGTGAAAAGAAGGAACACAGTGATCGCACTAATATATCGTGGGTCGCAGTATGGTGGTTGTCACTACTACCGGGCAGCTTGCGCGTTAGCCGCATATGTCACTGCCAGTACCAATTTGAAGCTATAATGAACAGAATGCTGGGTAGGTGGAAACGACTTGAAGCAATCAATCAAATCCCCTATTTTCCCTGAGTGAAAGTCGGTAATATTTCGAAAGGGTCCGGTGTTACACACTATGATAAAATTCAAAGGGTCTTGCAAGCAGGCTAAAATGGCGATTAGCACTTAATAAAACAATAGAAATGTCTGCATCACTGTTCACCTTCCTGTTGAATATGCCATTATACTTGTGTGCTCAGGAACATATAACGCAACTATTCGTGGGCACCAACGCAGGTGAAAATGAGAAAAAAATTCACACGACGCGCTGAGTAAATCCAAGAATCGAAGCTAGGGGCTTCGATTAAATATTCCTCTTGTCACAACCAGTGCCATGGCTCTGGTCACAACGCGACGGTGAAAAAGCGAAGCAAATGAAGACCTGATTGAAGGAAGCAGATTAACAGCAGCCTAGCCATTAACAGCAGCCACTAGTGCATACGTAATTGTGTGGATTGCCTTGGCAGCTGGCCAAAGGTATTCGTGCACTGCGACGTGAGTTGCGGACACTGTGTCAGAGATGTAAACAGAGCGGCCAATAAAGTAGAAAGATTCCTCCTTTAGTTACGTGGTACAGGGTTAAGTACGGCGGCTGAATAGGGCCATGAGTAAAAAAAAAAAATCCGTTTCTCTGACTTGTTTGGTTTTTGGTTTTTCCAAGTTTATTCCGTTCTTCTGACATTAGTTTTCGTTTTTCTGACTTAAGTTTTCGTTTTTCTGACTTAAGTTTTCGTTTTTCTGAGTTTTTTTTTTCTCGTTTTTCTGAGTTTTTTCTCGTTTTTCCGACTTTTTTTTTTGTCGTTTTTCTGACATTTTTTTTTTCGTTTTTTGGGGTTTTTTTTTTGTGCCATCATTTATTTCAAAAACTTGATTTCACAACAAAAACAACAATTTCTTGCATCTCAGATAACATAGAAATTCACAGTAACATGCATAACCGGAATGAAATGAACAGAAAAAAAAAAAAAGTTTTTACAGTGAAAGAAAAGGAAATTTTCCATGATAACAGGAAACATATTCTACTCAAATAAGAATTTGCACTCCTTGAAGACCGACTTATGCTTGCTATACAGAAAAGGCCCACGATTGTATCCACTTAAGTGACTTTCAACTTGTAACGCAAATTTTAATTTATACAAAAACTAGTTAACAATTAACGAAGCATTTTGTGAGTTCTCCTGAAAGATATAATATTTAATATGCAAAATGAGAAAATTCAAAGGGTGCTTCGGTAAAAGTTCATATCCAAAGAAAATATCTCTTTTTGAAAAAATAAACTGCCTATTGAAAATCTTTTGTTCAACGCCTAAAATAAAATTTGAACTTCTTTACACTCCCAGAAGAGATGCTCTATCGTCTCCTCTTTTATACCACACAAATTACAACGAGGATTATCTGTCTTTTTAATACGAAATAATTAGTACCTAAAATACGGTGGAGAAAGCGATATTGAAAGTAAATAATCTTCGTTTCACGTAAAGACCTAAATGGAATATTCCAAATCACTTGCCACTGGTCTTCACTTAAATTAAAATCAACATTCCATTTAAGTATTGACTTTGGCTTTGTAACAATTTGCGAAGCAAGCTGCTTATAAATGAATCTTGAAAGCTTAGTGATATTGTCGTCTTAGAGCCTAACATGGCGGCGGAGTAACAACGAGCTTTTCCGTGGGCTTGAGATATTTTCGAAAAAAGATAAGTGTTCCAATATCATTGGACTGAATTCTTGTGTGTTCACAAAGCCGTGAATGTGTAGCTTCGATTGAACCAAAATGCCTGGTCCTGGACGACCCAAAGGCAGCTTAGGACGGAAAAAACGTCTTGAGTTAGCCTCACAACCAAGCCTTAGCTCCAGCCTAACAAGGCGCAACAGTGAACATTCCGATTCGGATATTGATGCAGGTCCTAGCACTGACTCTGTCCATTCACTCGATAGGAAAATCCAAAGACTCAAGGAAATAATACTGAAAGAATTTGAATCCCTTCAAGAAGAATTCTCCAGAGCCATCGATGATCTGAGGGCTAGTGTTAGAGAACTGTCTACTGAAAAAGACGAATTGAAGGAAATATGTGATGTTCTGGAAAGGAAAGTAGCACAACTTGAGTCTGAGAAAGAAAAACAGGCACAGGACATAAACAAAAATGAACGTTTCTCGAGACGTAACAACATACGGATTGTCGGTTACCCAACCGAAGAAAATGAAGTTTGCCATGATATAGCAAGCAAGGTTCTCGAGGAAGTTGGATTACCTTCGTGCCGGCTTGAAAGAGCACATAGAAACGGCTGGTTAGTAAGAGGACGAGACAAGCATATTCTTGTGAAACTCTCATTTTACCAAGATAAAGTCACTATTATGAAAACGGCCCGCCAAACTCTCCCTGAGAAAAGATATTATATTCTTGACGATCTTACAAAAGCCGACCTAATTGAGAAGAAAAGATGGAAGAAAGAGGTACAGGAGTTATATCAGCAGGGTACCAGGCTGCGTTTTTCAGGTGGTTGTTGGAGGGGCAGAGACGGGCGACCGTATGTTTTTGGACCTGAGCCCTAATGCACTGCTACCGGATCATAAAATCATGGTTAGGTGTTTTTCCGTACGACGAGCACTTTGTCTACAACCACATCAGTTTTAAAGTCCACTCTTTGCTATGTCTATGGACTCACCCAGTTTGTTTGGTGTCTTTTTAGCACCAGTCTTCCTTGCGGGATTAATGCTTCTGCTGAGGCAGCTTTGCTGTTTTTAGCCGTATGGATTGATCTGTTTTTCTCTTTATTGTTGTTATTATTTTTGTTTTTGCAACCTCCATTTGATTATTTTACCAACGTCACTAAAGGATTACCAACCATCATTTAGGTACTTGGTTCTTGTTAAGGAAGATGTGTGAAGCAACGTTTATGTCTTATAATGCAAGAGGTTTACGACAGAACAAAAAACGAAGACGTCTCTTCTCGTACTTACATCGAAGGAAGGTTGATATAATATGTTTACAGGAAAGTCACAGCACGCAAAAGGACGAGCTGTATTGGAGAAACGAATGGGGAGGACATATATATTTTTCTCATGGAACAAATGTTTCTTGTGGCGTATGTATGTTATTCAAGCCGTCATTGAATTTTAATATTGAGAAGTCGTACATTCATAGTTCAGGTAGGCTTATAATTCTTGATGTTCAAATCTTCAGGCAGGCCCTTACAATTGTTAGTATTTATGGCCCAAATTCGGATAACCCGAATTTTTTTAGAGAGGTGGCTACTAGCATGCATGATTTTACGTGTGATAACATTATAATGTGTGGGGATTTTAATTTCGTTTTTAACTTAGATTGTGATAAAAAAGGCGGGCAACTGAGAACTAACTTTAAAGTCCGTGATGAATGTTTAAGTCTTATGACCACCTTTAATCTCATTGATATCTGGAGGGATCGCAACCCAATGTCCAAAATCTACACATGGAGCTCCAATATTACCCCGGGAATCCACTGTAGATTGGATTTTTTCCTCATTTCCCAACATATGTCCAGCTATGTCAGTAATTCGTCCCAGTCATCAGGTATTCAATCTGACCATGCTATGATTTTTCTCACTTGTAAAGTTTCAACTGAAAAAAGGGGCCATGGGTATTGGAAGCTGAACAATTCGTTGTTAAATGACCACACCTATGTGGATTTAAGTACCAAAATTATTAATGAGACATCTAGTATTGAGGATGGCCAGGACCCTTCCTCAATTTGGGAAAACTTGAAATTTAGGATACGTACCGCTAGTATTAATTTTTCAAAACAAAGGGCACGTGAACGACGCCAAAGAGAAAAGGCTCTTGTTGATAAAATTGCCAGACTTGAGCATGATCTGTTTTTCATGGAATCTGCAGAAACCAGGGCCCAGTTATGTGATGCTAGGAATGATTTACTGTTATATTATGATCATAAATTACAAGGGACCATTATTCGATCCAGAGCGCGATGGGTCGAAGAAGGTGAAAAAAATACCAGTTACTTTTTAAGTTTAGAAAAGCGAAATAGATCAAATAATACTAATCATGAAATCAAGGATACGAATGGAATTGCATGCTCTGAGAGTAATACTATACTACGTGAAATTAAAAGGTTTTATGAAAAGTTATATACGTCTGAATATTGTTCCCCTAATATAGTTTTTACTGATTTACCCCGTAAAGTTTTATCGGTGGAAAATGCAATTAGCTGTGAGGGCCTGCTAACCCTCGAGGAGTGCAGTAAATCATTATCCTCTTGATGTAGCGATAAAGCTCCTGGTAGTGATGGCCTTTCTGCTAATTTCTTTAAAAAATTTTGGCACCTAATTCGAGGACTGGTAGTCGATGCCCTGAATTTTTCTTATACAAATAATTGCTTATCTGCTGAGCAGAGCAGAGGTATCATCACTCTTATTCCCAAACCCGATAAAGATATTACCATGCTCAAAAATTACCGCCCAATTACCCTTTTAAATACTGACTACAAAATTGGTGCAAAGGCCATCGCTGCTAGATTGAAAAGAGTTATTCCAGATCTGATTAGTTCAAATCAGACAGGCTTTCTTGAAGGACGTTTTATAGGGGAAAATGTGAGGTATATTCTTGATTTAATTGACTACTCGGTCTCCCATGATATCCGTGGTTTTTTGTTACTAGTGGACTTCGAAAAAGCTTTCGATAAAATTGAGTGGAGTTTCATCCATAAAACGTTGACTTTTTTTTTAACTTTGGTACCAGTTTTACAAATTGGATTGATACATTCTATCGTAAAAGCATGGCTTGCGTGTGTAATAACGGGTATTCAACTGTTTTTTTTTCATGTTCAACGAGGTGTGCGTCAAGGGGGTCCCTTGAGCCCGTATCTATTTTTACTGTGTTCCGAAATTCTCAATTTGTATACGTATAATAGTAAGATTTTTAAAGGTATCGTAATTGACGGTAATGAGACCAGACTTATTCAGTATGCCGATGATACCACATTCATTCTTAATGGCGATAGGAATTCATTAGATGAAGCGCTTAGAAGCTTTTAAGCTTTCTTCGGGTCTTACTGTTAATCTTGAAAAATGTAACTTGTTCCCTCTGGGCCCTTTTATCCAACGTCAACCCTTTTTTGTTCACAATTCACCTTTCCAAGTAACTCTTGGACCTGTTACCATGTTAGGCATCACCTTTACAAACGATGGGGATGATCTCTTTCGGCTTAATTTTATACCTAAGCTTTCTCGTCTAAAAAGTTGTTTACGGATTTGGTCATCAAGGGATCTTGCGCCAGTAGGTCGTAGTGTTATAGTCAAGACACTTGCCCTTTCTCAGTTAGTCTATCCTTTTTTAGTTTTACCAAATCCTCCAAAGAGTTTTATAAACGAAGTTGAAAGTACTGTAGCCAATTTTATCTGGTCAGGTAACCCTGACAAAATTAAGCGGACTTCTCTATTAAATAGTATGGATGAAGGGGGGCACAAGGTTAAACACATTCAGAGCTTTGTGAATAGTCTTAAGTGTACATGGGTACGCCGGTACTGTAATGAGACAAGGGGAGTATGGAAGCTATTTTTCGATCAGAGTTTAAGGAATTTTGGAAAGCAGGTTCTTGTTAACTGTAACTATGCTGAAGATGATATCTCTGGAATATCAAACACTTTTGTTAGACAGGTTTTTGGTGCATGGTCCCTACCGCCATACCAAACACCCAGTGATAGCTTTGGAAACCAGATTATCTGGAATAACCACCATATTCGTATTGACAATAAGACTGTGTATTATGATTTTATGTACAATAAGGGAGTGAAATATGTGGCAGATCTCTTTGATGATAGAGGTAATCCTCTCACTTTTGACTTTTTTAGAAACAAGTTCAATCTCAATGTTTTTGCCTTTACGCGGTACTGGGGCTTGGTTAACACTATCCCAAGAAACTGGAGGGAAGCAGGATGCGGTTCAACTGAAGTTCCTAACAGTAAAATCATGTGGGCGGAAAGGGCCTTAAATGTCTCCTCTTTGCCTCAATACATTTATAACTCCTATATGAAAACAATATACTAAGCCCACAGCTCAAAAAAGGTGGATTGAGGAGTTAGCTGATTCTGACTCGTATAATTGGAAGAATATTTGGAGTATGCCATGGGTTTCAGCACGGGAAACCAAATTGTCATATTTTCAGTTTAGATTTTTACATAGGATCCTCCCAACCAATAGACTGCTCTCTCTCATGGGGAAAGTTGAATCCAATTTGTGTTCTTTTTGTAAATCGGAGGTTGAAACAATGGGCCACTTGTTCTGGGGATGTAGATATACTTCGTCATTCATCCTGGATGTAGAATCACAGATCTTGAATAGCCAGTTCATATTCTCCAAAGAAGATATATTCTTCGGTTACCGTAATGAGAAGTCTCACCCATATAATTTTCTTATCTTGCATTTTAAGTATTATATTTTTTGTAAACAAAGACAAAAGTCTCTACCCAATATAGAAGAGTTCTATTACAAATTTAAGTTTGCCTTACAAGTTGAAAGGCACAATCATTACTTTTCGAGGAAAGATTACAGAAGTAAAGGTATTAGTTATTACAAACTCGATGAAGTATTTAGGATGTTCTAGTCTTGAGTGTATAGTTTTATATTTTCCAAGATTCATATATTCCAAGATTCATATATTCCAATATTCATATATATTTCAGTTATCATCTCTGCGAAATGAAAACTTGTAAATATTGTAACTATGCTGACCATGAAACTCAAATACAGAAATGGAGGAAAAAAAAAAAAGAAGCTTAGTGATATTATGAATATTTTCCAACGGTGAAAGGTCACTATTGTTAAACTGATCAACTGGTCTTCTCCAACCTCTTGGAATGGCATTAATTACACCATAATAAACAAAAGGACAATTAAAGTGATATTTCTCCCTGAAATCTGAAAAGGATAAAAAGTGATTGTTTGCATCCATAATGTCCTTGATACATTTAATTCCTTTACTGATCCATTTTTAGTATAATAAAATACTTCCATTTACTTTAATGAAGTGATTGTTCCAAATAATTTGACTTTGGAAATTTTCCTTAACGTCTTTAAAGGTAAAAAGAGACCAAGCGTGAAGAACATCGTTAAAAAATAAATTATGAGTATTGACATCACATGGCTTATATAGTTGCAATCAAAAATTAATTGACCCCCGTATTTTTTAAGGTGATAATTGAAATAAATTTTCCAAACAGAAGCTTTTGCATTGGTGAAACGCTTAACCCAAGTACATTTCAAACCATTTATGAAACTATTAATATATGTTGCATTCAAACCTCCTTCTGAAGTAGAACTTATCAATGTAGTACGCTTAATTTTGTCTGGTTTTCCAGACCAAATGAATCTAAATAAGATACTTTACAGTTGCTTAATAAAATAAATTGGAGGATAGACACTGGAACAAATACACAAATTGCGAAATGCCGTACGTTTTAACCAAGACAATTTTGCCTATAGGAGTAAGGTCACGACTTGACCATAAATTTGAGATATTTTTAAGTCGAGATAACTTCGGCATGAAGTTAAGCTGAAAAAGACTATCACGATCATTGTTTATAACGATTCCTAAAACTGTGACTGGGCCATCTGTCCATTTAAACAAGTACAAATCAAGAAAAGCTGGTTTTTGAGAATTCAGGGGACCCAAGGGAAAAATATTGCACTTGTCGAAATTGATCTTTAGACCTGATGCCATCTCAAAATTCTTCAAAAGCTTAACGACCTCTCTAAGTGAATCATGGGAACCATCCAGCAATAATACAGTATCGTCTGCATATTGAAGTATCTTTAATTCCTCGTTAAGAACAGGTATACCTTTAATACTTGCATTTTGTTTTACTTTCATCGCTAATAATTCAACGCAAATTGTAAAAATATATGGGCTTAAAGGGCAGCCCTGTCTAACTCCTCTGTTGATTTTGAAAGAAGGAGATGTAAAACCATTATTACATATAGATGCGGAGGAACCAGAGTACAGAGTTCGAATCCACTGGCATAAATCATCATTAAACCTAAAGCTTTTCAAAGTATGCTGAATGAAATCCCAATTGAGCCTGTCAAAAGCTTTTTCAAAATCCATAAAAAGTAACAGACCAGGAATGGAGTTTGTTTTACAAAAATCAATAGTATCTAAAATACAGCGAATGTTTTCACCGATAAAGCGACCTTTAATATATCCTGTTTGAGTAGGACTTATAATTGCATCAAGAACTTTCTTAACTCTAGTTGCTAATACCTTAGAACAAATTTTATAATCAGTGTTCAAAAGAGAAATTGGGCGAAATTTTTTTGCAAAAGTAAGATCTTTGTTTGGTTTTGGTGTCAGAGTAATTAGGCCACGGGACTGCTCACAAGAAAGGGAAGCTTTTTGAAAGCCAAAATTAAGAGAATCAGTAACGATCCTACCAATCTGTGGCCAAAAAAGTTTATAAAATTCTGCTGATAGCCCGTCGCTACCTGGGCACTTCCCATTGCACATGGAGAAAAGGGCAGTTTTACACTCCTCTTCTGATAACAAACCATCACATAAACTTGAATCATCCGCATTTAAGGTTGCAGAAATCTGAAAATTACGAAAAAATGAAGCGAGGATTATCTCCTCGTAAGAGTACAAACCAATTATAAAATAAAAATTATTCGTGAAGAATTGAATTTGTATCTGTAATAGTGAAACCCGATTGAGTTTTTAATTTACGAATGACATTGACAGACTTATTACGTTTTTCAAGGTTTAAAAAATAGCTGGTGTTCTTCTCACCTTGCCCTACCCACCTGGCTCTAGAGCGAATAATAATACCTTGTAATTTATAATCAAACAGTTGGTCAAGCTTATTTCTTTCAAGTAACAATTTATCATATGTTTCTAAGGAGCACGTAATATGATAATCTTTCTCTAACTGTGATAGGTTTTTTACAACTTCTTTTTCCTTTTTCCTCTGCTCTATGGCCTTTCTTTCTCCATATTCCAAAGATACCTTACATATTTGATATTTTATAAACTCCCATTTCAAAGCAGGATTTTGGAGCAGTTTTTTTTTTTCGTTTTTCCGACTTTTTTTTTTCGTTTTTCTGACTTTCTTTCGTTTTTCTGACATTTTTTTCTTTCGTTTTTCTGACTTTTTTTTCATTCTTCTGAGTTTTTTTTTATTCGTTTGTCTGACATTTTTTTTCTCGTTTTTCCGACTTTTTTTTCGGTTTTCTGAGTTTTGTTTTTTCGTTTTTCTGAGTTTTTTTCGTTTTTCCGACTTTTTTTTTCGTTTTTCTGACATTTTTTTCTTTCGTTTTTCTGACTTTTTTTTTTTCACAAGCACATGTGCTTGAGACATGTCGCAACCATAGAAATCATATACCTAGAATTAGCATCGCATGTAAAGTATGCACTGAGTTTCGAACGAATTGAAGGAACACATCCTAACACTAAGCTTGTACACAGGTGGTTGACCTACATATGCGGATGGCTTACGTACATCTCTTTCGCGCAAACACGTACATGCGGACTACATAGGTTCCCTGTGTAGAGTCGTCTCGCAAAAATAAGTTTTTCTTTCGTGCATTGCACCAGTTATTTTCTTCCTTTGAATAACTCCTACATATTGTTACAATATTTTTTTGCGTATCTTTTGACAAGAATTATAATTTTTAATTTTACCAGTTTCATGTTTCAAGAACGAACACCTTTTTTACCTAACGTACTCTTTGTACGTAAAACGACCGTGTAGGATTTCGTTTTGGGTGCAACGCAAATCTTCAATTTGCTGCATGCGACAGAGACAATGCCAATTCTAGGTATATAATTCAGTGGTCGCAACTCTACCATCTGCTGTGTGGCAAGCAGTACGTGTGCTGCTAGTTGGGATAACCCTGTTACTACGTTATGTGTTTGCAAAAACGAAAAAAAAAACTCAGAAAAACGAAAAAAAAAAGTCGGAAAAAAAAATGCAGAAAAACGAGAAAAAAATGCAGAAAAACGAAAAAAAAAAGTTCGGAAAAAACGAAAAAAAAAAGGCCGGAAAAACTCAGAAAAAAACTCAGAAAAACGCAGAAAAACGAAGATTAATGTCAGAAAAACGGAATAAACTTGGAAAAACCAAAAAATAAAAGTCAGAGAAACGGATTTTTTTTTCACTCATGGCCCTATTCAGCCGCCGTAGTTAAGCTCGGTAAGAGTAACAAAACTAATTTTTGACTACTTTGAAAAAAAGAAAAAAGATTTAAGTTATGGAATAAGTTGAGATGTCCGATTAGTATCACCAGAAAGTAGAAGGATTGTACTTTTACAGTCACAACGGGACTTTTTTTAAAAAAAGAATTCGAGTTATGGAGTAAGTTAAGAGGAACGAATAATACCAGCAGAGAGTAGAGGAGTCCTGCTTTGATGTGGTATAGGTCTACACTTGGTAACAAAACTTATTTTCTGACCAAAAGTGACCATGAATGTTTTCAGGGGAAATGACCACTACACAATCTCTGTGTATATACGGTTACGTAATGTATAAAAATGAACTTTATTTTCAGAAATAATTAATTCAAGTTAAACAGTTACTTCAGAGAATCGAATAATACCATCAGAAAATAGAAGGGTTCTTCTTTTATGTGGTATAAGGGTAATACACTCATGAGGTATGGGTCTACCCTTGGTAACAAAACTTTTTGACCAAAAGTGACCATGAAGTTTTTTAATGTAAATGACCGGTACACAATCTCTGTGTATGCGGCTACGTAATATATCAAAATGGAATTTTTTTTCCAAAATAATTCAAGTCATGGAGTTACTTTAGAGGCCCGACTAGTACTACCAGAAAGTAGGAGGGTTCTACTTTCATGTGGTATGGGTCTACCCTTGGTAACAAAACTTATTTCTTGACCAAAAGTGACCATGAAGTTTATCTATGTAAATGACCGCTACACAATATCTGCGTATACGGTTACGTAATGTATCAAAGTGGATTTTTTTTTTTCAAAAATAATCCATTTTTGTTATGGAGTTACTTGAGATGTCTGATTAGTACCACCAGAAAGTAGAAGGGTTCTACTTTCATGTGGTATGGGTCTACCCTTGGTAACAAAACTTATTTCATGACCAAAAGTGACCATGAAGTTTATCTATGTAAATGACCGCTACACAATATCTGCGTATACGGTTACGTAATGTATCAAAATGGATTTTTTTTTCAAAAATAATCCATTTTTGTTATGGAGTTACTTGAGATGTCCGATTAGTACCACCAGAAAGTAGAAGGGTTCTACATTCATGTGGTATATGTCTACCCTTGGTAACAAAACTTTTTCCTTGACGAAAGGGTACGATAAAATTTTTCCATGTAAACGATCGCTACACAATCTCCGTGTATCTATGGTTAAATACATAATATATCAAAATGGATTTTTTTTCAATATGTCTACCCTTGGTAACAAAACTTTTTTCTTGACCAAAAGTGACCATGAAGTTTTTCCATGTAAATGACCGCTACACAATCTTTGTGTATACGGTTACGTAATGTATCAAAATGTTTTTTTATTATTAAAAAATAATTCAAGTTATGGAGTGACTTGAGAGGAACGACTAGTACTACCAGAAAGTAGAAGGGTTCTACTTTCATGTGGTATGGGTCTACCCTTGGTACCAAAACTTATTTCTTGACCAAAAGTGACCATGAAGATTTTCTGGGGAAATGACCGCTATACAGTCTCTGTAAACATACTGTAAATTACATATTATATTAAAATGGATTTTTGATTCCTTTGCCGAAGGCAGAGGAATCTATGCGATGGTGATGTCGTGTGTGTATGTGTGTGTATGTATGTATGTGCGTGTGTGACGCCTGCTTGTAAACACGATATCTCAAGAAGCGTAACTCTGAGTGATCTCATACTTGGCATGTAGATTGCCCATATTGAGTAGATGATCCCTATTGTTTTTGGTGGAGGTCAAAGGTCATTTGGGGTCACTAGAGGTCAAAAGGTAAATACCTTGAAAATTGTTTGTAAACACGATATCTCCAGAAGAGTAACTCTGAGTGATCTCATACTTGGCATGAAGGTTGCCCTTATTGAGTAGATGATCCCTATTGTTTTTGGTGGAGGTCAAAGGTCATTTGGGGTCATCAGGGGTCAAATTGTGAAAACCTTGTAAACACGATATCTCAAGAATGGAAGCTTGTAGAAATCTCATGTTTAGTATGTAGTTGCACCATGTTGAGTAAAGGAACCCTTTCGTTTTCAGTGGAGGTTAAAGGTCATTTGGGGTCAACAGGGGTCAAATTGTGAAAACCATGTAAACACGATATCTCAAGAAGAGAAGCTTGAGCAGATGTCATATGAAGTGGGTAGGTGTATCTTATTGAGTACAAGGGTCACCAGAGGTCAAAAGGTAAATACCTTGAAAATTGCTTGTAAACACGATATCTCCAGAACGGTAAATGTGGGAGATCTCATAGTTAGCGTGTGGATTGCCCATATCAAGTAGATGATCCTTATTTTTTTTGGCAGGGGTGAAAGGTCATTTGGGGTCATGGGAGGTCAAAATGTGAAAAACTTGAATCTACAATATTTAAAGAACGGTCCTTCTAGTGAATTTTATACTTGTAATGTAGAATCCTCTTGTTGATTTGAGAACTTCTTTTAGGACATACCAACATAGTCTCTTCGATAACCATAAAGAAAAGATGAAGACAACCTTTAAATTTGGTATCAAAGATTACTATTTTGCAAACCTTATGCTACTATCCTCATAAGGACACGTGAGCATGCATGAATTGTAAATTGGAATTGATTAAATATACCATGGGTTATTAGCTTTATAAAAAGAACTAAATTACTGATCATTTGGATCAAATACCCTTGAGCGTGCATGAACTGTGATTGCTTAATTGAATGAATCAAATTGTAACTGACCCCCCTCTGTTCAAATTGGTCACTGTTATCTGACATAATTTATCACAGTTGACTGCCAGTAGAAACCACAATGTCCAGAATAAATCATACAGTCTGTTGAGCCAGGTGCTCAATGGACTTAACCATTTACTGTATAAACAGTGTCTCTGTTTAGCCCTTAAAGGTAAATAGGGCGTTTGTTTTACAGAAAAGAACCATATTTTTAAAACCATTATTTGTGGACATAGAATGATAGATTATTCAAAATAACGAATTACAGTAGCCTTATTTTCAAGGTATAAGATTCTCACAGATCAGAAATTTAGCTATTTGTTGCTCAACAATAATTTGTTCACCCAAACCTTTTTAAAATTCAAATGATGCATCCGTTACTCATAACATGCATAATGTTTTGAGGAGATGAAGCTTTGACAGATATTTATTGATGAGACTGAATGGTTTAGCAATGGTTAAGGCGAATTTCTTTGTATGCCATGTTGATGTATTCTAAACGCCCTATTTCATTTTACAGTAGTTCAGGTAAGCTAATTTAAACAAATGACTACTGTGTATCAAACCAGGGAAACTTGTACTGTGTGTTGAGTCTTTAAGTAGACTAAAGGCAAAATTGCAAGTCATGCTAGATTCGTGTTTAATAGGAATATCAGTTTTTGCTAATTTTCAAGGACCTCATAGCCATTGGGAAGGGCATCATGCCAAAAAATCAAATATGAAAGAGCTGCCACCAATAGCTGTAACTCGACAAAATAAAGTGCTATAATTTTGATTAAATAAACATGTTTACCTTAAATTTTTATCAAGTTATTAGACACGACAAAATATAATTTGTTCCCCTGCAGCATCATATCCGTTTGGGAGTTTTCTCATGTTTGTGTAGGTCAAAGGTTATTTGGGGTGACAAAAGGTCAAAACCTTGTATGCATGATATTTTAAGGGTGATAAATAAGAGGGATCTTATACTTAGTTTGTGAATTGTTCATATTTAGCATGTTGATGGCCATATAGGGTAGGTGATCCCTATTGTTTTAAGTGGAGGTGAAAGGTCATTTTGGGTCACGAGATTTCAAAAGGTTTTGACCTTACTAAGATGGTATCTCAAGTAGGCTAACTGTGTGGGATCTCATGCTTGTCATGTGGGCGATTCATGTTTGTTACAATATATATCATGAGGCAAGGAATCACTAAGCCTTTTGGCTTTCTAGTTTAAAAAAAAAAGAATTAATTCGAGTTATGGAGTTACTTGAAAGGCCCGACTAGTACTACCAGGAAGTAGGAGGGTTCTACTTTCATGTAGTATGGGTCTACCCTTGGTAACAAAACTTATTTCTTGACCAAAAGTGACCATGAAGTTTATCTATGTAAATGACCGCTACACAATATCTGCGTATACGGTTACGCAATATATCAAAATGGATTTTTTTTTCAAAAATAATTTAAATTATGGAGTTACTTGAGAGGAACGACTAGTACTACCAGGAAGTAGAAGGGTTCTTCTTTTGTATAGTATAGGTCTAACCTTGGTAACAAAACTTTTTTCTTGACCAAAAGTGACGATAAAATTTTCCATGTAAATGACCGCTACACAATCTCTGTGTATACGCTTACGCAATATATCAAAATGGATTTTTTTTTTTCAAAAATAATTCAAATTATGGAGTTACTTGAGAGGCCCGATTAGTACTACCAGAAAGTCGAAGGGTTCTACTTTCATGTGGTATGGGTCTACCCTTGGTAACAAAACTTATTTCTTGACCAAAAGTGACCATAAAGTTTTTTCATGTAAATGACCGCTACGCAATATCTGTGTATCTACGGTTAAATACATAATATATCAAAATGGATTTTTCTTCCAAAAATAATTCAAGTTATGGAGTTACTTGAGATGTCCGATTAGTACCACCAGAACGAAGAAGGGTTCTACTTTCATGTGGTTTATGTCTAACCTTGGTAACAAAACTTATTTCTTGACCAAAAGTGACCATAAAGTTTTTTCATGTAAATGACCGCTACGCAATATCTGTGTATCTACGGTTAAATACATAATATATCAAAATGGATTTTTCTTCCAAAAATAATTCAAGTTATGGAGTTACTTGAGATGTCCGATTAGTACCACCAGAACGAAGAAGGGTTCTACTTTCATGTGGTTTATGTCTAACCTTGGTAACAAAACTTATTTCTTGACCAAAAGTGACCGTAAAGTTTTTTCATGTAAATGACCGCTATGCAATATCTGTGTATCTACGGTTAAGTACATAAAATATCAAAATGGATTTTTTCTTCCAAAAATAATGAATTCAAGTTATGGAGTTACTTGAGAGGCCCGACTTGTACTACCAGGAAGTAGAAGGGTTCTTCTTTTGTATGGTATGGGTCTACCCTTGAAACAAAACTTTTTCTTGACCGAAAGTGACCATAAAGTTTTTTCATGTAAATGACCGCTACGCAATATCTGTGTATCTACGGTTAAATACATAACATATCAAAATGTATTTTTTTTCCAAAAATAATTCAAGTTATGGAGTTACGTGAGATGTCCGATTAGTACCACCAGAAAGAAGAAGGGTTCTACATTCATGTAGTTTATGTCTAACCTTGGTAACAAAACTTTTTTCTTGACCAAAAGTGACCATAAAGTTTTTCCATGTAAATGACCGCTACGCAATATCTGTGTATCTACGGTTAAATACATAAAATATCAAAATGGATTTTTTTTTTCAAAAATAATGAATTCGAATTATGGAGTTACTTGAGAGGCCCGACTAGTACTTCCAGGAAGTAGAAGGGTTCTTCTTTTGTATAGTATAGGTCTAACCTTGATAACAAAGCTTTTTTCTTGACCAAAAGTGACGATAAAGATTTTCTATGTAAATGACCGTTACAGAATCTCTGTGTATACGCTTACGCAATATATCAAAATGGATTTTTTTTTCAAAAATAATTCAAAGTATGGAGTTACTTGAGAGGAACGACTAGTACTACCAGAAAGTAGAAGGGTTCTACTTTCATGTGGTATGAGTCTACCCTTGGTACGAAAACTTATTTCTTGACCAAGAGTGAACATGATTTTACCTATGTAAATGACCGCTACGCAATATCTTCGTATAAGGTTAGGTAATGTGTGAAAATGGATTTTTAAAAAAAAAAAATTGATTTAAGTTATGGAGTTACTTGAGAGGCCCGACTAGTACTACCAGAAAGTCGAAGGGGTCTACTTTCATATGGTATGGGTCTACCCTTGGTAACAAAACTTATTTCTTGACCAAAGTGACCATAAAGTTTCTTCATGTAAATGACCGCTACGCAATATCTGTGTATCTACGGTTAAATACATAACATATCAAAATGGATTTTTCTTCCAAAAATAATTCAAGTGATGGAGTTACGTGAGATGTCCGATTAGTACCACCAGAAAGAAGAAGTTTTCTACTTTCATGTGGTTTATGTCTAACCTTCGTAGCAAAACTTTTTCCTTGACCAAAAGTGACCATAACGTTTTTCCATGTAAATGACCGCTACGCAATATCTGTGTATCTACAGTTAAATACATAAAATATCAAAATGGATTTTTTTTTTCAAAAATAATGAATTCGAATTATGGAGTTACTTGAGAGGACCGACTAGTACTACCAGGAAGTAGAAGGGTTCTTCTTTTGTATAGTATAGGTCTAACCTTGGTAACAAAACTTTTTTCTTGACCAAAAGTGACGATAAAGATTTTCTATGTAAATGACCGCTACAGAATCTCTGTGTATACGCTTACGCAATATATCAAAATGGATTTTTTTTTTTCAAAAATGATTCAAAGTATGGAGTTACTTGAGAGGAACGACTAGTACTACCAGAAAGTAGAATGGTTCTACTTTCATGTGGTATGAGTCTACCCTTGGTACGAAAACTTATTTCTTGACCAAGAGTGAACATGATTTTACCTATGTAAATGACCGCTATGCAATATCTTCGTATAAGGTTAGGTAATGTGTGAAAATGGATTTTTAAAAAAAAAAATTGATTTAAGTTATGGAGTTACTTGAGAGGCCCGACTAGTACTACCAGAAAGTCGAAGGGTTCTACTTTCATATGGTATGGGTCTACCCTTGGTAACAAAACTTATTTCGTGACCAAAAGTGACCATAAAGTTTCTTCGTGTAAATGACTGCTACGCAATATCTGTGTATCTACGGTTAAATACATAAAATATCAAAATTTATTTTTTTTTTCAAAAATAATGAATTCAAGTTATGGAGTTACTTGATAGGCCCGACTAGTACTACCAGGAAGTAGAAGGGTTCTTCTTTTGTATGGTATAGGTCTAACCTTGGTATCAAAACTTTTTTCTTGACCAAAAGTGACGATAAAGATTTTCTATGTAAATGACCGCTTCACAATCACTGTGTATGCGCTTACGCAATATATCAAAATGAATTTTTTTTTTTCAAACAAAATTAATTCAAGTTATGGAGTTACAATTGAGTTATAATTGATTTAAGTTATGGAGTTACTTGAGATGTCAGATTAGTACCACCAGAAAGTAGAAGGGTTCTACATTCATGTGTTATATGTCTACCCTTGGTAACAAAACTTTTTTCTTGACCAAAAGTGACCATGAAGATTTTCTGGGGAAATGACCGCCATACAGTCTCTGTGTACATACTGTAAATTACATATTATATTAAAATAGATTTAGAAAAAAAAAACAATTCGAGTTATGGAGTTACTTGAGAGGCCCAATTATTACCACCAGAATACAAAGGGTTCTACTTTCATGTGGTGAAGGTCTACTCTTGGTAACAAAACTTTTTTCTTGACCTAAAGTGACCTTGAAGTTTTTTAATGTAAATGACCGCTACACAATCTCTGTTTATACGGTTACGCAATACATAAAAATGGATTTTTTTTTTTCAAAAATGATTTAAGTCATGGAGTTACTTGAGATTTCCGATTAGTACTACCAGAAAGTAGAAGAGTTCTACATTCATGTGTTATATGTCTACGTTTGGTAACAATACTTTTTGCTTGACCAAAAGTGACCATGAAGTTTTTGTAAATGACCTGTACACAATCTCTGTGTATACGGTTGCGTAATGCTTCAAAATGGATTTTTTTTCTCAAATCTAATTCAAGTTATGGAGTTACTTGAGATGAAGGGTTCTACTTTTGTGTGGTATAGCTCTTCCCTTGGTAACAAAACTTATTTCTTGACTAAAAGTGACCATAAACGTTTTCCATGTAAATGACCGCTACACAATCTGTGTGTATCTACGGTTAAATACATAACATATCAAAATGGATTTTTAAAAAAAATAAATTCGAGTTATGGAGTTAGTTGAGAGGCCCGATTATTACCATCAGAAAGGAAAAGGGTTCTCCTTTCATGTGATATAGGTCTACTCTTGGTAACAAAACGTATTTCTTGACCAAAAGTGACCATGAAGATTTTCTGGGGAAATGACCGCTATACAGTCTCTGTGTACATACTTAAATTACATAATATATTAAAATGGATTCTTTTTTCAAAAATAATTAATTCAAGTTATGGATTTACTTGAGAGGCCCGATTAGTACCGCCAGAAAGTAGAAGGATTCTACTTTCATGTGGTATAGGTCTACTCTTGGTAACAAAACGTATTTCTTGACCAAAAGTAACCACTAAGATTTTGTATGAATGTAAAGCAACACACATTGAACTGACTGGTGATTACATAAATTTTAATGCAATTGCAGGGAAGTA
Source organism: Stichopus chloronotus (assembly GCA_021234535.1). Classification (NCBI taxonomy): domain Eukaryota; kingdom Metazoa; phylum Echinodermata; class Holothuroidea; order Aspidochirotida; family Stichopodidae; genus Stichopus; species Stichopus chloronotus. The sequence continues at coordinate 16,601,842 of CM037834.1, forward strand.
GATTAAATGTTCAGTTTCTGTTAACCACGAATACAAACGGTTGCTACCTCCAAGAAGGTGGTTGTCCCTTGACATAATTCATCAATATTTAACACTGTTATCTCGTAATTGTAAATCAAGGGTTCTTATTCTCCCTACTGATATTCATCAACAGATGTCTCAGCAAGAGCTTATACAGTTAAGGCATGTGTTCGAGACTGTGAAACTACTGGCTTATTACACAAGAATATATTTCAGCATTACGACATCATTTTATCTCCATATTGTGAAGAGCAGCAACATTATATATTGTTCCCATACAGTGTCGTCTACCCTGCATGTCGATGTGTTATACCCCATGGGTCGTGGTTTATCAGAGAATACTAAACGTGCATTAAGTCGATTCACAATGATAATTTCTTGCCACTTGTTTGCAATGACATTCCGATCATCACATTATGTTGGTAAATCATACACCCTGCTCCATAACGTCTTTCTTTATCCAACTCAAGTGGATGGGTGGAACTGTGGAGTACACATTTGTATCGCAAGTAAACGTATTTTGTTCAATAATAAGTTTTCATTCAAAAGTGATCAAGAATCAATGACAAACCTAAACGAATAATGTTTAATTAACTGCATGATATATAAATATTTTTTAGGTTTATTTTGCATAACAATCGTATTACAGGCATCACTGTGCTTGGTAAAGAAATTAAACTTTTGCAATATGCAGACGACACCACTATTTTCTTAGATGGTTCTAAGTCCTCTACAATGGAACTGTGAAATGTTCTAAATGTGTTTAAGTCAGCTTCTGGCCTAAAGGTCAATTTCAGTAAATCTTTCGTTTTTCCTCTTGGTAATTTAATTAATCAAATTCCTGTTCACCTTTATGATCGTAATCTTACCGTTAGTAATGGTCCTGTTAAATTTTTGGGCATTAATTTTACTCATAATGGGAAAGATCTTTTTCGCCTTAACTATATACAAAAACTATCTAGGCTTAAGAACCAGCTCAGGATCTGGAGCAATAGAGACTTGACTCCAATAGGTAGGAACATTATTGTTAAATCTTTTGCGGTTAGCCATCTCGTTTATCTCTTTCAAGTTCTTCCTGATCCTCCCAAAAATTTTCTCAAAGAGGTTCACTCCACTAGTTTTGATTTTATCTGGCAAGGTGAGCCAGATAAGGTTAATAGAAATACGATGATAAATCCAATTGACAAAGGTGGGCTGGGGATTATTCATATCGAAAGTTTTGCTTACGCACCGAAGACCTCTTGGATTAAACGTTACATTGATCACTCAAATACTGGTTATTGGAAGCTATTCTTTAATCATTATCTTTCTCCTTTTGGAAAAGAGTTGCTCTTCTACTGTAATTACAATGTAAATGATGTCAACAATATTAAAAATACCTTTATAAAGCAAGTTTGTATGGCTTGGAGCAAAGCAACCTTCTCGATTCCTTCTGACAACTTTGGCACTCAGATTATTTGGAACAATTCATTTGTAAAAATTGATAATTCAATGCTTTTCCTAAAAATATTTTATCATGCTAATATTTTCCATGTTCGCGATTTATTCTTAGAATACGGTTCTCAATTTTCTTATAATCAGTTTCTTCAAAAGTTTAATCTTCCTAATTTTCCTTTTACCACTTTGCTTGGAATCTATTCCGCAATTCCGGCGTCATGGAAACAGGCCATCACAGATGACAACAATAATTCTAATGATCATATTATTAATGCTATTTCCAGTTATCCCAGTGTTTCTAGGCTTACGTACCCCCTCATCATCGATAAGATAGCCCTTCCCCCTCTGGCCTGTAATAAGTGGAACATCCACGTCTTTATTAGGGATGATGAATGGAATAGTATCTTTAAAACCGTTTTCTCTACTCTCCGTGAAACCAAAATCCAATATTTTCAGTTTATGTTCCTTCATCGAATTCTTGGTACTAATAGACTCTTACACCTCATGAATAAATCTGATTCGGATTCCTGTACCTTTTGCCATAGAGAAGTAGAAACCATTGAACACTTATTCTGGAATTGTGATATTACTGCTAGTTTTCTTTTAGATGTCGAGCAACTTTTTCTAGGGAGGCAATTTGTACTTACTAAAAAAGATATTTTTTTTGATAGAACCTTGGCCACTTTCATCCCTTAAATTTTCTAATATTTCACTGTATTATGTTTTCAATTGTAAGCTTAGTAAAATTATACCTACTTGTAATGAATTTTATTATGAAATAAAATTTACTATTAAAGTAGAGAAATACTTAAGTTTAAAACCAAACGCAACCAAAAAGTATTTGGCTAGATATAATAAGCTTAAGAACTACTTCGCTAATATCCCCAACCTTTTTGTCTAATGCATAGTTGCTAGTATTTTAAGGTTATGAAAAATTGTTCACTGTTTATACTACATTCCTCTTTTTCACGTTGGAATACCTTTCCTTTACCTTTTACGTTTTCTGAATACTTGGCTTCATTACACTTTTCATTTAAACACTTTTTTTTAGAAATTCTGCTCTTCCAATTTGTCCCATTTGCTTTGTACATACGTTATTACTTTACGTTGTTACCATTATCATGTTTGTAAATAATGCTCATTGAAAACCTTCTGATAATTCCATGCAAAGGAACTAAATAAAAGATGGAGAAAAAAAAAACTGCATGAGCAGAAAATAATCCTTTAATCGAAATAAACTCCTTAATGCATTAATACAGTTTATTCATTTGTTTAAACGGCGACTGTATGCAGTTGTCGTAATACATTGCAGAGGATATTTTGTATCAAATATGACAACGGTTCAGTCTGTTGAAGATGTTTGTCTTCTGTATTTGATGTAATACAAGTTTCATGAGAGTCTCTTTGACGAGAGGCGTCCAGTCATGTTTAGAAAGTATGTTAACGTTACCGTACAATGTACGTAATTAATACTTTTCTAGCTCAAAGGGTGAAGTTGTAGCGCACATATAGGTCTACAAAAGAAAGGTCATATCGCTTAAGCAGCGTACGGAATATTGCAGTTCAAGATCAAACATTTCAAGATAGGCCTTACGTAAACATTTAATAATTATGGTATATGTAACCAAGTATATTCTTCGTTGTGCACGAATTAAGCATGATAAAAGTAATAGTGCAAAGAGCTTTTCACCGTTTCGACACGTTTCGTGGCTTCTAAGTACTAGTCGGGTCCCTCAGGTAACTCTATAACTTGAATTAATTATTTTAAAAAAATATATACATTTTGATATATTACTTAACCGTATACACAGAGATTGTGTAGCGGTCATTTACATGGAGAAAGTTCATGGTCACTTTTGGTCAAGAAATAAGTTTTGTTACCAAGGGTGAACCTATACCACACGAAAGTAGAACCCTTCTACTTTCTGGTGGTACTTGTCTGGCCTTTCTAGTAACTCCATGACTTGAATTAATTATTTTTGAAAAAAAAAAAATCTATTTTGATATATTACGTAACCGTATACACAGAGATTGTGTAACGGTCATTTACATGGAAAAATTCATAATAACTTTTGGTCAAGAAATAAGTTTTGTTACCAAGGGTAGACCTATACCACCTGAAGGTAGAACGCGTCTAACTTCTGGTGGTACAAGTAGGTCCCCTCAAGTACCTCCATAACTTGAATTAATTATTTTTGAAAAAAAAACTAATTTTGATATATTACGTAACCGTATACACAGAGATTTTATAGCGGTCATTTACATGGAAAAATTTCATGGTCACTTTTGATCAAGAAATAAGTTTTGTTACCAAGGGTAGACAAATACAGCACGAAGGTAGAACCCTTCAACTGTCTGGTGGTAGTAGTCGGGCCTCTCAAGTAACTCCATAACTTGAATTACTTATTTTTGGAAAAAAAAATCTATTTTGATGTATTATGTAACAGTATCCACAGATATTGTGTAGTGGTCATTTACGAAGAAAAACTTCATGGTCACTTTTGGTCAAGAAATAAGTTTTGTTACCAAGGGTGAACCTATACCACGCGAAAGTAGAACCCTTCTTCTTTCTGGTGGTACTTGTCTGGCATTTCTAGTAACTCCATAACATGAATTAATTATTTTTGAAAAAAAAATCCATTTTGGTATATTACGTAACTGTATAGACAGAGATTGTGTAGTGGTCAGTTACATGGAAAAAATTGCTGGTCACTTTTGGTCAAGAAATAAGTTTTGTTAGCAAGGGTAGACCTATACCACATGAAAGTAGAACCCTTCTACTTTCTGGTGGTACTAGTCAGGTCTCTCAAGTAACTCCATAACATGAATTAATTATTTTTGAAAAAAAAAAAATCCATTTTGGTATATTCTGTAATTGTATAGACAGAGATTGTGTAGCGGTCATTTACATCGAAAAACTCCATGGTCCTTTTGGTCGAGAAATAAGTTTTGTTACCATGGGTAGACCCATACAACACGAAAGTAGAACCCTTCTACTTTCTGGTGGTACTAGTGATGCCTCTCAAGTAACTCCATAACATGAATTAATTATTTTTGAAAAAAAAAAATCCATTTTGGTATATTACGTTACTGTATAGACAGAGATTGTGTAGCGGTCATTTACGTCGAAAAACTCCATGGTCACTTTTGGTCGAGGAATAAGTTTTGTTACCAAGGGTAGACCCATACAACACGAAAGTAGAACCCTTCTACTGTTTGGTGGTACTAGTCGTTCCTCTCAAGTAACTCCATAACTTGAATTAATTATTTTTGAAAAAAAAAGTCTATTTTTGATATATTACGTAACCGTATACCCAGAGATTGTGTAACAGTCATTTACATGGAAAAAAAGTTCATGGTCACGTTTGGTCAAGAAATAAGTTTTGTTACCAAGGGTAGACCTATACCACCTGAAAGTAGAACGTGTCTACCTTCTGGTGGTACTAGTAGGTCCCCTCAAGTACCTCCATAACTTGAATTAATTATTCTTGAAAAAAAAACTCATTTTGATATAGTACGTAACCGTATACACAGAGATTTTATAGCGGTCATTTACATGGAAAAATTTCATAGTCACTTTTGGTCAAGAAAAAGTTTTGTTACCAAGGGTAGACCCATACAACACGAAAGTAGAACCCTTCTACTGTCTGGTGGTACTAGTCGTTCCTCTCAAGTAACTCCATAACTTGAATTACTTATTTTTGAAAAGAAAGTCTATTTTGATATATTACGTAACCGTATACCCAGAGATTGTGTAACGGTCATTTACTTTGAAAAAAATCATTGTCACGTTTGGTCAAGAAATAAGTTTTGTCACCAAGGGTAGACCTATACCACCTGAAAGTAGAACGCGTCTAACTTCTGGTGGTATTAGTAGGTCCCCTCAAGTACCTCCATTAATTGAATTAATTATTTTTGAAAAAAAAAACTCATTTTGATATATTACGTAACCGTATACACAGAGATTTTATAGCGGTCATTTACATGGAGAAAGTTCATGGTCACTTTTGGTCAAGAAATAAGTTTTGTTACCAAGGGTGAACCTATACCACACGAAAGTAGAACCCTTCTACTTTCTGGTGGTACTTGTCTGGCCTTTCTAGTAACTCCATGACTTGAATTAATTATTTTTGAAAAAAAAAAAATCTATTTTGATATATTACGTAACCGTATACACAGAGATTGTGTAACGGTCATTTACATGGAAAAATTCATAATAACTTTTGGTCAAGAAATAAGTTTTGTTACCAAGGGTAGACCTATACCACCTGAAGGTAGAACGCGTCTAACTTCTGGTGGTACAAGTAGGTCCCCTCAAGTACCTCCATAACTTGAATTAATTATTTTTGAAAAAAAAACTAATTTTGATATATTACGTAACCGTATACACAGAGATTTTATAGCGGTCATTTACATGGAAAAATTTCATGGTCACTTTTGATCAAGAAATAAGTTTTGTTACCAAGGGTAGACAAATACAGCACGAAGGTAGAACCCTTCAACTGTCTGGTGGTAGTAGTCGGGCCTCTCAAGTAACTCCATAACTTGAATTACTTATTTTTGGAAAAAAAAATCTATTTTGATGTATTATGTAACAGTATCCACAGATATTGTGTAGTGGTCATTTACGAAGAAAAACTTCATGGTCACTTTTGGTCAAGAAATAAGTTTTGTTACCAAGGGTGAACCTATACCACGCGAAAGTAGAACCCTTCTTCTTTCTGGTGGTACTTGTCTGGCATTTCTAGTAACTCCATAACATGAATTAATTATTTTTGAAAAAAAAATCCATTTTGGTATATTACGTAACTGTATAGACAGAGATTGTGTAGTGGTCAGTTACATGGAAAAAATTGCTGGTCACTTTTGGTCAAGAAATAAGTTTTGTTAGCAAGGGTAGACCTATACCACATGAAAGTAGAACCCTTCTACTTTCTGGTGGTACTAGTCAGGTCTCTCAAGTAACTCCATAACATGAATTAATTATTTTTGAAAAAAAAAAAATCCATTTTGGTATATTCTGTAATTGTATAGACAGAGATTGTGTAGCGGTCATTTACATCGAAAAACTCCATGGTCCTTTTGGTCGAGAAATAAGTTTTGTTACCATGGGTAGACCCATACAACACGAAAGTAGAACCCTTCTACTTTCTGGTGGTACTAGTGATGCCTCTCAAGTAACTCCATAACATGAATTAATTATTTTTGAAAAAAAAAAATCCATTTTGGTATATTACGTTACTGTATAGACAGAGATTGTGTAGCGGTCATTTACGTCGAAAAACTCCATGGTCACTTTTGGTCGAGGAATAAGTTTTGTTACCAAGGGTAGACCCATACAACACGAAAGTAGAACCCTTCTACTGTTTGGTGGTACTAGTCGTTCCTCTCAAGTAACTCCATAACTTGAATTAATTATTTTTGAAAAAAAAAGTCTATTTTTGATATATTACGTAACCGTATACCCAGAGATTGTGTAACAGTCATTTACATGGAAAAAAAGTTCATGGTCACGTTTGGTCAAGAAATAAGTTTTGTTACCAAGGGTAGACCTATACCACCTGAAAGTAGAACGTGTCTACCTTCTGGTGGTACTAGTAGGTCCCCTCAAGTACCTCCATAACTTGAATTAATTATTCTTGAAAAAAAAACTCATTTTGATATAGTACGTAACCGTATACACAGAGATTTTATAGCGGTCATTTACATGGAAAAATTTCATAGTCACTTTTGGTCAAGAAAAAGTTTTGTTACCAAGGGTAGACCCATACAACACGAAAGTAGAACCCTTCTACTGTCTGGTGGTACTAGTCGTTCCTCTCAAGTAACTCCATAACTTGAATTACTTATTTTTGAAAAGAAAGTCTATTTTGATATATTACGTAACCGTATACCCAGAGATTGTGTAACGGTCATTTACTTTGAAAAAAATCATTGTCACGTTTGGTCAAGAAATAAGTTTTGTCACCAAGGGTAGACCTATACCACCTGAAAGTAGAACGCGTCTAACTTCTGGTGGTATTAGTAGGTCCCCTCAAGTACCTCCATTAATTGAATTAATTATTTTTGAAAAAAAAAACTCATTTTGATATATTACGTAACCGTATACACAGAGATTTTATAGCGGTCATTTACATGGAAAAATTTCATAGTCACTTTTGATCAAGAAATAAGTTTTGTTACCAAGGGTAGACCCATACAACACGAAAGTAGAACCCTTCAACTGTCTGGTGGTAGTAGTCGGGCCTCTCAAGTAACTCCATAACTTGAATTACTTATTTTTGGAAAAAAAAATCTATTTTGATGTATTATGTAACAGTATCCACAGATATTGTGTAGTGGTCATTTACGAAGAAAAACTTCATGGTCACTTTTGGTCAAGAAATAAGTTTTGTTACCAAGGGTGAACCTATACCACGCGAAAGTAGAACCCTTCTTCTTTCTGGTGGTACTTGTCTGGCATTTCTAGTAACTCCATAACATGAATTAATTATTTTTGAAAAAAAAATCCATTTTGGTATATTACGTAACTGTATAGACAGAGATTGTGTAGTGGTCAGTTACATGGAAAAAATTGCTGGTCACTTTTGGTCAAGAAATAAGTTTTGTTACCAAGGGTAGACCTATACCACATGAAAGTAGAACCCTTCTACTTTCTGGTGGTACTAGTCAGGTCTCTCAAGTAACTCCATAACATGAATTAATTATTTTTGAAAAAAAACAAATCCATTTTGGTATATTCTGTAATTGTATAGACAGAGATTGTGTAGCGGTCATTTACATCGAAAAACTCCATGGTCACTTTTGGTCGAGAAATAAGTTTTGTTACCAAGGGTAGACCCATACAACACGAAAGTAGAACCCTTCTACTTTCTGGTGGTACTAGTGATGCCTCTCAAGTAACTCCATAACATGAATTAATTATTTTTGAAAAAAAAAAATCCATTTTGGTATATTACGTTACTGTATAGACAGAGATTGTGTAGCGGTCATTTACGTCGAAAAACTCCATGGTCACTTTTGGTCGAGGAATAAGTTTTGTTACCAAGGGTAGACCCATACAACACGAAAGTAGAACCCTTCTACTGTTTGGTGGTACTAGTCGTTCCTCTCAAGTAACTCCATAACTTGAATTAATTATTTTTGAAAAAAAAAGTCTATTTTTGATATATTACGTAACCGTATACCCAGAGATTGTGTAACAGTCATTTACATGGAAAAAAAAGTTCATGGTCACGTTTGGTCAAGAAATAAGTTTTGTTACCAAGGGTAGACCTATACCACCTGAAAGTAGAACGCGTCTACCTTCTGGTGGTACTAGTAGGTCCCCTCAAGTACTTCCATAACTTGAATTAATTATTTTTGAAAAAAAAACTCATTTTGATATATTACGTAACCGTATACACAGAGATTTTGTAGCAGTCATTTACATGGAAAAACTTCATCGTCACTTTTGGTCAAGAAATAAGTTTTGTTACCAAGGGTAGACCCATACAACACGAAAGTAGAACCCTTCTACTGTTTGGTGGTACTAGTCGTTCCTCGCTAGTAACTCCATAACTTGAATTAATTATTTTTGAAAAAAAATCCATTTTGGTATATTACGTAACTGTGTAGACAGAGATTGTGTAGCGGTCATTTACATCGAAAAACTCCATGGTCACTTTTGGTCAAGAAATAAATTTTGTTACCAAGGGTAGACCTAAACCACATTAAAGTAGAATCCTTCTACTTTCTGGTGGTACTAGTCAGTCATCTCAAGTAACTCCATAACTTGAATGAATTATTTTTGAAAAAAAAGTCTATTTTGATATATTATGTAACAGTATACACAGATATTGTGTAGTGGTCATTTACAAAGAAAAATTTCATGGTCACTTTTGGTCGAGAAATAAGTTTTGTTACCAAGGGTAGACCCATACAACACGAAAGTAGAACCCATCTACTTGCTGGTGGTACTAGTCGTTTTTCTCAAGTAACTCCATAACTTGAATTAATTATTTTTGAAAAAAAAGTCGATTTTGATATATTATGTAACCGTATACCCAGAGATTGTGTAACGGTCATTTACTTTGAAAAAAATCATTGTCACGTTTGGTCAAGAAATAAGTTTTGTCACCAAGGGTAGACCTATACCACCTGAAAGTAGAACGCGTCTAACTTCTGGTGGTATTAGTAGGTCCCCTCAAGTACCTCCATTAATTGAATTAATTATTTTTGAAAAAAAAAACTCATTTTGATATATTACGTAACCGTATACACAGAGATTTTATAGCGGTCATTTACATGGAAAAATTTCATGGTCACTTTTGATCAAGAAATAAGTTTTGTTACCAAGGGTAGACCCATACAACACGAAAGTAGAACCCTTCAACTGTCTGGTGGTAGTAGTCGGGCCTCTCAAGTAACTCCATAACTGGAATTACTTATTTTTGGAAAAAAAAAATCTATTTTGATGTATTATGTAACAGTATACACACATATTATGTAGTGGTCATTTACATGGAAAAATTTCATGGTCACTTTTGGTCAAGATATAAGTTTTGTTACCAAGGGTAGACCTATATCACATGAAAGTAGAACCCTTATACTTTCTGGTGGTACTAGTAGGTCCCCTCAAGTACCTCCATAACTTGAATTGATTATTTTTGAAAAAAAAAATCCATTTTGATATATTACGTGACCGTATACACAGAGATTGTGTTGCTGTCATTTACATGGAAAAACTCCATTGTCACTTTTGGTCGAGAAATAAGTTTTGTTACCAAGGGTAGACCCATACAACACGAAAGTAGAACCCTTCTACTGTCTGGTGGTACTAGTCGGGCCTCTCAAGTAACTCCATAACTTGAATTACTTATTTTTGGAAAAACAAATCCATTTTGATATATTACGTAACCGTACAACCAGAGATTGTGTTGCGGTCATTTACATCGAAAAACTCCATGGTCACTTTTGGTCGAGAAATAAGTTTTGTTACCAAGGGTAGACCCATACAACACGAAAGTAGAACCCTTCTACTGTTTGGTGGTACTAGTCGTTCCTCGCTAGTAACTCCATAACTTGAATTAATTATTTTTGAAAAAAAATCCATTTTGATATATTACGTAACCGTATACACAGAGATTTTGTAGCAGTCATTTACATGGAAAAACTTCATCGTCACTTTTGGTCAAGAAATAAGTTTTGTTACCAAGGGTAGACCCATACAACACGAAAGTAGAACCCTTCTACTGTTTGGTGGTACTAGTCGTTCCTCGCTAGTAACTCCATAACTTGAATTAATTATTTTTGAAAAAAAATCCATTTTGGTATATTACGTAACTGTGTAGACAGAGATTGTGTAGCGGTCATTTACATCGAAAAACTCCATGGTCACTTTTGGTCAAGAAATAAATTTTGTTACCAAGGGTAGACCTAAACCACATTAAAGTAGAATCCTTCTACTTTCTGGTGGTACTAGTCAGTCATCTCAAGTAACTCCATAACTTGAATGAATTATTTTTGAAAAAAAAGTCTATTTTGATATATTATGTAACAGTATACACAGATATTGTGTAGTGGTCATTTACAAAGAAAAATTTCATGGTCACTTTTGGTCGAGAAATAAGTTTTGTTACCAAGGGTAGACCCATACAACACGAAAGTAGAACCCATCTACTTGCTGGTGGTACTAGTCGTTTTTCTCAAGTAACTCCATAACTTGAATTAATTATTTTTGAAAAAAAAGTCTATTTTGATATATTGCGTAAAGGTATACCCAGAGATTGTGTAACGGTCGTTTACATCAAAAAACTCCATGGTCACTTTTGGTCGAGAAATAAGTTTTGTTACCAAGGGTAGACCCATACAACACGAAAGTAGAACCCTTCTACTGTTTGGTGGTACTAGTCGTTCCTCTCAAGTAACTCCATAACTTGAATTAATTATTTTTGAAAAAAAAGTCGATTTTGATATATTATGTAACAGTATACACAGATATTGTGTAGTGGTCATTTATATGGAAAAATTTCATGGTCACTTTTGGTCAAGAAATAAGTTTTGTTACCAAGGGTAGACCTATACCACATGAAAGTAGAACCCTTATACTTTCTGGTGGTACTAGTAGGTCCCCTCAAGCACCTCCATAACTTGAATTATTTTTGAAAAAAACTCATTTTGATATATTACGTAACCATATACACAGAGATTTTATAGTGGTCATTTACGTGGAAAAATTTCATGGTCACTTTTGGCCAAGAAATAAGTTTTGTTACCAAGGGTAGACCTATACCACATCAAAGTAGAATCCTTCTACTTTCTGGTGGTACTAGTCAGTCATGTCAAGTAACTCCATAACATGAATTACTTATTTTGGGAAAAAAAGTCTATTTTGATGTATTATGTAACAGTATACACAGATATTGTGTAGTGGTCATTTACATCGAAAAACTCCATGGTCACTTTTGGTCGAGAAATAACTTTTGTTACCAAGGGTAGACCCATACAACACGAAAGTAGAACCCTTCTACTGTTTGGTGGTACTAGTCTTTCCTCTCAAGTAACTCCATAACTTGAATTAATTATTTTTGAAAAAAAAGTCTATTTTGATATATTATGTAACAGTATACACAGATATTGTGTAGTGGTCATTTACAAAGAAAAATTGCATGGTCACTTTTGGTCGAGAAATAAGTTTTGTTACAAAGGGTAGACCCATACAACACGAAAGTAGAACCCATCTACTTGCTGGTGGTACTAGTCGTTCCTCTCAAGGAACTCCATAACTTGAATTAATTATTTTTGAAAAAAAAACTAATTTTGATATATTACGTAAAGGTATACCCAGAGATTGTGTAACGGTCATTTACATCGAAAAACTCCATGGTCACTTTTGGTCGAGAAATAAGTTTTGTTATCAAGGGTAGACCAATACCACCTGAAAGTAGAACGCGTCTAACTTCTGGTGGTACTAGTAGGTCCCCTCAAGTACCTCCATAACTTGAATTAATTATTTTAAAAAAAAAAACTCATTTTGATATATTACGTAACCGTATACACAGAGATTTTGTAGCGGTCATTTACATGGAAAAATTTCATAGTCACTTTTGGTCAAGAAAGAAGTTTTGTTACCAAGGGTAGACCCATACAACACGAAAGTAGATCCCTTCTACTGTTTGGTGGTACTAGTCGTTCCTCTCAAGTAACTCCATAACTTGAATGAATTATTTTTGAAAAAAAAGTCTATTTTGATATATTACGTAAAGGTATACCCAGAGATTGTGTAACGGAGATTGTGTAACGGTGGTTCGAGTCTGACATGGCCGCGTAGCAACAACTACAGTTCACGTGAGCTCAAGATATTCCTTTAAAAGATAGATGTCTCTTTAGATTAAGCCTTGCTTTTTTAGTAATTTCGAAGTTTGTTCCTCAAAGCATCTGTCGCCATGAGTAAAAATACCCGTGGGAGGCCTAAGGGTAGCCTTGGCATGAAAAAACGTCAAGAGGCTGCCTCCCAGTTAAACCTAAGCTCCATCCTATCACAGGATAGGGACTGATATGATGACTCCGAGTCTGACATTGAAGCCAGCCGTACCGAGAGCACTGTTCATTCTCTAGGAAAGAAAATCCAGCAAGTCAAAGAAAGGCTATTGAAAGAATTTGAAAACCTACAAGAAGATATTTCTAAGGCTATTGACGACCTCAGAGACAGTGTAAGGGATTTGAATACAGAGACTGCAGCTTTGAAAGAAAGGTGCGATTCTTTAGAAACGAAAGTACAACAACTTGAGGCTGATAAATCGAAACAAGCCCAAGATATCAACAAAAATGAACGATTTTCAAGACGAAACAACATCAGAATAGTGGGTTTTCCTACCGAAGAAAATGAAGAGTGTCAGAACATTGCAGTTAAGATTCTTGAGGAGGTTGGAGTGCCTGCTTGTAAGCTGGAACGGGCTCATAGAGATGGCAGGCTAGTTGCTGGTCGAGACCGCCATCTTTTAGTCAAGTTATCTTTTTATCAGGACAAAATCACAGTGATGAAAAAAGCTCGACAATCCTTGGCAGGAAAACCTTATTACATTGTAGACGATCTGACTAAAGCAGACCTTACAGAAAAGAGACGTTGGAAGAAAGAAGTACAGGAACTATTCAATCAGGGCACTAAACTAAGTTTCTCAGGGGGATGCTGGAGAGGCAATGATGGACGACCTCATATTTTCGGCCCTGCCCAATAGCTGCTCTAACAATTTTTTTTTTTTATAAAACACATCTGATACCTTATGTTTCTTTCTGGAACAGCATGGAGTAGACATTGTTTGTTTACAGCTCACCGTTAGTCCTGTTTAGACTCAACCTAAAATGTTTGGTGACACTGTTGCACCAATTTTTTCTCATACGGGAACCTTTGCCAACTTCCACCAATTCTTGTTTAGTTTTTTAGCTGTTGGATTTATCCCATTTTGATTGACTTTTCTTGTCTTTTTGTGTTTGTGTCTTTTTGTATTTGTTGCGTGTTTACCCTCCATCAACTGTAGCAAAGTCCACTACCTGCCTTACGAACTTTTTTGCCAGTTCACCTCTTAAATGGCTGAGGATCTAACCATATTCACTTACAATGCGAGAGGTTTACGAAGTCACAATAAGAGACGACGTTTATTTTCGTACCTTCATCGACGAAAGACTCATATTTCTTTCATACAAGAGACGCATAGTTTACCAGCAGATGAGAAAATGTGGAAAAATGAATGGGGAGGTAAAGTTCTCTATTCACATGGTACTCATGATAGCTGTGGAGTATTTATTTTATTTAATCCTACTTTGGAATTTGAAGTAAAAAAGTATGTAAGCCACGATGGAGGAAGATTTATCATTGCTGACATTGCCTACACTGATCAAATTCTAACTCTCGTTTCTTTATATGGACCCAATATAGATAGCCCTAACTTTTTTGTTCACTTATTCAACGCAGTATCTACTTTTTCCTCTGAAAAAATGATCATAGGCGGAGATTTTAATTTCGTCTTTAATTTAGCTCTAGACAAGAAAGGCGGTCAGCAGAGAACCAATTTTAAAGCTCGAAACGAATGCCTTTCATTTGTGACTGGATTATCACTCATCGATATCTGGAGAGAGAGGAACCCTAGGACCGAAGGCTTTAGTTGGTCGTCCAACATTTTATCAGGTCTACTCTGTCGCCTAGACTTTTTCCTTATTTCGCGGCATATGGCTACTTCTGTCAAAGATGTCACACACTCTCCTGGAATTCAATCGGATCACTCTTTTGTTATTTTAAAGCTTAGTCTTTTTTCAGAGACACGTGGTCCTGGATACTGGAAGTTAAACAACTCCCTGCTTCATGACTCAGATTATTTGAACTTGATTACAAGTGCTATTAATAATTTCACCGAAACTAATACTTATTCGAATCCGGCATATCGCTGGGAAGGCCTTAAGTTTATTTTACGGAAGGAGAGCATGAAGTTTGCAAAGAAAAAAGCTAAAGAAAATAGACGTAGGGAAGAAGAACTCACAATCAAAGTTGCTAACCTGGAACAGGAGCTCTTTACATCAGACTCCATCGAGACACGCACCAAGCTATTCGATGCCCGTAATGAACTTCTTTTATTCTATGACCTTAAACTTCAAGGAACCATAATCCGATCACGGGCCCGCTGGGTCGAACATGGCGAAAAGAACACAAAATACTTTCTTAACCTTGAAAAACGTAATAAGCTCTGTAATACTATTCGCAAAATTGATGATGACAATGGTAATACGTATTGCGATGGGAAATCTATTCTTCACAATATTAAACATTTTTATGAGAATTTGTATGTTAGCAACCGCTGCTCCCCACATTTAATTTTGGACGGTCTCCTCCCGTCCCCTTTTAGTAATGATGACTTCTCTACTTGCGAAGGTGAACTTACCTTGGAAGATTGCAGTATTTCGCTTAAGTCTTCAAAAAAAGATAAGTCTCCAGGGAGTGACGGTTTTTCTGTAAACTTTTACAAGAGTTTTTGGCATCTAATAGTTCCTTATGTTGTTGATTCTTTAAATTATGCCTACTCTCATAACAGCCTCTCTCATGAGCAGTCTAGAGGCATAATTATCTTAATCCCCAAACCTGAAAAGGATCCCAATCTCCTGAAAAATTACAGACCTATTTCACTCCTGAATACGGACTATAAAATTGGAGCGAAGGCGATTGCAACTAGGCTTAAATTTATCATCGCCAATATTATTAGTCCAAATCAAACTGGTTTTGTAAAGGGTCGTTTTATTGGGGAAAATATCCGTTTTGTTTTAGACCTAATTGATTACACTAACCGCAAAAATACTTCAGGATTTATGTTATTCGTAGTCTTTGAAAAGGCTTTTGACAAACTAGAGTGGAATTTCATTATATGTTGTCTACGCTATTTTCACTTTGGTCATAGTTTCATTCAATGGATACATACTTTTTATAACAATGCTACCGCTTGTGTCTTCAGCAACGGATACTCCACAGGTTTTTTCCCTGTTCGTCGAGGGGTCCGCCAGGGGTGTCCACTCAGTCCCTACCTTTTTATTTTATGCACCGAAGTATTAGCTATTTACACAAGTCAAAGTAGATTGAAAGGTATTGTTATTGAGGATAAAGAAATAAAACTTCTCCAATATGCTGACGACACAACTTTTTTTCTTGATGGAAGCCGGGAATCTCTTGATGAAACCCTTCACATACTTAACGTGTTTCAGATGTCCTCTGGATTAACCATCAATGCTTCTAAGTCAGTCTTGTTTCCTCTGGGTCCTTTTGCAAGGCAGCCGCCAGGCTTTGTAAACTTATATGCACTTAAATTTTCATGTGGTCCTGTAAAAATGTTAGGCATTACCTTCAATCATAATGGCAATGATCTTTTTAGGCTAAATTTTATTCCGAAGTTATCTAGACTTAAAAGTTGTCTTCGGGTTTGGTCGACGAGAGACTTAACCCCGGTTGGTCGTAACGTTCTGGTTAAAACCTATGCGTTATCACAACTAGTTTTTCTTTTTATAGTGCTACCGAATCCTCCCACTTCCTTCATTAAGGATGTGGAAAAGATTATTTATGATTTTATTTGGGCCGGGAATCAAGATAAAATAAAAAGAGGTTGTATAATTAATCGTTATAATAAAGGCGGTTTAAGAGTAGTTCACATCCCAAGTTTTGTAAAAAGCTTGAAATGTACTTGGGTTAAGCGGTATTGTAATAATAATAATGAAGGTGTTTGGAAAGTTTTCTTTGATGAAAGTTTGTCAGCTGTGGGTAGGAAGCTCATCTTTCATTGTAATTGTAAGCCTGATGACCTCCCTCGTATTCCTAATATCTTTGTTTACCACACTGTGAGAGCATGGCTGGATGCAGCTTTCCACTTACCTGTAGAAAATTTTGGTAATCAAGTTATTTGGAACAATCACTATATCTCCATCAATAACACAATTTTTTATTATGACTTTTTGTATAGCAAGGGAGTTAAATTTGTTTCTGACTTTTTCGATAATGACGGTTATCCCTTAAGTTACCAGTCCTTTAGGATGAAGTTCCATCTAAATCATTTCCCCTTTACAACCTATTGGGGTATTATTCAGAGCATTCCTATCCACTGGAAGCAGTCTGGCTGTTCAGAGACTATTTTCAATAACCCATGTACTGATTTTTTCGATAAAACCATGAAATCAAGCTGTATTTCTCAACTTGTATACCGGTCTAAGTATCTGGATAAAGTCGCTGTTGATCCCACAGCTCTTACAAAATGGAACGCTGAGTTCCCTCATTTAACTACTAAAGAGTGGGATAGTATTTTTAGTATGCCGTGGTGCTCTGCCTCGGAAACCAAGCTTTCTTTTTTCCAATTTCGATTTCTTCACAGAATCCTTCCAACGAATAGACTTTTAAATTTAATGGGTATTTCTGACTCCGATTTATGTCATTTCTGTAATGCTGAGGTCGAAACACTACTTCACCTTTTTGTGGAGTGTAACCATGTAGCTTCATTTATCGGTGATGTTGTTAATTTTTTGTTCGGCTCTGACTTTTATTTTTCAAAAGACGACATTTTCTTTGGTTACCAAAGGTTAAAACGCCATCCATATAATTTTCTTATCTTGCATTTGAAATATTTCATTTTTAGTAAGAAGCGTCAAAATAAGACTTGAAATTATATTGAGTTCTTATACAAGTTTCAGTTTGCTCTACGAGTCGAAAAGCATATTTACTTTTATGGCCAAAAAAGGACGAAAAGTTGTATTAGCTATAAAGATCTCAAAGAGGTTTTTGGTCGCTGTGATCTTATTCTCGATTTTTAATGTCTTTTTGTATTCTTCTCGTGTCATACCGACTTCCAGTATTTCCATTACGCACGGGGTATTTTCGTAATATCCTGTCATCTAATATAAGCTGTCTGTATTCATTTCATGTTTTAAGTTCTACAGCCATGTATTACTTGCAAGACGGTAGATATTGTAAATAAAAAAGTTCAAGATTAAATAAAAAATGGAGGAAAAAAAAAAAAAGATTGTGTAACGGTCATTTACATCGAAAAACTCCATGGTCACTTTTGGTCGAGAAATAAGTTTTGTTACCATGGGTAGACCTATACCACCTGAAAGTAGAACGCGTCTAACTTCTGGTGGTACTAGTAGGTCCCCTCAAGTACCTCCATAACTTGAATTAATTATTTTTGAAAACAAAACACTCATTTTGATATATTACGTAACCGTATACATAGAGATTTTGTAGCGGTCATTTACATGGAAAAATTTCAATATCACTTTTGGTCAAGAAAGAAGTTTTGTTACCAAGGGTAGACCCATACAACACGAAAGTAGAACCCTTCTACTGTTTGGTGGTACTAGTCGTTCCTCTCAAGTAACTCCATAACTTGAATTAATTATTTTTGAAAAAAAGTCTTTTTTGATATATTACGTAAAGGTATACCCAGAGATTGTGTAACGGTCATTTACATCGAAAAACTCCATGGTCACTTTTGGTCGAGAAATAAGTTTTGTTACCAAGGGTAGACCTATACCACCTGAAAGTAGAACGCGTCTAACTTCTGGTGGTACTAGTAGGTCCCCTCAAGTACCTCCATAACTTGAATTACTTATTTTTGAAAAAAAAACTGATTTCGATATATTACGTAACCGTATACACAGAGATTTTGTAGCGGTCATTTACATGGAAAAATTTCATAGTCACTTTTGGTAAAGAAAGAAGTTTTGTTACCAAGGGTAGACCTATACAACACGAAAGTAGAACGCGTCTAACTTCTGGTGGTACTCGTCGGGCCTCTCAAGGAACTCCATGACTTGAATTACTTATTTTTGGAAGAAAAAAAAATCTCTTTTGATGTATTATGTAACAGTTTACACAGATATTGTGTACTGGTCATTTACATGGAAAAATTTCATGGTCACTTTTGGTCAAGAAATAAGTTTTGTTACGAAGGGTAGACCTATACCACATGAAAGTAGAACCCTTCTACTTTCTGGTGGTACTCGTCGGGCCTCTCAAGTAACTCAATAACTAGAATTAATTATTCCTGAAAAAAATCCATTTTGATATATTGCGTATAACCGTATATACGCAGATATTGTGTAACGGTCATTTATATGGAAAAATTTCAATATCACTTTTGGTCAAGAAATAAGTTTTCGTACTAAGGGTAGACCAATACCACATGAAAGTAGAACCCTTGTACTTTCTTGTGGTACTAATCGGGCCTCTTAAGTAACTTCACAACTTGAATTACTTATTTTTGAAAAAAAAAATCCATTTTGGTATATTACGTAACTGTAAACACAGATATTGTGTAGTGGTCATTTATATAGACAAATTTCATGGTCACTTTTGGTCAAGAAATAAGTTTTGTTACCAAGGGTAGACCTATACAACACGAAAGTAGAACCCCTCTACTGTCTGGTGGTACTAGTCGGACCTCTCAAGTAACTCCATAACTTGAATTACTTATTTTTGGAAAAAAAAATCTGTTTTGATGTATTATGTAACAGTATACACAGATATTATGTAGTGGTCGTTTACAAAGAAAAATTTCATGGTCACTTTTGGTCAAGAAATAAGTTTTCTTACTAAGGGTAGACCAATACCACATGAAAGTAGAACCCTTGCACTTTCTTGTGGTACTAATCGTTCCTCTTAAGTAACTTCACAACTTGGATTTCTTATTTTTGAAAAAAAATCCATTTTGATATATTACCTAACTGTAAACACAGATATTGTGTAGTGGTCATTGATATAGACAAATTTCATGGTCACTTTTGGTCAAGAAATAAGTTTTGTTACCTATAATAGACCCATACCACGTGAAAGTAGACCCCTTCTACTTTCTGGTAGTACTAGTCGGGCCTCTTAAGAAACTCCACAAGTAGAATTAATTATTTTTGAGAAAAAAAAAATCTATTTTGATATATTACGTAACCGTATATACGCAGATATTGTGTAGCGATTATTTACATGGAAAAACGTCATGGTCACTTTTGGTCAAGAAATAAGTTTTGTTACCAAGCATAGACCTATACCACATGAAAGTAGAACCCTTCTACTTTCTTGTGGTACTAGTCGGGCCTCTCAAGTAACTCCACTACTAGGATTAATTATTTTTGAAAAAAAAAATCTATTTTGATATATTACGTAACCGTATACACAGAGATTGTGTAACCTTCATTTACATGGAAAATCTTCATGGTCACTTTTGGTCAAGAAAGGAGTTTTGTTACCAAGCGTAGACCTATACCACTTGAGAGTAGAACCCTTGTACTTTCTGGTGGTATTAATCGGGACTCTCAAGTTACTTTATAACTCGAATTAATTATTTTTGAAAAAAAAAAATAATGGGATATATTTTTTAGTGGTCATTACGTAGCCTCACAGGCTACGTCTCTGGAATCGTCCTTTGGGTTTTCCGCGCCGGTTGACACAAGATTCGTACCCTTGGAGAAAAAATAGATCCGTTAACCACACAGTCGGCGGACATGCGGATTAGTACACAATCTCAAGTACAGTTCCGGTCCCCCCGCCCCCACGATTCATCATAATAACCGTACATGTTCGTGAGCGAAGGGAATAAAGCACCAATACAAGTATTATGTTTCAGCAATCAAGCCATAAATGAAGATTCTGGCTCTATGAAACTTCTCGAAATTTCACACAGGGGAAGATCGTTTATGAATTTTATACAAAGATTACAAATAAATTACATTCGCACATTTCGCAGTCTAGGTTTGGTAACTTCCTGAAAAGGATTCATGCGTGGAGTGATAGAGCATAAATGAACTCGTATATAGACTAAAACATGACTAGAACAACGTCACTTTCACTACATTGATCACGTGGGCACACATTATGTCCTTTTGACTAGAGTCATTTGTAACCCTGTCTAGTCCGCATTATATATCAATGACATTTATATGGTATCGTCCCGAAGAAGGTACCTTATTTACTATTTTTATTATTTTTGTGTTAAATATCGGTGTATGTTTATGGCGGCATTGAGATATAAAATTAAAAGCGTATTACAATATCTAAACGATAGATTTTATTCCAAAATTTTAAAAACATGTTTCTTTATTTTCTATCAGTCAAGGCGTTGTACCCTTGTTTCCGTAGTAAAAAATCCAACTTGGAGTACTAAGCCCCACCCCAATCCAATTATAGCAGATTTGCCACAGCTTACTGAAGCTAGCCTGTATGGAACGCCAAAAGGGCAATGAATTTTGTTGTCTCATCGTAGTTTGTCTCAACTTATTTCGTTGTCTCATTTCATTTTGTCTCCTTTTTGGTTTGTCTCATGCAATTGTGTCGTCTCACTTAATTTTGTCTCCTTGTAGATTGTCTGATGTACGTTTGCTTCAGTTAAGGTTGTCTCATTAAAGTTTGCTTCATAGTAGGTCGTCTCGTTTTAGTTTGCTTCATTAAAGTTGTCTCCCAACAGTTTGCCTCACTGCAGTTCGTCTCAGAGCAGTTCGTCTCACAGCAGTTCGTCTCACTGCAGTCCGTCTCACAGCAGTTTGTCTCACAGCAGTTCGTCTCACAGCAGTTCGTCTCGAAATTCATTGCCCTTTTGGCGTTCCATAAGTCTGATATGGCCAGGCTCGCGACTAAAGAAACTGCGAAAAGTTTCTCCGTACTTACTCCGTGCATTTCGTGCTAGAGCGCAACGCTAATACAGTACGTGTTGTGAATATATGTACATGTATTAACATCAGTGTAAAATAGCTTTATCGATCGCCGCGCGGAGTAACTTTTCGTGGAGATGTCGTTGAAAGTTCACCTAGGGTTATCAAAACCACTGTTTATTGAGACCTCAAATATTTTTGGATGTATTCCAGTGAATTTTCCTTAGCGTAAACTGCTTTTGTTTGATTCATAGGCCTAATTCGTAAACGAGGTCATAGATCCTACGCATCCTGCTAGTCCTAGACGTTAAAGCTGAGTTTGTGTTTGATTAGACTACTGAACATCAACCAGAAAGTGAGAGAAGAATTAAAAAAAAAAAAAACCTCATTTTCTATTTCTCCCTAAGCCTGTACATGTGTGCTGGTATATCTGCTGTATCTATTATATGCTACTTCATTCTTGCAAATGCAATGCATGAGTAGGCGGCCTATGCAAAGTAGGCTTAGGTTAACTTTCAAAGAAAATATAAAATATAAAAGTAAAGTACCCAATCATCTTAAAGAATGGGACTTGTGAAATGGTTCTGCCCATGAAAGAGTAGGGCACCGAAGCGATTAGTATAGCTAAATACCGTCAGTAGGCTCACGATTTTTCGCTCTGAAATTTTCATGAATTTTCAATCGTCATTCAAACTGGGAAAATAAAAAAAAAGTCTCATATACCATATATATAAGTGCAGAGTGAGATCATGTCTGCGTATGGTTAAAGAGAAGGAGGTCAACCATCCGGCCACCACTTCCCTTTTCAGACTTTTTCTGTAAGACGCCTAAACATACAGCGACCTTGAAAATCATATGACAAGAATGATGTTACCTGGTCAACTGCTAGGCCTAACCTAGTACACGAAAAAATTCTAGGGCCCAAGTCAGTGGACAAAAGTGGGTTATGTCATAAAGTTTTATTGCACTGTTGCCTGTCTTGCTGGAATGGACCATTTTTTCCCCCCTTACGCTTACGCTTACATACCGGTAGTGTGCTTGAAAAAGTTATGTAAGAATAGTTTCTGTTACCCACAGACGCTAGTTAAAAAACTCAATTTTGGTTATAAAGGTCTAAATTTATATGAGAATCACTAAGTAAGAACATTTTTATGCACGTTATCTTGTCTTTTGTTTATTAGAGGATTGGTCTTGAACATCTAATTGTAAAGTTTGACTGTTCATGTGACTTTTAAGTTGATTGGTTTGCGGTCATAATCATGGCGAAAGGTTGTTAATAGTCATAAGTAGGTCAAGTGCTTATTGATACCGCACAAACAAGCTTGACCTTAAGTCATATAACAATCATAACAATGAAGCATATGGCGATATCCTGAGCGGTTTAGGACTTTCAAAATCACTACAAAATCATAACCGGGCATTTTTTTTTCTCACAAAACATTGGACGTGGGGTAGCAAAAATGATTTCGTTCACATAATTTATCACTTGAATGCTTTTGGAAGTTATCAATGTCCTCTACGATGTTTGACATCTCTACCTGAAGTGGATAGGCTGATTATAGCTGGTTCCTGGACTATACTAAGAATTATCGGGAGCATCATTGCAGCGATTTACCCAACTTCAGTTTTTATTTCAAGCCTGTCTCTGGCCGATCGTGGCTACGTCAAATTTGCCATTCAAATTCAAATTTCTAGTTATTTTTTGTTAACACACTCAACGTCCGTCTTTTACTGAAAAAAAAGAAATGCTGATTTGAAAAAAAAACCGATTTGGCAGACCTCCGTAATCATCTGACAGTGTATTGTAAACTTGGTAACCCCCTTTGACACTGTTGTCGGTATCCTATAGCATGTCATAGTGTCCTTGTGGCTGCTGTTATTGTCTGCGCTAAGTGGCTGCTAACTTCAGTGAGGCCAAATGAAGTAAGTAATGTGCGAGGCTAGGCTACCAGTTGGCAATGTACTGAAAAGTAATGTTGCACAATGTAAGTACCGTTAACCCGTGAACTTGTCAGACCACCACAAACGCCGATTTTGGTCAGGAACCAAACGTTATGAATATAACGTGAAGTGGCATGCGATAATGAATTTGGAGGCATTGAGGGAGACGTCGTTAGAAAAAGCCATATTGTAGGGTTTTTTGTGAAGAAGCAAATGGCACAAGGGTTTTCCAGGGCTTGCAGTTTTGATCCATCTTTTGAACAATTACTGCCATACGCTTTGCACTGGAACACCATTGTGGAGGAGGAAGATTTCCGTGAGCCCCCTTTAGATCGGGCTCAGTTTGAAACTTTCTTCGATCAGGATGGAAGACTTGGCGACGAACAGCGATTTCGGAAAGCCGTATTTAGAGGTAAATCACAAAGAGGGTCCTTGTTTTTAGAAAGGTGTAAGGTCATTCGTAGGCCTACGCTAGTCCTACAGTACCAGTATTGTTAGGCCTTACTTAGGACTACATTACAACAGTATAGTATACACATATTCTGCAATAGGCCTAAGCAAGTTGTGCGTACGACGTTAAAGGTTTCCGTTCAAAATTCGGAATACACGCATGTACTCACTAACCCTTAAAGGTACCATGAGTCGATCAGGATAGAAATATTTTAATCCTATAAATATAACAATGTTATTTTAATGTAGTATTACTACTAGTAACACATTTTGGTTGTGTTAAAAAAGAGTAATTACTTGGAAATAGGTTTTGAATTCAACGTGAATTTAACCTATTAAAATACTGTTTATTATCAAATAAATACATAATGTCAGCAAACAATAAAGACATTGTTCCTTTTATCCAGTTTTACTGAAGACATTCTGGTCAGTATTTTGGGACGATTTGAAATACGATAGTCAGCAATATAGCTGAAACTTAAAAATTTGAATGTGAGTAAAATGTTTCCATGGAAATGAAAAATAACACCGCAAAAACTCATTTGGGTCTGATTTTGAATCAGTGCCCGGAAGTGATTCGTACTGTCACTGGCAATCGTACATGTGGAGTGGAACCGGCAAGCTTGCGTACGCCGCTGCGATATGTTGAATGGGTTTCATGCTGTTAAAATAAACTGAATGATGAATGGATTACCTAGCGTTAGTTAACAGGGTTAGGGGATCGGGTTAGGATTGTTACATAACTAGGTTGGAATAGGCCTATGTGCATTGTATGCATTTTCGAACCCCCAACCACCAGATCTGCTCTCGTAGTGTAGTGGGTAAGGCGTAAGACTTACCTTACTCAACTGTTACCTTCACGTCCTAAGTTCAAAGCCTCCTACGTCCTCATTCTCTTTCACTAATATACTTCTAACACTTCTTCCACAGATTTAGCAGTTGTTCATTCGACAGAAAATTCACAACTTTGAAATACCAAGGAGAGAAAAAAAAAACTCTAAAAAGAAAAAAATAAGTAAAGATAGAGCATAGATGATACTCTTTTAGTTGTCTGATACCTTTTCTGACGTCACTTCCGGTCACTGAATTCTAAATTCGTACCACTCGTTTTTGATGTTGTTGAAGTAAATATGATGCAGGCGGTGCTTACTTTTGATTCCTTTGCATCCACATGGCCTCACTGAAATTAAGACTGCATTGATCGACACATAGTAGTGATCGACTCAAGGCACACCTAGCATATATGAAGGAAATTGCGTGTATTCCTCTGCGAGCTCTACGTAAGAATCTTCACTCACCGACCCAAGCTGTGGGTAATGTAAACTAGCATTTAAAGTGTGTTGAGCCAACATCTATGGAACGCCAAAAGGTTACTTCATAATGATAACCACTTGATGAAGATGAAAGGTGGGACTCGCTGTCTGTCAGGGTTGTTTGATTTAAATCAAGCGGATTAAAATTGCGATTAAAGTCATGATTTTTTTAAAAAAAAATCATGATTTGAATTGATTTATTTGATTTAAATCATTGATTTAAATCATGATTTAAAAAAAAAAGGAACAACACTGTGTAAAAACTTCTAGTCAAAACCTTCCTGTAATTTGGCCTTGCATGACTACCACCACATCAATCAGAAATTAAGAGAGCCTAAGGGTATCCCTAAGTTTTGTTCTTTGTGCACCCCACTGAATAACCTTGAAAATAGCATTAACTTCATACTTAAAAATTTCAATGGCAGACTGGTGTGCAAACCTTCCTGAAATGTTGAAACTGGCCAGAGCAAGTCAGAACCTTAAAGATACTTTGTAAGTGTTTACATGGAACCAAAAAATTGGGAACCACGTACCCGATGTCCAAACCTGTCCGGTCCTGGGCTACCCAAAAATTAACCGTGTTACAAAAACTTGCTAATCAAACAGCAACTCCCTTATAATTCAACAACATAGGTTGTATAACGGTGGTGTTGGTGTAACCTCAGTAAAGTAGGGTTTCTACTTCTGTTTTGACTTCATGCCTTACCAAATTTCCTAGTAATTTTTATCTTGGAAGCATTTCATTTTTATGTCGCTTCGTTTGTGAATGTATTTAATTTTAGTCTCATTAATAGTAGGATGTTCTGCGGAGATAGTCGGTGACAGCACGGTTGGAAAACCTTGCTAAGTTTCCTGCAAACACGATAGAAAATCTACCGATTTCCCGCTGACATTTATGTAGGGGTGGAACCCCTTGTGGGCGTTCAGGGGGCAAATCCCCCAGAAGATTGGAGTTCCTAGCACATTGAAGGGGTTAAATTGTGCAGCTGAGCACAAAAAATATAACTGAAAACTCACACAATATTTGAAAAATCAATCAGGAAAGCTTAACGTTAGGCTGCTGTACTTGCGTTGTTGCAATATACGGAACTTTTGTAAATGTGAAGAAGTGCCACTTACAAAATGTCAGAAACGAGTGAAACTTGAGCCCAATATTATGCTATATAGATATACAATAGGCCTAGAATAAATGTCTCGATCTTGGCATTCTTCACTAAAAAGCATTACATCAGTCCTGTGGCAAATAATAACACGAAACTTTGGTGTGGTAGCGTTGCACAGAATCATAGACGACTATACATTGTCAACTATGAATGGATCTGCCCGTTTGACTTAGGGAAATCCTGGCATGTTTCCAAGAAAAGTTTTTAATTGCAAAAATGTCAATACCTGTCCCAAAATGGTAATGTCTGTATCTTACGTAAAATAGCTCATTTCATAGTTTATTCAAACATTAATTTATAGGGGGCAATTTCTTTGCATTCATGAATATTGCCACTCAAATATTTCCTTCCCCTTTTTCGTTGGCTCACTTCACTTTTCGAAACAACCATTTCTACTTATGATTTTACCCTTCCAGTGTTGACAATTTTCTCATTTATTTGATGGCTTAACTTTATTCTCTGGACGTTAACCCCAGTCTAAACTCACACAAAACACCTGTGACATCTATCGCAGTCATAACACTCAAAATTCAGCCACCTGTTGTGGCTATGACATTTGTTCCAAACTTTTTTATCCCTGATAAATGTGACCATTAACAGGTAGTAGAAATTTGCAGCAAAGAAAAAAAGAAAAAAAGGGTTAAAAATAATGGTCATCTCCCCAATATTTCTAAATTGTTTAATCGAGGCGATTTTTTCACTACGTAGCCTTATGTTTTCCAGAAAGGTGTTTGGCGCTACCATTACATATGGTGGTAAGATTGCAAACATAAAGAAGGTACAAAGGTCAAGCTGTGGCGTGGGTCTGTTTGCTCCGCTGTGTCCTGTATACGTGCTGTGTTCATGTATACGTACAGTACCTATGAGAGGACTCTGTTCTCATTAATTGCACAGAGAATGTGCTGAGTTCAGAAAAAAGGAAAAAAAAAAACACTTAAACTGACGGAGATGAAATTGTGCATGAGCACTGCGCGAATCATCTGTGGGCACTGGGTTTCATAGGGTACTGTATGTATGATTTCAAATTCTTCTAAGATACAGTATCAACAAAAACTGTAAAATGCGATAATGTAGAGGTTGACAGTTTTCATTCAAATCAATAGTGTGCTTCTGTGAACAAGCCAGTGGGAAGTATACTAGTATTGAATATTCAGTTAGTCAAAACAACTCAGGATCACTGACACCGCAATGTTGTGATCAGTTCGTAGGTTATTTGTAAATATAGTGCTTCCTTTCACCAGACATTACGATTCCTGATACCGACCAAGAAGCAACAACTAGAGTAGTATGTTTTGGATACACTAGTGAGACCTGTACTGTTGCATATTCAATTCATAGCGCGTACTCCCTCACCTCATATAACCTATGCATTACCGTATTGACCATGGTCTGGTATCTGGCAATTTTGTGTGGCTAGCAATTACGGAAGCACGGTGGCCAGATACATGGTGGCCAGATACACGCATTCACACACACACAAAATTGCCAGATGCTAGACCATGATCAATGCATGGTTATTTGAGGTGAGTACAGCGCTAGTGAATTCCCAAACCAAGAAATTTTGGGGATTATGTAGTTACTTACAGTAAGAATCCGTAATTTTCAAATATGATTTCTGCTTTTTTACTGTCTTTATGCCAATCCTGTTGCTTTTCAAAGTAGTTAATGTCATTTTCCTTCATTAAAGACGTAGTCTGTCCATGTACAACCTTGCCTGTACATATAATAATGAAAAAAAAAGTTAAGATAAAAATTTTTTTTTACCCTTCTGCCTTTTCAGTACACACGCAACCATACGGATGTGAAGGTTTTATAGATAATGTCTTGGATGCTTGGCCATGTCTCAGTCTGACTTATTGTCACTATGTCAGACAGGACATTTTTTTAGGAAATACAGATTTTTTGGCATACCTTTAAAGTTTGAAGCCAATTCCCTTGTTCATCATTTCTGATGTCATTATCTGGTTTATGATATTTGATTATCTGGTTGAAGATGCTCCTTTTGGATTATTAAGTAATGATTAGGTAATATTTGCATGAGTGATTTACCTGGTTTTATCTTTGCAGAAGTCAAATGAAACTGTACAATTTTCCAGATACGCCTCAGATGCACCTATTTTGGATGTTGGATGCACTTCGTAATCAGTTTCCCTTCTGTTGTAGATAGGATATATTGCAAACATTGCTTTATGTGTTTGTTTTACTGCCAGTGGAAATTATTCTTTTGAACAGAAGAGAAAGTGCAAATCTGGTCAGCGTACCCTGATTGTAAAACAACCCTCCTACAGCATTAGTCTGAATGTGACTGTGCCACCATCTCAGGATGAAATCCCTAATCTTAGGCAGTTATCTTTCATTACAAAATGCAGACCTGTCTGACATATTAACAATAAGGGGGTGTTCATTTTCTGTAGATCAACTAATTGGCAGATAGGTGGAAAAATTGGGAGGGTTAGTCATTTCCAATCAAAATGATGTATATTCTAGCATTTACTTGATTCATTTAACTCATGATATTGATTTCAATCCTTTACAAGGTAAAGTCAAGAGTCAGATCACATTGCCTCAGTTATTCTTGAATGGTACTGTTCGATGGAAATGTGTTCTGCAATTAATCTCTCTTCAGGTGCTGCAAACAATGCTGCATGCATATGTTCAAATACAGTAGTTATGCAGATAGGGTATCATTAACAAGGTGTTTGCCAGGGTTTGAAAAAGTTTGCACATGCAGAAAGTAGCATATCTTTGTACATTTGCCCTTTGGAAAACTTTGGAGTATGTATGTAAAACAGTTTTCATTAAATATGCAGTGATCTAATCATCATATCATTCCATTGTTTTGATCAATATCCCTTGTCAGTACCAAATCAGTACTTTTCAAAGGTGGCACATCACCCATGATAGTCCCAATTCACCCCTCTCCAATCAGATAATTTAAAGTATGTACTCCCTCACCTCATATAACCTGTGCATTACCGTATTGACCATGGTCTAGCATCTGGCAATTTTGTGTGTATGTGTGTATCCAGTCAACGTCCTTCCATAATTGCCAGCCTTTTGGTTTTGCAGCAAAGTCTGTATCATGCTATTGCATCTGCTTCAATCTGCTTCCTTTCACATCCTTTTGGGGACTTTTTCTTACGTACTTAGTGATAGAATGCCTTTCCTCATTTATTCATTTAACTGGACTTCATTTCCCAGACATGGCATATATTTCATCACTGAGTTCACATTGTGGGACTACTGTTTTGTGATTGTTTTTTTCTTATATTAAAAGGAAATAGGGCATTTAGAAAACACCAACATGACATACAAAAGAACATAGATTTAAAAATTGTTAGACCATCCAGTCTCATCAATAAAGACCTGCCAAAGCTTCATCTCCTCAAAACATTACGCATGTGATGAGTAATAGAAGATGCATCATTTGAATTTTGAAAAGTTTGTGTGAACAAATTAGTGCTGAGTAACAAATAACTGAACTTCTATCTGTGAGAAGCTTATTTCTTGAAAGGAAAGCTACTGTCCTTCCTTGTTTTGAATAATCTATCATTCTACGTCCTCAAACATTGGTTCTAAAAATATGGATGTTTTCTCTTAAACAAATACCCTATTTCCCAGGTGTTTGAGTGAGTTGAGAGACAGCCCATTATGGAATCTGCCATGACGGGAGAACGAGAACATAAAAGATGCCACTTGTTTCATGTTGAGTGTTGTCAGTTTAGTTTTAGATGTATACTGTAAATTATTATGTCTACTGTACCTTGTACTGACACTTTATTTCTTACATTTTCAGGTGGAATATCTGGAGAAGTTCGAAAGGAAGCTTGGAAATTTTTGTATGGCTATTACCCATTTCATGCGACCAAAAGGTTAGTTTAGCAGAATATTTACAGCACAGTAAGCTTTGATCAGTACTATTAAAGGAAATCTACATACAGTATGGGAAGATTTCACACTCCCATACAAACTGTACATAGCAGTTGGAAGTCGGAAGAAAGTTTCTCAGGGAAATGTGCCATTTTACCCTTTTGATTCCTTGGAAGCATTTGATGAATCTGCGATGGTGATGATGGTGTGTGTATGTGACAACATTGTAAAAAAGTCAAGTCAGTGACTTGGACTGGCATTGACTCAAGTTGCATTTTGTGATGACTTGAGCCAAGCTGATAGTCCAAAATGACTTGACTCGAGTCACCTCTGAAAATGAATTGGACTTGAATGACTTGAGTCTGAAGGAAGACTCAGGTTGAAGCAAGAGACTTTAGTGGTCTCTTAAGACTCTTGCAGCATGGTGCAAGCACGCAAGAGTAAAATATTTTACCAAATTCACTATGTACACAACAATAACATGAGACGTGTCCTTTTGTGTCAATTGCTGAATGAAGTACCATGGCATGTACAATTTATTATCTCATTTCTATATGTCATGTACAGGGAGGAGATATTGTAATCACCATCAACCTGTGTAAGTCACCAAAAATGACAGTTAAATTGTAGCCCGTCTTACACCCTTGCAGTATTCATAGTATTCAACTGAAACTGGGTGGGTCAGTGGTCCTTGTCAGGTCTCCCGCAAAGGACATGGATGGAGAATACCGACTGGGGTTAGGGCTGAATTGCAATCTAACCAGCGGAATTGGTAGGCCCACACAGCTACTTATTATGAAGCCTCCATATCCTGCATGCGTGTGTCCCACATTGCCATGAAACCTCTGTGAATTTAATGAGTTAGTAAACAATAGCGGTACTTTGCCTTAAATACTGTTTGCTCTGAAAATTACAATCACACTGATGGCTAATATGTACAGTATGCTTTGGTTCAGTTACCAGATTCTATTCAGAGATGATCACAAAGGCAGATTTGATTCTGCAAGACATCTGAAAGTGTCTGATACTCTAGACTAAAATGTGCACTTCTTACATTAAGTTCTATCCATTTGTGAGTAGTGAAAAAAATGTAAAAATTGTATTGTACTATAAGAATCCATGATGGACTGCAGACCTGTAGAAAATAAAACTTGGTCAAACAAATAGCGATAAGATTTGCTGTGGGGTACATTACACAAACTTGGCATAAATGAGTACACGAACTTAACCTTCCACTCAGTGATGGAGGTAATGTATTCTTCTGCAATGCATTTAGTTAAAAAATGCAGACCTGCCCACATTTTGTAATGACAGTACCCAAGTTGACACCTTTCATTTCACAACTGTTCTGATAATACTGTAACCAGAGTGTGAATTC
The DNA here is from genome assembly GCA_021234535.1 of Stichopus chloronotus. Taxonomy (NCBI): domain Eukaryota; kingdom Metazoa; phylum Echinodermata; class Holothuroidea; order Aspidochirotida; family Stichopodidae; genus Stichopus; species Stichopus chloronotus. The sequence goes on from CM037834.1 coordinate 16,633,557, forward strand.
TCAGCATTTTTTGCTGTAATCCTCATCTTTCAAAATTCCTCAAGTTGTATGGTTCCATGTATGGTTACATGATTTTCTGACATTTTGCATTCATACATTTCTCAGCATCTGCTGCCACCTTAGTCATGTACCTACATACGTAGGCCTACATTATTTACTTCACTCCTCACTTACCTGTCTCAACACAACAACTGCACTCCCATCTACCGTGCTAAGAGTACTGGTAACCTTTAACACTGCCCTTGGTGCCCTCCGGACTAATACTGGACTAGCACCTCCTTCCCATTCTGCCATCCTATGTGCTAGGAGTGTGGAGTTCTCGTTCATTTTTTGATCCTCGAATATCGTTCTTGCTCAACTCCATCTGGTGTTCCTTGGCTTGCCGTTGGGTGTTAGACCAGTGTTTGCTCAAGTTTTGCATCGTTTCCGCCAAGTATCCTTTACTTTTTCGAGTAAATCTCCCATGTTTTGTTTAGGCCTGGTTACGTGTTTTTTCGTGCCCTTTTAGTGTGTAGGGTGCAGTTGTATTCCTACCTAGTTTCAATAATTCCATACAGTCTAAGCCTTCCCGCTGATACCAGGAGGCTTTTATTACTAATTCTAAACCTTTCTCTACGCTGAGCCTTTTGGCCCAGCCTTTTTAGAGAAATTCTAGCCTTCCCGCTTATACCGGGAGGCTTTGTTGTTGATACGCACGTGTTCTCGTATGTTTGTGTTACGTGTGTGTTATATTCGTATGTTATTTTGTACTTCTGTTGCACGTACTTTATCGTGTTTCAAGCACCCTATTATGGGTTTTCTGTTCGTTTGTACGTGTTTTACTAATTAGCATATCTCTACGATTCCGGTGCATCTAACGATTTGTCAAAGTTGAGCTCGGGTTCTTTCCTTAAGGAGGTTTTCCCAGTATGGCTTCTAGGGCGGTTCCCCGTTGCCTTTCGTGTTCCATGTTCAGACCGGGAAGACTCTGGGACGAGCACCAGCAGTGCCCAAAGTGCAGATCATGCTCATGAAAGGACCCGTGCGCTATCTGCATTGATTTCACCCCCACTCAGTGGGCAGAGTTGGAAACGTGGTTAGCAGGCCAGAGGAGTAAACTGCAAGCACAATTGGATCAGCTTCCTGCACCGGATCCAGAAGTTTTACCGGAACCGCAGACCGGCCCCGAGGTAAGCAATAATCAAGAGAGACCGGTGGGAGACGTTCCTCCACCGGAGCCAGAGCGCTCAGAGCGGGTGTCAACCCGCTGTCGGTACTGGCGTCGTCCGGACCCATTCCTGCGGCGAAGAGAAAGCCGGCGTCCAAAAGGAAGCGCGGCCCCGGTTCAACAGAACCTAGTCCGGCCGCAGTATCGGACCCGAAACCAGGACCCGAGATGGGATCACAAGCAGTTTTGTACTCGGCCAGATCGACCAGGAGCGACCGCACGGCACCCACGAGACAGGGTCGTTCCCGTTCCCGGTCGAGATCACGCTCGAGATCTCCAAGGAGGGCCAGAAGAAGGAGAGTGGCCATAAGTTCTGACTCAGAGTCAGAAGAGAGACACAGGGTCAGAAGAAAGAGGAGATCGTCGAGAGAGGACGAAGAGCCCGCCTGGCTGGCCAAGCTCACCGGCCTTCTAGCCCCGCTGATCCAGAGAGAGACAGCAAGATCTTCGGCTCCGCCCTCAACACTGGACACGGACCCATCAGACCTGTCGATTCCGGGCACGTCCAACCGAACTCCGATACTGTCTCCTCCAGCGGCCCCAACCCCGGATCCGTACCCTCGGACTCCAGCTACAAGTGGTTCCCAGAGGGAGGAGGTCTGGCATGAGGACGATTTTCTGGACTGCCAGGCCTGATTAGCGCTCTCGGGTCTCGACGATAGAGAGGACCCCGAGGAGGACAACGATACTCTCGATGGGAGCGTCGTCCCCGAATCTTCTACAGGAGACGCCCTCGGTGCCGGCCCCTCGATCTTTCCAGACCTAGCGACGAGAGTAGCAGATATCTTCCGGGAGCACCTGGGTTTGAGACTCCAGAAGACGGGCTCCAACCTAACGCCAGAGGGGCTTCCAAGCTCACGGCCACAGGCGAACTGGTAGCACGCCGACTTCCCTCCATCCCGGTTGACTCCACTTGCTTCGACCGTTTCGACGCACTGGCAGCAACTAAAAAGTGGTCGGCATACCCACTTAAACAGGACGGGTCCCAGAAAGTCTGCGACCAGGATTGGAGAGACCTCTTTTGCACACCCACCATCCCGTAGGAAGCAAGGGAAAGACAAAGAGTGGAGCAGGGCACTACCTCCGGCACATTCAAAGATGCCAACCTAAAGAGGATCGAGGAGGTCCTATGGGACCTGGACCAAGCTGTGAGGGTCAGGATGAAGTACGCCTCCATCTTTATGCTAATGGCGGAACTACTGATGTGGCACAATCAACAGCTACCTGAGGAGGAACACCAGGTCCTGAGAAAAGATGTAAGTCAACTGCTCCTCCTTTTCGGTCCGCTTGCCAGGCTTACTTACGACCAGTTTGCTAGGGTCGCGGTCAAGTCTATAGCATCCAGGAGAGAGAACGTCGTAGCATCTATCACGTGGCCTTCCCTCGAATCGAAACACAGGATGCATCCCTGCCCTTCAAGGGCCCGGACCTCTTCGCCGGCCAATTTCAGTCTAGGCTTCAGGAGGAGGTATCCAGATGGGAGACGTTAGCCAAGTCCAACTTCCGGCTCCAGCCGTCTAACCGGGGCTGAGGCAAAGGAAGAGGGAACAAAGCCCCCAGGTCCAACAGAGGCGGCCAAAGAAACCAATCGAGAGGGGGAAACAGAGGCCAAGGCCAAGAGCAGAGGCTACAACTCCAGATCTTGGCAAGACTTGGCTAACAAGGGCCGTGGATCCTCGACCTCGACCAGGACTGATGGCGGCCAACCCACCAGGGGATCGATGCCCGCTGCCCAGCCCTAGGGGTGCCCACCTCATCTCTGTTCCACCCGAGGTGGGGGGGGGGGGAGACTCATGATCTTTGCTCAGCAATAGGCAACCATTGGGGCAGACCCCTGGGTAGTCCTAACAATTTCAGAGGGCTACCAAATCGAGTTCACCTCGCGCCCGCCTGCTGGGGGGAGGGAAGTTGACGACTGTCCCCAAGGACATTCGGCAGAAAGAGGCCTTAGAATTGGAGATTGCGGCTCTCTTGGCCATGAGAGCAGTTGTACTGGCGTCGGGAGAGGAGGGACCCCTCTTCCGCTCGTCTTTCTTCCTAACAACCAAAAAAGATGGGTCCTGGCGGCCCATTCTAAACCTAAAGCCTCTAAACCAAAAGTTTGTCCGCCCCAAACACTTTCGCATGGAAACCTTGGGGATGATCCTACCAACATTAAGAAAGGGGGTCTGGGCGTCGAGCATCGATCTCAAAGACGCCTACCAACACGTACCAATACACCCCACACACTTCAGGTTCCTGGCGTTCGGGTACAAAGGAACAGACTACGTGTTCAGAGCGCTACCTTTCGGCCTATCGACATCACCGAGAGTCTTCACGAGGGCAGCAGGCGCCACGGTAGCATTTCTCCGGACCCAAGGGGTCACCCTATTCGCTTACCTGGACGATTGGCTGATCCTGGGAGACTCGGGGGCCCAGGCCAAAAGAAATGTTCAGCTTACTCTAGACACCCCTGACCGGCTCGGTTGGGTGGTCAACCTCACAAAGTCAAACTTAACTCCGTCGCAGGTCGTGCTGTTCTTAGAAGTGATCCTTGAATTCCGAAGGGGGATGGCTCTCCCCTCACCAGCCAGGTTTGAGGCCGTGACCGAAGGGGTAGCGTCCATACTGAGAGAGTGCCACTCAAAGGCCGTCGTCTGGTTAAGGGCCCTAGGTTTGATGGCCAGTCTCGTAGACGTAGAGTTTTGCCGTCTTCGGATGAGACCCCACAGATCCATCTCCAGCGCTTTTACAGCCCGGAAAGGGGAGACATGAAAACCCAGATCCCGCTGGAGGAAAACATGTTGGAACACCTCAGCTAGTGGCTACGGACCGACGTCTGGGCGGAAAGGCGCAACTTCAACCTGACGCGCCCGCTTACATCCATGACCACCGATGCCTCGACCATGGGCTGGGGGGTCCACTGACAGGACAGTGGCGGGGGAGTGGCTCCAGAGTGAGAAACCTCTCCACATCAATCTGTTGGAGCTGAAAGCAGCAGAAAAGGGGTTGAAAGCCTTCCAGGATTTTCTGTGCAACCATCAGGTGACAATCTTTTCCGACAACTCCACGACGGTGGCCTACGTGAACAAACGGGGAACACACCCCCCCTCCCTGAACAAGGCGGTCTCAGACCTTCTCCTATGGGTGGAGTCCAGGAATATAAGAGTCAGAGTCTCACATGTAGTTGGAGAAGACAACGTCCTAGCGGATGCTCTGTCCAGGGGAGTATCCAACCCGAACGAGTGGTCCCTATCCCAGGGGACGTGCGACAACCTCTTTCGAAGATGGGGACGTCCTCAAAACGTCCTCGTCCTCAAACCAAACAGAGCGGAATGGGGGCAAGAAAGGCCTCCAACTTCTTGCCTGGAGATTATCGGGGAGTCCCTCAGAGAGGCAGGCTTTTCGGAAGACTTGGCGGTCTTGGCCGCAAAGTCAAGGAGAACCTCAACCCTTCGCACTTACGTTTCCAGATTGCAAAGGTTCCGGGACTGGGCCCAAGTGTGGGGCTCCTCTTGTACCAAAGCCCCTGTGACGGAGGTTTGCACCTTCCTACGGACATTGTTTGATGAGGGCAAACAAGTTTCTACGATACGGAACTACAGATCCACACTCGCAGCGGTCCACAAGGGTTTTGAAGATGGCTCCACTGTAGGTAATAACAGGGTGATCACCCAACTCTTTAGGGGCATGGCCAACGTTTGGCCAGCGGCGAGACGCTTGGTCCCTCGCTGGGGGCTGTTGGAAGTCTTACGTTCGTTAGCTCAACCCCCCTTCGAGCCCATTCACAAGGCCACCCTTCCACTTCTACGAAGAAGAAGCTATTCCTGGTGGCGGCGGCTTCTGCTTGCCGTAGAAGTTGTCTACAGGCTCTAACAATCAACCCAAACCACTGCCGGTTCGAGAATCACGGAGTGCGTTTAATTCCGGACCCCTCCTTCGTCCCAAAGAATCGGACACTGGACTTCATACCGGGGGATATCTTTATTCTGGAGCTAAAGACGAGCTCTTCTGTCCCAGAGGACAAGTTCTGGTGTCCCGTAAGAGCTTTGAAGTGGTACTTGAAGAGAACCGAAGCCTTGAGAAAGTCTCAGAGGCTCTTCATCCTCCCGAGGGAGTCATACACGCTGGCATCAAATAATACGTTCTCAAGGTGGCTGGTGAAGGTCATCACCCCCCATGTGGCCAGGGGGAAAGCCGGCGCCCACGATGTTAGAGGTCATGTGACCTCTTCCGCCTTGTTCGCGGGTATACCCATACAAGCTATCATGAAGGCAGTGGCATGGAAGACCCCTACGACATTTGTGAAATGCTATTTGACGGACACTCTGGCGACTGAGTCGGCATTCGGACGTGAGGTGTTGGGAGTTCCTGGGGGAAGGTCCCGCCCCTTGGGTCTCCCACCATCGTAACAGTGCTACTCAGTGCAGTTGTTGTGTTGAGACAGGTAAGTGAGGAGTGAAGTAAATATCCCAAAACTCTTCTGGTTTTGTTATTTACGAACGACCTCACTTACCTGTCTCACTTCCCTCCTCCCTCCCCTGGGGGACAGGCACGACATGACGTTGGGTTGGTCGCCAGACTTAGGTGACAGTGTCTCATCCGTTCTGTTGTTGACACCGACCCTGCGGCCGCCTTTTGTAACGGTGAGTTGGCCTAATGGCACTCTTTGAATTTTATTGCTACTCATCTTAACGATGTTTCATATTGCAATGCTACATTTTATGCCGTAACATAGGTTTTTGTTCGTGTTCAGGTTCATGTTATGTTCATGTTCGGGTTCTTACACTAGAACTGACGAAACAGAGTGTGTGCGTTCGCAGGGACTCACGCTCTCATATATGTTCGTGACAAGGAACGTTATGGCACAGAGGTGCCAGCGGGAGTTGAGGGACTGTGCCCCCCTCTCCTGCACGGGGGGTAGGTCTAGCTCATCAGGATTGACCATGGCTTCATGGGAAGGAGGCGCTAGTCCGGTATTAGTCCGGAGGGCGCCAAGGGCGGTGTTAAAGGTTACCAGTACTCTTAGCACGGTAGATGGGAGTGCAGTTGTTGTGTTGAGACAGGTAAGTGAGGTTGTTTGTAAATAACCAAACCAGAAGAGTTTTGGGATATTTGACGTAACAACAGGTGTGAGCCTGTATTCTATGTTTATAGGCAATACATGGTTGTGAAGTAGCTACATTGAAATACAGTTGGCATTTTGTGTTTGTGCTGTTTGTGCTGTGAGAGACTTTGGTTGCAATTAATGTCCAAAGTGGGAAGGGATAAAACAGCCTAGGGGTGTGATAGCAATATTACTGTATTACTCAGATTTGCATGTTCTAGCTGGCATATTTTTCTGCAAGAATGTTTTACAAGACATAAAAAATGTTGCACAAAATCCTTAATGAAATCAAAAATATGTTAGAATTTATATAACATTATCTTCCAGTTATCACTGTCATTCTCCTTACTGTGGTTTCATCTGGACTATGTACTGTTGAAATTAGAATTTTGCTACATGGATGTCAGGTAATGGTTCCTTTGATCCTTATTAGTGACATCCATGGAATGGCCCTGCCATATACTACCCCAAATTGACCAAATAGACATATGCTTACCTCTTGACTCACAAATCCATTTGACCTATGCTCAAATCGTCCTGGAAACTAATTCTAGCACCGCGAGGCTGCAGTCTTTTCAATAGGCAAAAAACTGCAGAGAGATTGAAGTAGCAATGCGAACCACTCGAGCAAAAGTCAAACATAGGCAAGCTAGTCCGTAGAGGGGGAGGTGCTACAATCTTGGTCAAAATTGTTGGGACACTTTGTTGTACATTGCAAATGCAATACTGAATAATTTTAGGTGAGAGGATAACAAGAAACCCCGCACCCCTTTCCAATGTTGCGCTATAGGAGAGAATGTGCATTTTGAACAACAATCCTACAGCCAACATTTAATGGGGGAGCGGGGTGTCCCGAGGTATTTTATCCAAGATTGTAGAATTTGTTTTGAGGACAATTTGAGCGTAGGTCAAAACCAGTGAGTTGTGGGGAATCTTTGTCCACTGTGGTGCTATGGTAGAAAAGAGAGAAGTGCCTACTGTACTCTGACGTGATGTTTTTGATTGGGTTTGTGGCAATGGTTTTGATGCAGTATCTTTCCTTTTTTGATTTCTTGCCGTAGGCAGGGGAATCTACGCAGTCCTGATGTCGTGTGTGTGTATGTGTGTGTGTATGCGTGTGTGTGACGGTTGCACGTAAACACTCTACTGTATCTCAAGAAGGGTAACTCTGAGTAATTTCGTTTTTGGCATGTAGGTTGCCCATATTGAGTAGATGATCCCTATTGTTTTTGGTGTCCAAATCTTGCATATTAATGAGGTTATGGAGTAAAACATAAAAAGTGTTAAAACTGCCATAGTTCCTTATCCGTGGGTCAGATTTGTTTTAAACTTGATAAAGTTGTCTGTTATTAACAGGTTCACGACCCTGTGAAATTTAATGCTTATCAATAGAGAGGAAGGGATAATTTTTCACTATAAAACAATAATAATAGCCTAAACACCATTGTTGTGGTTATTATAAACTACCGTTTAAATGCATATGGGGCTACATTGTGCAATGGCAGTTTTTGATTCTGTCACACACAGTTAACTCAATGGGATTGCTCCCTACAGTACTGCATTTGTAACTTAGTGAGTAACTTCTAGTGTGAGGGGCCTCGAAGTTGTCCAGAGAGATAGTCTTGGTATGGGGGGTCATGGGGTCAGATAGACAAGGTGGCATTATATTTCATGCATTGGAATGTTAATGGGTTTATAAAAAAAATGAAGAAAATAAAAAAAACATCTGTTCTGTCATTTATTTGGATAATATCAATATCCAGAGGATCAGCTGGTAGCAGAACAAAGTTTCTTAACAATCAAATTGGAGTGCTTTCAATCATATTTCACAATGTCGGAAAGGATGGAGGAAGCAAAAATATTGAGGAGGAATCATAACTTAGGGTCAACTTACGAGGACTTTGAGTGTGTTAAAAGCTACTTGTAACAAGGAAGAAATTATCGCAGAGTCGATAAAGGAAAATTTGCAAAAGACAGAGCGCCAATTTAAGGCAATGGAAGAGGTTCATGCTGATCTGGCTGGGCTGTTGCCTGATGAAGCATTTGAGCAAGCAGAAATCTGGATGTTGGAATGCCAAAAGCATTATACTGAGGAGAGGGAGGGAGCTTTGAAAAAGTTAAAGGAGGAAATTGGGTTTCAAATTAGCATTGGAATTACCTAAGGCAGAAATTCCACCATACGATGGAGACCCAAGAACATTCTGGTTGTTTATGAAGAATTTTGAGGTAAATATGGCAGACAAGCTGAGTTCAGATGAGGTAAGGTTGAGTTATTTGATTCAACTAACAACAGGCAAGACTAGAGGCAGCATTGATTACTGTGTGTTTCTTGGAGCTCAGAGATAATGTTGACTGATGTCATACTCATACTGTACTTGATGTGTGGGTTGTATGGCCTGGGTAGGTGATCCCTATTGCTTTTGGTGGACGTCAAATGTCACGTTTATTTTAGGTCACCAAAATAAAGGTCATTTTGGGTTAAAGGCTTGTGGTGTATCAAGAAAAATAACTGCAGTTGATCTTATACTTGTCATGTGAATAATTCATGTTTGTTGTAATGTAACCATGTAGCAAGGAATCACAAAGCCTTTTGGCTTTCTGGTTTTGAATTATTAAAATGTGATACCAGAATCAAGATTTCACTGTGGGTTTGTTTAGCCAAAAATCCATAGTACACTCTGTTTCAACTTATGGTGACATTCTGCTTTGATAGTCAAATTTAAGACTCAGCTCCCCCCCTTTCATTTCATTCTGCTGCCTTTGCTCATGGGCAGTACAACGAAAGTGCGTAGTTGGAGGTGAAAGACTTATACGTAAATGTTAGTACAGTAAGGCACATTTGACTGAACACCATAGGCAGGTCGGATTTTGGCTTACATGTTATCTATTATATGGATATTCTAATTCAACATGGTTTAACAAAGCTGACACGTGCAAATCTTCTTAAATAGGCTTGATGATATATTCCAGAGCAGTGATTTCTTGACTCCCTTCATAATTACTTGATGTTATATTTTCATGAGAGTACACAAAATGCAAAAGTTGTCTAGTAAAGGAATTTGTGGTCTTTGCATTGTCAATCACCTGTCATAAGTTATATCTTTGGTATCTCTACGAAAGGCACGCTACCTTCATCAACTTGAAGTCGCACATGTTCATTCACCAACTTTCCCTATCACGGTTTCTTTTGTTGGTGCAGAGGTGAAGATTACAGTGTTGTGTATGATGCCACAATTGATGACAGAGAAGAGGATGGTAGATGCACTCTTCTGAGATAGTCCTTGATGGCTTTCCGTTGTGACATCACCATTGCTAAACCTTCCAACTGGCTATGGCTTTGGTGTTGTATGGCAGTGAAACTCTCATGTGTGATTGAAAGCTTTCCATATGTGTACCTGCACTAAGGGTGAGGAAGAAATTTTCATCCTCACAAACTTAAGTTTGTGTCACTATTATGCCAGATGTAGCAGAAATTGGATTAAATTTCAACTTATGAGAACATGCCACTGCTTCATTTGCTATGAGAGCAGCCTCCTTCAGAGAATCCATTGGGGATATTGATGGAATATCCTAGGGCAAAGAAGGAACTGCTGGTTCAGCAACATCAGTCCCTGCAGTCCATCTTGTGCATTATAGAAAGGCAGAAAAGGTTACACATTGAAAGTGGCAGTAGTAAAAACAACCTTCCAATTATCTTTCATTCTACATCTCTACTGCTATTTGGTGCATGACTTTCAGGGTCTAAAATTGCTAGTATGAAAAATCAATGTTTTGCTACATTATATGAAAACTTTTGCAAAAGATGGCCCTAATAATTTGGTTGAAGGGAAACAGACTGCCCTTCGTCCAATAACATTTTGACTCCATCATAGTTTCGTTGGATTGGTGTATGAGGACCAGTGGAGGTTTTGTTGTACCAGTGAGAGTAATATATGTTTCAGATGCATATAGTTTGTGGTTTTGATGATAATCGTAACCTTTGTAATCATGCATACGTATGTGTGTATGTATGTGTGTGTGTGTGTGTGTGCGTGTATATGTGTGTGTATGTCTGTGACGCCCTACGTTGTAAACACGATATCTCAAGAAGGGAAGCTTGGACAGATCCCATATTTGGTATGTTGGTGTACCACATTGAGAAGAAGAACCCAATTGTTTTTGGTGGAGGTCAAAGGTCATTTGGGGTCAACAGGGGTCAAACTGTGAAAACCTTGTAAACACGTTATCTCAAGAAGCAAAGCTTGGACAAATCTCATACATGGTATGTAGGTGTACCACATTGAGTAGAGGAACCCTATCGATTCTGGTGGAGGTCAAAGGTCATTTGAGGTCAACATGGGTCAAGTTGTGAAAACCTTTCAAACACAATATCTCAAGAAGGGAAGCTTGGACAAATTTCATATGAAGTATGTAGGTGTATCTTATGGAGTACAAGAACACTATTTTTTTTAATGTCAATCAACGGTCACTTGAGGTCAACAAGGGTCAGAGTGTGAAAACCTTGTAAATAAACTGTGTCGATTTACCTGGTATACATAGGCATGGTATTGACACCTACACCTACAGTATCAAAATTAACAGCTAACAAGTTTACCTGGAAAAATGGATAATAGGTGTGAAGAAACCAATTGATACCCCCTCGCTTCTCAATTTAGTCGATCAGAGAGTACGTAACTGAACTGCACGTAATTGGAATAGTCCGTGATTGGGGTTACGGAAAATTCCAAGACACCCTGTTCAAGTTGTGTATGCAAAAGCCTGCACCTTGCAGGACACATGAAACACAAATTAGCATTTTAATAAAAAGAAAAAAACTTGGTGACAATGGAACATCAAAGTAAGTAGCAGTGTTTGTTAGACATAAAAGCAAAAGCATAGTGCGAGACCAAGGAGTATTCCGAAGTACCGTACATCTACCTCGAAAAACAGTTGAAATGCCGATATGGCCGTACTTGCCACCTTATTTAATAGATAACATCAGAATAGCCAAAAGAGGAGTGAATTGCATGCATGTTTCCATTTTGTCACTACAAATTGGAAAACATGCATGTTGATGAAACATGGAGTAACATTTTCCCTGTAATTCCCACCAAAAAGAAACCTCAGTCATGTAAGTGGGAAAAAAAATAGCTTAATAATGTTTTCACCCACAGTTTGGAGCCCATCTCCATATACATACCATCTCCCTATAATGAGTCAGTTGCACACCTGTCTGTCTAGTCTGTTTCATTAACGTTGCGTAGAGTGATAGATTCGTCTCAAGTAGGCCTACATACTGCCCATGTAACTAGCCGACACACATGCAGTACATCGCGTATGCAAAGGAGTACGGCCGGAACAGGGAGTTGCTATTGTCAAATAGCACTCCCTGGTTGGAACGAATGCTTACGCAACGTTTATTCCAAAGACAACTTTCTGTTGATGAAAACTGCGAGTGTTGTGAAGGTTTTAGACTCCCTACAGATTTCAGTCACAAAAACCATCGTTATGACTCACACGCTGTTTTGTTGTCTGTGTACACTTGGTACAGTAGTTACTATCACATGTTCAGATCGAACAAATGTCGATCAGAAAGATTGAACTTCGAAAGTGTAAACAAATACCTCAGTGGGTCAAAACTGCCAAAAACATTTGCATGACATGTGCAAAAGACCCCAAACTAGCAATCCACATTATTTTCGCAAACTTTAATTCGAAGGTTTCCTTCTACGAGATATTTTCATCCAGAGTGACTTGGGACTTTTGCTGTAGCCTAACATGTATACGTAATACTGAGATAGAGCCTAGCCAACACATGTATTACTATTGTGCCCTACACTTACTGTAGAGGAACAGACAAGACTAAGATTTTCAAGTGAATTTTGACCCAAACTGTTTGAAAATGTGCTGTATGTTGTCTGATATATTGCTTAGCTTATATTGGGTCATCAGGAACAGGATGTCATATTTTGCACTAAAACTTTGCACACTCAACTTAAAAAAAGTGTGCAGAAAAGTTCACCATATGTAACAGTGTTACGACAAACCAACACAATTTCATAACTCCAACTCAATGCATTTGAGAGACCAAACTCAATCATATTGGCTCACAGCCACAGGGGATGGGGAAAAGAATTAAGTCCTAAATGTTCAACTTAAAACGTCCTAATATCTTCCATCCTCATCTCCTACCCCACACCCCCACCCCCCAAATGTGTTTGGCACCTAATTTCTTCAAGTTAATGGTTGCATATTGTCACTTGTATCTAGATTCTTCACCATTTTGTTAAAAGAAAACAAATGCATACTTTTTCAGGGTTGTTACAGAAAGTATCAGGTCTTGACAGCAGAGTTTTAAAGAGGATATTTCCTTTCATTTGAAGATGGTGACATGTAAGAATAATCATTATTAAAAATGCTGTGGTAAAACTTACTTTAGCCGGGGTAAAGCCATTTAACTTCAGTATTTCTATTGCTGTAGCAATTTTTCTTACTGGAGAGGGCTGTATGTGGTTACCAACTGAACATAGACATTGCGTGTACAGGGTGTGCGACAACCAGATGGTATGGGTAATTAATGTAGTGAGCAGTGATTTCATGAAATTTCAAGTTACTGCTGCTAGGGGTGTACCAAGTATACAGTTCTATAGGAAGTAAGGAACACTGCAGTGAGTGGAGTTAGGGATGAACGTTAATGTAATGCTTACTCAAAGGCAGAGTACACACATGAAACTGAACACATTTTTGGTTTCGATGATAATCGCAACCTTTGTAATCATGCATGGGTGTGTGTGTATGTGTGGGTGTATGTGTGTGTATGTATGTTTGTGACGCCCTACCTTGTATACACGATATCTCAAGAAGGGAAGCTTGGACAGATCTCATATGTGGTATGTAGGTGTACCACATTGAGTAGAAGAACCTTATTGTTTTTGGTGGAGGTCAAAGGTCATTTGGGGTCAACAGGGGTCAAAGTGTGAAAACCTTGTAAACACGATATCTCAAGCAGGGAAGCTTGGAGAGATCTCATATTTGGTGTGTAGGTGTACCACATTGAGTAGAAGAATCCTATCGTTTTTGGTGTATGTTAAAGGTCATTTAAGGTCAACAGGGGTCAAATTGTGAAAACCTTGTAAACATGATATCTCAAGAAGGAAAGCTTGAAGAGATCTCATATTTGATATGTAGATGTACCACCTTGAGTAGAAGTACCCAATTGTTTTTGGTGTAAGTCAATGGTCATGTGGGGTCAACAGGGGTCAAATTGTGAAAACCTTGTAAACACGATATCTCAAGAAGGGAAACTTGGAGAGATCTCATATTTGATATGTAGGTGTATCACATTGAGTAGAAGAACCCTATTGTTTTTGGTGTAGGTCAAAGGTCATTTGGGGTCAACAGGGGTCAAATTGTGAAAACCTTGTAAACATGATATCTCAAGAAGGGAAGCTTGGACAGATCTCATATTTGGTTGTAGGTGTATCTTATGGAGTACAAGAAGGCTATTATTTCAATGGAGGTCAACGGTCACTTGAGGTCAACCAGGGTCAAACTGTGAAAACATTGTAAATAAACTGCATCAATATACCTGGCATACATAGCATGGCAGCTAACATGTATACCAAACGTACCAGGTACACTTAGAAAGGTAGATAATACTTAGCAAAAAGTAAAGCCGTGTGAAGGAAGCAATTGATACCTGCTCGCTCCCTCAGGTAGTCGATCAGAGAGAATGCAACTGAACTGCAAACATATTCTAACCTTCACACAATGGCTTGTGCTTCATTGCCCAATGGATGGTTGCAATATACATGTTATAGTTAGGAGTATGAAATTGGAAAAGTCCATGATTAGGGGTTACAGAAAATTCGAAGACATGCGAGTCAAGTTGTGTACACAAAAGCTGTGCACCTTGCAGGGCACATCAAACACAAATTAGCATTTTAGTAGAAAGATAAATAACTTAGCGACAATGGAACATCAAAATAAGTAACAATGTTTGTAAGACATGAAAACAATGAAAAAAAATTCTCTTAAGCAGATCATCGAAACCACAATGCATTTCTGCATTCTGGTTTTCAAAACTTATTCTCATTTAAAGAAGATCTTGGAGAAATTGACACTTCTACACAGACATATGCGTGGTCTGTACATTCCTTCATGACAACACTGTGGTATGTATTAGTAACATAGAAAACAGTGATTCCATGATGATGTCCGGTTTGCCAGGTATGGAGCAGCCATCTGTACGGATGCATGTGTTTGCTCCTACTGACACAGCTGACTTGTAAACACTATATTGCAAAAAAAGAAGCTTGGACAAATCTAACATTTGATGTAAAGGATACGTAGCTCAATGTGACACATACAAATGCTTTTATATCAGATCCTAAAAAAAATTCTCTTAATTGGATCATCGAAACCACAATGCATTTCTGCATTCTGGTTGTTTTTAAACAATAAGATATGCACTCGGTACAGATCGCAACATGTGAAAATATCTGTAGTTTTCATGAATATGCTTTGCAATCATATGCCAGTAGCCATGTTCATGCAAAGTTACCCGCAATGAGATTGAATTGTGATATCACACACATGGGCATCAATCCAGGGGGATGAGAAAACACATCCCTTCACATTTGTATATGTGACAGACATAATATCAAATGTCCCCACCCCACATTTTAGAGAAATCTTTTGACTCACTGTTTGAATGGTTGGGAGACATTGTAACAAATATCAACCCACAATTTTGGTGAGTGACTGATGTAATCGCTAGGCTGATAAATGCTCATAAGGGAACTCTGTATGACGAATTAAGGTGCTTATATACCAATGTTAGACTCATCTACACACCCCAAATGCCGAGTTTTTCTGTGTGCTTCGCGCACAGTGTCTTCTGTACCGTGTGTTGTCAATGGACGAAAGAAGGTAATGGATTGACTGACTTGCCTTGCCAGTCGAGATTAAGTTGCAAGCGATACATCTGTTCATTGTGTACTTGTTGTTTCTTTTAAAGCAGCTTGAAATTAGTGAAGAATACTACCCCAGTAACCCCCCCTGTACTTTACACGGAGTAACATTTTGAATGACAATTATCAAGTTCAGGAATTGTAAGTTTGTGCAAAGTAAAGTCTTATTTACCGCGAGTGATTTTTTAATTGCTTTCCTGTAAGTTAGCATTTTCTTAGACGTTAATTCATTAAATGTGATATTTTGGAATACAGGATTACCATACCAGGTAGAATTGTTCATATCTCAGTTCAGCACATTTTATGATGTAAAAAAATGCCAAGTATTGCAGAAGATTGCATCTAAGTTTACCTTGTAGGTGAAAAATTTCTCAAAACTGTTTGGGGACACCCTCTCCCGTACAACCCTCTCACAGATCTAGACCAACCTTCACTCTTCTTATACTTCCACCATCTATGACAATCCTATTGTATGCCATCTTTTTCCACTTTAATGTGGCTCTCATTTTCAAAAGTGATCAGTACAAAAATGAGTTTTACTTTGTCATACAATCATCGACAGTTGTAGCCAACTAATAAACAACTGTAATTGTTGGAATAACTTTTCTGGAACCATAATTTCTACGGGGAAAAAATTAACTGCAGTAGATGCAAAACGTTGCACCAGATTTTGTCTAAGGTCACCTGCTAGGTGAAACTTTCTCTAAAAGAAAAAACCTGTTATTGTTAGAAAGTAAAAACTGTAGAATTAACTTTCAGAAAATAACAACAGCATAAATATTCTAGATCAGAGCAGTCCAAATTATTGCCATTTTGCTATAGAAATTAATTGAGAAATTAGAGACATGAGAGCCCTATTTCAAGGCTGGGAACACAAAGCCTAGGACTTCCAGGAAGTGCCTTTCTTGACCATCTGGGAGATTTGCAAAGCCCAAATTTCCTGGTCCACTCCACGCCAACCAACGCCCGCAGTGTGCGGAAAATTCTTTTGTCCTCAGGCCAAGTGTCCACCCCTGCTAAAAACCCTGGATAGGTGCTTCATGTGTCATATGGATAGTGTATAAGCAAAGTATACCCCAAATTATTAGACTCTGGTGGTGCTATGGTGATTTCAGTTTACATACTATTTATGTTCATTTTCTGCCTCAACAACGAAAGGTGTTTTTTTTTTTAAATTTCGCAGAGGGATTCCACTCTCCACAGACCCTTTGCTGGAAATTTCCATATGTATATTACCATTCTCAAAACATCGTTTTTTCAAATTGTAGATATGATATTTCCTTCTTTTGTGGCTAGGTAAATGCAGCCTAGAACACTTGGGAATTCCCTGTTTTGACTATATGGGGAGTTTGGAAAATCCCAAATTTTCTTGTATTAATTCATTGTTGCCCTCTCCTTAGATACTGTACCATAGCAATCTTCCTCAGTAATAAGTAACAAACAAATTTGGGCAAAAATCTCTCCTCCCCGGAAAACTTTTTTCAGGAGTCTGTACGCTTATGTGCTCAGTCCCAAATATTTGCAAATTTCTTAAAGAAAATGAAAGAGGATGCATAATTCATTATGATTTTTGTATCATGTCAACCACATCTAATATGTATTAATGTACCATTTTTCATAGATTGATCTTTCTTTTTTTTAAATGAATTAAGAAATTGCAGACATAATATCCTTATTACAAGGCTGGGTATATGCAGCCTAGGATGGCTGGGAAATGCCATTTCCGGCCATCTAGGGGATTTTGAAAAGCCCCAAAATTTTTGGAAGTTCTGTGCCAACTAGTAGTGGTGCTCTGCTTGGATAGTTCTACCACAAATTCCCTCAGGCCAGCCTCCTTCCCTGGTTAAAAATCCTTGACAAGCACCCCAGCATTTTCCCTCATAGACCTTTGACAATATGTGTCTTCAATCACAACACCCTGCCCAGTGCCCACCTGTCAATCATCAAATTTATTGTTTGTCTTAAAATATGCAATGGGTGACCAGTTTTGCCCTTTTGAGTTTTGATACCATTCAAAGAAACAGATATTCTCCATTCCAAAGCTCACAATTCTGCAAATACCTCAGAGCTTCCAGGGGAGAGGTTTCTTCTACTGCTTGTTACCCCAGACCCCAGGGGAAAACCTATTGGACCTGCGCAATATACCCAAACCTACCAAAAAGTGCCTGTTGGGTCAGCTTTAATCATTCAAACCTGTCAGTTAGTCAAACATGTTTCCCCCCACATTTCAATTGGGATTGACCCCTCTGGTCGCACATGCCACTCCTCAATGTGCAAAATTGGAAAACTTCACTGACAATGCTTACCATTGGATTTGATTGGTTTTGCAACTGCTATGTACTTCTGTGATCCCCATTTTATCTGTAGACTGTTTTTTGAAAAAAAAAAAAATATCTTCTTTGAGGTTATTGTCAATCATCATTCCTCATCTGCTGCATGTTCCAGCCATTCCACTTGAATTTTGGAATTTTTCCTCTGTCTCAAAGCTTTTGTCATAATGCGATGAGTACAAATTACTTTGTGAAGTTACTAATCTGCAAAATTAGAACTGCTGTATAAATGCTAGCTGTATAAATGCTCGTTGTAACAAGCATTGAACTTCAGTTTGAGGGTATATTGTTGTTGTATTTATTTTCCGCCAAAGTCAGTGTGGCACTTGTTACTCAAGAATGACCCACAAAAGGAGAGGACCTTTGAGGATAGATCTAGAACTGGCCTGGTCTTTTGGTTGAATAACACTTATTTGCATATTCTGAAGGCTATTGCGGCATCAGTTAAAAGTGTAAGAAGCAGATGTGTGAATGGAAAAAGCTTGTGGAATTCACAGATTAGCAGTAATTTGCTGTGTGTCCATGTATCCTCTACTCAGATACTACTTCTCTGATTATAACATAATCACTTTTAATATTTTGCATCCTGTGCATAAATTTGAACAAATGGAACATGGAGCTAGAAACTCCTTTGTAACATACAGTATCATTTATCTCTCCAAGACTGTGATGTATGACTTTATTTTTTTATCCAATGTAATCTACTTTTAACATTGATGCAATGCCTGCTTTCGCTGGCACTTGCCAGAGTAAATGTATCAAATTCCTTTATCATTTGAGTTAAACAAATGATTCTGCAAAAGACTGTTGTTAACCAAAATGGGAAATAATACTTCTAGGCCTACCCGTCTATTTCTCCTGTATGTGACATACATACAGGATAATTTGCTTATGCTTTTTAATGAACATTGATTGAAGTAAAGGAGGTATACTTAGAATCTTCTGGAAACATTTGCTAACATTTTTTTTCACGCACATAAATTGAAAAATATTGATCATGAGTAAAAAATAATGGCATTTATTTACAAGAATAGTAATTTACTTCAATTTTTGGTAAAAGTTGAACGTGGATGGGGCACTTGGGATGCACATTTGAATGGATTTCTTTACCAGTTATTTTCGGATGTAACTATTTAAGAAACCACATGTACGATCTGTACCATCCTGTGATCGAAACAAGCATGGTATGTAAAACTGGAAGTAAGAGCAGTATGCCAAAATGTTATTTTGAATACGTTTTAAATGATCTTGGTTCTTTTGCGTGTGCACTGCGTATGTTGCTCACATTTTACGCAGCATTAACTTTCAATGTAATTCATGCATCTTGGTGTCTGGTAGGTAGCCAACACTCACAAGTTCATGTGGTTTGGTTAATATAACTCACTTACACTACTGTGGCCCCTTTGTAAGCTGTAGCCGTATCGATGTACTGATATTCCTGGGTATAGAATAGTTTGTGATGGGGGAGGGGGTTATGGAAAATTCCAAGTCATGTGCTTGGAGTTGTGTACAAGAAAGCTGTGTACAGTACTTTACCAGACATGTTGCACACAAGTTAACATTTTAGTAAAAGAAATTGGTGACAATGAAAGATTAAAGTTAAGTAACAATAGTGCAAGATGTAAAAACAAAGGGGAGAATAAGGAACATTCCATAATACCATACTGTACATATCTAGATAAACAGTTGCAAGGCGGATGTGGATACATGTACTTTCCATCACATAAAGTAAATGAGAACAACAAAAAGACGAGTGACTAACAGCATTTTTCATCTTGTTACCGCAAATTGGAAGCGTGCTTGTTAGTAGAGAAATAAAGTTACACCTTTCCCGTAATTCCTACCAAAAAGAAACCTCATTGATCAAAGGCGGGAAAAAATGAGCTAAGTAAGGATTTTACCTACAGTTTTCATTCCAAAGATCTGTCCTGGGTTCAAAATCCAACATGTGTTACTTAAAGAGTTTTACATGTCCTGAATGTGAACATATGAAGAGGTTAAATCACACATATTAGGAAAATAATGCATATTTATTTCCTATTGAAATTTACCAAAATGTAGATCTATGTTTCATAGCAGAGGTCTCTGCTAGATAGACTTTGGTCTCAAATTCTATGCCAGACAACCAGTTAACATAGCTCTTACCACTTTTTCTAAGCCTTCAGAGAATATCCCTGTTGCCAGAAACTCCCTGTCAAGATTTACAAAGTACTTTGTTGTTTTAGTCTTAGTAAACACTCCCTAGGGAGGCTTTGTTGAGTTGCACAATCTCAGGTCTGTAACCACAATTTGATTTCAGGAACTTTCCATCAACTTGTGAATTACCTCCTTCATGACCACAATTGCCATCAATGCTGAGAGGATGACATTACTCATTCATATCAGCATTTGGTAACATCAAACCCTCAAGTGATGCAGAACGTTGTTGTCATTGTTGTTGGTACAGCTTATCGTTGCTCCCAGTTAATTTGACAGCTGGTGCTCATCTGAGTTGCATCTGTTGGTTGATCAATCAAAATTTGGGGCTGATTGTGAGCCTGCCTCTTGCATTTTGTTTTTTATTTTGATATGGTTCCTTCCCTTCTCCACTAGGTTGCTTTCTTTTGTGATTGTGTGTGTATGAAAAATGAGATATTGGCAAGGAGTCACAAAGTCATTTGACTTGTTGGTTATTTGATGAGAAGGGAAATGTTGTCTCTTACAGTACCTATTGGCATCTGTTTGGCTCTATAAAATTTTGGAAAATGAGTCAGGTACTCTTCAAATCTAAGATAAATAAATTGGGGCCCCTATAGATGTAGTATATGCTTGGCCTATTTACCCAGTATAAGATGATATCCTATTGCTAGTTAGTTTTTGACAGTGTGTGTGTGTGTGTGTGTGCAGAAAAAGTTGCTGTTGCCAAAATTGTTGATAATATGTGATTATGTACATTAAACTTTGTACTTTTGGTGTTAATGCGAAGCCCATTTGGTTATATCCAGACATCGATAGAAAAATATCAAATTGAGTACAATACGTGCATGTTTTCAACAAGAGCACATGCGGGACAGACTGAACATTCTACCACCATTTCCAGAATATACAGTGCTCTGCATCTGCTGCAGCCTCAAAAGTCTGCCCATACCTACTTAGGCCTAAAATTATCAGTTTCGGCTATGCAACAGTTGTGAGCCTATATGCTATGTTTATATACGGTACGATGTTGTGAGATAGCTGCACTGAAATACTCGCTATTTTGAGGAAGCGTATTTCCGTTTTACATTTGTGCTGTGAGAGACGATGGTAGCGATTTATGTCAAAACTGAGAAGAAAAACAGGCTAGATGGTGGTGGTAATATTATTAACATTGTCATATTCTAGCCATTTTTCGTTGTAATGAAATTGTAAGATTTGTAATCTGGTGGCGGTGTGTGTGTGTGTATGCTTGTGATGCCTAACTTGTAAACACAATGTCTCAACAAGAGGGCAATCCACGGAGTTGTGTATCTCTTCGTCAACATGCACATTGATTTCAATACAGGGCCTGCACATGGGAATTTGTAATAGTTTATTGCTAAGTACTTACAAAACTTTAAGTTAATTGGTGTAATAGTTCTCAAGATATGCTGGAAATAAAAATTTTGGGGCAAAATTGGCTTTTTTCCCTCAAAAATCGGCAAATTTCACTCTCTTTACTACAAAAGTGATATACCTTGAATATTTCATTCTCATGTAAGTTTTTGCAAAATTTTGCATTGAATGCTCAAATATTTCTCAAGATATGCTGGAAGTAGCAATTTTGGGGCAAAATTGGCTTTTTTTCCCTCAGAAACAGCAAATTTGACTCGATTTACCATTACAGCAATATTATGTTGAACAATGTGTTCTCAGCTAAGTACTTACAAAACTGTAAGTTAATTGATCTAATAGTTCTCAATATATGCTGGAAATACAAATTTTGGGGCAAAATTGGCTTTTTTTCTAAAAAAAATCAGCAAATTTCACTCTCTTTACTACAAAAGCGATACACCTTGAAATTTTTCATTCTCAGGTAAGTTTTTGCAAAATTTTACAGTAAATGCTCCAATGCATCTCAAGATGTGCTGGAAATAGCAATTTTGGGGCAAAATAAACTTTTTTTCCTAAAAATCAGCAAATTTGACTTAATTTGCCATACAGTACAACATCTTGCACATATTGGCATCTTGCACAACCTTACCAACTTTCAACTTAAGACTATGGACAATATGGACAATATGCTTTTCAAACTATTCTGGAAAACCACAATTTGAACTGGTCCGGACGCACACACACACTCACACACACGCATACCTGTTTAGGGCACCTATTGGGGACATGAACTTTTCCTCACGTAAACGGGGATATCCCCACTTTGCATTTGATGTCCCCAGTGAGTGGTATTTAGTCTTGCATGTATCCCCGATTCACGCCAGAAACGGGATTGTGTGTATAATTTTTTACACACATACACCCCTATACATAGGTATAGATCCATAAAAAAGGTAATTGGGGAAAAAGTTAGATTCACCTTTAAAATTGAGGGCGCATATCTGATACCCCAATTTGCATTATGTTAAAATATCCAGAAACGGGGATATCCCCATTTTTCGGCATATCCCGGTTGCAAGCTTGAAGTTCCTGTGTGTGTCCCCGTTCGGTGTCCTAAACAAACCCACACACACACGCACACACACACGGACACACATGCACACACATGCACACACGCGCACACGCGCGCACACGCGCGCACACGCGCGCACACGCACGCACACGCACACACATTGGCACGGACACGTTTTCATTTATACTACCCAACAGGACCCTCCTGTACTCATGGTCACTCTACCATGGGGTACCCCTGGGGTGTCGCTACTCATCCACTCCAAGCGTTTCCATGGCAACCAATCGCCCTTGGGTGCACAGTATAATATATAGCTCCACTAGCCAAGTGTTTACAATATCTCATCTATAGGGCGATGAGATAATAAGGGGAGCTTGTACTCATATTTCAGATCTCATATTTAGAATGTAGATGTGCCTTATTAAGTACAAGAAGCCTGTTATTTACTTCACTCCTCACTTACCTGTCTCAACACAACAACTGCACTCCCATCTATGGTGATAAGAGTACTGGTAACCTTTAACACCGCCCTTGGCACCCTCCGGTCTAATACCGGACTAGCGCCTCCTTCCCATTCTGCCATCCTATGTGCTAGGAGTGTGGAGTCCTCGTACATTTTTCATCTTCAAATGTCGTGCCTGGGCAACTCCATCTGGTGTTCCTTGACTTGCCTTTCGGTGTTACACCAGTTTTTCCGCAAGTTTTGCATCGTTTCCACTAAGTATCCTCTACTTTTTCGAGTAGATCTCCCATGTTTTGATTAGGCTTGGTTACATGTTTTTTCGCGCCCTTTTTGTGTGTAGGGTGCAGTTGTGCGAAATTATCTTCCTGTTGTTGTCCTACCTAGTTAGTTAATTCCTTACAGTATAAGCCTTCCCGCTGATACCTGGAGGCCTCTGTTGCTAGTTCAAAACCTTTCTCTACGCTGAGTCTTTGACCAGTTCTTTTTTAGAGAAATTCTAACCTTCCTGCTTATACCGGGAGGCTCTATTTTGGTACGCTTGTGTCTCGTAAGGTATCTGCTATGTGTGTATTCTGCTTGTACGTTATTTGTTTGTACTTCTGTGGCACGTACTTGATCGTGTTTCCCTAGACCCTGTCCTGTTATTTGTTCGTTTGTGCGTGTTTCGTTGTTACTATCTCTCTAATTCGGGTGCATTTAACTCGGGTTCTTCCCTTAACGAGGTTTTTCCCAGTATGGCTTCTAGGGCGGTTCCCCGTTGCTATGTTTAGGCCGGGAAGACTTTGGGACGAGTACCAACAGTGTCAGAAGTGTAGATCGTACTCTCGTAAGGACCCGTGCGCCATTTGCATAGATTTTTCCCTCACCCAGTGGGCAGAGCTGGAAACTTGACTGGCAGGCCAAAGAAGGAAACTACAGGCGCAACTGGACCAGCTTCCTGCACCAGACCCGGAAATTTTACCAGAGCCTCAAGCCAGCTCCGAGGTAAGCAACACCCTAGAGAGAGAAGTGGGAGAAGTTCCTACATTGGAGCCAGAGCGCTCAGAGCGGGTATCTACTCCACTATCGGTACCGGCGTCGTCCGGATCAGCACCGACCAAAGGAACTAAAAAGAGCCTTCCTTCGGCGAAGAAAAAGCTGATGGCCAAAAGGAAGCACGGCCCTGGTTCGACTAAACCTAGCCCGGCCCTGGTATCGGACCCGAGACCAGGATCCGAAGGACCACAGAAGTCTCGGACCCGGCCAGATTGCACAGGAGCAACCGTTCGGCACCCACGAGACAGAGCCGTCACTGGACCCGGAGTTCTATTAGATCACGCTCCCGCGCCCGGTCAAAATCTCGTTTGAGATCTCCAAGGAGATCCAAAAGAAGGAGGGTAGCTATTTCCTCCGACTCCGACTCCGACTCCGACTCCGACTCCGAAGAGAGACACAGAGTCAGGAGAAAGAGGAGATCGTCAAGAGAAGACGAGGAACCTGCCTGGCTGGCTAAACTCACCAACCTTCTAGCCACTCTAATCCAGAGAGAGACAGCAAGATCTTCGGCTCCACTCTCAACACCAAACACGGACCCATCGGTTGTGGGCACCAGCCGAACCCCAGCTCCAACACCGGCTCCTCCAGTGGTTCCAACCCCGGATCTGGACCCCCGGACCCCGGCCACGAGTGGTTCGCAGAGGGAGGTCTGGCACGAAGAGGATTTTCTGGACTGCCAGGCCTCATTAGCGCTTTCGGGTCTCGATGAGAGAAGACCCCGAGGAGGATAACGACACCCTCGACAGGAGTGCCGCCGCCGAATCTTCTTCTGGAGATGTCCTCGGTACTGGCCCCTCGATCTCTCCAGACCTGGCAAGAAGGGTAGTGGACATCTTCCAAGAACACCTGGGATTTGAGGCTTTAGAAGACAAGCTCCAACCCAACGCCAGAGGGGCTACTAAACTCACGGCCACTGGCCAACCAGTAGCTCGCCGACTCCCTTCCATCCCGATTGACTCAACGTGCTTCGTCCGTTTCGATGCACTGGCAGCAGCTAAGAAGTGGTCGCCATACCCACTCAAACAGGACCAGTCCCTGAAAGTCTCCGACCAGGATTGGAGAGACCTCTTTTGTACCCCACCATTCCACAGGAAGCGAGAGAAAGACTGAGAGTTGAACAGGGTACCACCTTTTGCACATTCAAGGATGCCAACCAAAAGAGGATCGAAGAAGCCCTATGGGACCTCAACCAAGCGGCGAGGGTCGGGATGAAATACGCCGCAGTCTTCATGCTGATGGCAGAGCTACTGATGCGGCACCATCAGCAACTCCCGGAGGACGAGCACCAGGTCCCAAGGAAGCATGTGAGTCAACTGCTCCTTCTCTTCGGCCTGCTTGCCAGGCTCACCTACGACCAATTTGCAAGGGTTGCGGTCAAGTCGATAGCCTCCATGATGGAGAACGTCGTAGCATCTATCAAGTGGCCTTCCCTCGAATCGAAGCACAGGATGCTATCTCTACCCTTCAGGGGCCCGGACCTCTTCGCCGGCCAATTCCAGTCCAGAATGCAGGAGGAGGTATCCAGACGGGAGACACTAGCCAAATCCGACTTCCAGCTTCAACCGTCTAATCGAGGTCGAGGCAAAGGAAGAGGAAACAAAGCCCCCAGGTCGAACAGAGGCGGCCAGAGAAACCAATCGAGAGGGGGAAACAGAGGCCGAGGCAAGAGCAGAGGCTACAATTCCAGGTCTTGGCAAGGCTCGGCTAACCAGGGCTGTGGATCATTGACCTCGAACAGGACTGACGGCGGCCAACCCACCAGCGGATCGATGCCCGCCGCCCAGCCCTAGGGGTGCCCACCTCATCTCGGTTCTGCCCGAGGTGGGGGGAGACTCATGATCTTTGCTCAGCAATGGGCAACTATTGGGGCGGACCCCTGGGTAGTCTGTACGATCACAGAGGGCTACCAAATCGAGTTCACCTCGCGCCCGCCTGCTGGGGGCGGAGGGAAGTGGACGAATGTCCCCAAGGACGTTCGACAGAGAGAGGCCTTAGAACTAGGGATTGCGGCTCTCTTGGCCAAGAGAGCAGTTGTTCCGGCGTCGGGAGAGGAGGGACCTCTCTTCCGCTCCTTTTTCTTTCTAACAACCAGAAAAGACGCGTCCTGGCGGCCCATTCTAAACCTAAAGCCTCTAAACCAAAAGTATGTCCGTCCCAAACATTTTCGCATGGAAACCTTGGCGATGATTTTGCCTACATTAAGAAAGGGGGCCTGGGCGTTGAGCATCGATCTCAAAGACGCCTACTTACACGTACCGATACATCCAGCATACTTCAGGTTCCTGGCGTTCGGGTACAAGGAAACAGACTACGTGTTCAGAGCGCTGCCTTTCGGCCTATCGACATCACCAAAAGTCTTCACAAGGGTAGCAGGCGCCACGGTAGCATTTCTGCAGACCCAAGGGGTCCCCCTGTTCACTTACCTGGACGATTGGCTGATCCTGGGAAACTCCGAGGCCTAGACCAAAAGAAATGTTCAGCTTACGCTAGACACCCTGGAGCGGCTCGGTTGGGTGGTCAACCTTGCAAAGTCAAATTTAACTCCATCGCAGGTCATACCGTTCTTAGCAGTGATCCTCGACTTCCGAAGGGGGATGGCTCTCCCCTCACCAACCAGAATCGAGGCCGTGACCGACGTGGTGACGTCCATACTAAAAGAGAGTCACTCAAAGGCCGTCGTCTGGCTAAGGGCTTTAGGTTTGATGGCCAGTCTCGTAGACGTTGTGGAATTTTGTCGTCTCTGGATGAGACCCCTGCAGATCCATCTCCTACGCTTTTACAACCCAGAGAGGGGAGACATGAAAACTCTGATCCCATTGGAGGAGAACTTGTCGGAGCACCTCAACTGGTGGCTACAGACTGACGTCTGGGCGGAAGGGCGCTACTTCAGCTTGAAGCGCCCACTGACATCCATGACCACCGATGCCTCGACCATGGGCTGGGTGCCCACTGGCAGGGCAGGACAGTAGTGGGGGAGTGTCTCCAGAGCGAGAAATCTCTCCTCATCAATCTGTTGGAGCTGAAAGCAGCGGAGAAGGGGTTAAAGGCCTTTCAGGATCTTCTACGCAACCATCAGGTGACAATCTTCTCCGACAACTCCACGACGGTGGCCTACGTGAACAAACGCGGGGGGACACTTTCCCCCTCCCTCAACAAGGCAGTCTCAGACCTTCTTCTGTGGGCGGAGTTCAGAGACATAAGAGTGAGAGCCTCATACGTAGCCGGAGAAGACAACGTCCTAGCGGATGCTCTCTCCCGAGGGGTATCTAACCAGAACGAGTGGTCGCTATCCCATGGGACGTGCAACAGTCTCTTTCAAAGGTAGGGACGTCCTCACATCGACCTGTTTGCGAGGAAAGAGAACGCAAAACTGAGCTCATTTTGCACGAGGACCTTCCATCCGGAAGCGGCGGCGACAGACACTCTATCCTTTTCGTGGGAAGGGATAGACGCATACGCGTCCCCCCTCTCTGTCTGATTCACAAGACCCTGACCAAGATCGCTCAGTCGAATTGCAGAGTCACGCTCATAGCACCATTTTGGCCGAGACGCCCGTGGTTTCAGGACCTCCTCATACTTCTAATAGACATCCTGCTTCTACTCCCAGACAAGCCAAACAGAGCGGAGTGGGGACAAGACCCCAAACAAATCAAAGGCCTCCAACATCTTGCCTGGAGATTAGCGGGGGATCCCTCAGAGAGGCAGGCTTTTTGGAAGACGTGGCGATCCTGGCCGCAAAGTCAAAGAGAACCTCAACCCTTCGCACTTATGATTCCAGATTGCAAAGGCTCCAGGACTGGGTCCAGGAGTGGGGCTCCTCTTGTACCGAAGCCCCTGTGACAGAGGTTTGCACCTTTCTATGGGCATTGTTTGATGAGGACAAGCAGGTCTCTACGATAAGGAACTACAGATCCACTCTCGCGTGGATCCAGAAGGGTTTCGAATACGGCTCCACTATAGGTAATAACAGGGTGATCACCCAGCTCCGTAGGGGTATGGCCAACGTTCGACCAACAACGAGACGCTTGGCCCCTTGTTGGGGACCGTCGGAAGTCTTACAGTCTGTAACTCAACCTCCCTTTGAACCTGTTCCTAAGGCTACTCTTCCGCTTCTCACGAAGAAGACGCTGTTCCTGGTGGCGGCAGCTTCTGCTCACCGTAGAAGTTGTGTACAAGCTCTAACAATCAACCCAACCCACTGCCGATTCGAGAACCACGGAGTGCAATTAATTTCGGACCCCTCCTTTGTCCCAAAGAACCAGACACTGGACTTCATACCGGGGGACATCTTTATTCCGGAGCTAAAGACAAGCTCCTCCGTTCCAGAGGACAAGTTCTGGTGTCCCGTAAGAGCCTTGAAGTGGTACTTGAAGAGAACCGAAGCCTTGAGAAAGTCTTAGAGACTCTTCATCCTCCCGAGGGAGCCGTACACACCAGCATCAAAAGACACCATCTCGAGGTGGCTGGTGGAAGTCATCACCCCCCACGTGACCAGGGGGAAAGCCAGAGCCCACGACATTAGGGGTCATTCGACCTCTGCAGCCCTGTTTGCGGGGATAGCCATACAAGCTATCATGAAGGCATGGGCATGGAAGACCCCTATGACATTTGTGAAATGCTACTTGACAGACACTCTGGCGACTGAGTCGGCATTCGGACGTGCAGTGTTGGGAGTTCCTGGGGGTAGGTCCCGCCCCTTGGGCCTGCCACCATCGTAACAGTGCTACTCAGTGCAGTTGTTGTATTGAGACAGGTAAGTGAGGAGTGAAGTAAATATCCCAAAACTCTTCTGGTTTGGTTATTTACGACTTACTTACCTGTCTCACTTCCCTCCTCCCTCCCGGGGGGGGGGCGGGACACGACATGATGGTGGGTTGGTCGCCAGACTTAGGTGACAGTGTCTCATCTTCTCCATTCTCGACATTGACCCTGCGGCCATCTTGTGTTACGGTGGGTTGGCCTAACGGCACTCTTTTGCTTTTGTTGCTGTTCATTTTTAACGATGTTACGCGTTACGATGTTAAATTTTATAACGTAACATATGCTCTTCTTTATGTTCAGGTTCATGTTACGTCCAGCTTCAGGTTCATACTCGAGACCTGACTAATCGGGGTGTGTGCGTTAGCAAGGGCACGCGCTCTCAGATATGGGTGTGACATTGAACGTTATGGCACACAGGTGCCAGCGGGAGTTGGGGGGTTCGCCCCCCCTCCCGTGTGGGAGGTAGGTCTAGCACATTGACCATGGCTTCATGGGAAGGAGACGCTAGTCCGGTATTAGACCAGAGGGCGCCAAGGGCGGTGTTAAAGGTTACCAGCACTCTTAGCACGGTAGATGGGAGTGCAGTTGTTGTGTTGAGACAGGTAAGTGAGGTTGTAAATAACTAAACCAGAAGAGTTTTGGGATATTTGTGGTAGAAGTCAAATGTTGTTTGGGCTCAACAGGGGTCAGGTTGTGAAAACCTTGTAAAAACAATCTCGCAAGAAGTTAAGCTTGTACAGATCTCATATTTAGTATGTGGGTGTCCCTTATTGTTTGCAAGAAGCGTCTTATTTTTTTGTGAAGGTCAAATTCATTTAAGGTCAACAGTGGTTAAATTTGGAAAATGTAAACATAGTATCTCAAGAAGGGATGCTTGTGCAGATCTCATATTATGAAATAGTTGTACCTTAGTGCAAGAAGCCCATTATTTTTGGTGGAGGTCAAAGGTCAATGGGGTCAACGTGGTCAGATTGTGAAAACCTTATAAACACAATACCTCAAGAAGGGAAACTTGAGCATATCTCATATGTAGTATGTTGGTGTGCCTTATCAAGTGCAAGGAGCCTATTGTTTTTGATGGAGTTCGAAGGTCATCATTTGAGGTTAAATTGTGAAAACTTTGTAAAGACAATATCTCAAGAAGGGAAGCTTGTTCAGATCTCATATTTAGAATATAGGTGTACCTTATTTTAAGTGCAAGAAGCCTGTTGTTTGTGTTTGGGGTCAAAGGTTGTTGTTTGGGCTCAATAGGACTGAAGTTGTAAAAATCTTGTAAACACAATATCGCAAGGAGGGAAGCTTGGATGGACCTCATACAGTATTTGTTATGTGGTTATGTGGTTTGTTATTGAGTGGAAGAAGGTATGTAGGTGTACCTTATTGAGTGCAAGAAGCCTGTTCTATTTGTTGGAGGTCAAAGTCATTTGAGGTCAAAAGAGGTCACTTTGTGAAAACCTTGTAAACACTATATTTCAATAAGGGAAGCTTTTACAGATCTCATATTTGGTATGTATGTCCTATTGAGTACAAGAAGCCCATTGTTTTTGGTGAAGGTCAAAGGTCATTTGGGGTCAACAGGGGTCAAAAGAAGAATGAACTACTGAAAGACTGATTGCTAGAACACATTCGCCTTGACTTTGCTAGTTTCTCTCCTTCCACACGAGAACCCCCTTAACAGATTTCAATGGTTTAGACTTAGTAATCTTCAGATTAGAGCTGGTTGGAGTTTCATGAATAGCACTTTAAATAAAGTAGCATTGTAAGGTAAGTACTGTTGTAACAAATTCTATGCACAGTGAAAGAATCTAAAGAATTTACTATCTGACTATCAAAATCAGTGAAGATGATCTAAATTGCAGATCGAAAATTTTGTAGAAACCCTTGAGTACAGTTAAGATGAAATTACAACTCTCCCTTTATGTCTTATTTATTATCTTGAGAGTCAAAATCACTGCAACCAAAATTAATAATGTCCAAAAGAAGAAGAAACAGGTAAGATCGTGTGCAGCCTTCTGATAATTTTAAGTAAGGATATCCGAACGTTGTT
This sequence comes from Stichopus chloronotus, assembly GCA_021234535.1. Taxonomy (NCBI): domain Eukaryota; kingdom Metazoa; phylum Echinodermata; class Holothuroidea; order Aspidochirotida; family Stichopodidae; genus Stichopus; species Stichopus chloronotus. Next base: position 16,664,061 of record CM037834.1, read on the forward strand.
GGTGCATATAAAGCGAATAGACTAACCAACTTGGCGATTCTTATTTCCTCATGATAGGGAGTAAATGACTCGTATGTATAACTTGTATGTAACTTTAAACGTATTGCGGACTCCAGACTTTTTCATGAAACATTTCAATAATATTAAGCCTATTTCGTTTTGTTCATTGATCCTACAGTAGTTAATAGAAAATGTTTCGACTAAAGGTTTTAGTAGCAGAATGTTGGCTTCCTGAAGGGTTTTGATCATAGAAATATATGTTCATAGCCTACTTTAATTTATGTGGGTTGTGTTGTCCTTTTTCTGCCCTTTTGCCGCTGGTTTCTGTATACAGACCTAAGCTAATGTTTGGAAATTGACATTGAATGTGTAATGGAGGTTTACACAGAATCTTATGGAAACACTTGCTAACATCGTTTTCCTTTTGACATACAGTAACTTAAAAAAAATTTATTGTGTGTAAAAATAGGGGCAGTTATGTACAAGAATTGATTCCTTGCTGAATGCATGCAAGGAATCTCTGCGATGGTGATGGCATGTGTGTGTGTACGAGTATGTGTGTTTGTGATGCCTGTCTTGTAAATATGATATCTCTAGAAGGGAAGCTTGGACAGATCTCATATTCACAATGTAGGTGAACTACATTGAGCGTATCAACACTATTGCTTTTGGGTGGGGTGGTGGTCAAAGGTCCATTGATCCTAGCCACTTTAGATTGTTTAGATTAAAGGCCGATGAAAGTGGGAGTGGGTGCTGGTTCACTAACACAACAATACCGCCAAAACTTGATAAGATTTTGTAGGGAATGCCTTCACTGCCCATGGTATACATGGACTTATTGCATGTCCCTCTTGGAAGCATTTTTACATTTTCGGTGAAATTAACTGACTTTTGATGTAGCTGTGTGACAAGAGTGGTTCTCATGACCAAACTTAGACTGGTTCCTGCTCTCAAAGTTTAAATTAGGATCATCATCAGTTGGTGTGGTGTATTTTTAAATGTATTATATTTGTGGCTTGGGTGTTGTATGCTTTAATAACTATCTTTAAGTGATTGCATGTGTACTGAAAAACCAGACGGATAAGATTATGTTTGATCTTAACTTTTCCTTTATTTTCAAATGTGCATGCAAGGGTGTACATGGACAGACTATGTCTTTCCATGCACGCAAATGATAGTACTTTGAAAAGGGACGGGATTTGGCATACACAGTGAAAAACAGAAATAATATTTGAAAATTAATGGCTCTTACTTACTGTAAGCGCCTACATAATGAATATGCAACAGCACAGGTCTCACTGGTGTATCAAAAACATATTACTCAAATGGTCGCTCCATGGTCGATATCGGGTATTGTAGTATTCACATCGTAGACATTTACTTACCCCTTGCCACACTACTGCATCAGTTTGACCTATGCTCTACTAACCTCGAAGTCAATTCTGACACCGCGCCCTCTAAGGCCTAGGTCGTCCTCGTTTGCCTTTTGCTCGAGTGCCTCATCAACGTGTGTTTTTGCCTAGCTGTTTGCCTCGCGCAAAGCAGGCTGTTTCGGGACTAAAACCTGAGTATTCTTGTTTTTTCATTCCATTCTTAGCCTTGTCGTTCTGTCTGTTATATTTTCCCCCTAAATTAGCTCTCGCTTCTCTGAGAAATTTAGTTGTTAATATTTCAGTTTGTGCAGCGTGCCTTGGACCGATATCCTTTTGTGCCGCTGCACAGTTTATCCCTTAAGCCTATACTTGCGTATATTTCGCAATCCGCTTAAGGGCATTGCGCAATCCCCCTCTTACGTTACCTGTTGTATTACGCTTCACGTATAACGTTTCGTTAGCCTCCTCGTTTATCTTTACATCTTCATTTATGAGTTTGCTTGCCGTTTGTGCCCCCTTAGCTCCCCCTTTATCTTTTGGTGTTGGTTTTTGGGGCTCTAAGTGTTTTTGGTTTGTAAGAGTGACACCCCCTTCGGACTTGGCATGTCCTCCCCCTATCCTGGTACCCGTTGCTCCATTTGCAACCAGTTTCGGCCTGGGAGGGATTGGGACACGCATTCAGTGTGCCCCCCTGTGCCCCCCTGTGCCGTTCTTGCACGCGCTCGTATCCGTGCGAACGGTGCATGTCCTTTTCCGCGGCCCAGTGGTCTGAGATTTCGTCTCGGCTGCAGGGCCGCTGGGAAAGGCTTAGGGGGCCGCTGGATGTGGTTCCGGATCCTTCCGTGGTTGCTGGTCCTTCGGGAGTCCAGGCTCCCGTAGGTCAGGCTTCCAGGCCTAAAGGTAAGTCCAAAGCCAAGTCCAAGGGTAGGAAGGTTAGGCTGGTGGAGAAGGTGGGGTCAGTCCGAGCAGCCGAGCCTCGAGCTCTGGTGCCTGGGAGACCGACCCAGAACCCGTGGCTTCGGCCGCCGAGTCGTGCTCCGTCCCTCGGGACGTCGAACTGGCTTGGCCGGGGTCTGACCTTCCGCGGGAGTCCGTGGTTGAGGACGTTCCTTGGAAGGTACTCCCACTGGGTTCCCGAGATGCCGGGGGATCTGGGAGCCGGTTGCAGGAGCCGGCTCCCCAGGATTCGGCTCCCCGGAGCCTGGATTCTGTGGGATCCCAGGGTGGCGGAGAGCAAACTTCTCCGGCTCCGGGCACCTCGGTGCCCGCTGGTGTTGGTGAGGCAGCTCAGGACTCCCAGGGTAGCGGCTCGCGATCCCTCGTGGATCGCGGTCGTGCCCGGAGCCGGGAACGGAGTAGGACTTCGAGGACCAACCAGTCCAGAAGTCCTATTCGTTCAGGCTCCATGCGTCCGAGTTCGGATTCTGCCGACTCGGACCGGGGATACGGTCGGACTACCCAGTCCCGATCATTTAGTCCTGGGGGGTTTCCGGACCCAACTGACCGGAACTGGATGGCCCAGTTCGCAAGTCTTTTGGGTCCGCTGATTGCTGGAGAGGTCGCCAAGCAAACGGCGCACCTCCGTCCCTCGTCCAGCGAGCAGCAACCCCTGGCTCCGCCTCCCCTCCTAGCCGAGACCCCAGTGGCCCAAGGCACGGCCGCCGAGCCCCCACCTCCCGACTCGCTCGAACTCCTTGCCTCAGACGAGTTCGACGACGAGCTCGAGGAGGTGGAGGAGCAGGCGGAGGAGACCGTGCCGCAGCCCGAAACCGGGGAGGGAGATAGTACCCCTAGGGGCACAGATCTTCCTCCCTCCCTTCTAGATCAGTTGTGGAGATTTTTTCCTCCAAACTGGGCTACGAAGCTCCCGCACGTAGCGAGGCGGGACCCTCGGGGTCGCGCCTGTCGGCTACGAACGAGGAGGTTTCGGGGCTGCCTGAGTTTCCGGTCGACGAGCATTGTCTCAAGCAGCTGGAATCTCTCGCAGGCAGGTCACCCTGGGCCGCCTTCCCTGCGATGCAGAAGAGGGCGGTAAGGGTACCTGAGAGCCACTGGGGGACCCTGTTCCGCCCACCATCTATTTCGGACGAAACCTGAAATAAGGTGAGGTCGTAACAGGGTTTGGCCTCCGGGATGTTCAGAGAGTCCCTGCGGAAGAGAGCCCTTGAGAATTGGTATCAGGCCGATCTGGCTGCCAGAGCCGGCTTGAAATTCTCCTCGGTCTTCCTTCTCGTGGCAGAAGCCCTGAGACGGGCCCACACGCAGCTCCCTGAGGACGAAATTCAGTTCTCCAGAGCTGACGTGGGCAAGCTGATCTACCTGCTGGGCCCCTTGTCCCGGCTCGTGTTCGATCAGTTTGCCTGAGTGGCGCTGAGGCAATGTCCTCGACGCGTTTACATGGCCATCCGCCGAGGCCATGAGCAGGTTGGAGAACCTGCCGGTCGTGGGGCCTGACCTCTTCAATGGCCAATTTCTAGATAAACTGGTCGAAGAGGTCAAGAGGCGACGGCTGCGGCATCGTTCCGTCCTCCGGCCACCCCGGCACCTGCCCAGCCCTCCCCATGTCCCACCGCTGCAGCTTCCCGCAGGAAGTCGCGGTCCCGTCGCCGCAAAGCGAAGTGTGCGGGTCGCGGAGCTTCTTCCGGAGGTCCTTCAACCTCTGGAAGAGGCAGAGGAGGTAGGGGCGGTGGTTCCCAGAGGCACTGGCGGGGCTGGAGACTGTCCCAAATACGGTCAACAGACCCCCCGCTCAGTTCCCTGCACAGCCCTAGGGGTGCCCACCTTACTGCGCTCCCAGCTGTAGGAGGGAGTTTGAGGAAGTTTACAGAGGCCTGGGAGTTGTTTTGCCAAGATTGGTGGGTGCTAAACGTCATCAAAAATGGTTACCAAATCGAGTTTGTGGCCGCGGGTGCGGGCGTTCGACACCCACCCCACCAGATCCGCTCCACCAGGAAATTCTGGAGGAGCTGGAGGAGCTCGACAACCTCCTCGAAAAGGAGGCCGTCGTGAGGGCGACAGAAGAGGACGAACCCCTTTTCCGGTCATCCCTTTTCATGGCACCAAAGGAAAACGGCTCCTGAACGCTGCCTACGTAAGGCCAAGGAGATTCCGCATGGAAACCTTGGCCTTCATCATCCCTACTCTACGGAGAGGGATGTGGGCAGCGTCTCTCGACCTGAAGGATGCGCACTAGCATGTCCAAAATAGCTCTAGCGTCCCAACGCTTTCTAGCGTTCGAGTACCAAGGGGAGAGGTTCAAGTTCGTGGCCTTCCCCTTCTGTCTCTCGACCTCCTCGAGGGTCTTCACCCGGGTCGCAGGAGCAGTCGTCGCCGAGCTACGGCGTCGGGGCGTACTGCTCTTTGCGTACCTGGACGACTGGCTGATCCTCGGGGACTCTCTGGCCCAAACAGAAGCCAACGTCGGAGCAACGATCTCCCTTCTCGAGAACTCGGGTTGGGTGATCAATTGGGACAAGTCGCATCCCACCCCTTCACAGGCACTGGTCTATCTAGGGGCGCAACTCGACCTCAATGTGGGCCGCCCCTTCCCCTCGGGGGAGAGGCATGCAGCCCTCAGAGAAGCTGTTTCGCAACTCCTGGAGGCTCAGTCGAGTACCTCCGGGAGTTGGCTTCGGGTCCTAGGCTTACTAGCCAGCCTAGTAGATGTTGTGCCCCCGTGCCAGCTGCTCATCAGACCGCTGCAGCTTCATCTGCTGTCCTTCTGGAGAACGGCGTCCAGGGACGTCCCGGTGCCGGTGTCCCCCTCCATCCGGCCCCACCTCCAGTGGTGGCTGGACGACAACAACCTCCTGGAGGGGGTAACTTTTGGGACCCTGTGCCCCACCTTGAGCGTCACTACAGACGCTTTGCTCACTGGTTGGGGCGCCTTCTGCGAAAGCGGAACACTTGCAGGAACGTGGTCAGCAGAGGAAGCCGGGCTCCACATGATGGTGCTGGAGCTCGAAGCCGTCGTGAGGGCCGTCAAGGCCCTACGAGATCATGCGCAGGGCACGAGCCTAATGGTGTTCTCGGACAACTCGACAGTCGTGGCCTACATCAACAGGCAGGGCGCAACGAGATCCCCCCAACCCTGCCTGAAGACGTGGTCCTTCCTCCTGTGGTGTCGCCAGCACGACATTTTGGTGTGGGCGTCCCACGTAGCGGGGAAGGACAACACGCTGGCCGACGGGTTGTCCAGGGGCCGAGCGAGTCAGGGGGAGTGGGCTCTGGATCTGGGTTGGGCGGACTGGCTGTTTCTGCAGTTAGGATGCCCGAACCTGGACCTGTTTGCAACGGGGGAGAACGCGAAGCTGCCTGTCTTTTGCTCCAGAACCTTCCACTTGAGGGCCTGGGCAATAGACGCGCTGTCCCTGTCCTGGGTCGGCCTGGACGCTTATGCCTTCCCCTGTTCGCGATAATCCACCGGGTTCTGCTCAAAATTCGAGCTTCTAGAACCCACGTGTGTCTGGTGGCCCCACTTTGGTCCAGCCAGCCGTGGTTCTCACTCCTCCACCTCCTGGTGGACCTTCCGGTAGCACTTCTGCTGGCCCCCCGTCTGGTCACCCAGGACGGGCAGGGTGTTGCACCCGAGGGTCCAGGACCTACACCTGACTGCCTGGAGGCTGTCCGGAATTCCCTCAGAACACAGGGAATTCCTGAGAACGTTGCCTCCATGGTCGCGTCAGCTAGGAGACCCACCACCCTTTGTACTTACAATTCTAGACTTGCCAAATTCTGGGGGTGGTGCGCAGACCACGAAACTACGTCTGAGGTGTCCGTGGTCCAAGTCTCCTCGTTCTTGATGGCCCTGTTTGACGAGGGCAAACAGGTTAACATTGTCAAAAACTACCTCTCGGCCATCGCGGCGATCCACCGTGGGTTTGCGGATCGGTCTTCGGTGGGTTCGAGCGGGGTCCTTACCCAGCTGCTCCGGGGGATGGCTAACAGTAGACCAGTAGTACGGCGTCTAGCGCCGTCCTGGTCTATCAACGGGGTCCTGCAGGCTCTCGCCCAGGCCCCGTTCGAGCCTATGCACTCCTGCCCCCTGGAGTATTTGACTCGCAAGACTTTGTTCCACTACCCTGCGGCGTCGGCGAGATGGAGGAGCTGCCTTCAGGCTCTCTCTGTCAAGCCGGGCCACTTGAGGTTCGAGAACCATGAGGTTCCCATGGTTCCCGACCCCTCCTTTGTGGCCAAGACCCAGACGCTCACTTTCGTGCCCGGGATATCTTCATTCCCGAGATATCCTCGGCCTCCTCGGTCTCCGAGGACAGAAAGTGGTGTCCGGTCAGAGCGCTGAAATGGTATCTTCATCGGACGAAGGACATTCGCTCGTCCGATCGCCTCTTTATCCTCCCCGGCAGGCGGCACTCCTCAGCCTCGAGAGATACCATTTCGCGCTGGCTGTCCGAGGTCATTGCGCCGCATGCCCAGGGACAAGTCAGGGCTCATAAGGTCTGGGGTAAGCGATGTCCAAGGCGCTGTTCAATGGGGTCCCAATTGAGGACATCCTCAAGGCGGCGGCCTGGAGGACCCCGACGATGTTCGTCGCTTGCTATCTCTCGGACACTCTCAGCGCCGAAGCGGCGTTTGGCCGTGCCGTTCTCTCCTCCCGGTGACCTCCCACCGGTTTCCTTCGGTGTCACTCTGATGCAGTAGTGTGGCAAGGGGTAAGTATTTGTCTACGATGTGAATTCCCCACAACTCACTGGTGTGGGTAGTCACGAGTGACTATACTTACCCCTTGCTGCCTCCCGCCTCCCACCCCGCGGAGGCATTGGGAACCACTATTGTTTTTCATTGTTTTGCTGGTTCCCCTCGGAGGAGTGAGGGTTTTTCCCTCTTGTACATAGTGTATATAACTCCTATTGTAAAACCAAAAAAAAAAGTTTTTTTCTCGTGTGGGGAACGGCGAGCTGGCGGCTCAGGGGGGGTCCCGAGCGCAGTCGCTGCGGGAGGCGCAGTGGGGGGATGGTCCCCCCACGCGTCGGCACTCGGGCGATGTCTTGGTGGCTTTCGTGGATCCCGCTCTTAGGTAACTGTTCACGGTTTTGTCCGCTTACATTGAGCACCTCGCTCAGTCCTACGAGGGCGAGCTAGGCCTTAGAGGGTGCGGTGTCAGAATTGACTTCGAGGTTAGTAGAGCATAGGTCAAACTGATGCAGTAGTGTGGCAAGGGGTAAGTATAGTCACTTGTGAATACCCGCACCAGTGAGTTGTGGGGAATTTGTTGAAAGGGAGCATTGTATTTACAAATAACAGGGTTTCCGCTTGGTTTTTATGAGGCGGGGAGGGCGAATTACTTGACGCCGCCATGAATTTCGGGTGCAAATCTGTACTAAGTAGGTTCTCGAAGATTAGGTGATTTTGACCATGATATAAACAGGGTCAGAAAAAGTGCAAATTTTCCGGGAGACTAATTGCCATATAGTCGGAGTTTCACGCCAGACCTAACTTGGCGCAATAGGCGTCATTCGATAGTGAAGCGATTGTCATTCCAGCGTGGGGTCAATGGGCCTGCCATAGGGCTCCTTGTGGGGTTCATGGATGATCCCAGTAGGGGTCCAGGGTGCAAAGCAGCCGGAAACTGAGCGATTTTAGCGTTTTTAGACGCGTCCGAATCATTTGAAACCCATGCTTAATTTCAACTCAACAAGGTGAAAACTGTTACAGTATCAGGTGAAAACACGATAGTTCGATCAGAAAAAAATAATTGATATTGCTTCAAAATCAAAACGTTCTGTGAAATGTTGCACATATCATGTAGAGTAAACTGTATTACATACATTTTTGACGTTGAAATGTCTCTTAAAGTTTCATGAAAAGAATCACGTAAGATCGTGCGCAGCCTTCCGATATCCTAACGCAGTGGACGTATATTGAATAGCCTAACCACCTTGGCAATTCATATTTCCGTATTACAGGGAAGTTGCAGGTTTCAGAGTTTTTTTTTTTTTTTTTTTGTTCATTGATCCTACTAGTCACTTTAAAATGTTTGGACTAAAGGTTTGAAGAAGCAGACTATTGGTTTCATGAAGCTTTTTGGACATAAAAATATGAGTTCGTTTTTGTATTTCTGTGGGTTGTGATATGTCCGCTAGCTGTCATACTGCAGATAATTTGCGCATGGAGGCGTGGCAGGCCTAAGCTTATGCTTTTTAATTGACATTGAATGGAGTAAAGGAGGTATACGTAGACACTTCTGCATACATTTCCCAACGGTTGTTTTTTCACTTATATAACTTGGAAAATATTGATCATGAGTAAAAAATAAGGGTATTCTATTACACCAATAGTAATTTACTTCAATTTTTGTTGAAGATTGAAAGTGGATGGGGCATTTGGGGTACACATTTGAATGGATTTACTCACCAGTTATTTTCGGACGTTTCTATTTAGGAAACCACATACATGTGTGATCTCTACCATTCTGTGATTGAAAGTTTGAAATAAGCATGGTATGTACAAGATAAACACGCCCAGAAGTACAGAAGCAGATTTCCCGCGAGACTTCCTGGGAAGGAGCCTCTGGCTTCCTGACTTTTTTCAGCCCTGGATATAAACGTGTGAGGCAGTAATTACGGCATTTTTTGGCGAGGCGGTCCTAAAAAGTTGCGAGGCGGCCGCCTCTGCAATTAAGTACCAGGGGAAAACCCTGAATAACCTGCAAACTGATCACATTGCAGCATCAGTGATCCTGAGTTGTTTTGACTAACTGAATATTCAATACTAGTATACTTCCCATTGGCTTGTTCAAAGAAGCACAAGGTTGATTTGAACGAAAACTGTCAACCACTACATTATCGTATTTTACAGCTTTTGTCGTTTTCTTAGAAGAACTTGAAATCATATGGCAGTATTAACCACATGACACCTCTTTATTTTCCCAAATCGTCTGAATGATGCAATTAAAAGTCTTACCAAACTTTTGGAGATGAAATTTCAATGTTTTTAGATTTTGCCTACACATGCAATCACTTTAATAGTGCAACAGTAACAAATGCAACTACTAGTACATTAAAGTGACTGTCTTTGAATCTTTATTCTTAACTGATTGTCCTTTTGAAATTGCTATTTCATAAGTAAATTGTTTTTGTGGACTTTGGCTTGTTACAGATAAGGATCATTACAAAATTATTTTTATTTCAATCTTGCATTTGTGAAATGAATCTTCATATCTGAAATGAACTTTCATCCTTTCAAAACCCAGAGCAATATTCTCTTTAAAAGACATGTTTCTGTCAGAGATGTTCAGCATAAATTCTTAGAAAGTTTCAGAGCTAGCTTACAAAAGTATAAGGGGTTTTGAGTAACTGTGGGACACAAATGTTTCCCAGGTAGGAGCTTCCCAGCTTCCTGACTTTTTTTAGCCCTGTCTCCTCACGAGTTCTTTTTTGGGATACTGTAAGTATCCTTTTCATCAGGGAAATATTTTGGTCCTTGTGTGCAATGTATGTTTCTCCATTTGCACCTTATCGTATTAGAGTACAAGCCACATAGACTAACTGTCCTTACTAGCTAAATTTCTATGGTTATACAGGAGTTCGCTGTCCTCACAGTATATAGATGTACTGTAACGCAAAGTATCGTAATGGCAAACTCCTGCAATGATCAGCTGTGTTATTCATTTCAACTTTTCCTGTTCCTTTGCAGAGAAAGGGAGGCATTAGATGTGGAGTTTACATACAGATATGAAGCTCTCAAATCAAGATGGAAATCTGTGTTGGGGTCATGGTCTGAGGAGACTGAACAGGACGAAGTGACCTTGCCACACTCGAGTACTTTACAACAGAATCACAGCCAGTCACTTAATGGTAACTACGTCTTGTCAATTCACAGCGCGTACTCCTTCACCTCATATAACCTATGCATTACCGTATTGACCATGGTCTAGCATCTGGCAATTTGTGTGTGTGTGTGTGTGTATCTGGTCACCGCCCTTCCGTAATTGCCAGCCTTTTGGTCTGCCAGTGAAGCTCTTACACTGCGTTTGCATCTGTAAAATTCAACTGCCATCGTTCAGTTTTCAACGTTCTCAATCGAGTTTCTAGGATTCCTCATCCTTGCCCTCTTCTTGGAGCCTGTTTTGGATGAGTATCCTTTCCTTTCGTGTCTTTTGACATGTTTTTCGACTCGTGTGTTGCGGGTCCGGGTTAGGTCTCGTACCCGCCTGTGTAGTTACGTTGTCTAGGACTGTGTTGTATTCTACTTACGTAACTGTGCTAGGCTGTGTTTTTAGCCTCCTCGTGTGTACCTTGTAATTCTTTGTGTTAGCACTCGGGGTTCGTTCCCCACTGCTTTTCCAATCCTTGTGCCACGTTGCGTAGCGTGGGGAATCCTTTCCCTTACGCAAGCTTCAGGCCTATAGTTGGTAATGTTGTACGTTGTTGATTGTACGTTTATGTACGTTATTGGATATTAGCCAGGCCCTTCGGCGGGTTCAGGTTCCCGCTCGAATTAGCCTGTTATTTGGTGGACCTCTATTTCATTTCCTTAATGTCTCCTACAGCTAGTATGGAGAGAAACCAAGACACCTGCACCTCGTGCAGAAGGTTCAGGCCGTTTACCACATGGGACTTCGCGGATTGGTTGCGTAAGCGTGAAGAGCAGCGAGGAAAGTCCGCGGCAAAGAGCCGCAAGAAAAAGCCGCTGTCTACCTCCCAGCCGCAGCGCCGTACCCGGGAGTCATCAGCAGATCGGAGACCCCGGGACCCGGACCCCGAGAGCCGTGGACGTAGTCGAACCCGGGAACCGAATACCGCAACCCGAACCTGGGACTCTAGCCGTAGCTGGGACACTCAGCCGGGTCCGCGCACCGGGACTCTTCCTGCTCGGGCCGCCATAGGAGCTGGCCTAAGACCCAGTGCGAGCGAAGAGGCCGCCCCCGGAGGGGACATAAGCCCTACACCCATCCAGGCCACCGTGGGCGACGGCTTAAGACCTGGCTCCCGCACCGAGGCCCCCGGAGGTTCCGGGATAAGCCCTACACCGCAGGCCGCAACCGGGCCTGCTAGCGCACAACCTCGCACGCCGTCGGCAGCCGCCGTGCACGGCCTAAGCCCGACCGCCTCGCCGGGTCCGGCACCCTTGGAAACGGGTCCGGCCTGGCGTCAGGAATCGGCCCCGGAGGAGTCTATGGCGGAGGACTGAGCGGTCTTTGACCTGTTCGCCTCAAGCTCAGAGTCGTTCTCGAAGCGGCCGCCCCGAGACTTTGAGGGTTTCCCGCTGCTTCCCAGCTCTCGGTCAGCACCTCATAAGCGGAACCTAGATAGACGCGCCGAGTCGTCGGACTCGTCCCCTCTTCCGACGACCGCGATTTTCGCCGGCGAAAGCGTACACCTCCACAGTCAGGCCAAGACACGGTCCTCGGCCAAATGAAGGACTTGCTAGAGCGCTTGTTGTCGGAACGAACGTCCACGGCACCGCAGGGCCCGTCGGCCCCACCTTCCGAACCGGCGCGCCGTTCGGCATCGCCTTCCTCGGACGCCGACTTAGTTTTCCGGAGCGGAGCATCTCGTGAGACGCCAGCCACGGTCACACCCCCGCAAGACCGCGGAGATCCTCTCTCGGAGGGGGAGGATGACGTACCACTCCGCGGCACGGATGTTTCAACGGAGGCGTTCGAACGTGCCGCCACGGTTGTCAGGCGAACTCTCAGCTACGCGCCAGACGCAGCCCCGACCGCAGGCAGAGGCCCCGACATCGTGGCTTACGCTCAACGCAGCTTCCTCGAACCCACGGGCGTCTATCCTTTCGACGCAGAGTGCAGCCAACGATTTGAGTCCCTCGCATCAGCTCGCCAATGGTCGGCTTTCCAGCGCGATGCGGTCCGTGCATTCCATGTGGAGGAAGCAGACTGGGTGAACTTATTTTCAGCCCCGCACATCCCGGCATGGGTCCGGGAACAGTTGCGCGCGGCAGGAACCCTGGACGCGCGTGGTAGGTTCCGGGATAGGAATGCGTGTCGTCTAGAGACCAGCCTCTACAACGTGGATAGAGCCTCCAGGACCGGACTCAAGTATGCGTCGGCGCTGCTGCTGTTCGCGGAATTGCTCAACCGCTTGTTCACGCAGGCTCATTCCGCAGGCACTTCCCGCGCAGACACAAGCACGGTTATCGCCCTTTTAGGCCCAGTCGCCCGTAGCGTGTTTGACCAATTTGCACGCGTGTCAATCAAGGCCACGACTACCAGGCGCGACCAGGTGTTGGATTCCCTCCACTGGTCTTCGCGCACCGCGGTGGAAGCCTTTCGGGACCTGCCCATTCTGGGAAATGACCTCTTCGGAGGCCAATTCGACGCGAAGTTACCCGAAGAGGCCGAGCACCTAAAAGCCCTCCGAGAGGCCGACGCGCACATGTCGCGCTTGGGTAATCCCAGTAGCTCGCAACCCCGCCAGCAGGGTTCTGGCTGCAATAGACGAGCAGGCCAAGGTCGGTACCGCCAGGGAAAGGGTTCCCAGCAGCGCTATCAGCCCTATTCGCGGCAGGGCGGCTCCAGCAACCGTGAGAACCGGTTGGCAACCGACAGCAGTCCAACCAGGGTGGCTATAGATCGCGTAACAGGGGTGGCCGCTCCAAGCGGCCCTAGGGATGCCCACCCCACCGTTTTGCAGAAGCCGGTGGGGGGCTGTTGCGATACTTTCTACAAGCTTGGCGTGACATCGCGCCCGACCCTTGGGTGCTTGGGGTCATAGCCGACGGTTATCGAGTCGAGTTTACCGCCCCTCCACTGTCATCTGGCCTCGTCTGGCCAACACCGATTCCGGACGAACAGGCCAAAAAGGTTGTTCTCGAGCAGGAGCCGGAGGACCTTCTTGCCAAAGGCGCAGTTGTGCAAGTGAAGGAGGAGAACGACCTTCTTGTCCATTCGACATTCTTTCTGACGCCCAAGAAAAACGGCACGTGGAGGCCGATCCTGAACCTGAAGCCGCTAAACAAGCGTTACGTCAGACCCCAGGGGTTCCGGATGGAGACCCTGGCAACCATCCTCCCCCTCCTGGGCAAAGGGATGTGGGCGACGTCCATAGATTTGAAAGACGCATACCTGCACATCCCAATTCACCGGGCATCAAGGCGCTTTCTCGCTTTTCGTTACAGGGGTGCCGACTACCACTTTGTGGCCCTACTGTTTGGCCTCTCAACCGCTCCTCGGGTTTTCACTCGAGTTTCCCACGCGGTCCTCGCATACTTACGCAGGGCCGGGACCACGGCGTTCGCGTACCTCGACGACTGGCTCGTGTTGGGGTCGTCAAAGGCGGACGCTCAAGCAAACACAACCTTCGTTCTCAACACCTTGCACAATCTCGGATGGATTGTGAACAGGGAGAAATCGGCCCTTACCCCTTCGCAGAACATAGTTTACCTCGGTGCACGCCTCGACCTCTCCTCCGGGGTGGCGTTCCCAACGGAGGAGCGTGTAGCGGATCTCCAGGCGAGGGCGATCCGTCTGCTGTCGGTTCCGCAGTCCGCTGCCCTGCTGTGGCAGCAGCTCTTGGGCAGGATGGCGAGCCTAGTCGACCTTCTAGGCTGATGCCGCCTCCACATGCGGGCTCTGCAGAGGCACTTCCTCACATACGCGCCCACGCCGGACCCACACCCGGTCACGATGATCCCCCTACCGGTGGACCTCCGCCCATTCCTCCACTGGTGGGCGTACGGGGACAAACTAACGGCCGGCAGGCCGTTCCGCAACAACGCCCCCCTAGCAACAATAACCACCGACGCGTCTTTAACGGGCTGGGGCGCGACCTGGAGCGATCAGGTGGCAGCGGGGGGTTTGGGGCCCGCAGGACGCGGCCCAACATATCAACGTCTTAGAAACGAAAGCTGTTACCAACGCGATCCGCCACTGGCGTTCGGCTCTGCGCGGGCGCACGGTCACTGGTCCGGCTGGACAACTCAACAACGGTGGCGTACATCAATCGCCAGGGTGGGACGAAATTCGCGGCCCAGTTGCGCAGAGTATGGGACCTTCTGATGCTATGCCAATCCCTTCAGATCACGCTCCGGGCGTCATACCTCGCAGGCCAATACAATGTCGTCGCCGACGCCCTCTCTTGGGGCAATTACGACTCCCGGGTCCTGGACCCTCGCACAGCGGTGGGCGGACCACATCTTCGCCCTCTACGGCCGGCCCTTCGTAGACATGTCCGCGTCACCGGCTGACGCGCGCCTTCCAACCTACCTGTCATGTTACGCAGCCCCGACGGCGTGGAAGGTCGACGCCCTGTCCTTCCTGTGGACCGGTCTCTCCATGTACGGCTTCCCACCATTCGCACTTATCCACACAGTGCTCCGCCGGCTCTAGAGCACCCCTGCGGACATGCTGCTCATCGCGCCGTGCTGGCCGAACCAGCCATGGTTCCCCCTGCTCCTGCAACTGGTATGTGACCTGCCATTCCTCCTCCCTCCAGTCCTGGATCTGCTGACCCAGAGGAGCGGAGCCCTTCGGCACCCGGACCTGTCCACCCTCCGGCTGGCTGCGTGGCCACTATCCGGTCGACCCTCCAGGCGGCAGGCTTTTCTGAGGAACTTCGAACATGGCCGCGGCCGCCAGGCGTGCCACAACGGTTCGAACTTACGATTCGCGCCTGGAACGATACTACCAGTGGGCAGCCGATATGTCCCGCCGGCGGGCCTCGCTGCACGCTCTCACTCTTCAACCGGGCTTTATCCGCTTCGACCCCGCTGGGGTGCGACTACTCCCGGACCCGCAGTTTCTGGCCAAAAATCAGTTGATCTCCTTCACTCCGGGCGAGATCAAGCTCCCGAAACTCAGCACCGCCTCCTTGGTCGCGGAGGATAGATTGCGCTGCCCGGTACGCGCTCTTAAGTGGTACATCGAGCGCACAAAGAGTGTCCGCACTTCCGATCGCCTGTTCATCCTGCCGCGCCGTCCGTTCTCGCCGGCTTCGAAAGAGACACTCTCACGCTGGATAATCTCCCTGATCTGGCCGCACGCCGAGATATCGGAACGCGTTTAGGCGCACGATCTGCGTGGCCTCGCCGCCTCCACCGCGTGGTTCCGCCCCGTGCCTTTGGAGGACATACTCACCGCTGCAGCGTGGAAAACGCCGTCCTCCTTCGTGTCGTGTTACCTAACCAGTACGCCAACAGCCGACGAGTCCTTCGCCAGAGCGGTGCTTCGGCCTATCGCGGCGACGGGTTCGCAGCCGCCGAACCTTCCCGCCGCCGACACACCTGTGTCACAGAATGCATAGGTTATATGAGGTGAGGGAGTACGCGCTGTGAATTCCCCAAAACTTACTGGTTTGGGAATTCGCTAGCGACGTACTCACCTCATATAATGGCCCACCGCCTCCCCGCTTCAGGTTTTGGTAGTCGTGGCCGCGTCAGCGCAGCTCACGTCACGCTACGCCACGCGACGGGCGCTCTACCGTGCTTCTCGATAGCGCCTCACAGCCGCACCTGGGGCACTACCTCAGCGGACTCCGCCCATTCCGACACCGACGGTCGGTCCTCGTCCAGGGAATGCTAGGTAAGCAACCTTAGAGCTCATTCCTCCTTTGCCTCCTACCGTCCGGCCCCTCACTGTCATCCCAGGCTTTGTCGCCCTGGAAACTACGGAAGGGCGGTGACCAGATACACCCACCCTCACACACCCTCACCCACCCTCACACACCCTCACACACCCTCACACACACACACACACACCCTCACCCTCACACACACACACACATCCTCACACACACACACGCACGCACACCCGCACACACACACACAAATTGCCAGATGCTAGACCATGGTCAATACGGTAATGCATAGGTTATGTGAGGTGAGTACGTCGCTAGCGAATTCCCAAACCAGTAAGTTTTGGGGAGTCTATGACTAACAAGGTTGACAATTACATGGTCTGCTACCCCAGGAAGCTGTCATTTGGAAGGGGTAGAAACTGAAATTGTAATCTGTGTAATCTTATTAGATTTTTGCCACTGTAGTAAGGGTTTCAATTTATAAGTATTGACTAGTACAGCTTTCCCTTTCCCTTTTGTGTGATACATTCCACCTTACTTAATATCCAAGTAACCCTTATTCACACCTGCTTATACCCATGAATAGGGTTTGGTAAAACAAGGAGATTGCCACACTCCAAGTCAGAACCACTGGCTCATAAATCAAAAGGACCGGTTGTCTCTTGAAATCAAGACTGTGACTGGTGTATCAGAACTTGGGGCTGGAGTTGAAAGGAGATGAAATATTCGAAATAACTTGCTTTTTGGTTTTGATGACAATCCTAACCTTTGCAATCATGTATACGTGTGTGTGTATGGGAAGGTGTGAGCGCGTGTGTATGTGTGTGTGTACATGTGATGCATTGGGTTGTAAACACGATATCTCAAGAAGGGAAAGGTGCTGGAACTTCAAAACTGGTGTGTTGGTAGTCCATTTTGAGTAGACGATCCTTATTGTTTTTCATGCAGGTCAACCAGAGCTTTGCGTATGAAAACCAGTCACAGGGACATATCTCTGCAACGGAATGTTGCTGGAACTTCAAAGTGTTGACGTTGGTAACACTTAATATGTAGATAATGTCTTTTAGGTTTAATGGGGGTTGAAGGTCATTTGAGGTCACCAGAGGTTGAAGTATGAAAACATGTAAAGGATGATCTCTCAGCAACTGAATGTAACTAGCACTTCAAACTATCAAAACTGGTAGCAGTTGATGAGTAGATGATCTCTGGTATTTGAATTGTCGCATGGGAGACTGAGAAAATCATGTTTTCATATTTAGTCAAATGTTAAAATTTCAGAGTTAATGATCTTAGAGATTTGATTTATAGCAAAAGCTGACATTTGTGACCTACTTGTAGGTAACAATTGTGCAGTATTTTGGGGAAGTCAGGTGTCACATCTTGTCATCACTGAATTGCAATAGAATGAATTGTTCCCACCCCCTTCCTTGCTCCTTGCCAAAGAGTAGATTTTTAATTGCAGCTAAATGTTACTAGATAGATGTCGGTCTCATTTTCCTCAACAAGCTATTTATAACCCTCTACAAACAATCCTTTCACATCACTCAATATTGCTTTTTAGATTAATCAGCTACTTGTTTGCCAGCAAATCTATGTCAAGATAACAAAGTTTTAACTTTGTTTGAGTCACCTTTCCCAAGGGAACTACCTTAAGCAGGGAAATATTTGTTACGTAGTCTTTTGCCAACTTTTATCACACGTTGGTGTCAGG
The DNA here is from genome assembly GCA_021234535.1 of Stichopus chloronotus. NCBI lineage: Eukaryota > Metazoa > Echinodermata > Holothuroidea > Aspidochirotida > Stichopodidae > Stichopus > Stichopus chloronotus. The sequence goes on from CM037834.1 coordinate 16,681,637, forward strand.
AACTCTCTGATATGTCCTAATTGTTATATGCGGTTTACATCCTAGTGTTCTGTTTTTCATTTGATATGGTCCCTTTCTGCTCCCGTGGTAGCTTCTTTCTAAGTGATTGTATGTGTTTGGAAAAAAAAAAGGAGATATTGACATGGAAGTCTTTTGACTTTCTGGTTGGTGGAGGACAAACATCTTTTGGGTCAACAGGGGTTAAATTGCAAAAACATTGTAAACACAATATCTCAAGAAGGAATGCTTTGACACATGTCGTATTAGCTATGTAGGTGTGCACATTGAATAGAAAAGCCCTATCATTTTTGGTGGAGGTCGAAGGTTGTTTGGGGTCAACCGGTGTCAAATTGTGAAAACATTGTAAAGACGATATTTCAAGAAAGGAAGGTTTGGCAGATCTCATACTTAATGCATAGGTGTACCACCTTGAGTACAAATGTTGTGTAGTTTTTGGTGGAGGTCAAAAGGTCATTTGTGGTCAACAGAGCTCAAATTGGGAAAAACCTTGTAAACATGATATCTCAAGAAGGGAAGCTGGAAGAGTTCTCATATTTACTGTGTAGGTGTACTACATTGAGTAGTTGAACCTTATCGTTTTTTATCGAGGTCAAAGTTAAGATGGGGTTAACAGGGTTCGCACTGTGAAAACCTTGTAAACATATTATCTAAAGAAGTGAAGGTTGGACAGATAGTAGGTATATCACACTGAGTGGAAGAACTGTATTGTTTTTGGTGGAGGTAAAACTTCATTAGGGGTCAAAAGGGGTCAACGGGAGTGAAAGTGTGAAAACCTTTTGAACAGGATGTGTCAAGGAGGGAAACTGACAATTCTCATATGCAATGTGTAGGTGCATCACATTATGTGGAAGATTCCTATTGTTTTATTGGAGGTCAAAGGTCATTTGGGTTCAGAAGGAATCAGATTGTGACAACAAAGTAAACATGATGTCTTAAAGGAATTCTCCACTAAAAAAAAAAAACTTCACATAATATATGAGATTCTTTACTGTTCTGTCAGTTAAACATAACTATTTTACCATGAGGAGCTTCCTTAGATGTGAAATAACAGTTTGAAAGTTGGGCATCAGCACGAGCCTGAAAATGTGTGACATAGAACCGACAAAAACCGTTTTCTATTTTTTGCACTCTTCCCATTTCTGGCAAGGTCGTGGACGCACAAACTCTTTTGTTCAGAGATAATGAAAACCCCATGAATGTCTACATTTAGTAAGATACTTTCAGTAAGATACATTTCGTAAGATACTAACCTACTAAGCGCATAAAACGAGCAGAGCTGTTATTGTGATGGACATTAAATTTAATTGCTTCTTATACTTTAAGATCCACCAAACCAAGGGAAGGTAAGCTGCGTAATTAGCTCAAAGGTATTTTTATCCTTTATTCGTTGGTACCAGTTCAATATCATTCACAGAGCAACATCATTTAAATCAACTAATCCTTAACAATTAGACAACTCCGAACAATACTTTCAAAGGTAAGTCTGTGCCACTCCCTGGTGAAACGAAGGTTTTATCACCAAATAAGAGATCAGAACAGTACTGTAAGCCACAGCTTGAGCTGAAAATCAAGGGCCATGTTCAATCTACAATCTTGGACAAAATTGTTGGAACACTGTTTCGTACGTTGCAAATATAATACTGAATTTTAGGTGAGAGGATAACATGAAACCCCTCACCCCTTTCCAATGTTGCGCTAGAGAAGAGAATGTACCCTTTGAACAGCAATCCTATAGCCAACATTGAACAGAGGCGCGGGGTGTCCCAAGGTATTTTGTCCAAGATTGAGTTTTTTGGGAGCAATTTTGGAACGAAATTTTGAAAAAAAATTGAACATTTTTGGACAATGTGCATCATAAAAATTAGTTATCAGGGCCCATGGGTCTGGGGATTTTCAAATGAAAGTATTCTGAATTTCGACTATGAACATAACAAGTTTAATTTTAATTTTGGGGGTTTATTTGTGTATGTTTTGTTGGAAAGGAGTGATCATGAATGGATAGATTGTTTCATGGTTTTGTATGCGGACAGAAATAGTTGTGTTTAGAAATAACATTGATGGGCAGCTCTTACATTGCGTTGCAACAGGAGTGTAACTGCAATTGTAGAATGCTGGTAGGAATCCAGGTTATAATATATTCTGAAGTAGCTCCACGCTCTACCAAAATGTGTTGAAGTCAGAACTGTAGATTCAGCTTAATATTAAAATAATGGTAGAACATTGGTAAAGGCTGGTTTTCTACATTTTTGGCCTCTAAATCAAGATTTGTGACTGCAATTTTTACATTGTATGAAGCTGGTAACATATATGTAATCTTCAGTCTTGTGATCTACGCAATTTTCCCTCGGGTTGCTTAAATTTTCCTGTCAAAACATTTGGTAGAACGTGGGTTTTATTAACCTATACTGTCGGACGCTGTTGTTAGGTCTAAGTCAGCTTGGATGGGGAGGCCGGGGTTCGATTCACGGCGTGACCATAGTGTTTTTCACTGCTCAATAATCCATTTATAAACTCAAATGTCTGTCAACTTTTCATTTTTCATTCATTCATATATAACATAAGGTAATATATATATGTATATTAATATAATGATATAGCTCTAACAACAAATATGTACTGTGAAGTCCGTTGAACTGCTTAAAATGACTGACATATTACAGTGCTACATGTACGGTACAATAGAATGGGTGCCACAATGTCACTGTTATGTGAATATGAGCAAAACGTCACATTTATTAAATTTGCATTTTAGGGGTTTATTTTGTGTAATGATAGTACACTTTTTTACCCAGATTAACCTTCAAGTCAGTCGTAATAGTCATTAAGTGTAGTTACTTTAGTACCAGACACCACATCATCACTGTAAACAATTTGAATAAGTAACACATATACATCGATCGTCTTCAACGGACCACAGTGACTAACATGTTAGTTTTTTTGGGGGGTGGGTGTGTTTTTGATTCCTTGCCGTAGGCAGGGGAATCTATGCAGTCCTGATGTCGTGTGTGTGTATGTATGTGTGTGTGTGACGGTTGCTCGTAAACACTCTATCTCAAGAAGGGTAACTGAGTAATTTCATTTTTGGCATGTAGGTTGCCCATATTGAGTAGATGATCCCTATGGTTTTTGGTGTCCAAATCTTGCATATTAATGAGGTTATGGGGTAAAACATAAAAAATGTTAAAACTGCCATAGTTCCTTATCCGTGGGTCAGATTTCTTTTAAACTTGATAAGGTTGTCTGTTATTAACAGGTTCACGACCCTGTGAAATTTAATGCTTATCAATAGAGAGGAAGGGATAATTTTTCACTATAAAACAATAATAATAGCCTAAACACCATTATTGTGGTTATGATAAACTACCGTACATATACTTATGGGGCTACATTGTGCAATTTCAGTTTTTGATTCTGTCGCACACAGTTAACTCAATGGGATTGCTCCCTACAGTACTGCATTTGTAACTTCTAGTGTGAAGGGCCTGGATAAGTTGTCCAGAGAGATAGTCTTGGTATGGGGGGTCATGGGGTCAGATGGAATGTTAATGGGGTTATAAAAAAAATGAGGAAAATAAAATACCATCTGTTCTGTCTTTTGTTTGGATAATATCAATATCCAGAGGAACAGCTGGTAGCAGAACATGGTTTCTTAACAATCAAATTGGAGTGCTTTCAATCATATTTCACAATGTCAGAAAGGATGGGCGAAGCAAAAATATTGAGGAGGAATCATAACTTAGGGTCAACTTACGAGGACTTTGAGTGTGTTAAAAGCTACTTGTAACAAGGAAGAGATTATCGCAGAGTCGATAAAGGAAAATTTGCAAAAGGCAGAGCGCCAATTTGAGGCAATGGAAGAGGTTCATGCTGATCTGGCTGGGCTGTTGTCTGATGAAGCATTTGAGCAAGCAGAAAGCTGGATGTTGGAATGCCAAAAGCATTATACTGAGAAGAGGGAGGAAGCATTGAAAAAGTTGAAGGAGGAAATTGAGTTTCAAATTAGCGTTGGAATTACCTAAGGCAGAAATTCCACCATACGATGGAGACCCAAGAACATTCTGGTCGTTTATGAAGAATTTTGAGGTAAATATGGCAGACAAGCTGAGTTCAGATGAGGTAAGGTTGAGTTATTTGATTCAACTAACAACAGGCAAGACTAGAAGCAGCATTGATTACTGTGTGTTTCTTGGAGCTCAGAGATAATGTTGACTGATGTCATACTCATACTGTACTTGATGTGTGGGTTGTATGGCCTGGGTAGGTGATCCCTATTGCTTTTGGTGGACGTCAAATGTCACGTTCATTTTAGGTCACCAAAATAAAGGTCATTTTGGGTTAAAGGCTTGTGGTGTATCAAGAAAAATAACTGCAGTTGATCTTATACTTGTCATGTGAATAATTCATGTTTGTTGTAATATAACCATGTAGCAAGGAATCACAAAGCCTTTTGGCTTTCTGGTTTTGTTTTTGTTTTTTTCTTCGGTACCTGTCTCAATATCAGAGTTTGAGCCGAAAGTACGTCATTTGTATGATACAGAATGTTTTAAAGTAGTTTCCTGCTCGACAAGATGCATTGGAGTTATGATGTTACCTCCCCAATGACTGCATTTTATTCAGCACATTTAGTGCAAATACATGGATTTGACTGACTTATTCCTCCCTTTACTCCATAATAACATTGACAACATTCACACAATAATATTATTACAGTAAACCAACTTCAATATAGGCCCAAAACATGCCAAACATGCACTGCTGATGTTTCTTGTTGCAAGGAATATCACCCCCCATTTTGCCGTTTGACTTATTTCAAATTGACGATTTTTCCTGTGCCCTGCGCATGCCTCTAAACCGTCGAAATTCTCAGACAATCTTGGACAAAATTGTTGGGACACTTTGTCGTACGTTGGAATTTACTGAATTTTAGGTGAGAGGATAACATGAAACCTCGCGCCTCTTTCGAGTGTTGCGCTAGAGAAGAGAATGTACCCTTTGAACAGCAATCCTATAGCCAACATTGAACGGGGGCATGGGGTGTCCCAAGGTATTTTGTCCAAGATTGTAGATTTGTACTACGTCACAACCGATTGATTTCTAGCAGCAGGCTTGTACCTCAAATATTTACTGAAATAATTCATTTTGTGAATTCTTTGAGATATTTCTTGAAAATGAGAACCATGACTTGTCTACAATAATGTTTGCATCTTTTTAAGAGACATAAGAGAATTCCTTTAAGGAGGGAAGCTTGAACCTTCGATCTCATATGTAATGTGTAGGTGGTGCATCACTGTAATTGTAGAAGGCAGTTGTGCATGTGGAGACATGATACATGTCAGTCATCATATATCAGAATCATAAAAGTCCTCTCAATGAAATCGTCGAAACCACAGTGCAATTTATGCATTTTTGTTCGATCGATTATTCCAGTATTGATAACAATATGTGTATTAAAACTAGAGATTTCAGTGTCTGATTTTAGTGACAATCTTGAAATCACTGCATAAGCAGTAGTTACAGTTATCCATATGAAGAAAAGATCACTTTGTTCATTAATTGGTGGTTAATTAAAAAGAAAGAAAATAATTAGAAGTACTCATTTTAGTGAATAAAGGCATAACACGCACAACTTTTAAATAAGGGGTCACTTCCTTACTCACTCACTTTCACAATCTGCAGAGGAAATCAATAAACTCTGAGCAGCAATGAAAATGCACAGTGATATCACTGTGATATCATTGTGTGACAAGCAGTTGATGACTTTATGTTATCGTAGTGAGAACCTTAGACTAGGCTGTTAAGTTACAGAAGCCTAGTTCATTTTCTAAAAAATCGTTGGTTGCAGGTATGGGGGAAGAAATAAAACATACTAGATTTGTGCAGTGTTCACTACAAGGCACAGGATTGCGTGAATCCTGCACTTGCCTGAATCCTACACAAAGATGAGTCTTACGCAAGAAAATCCCGCTCTCTTTTTCACAGCTGAGGTTGAACCAGAATAAGAAATGCACAAAATGAATGCAATAGAATCCTTACCAATTGACAACACCTTGATTTTGAAAATTCCTCCCCAATATCTTTCTTTGGATATTCCCCTCTCAGGTTCAATTCCTTTAGCACAAACACAGGATTTATGGTGACAATGTTTTGCCCTTCTTCTGTTCTATAACTTCTCGTTAGCCATCTTTTTTTTTTTGCATAAATGTCGTCTCACAAGAGAAAATGTCACACATAAAGGTGTGAGACTCTCGCAATGGAAACAAAAAGATGCAAGAATTATACGATGGATTTATTGATTGATCTTAATTGTAACTGCCATTTTCCCCACTGTGGCCTTGGCCCCACTATGTACCATTGAAAATTGCATTACCATTGCATGGATGTCAGTGAATACTTCCTTGAACACTTATTTGTAACATTCAAGGAGTGGCCTTGCCATATACTACCTGGACTTGGCCCAATCTGTGTCGAATGTGGTGCTGTGGTAGAAGGGGATAGCGCACCAGCCCTACCCTTATGGGTGCTTTGATGTTGCTGATGGGGTTTGTGGCTATTATAGTGCAGTCATTTTCATTATTATACTGATTTGTATACATCAAAGCAATAATCATGCATTTCGTACAAGTACAGCTAAATATTGTGTATAGGTTTGTCAGACGGAACTTATGAACTTTCCCTATTTTCATTTTTGCCATTTAAATGGTTTACGGTTTACAAAGCAAAGACAAGAAGGTATGAAAACCTTGCAAGAGAGGTAAGTGGAGAAAGAACTCAACTATGAATAAGGTAATAGGTGCAACTGACGAAACCTTGGACTGAAATATACTGTAATTCGCATTATTTGCTCCTTTTAGTGTTTTACCATCTCACATACATACAAAAACTCTGCTCTTCTTTCACGATAGGCCCTGATGATTAGTATTAAAAATAAAATTGGCAAAGTAATCTTGAGTACAGAGATCCTGATTTGAGGTGGGATGTTGATCAGTGATTACGACAATTACTGGGTGTTGTGACGGACAAGATTTCAAAGGGAATTCATGTGTTTCACCTTACTTGACATTAAATTACAGTAAGTAACACCCTTGACCAACTCCCTGTTCTGACACAGACATGTAGCGATGATCAGCAACACTCTAATTCTGAACATTGTATCCACTGATTAGGTCAAGTAAAAAAGAAAACTAGTTCCTCGCCCAACCTTTAAAAAAAAAAAATCGCATTCAAGAACAAGAAACTAGTTGTTCTTTTATTTACATGGCCTAATGGTTCCTTTCTGAAGAATTCTTTATGAAGGTTGATGAAGGTTGAGGGAACTGTTTTGAATCACATAGAACAGGGTAGTATGTAGCCTTTTCAGTTTTCAATAATCAAATTTTTCCTAATCACTGAAGTGAATAGGTATATTGTTCTAATGCTCTTTCCCTCATTATTCCCAATCCTTTTTCTTTTATATTTGCAGGCTGGTGTTTGCCCCCTAAAAACAAAATGGTGTGGAACGGCACCTTAACAGCAAGTGCCCACTCAGGAGGGTGTGTGGTTAATAATTAAAATTCACAGCGTGTACCCCTCACCTCATATAACCTATGCATTTCTGTATTGACTATGGTCTAGCAGCTGGGAATTTTGTGTGTGTGTATCTGGCCACGGCCCTTCTATAATTGCCAGCCTTTTGGTTTGACAGCGATGTTTCGAGCTGCTTTCTGCATCTGTGTTTATCTGCCTTGTAATTGCAAGTTTCTTCTCCCTGTGTCGACATCCGAGTGATCCTCGTCCTTCCCAACCCTTCTGAGACTGTTTTGGATAAGTATGCTTTTCTTTTCGTGTTTTTTGCACGTTTTTGGACGTGTGTGTCGGGTCTTGGCTAGGCCTCAGACCCGGCATTGTAGTTATGTTACGTTGTGTTACGTTGTTCGTTAGAACGTAAGGGCTCTTTTCAGAATTCACCTCAGCGGTATGCAGCGGTAAGCTGATTTGCCGCAGAGGCCATGAATATTCTTAATGACATCACACAGTACTTTCCGAAAATTTCCAAAGATTAATTGAGAAAGTGACCGCCGTCCATTTGTCTGAGAGCACAATTGATGACCTGCGTGGAATAGAACGGCTTATCGGCGATGAATAGTAGTCCTAGCCTATGCTCATTGTGTTCAGTATCTTCAGTACAAAGCAAGTTTCCTACTAAAGTGTGGTTTTAAGACTTACTTGTTTCACCTTAAACTTCAGAATTTTCCTATCATGTGGTCATTACTAGACAAGAGATTTCGAAAAGAGTGATTTCGAAAAGAGTAAAGAGAAACGCTCTCAGTGGAAGGGATATATTGCTACGTAGCCTAGCGGGTTACAAGCAAAACACCTGTGTATTTACGGTTTGGTGTAACAATAAATGGGAGGCACCTCACTTTCTCAACTTTGCGCCTATCATGTTCTATTACGGGCCGGGTGCCTGGCTTGCCTTCGATAACAAAAGTAAGGGGAAACGTTGCTGCAAGCAGTACTCAACTGCGATTTAAGCTTTGGCTTTTTGTATACATTTCTGCTGTGCTTATGCATTTTTTCTTGTATATCTTTTTCTCGTCAAGGCTAAAGCCAAGTTAAGAAGAAATACTTGGTTTGAATTTTTCGAAATAAAGTTGGGTGTGCGGACCGGAGGATTTTTTTCTTCTTTTTGTTTACAAGTATTAAACAATCTACAAGACCGACTGGCTGCACAGCAAACTGTTTGCCTCACTGATGTTGAAAAGACATCATTAAATTCTAACATGATGAAGTTCCAAGGTGGGAACCAGACATTTTCGGTTAAACATTCCACTTTTGATATTATGGAAGGTAATCGTGAGGGGCAAAAAAAAAAACAATGAGGGGTGAGGGAGGTGGGAGGTTTTCTTTTTCATGAACAAAAAAAGTGAGGGGTAAGGGAGCCGCTGGAAAAAGTGTGAATTTCCCGGGAGGCTAATTTCAATATAGTCCGATTTCCATACCTAACATGGCGTCAAAGGCATTATTCTATTGTAAAGTGATTGCCATGCTAGCGTGGGGTCAAGGGGCTCAGATAGGGCCCCTTGGGGGTCTAGGGATTAAGGTGGGTGTCCAGGGGACAAAGTCCCCGGAAGCTCAGCGATTTTAATGTTTTTTGATGTGTCCGAACCATTTGAAATCCGTGCTGAATTTCAACTAGGTTGAAAAATTTTGTATTATCTGGTGGAAACAAGATAGTTCGATCAGAAAAAAAGTGATTGAGATTACTTCAAAATCAAAATGTTCTATGAACTATTGCACTTGTCATGTAGAGTAAACTGTATTGTACACATTTTTGAAGATGAAATGTCTCTAGAAGTCTCATGAAAAAATCAGGTTAAGATCATGTACAGCCTTCTGAAAAGCTTAAGTAATGATATCTTAACGAAGTGGGTGTATATCCAGTGGCCTATAACCACCTTGGCAATTCACATTTTCGTATTTCAGGGAACAAACCAAGTTGCAGGCTTCAGGGTTTTTCAAGGAACATTTAAATATTTTTCGCTTGATCCTAGACACTTTAAAATGTTTAGACCAAAGGTTTGAAGTATCACACTATTGGTCTCGTGAGGGGTTTTGATCATAGAACTATGCGTTCATACTGGTATTTCTGTGGGTTATGACAATTCCGCTAGCTGTCATTCTGCAGATAATTTGCGTACGAAGGCAGGCCTAAGCTTATGCTTTTTAATTGACATTGAAAGTAGTAAAGGAGATGTACGTAGAACCTTCGGACAGCATTTGCTAACGTTGTTTTTTTCACATATATAACTTGAAAAATATTGACCATGAGTAAAAAATAAGGGCATTTATTCACAAGAATAGTAATTTGCTTCAATTTTTAGTAAAGATTGAACGTGGATGGCGCATTTGGGATACACATTTGAATGGATTTATTTACCAGTTATTTTCAGTCCTCACCATTTAAGAAGCCACATGTATGATCTCTACCATACTGTGATCGAAACCAGCGCAATATAAACCCCGGAAATAAAAGCGATGTGCCAAAATGATATTTTGAAAATGTTTAAAACGGTCTTGGTTCTTCAGCGTGTGCACGTCATATGTTGCTCACATTGTATGCCGCATTAAATTCCAATGTGATTCATGCATCTTGCTTTCTGGTAGGTAGTTGGCACTCACAAGTTCACAGTTTTGGCAACTCGCGTTCACTACTGCATCCTTGAAAACGTGCTTGTTGGTCGAAAAATAAAGTTACACTTTTCCCGTAATTCCCACCAAAAAGAAACCTCATTTATCAAAGGCGGGAAAAAATGAGCTAAGTAAGGCTTTTACCAACAGTTTTGAGCCTATCCGCCCATACATTCTGATTCTGCCCCAGTGCTATACTTGCAACGTTAACAGGACAGATGTGCGGGCCAACCTGCACACCTGTCGTGTTAACGTTGCACAGTTCCTTTGCAAGAGCATACTATGAAGGCTCTTTGCCTATGTATGGAAGTATGCGCAAGACTGAGCGGTGTAGCATTCTGAGTTTGGAATGATCGTTGAAGGAAAAAACATCAGGTGAAAACATTTTCGGTAACTGTAAAAGGGATTTTTCTATTCTTTGCTCTTTTGCAGAAGTTTCATAGGGTAAAAGAAACAGTTCCATTCTTCTTTTTTTTTTATTTTTCACATATGTCTTTTTGCACTGCTGCGCCGATTTATGTGAAACGCACAATTTCCGGAGAAGGAGCTTCCCGACTTTTTCCAGCCCATACGGATTAAGTACAGGTTAAGCTCCGCGGTGGAATATTCGGAAGAGCTCGTACATGAGCACTTGGGGCTTGCTCTGAAAATGAGATACGCTTGAGTGCACACCCACCGCTGGCTACCATTGGGTACCGCTGCGGTGAGTTCTGAAAAGAGCCGTAACTGTGTTAGGTTTTGTTTTTAGCCACTTCGTGTGTATTGCGTGTTCCATCAGTCCGCGTGGATTTCCGTGAAGGCCACGACTACCCGGCGCGATCAGGTGCTCAATTCCCTCCACTGGTCCTCCCGCACTGTGATTGATGCGTTCCGAGACCTTCCCATCCTGTTTGGTTGGCAGTTTGATGCCAAGCTTCGTGAGGAGGCAGAGCGCCTCAAGGTCCTCAGGGAAGGAGATGAGCACATGTCTCGCTTACGGAACCCCTCAGGTCAGCAACCCCGCCAGCATGGGTCAAGGCGGAATCGCCGATCGGGCCAGGGACGGTACCGACAGGGAAAGTCGTCTCAACAGCGGTACCAGCCTTATTCTCATTAGGGCGGCTCGAGGAGCCGAGTAGGTGGAACTGACAATCGGCAGCAGCAGTGGGGCCAAAGCAACTACTGCTCTCGTGACAGAGGCGGCCACCTCAAGCGGCCCTAGGGCTGCCCACCCCACCGCAGTGTCACTTCCGGTGGGGGGCGGCTGCAACATTTTTGATTCCTTGCCGTAGGCAGGGGAATCTATGCAGTCCTGATGTCGTGTGTGTGTATGTACATATGTGCGTGTGTGTATGTGTGACGGTTGCTCGTAAACACTCTATCTCAAGAAGGGTAACTGAGTAATTTCATTTTTGGCATGTAGGTTGCCCATATTGAGTAGATGATCCCTATGGTTTTTGGTGTCCAAATCTTGCATATTAATGAGGTTATGGGGTAAAACATAAAAAATGTTAAAACTGCCATAGTTCCTTATCCTTGGGTCAGATTTCTTTTAAACTTGATAAGGTTGTCTGTTATTAACAGGTTCATGACCCTGTGAAATTTAATGCTTATCAATAGAGAGGAAGGGATAATTTTTCACTATAAAACAATAATAATAGCCTAAACACCATTATTGTGGTTATGATAAACTACCGTACATATACTTATGGGGCTACATTGTGCAATTTCAGTTTTTGATTCTGTCGCACACAGTTAACTCAATGGGATTGCTCCCTACAGTACTGCATTTGTAACTTAGTGAGTAACTTCTAGTGTGAAGGGCCTGGATAAGTTGTCCAGAGAGATAATCTTGGTATGGGGGGTCATGGGGTCAGATAGATGGAATGTTAATGGGTTTATAAAAAAAAATGAGGAAAATAAAATAAAATCTCTTCTGTCATTTGTTTGGATAATATCAATATCCAGAGGAACAGCTGGTAGCAGAACATGGTTTCTTAACAATCAAATTGGAGTGCTTTCAATCATGTTTCACAATGTCGGAAAGGATGGGCGAAGCAAAAATATTGAGGAGGAATCATAACTTAGGGTCAACTTACGAGGACTTTGAGTGTGTTAAAAGCTACTTGTAACAAGGAAGAAATTATCGCAGAGTCGATAAAGGAAAATTTGCAAAAGGCAGAGCGCCAATTTGAGGCAATGGAAGAGGTTCATGCTGATCTGGCTGGGCTGTTGTCTGATGAAGCATTTGAGCAAGCAGAAAGCTGGATGTTGGAATGCCAAAAGCATTATACTGAGAAGAGGGAGGAAGCATTGAAAAAGTTGAAGGAGGAAATTGAGTTTCAAATTAGCGTTGGAATTACCTAAGGCAGAAATTCCACCATACGATGGAGACCCAAGAACATTCTGGTCGTTTATGAAGAATTTTGAGGTAAATATGGCAGACAAGCTGAGTTCAGATGAGGTAAGGTTGAGTTATTTGATTCAACTAACCACAGGCAAGACTAGAAGCAGCATTGATTACTGTGTGTTTCTTGGAGCTCAGAGATAATGTTGACTGATGTCATACTCATACTGTACTTGATGTGTGGGTTGTATGGCCTGGGTAGGTGATCCCTATTGCTTTTGGTGGACGTCAAATGTCACGTTCATTTTAGGTCACCAAAATAAAGGTCATTTTGGGTTAAAGGCTTGTGGTGTATCAAGAAAAATAACTGCAGTTGATCTTATACTTGTCATGTGAATAATTCATGTTTGTTGTAATATAACCATGTAGCAAGGAATCACAAAGCCTTGTGGCTTTCTGGTTTTACCAGCGTGGCGAGCGATGGCGCCTGACCCCTGGGTGCTCGGAGTCATCTCGGAGGGGTACAAAATCGAGTTGACGACTCTTCCCCTGTCATTTGGTCGTTTCCGGCCAACACCTATTCTGGACGAAGAGGCAAAAAAAGGCTGTTCTCGAGCAAGAGCTAAAGAACCTTCTGGCCAAGGGTGCCGTTGTGTAAGTGGAAGCCGAGAACAACCTTCTTTTCCACTCGACCTTCTCCTTGACACTGAAGAAGAATGGCACCTGGAGGCCCATTCTAAACCTAAAGCCACTGAACAAGCGTTACGTCCGCCAGCAGGGCTTTCGGATGGAAACACCCGCGACCATCCTGTCTCTGTTAAACAAGGGCATGTGGGCGACTTTGATTAATCTCAAGGACGCCTACTTTCACGTACCTATCCACCTGGCTTAACGGCGCTTCCTCGCGTTCCAATATTGTAGCGTCGATTACCATCTTGTGGCCGTACCGTTTGGGCTCTCGACGGTGCCTCGGGTTTTCATGCGAGTCACTCGCGTGGTGCTAGCGTTCCTTCGTTGAGCCAGCGTCATGGTTTTTGCGTATCTCGATGATTGGCTCGTACTTGGGTCCTCGGAGGAGGACACTCGTGCCAACACTGTGCTCGTGCTTAACTTCTAGCGCAACCTGGGTTTCATTGTGAACGAGGAAAAGTCGGCCCTTACACCCTCGCAGTCTATCGTTTACCTCATAGCGCACCTAGACTTCTCCAGGATGCCGTTCCCGACGGAGGAGCGGGTGTCCGACCTCCGTGCGGAAGCGAACAAGCTGCTGGCAGCCCCTCGGTCGCCCGCCCTAATATGGCAGCACATGCGCCCACTCCAGTGCCACTTCCTGGCGCACACTCCCCTGCCAGCTCCGGATCCGGCACGCATGACCCCACTGCCGGCGGACCTACATCCGTTTCTCCTCTTTTGGGTGTGCGTAGACAAGCTCACGACGAGCAGGCCATTCCGCAACGAGGCGCCTCTCGTGACTATCACCAACGATGCGTCGCTGACGGGCTGGGGCTCAACCTGGAACGGCTTGGTGGCTGCGGGAGTGTGGTCATAAGCCACATCGGCCCAACACACCAATGTCCTCGAGACGGAGGCGGTCTTGAGGGCAATCCAGCACTGGTGTTCGCCCCTCGCGGGTTGCGTAGTTACAGTCCGCTCCGACAACTTGACAACTGTGTAAACATGATATCTTAAGAAGGGAAGCTGGGACAGATCTTATATTTGGTATGTAGGTGTACCATATTATGTAGAAGAAGCCTATTGTTTTTGGTGGAGGTCAAAGGTCATTTGTGGTCAACAGGGGTCAAATTGTGAAAACATCGTAAACACGATATCTCAAGAAGGGAAGCTTGGACAGATCTCATATTTGGTATGTAGGTGTACCATATTAAGTAGAAGAAGCCTGTTTTTGGTGGAGGTCAAAGGTCATTTGGGGTTAACAGGGGTCAAATTGTGAAAACATTGTTAACACGATATCTTAAGAAAGGAAGCTTGGACAGATCTCATATTTTATATGTAGGTGTACCATATTCAGTAGAAGTACACTATTGTTTTTGGTGGAGGTCAGAGGTCATTTAGGTTCAACAGGGGTCAAATTGTGAAAATCCTGTAAACAAGATATCTCAAGAAGGGACGCTTGTACAGATCTCATATTAGGTATGTAGGTGTACCACATTGAGTAGAAGAACCCCATTGTTTTTAGTGGAGGTCAAAGGTCATTTGGGGTCAACTATTCAAGTTGTGAAAACATTGTTAACACGGTATCTTTAGAAATAAAGCTTGGAGAGATCTCATATTTGGTATGTAGGTGTGCCATATTCAGTAGAAGTACCCTATTGTAGAATATAGGGGGTTTTAGGGGTTCTCAGTCGTGTTATGACTGCCTTAGTGGCGAGTTGTTGACACAAGAGAGACGTCAGAACCGAGAATCCAGAGAAGGAGAGTTTCCTTTGATTTGGTCAGAGTTCCATTTATTGATGATTCACTGGCACACACAAATTGATTTAAATTAGTTAACGATGATGATTGCAAGAGAGAAACGAAAGGACGGAGAGAGAAAGTTTACAATTACATTGGTGACACAGGCCTACATAATACACGGAGACGGATGATGTTCACACTTCGATACCCAGAGAGCCAGTGTCAGCGGCATGGCGAGGTCGATGGATTCACCCACGCTAAACTGCTAAGGGTCACGGGATAGATTGCTGACACTGGCCAACCACAGGTCAAATGGTTGACCTATTTAATGGTGTGGGGTGGTTGCCATCTGTGATCTACCAATCACGAAAGGATTGCGCAACCTTTCTGAGAACGGGTCTAAGTTTACTATTTTTAACGTGTTTTATTGTCTAATCTGACTGTCTGAGGGAAATAAAGAAAAACTTAAATAAATCTGGGGTAAACACCGGAAGACTGAACTTTGTATGACCTTTTTGCGTACGGTGGGGTAGAATGACCATCTCTATACAACACTATTGTTTTTGGTGGAGGTCAAAGGTCATTTATTGTCAACAGGGGTCAACAGGGGTCAAATTGTGAAAACATTGTAAATACGATATCTTAAGAAGGGAAGCTTGGACAGATCTCATATTTGGTGTGTAGGTGTACCATATTGAGTAGAAGTACCCTATTGTTTTTGGTGGAGGTCAAAGATCATTTGTGGTCAACAGGGGTCAAATTGTGAAAATCTTTTAAACAAGATATCTCAAGAAGGGAAGCTTGTACAGATCTCCTATTAGGTATCTAGGTGTACCACATTGAGTAGAAGAACCCTATTGTTTTTAGTGGAGGTCAAGGTCAGTTGGGGTCAACAGGGGTCAAGTTGTGAAGACATTATAAACACGATATCTTAAGAAGGGAAGCTTGGATAGAGCTCATATTTGGTATGTAGGTGTACCATATTGAGTAGAAGTACCCTATTGTTTTTGGTGGAGGTCAAAGGTCATTTGGGGTCAATAGGGATCAAATTGTGAAAACCTTGTAAACACGATATCTCAATAAGAGAAGCTTGAGCAAATGTCATATGAAGTGTGTAGTTGTATCTTATTGAGTGCTAGAACGCTATTATTTTAATGGATGTCAACGGTCACTTTAGGTCAACAAGGGTCAAAGTGTGAAAACGTTGTATATAAACAGCATCAATATACCTGGCATACATAGTATGGCATTGACACCCACACTTACGGTATCAAACTTAACAGTTAACATGTATACCAAACATACCAGGTACACTTAGAAAGGTGGATAATACTTAGCAAAAAGTAAAGCCGTGTGAAGGAAGTAATTGATATGCTTGCACGCTCAGATAGTCGATTAGAGAGAACGCAACTGAACTGCAAACATATTCTATCCTTCACACAATGGCTTGTGCTTCATTGCCCAATGGATGGTTGCAATATACATGCTATAGTAAGAAGTATGAAATTAGAATAGTCCATGATTAGGGGTTACAGAAAATTCCAAGACACGCTTCAAGTTGTGTACACAAAAGCTGTGCACCTTGCAGGGCACATCAAACACAAATTAGTATTTTAGTAGAAAGATAAAAAACTTGGTGACAATGGAACATCAAAATAAGTAACAATGTTTGTAAGACATAAAAACAAAAAAAAAAAGGAACACAATTTTTGAAAGCATTTTGCCAATTAGAAATTTTAGCTGTGACCTCTGACCTTTGACCTCTGACCTCAACGATGGGAGACACAACTTCAGGCGATGGGTCACCTATCTAGCAAGTTTCATCCTCATTGGCTATTGGCTTTGCAGTCTGTGAGGTACTGCAGATGCAAACTTTTGTGGGTCAAATTTGACTTTTGACCCTTGAATTTGACCTTTGAATTTCAAAATATATACAAACATGACTTTTAGATAAAATTATGTCTATGGGTCATATATGGGAAGGTCCCATGTAAACGCCCAGTTTGGATTAAGAAATACACTAAAAATAAGTTTTTCATCTATTTGACCTTTGACCTCTGACCTTTGACCCTTAAAGTGATTGCATGTGTACTGAAAAACCAAAAGGATAAGACCATGTTTGGTCTTAACTTTTTCTTTATTTTTAAATGTACATGTGAGGTTGTACATGAACGGACTATGTCTTTCAATGAAGGAATATGACAGTAACCACTTGAAGTTTGAAAAGCAGCGAGATTGGCATAAAAACAGTAAAAAACAGAAATCAGATTTGAAAATTAACGGTTCTTACTATAACCCCCTACATAATGAATATGCAACAGTACACATCTCACGAGTGTATCAAAAACATATTACTCAAGTTGTCGCTCCTTGGTAGATATCAGGAATTGTAGCATTTGGTGAAAGGAAACACTGTATTTACAAATAACCTATGAACTGAACACAACCTTGCCCACGATGTCAGTGATCCTGAGTTGGTAACTGAATATTCAATACTAGTATACTTCCCATTGGCTTGCTCAAAGAAGCACACCGACGTCAAATTGTAAAAACCTTGTAAACACATTATCTCCAGAAGGGTAACTGAGACTGATGTTGTACTTTATGTGTGGGTTGGACATACTGGGTAAGTGATCCCTGTTGCTTTTGGTGGATGTCAAATGTCGTTTGAGGTCACAAAATAAAGGTCATTTGGGTTAAGGCGATATTATTGTGGTGTTTCAAGAAGTATAACTGCAGTTGATCTCAAACTTGTTATGTGGATAATTCATGTTTGTTATAATATAACCATGTCGCAAGGAATCACAAAGCCTTTTGGCTTTCTGGATAAACTAGCTATGCGCTAGGTAGCCCTTCTAGGAGTTTACTCGTTGGTACGTGGTTCTAAATCTTTGGGCTTACTTGTGGTTTTCTCTCCAGTGCTCCGTTGGTATGGGTGAAGCAAGACAGAGTTCATAGTAGTGTAGGTGTTCTTACCCGTGGAAATTAGACTCCAGGAGTTCCCTCCATGACATATGCTGTCAGAGTTGGGTGGACTTTGAATGGGCATGGATGTGATAAGCCTCATTGCAATTTGCAAAACCCCTTTTTAAGGGCTTTAAATGAAAGATTCACAGCTGTTTGTGCTTTGTTAAATGAATGGGATATTGCTGTATATTGTAGGAATCAATATTCTCAATTCATTGCATTAATGGAAAAGACTTTTTTTGATATTTATGAACTACAGCATACCATTTTACAGTATGTATATTAAAAGTACAAGGAAGCATAGTGCCCTTGGGCTGTTTTGAAAGTATGCAGCTACGTCTCTTACTGATTGTATATAACACTGTTGATGGTTGGTCACATTAGTGCTATGGAAGTTGTTTCATGTGGGTGCATGTTTGTCATGTTTGGGGTCCAATGTCTGAAATGGGCCATTTGATAAAAGGATGAAATATTTTTCCTTCCCTACAGATTTTACGCTACAGAAGCGAGGCGTCATGGTCAGAATGATCCATATGGGCTATTGTACAAAATAATGCAAAATGCTCCCTTCATAATTTGCATTATATACTTTACATGTGTGCAAGGAACCACAGTGCCCTCGGGCTCTTGTTTGAAACTCTGCAAAATGCTCCTACAGATTCTTTTGTACAATATTTATGGTTTGCCACAATGATTCTCCATTAGTGGTGTTTAGGAATTTCAGTTGCTCTGTCCCATGTGGGCCCTTTAGCTCATTTTATGAAATTCTGGAAAATGCTTTTCCTCGTATAGATTCTCTTGTATAATATTGATGGTTTGTCATAATGACACTCCGTCAGTGGTAGCTGCACGGCATTCAGTGATTTTGGTGATCTGGGATTTTACATAACCTACAGACACTTGGTTGAAGGTGTGAGCTTCTGCACCATTGGTACTCTAGTCTTTGCATCTTTGTTCATTCTCAAACCCTTCTTCTCTCTGCAACTATCATAGTCAGGCTTCTTTACTGTAGTTTATTTTTGGCATAGTGTTTAGTTTTGTACCTCTCTATAGGAACTGCAATTTGTTTGCCTAGAATTTGTTTCCTTTGAGACGTCTTCTAGAGTGGTTCCCCGCCTAACCCGTATGATCTTCTATACCAGGCAGAAGGTGGGACAATCATCATAAATGTCCTAAATGTAGAAGCTGTTTGGGGAGGAAGCCTTGTGAAATTAACACTAATTTCTACCCCACCCTGTGAGCAGAATTGGAATAGTGGATTGAGGGCCTGTGTAACAAACTTCAAGCCCAACTCGACCAGTTCCCCACACCAGACCTGAGGGTTCTTTTGAACTAATGGACCGGTACCACCACCGAAGCAAGTATGGAGGATAAGTATAGATAAAGATAGTCAGCCACCAGAGCCAGAAAGTTCTGAGTGGCTTCCAGGACCAGCATCGCTCGAACCCATAAGGAACAGACAGAAAAAGAA